>FR989984.1:14647500-17047500 GCA_905404265.1 Fabriciana adippe | reverse complement strand
ATATTTGTACAGAAAACTAATATTTGTATTTGAATATGTTCTAACTAAAACAAAATTGGAAATAATAATTGAAATCATTGTGGTTTACCTCTCTATGTAAAGAGTACGAAGTCCCAATAAAATAAGTCTATTTTATCATAGACTAGCGACTCCGCCTCGCTTCGCTCGGATTCATCCTAAGGTACGTTTTAACGGTTAGTATGGAACAGATAGACTATATATACATAGGTACAAAATAAACAGTTCGGAACTTTTCGATTTTCCAGCTCTTTTTCTAGGTTTTTCCTATTTTTTTTCTACTTAAAGCACTCTTGACATACCTCCAACAAAACAAAAAAGGAACTATTCGCTCAGGTTCGTCCCTAGCTTGGATATAGTAACATAGATATAGTTTTTTTTTAATATTAAAACCTTCTAAGGACCTTAAGAAACATACAAAAAAAATAGCCGAATCGGTCATTCTTGAGTTATGTGCTTACCAATATTCATTTTTATTTGTATAGAAGATATAGAGCAAGAGATTAACAGGCTAAAATATACGGATACACAGATTTTTTTAAAGAATATTTGGGATTTAATATTATGTTAGCTATAAGCATAAGACTTCAGATAAACTGCATGACTTAAAAACAATATTGTTTATAATTTTTTTCGTTCGAACTCGCCATAGTCGTTCGAATTCTTCGAAACTGCCAGTAAAATTTCAAGAATTCTTTTTGAATTTTATTTTAGTAATATATTAAGCTGTAGCTTATTTATTTACGAAGATTAAAGGTTATTTATGAAATAACTTTTTGAATAAGAATAATCATTTTGAAATTATGCATAGTCAAATTTTATTTATAAGGTTACACTCTACTTAATTCCGGTTGAAACTTAAATCTGTGACAATTGTATGATAATTGTATACAATATATATCTAAAGATTGAATTATATCATGTAACTAGCGATAAACTCGTCCCTAGGTGTAGATATTTTCCCGCAGTAAAAAGTTTCCTCCATATGTTGACCCTCATAACCAGCTATCATCATATCAAATTTTATCAAAACCTGCCCAGTGGTTTTGGGTGATGCCTTCCCAGGCAGAAAGACATACAGAAAGATGTTAAATAAGTGTAAGAAAATACCAATTTATTACTGCTAGCGCCATCTATTTTTGCTTGGTAGTAAACTTATAATGAATGATTGTATTCAACCACTCGGTGATGACTATAATAATTTTAAATTAAAGTTCAGTTGATTGCAAACTATCACAGCGTTTTAATAGGTTATGGGCCCAGATTTCGCAAATATCTGTTTTTTTAGTGATCGATCAGTACAATTGGTTTGAAAATGTCGACTAATTACTTAGCAAACGTCCCGAAGTTAAAAGGTCGCGTAAATTATGACGATTGGTGTTTTGCGGCGGAAAACGTGCTAGTGTTAGAAGGCATGGCGGACGCTATCAAGCAGCCATTAGCAGAAATGGCTACATCGGTGCAAAAAGCAGAAGATATGAAGGCGAAAGCAAAACTAGTTTTAACAATCGACGCTTCTTTGTACGTTCATATCAAGCAATGTGCAACGACATATGATTTGTGGAGAACATTAAAAAATATGTTCGATGATTCTGGATATACACGTAAAATTAGTTTGCTTAGAAAGCTCATCAGTATACGCCTAGAGGACTGCGATTCTATGACCAGCTATGTCAGCCAGCTTATGGAAACCGCACAAAAGTTAAAAGGAACTGGTTTCGAAATAAATGACCAGTGGATTGGATCACTAATGTTGGCCGGATTACCTGAGAAATTCGAGCCAATGATAATGGCAATCGAACATTCAGGCATCAACATAAACGCGGACGCTATAAAAACAAAGTTGTTGGATATGAGTTTTGAGGTTAAGTCGGAAGGTGCATTCATCGCAAAAAAAAATTCTTATGTGCATAAATATGGCGGTTATAAAAATCAAACTGCTCACTCACAGCATGGCGGCGGCAGCGGAACAAACGGAAACCGAACGGATCCGTCAACTGTCAATGTCAGTGGAGGCGGTTATAATACAGCAGCAAAAACAAAAATAATCCGTTGTTATAAATGCAAGCAGTCTGGACATTTTAAAAATCGATGTCCATACACAGAAAAAGCGAAGACAAATGCATTTAGTGCAGTTTTTCTTACAAAAGAATACAGTCAAACCGACTGGCACTTGGATTCCGGCGCAAGTACTCATTTGGTTTCCAACTTGAATTTGTTGTCAAATGTTTGTTATCAACCCAAGATTAAGGAGATTATCGTGGCAAATAAAACGATAGTGCCTGTTGAGTGCTCAGGGGATGTACAGATTACGACATGTGTCGGAAATAAGAATTATGAAATAAATGTAAACAATGTTTTATATGTGCCAAACCTCACCACCAATTTACTATCAGTGAGTAGAATAATTGCCAACGGAAACAGAGTCGAATTTTATCGGCATGGTTGTTTAATTTATAACTCACAGAATGAATGTATTGGTGTAGCAAAATTAGAAAATGGTGTATACAGACTAAATGTGAAAACTGAGCAAGTGTTTGCAGCATCTGCAAAAGTGTCTAGTACAACTTGGCACAGGCGTCTTGCTCATATGAATGCCACAGATATGCAGAAATTGAAGAATGGAGTAGTTGAAGGTGTTAATTTCAATGACAAGTGTGACATCAGCAAGAATAGCTGCACAGTTTGCTGTGAAGGGAAGCAAACGAGACAACCATTCCCTCACAGTGCAAACAAAAGTCTTGGAGTCCTGGAACTGATCCACACAGACTTATGTGGACCCATGGAGAACCCATCACTAGGTAAAGCCAGATACTACGTATTGTTTGTGGATGACTTTAGTAGGATGTGCACTGTCTATTTTCTGCGAGAGAAGACTGAAACCTTCAAATATTTTAAACAATATAAAGAACTTGTTGAGAACCAGCAGTCAAGAAAGATTAAAATATTAAGGTCAGACAATGGAGGTGAGTTCTGTTCGGCAGAAATGGAGAACTACTTGAAGCATTGTGGTATAGTTCATCAAAAAACAAATAGTCACACACCGGAGCAGAATGGACTATGTGAGAGATATAACAGATCAATAGTCGAGAAAGCACGCTGTCTCCTGTTTGATGCTCAGTTTCAGAAATCCCTGTGGGCGGAGGCTGTGAATACAGCTGTGTACATTAAAAATCGTACACCAGCTGCAGGTATTAGTGAAAATACTACTCCTTACGAAATATGGACGGGCAGAAAGCCGAAGTTGAATCACCTGCGAATATTCGGCAGTCCAGTCATGGTACATATCCCTAAGCAAAAACGCAAAAAATGGGATAAGAAAGCGAAGAAAATGTTCCTGGTAGGATATTCCAAAAATATCAAGGGCTATCGCTTATATGATCCAGTAGCACAGAATGTTATCGTAGCCAGAGATGTCATGATCATGGAGAATATAGATGACAGCTCGATGACAACCATCACCATAAATGAAGACAAGTCACCTGAAAATATACAGAGCGAAGAAGTTTCTGTCAGTGAAGCGCAAGATACTAGTGAAAGCCAGAAGGATGAGACATTCATCCCAAATAGTTCGAGTGACACTGATGACAGTTACTCGGAGACGTTATCACCAGAAGACATAGATCTCCTCTCTACACAATGTGATACAAATGTGCCTGAGAAACGTGTGAGACACAAACCAGACTACTATGGTTTTGCAAACATGTGTGCGGAAATGTCAGGTGAACAGCTTACTATAAGTGATGTGTTAAATAGTTCTGAAAAGGAACAGTGGCAGTGTGCGATAAAAGATGAGTTAAAATCTTTTAGTAAAAATGACACTTGGGAGTTAGTGGATAGGCCAAAAGACAAAACAGTGGTTAGAACCAAGTGGGTGTTTAAAAAGAAATTTAACAGTGATGGTGAAGTGCGCTACAGGGCCAGGCTTGTGGCCAAAGGTTTTACCCAGAAAAAAGGTATTGACTTTAATGAGACTTTTTCACCAGTTTTAAGATATTCCACATTCAGATTGTTATTAGCTTTAAGTATTCAACTTGATTTAAAAATGAATCACCTTGATGTACCAACAGCTTTTCTTAATGGTTTTCTAAATGAAACTGTGTATATGGAAATACCAGAATGTTCAGAATTTAAAAATTGTTATAACAAAGTGTTGAAACTTAAAAGAGCAATTTATGGTCTCAAACAATCAGCTCGAGCTTGGTATACTAGAGTTGAGGATTGTCTGTTAAAATTAGGTTATAAAAAGTCAGATTATGAGCCTTGTCTCTTTATAAAATGTGATAAAAATACTAAAGTTTATATTGCTTTATTTGTGGATGATTTTTTTATCTTCTACAATTGTAATAATGTATATAAAGAACTGATAAATGAGTTAGTTAAAAAATTTAGAATTAAAGATTTAGGTCAAATGAAACAGTGTCTAGGTATGAATATAAATGTATATAAAGATTGTATTACTGTAGACCAAAAGCAATTTATAGAGACTATTCTAAAGAGATTTAATATGTCAGATTGTTCATGTAGTGATACTCCTATGGAAATTAATTTAAAATTTGAAAAAAATGTTAACAATAACTCTGATAAAAAATACCCATACCAACAATTGATAGGCAGTTTAATGTACTTATCTGTATTAACCAGGCCAGATATTACATTCAGTGTAAGTTTCTTAAGTCAGTATAATAATTGCTTTAATGAGACACATTGGAAGCATTTAAAACGTTTATTGAAATATTTAAAAAGGACTAAAGAGTATGGTCTTGTATATAAGAAATCTATTGATAATTTACATGGTTTTGTGGATGCTGATTGGGCTTCTTGTTCCTTAGATAGAAGATCATACACTGGATTTTGTTTTATTATGTCAGGTTCTGTAATTTCATATGAATCAAAGAAACAAAAAACCGTTGCACTGTCTAGTACCGAAGCTGAGTACATGGCCTTATCTGAATCCTGTAAGGAAGGTATTTATTTAAAGAATTTGTTAAGTGAGCTTATTCAATGTGTAAATATGCCATTATGTTTATATAGTGATAATCAAAGTTCTATTAAATTAGCTTGTAATCCTATGTTTCACAATAAGCGGACCAAACATATCGACATAAGGCACCACTTTGTAAGAGAATGTGTGTTAGAAAATAAAATTAAAATTGAATATGTGTCAACAAATAATATGCCAGCTGATATACTTACCAAAAGCTTATGTAAGGATAAACATTATAGGTTTCTAAGTCTAATGGGTGTTTCAAAAGTGTGTTGAGTATAAACATATGTCATTGTGTCATGTAAACATTTAATTTTACCTACTATTTTTGTTTTTTATATTTCTTTTTTGGAATTTCGTTTATTTTGTTAGGTCAGGGTGTTAAATAAGTGTAACAAAATACCAATTTATTACTGCTAGCGCCATCTATTTTTGCTTGGTAGTAAACTTATAATGAATGATTGTATTCAACCACTCGGTGATGACTATAATAATTTTAAATTAAAGTTCAGTTGATTGCAAACTATCACAGCGTTTTAATAAAAGACAGACAAAAATTTTACAAAATATCTGGTATCTTGGTAATATTTTCGAAAAATATTTCACGTATAGATTCGTCTCAGTTAGAATTTTATTATATGTATTGATATAAAAAGTTATGTTGCTTTAAATAACTTCCGACAAAAGAAAGGTTTTATAGTCGATTAACATCACGTTCTATGTGGAATATTTTTAAGGGTTCCATTGATAAATGTCTAATACGGAATTCTTATATTTTCGCCATATCAGCCGTTTCGTCCTAAACGAGGGTTGGTCACTACTTGTCCATAAAATCTACACTTTAATAGAAAGCATAAAAATAACGTGCACAATTATTATAAATATGAATCATGTAATATTATATAAATATATATATATATATATATATGTATATAAATATATATATATATATGTATATATATATATATATATATATATATATATATATATATATATATATATATATATATATATACTAGTTTTAGGTTTATGCTCCTATTTAGAACAGAGAGTGGTAGCCCAGTGGTAACGCACTTGCTTGGGAAATCTAGTGAATCGGGTTCAAATCTCTATTCTCGCACCTCTCTAATATTTTCATGTGTGAATTATTTCTAACTTGAGGGCAAACCTAGCGAGTTTTTGAAAGATATGTGCAGTCCGCCAACCCGCATTTGGCCAGCGTGGTGGACTATAGCCTGATCCCCATCGTATTTAAGGGAAGACCGTCCCATGCAGTAGGACGTTAAAAAGGGCTGAATACAGATTAAACTTTGCTATTGACAAATTTAACTTAGCTAGTAACATAGTTGCTAAAAATTATGATGAAAAATAAAAATGACAAATAACTTTAACTTAAAAACATAAGTTTTAATTAAATCTAAGCATCTAGTTTTGACAATAACGAGCTTCTATTCGAGCTTTCATACCCTATAGGGTACCTTTTAGTTGATGAATTTTCAAAAAAAAATCCTTTGTGCTAACCTTCGTTTAGAGTGTCATTTATAAAATTCCATCTTTTGTGAGAAATTTTTGCCTGCACGTTGTCTGTTGAGTTAAAACAGTGTCAGTGAGAGAGAGCATTATTAAGTAGACGTAGCTTTTGTCATATATATAATATGTCATAATTCATATTGCCTTAAGAAAATCGTGTCTTACTCACAATACGTGACACTGGCAGAATGTATAGCGTCTATTAAACAACTCTAAGCTATTATAGAAAAAAAAGGGTGATAGTATTTTTTTTTTTAAATATGTTGGGACAGTAACACACAACACCATCTAGTTCCATGGTAAGCTACGTGGCCTGTGTTATGGATACCAGACAGTTGATACACTACACATATATAACGTTAAATACATACATATGATAAATATAAACACTCATGACTGGAGTACAAACATTCGTACTCATCATACAAATGAATGCCCCCAGCGGGACTTGAACCCGCGTCCACTGGCACAGCAAGTAGGGTCACTACAAACTGAGCCAAATTTCTGTATTTTCTTACCACTAGAAAAAATAAGGAACACTAGGTAAAATAATTAATCAACAACGCGCTCAATATGAAAATGAAGCGAAGCGGGTTCAAACCCCGCATCTAGCTCCTTAAATCTATACTAATATTATAAATGTAAAAGGTTTGTGAGTATGGATGTATGAATGTTTGTTACTCTTTCACGCCAGAACGGTTTAACGGATCTGGATGAAATTTGGCACAGATATAGATTATAGTCTAGAATAATACATAGGTTACTTTTTATCCCGGAAAAATGTACAGTTCCCGTGGGATAGGTTTGTTTTTGTTTTCCTAGAGGCAAACTCGAGCGAAGTGAGGGTGAGTCGCTGGTATTTTTATATGAAAATCGTTTTTAGCCTTACGGTGAAGGAGACAATCATGAGAAAACCTGTAAATCTGAGAGAGCCTAAGTAGTTTTCAAAGGGCATGTAAAGTCAGCCAACCCACACTTGGCCAGCGTGGTGTATCATGGCCCAATCCCCCTCGCATTGACGGCAGTCCCGTGCCCTACAGTGGGACGTGAGAATGAGATGAGAGATACCTACACATTAAAAATTTATATACAACTAAGCTTCAATATAGTAAAATTCAAATTCTCTCTACAGCTTTTGACTGTAACAACATACAAAATATTATTTCGTTCCCTAATTAAATTTAATTGCATTTTAAAACAACAGTGTTTATAAAAAGTTATTAAAAGTTCAATTCAATTCAATTTTCTTATTAATGGCTTCAAAATTATTATAATAGTTTTCCACGACACACACAGACGACACGTTTGGCTCTACTTGTTGTGCCAGCGGTCGCGGGTTCGAGTTCCGCTGGGGGCATTTATTTGTGTGATTAGCACGGATGTCTGTACTCTAGTCATGGGTGTTTATATTTATAATATGTATGTATTTAAAAGTTTTATACGTATAGTGTATCAGCTATCTGGTATCCATAGCACAGGCCTCGTAGCTTACCATGGAACTAGATGGTGCTGTGTGTTAATGTCCCAACATATTTATTATTTATTCATTTATTTATTCGTGCTATGATGTTGATATCAGAAATCATAGTTGATTGGATCAACTTTTATTAGATCAACAAAGGCTTTACGCACCATTACTCATCTATTTAACCTGTTTAAGATAAATCCTTTGATACGATACGTGAGGCTTGATTTTAAATAGCATATTATACGTAGAAATAATTAAAGTAATATGATGCTATAATCTATACATATAATAAAATTGTAACATAACCAAATCTGTACATTAAATATTTTTTGGATAATGTTATTGAAATAGACATTATTATCGATACAGAGGCCGAATCTACAGTTTTTTGAATTTTTGACTGTCTGTCTGTGACCCCAACACGGAAAAACAACTGGAGGGATTTTGATGAAATTTGGTATGATAGCGTATATCTGGGTCAACATATAGAATACTTTTTACTGCGAGAAAATATCTCATCTTTGAGAAATCTATACTAAACGTTAAATTGCAGATTTTTAAAATGCATGGTTGAAGATGAATTATGGACATGCGACAGATTTTGACTGCTGTATGAAGTTAGCCGTTTAATCTCTCTGTAGTATAGTGTGATGTCTTTATTCAACAGATTTATTTCGGTATTTGTATTATTGACCCTTATGATATAGGTGATATAGCATGAAATGAAAGGGCATGATGAACAATAAGCAAAGTGACGTCATTGTAAATACAGTATGGCGGACAATGTTTTTTTTATGCACCCCCATGATATGGATATGAAATTAAAAGGTTTGCTGAGAAGAATACGAATAAAATTAAAAAAAAAAACTTTTATTTAAACGCTCAAAAAAAAAACAAAGACGTATATCTTCTTAGGTGAGTACATAAGTAGGTACACACATTGTTTTTAATGTGTATGTCACATTTTCTGAATTAAGGATAAGTTTTAATACGAAATTTGAAGATTTTAAGTGTACGAATTATGTCATATTCTTAATGTTACCAGTTCTTAAAGTCGTGCCAAATTGCTGTCTCACATAAGAGTATGAGAGTGAAAGGAATAGAGTACAGTAATTATTGTGTTTACACACACTTTGTATACAACTTACATACATATATCGTTAGCGTAGTTGACTATTAGCGAGATTCACCACATAACCCCAATTCGGTCAGGGTTTTTATACATTGGTTTAAACACGTGAGCAGACCTATAGAATGTCGAAACACCATATAACTTATTAGTAATGGGGTCTTATTGGTATTGATTTTAACTTATATTGAAAAATAGCGACTCACTCTCGATGACTCGGGTTTGTCCCTAGGTACGTTTTAATGGTTAGTATGAAAAAAAAATACACTTTACATATAAACATAGGTATGTTGAGTTTCATAGCTCTTACTTGAGAAATGATTGATACCCCCCCCCCCCTTCTTTCCCCCCTCACGAGATGGTTTCCGGGATAAAATCTATCCTATATTCTTTTCAGGATCTCATACTATCTCTATACCAAATTTTATCTAAATCGGTTAAGCGGGTTAAGCGTGAAATGGTGACATACAGAAGGAGAGTTAATTTTGCATTTACAATATGTAAGTATGGATGTTTGGTATCGATTTAAAACTATAAAAAGTGATTAGAATTTTGTCTGTCTACACACGTATCATGTTAATGCGGTTGGACCCTTTGTAATAGAATTTTCTTTATTGGTTCTATGTTATCCTGTGAGCTGTCTATAAGTATCTTAAATTATGTAGAAGGTTTGGTTTAGAGATCTGTTTTTCACATTCAAACTTTTTCTTAAGATTCACAAAGAGAAAGTATCTATTATATGATGTCAGTCCGTTTTCCGCTTTTCACCTCTTTTGAAATAACGTGTCTTTTGTATTATAATAATACTAGCGACTTACCCTCGTTACGCTCAGGTGCGTCCCTAGATACGTTTTAATTTTTTGAGCGAAACCCTTATTCTTTTTCTAAAATAAAAGTAGCCTAAGTTACGGTTTATAATATCAGCTATCTGTCAGTGAAAGTCCAATTAAAGTTGGGTTAGCCGTTTCGTAGATTAGCCGGAACAAACAGACAGACAGACAGACAAAAATTTTAAAAATTGTGTTTTTCTTATAAGTACTGTTTATAATTCCATATGCATTTAGTATAAAGCTGTTATTTTGACGTTACAAACAGACACCTCAATTTTATTTATCTATATAGATAATAATATCAATACAAATATTTTGCAATTAACGAAGCACGAACCTTCTAATTCGAACAAAAAGCGTATAAATATAACGATGTGTAAGCGATATATATGAAAGTCGATGTATTTTAGCTTTCGCAAGAGAATATGCCCTAATATCTATTCACGGTTGAGCAGCTTCACTGCTTAGTCGCACTTGTCATGTCTTTATACGTAGTATATACTTCCAAAAACACATTATAAATGGCCGAATCATCTAAACTATAAAAATCTATATATCTATACTTAATATTATAAAGCTGAAGAGTTTGTTTGTTTGTTTGTTTGAACGCGCTAATCTCAGGAACTACTTATCCGATTTAAAAATTCTTTTTGCATTAGATAGTCCATTAACTGAGGAAGACTATAAGCTATATATCATCAAAAAAATTAAAACGTAACTAATAGGGCAAGTCCATAATATAATATATTTACATATTAGCAACCTACTATCATTTGCATGTATAGGTATGCATTTCTAGGCCTATTGCCTTATCTATACATATAATAAAATTCTGAGTCGAATCAATACATATAATATTTTTTTGGAAAATCTTATTGAAATGGTCATTATAATCGATACAGAGGACGAATCTATAGTTTTTAGTTTTTTGTCTGTCTGTCTTCTGTCTGTCTGTGACCGCATCATGAGGAAACCACTGGACTGATATTGGTGAAATTTGATATGATGATAGCTGGTTATCCGGGTCAACATAAAGGATACTTTTTACTGCGAGAAAATATCTCATCCCTGAGAAATCTATACTAAACGTTAAAACGTAACAAGCGAGGTGAGCGAGGGTGAGTCGCTAATTTATTTATAATTCTATTTACATGCCCCTTTTAGCATATTTTATTAGTAACAGTATACATTATATACATATATATTACACAGGAGTTTACCCGTGTATTTTTCTTCCAAAGTTAGCTTTTTCATCATAAAAGAAAGACAAACGTACACACGTTCACGTACAAAATTTATTTATATTAATAGTGTTTTAATAAAGTAAAACCGAGATTTATGTATATTTATGTACAATCTTCATTGTTTTCTTAGCGTGACCCAAAGTAATCTTACGCAGGGGGTGATATTTGTCCCATTTTTCCTTATTACCATCCCCTTTTAGGGTTATGGTGCGTTTTAGGGATTTTACGGATCAACTCAAACTTCACAAAAGCTTAGATGTTTGATTTATTTGGACGATCACTTTATTCCTTTGTGAATGCTATAATCATTCAGTTTAATAGTTTTCAATACTTTTAAAGGAAAAGAGATACCGATTTAACGGTTGATATGGAATAGACAGATTATATATTATATGATATATAGCTTATAGCCTTCTTCAATAAACAGGTTATCTAATGCAAATATAATTTTTCAAATCGGATTAGTAGTTCCTGATATTAGCTCGTTCAATCAAACAAACAAACAAAGTCTGCCCCTTTATAATATTTTATTATAATAATAATTTCCTCCCGACCGACTTCGGTCACGGCGGCCAGTTTCATTGAGACTAGCCATCTGCGCAAGAGATATTACAGCGTACAAGTGTACGTACAGACACAACGTGCACTCTCTATTCCTGTCAGTCTCATACTCCGGTGGGACGACACGAGCACGACCGGTGAGAGTTAAGGCGCAGGACTGACGACTTTACGTGCACCGCTAACTTCCCAACTCTGGGTTATTACTGAGACTTACTAAACAGAAAGACTCAATAACTGAACTTGGCCCGACCCGGGACTCGAACCCAGGACCTTTCGACGTTCAGCCGTACTAGCTAGCCACTACACCACCGAGGTAGTTTATAATATTAGAATAGATATGTAGGCTTAAAAACATCCTATTGAATACTTACCTAAGTAAATTAAATTTTGTTTTTGTTTCTAATAAAGTTTTTGTTTGGCTAAAAGTAAATTAGACTTTTCAAAAGTTAAAAGTCTCTAAAAGTCTAACAAAACTAATTGACGAGCTTTAAAGATTAACTACGACAAAGCTAGTTCAAAATACTAGATAAATAATATCGAGTGTTTGCAAGAGTTTCGAGTGTTTGAGTATTTTGTGTTTATTCAACAGTTCTAACTGTTAAATTATTGAATTGATTTTTTTGACACAACCCTGAGTATGGTATTTAGGTTTCCGTAGTAAAAAAGTAAACATAGAACTTGGTTACGTCCGTTTATCCGTATATCACAGCCACCCGGATTTATTTGAATTTCGATAAAAAGTTAAAAAAAAATAATATAAACTTACTTCAAAAAAAAACACTAAAAAGTAAAAAATAACTGATTGGTAGTGTTCATTAACTATAGATGCCTAATCAGATATTTTTGAAGTCGGTGTGCTCTGATCAATCAGTTATTTTTTACTTTTTACTGTTTTTTTTTTTTGAAATCAGTTTTTATTTTATTTTTTAAGTTTTTATTTTTCCTTTTTTAGTATAAACATAGTAATAGCAAAGTAAGAAGAAAGTATTTTAATAAAATATTCACTTAAGCCGTTTTAATTAGTTTGATATCAATTTTTATATAAAGACTGACAAACCTAAATTAGCTTTTATTAGTAACAATAAAAAATCTGGCTCTAAAATCTAATTCTAACCTATTGAGCTTGTCAAATCAAGCAAAATAAGCCTAAACTCAAAGTATCTACTATTAGCCGTTAAAGATTTCCACCTATCCTTCTGGCCTTACCATCAGATCAGGTCGACGATACCGAATCACTGCACTATTAACGGAAATAGAAACACTTGCGAAGTTTCAAGTCAATATGACAATCAGAAGTAGGTTAAATTTTCATTAGATATTTTTCCACCCTTAGGGTCAGTATGTTTTTTTTTTTTCAAATTTAAATGCGACAAAACTGAAAGTATACAATTTCAAACAAAACAAAAACTGTCCAATCCAGTTACTAAATGATAGAGTTCGAGGTAATAAACATAAAAAAAAATTCCCGAATTGAGAACCTTCTTTTTGAAGTCGGTTGAAAAATATAAAAGTGGCACTCCGTACATGTGAATAAGGGATGAAAAAATCGTAAACATTGTGTATGACATCAACACCTTACCCCTAACTCTTTAAATATGGGGTGGAAAATTCCTCGACATATTTGAAATAGTAAAACTTGTAAAATACGTATAACGAAAATTATTTTGAACCATACACATTGAAACGAGGTATTTTTGGTTCATTTCATTTCGCTAAATAAACATTGTTTCTCATAGAAATACTGTGAAATACAAACTCATTTATTTTGTCAATAAACTAAAACTAAACAGTAACTGCTAACTATAGATGGGTTATATATTACTTTAGTTTTATTGTAACAAATAAAGTTCAAAATATAACATAAATTTAATGTTTTATGCTCCGAAGCCTATGGCGTGCAAGTCAGATATGCTAAGTCAGACAGTGTCAGAGTGAAAGAGTGACAGACAGACATCTTTAAAATGGTGCGTTAAAGAAATTTATTATATAATCTACTTTGAAAAACAAAAACAAATGAATGCCACGGGGACTGTACATTTTTCCAGGTTAAAAAGTCTATGTGCTATTCCAGACTATAATCTATCTGTGTACCAAATTTCATCCAGATCTGTTCAGCTGTTCCGGCGTGATTGAGTAACAAACATCCAAACATCTAAACATCCATCTAAAATTTCACAAAAGTAAAATACAGATAAATAAAAGTGTCTATTTGTAATAACAAAATAACAGTTTTTTATTAGTCCTGCTACTACTACTACTATTAGTCCTTTTCTTCCTACTGCTGGGCACGGGCTTCCCTTCAATACGAGGGGGATCAGACCATAGTCCATCACGCTAGCCAAGTGCAGGTTGGCGGACTACACAATACACATGTCTTTCGAGAACTTGCTACATTCTCTCAGACATGCAGGTTTCCTCACGATGTATTCCTTCCCCGTAAGACAAGTGATAAACAAGCTAGAAATTACATAATATGAAAATATCAGATGTGCGAGACTCGGGATTTGAACCCGCTTCACTCGATTTCTCAAGCGAGCGCGTTACCACTGGGCTTACACTGCCTTACAATGTAATTGTTGTAAAAAAAAAAAAACAAAATAAAACGTACAGTCACGGTCAAGCCATGTAATGAATAAAATATTGCACAACAAACACAACTTGTGTATTGTTAGACGCACACAATGTATAGCAGATAATGGAATGTAAACACTAGAATGTTATACAAAAGCTGTGTATATAGTTTTGTTTTTCTTTGCAAAATAATTGTGTGTTAACTGTAATTTCCTGTGTTAAAGTGGTAATTTCCTATAATTATATATCGTAATTACATGAAATGAGTATTTTAAGGCACTGGTAGCCCAGTGGTAACGCGCTCGCTTGGGAAACCGAGTGAAGCGGGTTCAAATCCCGGATCTCGTACCTCAGATATTTTCATGTGCGAATCATTTCTATCATGATTACCACTTGCCTTACGGTGAAGGAAAACATTGTGAGGAAACCTGCATGTCTGAGAAAACCGAGCAAGTTTTCGAAAGATATGTGAAGTCCGCCAATCCGCACTTGGCTAACGTGGTGGACTATGACCTGATTTTCCACGTATTGAAGGGAGGCAAGTGCCCAGGAGTGGGACGTTAAAAAGGGCTGAATACATACATATCTTCTATACATATAATAAAATTCTAACTGAGTCGAATCTGTTGTTAAATATTTTTTAGAAAATTTTAATGAAATAGTCTAGTATAGTAGTAATAGTAATATTATCAATACAGAGACTTAATCTATACTTTTTTGAATTTTTGTCGGTCTGTCTATCTGTCTGTCTGGGAATGCATCACGATAAAACCACTAGACAGATTTTGATGAAATTTGGTGTGATAATAGCTAGTTATCCTGGTCAACATATAGGATAGTTTTTACAGCGGGAAAATATCTCATCTCTGAGAAATTTATACTAACCGTTAAAACATATCTAGGTACGAACCCGAGCGGAGTGAGGATAAGTCGCTAGTACCACAATAATATTATAACTGTGTAAATAACGTTGGGTATTTAGTTTTTACCACTAAACGAATGAACCATTTTAACAATCAAAAACGTAAAATTTACTAAAAAAATATATATGCCAGATGGCGCCGCAATAAACCACTTAGTCGTAAATAAAATATAAAAAAGAACCTTAATCTGGATAAGAAGAAGTGTGAGCTTAGTTGATATAGGACGTAGAGCATTCGCTACGCTCTTTCACTTTTATTTGCAAGGAAAAAGACGTAGACAGTAATATAACTTAACTAGCGACTCACCCTCACTTCGCTCGGGTTCGCCTCTAGAAAAACAAAAACAAACCTATTCCGCGGGAACCGTACATTTTTCCGGGATAAAATGTATTATTCCATGTGTCTATGTATTATTCCAGAATATAATCTATCTCTGTGCCAAATTTCATCCAGATCCGTTCAGCCGTTCTGGCGTGAAAGAGTAACAAACATACATCCATACTCACAAACTTTCACATTTATAATATTAGTATTAACTCAAAGTTAATATAAACAATTGTACAATTAAAAATGTCTTGGTCATAAAACGTATGTAGACAAATCAATGGGAAACAAAGTATTGTTTTATAAATATACCGTCTTTAAATTTATCTATATTTTATATACGCATATTACAATTATTCATATTGATTTCTCTAAATTTAATTTATGTTATTTTAAATTATTTTTGATTTTTTTCGACGTTTCGAATGCTTTACAGCAAACATGATTACAGGAAAGACAAAAGCTTTAGACGTCTCAAAGATCATTCATTATATACAAATAGTTGTTACAGACAGTATCTCAACAGATTTTACTGTAATGATTGGAACCAAAAAATCAAAATAAATCCGCTAAAAAGTCAGAAAATTTATTTAAAATGTCAAATATTCATATAAAAAGAAAGTATATTATTTTATGATTTTATTAGTAGCTTTGAAGTCTAGAAAATATAAATAGCCTGAAAAAAAGCTGTGACCTAATTCCTATGAACTATATACATAATTAATCTAATTAAATACATCCTTATTAAAAACATAGTCTCTCTGTATGCCATTTTATTAATGCACTTAATAATTGAAGAACTAATCTAGTATATACATATATAACTAGCGACTCACCCTTGCTCCGCTCTAGTTCGTCCCTAGCAACGTTTTAGTATCCTATATGTTGACCCGGATAACCATCAAAATCTGTTCAGTGGGTATCTCGTGATACGTTCTCAGACGGACAGACAAATAAAAATTCTAAAAACTATAGATTCGGCCTCTGTATCAATAATAATGACTATTTCAATAAGATTTTCCAAAAAATATTTAATGTACAGATTCGACTTAAAATTTTATTATATGTATAGATATTATGCTATTTGACATAATTAATATATTGTTGTTAACGATAGGCAACTAATTCAAAGTAACTGTTTCATTTGATATCAAAAGAAAATAATTTCTAAAGAAACGCGGTATTTTGTTAGGATTAAAGTAGAATCAAGGCAGATCGCTAGTCTATACAGATAAATAAAATTGAAGTGTCTGTTTGTAATGTCAAAATAACAGCTTTATACTAAATGCATATGGAATTATATATGGTACAAGAAAAACACATTTTTTTAAAATTTTGTCTGTCTGTTTGTTCCGGCTAACCTCCAAAACGGCTGGACCAATTTTAACGGGACTTTCACTGGCAGATAGCTGATATTATAAGGAGTAACTTAGGCTACTTTTATTTTAGAAAAAGAATTAGGGTTTCGCTCAAATAAATTAAAACGTACCTGATCGCACCCGAGCGAAGCGAAGGTGAGTCGCTATTTGTTATGAAAAATGTTAGAATTCCATATATGTATAATACATAATCAAAATAAGTACAAAACTCATTATATTCCTTTACTTTTGTAAGCGTTGAAATGATATAATCTACTCATATAAACATTAAAATATTCTTTCAGTCGAGTTTTTACGATTATAAGTCTACTGCCTAATTAAAATTTTCTAAAGGCCCGCGCTAAAAGCTATCTGAGGGTTGCGAAAGGGATGATGCACGTAATTAACTCTAGAAAAACCATTTTTGACTCGCTCCTAACATATTTTCGTCATATTCTGTATAATAAAAGAAAAGAGAACCAAATCTAATCTTCCATACAGCTTCTTTAAAATATTTTATAAATATTAGATAAAAACTGCTTACCACAAACAAGAATCAAACCTATTATTTAACATTAAAAAGCAGGAAATTAAGTACATACCTTTGTAGTAACATAATGTGTCACTCCACTCTACACCTAACAACATTTTAGTACACTTTCAAAATAAGTATATAAGATCTATATAGACACTATACTAAAACACACACACGTAGTTTGAAATTTTAAGAACTGTTATGTATATTTATTTATATCGCGGAAATGATTTTCGGGGAGAAAGACGTCCTCCCTCCAACTCTTCAGATCGGCAACTGAAAGCTGAAATGCGAAAACTGAATACGTTATACGAACCTAATTTCACTGTAGGTTTTGACTCAGAACGATACCTCTAATAGATAATAGATGGCGCTATTTTTTAAATAATTATAGGATTTTGAAAGATTATTCTTGTTTTTATCTATTATCTCGTCTTTTTAATTCTCTGTTATATATTTGAGTCCTTTTTTGAGTAACGGCGTTCGTTTTTAAGTGGTTTTAAATGTTACTTAAGTTTTGTGATATTATTTTATCGCAAAAATCCTTTTTAATATTATTATTTCACTATGCCAAGTAATTTTAGTTGAATTTCTACGCCTAAATTTCCTAAATCTATACATATAATAAAATTCTGAGTCGAATCTGTGCATTAAATATTTTTTGGAAAATCTTTAAATAGTCAATGCAGAGGCCGAATCTATAGTTTTTAAATTTTTTGTCTGTCTGTCTGTCACTTGACAGATTTTGATGAAATTTGGTATGATGATAGCTGGTTATCCGGGTCAACATATAGGATACTTTTTGCTGCAGAAAAATATCTCAATTCTGAAAAATCTATACTAAACGTTAAATAAAACATAAAACCTGTTTATAATTACTATCTATACTGCGCATAACTGAATATTATTATATTTAGTCAATTCTAATTTAATTATGAAATGAAATGTTATGTGGATTGTTTAATAAATAACTTATTATAACTAGTGGTGGAAATTCGGCCATAATCAATATCGAAAATTTAAGGAAAACATATGAATTTACAAAACTTTTATTAACAGTTAGTATGGAATAGATAGACTATATTATATTAGTAAATCTATACTAATATTATACAGCAAAGCTGAAGAGTTTGTTTGTTTGTTTGGTTAAACGCGCTAATCTCAGGAACTACTAATCCGATTTGAAAAATTCTTTTTGCATTAGATAGCCCGTTAACTGAGGAAGGCTATAGACTATAATATCATCCAGGAAAAATGTACGGTTCCCGTGGGATAGATTTCTTTTTGTCTAGAGACGAACCCAAAGCGAAGCGAGGGTGAGTCGTTAGTATGTTATATATGTACATAGATATGATGAGTTTTATATTCCTTACTTGAGAAATGATTGGTTACCCATACAAACTTTCATCCCCTTATGCGATGTTTTCCCGGATATAAACTAAGTTATGTCCTCTCCAGGTTCTCAAATTATCATCATACCAAATATCATCTAAATCGGTTCAGCGGATTTTTAGTTTATCCTTTACAAACAAACATACAAACAATTTTTTTTTCTCTTTATAATATTAGTATAGATAAAATTGAAGATCGCCAATAGCTACTAAACAAAAAAAAGTTTGGTTGACAAACAAAGAAAAAAAAGGGACTGAACTGTTTTGTCTTTACCTTCCTTTTTATTTATATATAGACTAGCGACTTACCCTCGCTTCGCTCGGGTGCGTCCTTAGGTACGTTTTAATTTTTTTGAGCGAAACCCTAAATCTTTTTCTAAAATAAAAGTAGCCTAAGTTACTCCTTATAATATCAGCTATCTGCCAGTAAAAGACCCGTTAAAATTGGTCCAGCCGTTTCGGAGATTAGCCAGAACAAACAGACAGATAGACAGACAGACATACAGACACCCAGACAAAAAAAATAAAAATTATGTTTTTCTTACTACGTACCGTGTTTAATTCCATATGTAAATTAAAACGTAGCTAGGGACGCACCCAAGCGAAGCGAGGGTAAGTCGATAGTTTCTAATAAAATAATAAAAAAATGTAACGAGAAAATTGATTAAAGTAATACTATTCTGAGAATAGTATCAGCATTAGCAGTGTTTCTCAAAGTAGGGACGCGAACGTCTAGGGATTTGGGGAGTTAATATAATTAGTTATTAGTTTCTTCAGTCATAATTATGTCCTCCCGATATATTTCGGCCACGGTGGCCAATCTCATTGAGACTAACCATCTACGCTGGGGATATTATAGTGCACAAGTGTACGCGCAGACACAAGTGCACTCTCTATTCCTGTCACTCTCATACTCTAGTCTTGGACGACGGCACGACAATTGAGAGTGAAGGCGCAAGACCGACGGCTTTACGTGCTCTCCAATGCACGGGGATGAAACACCGCCAACTTCCCAACTCCGGGCTGTTACCGATAATTTATTAACAGAAATACTCAATAACTATACTTAGCCCAACGGGACTCGAACCCAGGACCTCGGGATATGCAGCTGTACATGCAAAGATAATACTGATATATCGTTAACTATATTCAAGTCAACAGACGTCATAAAAAGTAAAATGAGAAATTATAGGAAAAAGAGTGGAGGCTAGAAGGATGTTTGACCATATATACCTCTGAATCTATACTAATATTATAAAACTGAAGAGTTTGTTGGTTTGTTTGGTTGTACGCGCTAATCTCAGGAACTACTAGTTGGAATTGAAAAATTATTTTTGTGTTGGATAGTACATTTATCGAGGAAGGCTTAATAGGCTATATATCATCCCGGAAAAATGTACGGTTCCCGTGACATAGATTTGTTTTTTTCTAGGGACGAACCCGAAGCGAAGCGAGGGTGAGTCGTTAGAATATTATAAACAAAAATAGTTGAAAATGGGGCTGTAAGTTTGAGTATGTCTGACGTATGAGACAAAGATTAAATAAATGTCTTCTTAGAAATATATTTCTGTAGTGGAATGATGCTTCCATACATCAAAAGACAAGATTTGCGACTATTGTATTTTTTTGGGTTTTAATGATATGGCTTGCTATGAGTGTTATAAAATCTTATTTCTTTATAACTTGTAACGATGTTATTTCCATATTTTGTCGAAAAAATCTTTACGATATATATCTAACATTTCTGTCGCTATTGCACGAGTGTATAAATTGCTCAATTATTATTAAATATAAAATAAATAAATATGTTGGGACATTACCACACAGCACCATCTAGTTCCATGGTAAGCTACGAGGCTTGTGTTATAGATACCAGATAGTTGATACACTACACATATATAACTTTAAATACATACATATTACGAGTATAAATATAAACACCCATGACTGGACCAAAAACATTCGTGCTCATCAAATAGTGAATGCTCCCAGCGGAACTCGAACCCGCGACCGCTGGCATAGCAAAAAAGCTGGCACTACAAACTGAGCCAAACGTATACATTAAATATTTTTTCGAAAATCCTATTGAAATATTCATTATTTTCGATACAGAGGCCGAATCTATAGTTTTTGGAATTTTCGTGTGTCTGTCTATCTGTCTGACTGTCTGGGAACGCATCATGAGAAAACTACTGGACGGATTTCAATGAAATTTGGTATAACGATAGCTGATTATCCGGGTCAACATATAGAATAGTTTTTACTGCGGGAATGTCTCTCATCTCTGAGAAATCTATACTAAACGTTAAAACGTAACTAGGTACAAATCCGAACGGAGCAAGGGTGAGTCGCTAGTATGTATATAAGTTTAGTTCAAATCCTTTAAGCTAAATTTGAAGTAGGTAGGATTTTCTCCTCACTAGGGTTCCTCTCAACGGTTAGTACGTTGTAGTAACGTAGTAGCACGGTCATGAAACTTTATATATGTTACAGTCAAAACTATTTTTTAGTCAAAACTACTTTTGACTAAAGAGATTGCAGGCTTTGGTCTATAGCAGTTTTGACTGGCATATCGGTCAAAACTTTTAAAAAATTAAGGAGGTAAGTAGGTTGAAGGTTACTTGGAAGAACCGTTTCTTTCTTTCTAGGTTAGGTTAGGTTAGAACAGTGACCACATCATAATTTTAAGAGTTTTGATCAAGGCCTGCAATCAAAATTACTTTTAACTGTTTTTGTCAGTCAAAAGTAGTTTTGATCACGAAAGAGTTCTGACTATAACATATACACACATAATCTTCACTAGAATGACATTCAAGCTTTAGTTAGTACAAATGCGACAAAAATAAATAAAATACAAGCTTTTATTAAATTTGTTTTATATTTTTTCTTCAAAGAGCGTCAAATATATTACGTCCTAGCGACTTACCCTCGTTTCGCTCGGATACGTCTCTAGGTACGTTTGAACTTTTTTGAACGGAACCCTAATAATTTTTCTAAAATAAACATAGCCTATGTTACTCCTTATAACATCAGCTATCTGCTAGTGAAAGTTCCATCAAAATCAGTCCAGCCGTTTGGGAGATTAACCGAAACAAACAGACAGACAGACAAAAATTAAAACAATGAGTTTTTTTTTAAAAGTACCGCACATAATTTAATATGCATTTAGTATAAAGCTGTTATTTTGACATTACAAACAGACACTTCAATTTTATTTATTTTGTATACATTCATTTATTTATATAAAAAACTTAAAGATTTTTTCGACATAAAATTCTATGACTATAGTAACAATATTCATAAATCATCTTCGACTTTAACTTTCGCCTCGTTTTCTGCTTTTACAATATACCTATATAAGAACTTTATACACCTTTTCTCGTTAAAACAATATCTTTAAAGAAATATTCACTTTTATAATAAGCCAATTTTATTTTATGGGAAGCCTTATTATATATAATGCTTGCTTTTGGGGTATAACCGATTCTATTATTTTAAAATTTTTGTTAGTAATAATTTTAGAATTAATTTAGATAAAAAAGAATACGAGCATAATAAGTATTTTCACTTTCTTTAAATAAGGTGGAGGACTTTGTTTTATAATATGTCCCTAGTGATTTATTGTGTTAATCGAACCTATTACCTCTAGTGAATTAGGCATTGCCGATCTTAATAGAATCGTACATCTAGGTAAATTTAAATTAGCTATATGTACTGACCGATGGTTTCACCTGCATATCGAGGTACTAGCTTAAATAGCTAGTCTTAGTGTGATAGGCCAGCGTGATCGAAATCGGTAGGGAAGACTGATATAATATATTTCCTATATAGCCTACAGATTACAGAATGTAAGTTTTACTACTTCTTATATGGAAATATGTAAGAGCTCAAATCGTACCTTTCCATTTATTCGAAGGAATGGAATTAAGCTTTTATATGTATGTATACTAGATACTAGTTACGTTTTAAAACGTTTATTATAGAGTTCTCAGAGATGTGATATTTTCCCGCAGTAAAATGTATCCTATATGTTGACCCGGATAACCAGCTATCAATATACCAAATTTCATCAAAATCTGTCCAGTGGTTTTTTCTGGTGTTTTCCTAGACAGACAGACAGACAGAGAAAAATTTTAAAAACTATAGACTCGGCTACTGTATCGATAATAATGTCTATTTTTTCAGCATCTCTTTCATAATTTGTGATAATTCCAAAAAGTAAAATGAATAGTAAAGTTATAATATCGCTTCTGTACTTACTCGCGTCCATACTTGGACCATATTGATTCTCATAAGAATATCCTATACTGTATTCACCGTTGAATAACTTTAGCTAAGTAAACCAACAGACAGTCAATCTGATAAAGTTTTGAACCGAATTTTCGTTAGTCACTAGCCTAACTAAAATACAAGCTAAAATCAACAGTACAGACTCTCATCCCGTGCAAGGTCCTTAGAGGTTTACCGACTTCAATTTTGAATGTTCCAACTCCCAGTTCGATGTACTTAACTTGTTGTACCTGCATCGTTATGCCAGTTTTAGTTAAACTTTGTTAGACGTATAGGTAACTGGTTAATGAGTAACATCTTATAAGAGCATGCTGCTTAAAAAATCTTAAATTTAATGTCGTACTATTTTTTCCTGTAACAATAAAATAATTTAAATTAACAAGGAAAAGACTAGAATCAAAAAAAAATAGTAGTTATTTTAAAAATACGTTTTTGCTCAAAAAAATAGATGGGGTTCAACAAAACGAATTGATTCCCAAATTCGAAGGTTTCACTGGAATCCATTAAAGAGTTCCAGTTTTTGCCATCCGACTTCATACTTAAATTAAACTAGCGGCTAGACTAGACAAGCAAAAACAAATCTATCCCACGGTAACCGTACATTTTTCCAGGATAAAAAGTAGGATATTTGTTATTCTGATATAATATGATCTATATTATTGTAAAGTTTCATTAAAATCCAATCAGTAATTTTTGTGTACTAAGCTGTATAAGTTACTATAGTTTTTTAACTATACCACGGGAACTCTTTAATTCCGGGATGCAAAGTATTTAAGATGTTGACCGGGAATATAAGGTAACACCACACCACCATACCAAATTTCATTTAAATTGGTCACACAGTTTCGGAGATTAGCCCGTACAAACAGACAAACAGACAGAGAAACAAAAAAAATGAAAAAAAATCTGGATTTGTTCTATTTCTCTTCTTACATCCCCCTGACTCGGTTTTTAGCCTTTCTTTTCTATGTACAGACATTCGACCCCAACAGTTTTATTATATGTATAGATGATTAGAAGAAACAGAAGTAAAGCCAATAATAACAAGTAATTCTAAAAAGAACATAACTGCGTATAATTTACATGGAAACAGTATAAGTGTTCAGTATTTAAGCTCGAATATTTGTATTCTGAAACCCTCATACCACAAGATGGCATAATCTAACCAAAGTACATGTTGACATTTCTCATTAGACGCCAGTGATAGGTATAACGGCTTGCCGTAGGTGAGTCATGAATAATTATATCATCGATTTGGTAGCAATTTGTTTATCGTGTGAGTTCGTGTATTGGAATAGGGTTCCTCATTTGCATTTAAAAGCAAATTTTAGAGTTTTTTTCGTTATATTTTCTTTATATTTTGTTTTAAGTTTGGAATTGGATATAGAATGTGTGTCATTAAATTAGAAATAACAGTGGGTTTTGATTATAAAAGTTATACCGTGTTCAAAGTAACTTTAAAAGTAATATTTCCACCTGTAAGGGTGGAAATATTACTTTACTGAATTACTTTACTGAATTTCCATTTCTATAGTAGGAATTCAATTGTAACCTCTTTTGACATTTAAATACATCCAGATCACTATATTTGCATGGCCACTTCTCTCCGAGGCGAATGTCTGTATGTTACCACTTTAGAGCTAAAACAGTACGTATAGATGAAAATCTATCTGATTTTTAGCACGTAAAATCCATACTAATATTATAAATGTGAATGTGTATTTGTTTGTTTGTTTGTCCTTCTTTCACGTTGAAACAGAGCGATAGATTAGCGCGATCTTTTTGTAGAGATAGTTGGAGAGCTGGAGAGGGATATAGGCTACTTTTTACCGCGGGAGATTTTCTGATTCCCACGGGTAATCACGTTATAATACAACCAAAAAAAATATGATCAGAATTACTTGAAACCTGGTATTAATGCTCTTCAATACAATTAAATAAATACGTGTTTTAGCATTTTTCGAAATTTATCCCATAAGGGGATTAAAAAGGGGTGAAAGTTTCTATGAAACCAAACTTTTTAGTATTTTCTGTAGTTTTAGCGCGAGCGAAGCCGCTAAAGATTTTGCTAATATTTAATAGTTTTTAGTGCGTTTTTTTTTGTAACTTATGACAAACTAACGGCTCACCCTCGCTTCGCTCGGGTTCGTCTCTAGGAAAACAAAACCAAACCTATCCCATAGTAACCGTACATTTTTCCGGGATAAAAAGTATCATATGTGTTATTCCAGACTATAATCTATCTTTGTGCCAAATTTCATCCAGATTCGTTCAGCCGTTCTGACATGAAAGAGTAACAAACATCCATACATACTCACAAACTTTCACATTTATAATATTAATACGGATGTTATTTTGTTAGTTCCTGCTACAAGTTGTGCTGCTCAATATGAGTCTTTATCAAATAGAGAGGATGTAAAGTAAATAAAAATGCAATTTCCTTGAATATTTCAAATTGAATTCAGACACCATACAATTTCTAGGTTTGATAGACATGCTATTTGCTTTGAATTTATTTTCTTATGTAATATGAAAAAATGATGTTTTTAACAAAAAGCATTATACAATATGTAATACTATTATTTCTTTCTCTTTAAGTATATATTTTGTACATAACCTATAAACTCGCACACAATAATTTTAAAGAGTAGGTATTTATTTGGTTTATACTCGTATGTTTGAACTAGCGACTCACCCTCGCTTCGCTTCGGGTTCGTCCTTTGATAAAAACAAATCTATCCCACGGGAACCTTACATTTTTCCGGGATGATATTATATAGCCTATAAGTCTTCCTCTAATTAAGCTATCTAATGCAAAAAGAGTTTTTCAAATCGGATTAGTAGTTCCTGAGATAAGTGCGTTCAAACAAACAAACAAAGAAACAAACTCTGCATCTATATAATATTAGTATAGATAATTTATTAATTGAATCAATTATATTTTTTTTGATATATTTCGCCAAACGAAAACTACTGTTTATCAGTACATGCCACTTTTTTCCAATGCACTCGCAAAAACTATCAATAAATAAGGAAGAAGAGGCTATTGTACATAATATAATATGATTATATTACCCTCGTTGTTGCTGACCGTCCTCGGACACTCATTGAGAAAGACCTTAATATTTTAACCCTTAAATACAATCGATGTAAAAAGTTATATATTTCAGTTATCTATTTAGGTCAAGTGGACTCATATTTTGAAAAGAGTAATAAAAATCTATATATATATAATAACACTGTAGAGGTCGAATGTCTGTACATAAAAAAAAAAAGCTAAAAACCAAGTCAGGGGGATGTAAGAAGAGAAATAGAACAAATGCAGATTTTTTTTAATTTTTTATTGTTTCTCTGTGTTTGTCTGTTTGTCCGGGCTAATCTCCGAAACTGTTGGAGCGATTTAAATGAAATTTTGTTTGGTGTTATACTAGGTCAACATCTTAGACACTTTTCATCCCTGAAAATTAAAGAGTGATATTTATAATTTTAATAATATGTTTTTTTACCATATTACAAAATAGCAATACTGAAGGTTTACTTTTTTAGGATCAATAACAGATATTAAAAAAATTATGAAAAATAAGAGATATTAAAAAAATAAAAACTTTACAAGAAAATAAAGACTTTTTTCTAGACCCTATAAAGTAAATAATATATGCAATTTTCATTTACTAAAGATACCTAATCAGATATTTTCGAAGTTGCCACCCGAAAAAGCTTTAACATATTCTCCTCCTCCTTTTTGGAAGTTGCTTAAAAAATAATATTTTCTAAACGTCAAGTTAATTTATTAAACCTCTATTTTAATGACCGGAAACGTTTTGGGAAAATCAGATCGCAAAAATCAGTTTTACAAGAATTCGAAAAAATTAAGATTTTTAGGGACTAAGTATTCAATTTCTGTTGTTTTAACACAAAATTTACTAGATTAAAAGTAAATCTATATATATAAAACGAAGTCGTGTTAGTTACACCATTTATAACTCAAGAACGGCTGGACCAGTTTTTATGATATTTTATTTTTTGGATTTCTCTTAGTCCGGGATAGGATAATAAGTATTAAAACATCAGCTAAAAAAATGAAATTTATATGGCAAACGCTGGCAAATAAGTATTTTAAATATCTACGAGTATTTAAGGAAGCGAGGTTGAACCGCTAGTAAAATTATAAAAAAAAATAAAATAAGAATGTGAGTTTGTAAGTGAAATAAATATTTAAAAATAATTTTTGTTCTAAGCTCTATAATTTTAATTTCTTTTAGAAATATCCAACTCATTGTGAGCTAAAATACTTTTTTCGTTTCTCATTATTGTTATTACATGTATGGAATTCTAGGTTATGATAATTGGACAAATTTTTAGTTGTTTACGAGATAACTTTAAAATGGCTATGACGTACGAACAGATGGATTCCTTTTAGCAATAGATCTATGTAAAATTATAAGTTAAATATATCATCATCATCACAAAATGAACCCACTACCATAGAGTTTACACAACCTCTAAGCCAGGTGAGTAAACAGAATTTAATATTGAAAAAAAAAATGGAAATTTTCGTCATTAAAAAAAGCTGTCAAAGGGGACTCATAAAAATAAAGAACACATCAAAGTTAGAAGCGCAATCACTTAAAGTTAAGTTAAAGGCAGTAAGAGAAACGGTACTGGCTTAACAAATGGCAAACTTTGTTCGCACTCGAAGAAAACATATTTCTCTTGTTAAAAACTCTAACGATCATTAGTATACTGCTTTAGAAATGAAACTCCTAAATGTTGAAATCTACTTACATCTATTGGTTTTTCAATACTTTATAAATGTATTTTGTAGCCGATTGTACCAAGTTTTAGGAGGGGTGGTAATCTATAGATATAGTAAAATTCTGAGTCGAATCTGTACATTAAATAGTTATTGGAAAATCCTATTGAAGTAGTCATCATTATCGATACAAAGGCAGAATCTATAGTTTTCAGAGTTTTTGTCTATCTGTCTGTCTGGGAACACACGAGATCCACTGGACAGATTTTGATGAAATTTAGTATGATGAAAACCAATCCGGGTCAACATATAGGATACTTTTTACTACGGGAAAATATCTCATCTCTAAGAAATCTATACTAACCCTTAAAAAGTTCCTAGGGTGAACCCAAGCAGAGCGAGACTGAGTAGCTAGTTTTGTTATATAATATTAACTTAGTATACAATATTATTTTTTGTGTATTTGTTTGAACATATTACTGAAACTACGAGTCGGTTTTGATAAATCCTTTTTGTGTCTTAGAAGTTAGACCCTATTTTGTAAGGAAGGTAAGCTTTTTAGTATGACGTGTTAATCCTTAGGAAAGGAGAAATAATATGCGTACATGAATATATTATGCGAGCGTAGCCACTTCAAAATCTAAACCTATTTTAGTCACGGCGGCCTCATTGATGTTGGTCAACTGCGCGGATATATTATAATGCACAAATAAGTGCGCAGACACAAGCATTCTCTCTTTTCCATCTCACTCTCATATTCTGGTGGGGTGACAATTCGACATGACCGATAAGAGGTAAGGTGCAAGACCGACCGACATTAAGCTGTGATCTTAATGTATTCTAAGAGATATATGTATACACCGCCAACGTCCAGTTCCACGTTGCCACAGTTTTCCTTACAGAAAACCCTAGTAAAAAAGACTCAAACCTAAGATCTCTTGATTTAAAGCCGTACATGCTTGCTATTAGGCCAATATCATTAGTGTAGTAAACCAATGACAATACACATTTACATATAACGATAACAGTGTATGTTCATTTGTAGCTTCCTATCTCTAGAATGCTTCGACACTTATGTTAGTTTACTGAATGGAAATTACATGTTTCGAAGTAACATAATGGCATACATATATGTATATGTACGCCGTTATGTTACTTCGTAACTGTCTTAGTACTCTATTCATAATTGCCTCGATGGTGTAGTGGCTAGCATGTACGGCTGCACACCCAGAAGTCCTGGGTTCGAGTCCCGAGTCGGGCCAACTTTAGTTATTGAGTCTTTCTATATAGTAAGCCTCAGTAACAGCTTGAAGTTAGGAAGAGAGCACGTAAAGCCGTCTCTCCTGCGCCTCTCTCACCAGTCGTGTCGAGTAGTCGTCCCACTGGAGTATGAGAGTGACAGGAATAGAGAGTGCACTTGTGTCTGCATGCACACTTGTGCACTATAATATCTCCTGTAAAGTCTATTCTCAATGAGATTGGCCGCCGTGGCCGAAGTCGGTCAGGAAGACATTATCTATGTATCTCATCAAATCAAAATATACTTTTACTTTTTTATAAGTACTTTTGAATCGTCACTTTTACATTTTCAAAATTTAAATTAAATGTCAGTATGTACGTCCGTGAGTAATCTAGCACCGGCTTGGAAGGTAGTTCTGCTGACAAGAGATGGCGAGAAACTCAACAGTTGCTCTTTTAAAATAATATTTGTTTACAATATTCCTAAACAATAATTATCTACTCATCCTACGTGAGACCCAACCAGACATTAATCCCACACATTGACATCTACAAAGTACAAAGTATTCCGTGATAGTTTAATAAGCTAATAGAAGCCTAACGTTAAAGAAAGGGTTTTGATAAAATTTATTCTCATAATAAAGTTTCATTCATTTTATTATTTTTTAAATCAATAAGAAAATATAACGGATCCAAATATTGTGCCTTCTCTCTGTAACTTTGTGTTACGAAAAAGAAAACATTTATATCGTGCCGTATAATTCGAGATTTATTGGTTCGAGCTCAACAGGTACATTCAGATTAGAAAAGTTAGAGTTCTTGTTATATTTTTTTGTATAAAATATGAGTGAAGACCGATATTCTACACTTTTTTCAAAATACCGTTTTAAATTGTGATATGACTTAGCAAATTTTCGAAAGACATACCATTGTATATGTATTTCGCCAACTCAAACTTGGTCACATTTGGTCAACGTAGTGGACTATGGCCTGATCCCCCTCGTATGGAAGGGAGGCCCCTGCCTAGTAGTGGGACGCCATAAAAGGTTGAATACATACATAATATATACATAATACATACAAATTCGTTGACTTTTTATTCTGTAAGTACTACACTACCCTAAAATTAACCCTAAAATTTATGTTATGCGTCAGTTATTGGGCTTCTATTCTCTAACTTGTTCCACCCTTTTAACAAGATCTTCTCATATTACTGGTAAATTTGAAGAAAATAGGGCATGACCTATAAACAGACAGACAGACGAGAGATCCTACAAGGGTTTTTTTTCCTTTTTAAAATATGGAACGCTAATGAATAAAAAACTAAAACTTACACTAACTATATGTATAATATGTATTTGATGACACGTTTGGCTCAGTTTGTAGTGTACTTGCTGTGCCAATGGCCGCGGGTTCGAATCTTGCTAGAGGCATTCATTTATGTGATGATCACGAATGCTTGTACTCCAGTCATGGGTGTTTATATTTATATTATTTATGTATTTAATATTATATATGTGTAGTGTATCAACTATCTAGTATCCATAACACAAACTTCGTAGTTACCATGGAACTAGATGGTGCTGAATGTTAATGCCCCAACAACAATATATGTACATGTCTATTGTTAAGAGAAATTTGAATATACTGGGTACTATATATGTAATTTTCTGTATTTTGGTACTAAATGCCGTTGATATTAATTTTCTTTCGCAATATTCTCTTAGATGAGCAGCTTTAAGCACATTTTTCCATTTTTTCTTCATACGTATATACATAAATATAGCGTTATTTCACCCTCGGGTCATAAACAATGTATGTAAATAATGAGAAAGACCTTCTAAAGCCCACAAAATCTTAATATGTGTTGTGATATTTATCCATGCCTTCGTATGTAATGAAATAGTAATGTACATTAAATATGTTTGGCCTACTTCAAAAAAGGAGATGGCACTAAATTCGAGATCTTTTTAACGTGTGTATGTTACTTGATATCTTCGCCAATTCTTTGTAACACGATTTTCATGATTCTTTTTTTAACAGGTAAGTTATATAAGGATTTAAACGTTTCCCCGGAGTCAGTTCACTTTGTCGTGGAGAGGCGAGTCATTAGTGACTGGCAATCTAGCCGGGCGTGAAGCCGAGTGACATTGGGAGGTGGCCCACTTCGGTGGGTGTACCGGGCGGGTTGCTCCTGGTACTTCTCTCATAGCAGAGTGGACTGTGGGAGCAACCCTATGGACCCTACGAAGAGGACCACAACAATGTGGTCTGCATCAGCAGTTTAGCCGTCGGGGCCGTGATTGAGTGGGTAAGCGAACCTGCGACACTTCATTACAATGGGAGAGGTTAAAAAGAAAACGGCAAACCTACCGTCGGGGCATCGTAGTTGAGTTCATAAGCGAACCTGCGACGGCCCATTGAAACGGGATTTAAACGTGCTACGAGTATACAGAAAAAAGAAGTCAATTATAACAGGGGAATAAATTTTTCAAAGTCGCTGTGCCTTGTGGGTTAAAACTTACTTATCTTACATGTTATCTACTAATATGGATGATTGTTTTTTAAAGTTCGTCTTGCTTTCATGTAGCAACGATATGACGAATCTACATGATATTTTTCATAGACATACTTATTGGTTATACGCTAGGTTCTTTTTGCCTTTTTACCTAAAGTGTACAGAATAATACACGAGCTATTGTGAAGACATAAGAACAAAAATAATCTAAAGACTCAAAATCATTTTAAAATCACTCAAAATTAATTTAGCCCTTTCGGAGTTATGAGGAAACATAAGGTCGGACATACATACAAATAGACCCAAGTCAAATTTTCCTTTAATATCTTAAATATCTATAAAAATATAAAAATATTGTACAAGCCGCCTAATTATTCACTGATTCAGAATGTTTTATCCGTCGTATACATCCTCAGGCAAAGTAATACGTATGTGAACATTAGTATCTTCCAACAAATCCAACGTTTTACGAGTTTGAGATGAAAATTTCTGTTCTGTAATACATCTGTTATTAAAACGAACAAGCTAATGAGACACGTTGGAAAAAAGCAAAATATTTCAACGTTATATTTCATTTTAGTTTTATGTTACGTGAAACTGAAATTTGGAAATTATTTCTATGTAGGCTTTTATCTGACAGATGGGTCTAGAAAACCTATACATATAATAAAATTGTAACCAACTGTATAAAATATTTTTTGGAAAATCTTAATGAAATAGACATTATTATCAATACAGAGGCCGAATTTATAGTTTTTAGATTTTTCGTCTATCTGTTTGTCTGTCTGTGACCGCATCACGGAAAAACCACTGGAGAGATTTTGATGAAATTTGGTATGGTGATAGCAGATTATTTGGGTCACTTCATAGTCATGCGATACTTTTCACTGACTCTGAGAAATTTATACTGCATTTTAAATAATTATATTTAATTAGCAATACTTATATTTATATATTATATTGAGTTCGTGTATCTCGGAAACGGTTTTAAACGATTTGGGTCAATGTTTTTTATTTTTTTTTATTTTGGACATTTGAAATTTGTATTTAGATAAGCTTTTACATTTTAAGTTCATCTAAATAGGCATATTTTCTTAAAAGAACTCATTTTTTTATGTTTATCCCAAAAAAACGCCATGTGAAGCTTCACCCATATTGTTAAACATTACATATTGTTAATTAGGTACATACATATTGTTAAATATTACTCTAAGTTATCAAATATTTACTTAGAACATGAATATTACGTACGTAGAATAATTTAAGACAATTATTATTACAAGATGAATTTCAAGACCGCTACAAACTTAGAAAACGCTGAATTTCAAACATTCAAAATATTCATGCGACTCAACAAAAATTCCACTACTGTTGGATCCTACATTTTACACAGTAAGCCCTATGCCTTACTTCTATTCAGACAATATGAAAAATTATTATATTTCAATCGAACAAAAGAGGAATAGAGTGGAAATTTATTATTACAGAAACTAATTGAATGAGGTACCCATTTAATGCATTCTTGCAAAAAATAGTAATTACAGTTCTGAACTCAGATGAAAGCTCTTCGCGATAAATAAGTATTGGAGTTAAGCTCCAGCTGAATGGAAAACAGCCGTGAAGAAAAGATTTCTTACTTCCTTAACGATTAGCAGTTTTCAATGGGAATCTAGATAATTTAATTTTTAGTTTTGATACTCTACTTAGAAAATTTGAAAAAATATGGTAAAATATTCATTTGTTTTTTGATAATTTGCCTAAAGATATAACTAGCGCTGTCCTTTTCAATATTAGTAAACTCAAAACGGCGAAGGAAAACATCGTGAGGAAACCTGCATGTCTGAGAGAATCTAGCAAGTTTTCGAAAGACATGTGAAATCCGCCAACCCGCACTTCGCCAGCGTGGTGGACTATGGCCTGATCCCCCCTAATATTGAAGGGAGGCTCGTGCCCAGCAGTGGGACGTTAAAAAAATGGGCTGAATACATCACAAACTCAAAACAATATAGAGAAGCTGTCTGTTAATAATTAAGTCATGTTTCTGGGTCATTACTCTTTAAGACTGTAATAATATTTTTTCTTTAATTATATTAAAATGTAATAGTATCTGACTATACGTGAACTACATTCCTAAAACTATGCAGATAAATAAAATTGAAGTGTCTGTTTGTGATGTCGAAATAATAAAGTATATGAAATTATACACGGTACCTACTTATAAAAAAAAACACACAAAAAAAAATCAAAGTTTTGTCAGTCTGTCTGTCTGTCTGTCTGGGAACGCATCACTAGAAACCCACTGGACAGCTTTTGATGAATTTTTTTTATGATGATAGCTGGTTATACAGGTCAACATATAGGATACTTTTTACTGCAGGAAAATATCTCATCTCTGAAAAATCTATCTCTAAGAAATCTACTTAACGTTAAAACATAACCAGGGACGGACCCGAGCGGAGCGAGGGTGAGTCGCTAGTATCTGTATACTAACTTAAATAATTTTTCAAAAATAATTCACAGAGCCAAAACATTTTATCGCTGAAAGTGATTGAATGGTATTTTTAAACTCCATCTATTTTTGTCTATACGAGGCGTATTTTGAAGCACATTGAAAAATCTTCAGCCTGAAATAATCTTGGATCAGTGAGTTTTCAGCGGCACCGTAAATCAAAGTTCAACAATAAGATAGGAGTCCTCCTCTGGGACAAAGCCGAGCTGTCGTGGAATGTGAGAATACGTAAGTTTTAAACGAAAGCGGATATGTGGGCGATGCCACATGTTATAGATCTATACATATAATAAAATTCGAAAGTCGAATCTGTACATTAAATATTTTTTGAAAAATCTTATTGAAATAGTCATTATTATCGATACAGAGGCCGAATCTATATTTTTTAGATTTTTTGTCTATCTGTGTATCTGGAAACGTATTACGAGAAAACCAATGGACAGATTTTGATGAAATTTCGTATGATGATAGCTGGTTGTCCGGATCAACATAAAGGATACTTTTTACTGCGGGAAAATTTCTCATCTCTGAGAAATCTATGCTAACCGTTATAAGTAGCCAGGAACGAACCCGAACGAAGCAAGGTTGAATCGCTAGCTTACAAAAAAATAGCTAGTCAAAGACAAAACAGTTCGATACACTCCGATGCATCTCTTTCTCTATCGATTTTATCTCAATCGATTTCCTTTTTTTGCGTTTAGTAGCTAATGATGAGTTAGTGTTACCAATAAAAAATATACAGAAAATAGTAAGTTTCTTTTATATAGATAAATTCTATACCTACTCTTTTATGTTGCCATTATAAATAAAAAGCACTAAATACAAATATTAATTAATCCCTTATGTCTTGAGCCACATAACCAAGATATTACCAATACAGTAAAAACAATGCAATATAGTCCTTATATCCTTACCATAAGAGCTATATAGACTGCATTTATATGGGTGTGTGTTTAACAAGCATTACAGACATCTCTGACAGAGGTAGATATATGAATAGAGCAAATGTGGAATTATTTTAAACTGAAATGGCTTAGTATGAAGTTCGCACATTCACATACAAAAACGACATGCTTCCATAACTTTAAACATATGGTATTCAATTAAAGTTAACATGTAGTTACATCTTTATTTAATTTACATTATTACTTTTCAATTTATTATATTGTTATTTAGTGTATAGTGTATTCAGCCCTTTTTAACGTCCCACTGCTGGGCACGGGCCTCCCTTCAATACGAGGGGAATCAGGCCATAGTCCACCACGCTGGCACAGTGCGGAATGGCAAACAAAAACAAACAAAAACTCTAGCAAACAAAGTAACTGTTACAAAATAATTAAGTGTCTGTTATGTCATGTCTTAGAGAATCTAACAACAAGTCTTCTCCATTCGACGTGACATTGGCGAAGTAATCTGTGTTCAAATGGCACGCTTTGAAGCCTTTAACAAGATAATTGAATGGCATTGAAAGTTACGAAAGATGTGCCGTCATCTCAGTGCTTATTTGTCCAAACATATATGTATATATACAGGCTGGATTTCTGAGACGGGACAGTAAGGGCAGGTACCTTAAATACTATAGTTACAAGAAAACGTTCCTAGGAGACCATCCATAACTTTTTGAGATATTCTGAACTGCATTCACAGATTTTAGAAAAAATGTTTAGTCAGCGAGAAAACTGCTAAAATACGAAAAAAATTTTTTTCATGTCAATCGATCCTATTTCACGTAGGGATCAAAAGACTCTATAGGAAAAAAAAAAAATAAAAATATTTTATTCATTAACAAAATGTTTAGTAATTACAAACAAGGTTGAAATCGCCTTTTAAGTGTAAAAAACACCTGTAGCAGGCAATCTCGCTCTTCCATAGCCAAATCATAAATTACTTGTTTAAGCAAATAAGTTTTACATTATTTTTAGTAAAGAAAAGAAAAATGTGTAGTGTGTGATGTGTGTGTGCGTGTGTGTGTGCGTGTGTTTCTGTATGTGTGTGTGTGCGTGCGTGTGTGTGTGTGTGTGTGTGGGTGTTTGTGTTACGTGTGTGTTACATCTTCAAGAGATTGATTTCAAAAGTATTTCTGTATCCTCATATTTTTGAGACTGCAACCAATTAGTTAAGACTGATTTACAATCGTGATAGCTCAAAGGATAGATCTCTATAGTTTTGTTTATTGTATTATATAAGCGTGCTGACTAAATTTTGTATTGGTGTGCCGCGAAAACTGTTTTGATCCTAGGCAACATAAGAACACCACGATTTCTTCTTTTATCTACTATGTTAGAATCAAAACCAAGTCAGTTAATTTATTCAGTACCTATCTATGGAAGCATCTATCCGACAACTTTGTCATAATATACCCAATTAGTTAAGTAACAACATTTTATTGTGACCGTATCAATATAAGATATTATTTCTTTAATTAATAATAAATACCTTTTTCTCTTCTGTCTATCAACTGAGTTTCTTTTTTTTATTTTGTAGCTATTGATGATCTTTAATATTATATTATCATGAATAAAAACCAAAAATTTGAAAACAGATTTTTTTTTATATAATGGCTAATAATAACTGAATCTCACTATCTTGTATGTATATAATATTAAATTTATATGTATATTATATGCTATGAACGTACATACAGAACTAAATTTATTTTAGACATGATTTATTGGGTATTTTAAAATAATACAACGTGCATAGAGTACAAGCAACTTCCATTATCGGATAAAAACAACTTTCCTCCTCGAAGTATCAAAATAAACTTACATTTCGCTATACCAGTTCCCCTTTTATTTATGTAAGCGTCGCCACAAGCTTCCCTGAAAAGATCTTCAAACCTCTAAGTCTTTAATAATTTATTATTTAAAAAAAACATTGATTATATTTACTTTAGTCCTTCTAAAGAGGACAATAAAGATATATGGGTCGTTCTTCTTTTCTTGCGACACTGAATTGGTGTTTCTCAGTTTTTCGAGTTTTTCAAGTAACAATATTTTGATTTCAGTGTTAGATATTTTTTTGCAAGTGTATTTAATTTTCATTTAATCTATATTTTCATGCCCGTAATGTTGTTTGATTTGTGGCGATTTTCGAGAAAACACTGTGACAGAGTGGTACTTTTTCGGTGGGACATCATTATGAATTACTACTCTGTCACGGTATTTAATGAAAAATAAACACATGCAAAAAACTATTGGCTACAGAAAGTTAAAGATTATTTAGTATTAAAAGGTATAAAGCGATGAGGATGTAAATTCGAACAATGAATACATAATAATCTATACTCTAATATGACACAAAATGAGGTGAGGGACAGACCATTGTCGCTAGAAAAGAAGAACGACCCTATATATAATAATTTTTACCAAAGATTATAGAACATTTTAAATAAAACTATCTTTTCGGATTGATTGGTCAGTTTTTCCCGTAACCATGATTGCTGTAAAGCATCCAAAACGTCGGGAACCAAAAATCAAAATAATCCCCAAAAAATCTGAAAAGATAGTTTTATTTAAACAATTTCTTAGAAATAACATTAGAGAACAAAAATTTCTCAGAGATGAGATATTTTCCCGCAGTAAAAAGTATCCTATATATTGACCCGGATAACCAGCTATGATCATAACAAATTTCATCAAAATCTGTTCAGTGAATTTCTTGTGAGACACAATGATGGACGGACAGGGAGACAGACGGACAAAAATTCTAAAAATTGTATTAAGATTCGGCCTCTGTATCGATAATAACGACTATTTCAATAAGATTTTCCAAAAAGTATTTAAAATACAGATTCAACTTAGAATTTTATTAATACATGTATAATACTCTCGTACTAAAATCTTTTTTGGTAAATTGGTTGTTTGGATTCAAAAATATATAAATGTCCTAATTTTTTTTTTGTATACTCTATCCAATACAAAATCCTAATCAAAATCGAACTACTCTGTAAAAAGATATGTGTGGCCATACAAAAAAAAAACGCGTCACTTTTCGAAACTCCATCACTTTTCATCAGTAAAACTAAATACAGCCTGCATCATACACTTTTCCATATAAAATGAGATTTAAATTTTCGATGACTAAAATTCATACTAGATCTAAATTACCCACAGTTACTTTAGGACCATACGACATCGTAACTATGAATAAATATATTTAAACATATACATAATATGTTTAAGGTAAGGTTTGCAGGTAGAAACTACCAGCCATTAGTAAGGGTCAGAGTGTAATGGATGGCGTAAAAGGATCTACGAGATTCATTTCAAAGCTAATGCCATATGATTTGTTTGAGCGATGAATTATATGCTTAATGTATGTTGTTTGTAGACTCATGTAAAAGCTAAACTAAACTGGAACAGTTTTAAGTTATATATTCTAACAAGAAATATTTCATAACGTAAATTAATTAAATTATAAGTTTTTCAAAATATTTTTTTTTTTTGAGGAAAACGTATATAATATACGTATAGAAAACGTATGTATAAATTTTTCAAATCGAATTAGTAGTTCCTGAGATTAGCGCGTTTGGACAAATAAACAAACAAACAAACTCTGTCTTTTTATAATATTAGTTTAGATTAAGGATATACTTTTCAAATCTACGAGTATTAGTTTCAGAGACCAGCATTTTTAAATAAACGCCTTTTGCCTTTAAAATATTCTTAGACAGTATTTTTTATCATTATATAAGTATTCAGTACTTAGACGACCGTTGTTTTTTATAAAATGGTGTTTCTTCGGAAAATACATAAAAATTGTTTTTTCTTTTTTTTTTTCAGAAAATACAGATAAACTTAAAAAGCTAAACCTTATCTAAATATAAAATATCTAAATCATTAGAGCTGTTTCCAATATATACGCAATTTCATATAATTTTTAATATATAAGTAGGTATTATTTTAAATTTTTAGGTGAAAATGTCTGGAATTTAACAAAACTCAATTGGAATGATGTATTTAAATGTTGAAATTTATATCACAATCCGCTTCCAATTAGTGGGATCAAATTATATATTAACGCTGCTAAAACCAATGCTTAGGCCACTAAAATATATGCAAATTTAAACTTGTTATGTATTTTATAAAAATACTAGCGACTCGCCTTCGCTTCGCTCAGGTTCGTCCTTAGGTACGTTTTAACAGTTAGTGATTCTCATACAAAATATTCTCTGAAACTTTCGATTTTATCCAGCTGTATTTTTTTTTTTTTTAATATTTAAAAAACCCCTGACACATCCTCAACAAAACAAAGAAAGAATTATTCAAATCGCTTCAGTCGTTTTTGAGTTTTAGTAAGACTAACGAACAGCAATTGATTTTTATATATCCTCCTGCCGCCCAAGGATAATTTAAGGAAAGTAGCTTAAACACCCAATGTTCTTCTACAAGTACATAATTAAGTATACTAATTGCAGTCCAAGCATAAAAGAATCATAAAAACAAGGATACTGTGAATTTTTCAGTGCAACTTTTTTTTGACGCCTTTATACCATAGAATAGAATATATTTTTGCTATCAGAAACTAAAAAAAAAAAAATGTCCTTGTCGAAGAACATCGGGCTGCTATTCTTAAAGGAGGTATATTCTTTATGTCTTAAAATACACTGAATAGAAATTATTTCATTTATTGTGGATAATTTGCACAGTTTTACTAAACAAATCAATCATATACTCTTAATAGTAATATTAGTTCAGTCTTAATATTGCTTGACTCGGCCAACCATTACAAAATAATATTTTATCATTTTATGACAAAAAATAACAAAAACTCTACCTCTTTGTACTCTCTTGTCCTCTACCTCTTATTAATAAGAGAATTTATGTTTTTTAACTCTTTAAGAAAGTATAGTTTTTTCATACATAACAAAACAAATAACTCTTATCAAATAAAGTAAACAAAAACTTGTAAAACTAATCTGAGATCAAATTAGGAACTTCATACAAAATTTGTCTTTGTACTAATCACCATCTTCACTCTCATTGTCGTCGGGGCTTGAGCTGGACGGTATATTTTGTAGCGAACCCACAAGGGGATTGTCTAGATCTTCTTCTGATGGCAAATAGTCTTCTAAATATGAATTTGCCAACAAGCTTTCAATATCTTCTGATCGCAATCTTAAAGAAACAAAGTATGGCTTAAATACCAATGTTCTTCCATAAGAACATAAAATTATGAATATGTGTCGAAACATACGCTCGCTGTTCTCACATAAGTACATATTACCCAAGAGTGAAAAAAAGCACTTTTCAAAGGATTTTTCAAGAATATTAAGACATACATGCAATTTAGTGTCCTAAATTACATATTTACTTACTTTAAAACTTATTGGTCACTTTATTACATGCATAATTGGAGATTAAAACTTACCTATACCACGTTTGTGCTCCATGTTTGCCATTTTGATGCCTAAATGACTAGTGTTTTCTGATTGGATCAGCTTAGTGTCATATGATTATTTTCACTTACACGTCCACCAATCAGACGGCATTAAAAAAACATGCCACGCGCGGCAAAATTTAAAAATATTAAATAATAACTATTATGTTCTTGTGTAAGCCCACTGGGCCGTTAAGCATACGTACTATCAAAACCTGGGCGGTAATCAGGTTCGATATTATGTCCTCGTCCGAGGTCATTGGGCGTCACGAGGATATAGATTCTTTGGAATCACAGTAATATTATAAATTCGAAAGTGACACATTCAGTGTTTATATCTTTTTCACGTTGTAACAGCTCAATTAATTGTGAAATTTAGCTTGTCGAGTTTATTTTTAGGATCCCGTATGAAGGCAAATATGGAACACTTTTATTTCTTCATGTCCCTATGTGACAACCATTTAATTACGTTTTAACATTTAGTATACTAAGCGTGAGTTCTGAGATATGAGATATTTTCCCGCAATAAAAATTATCCTATACATTGATCTAGATAACCAGCTATCATCATACCAAATTTCATTAAAATCTGTCCAGTTATTTTCTCGTGATTCGTTCCCAAACAGACAGACAAAAATTCTAAAAACTATAGATTCGGCCTCTGTATCGATAATAATATTGTCTATTTCAATAAAATTTTTATGAGTTAATATAAAATAGATAGATTGTATATTAGCATATACATAGTACATACATATACATATATATACATTATTTATATACACATATATGTGTACATACATATGTATGTAGATATGATGAGTTTTATATCCCTTATTTGAAAAACGATTGATTCCCCATAAAAACTTTCATCCCCTTTATCACCCCCTTAAAGGATGATTTCTGGGATAAAAATTATCCTATGTTTTCCCTGGGTCTTAAACTATCATCATAACAAATTTCATCTAAAATTCAATTCACCGGATTTTTAGTTTATCCATTACAAATAAAAATACATTTTTTCTCCTTGTATTATTTGCTTAGTTAATATTAATAATATTATTAATCAAAGATAATAGGCTAAATTGAATACTAAATCCCTAGAAGCTGTTAACTTCAATAAACCCACTATTTTGCTCCTTATAACTAAGCCATTAAATATTTAAACCCGCTATTACGAAAGGGTCAGGTCAGACTAGTGATGCTTTGTACATACCTACAATATTAACTATATGGAATATGCCCAAAGCCGACCTCAATTTACCGTCGTCAAATGAATCAAAATATTTTAATGCCTTACGTTTGATATGATGTAGATTTTTCTTTTATTCTCAAAAAGCTTGTGTCTAAGTGGTTTTGTGGGGTAAATGGTTAAATCTATACTAATATTATAAAGAGGAAAGATTTTTTTGTATGTTTGTTTGTATCGAATAAGCTTCGAAACTACTGAACCGATTTAGACGAAATTTGGTAAGAAGAGTTTGAGACCCTGATAAGGACAAAGGATAGTTTTTATCCCGGAAATCATCCTTTAAGGGGGTGAAAATGGGGGTGAAAGTTGTATGAGGAAACAACCTAGTTAAATAGATTATGTTTGTTTTAATGAGGGTACGTAAAAATGGAAATGGGTAGTCAATTTAATAAATAACAGAGAAAGTATTTACTCGATAGCAGAAGAAATACAGGTAGACCGATGAGGAGGTTGGAAGACGACATTAAAAGTAGCTGGTCTACTACTATGGACTCGCTGAAAAAGAACAGGTTCAAGTGGAAATCTTTGGATATGGCCTTTATCGAAGACCAAGCTGTTACTTAGTACTTCTAACCTTTACCGATAGAAGATACATTATATAGTATACAAAAATTAAAGTTTTAGTTAAAGTTTTTTTGTTGAATATTTATTAATAGTATAGTTTTATGTTTAGTTTAAACGGAATAACAGAATATTTTATTTTAACTCTAATAGTAATAACGGCAATAAAGGTTTAGTATTTTATTCTTTTTTATATTTTTAGTACCTAGACGATTGAGCTTCGCTAGGAATCCTTTTTTTATATCGTATCTTTTAGATAAAAAAATAACTAAAAACTTGAATAAATACAAAAAATACAAGTGAAATCTTTGTATCCGACCGGGATTCGAACCCAGACACCTGTGATTGTTAATCTTACACTTTGGCCTCTTGACCACGATGCTTATGCCCAAGCGTAAGAAATTAGCTACCATATTTTGCCTGGAATAATGCGAAAGAATACCGCATGAAAACTCGAAAACACGCGTTTTCCCAGATATAAGACTACTCTAGATCGATTTTTTGCCTTCGAAAACCCCACATACCAAATTTCAGCAAAATCGTTTCCGTTTCCGAGATCTCCGGTATAAATAAATAAATATACAAGAATTGCCCGTTTAAATATGTTTAGATATGAATAAAATGGAAGTGAATTTGATAAATTCTTGGAATCAAAATATTACACGTTTTCCGTCCGTAAAGTGTTTATTTATACATGTTCTATACAAATCAGTCGCAGAGGTTGAGTGAGATAATAATTAATTTATGAGACTCGAAAATTCGATAGTACCCTATTATGAAACCTACGTCGTCTACATCTCACAGATCTCATTCGCACTTGATTCGTTTATCTTATCTTTAAAAAAAAAATAAAAAATAATTTTAGCCTCACTGTGTTTCTTTTGACAGTCATCTTTCTTTTCAGGACTGAGGCTTTACCTTTCTGAACTGGAGATAGAGTCATAACGTTCAGTAAAAAATTGTAATAATTTAATCTATACTATAATAAAGCAGTAACTTAGCGAAATCTGTACATGAAATATTTTTTAAAAACAATGACTGTAACGTATTATATATACAATATAGACCCCAAAACAATAGTTATTAAATTTTTTGTCTGTCTGTTTGTCTCTTTGTCTTTTTGTCTCTTTGTGCGCGCTTCACGCATAAAGTAATGAACCGAGTACAACGAAATTTGGTAAAGTGATAACTTATTACTCGGGTCAACATTTAGGATACCCTTTATTTCAGAAAAATCTTTCTTTCCCTCGAGAAATTGCAATAACTGGTTTTATCGAGTCCTCCTTAGAAACCTTCCGCTGGCTAAACCTTAAGACATACATCAAAACAATGTACTAAAAAATTGTAGGCCTTGAAAAGGTCAACAGAAAAATCTGCAACAGTATATGTCTATCTCTTAAGGTACACTCGCAATGCCTATTCATATCTATACCTATAATAAAACTAACTTAGTCAAATCGATGTGCGCATTTCACGCAAAAAGTACTGAACCGATTTTAACTAAATTTTGTATAGTGATAGCTTATCACTCGGGTCAACATTTAGGATACCTTTTTCTACAGGCATATTTTTCGTTCCCGCGGAAAAACGCAACGACTGATTCTATCGAGTCGTCCTTAGAAATTTATATGGCTAACGCTGGCTGAACCTTAAGAGATACATCAAAACAATGTACTAGAAAATTGTAGGTCTTAAAAAGTTATACGGACAAGTCCGCAATATTATATGTCTATCACCTAAGGTACATTCGCAATTACTATTTTTATTCAACACTCGCGACTAACTGACTGACTAATCAACGTTCAGCTCAGTTCAGCAGTAAAACGCACCTAGAGGCGAACCCGAGTGAAGCGAGGGTGAGTTGCTAGTATACTATAATTTTATAATTTTATATTAGCGTAAATAGAGACATTTTAATTCAAGAATGTTTTTCTATAAATTGTATTATTTTATTGCATTCAATCCCTTTTAACATCCCACTGCTGGGCACGGGCCTCCCTTCAATACGAGGAATCAGGCCATACTCCACCACGCTGGCCAAGTGCGGATTAGCGGACTGCACATACCTTTCTAAAATTTACTAGGTTCTCTTAGACATGCAGGTTTCCTCGCGATGGTCTCCTTCACCGTGAGACAAGTGGTAATCATGTTGGAAATGATTCACACGTGAGAATATTAGAGGTGCGAAACCCGGGATTTGAACCCGATTCCCAACGAGCGCTTTACCATTGGGATTTGTATATCCTAAAGATACGAGTATAATGTGAAAAAGAGAATATTAAAAAACAAAAAAAAAACATTTAATAAATTCAAACCCGCGTTGTTATTGTAAAAGTGTAAACAAAAATAAAATTTCCGACATTAATTTCCAACATTTTTACTTTTACTTCATTTCAATCGCTGAACTTACTCCAGAATTCATTATATAATCGTCAGCAGTCGTGGCCGAGCGGTTAAGGCGTCTGACTAGAAATCAGATTCCCTCTGGGAGCGTAGGTTCGAATCCTACCTACTGCGAGTGCATCCCGTTTCCTTCGTTTTTTACTTTTATTTTTTATTATAATTATAATTACGATATGACATAGAGAACATAATATATACACACATCGATATATTAATAATATAATTTATAATATAATTTATTTTCAGCTAAAGTGTAAAGTGAATATTATATTAATACTTACAGTCATATTTACAAATTCGTCGGTATTGCTTTGGGATTTTCATTTTTAATTTTAATTACAGTTACAGGTATCCGATATCCCACAGCTGGGCAAAGGACTTCTCACTGCGTTTCCAAGTTTTGCAGTCTTGTGCAAAAATTGGTCAATGAACTGAACAAATACGATCCAAATTGGTCTGTTCTTGTTGAAATATAAATATTTTTTATTGCACACCAAAAAATATGGGGTAAAATTTCTTTTTTTGTATAACCTCGGATTGGGTTTACACCATGGCTTTGTAGGGTTTTTAGGTTGCTGCTATTTTATTATTCAGGGTACTTAAACCACCTTGGCGGCACGTATTAAGATGAAAAATATTAAAAATAAAATAAAATATAAAAACATTATATATATATATATATATATAAACATTAAATTATAACTAAACTCACCCCTTTGGGAATATCTATACAAATAATAAAATTGTAACTACTCAGAATATATGTACATTAAATATATTTTTTTAAATCCTTTTGAAATAGACATCATTATCGATACAGAGGCCGAATCTATAGTTTTTAGAATTTTTATCTGTCTGTCTATCTGTGACCGCATCACGGAAAAACCAAAGGAGGGATTTTGATTAATTTGGTATGATAATAGCTGGTTATCCGGGTCAACATATTATAGCATACTTTTTACTGCGGGAAAACGTCTCATCTCTGAGAAATCTATACTAAACGTTAAAATCTAAGTAGGGACGAACCCGAGCGGAGCGAGGGTGAGTCGCTAGTGCTAAATAAAATATCTTTAATAATTTAAATTTGAAGAAAATGGTTTAAAACTCAAATTAATATTGAAATTATTAATTACATTTTCTTGAAGTTTCAATCATTTGACGTTTGGCTCAGTTTGTAGTGACCCTACTTGCTGTGCCAGCGGTCGCGAGTTCGAATCCCGTTGGGGGTAGGTATTCATTTGTGTGATGAGTACGAATGTTTTAATTCCAGTTATGGATGTTTATATTTATAATATGTATGTATTTAAAGTTGTATATGTGTAGTGTATCAACTATCTGGTATCCATAACACAAGCCTCGTAGCTTACCATGGGACTAGATGGCGCTGCGTGTTAATGTCCCAACATATTTATTAATACTAATATATAAAACTAAACATTTCTTTTTGTTTGTTTGAACGTGTTCTCTCTTGTCGGACTTGGTCAGACACGCCACTCAAAGTCAGGATTATATTCTATAGCCTATTGTATGTATATTCTAACTAGACCAACAATTTGTGAAACACTTCAGTTTAAACTACCATAGTAACGTGTTACTATGGTATTTTGTATGCTATCTAACGTGTTACGTGTTGTCGATGTTAGCTTACGTTATGAGTGAAGTATCGATAACATTTCGCAGCCATAATCATCTATGAACGTTTACGGAATAATACCGCACATAGGTCAAATAGTGAACATACTGTACAACTACTTTATACCTCTAAACTCACGCGTTTTCCACAGTTTGTATCCACCACCAAAACATCACTGCATTATCTCGAATTCTGGACCACTCTAATTATTACAATCAAAAAACAACTCTATCCTCACAATTTAAAGTGTAATATCCTTTATCATTCCAATAAATGCTACATTTAGCTTGAACGATGCCCATCAAGCGATTAAAGCAACTGATGCGTTGTTTGAAAGCCGCTTTTCCGCTGCACGAGCGAGTGCATTACTAACGCTAATTGGTACTTTGCTAAAGACGCGATCCGTAGGCCATTAACCCCAATTTGGTGTGATTATTTCGCACTCATGTCGTCGTCGTGCGTATCTGAGGCAAAGGCGTAAAGTATAAATCTAAACGTCGGGATATAAAAGATTCCTGTCAAAGCTTTCAAAGTGTTTGAACTGAATGTAGATTTTAATTAACCGACTTTAAAAGGAGTAGGTTTTCAATTTGAGATTTTTTTTTATGTTCAATACTAAAAGACGCCTGAAACGACTTGGAAAATTCTTTTTATTTCAAAAGTACTTCGAAAATATCTGATTAGGTATTTATTCTATATGAAAACCCTCGTTTAGTTATTTTTAACTTTTTAGTGTCTGGAAGTCGTTTTTTTTTAAGTTTTTATTCACTTTCTTTACGTCTTTTAGGTGCGAGTTAGTAGGTTTTCAAATAAAGGATTGCACTAATTACAAGCACAAGCACAAGCGCTAATGTTAGATAATTTCTAACGTGTATTGCTTACTACAATGGATGTCACGCGTTCGATGTCTAGATGCAGTAAATCTTAATTTTTTCTCAAACTCAAACACTCTCGAACTCAAAAGTAGCAGAATACAAAAAAATTAAAATAAACAAACAGACAAATTATTTATCTATATATAACATATTTATATTTACGTACAGTTAATTCACTTTTCGCTTCAATTTGCTCTCAATGACTACTCCTGTCACATTTGTTTTTAATCTCTTAAATAAATTTTACTTTATAAGTCCGCTACTACTATTTAAAGTACTAATGAGCTAAAGCTTCGATTAATTAAGCTTTATCGATATTTAAGCTCGTACTACATTTGCCGTCGCGTTTAGAAGCTAAAGTTTTTTTGAGAACACTCATGACCTGACTGGGTTAAAGCCTATGTGATACTCTGAGTTTAATTCCATATAAGTATATGTATTTTTTTTCAAAAAATTACACCAAGTGTAATAGATTTCATAGATCTGAATCGTAATTCTGTTATTACCATATAAAATAAGTTTTTTTTTAATTTCTTACAGTTTTATTTATTAGACTTTACAAGCACTTTTCTGTCTCAAATATTTTCATTTTCAGCACTAAGTGCTACGTGTCAAAAACGTACATCGTCTGCATACATATATTCTTCTCTGATTTTAAAAAATGTTTACTTTAGATTACTTGAGTTTGTGTCGATATGAACGTGCAACATGTCGACAGCGCGTTAAATACGTGTCGATAGCGCGTTTAAAAGTCATATTGTTTATATTCCCTTATATTAAACTAACGACTCGCCCTCGCATCGCTTCGGGTTCGTCCCTAGACAAAAACAAATCTATCCCACGGGAACCGTACATTTTTCCAGGATGATATATAGCCTATAGCCTTCCTCAGTTAACGGGCTATCTAATGCAAAAATAATTGTATAAATCGGATTAGTAGTTCCTGAGATTAGCGCGTTCAACCAAACAAACAAACTCTTCAGCTTCAGCATTAGTATAGATGTCAGCATTGTAAATCCGTAACGAAGCTTCCATCGCCTCATAAAGCAGTTCTGTAGAGAAAAGTCAAGAAACTCAACATTTGCTCTTCTAAAAATAATATTTTTGCTTACGTTACTAGAATACAACATTTTATATTTCTCCTACGTTTTTAAAACTTAAGTTATCCATGACGGGATAATATATACTTAGTACTTTATTTTATTGTGCGATTTTATTATATTTTTATACGAAAGCATGTCTAGCAGTTTTCAGTCGAATCCAACGGTATAAATAAAAAGTTATTTGTTCTACGGTACCATAAATTCATAAAACCATACAAATAATTCAAAACGAATTTTTCGTAGTTAAATCTGAATCCGTATATTATGAACTTTTAATTGAATTGATTTACTAACATATCACATTTTTTTTTAACATAATTCATTTCACGTTTGAAGAGCTTTAATAAACCAATTATTTTCATATATTGAGTTACTTTTACAAAAAAATGTGTGGATAATGTGTGTATAATTTACAAAAAGTGTATGTTTGTTATTGTCAGGACAATTTTTGTATAGAAGAAAATTATGAAAATCACCAATTGCAAATCACCCCTTAAGGGGGTAAGAATGGGGATGAAAGTTTGTATCGGTAAGCGAGCTAGGGACCAACCCGAGCGAAGCGAGTTTTAGTCGCTAGTTATAAAATATAAATAATATCAATACCAAAATAATATAATATAAAATTATAACTAACAAAATATGAAGAATCAATAAAACAATAGTCAATTGAAATACTATAATTAAAAAGAATCAATTGAGCAACTATAAGTAACAATAGATAAAACTCACATATTCGATGTATTTAATAAAAGAACGTTTGCATTTGGTTCATTAGTTTTAGAGATGTCTTTTAAACAAACAAATTTATTTTTACCTTTAAATTAATGTAACATTTTTATTACACGTGGCTTTTCTATAACATAATTGACTAGCGACTCACCCTCGCTTCGCTCGGGTGCGTACGCCGTACGCGGATTTTGATCACAATTTCATGGGTTTTAATTTTTTTTCGCGGAACCCTAATTCTTTTTCTAAAATAAAAGTAGCTTAAATTACTCCTTTTAACATCAACTATCTGCCAGTGAAAGTCCCGTCAAAATCGGTTCAGCCGTTTCGGAGATTAGCCGGAACAAACAGACAGACAGATAAACAGACAGACAGACAGACAAAAATTGTAAAAAATGTTGTTTTGGTATGTGTACCGTGTATCTATATGCATTTAGTAAAAAGCGGTTATTTTAACATTACAAACAGACACTCCAATTTTATTTATCTGTAGGTATAGATGTATAGATATGTATAGATACCTGTATAGATAAGATATTTGAAACTTAAAAAGCCCTCGTAACGTATCTGAAGATATAAAAAGCCCACATTTTAGTGCGAAAGATTGTAGTTATAAACTACAACGCATTAGTAAGGGCTGAGTGTATGTTAATGGTTTGCGTAAAAGGTTTTATGGAAAAGTAAAATTATTTCAAAGCTTACATTACGCAATTTATACGTTTAATGCCATAAAATGGGCACTTCATTTCCTATGAGAGGGAGAGTAAATATGATGTAAGATTTTAAACAATTTGTGCTAAAACCTGGTCATGGGGTCATCAGACTTCCTGAAGATCTTCACGACCTTAATTTGACTTAAAGCAATGAGATTCTTGTGCCTTTTTGCATACGGGAGGTAGAGCGTTAGCCATATAAAATTTCGAAGGACGACTCGACCGTACCAGCTATTATGTTTTCCCGTGGGGAATGAAAGATATTCCTGTTGTAAAAGGTATCCTAAATGTTGACCTGAATAATAGCTTGTCACTATCAAAAAAATTATTAAAATGCATTCAGTATTTTTTGCGTGAAATGCACACAGATAAACAAATTATCGTGTGTCAGACAAACAGACGTACAGAAAGACAGTCAAAAATTTTAATAACTCTTATTAAAAAATAATTTTGTTTTTACAAAATAATAATCATGTCATACATATTATGTACTAGCAACTCACCCTCGCTCCGCTCGGGTTCGTCCCTAGTTACGTTTTGATGTTTAGCTCAGAGATGAGATATTTTCCCGCAGTAAAAAGTATCCTATATGTTGACCCGGATAACCAGCTATCATCATACCAAATTTCATCAAAATCTGTCCAGTGGTTTTCCCGTGATGCGGTAACAGACAGACAGACAGACAGACAGACAGACAGACAGACAGACAAAAATTCTAAAAACTACAGATTCGGCCTCTGTATCGATAATAATGTCTAATTCAATAAGATTTTCCAAAAAATATTTAATGTACAGATTCGGCTTAGTTAGAATTTTATAATATGTATAGACTATATATAAACATAGAATACGTTATCGCTGTCGTAACGAACACACTCGTAGTAGAGGCAGCTCTACATATTATGTCAACGTATGAAAGCACTGAAAGGAAACGAGAACAAAGTTGCTAACGTCTTAGACGTATCTCTACAAGCTCGCGACAACAAAACCTTGCAATCCAATTAAAACGACCATTGTTTGCTTTTCTATAAGCTAATTTAATATAATATGTATGTATACGTTTTCATATAATGAATTATATTATACGATACTTTAGAATGAAGTCGTAATATTCTTTACTAGCGACTCACCCTCGCTTTCTATCCTTCCTATCGTACATTTCTCCAAAATGTTATTTAGCCTATAGCCTTCCTCAATAAACGGGCTATCTAATGTAAAAATAATTTTTCAAATAGGATTAGTAGCTCCTGAGATTAGCGCGTTCAAACAAACAAACTCTGCCTCTTCATAATAACATATAGATATTATATAATTACTAGCATTTGCCTATTTCGCTCGCACAGTGTTTATTTATTAACTAGCGACTAATCCTCGCTTCGCTTGGGTTCGTCCTTAGTGATAACAAAAACAAATCTATCCCACGGGAACCGTACATTTTCCGGGATAAAAGTAACCTACATGCTAATCCAGACTATAATCTATCTCTGTGCCAAATTTCATTCAGATCCGTTCAGCCGTTCTGGCCTGATTGAGTAACAAACATGAATGGATCCATCCAAACTTTCGCATTTATAATATTAACTTAGTGATAACAAAAACAAACCTATCCCACGAGAACCGTACATTTTTCCGGGATAAAAAGTAGTCTATGTGTTATTCCAGACTATAATCTATCAGATCCGTTCAACCATTCGGGCGAGATTGAGTAACAAACATCCATCCATCTAAACTTTCGCATTTATAATATTAATGAGAAATGGTATTATTTCTACTCTCCTAAGGAACGTGATATTAGACAGCAATTCCTCCATAAGCAAGCAAAGTCACAGAGGATAGATAGTATACTATATAATAATTATTATAATAATAAATATGTTGGGACATTAACACACAGCACCATCTAGTTCCATGATAAGCTACGAGGTTATGGATACTAGATAGTTGATAAACTACACATATATAACTTTAAATACATACATATTATAAATATAAACACCCATGACTGGAGTACAAACATTCGTGCTCATCACACAAATGAATGTCCCCAGCGGGATTCGAATCCGCGACCGCTAGCACAGCAAGTAGGGCCACTATTTACTGAGCCAAACGTATCGTCATAACCAATCAAAAAACTCAATGTAATTTATAAGGACAAAACCAATAAAAATGTTCAGTTTTAATTTGATAGCGCCGCAAATCAATAGTGTTAATTAAAAGTTTTATGCACTAACTGTACTAGCACCGTAGCGAAGCCATTTCAATTATTCTTTTTTTCTGTCAAGTGCAACTTCTCCAGCAATTTAAATCAAAGTAACTAAATTTCAATTGGTTACTGAATTGATGAAAAATGGCTATGTACTTAATTGAGTTTTACTACAACTTCATTTATTATGTACTCGTAGTTATTTCAGTACAAGGACTTTCTTACTCATGCATGGAACGCTGTATTCAGCCCCTTTTATCATCCCACTGCTGGGCACGGACCTCCCTTTAAGGGGAGGGCGTAGTTCACCATGCTGGCCAAATGCGGGTTAGTGGTGTTCACATGTCTTTCGAAAACTTACTAGGTTCTCTCAGACAGCAGATTTCCTCACGATGTTTTCTTTCATCATAAGACAAGTGGTAATCATGTTGGAAATGATTCACACATGAACATATCAGAGGTGCGAGACCCGGGATTTGAACCCACTTCACTCGGTTTCCCAAGCGAGCGCGTTACCACTGGGCTACCACTGCCTATTACCTTTACCTGCCTATTATAATATGTTTGTATTTAAAATTATATACGTGTAGTGTATCAACTATCTGGTATCCATAACACAAGCCTCGTAGCTTACCATGGGACCAAATGGTGCTGTGTGTTAATATCCCAACATATTTATTTATTATTTACTTAAGAAACCACACTAAACAGAATTCACAAGCAAATCCGCTAACAGTAAGTAGTAAAAAATAATCTCATTATATAATAACCTACACAATCTCAAATGAAAATAACGATGCTGAGATATACATTATACGCGACAAAATTTGCAAAGGCGTGATACTTCAACTTTAGCTTTTAAGTCTCATACCTTAGTCTTAAGCTACACTTGGAAGGCATTTAAAACGTTATGCCGATCAAAATAACTTGATTCTATCATTTTATAGGAAATTAGACTATATCATTATAGTATTACGGTTTAAATTCATTTACAACAATTACTGTATATTTATACCAAGCGTGAGCTTTATTGCCTTAGCCGTAGGAATCTTCGTTTCATGTAGAAGCGATGGTTAATTCTAAGAGGCATTTTCAATCTCTTGCATTCGTTGTAAAATTATAGACTCGTTTTAATTTTTAAAACCGGTTTTAAAACCGGTCAGCGCCTGACGTGAGAATCACTCTCTTCAAATCCTTCTGCCAGTCGTTTTACACGTGCCAGCTCTGGACTAACTATACTAAGAAGTCGCATGATGGCATACGAGTCGCTTACAATAACATTTTTCGATTCCTCATGGGCCTGAAGCGTTACTGTAGCGCTTCAGAAATGTACGTGGAGGCTAGGGTCGATTCGTTTAACGCTATTCAACGGAAAAGAATTGCATCATTCATGTCCAGGGTTGATACGTGTAATAATGGCATTATCAGGAGTCTGTCTGACAGGCTGATGATGTCAGCAATGTACCGACGCTGGGTGGACATTTCCACCTAGTTTTTATTTGTAATTTATATTGTTTATTTTATTTTTGTTGTATTTATTGTATTTGTACTATGGATCATGGGTCTGAAATAAAGAATTATTATTATTATTATTATTATTAATAATAATTTATTTATTGACTAGCGACTCACCCTCGCTCCGCTCGGGTTCGTCCCTACTTACGTTTTGATGTTTAGTATAGATTTCTCAGAGATGAAATATTTTCCCGCAGTAAAAAGTATCCTATATGTTGACCCGAATAACCAGCTATCACCATAGCAAATTTCATCAAATTCCTCCAGTGGTTTTTCTGTGATGCGGTAACAGACAGACAGACAGACAAAAATTCTAAAAACTATAGATTCGGCCTCGGTATCGATAATAATGTCTATTTCAGTAAGATTTTCCAAAAAATATTTAATGTACAGATTCGACTTAGTTACAATTTTATTATATGTATAGATAGATATAGATTCACTTAGATCACTAATTTGTATGTTGAAATTTTTGGAAAATGGCCGGAAAGTAAAAAAAATAAGTATATATGGAGCATTTATACTACAGGTAAAACCAAAGAGATTTTGTTTGCTTGTTTGAACGTGCTAATGTCTAAAACTATTAGTCCGGTTAAATATTTCGTCTTTTTCAGAATATATTAATATTTTTTAGCTTTTAAATCGACTATATATATGTAAATACATAATAACTGCCCACTATTCCTGATTTTATACAAGACGTCATCTTTCATGATGAAAAAGATAATTTCAAAGAAAATACAAGGTAGCCACTAGACTTGGCTTTATTTTAAGTTTTACTACTGGCAGAAATGAAATCCACGACCACTTAGGTAGTAGAGTAATCTCCAATGTACTATAGTTAAAACTTAAAACATGTTATACTCAAAACGAAAAAAAAATTAAGATAATATAAATTCCACAATCTCTGCTATTTTAAATGTAAATAACTTTAAAAAGTTACTTTTTCTCCTTTTACGTTTAGAAGACTTTATTCGAATTTGTTAAACGAATGTACACGTAGTTTTTCCAAAACTAATAAATCTAGTGATATCATAATAAGCTTAATACTTCAAGTTACTACGATGTTCTTTGAAAGTTAGTAGGTGTAGTATTTTCTTTTTAATGGAAGTTCTTAAAGTTCAAAAGTACAGTATAAGACTTAATAGTATATATTTTTCGTATCATTAAATTTTGCATGCAGCTTTAATAAGCTGCATGTATAAAAAACCTAAAACGTCTTGACTTCTCTTCCATTTGCTCGTACTTTTTTATGTTTTTGATGGGTTTTATTACCTTTTTTACTTCACTGATAGAAAATTTGAACGACAATAACGTAGTCTACTTAGAATCCATGGGAAAAAGCGAGATTTCAATGGGATTGAGCATAGAAAGAGAATTGAGTACAGAGCTTCAATTGAAAGTGAAATAGAGATTCCTTTATTCCAGATATAAAGGACTGTCTAAGAAAGAGAACGAAAAAAGAGGTTTAGCATGAGGTATACACGTAAATGCAAACTGAATAAGGTCTGCTAGATATTTAAGAGAAATTTTGACTCTTTTTTAGGGTTTTGTATAAATAGCTCAGTTGGTTTGAAACACACAACTTTATTTCTGTACATTTAGGCCCTAAAATCAGTAATACATGAGATGATTCAATAATTACATTTCCACCCGTTTTCTCCCTATCATTCGGAAAATATCGATCGCACGAAAAAATGAGCAATAAATAACATGTAGAGAATTGAATAATGAATAATTTAGTCTTTTTATTTTTTCTTGAAAAGTTGAAAATGGCCGAGATATTAAGAAAAAACGATCCCCCCTTAAAATCAAGATGGCGGCTAACACACCGCTCGAATTTGATCGCAATTTTAAATATACACTCCCAGCGACAACCCCCCCCCCTTCCCCCTTCTCTAAAGGCTGCTGAAATAAAATTTTAGCCTGGATTTTTTTCGGGGTAGACACTTAATTTCGACATCTCGACTGCTCTAAAATAAATAAAACTCTCAAAAATACTTTCGTGTTAATTTAGTTTACATTGTAACTTATTATTTCTAAAATTTTATGTTATTTAATATGTTTTTTTACTTATTTAATCAGAATTAATTCTTGAAGATAATAATAATATGATAAAAAATATATAGTTTAATAGATTATAGTACATGTAAGTATAGTATATGTAGTGTAGCTTTTTAATAAATTGACATCGTTTTTATGCAAAAGTAATACACAGATATTTACAATTTTCATGTACGTTTCAAAGTATAACGAATATCATGCAATTAAGAATTTCCAGAACACATTCAGGCAGTTAAAACGAAAAATTCGGCAGATTTACTAAATCCAAAACCTTTTTAAAGCTTTTAGAGAATAAAATATAGTTGATGCTGAAAAACGATATCAATCCCACGGAGTTTTTTAGTGTTACAGGAATGTTGACCACTACGAGAACTAAGATGTATAGTTTTTTTGTAACATTCAGAAATGTATTTTCGCAAATCATCTGCTAAATATATACAGATAGTTATGTAGGACTCACCGGCTAGAAAAGGCAGTACTACCCAATAGAATCCAACGAATCCCCCCACGTCTTAATGGGACGCTGTAGGATCGTTCACGCACTCAACCCAGATACCCCGACGGCAGGTCTGCCGAAACAGGCCACAACAACTAAAGGATTGCTTCCACGGTATACTCTTTATCAGAGAATTACTAGGAGCAACCCGCATGGTACACTTCGCTCCTCCCAGTGTGTTTCTTTGCTTCTCGCCCGGCTGAGTTGCCGAAAGCTAATGCCATCCCATCACGACAATGTGGGCACACATCGGGTGGTAGGAAGAGGCATAATATTGTACAAACTTAGATAAAAATACTTTTTAATAAATAGGATATATTGACTTTAAAATTAGTTAAGGGTAGAGCCATTAGGGGTGGATTTAAAAAAATACAATGTGAATTTTTCTTAACATTTTTGTTATTACACTTTGCCTGTTACAGGTGTTTTTTACAGGCGATTTCAACCTCGTTTGTAATTTTTAAACATTTTGTTAATGATTTTTTTATTACATACCCTAATTAAATAAATCAAAAATAACCTTTTTCTTACTCATTTGGTAATATAATTTTGACTTATCATCATCTATACAGATAAATAAAATTGGAGTGTCTGTTTGTAATATTAAAATAACAGCTTTTTAGAAAGTACATATGGATGTATACACGGTACATACACCAAAACAACATTTTTTACAATTTTTATCTGTCTGTCTGCCTGCCTGTCTGACTGTCTGTTTCTTCCGGCTAATCTCTAAAATGGCTGGAGCGATTTTGACGGGACTTTCACTGGTAGATAGCAGATGTAATAAGGAGTAACTGAGGCTATTTTATTTTATAAAAAAAATAGGGTCCCACAAACAAAAATTAAAACCAAATTAATTAAATAATTTTGTTTTAGAAAGCAACCTAGGGACGAACCCTAGCGAAGCGAGGGTGAGTCGCTAGTATAATGTATAATTTCTAAGCTGAATTATATTTTGATTTATATTTATTAGTATATAAATATCCTAAAATATAACTTTATCCTCCTAGAATATTAGGATATATATTCTAGTAGGATTCTTTATATTTAGTGTTGTGGAACACAAACCTTAACTAAAACTATCGTGACGTGTGGAACAAGTCGTGCTTTGGGAGTATTGCCAATTTTAGTGCGCTGCAAAAATGCAATCGGCTTAATGTTAACAATCAATATAGATGTAATTGGTCCACTAACAGTTTTAGTTTGATTTTATAGATAGTCTACAGAGGAATATTTGTTACAAATACGTATCCATATTTGTTTAGTGATGGATATTATATTGATAAACTAACTTATGCCACTGGATTTGCCTACTTTTACATCTTATATCCCTTTTAAAATGCCAACTTCAAATTATCCACATACTAAATTTAATCAAAACCGATTCAGATTTACATATTTACATACATATTTGGCTGAACTAGAACGAATTGTTGAATTACCCGATAATCGAACCTGTCCCGACCTAGGGCCTCAAACTCAGAACCTTCAGATCTGCGGCCGTACATTCTAGATACAAGACCACTGAGGCAGTATATTAAAAATAACCTATGCAGAACGTAACACAAACATATTTTAAAGGAAATAAATTGCTTTCCTTTGTAACCTTTCACGAAAGTACTCTACCGCCTAAATTCAAAGTGAAATGGAGGCGAATTCTCTCCATATTTACAATTTTTTATACAAACGCTCGTAATTTCTATTACAATTGCAGTCTGAAGAGGGAATAAAGAAAGTTATTCTTTAGAACGTAGCATTCAAGTGTAACCTACAATTTTCTTTTATTGCCTTAATGTAGTTTTTTCCACTTCGCTTGGATTCATGTTTGTCGCAAAAGGAAACAACGTGGTTATATTAAGAATAAATATTGAAAAAATACTATGTTAATCGACTTTAAAAAAAGGGAATTGTTTATTTAGCTAGGATTTTGACGACACGTTTGGCTCAGTTTGTAGTGTCTACTTGCTGCGGTCGCCAGTTCGAGTCCCGCTGTATTCTTGTAGTCCCGTTGTAGTCATTTGTACTCAAGTCATGGATGTTTATATTTATAATATAAATGCATTTAAAGTTATATAGGTATAATATATCAACTATCTGGTGTCGGGTGGTATTGTCCCAACATATTATTTATTATTATTTATTATAAGGGAAATTTTTATATCTATAATTGAGACTTCTTTTAAGATCTGTTAGAAAGTATTTAATTTAGTAAAAAAAAACTATCTACAATTCAATAAACACTCTTTAGTAAGTACTCTCTAATTTATTTTACACTAGCGACTCACCCTCGCTTCGCTTCGGGTTCGACCCTAGATGAAAACAAATCTATCCCACGGGAACCGTAGATTTTTCCGGGATGATACATAGCCTTCCTCAGTTAACAGGCTATCTCATGCAAAAATAATTTTTCAAATCGGATTAGTAGTTCCTGAAATTAGCGCGTTCAACCAACCAAAGAAACAAACTCTTCAGCTTTAAAATATTGGTATAGATTACATTACATGTATTTTTATTTATTTATTTATTTTTATTTTTCTTCCAGACACAGGTCGGTATTTACATATTTTTCTTTTTTATAATCATATATACATATAATAAAATTCTAACGGAGTCGAATCTGTGCATTAAATATTTTTTTGGAAAATCTTATTGAAATTGTCATTATTATCGATACAGAGGCCGAATCTATAGTTTTTAGAATTTTTGTCTGTCTGTCTGTGACTGCATCACAAGAAAATCACTAGATTTTAATGAAATTTGGTATGATAATAGCTGGTTATGCGGGTCAACATATAGGATACTATTTACTGCGAAAAAATATCTCATCTCTGAAAAATCTATACTACAAGTTAAAACGTAAGTACGGATGAACCGGCAGGGTAATTACGAATCTCGCGACAGGCTTGCGACCACAGATATAGATGTATATCTGTGCTTGCGACAGTTGTAAATCACGCGATCGCTGCTGTCAAACGTCACTTTTGTATCACGTAACAGCGGCTAGAGAGCAGACTGTAGTCGAGCTCTTTCACCCTCTATCGGACAATCTATGTATAAACCCATCTCTACTCGACTGCAGTCTGCTCTCTAGCCGCTGTTACGTAATACAAAAGTGACGTTTGACAGCAGCGATCGCGCGATTTACAACTGTCGCAAGCCTGTCGCGAGATTCCTAATTACCCTGCCGAGCGGAGCGAGGGTGAGTCGCTAGTTTAAATATAAATTAGAACTATTATGAACATTATTATTAAGTAAGTACCTGGCGACCGAGCTTCGCTCGGTGTTCTTTTTTGTTATATCGTATTTTTTAGATAAAAAGAACTAAAAACTTGAACAAATACAAAAAAATAAGTAAAACTTTGTATCCGATCGAAATTCGATCTCAGACACATATTGATTTGTTAATCTTGCACCTTGATCGCTTGACCACGATGCTTATACGTGACTGTAATACGTGTATATGTATAACGTGTATATCGAAAATATTCTGCGTAGAATAAAGCAAAAGAAAACTGCATGAAAACTCGAAAACACGCATTTTCCCAGACCTGAGACTAATCTAGATCGATTTTTCGCCCCCGAAAGCCCCCACATACCTAATTTCAGCGAAATCGTTAGACCCGTTTCTGAGATCGCTGGTATAAATAAATAAAGATATAAAGATATAAATATAAAAGAATTGCTCGTTTAAATATATCTATACATATTATAAAATTCTAACTAAGTCGAATCTGTACATTAAATATTTTTTGAAAAATCTTATTGAAATAGACATTATTATCGATGCAGAGGCCGAATCTATAGTTTTTAGAATTTTTGTCTGTCTGTCTGTCTGTCTGTCTGTCTGTCTGTCTGTCTGTCTGTCTGTCTGTTACCGCATCACAGAAAAACCACTGGAGGGATTTTGATAAAATTTGGTATGATGATAGCTGGGTATCCGGGTCAACATATAGGATACTTTTTACCGCAAGAAAATATCTCATTTCTGAAAAAAAATACAAAAACTGGTAGGAACAAAACCGCGACGATACTATTTGTAAACAGTTTAGCAAGGTAACTTACAAAATATGGTAAAACCTATAAAAATAGCTTATCTTGAAAATCAAATTATCAAAAGCGCTATTTTATCCATTAAAATAGTTATTTTAATTAATATTTATTTATGTGTTATTTAGATATTCGACAATAGATGTCGCCATGTGTTTTTAAAATACATAGTTTTAATCCCAAAAAAATAATGTACAGATATATTATGACCTTTTTTCGATTTTATTAGAATTAGGTACTACTAAATCACCCGCGGCTCCGCCCGTGTTTAAATTATCAGTAAAGCAAACTTATTCGCTTCATAAATTAGTAACTATATACATACAATAAAATTGTAACTAAGCCGAACCCGTAAATTCAATATTTTTCGGAAAATCTTATTGAAATATTCATTATTAGCGATATAGAGCCCGAATCTATAGTTTTTAGATTTTTTTCTGTCTGTCTGTATGTGATCGCATCACAGAAAAACCACTAGAGTGATTTTTATGAAATTTGGTATGGTAATAGCAGGTTATCCGGGTCAACACATAGGATTCTTTTTACCGCAGGAAAATATCTCATTTCTGAGAAAAAATACAAAAACTGGTTAAAGTAAAAGCACGATGATGCTATTAATATTTTAGCAAGGTAACTTACTTATATATTATGTTAAAACTATTAAAAAAACTTATCTTAAAAGGAATATTAACAGCGCTATTTTATTCATTAAAATAGTTATTTTAATGAAAATTTATTTTTGTGTTATTTAGCTATTTGACAATAGATGTCGCCATGTGTTTTTAAAATACGTAGTTTTATCCACAAAAAAAAATGTACAGATATAACCTTTCTATGACTTTACTATAATTACTACTAAATTACCCACGGCCCTGCCCGTGCTTAAATTTTTAATAAAACAAACTTTTTGGCTTTATAAATTAGTAGGTAACATATTAGTAATATTTTGTTGGCCGAAACAATTTTCAAATGAGAATATTTGTAAATTTTTATTGTTTAGTAAATAATGTTAATGTTTTTTAATCTTTTAATGTAAAAATTGGGCAAATGCAAATCCAACTTGCGCATTTTAGGTTTCGTATAGCAAAATGCTATGTTGTTTTTCTTACCTACGTGTTTTGTATGGTTAACACTAAAATAAATACGAATAATATTTACGTTTCCACAATACCTACTCATTTTTTGCACCGTAAAAATAAGTTCAATTTATATTATTTTATAACATTTTATGGAAAACAAGTTTATGGCTGTTAAACTGCCAAAGCGGGTAACTAAAAATATTTAATATCTCAAAAACTATGAAAAAGTATTTTAGGAACTGTTATACCTCAACTTTTTCACTTTTTCTTGACACCTTTTCTTGGAAGGTAAAGGCTTAAAGGACACAAAATGCTTACGACTTTAATCATATTAGCAGAGCCATATGAAATAAAAAAAATGTATTCGCTTAGAATTATTTACTTATTACACTTTCTTTTGAAAATCGTTTTGGAAAATATTACTAACTAGCGCTAATTAAGAAAAGTTATCATTATGTAATTGAAATAATCAGCTATATATTAAATTAATCTATAGTATAAATACTAATATTACTAATACTATTAGTAAAAAATGATTAAAATTAATTCCGTAGTTTGAGAGTTTATCGTGAAAAACTAAAAAAAACAAACAAAACAGAAGTATAGACATACATACATGTTATTGCTAAAACAAAAAGTTCAATTTAACGGAGGAACCTTTGTGGCATTGTCAATCTCTGCCATTATTTACCAATCATGCGGTGCGCAATGAAAGTGGTATATGTAAGAGTATACTAATGTGTAAAACCTAAGAATTTGGTTTTTGATCATCTGAACGCGGGCGGAGCCGCGGGAAATGCTAGTTAGATATATGTATTTGAATGACAATCCATGTGACGTCATCCAATGCCACATCACACGACTGTCAAATCTTTTAGCCTATTTTAATAAGTACTACGAGTATATTTAGTAAAAATGTACAATTTGGTTAGCTTATTTAATATTATAGAATACCTACTAGCGACTTACCCTCGCTTCGCTTGGGTTCGTCCCTAGGTACGTTTTAATGTTTTTTAAGCGAAATTCTAATTCTTTTCCTAAAATAAAAGTAGCCTAAGATACTGATTATAATATCAGCTATCTGCCACTGAAAGTCCGATTAAAATTGGTCCAGCCGTTTCGGAGATTAGCTGGAACAAACAGACAGACAGACAGACAGACAGAAATTTTAAAAATTATGTTTTATAAGTACCGTACATAATTCCATATTCATTTAGTATAAAGCTGTTAATTTGACATTACAAACGGACGCTTCAAGTTTATTTATCTGTATAGACTATGTTTTGAGATACACGCATCGTTATGGAGTTCCGAATTCATTCACTTTGTAAGCGGTATTCTTTTATATCAGCGTACCAAAAGGAAGATATTCAGCTGTCAATTACAGTTGTGGATTTTTGGAAATATTCTTAAAGTAAAAATTATAAAATTCAAAGTATTAAAGTAAAGAAATTGAAACGAAACCTCGGTTTTTAAAGAAAAAGAAAAAGGTTGAGTCAATGTAATGACTTTGCTGACTCAGCACCGTCAATTTCCACTTTTATTTCTAACAAACTGAAGGATAATAATATTAAAAACTAGTTTGAGCTTGTGACTTCGCACACATTTTTAACTTTAATTAATGTCCACTTATCTTTATTGAAGTTTATAAGTTGTATGTTGTTGTTGTATTCAGCCCTTTTTAACGCCCCACCGCTGGGCACGGGCCTCCCTTCAATACGAGGGGGATTAGGCCATAGCCCACCACGCTGGCCAAGTGCGGGTTGGCGGACTTCACATGTCTTTCGAAAACTTGTTAAATTATCACATACAAGCAGATATCCTCACGATGTTTTCCTTCACCCTTAAAACAAGTGGTAATCATGTTGATAATGATAAGGCAGTGGCAGCCCAGTGGTAACGCGCTCGCTTTGGTAACCGATTGAAGCTAGTTCAAATATTACTATAGATAAATACTAATAGGCCATAAGGATGCACTCGAGTAAAGCGAGGGTAGTTGTTAGAAGTAAGTAAAAGCAATCCATTTACGATTGAAATTTAAATTTCCACTGTAAAATTTCAAGTGAATTGAACAAGCGTGTGTCACTTACTTACCAAATAATAAAAAAGGAAACAGCAAACGTCGAGTGTTTTTCGAGTTGACGCCTTTTGTCCTATAGAAGCTGTTGTATTTTATTTTCTCACAAATATACTACTTTATTGTTACAAAATTACGTTCTTTGAAGTGAAGAGTAAAATGAATATTGAATTACGGACCAAGAGTGATATTAAAGATTTTTCTTGCATAAAATTATTTAAAACTAGCGACTCACCCTTGCTCCGCTCGGGTTCGTCCCTACTTATGTTTTAAAGTATAATATAGATTTCTTAGAGATGAGATATTTTCCCCTATTAAAAAGTATCATATATGTTGACCCGGATAACCAGCTATCATCATACCTAATTTCATTAAAATCCCTCCAGTAGATTTTCCGTGATGCGGTAACAGACAGACAGACAAAAATTCTAAAAACTATAAAATCGGCCACCGTATCGATAATAATATCTATTTCAATAAGATTTTCCAAAAATATTTAATGTACAGATTCGACTCAGTCAGACACCGGGTTAGCCTCTAGACAAAGGAATACAAATCTATCCCACAAGAATCGTGCATTTTTCCGGAATAAAAAGTAGTCTATTTGTTATTCTGATGTAGGAACTATATTATTATAAGGTTTCATTAAAATCCAATCAGTAGTTTTTGTGTACTAGGCTGTATAAGTTACTATAGTTTTTTAACTATCCCACGGGAACTCTTTAATTTTCCGGGTTGAAAAGTATCTAAGATGTTGGTTGACCGGGGATATAAGGTACCATCGTACAAAATTTCATTTAAATCGGTCCAACAGTTTCTGAGATTAGCCCGTTTGTACGGGATAAATAGATAGAGAAACGAAAACAATAAAAAAATCTGAATTTGTTCTATTTCTCTTCTTACATCCTCCTGACTCAGTTTTTAGCATATTTTTTTTTATGTACAGACATTCGACCTCTACAGTTTTATTATATGTGTAGATTAGCATAAAAATATTCAGTATCCATATAAATTATAGTCTAGAGATGTTTGGGGATGGTCATCTATCTTGCCTTTTTCATCTGAATATGTATATCGTATGGTATCAGTACTAGGGTTTACATAAAGGTCAGTTGGCGTAGTTGCCAATAAACTAACGATGCTGTAAATCCGGTAACCTTCGTTGGAATAACGTATGCATAATCACACTACTAGTATGAATTCGGTTTGTGTGATTGCATGTGTGTTTATGTGTGTATGCGTGCATGCGTGCGGGAACACGTGCGTGCGTGCGTGCATGAGTGCGTATGCGTATATGTATGTTTTTTCTTCTTCGTTGTTACATCTCTTCTTGATATGTTGTTTATGTTATATGTAATAATGTACTATCTCTAGAATATTTATAGTCCAGGTAAAGAATTAAAAACATTGCTCACTTTAATTTAGATTAGTAAAATATACTTGATTCTTTTAAGCAGTGGTAGGTCAGTGGTGATGTGCTCGCTTGGGTAACCTAGTAAAGCGGGTTCAAATACTGTGTCTGGAACTTCTGATATTTTTATGTGTAAATCATTTTCAACATGATTACCACTTTTCTTACGGTGAAGGAAAACATTTTGAGGAAACCTGCTTGTCTGAGAGAACCTACCAAGTTTTCAAAAGATATGTAAAGTCCACCAATCAGCACTTGGCCAACCTGGTGGACTATGGTCTGATACCCCTTGTATTGAAAGGAGGCCCCTACCCAGCAGTGGGACGTTAAAAAGGGCTGAATACATACATACTTAATTCTTTGCGTTCTTATAGGTACTTAAAAAGAATAACATCTATACAGATAAATAAAATTGGAGTGTCTGTTTGTAATATTAAAATAACCGCTTTTTACTAAATGCATATGGATGTATACACGGTACACATACCAAAACAACATTTTTTACAATTTTTGTCTGTCTGTCTGTCTGTCGGTCTGTCTGTCTGTCTGTCTGTTTGTTCCGGCTAATCTCCGAAACGGCTGGACCGATTTTGACGGGACTTTCATTGGCGGATAGCTAATGTTATAAGGAGTAACTTAGGCTACTTTTATTTTAGAAAAAGAATCAGGGTTCCGCGAAAAAAAATTAAAACCCGTGAAATTGTGAACAACATCCGTGCAAAACGGCGTACGCACCCGAGCAAAGCGAGGATAAATCGCTATATAATTTAAATGAATATCTTAGGAGTAGCAAGCTACTATTTATGTACAAACATAGCTAACCGTGAAAACGTACCGAGGGACGAACGCGAGCGAAGCGAGCGTGAGTCGCTAGTTTTAAATGTAATGAGATGAAACAAACTCCGCATGATCAATACAAGAATGTGGTCCGTATTTTAGAAATGTTTTCAATTCAATACAAAAAAGTAATACTAGAATCGTAAGCGACCTAAAATAAGAAAGAACCGGGCAGTGTGCGGACAAAGGCTTAATCTCTCGTATCCGAAACCGGCTCACATCTGCAATAAATCCGACGAATTGAAAACTTTACATTGTGTTAACGTATATTGAGAGCTTTAATTATTAAACTTTGGTTTAATTTCATTTGTAACATAAGTTTCGTAGATATTTCCATTAGGTTTGTAAAATATAAATTTTCCTTTAACAAGTTTATTTAACTAGGGACTTAATCTTGCTTCGCTCGAGCGTGTTCCTGGGTACGTTTTAATTTTGATCGGAACCCTAATTCTTTTTCTAAAATAAAAGTAGCCTAAGTTACTCCTTATAATATCAGCTATCTGCCAGTGAAGTTCCATTGCCAGTGAAAGTCTCGTCAAAATCAGAACAAACCGACAGACAGACAGACAAATTTTAAAAATTGTGTTTGTCTTATAAGTACTATATATAAATGTACGTTTAGTAAAAAGCTGTTATTTTGATATTTCAAACAGACTATACAATTTTATTTATCTGTGTAGATAGATTGATTTAAAACATTTATTGCTTGATAAACTATTTTATAGTTAATCAAAGTACATTTTATAACGAAACTATATATATTGTAATATAATTTGGGATATGTCTATTGTGTATATATATATATATATATATATATACAACGGCAAAGATAGAACAGTTCAGTACATTTTTCTACTCTGTTTGTCAACCGATTTTCTTTTTAGGGTTCCGTACCCAAAGGGTAAAACGGGACCCTATTACTAAGACTTCGCTGTCCGTCCATCTGTCTGTCCGTCCGTCCGTCTGTCACCAGGCTGTATCTCATAAACCTTGATAGTTAAACAGTTGAAATTTTTACAGATGATGTACTTCTGTTGCCGCTATAACAACAAATACTAAAAAACAGAATAAAATAAATATTTAAGAAAGCACCCATACAACAAAAATTTTTTTGCTCGTTTTTGCTCGATATTGATAACCGCAACAGGTAGACACTTGAGATATTCACAGACTATTTAGTTATATATTCACTTTAAAAATAAATAATTAAATAAAATAAAACAAATATTTAAGGGGGGTTAAAAATATTTAATAAAATATTCCCATACAACAGACATGATTTTTTTGCCGTTTTTATAAATAATGGTACGGAACCCTTTGTACGCGAGTCCAACTCGCACTTGGTCGTTTTTTTTTTATTTTATTTAGTATCTATTGACGTGCTTTAATGTTATCAATAAAGATTTTTTATATAGATAGGTAAATTCCATATAAATAAAATTTTCATCAAACTTTCAACAATGATTGTTGTTATATCTCGATATTATATTTATGGATTAAATAAATGTACACGTGCAAATTAATTAATTGCAGTCTTTATTTCACACTTGCCACAGATTATACACAACTCTTTGACCTACTAAAACACAGATAATAATTCCATAAAGCTAACAAATAAAGATTACAACAATTGTGGTCGAATTTCGATTACTGGTCGAACTATTTAGTATAATTAATATAAATTGTGCAATTTATTATCATTAGTCTGGCGTCCTTTCTAACAGTAAAATATAGCTTATAAATGTATAAAAGTAAACACGTATACAGGTCGTATACAAGTGAATCGCCATTTATGTTTTATTTTAGAAAAAATCTAAATATCAACTTATAATATGTGTTAGAACATTAATACATAGCATCATCTATATTTATATATTATAGTTCCATGGTAAGCTATGATGGTTGTGTTATGGATACCAGATAGTTGATACACTACTCATATATAACTTTAAATACATATATATTATAAATATAAACACCCATGACTAGAGTAGAAACATTCGTGCTCATCCCACAAATGAATGTCCCCAGGGGGACTCGAACCCGCGACCGCTGGCACAGCAAGTAGAGTCAGCAAACTGAGCCAAACGTGTCGCCAAAATTAAAAAAACACTATTATTAGTCTCGCATTAATTGTCCTTGAGTATGTTTTATTATAATTTTCTAGCGACTAACCTTCGCTTCGCTTCGGGTTCGTCCCTAGGAACGTTTTAACGATTAGTATAGATTTCTCAGAGATAAGATATTTTCCCGCAGTAAAAAGTCTCTCATCTCATCTTATATGTTAACCCGGATAACCAGCCATCATCATACCAAATTTCATCAAATCCTTTCCAGTGGTTTTCTCATGATACGTTCCCAAACAGACAGACAGAAAGACAAACAAAAAGTCTAAAAACTCTAGATTCCTCCTCTGTACCGATAATAATGACTATTTCAATAAGATTTTCCAAAAAATATTTAATGTACAGATTCGACTCAGAATTTTATTATACGTATAGATTTATGCTTTAAACGTAACATTTACTTAAGTCCTAAACAAACAACGGCAATATATCATTTAAAAATAATAAATTCTCTTTGAAATAGACCTCCGAATTACAATGCTCGCTTCTTTAAAACATATTTTTCATTCCTAAGACCCTTTTTAGTCCATCTTTGATATTTTACAAAGAAACTTGCGGGTCACGTTTTGAGCAAGTGTAAACAATTTATTATTCAGCGATTATATGTATTACTAGCGACTCACTCTCGCTTCGCTCGAGTTCGTCCCTAGGTTGCTTCCCAAAACAAAATTAATTAATTTGGTTTTTTTTTGTTAAACCCTATTTTTTTTCTAACATAAAAGTAGCCTAAGTTACTTCTTATTACATCAGCTATCTGCCAGTGACAGTCCCGTCTAAATCGGTCCAGCCATTTCAGAGATTAGCCGGAACAAACAGACAGACAGACAGATAGACAAAAATTGTAAAAAATGTTGTTTTGGTATATGTACCGTGTATACATCCATATGCATTTAGTAAAAAGCGGTTATTTTAATATTACAAACGGACACTCAAATTTTATTTATATGTATAGATTAGCTGTACTTGTACTTATAACATTGGTACGAGGTAGGATTTTGGATCAAGCCTCTTTACAGGTTAAGCCTACATTTTGTAGATTTTTTGTTTCTATATTTTATTCAATAGAGTATTTAATAAATAAAATAAATCGGAGTACTATTTGTCACTACATAGTATAAAACAAAGTCGCTTCCCGCTGTCTGTCCCTATATATGCTTATATCTTTAAAACCACGCAACGGATTTTGATGCGGTTTTTTTAATAGATAGAGTGATTTAAGAGGAGAGTTTATATGTATAATACATGCACATTATAGTACAGAAAATCTGAGAAGTTCAAAGATTTATATTTCATACTAACCGTTAAAACGTACCGCTGAGTATCGGTGAGTCGCTAGTTACTTATAAATGCAAAGATTGTATTTACATAGTTGTGTATGTTTGTTACTCTTTCGAAAAGGCTAGAAAGAGAGAAAGAGATAGAGAAGATATATTATAACCTTTTTTTAACGTTGGGATATGCATTTACGCATACTACCTGTATAAATACAAGTGGTTATGTGAGACTCACCGGCTAGAAAAGCCAGAACTACCCACTAAAACCCAACAGAACCTCCCCCGTCTTAATGGGGTGTCGCAGGATCGCTTAAACGCTCAACCACGACAAGCTGACGGCTGAAAACACACATCTGGGATAGGTTTTATTCATATATTTTCTCTATTCGTAGACTACTTTAAGGCACATAGAGACATATCTAAGCAATGAGAGCATATATTGTTAGTCATAAGAAAGGCTCATTTTAAAACTATAGAAAATATCACCACCAATCTTTCATCGAAGATATGATCCTAATATCTTTAGCAGTACGTACGCACAGTGGCCACGGGGCTACAGGCAGTGGTAGCTTCGTGGTAACGCGCTCGCTTGGCAAACCGAGTGAAGCTGGTTCGAATCCCAGGTCTCGTACCTCTGATATTTTCATGTGCGAATCATTTCTAACATGATTACCACTTGCCTTACGGTGAAAGAAAACATTGCGAGGAAACCTGCATGTCTGAGAAAACCTAGCAAGTTTTCGAAAGACATATGAAGTCCGCCAACCCGCAATTGGCCAGCATGGTGGACTATGGCCTGATCCCCCTCGTATTGAAGGGAGGCCTATGCCCAGCAGTGGGACGTTAATAAGGGCTGAATACAATACGTAAAACTCAATTTTTTTCACTGTGTTATATAACTATAATAATTAGAAACATTTTTTTCAATGCTATACAAATTTTATTCGTAATATGATGTTATTTTTTCATTCAGGGCATGTGAAAATAAGATAAAATAGAATTAGCCTGGTCTTTTCATGTTCGAGATATAATAAACTAGACGTTAGCTTCTATACGTCATGATGAATTTCGAATAATGTAATTTATGTACGAACGGAATATTTTATACATTAATAAAATTCTGAGTTGAAGCTGTACATTAAATATTTTTTGGAAAATCTTATTGAAATAGTCATTATTATCGATACAGAGACCGAATCTATAGCTTTTAGAATTTATGTATGTCTGTCTGCCCGTCAATCTGGGAATGCATTACGAGAAAACCACTGGACATATTTTGATGAAATTTGGTATGTGATAGCTGGTTATCCGGGTCAACATATAGGATGCTTTTTTACTACGGCAAAATATCTCATTTTTGAGAAATATATACTAAACTTTAAAATGTAACTAGAGACGAACCCGAGTGGAGCGAGAGTGCATCGCTAGTTTTTGAATATATTTTTTTCATTGAATTTTGTTTAATGAAGACAAGATTTTGCGAATATTCGCCTAAGAATGTTACGTGAATACGAGTATAATTATTGCATAAAAACTGAAAATACACTAAAATGCAGCGCTCGGGGCTGCTATTGTACTAAAAGTTCCTTTGAACTTGTGAGTTACCGTGATATATCTACCTCTTTATTGTTATAAAGCTTTACATACATTTCTTTAGCTTTTAAAAATACGTTTTTTGGAAGATATTGGTGAAATACATTTTTACTATACAATTTTGTTTGGAAAATCTATTTGAAGATCATATTCCTTGTTCAAAAATCAGATATGATAGTAAAATATTAAAAAAAATATTCGTCCCGGTAGATTTTAAACTGTCTAAATTTGAATTTTTATGTAACCCTTAACAACAGCACTACCTTCCGGATCCAACCATACAACAAAATCAAATTCATCAAAATCTGTCAAGCCGTTATGGAGGAGAAAAACGAAGACAGAAGCTTAGTAATCAATATGAATTTCTAGTATTATAAGTGCGAAAATTTGTGGTAATTTGAAAGAAAAACAAATCAAATGTAGTTTAAACTATGAGTAAAACGACAAACAAAAAAAAACTATTTCTAGACACTAAAAAGTGAATAATAACTAAGCGGGGGTTTTCATTTACTATAAATATTTAATCTGATATTTTCGAAGTCTGTCTATAGGTCGGTTAGAGACGTCGAAGAATTGGTGAACATACATAAAAAAAGACATACCTACATACATACCTACAGACAAACATAGAACCTCCTTCTTTTTGAAGTCGACTAAAAATAATTTGTGAATCAAAATCCTCGTATATTAGCCAAATTAAATAAATAAATATAAATAAATTTGTTGGGACATTATCACACAGCACCATCTAGTTCCATGGTAAGCTACGAGGTCTGTGTTATGGATACCAGATAATTGATACACTACACATATATAACTTTAAATACATACATATTATAAATATAAACACCCATGACTGGAGTACAAACGTTCGTACTCATCATACAAATGAACGCCCCCAGCGGGACTCGAACCCGCGACCGTTGGCACAGCAAATAGGGATGTTGGCACAACAAGCTGACCCAAACATACTGTCAAAATTACATTTACAGTTGAATCATTTATTATATCTAATAGTGTTATAACTTTTATAGTGCTTTGTGAAATTATTAAAAATCATGACAATCATAGAATCATGGAAGGTTTTTATTTAAAGATATAGTTGTATATTTCCTTCTAACATTTGTTATTTTTAATATGAAATAATAATCAGAAGTTACCCTTAAAGCAAACAGCCTCCAGCTAAGCTTTAAAAGATTGTTTTTTCTACAAATTGCTTTCACAGGGTAAAATTACAGGGGTAAATGTGTTCATATTATATAAAAATAGTTTGATACCCTTGCTTCACTTTACTTAATACCTACGTAATCCCATTTGAAGGGGTAAATTAAATTATTTTTAAACTAGCGACTCACCCTCGTTTCGCTCGAGTTCGTCCGGCATAAAAACTATTCTATATCCTTTCCAGGGTTTTAAACTATTTTCTTACCAAATTTTATCTAAATCGGTTCAGTAGTTTCGGAGCTTATTCGGTACAAACAAACAAAAAAATCTTTCCTCTTTATAATATTAGTATCACCCATAACCTTTTTCAATGGGATGGACTTTTTCGAAAGAGACAGCTCAGTATGATCATTGAGTTTTTCTGTCAAGAAATTCTCAGTCGCAGCCTTGAGTCGAGAAGTTAGTAGTATTACAACACACTTAAGCATATAAAAACTTCAGTACTACGAGCATGTCCAATCTCTAACTGGTTGTATCGAAAAACTATACCATCGGATTTTGATTAGTGAAAAAAGCTTATTATACAGTCACAAAAGACTTTGTAGATACCAATGTATGGAACTAATGTCTGGTTGGATCTCACGTAGGGTAAATATATAATAATTATTGTATTATAATATTGTACACTATTATTATTTTAAAAGAGCTACTGTTGAATTTTTCGCCGGTTCTTCTCAGCAGAACTGCCTTCCGAGCCGGTGGTAGCTTCCTCACGGACTGATTAATTTAATTTAAATTTAAAATGTAAAATTGACGATTCAAAAGTGCTTGTAAAAATCTATTTGAATAAAGTATATTTTGGTTTGATTTGATTTGAGTGCGAAAAGCGTTTAATTAATATACTCTTGATGCAGACACTTGTACATCGGATTATTCGGATTAGCCGCCACAGCGAAAATCAGTCAGGAAGTTATTATTGAATTATGCCACATTATAAAGACTTTAAATTTAAAACAAAATTTCTATTTAATACAACAATTGTTGAATAACAAAAACAAATCTATCCCACGGGAACGGTATAATTCTCGGGATAAAAAGTAGCCTATGTGCTATTACAGACTATAATCTATCTCTGTGCCAAATTTCATCCAGATCCGGTCAACCGTTCTGGCGTGATTGAGTAACAAACATCCAAACATCTAAACTTTGACTTTTATAATATTAAGTAAGATATATTTTTAAATTTTTCGGTTTTATTACGAATAAATTAAAGCTTATAAAGTCCAAAATAAAACACCCTTTTTAATCCAGTGTTGTACCAAAATTTGAAGCATTAAGTAAAAAAAAAGAAAAATCGTATTCAATAAAACTCAATGAATAAAAGGCTTTTTCGCTCAAAGGCAACTTTATATGAAGAATTAACTCAACGATAAAAATGTTTGTGGAAATTCACCTCACATTTATCCACTTGTAAAGAAAATATAGTAAAAATGTCGTGTCGCGAGACAAGTGCAAGACACATTATACGCGCCGACAAACCAAGAGTATTGCCAAGCAAGCTTGAAGGCCACTTTGCACAGATAAAAGACCTCATAAATGTTTAAAGTTAAATTTTTATTCTACTATCATACATAATATTGAGTTACCGTTCTATAAGACATGTAAAATTATTAATGTTTTAAAAAAAAAATGTTTAAATGTAGTAAAAAGTACTTAATTATTTATATATGTATAATAAAAAATAGTTGTACACATAATTATTACTGTAGAACTTTGACACCATGGGGTAAGAGTTTCTACAGCATACATATAAAGGCATAATTTGGATTTTTTAAAGGTAAAAAATATTGATATTTTATGTATACATTTATGTTAGGAAATTAACACACAGCACCATCTAGTTCCATGGTGAGCTACGAGGCTTGTGTTATGGATACCTGATAGATGATACACTACACATATATATATAATTTTAAATACATACATTTGACAGTGGTATCCCAGTGGCAGTGTACTGTGTAATAACACACAGCACCATCTAGATCCATGATAAGCTACGAGGCTTGTGTTATAGATACCAGATAATTGATACACTACAAATACTTACATATTATAAATACAATTAATTAATATTTTTTGGTTATATCGATTTCGATAAAAAATTTTTAGTTCCCTAATAATCTAATTAAAATATCGATATTTTTCATAATATTTATTACAGCGAACAAAATAATCTAAAAAACATATATAATTCTTCATTATTATTTTTAGAATAATATAATGTGAAAGCTCAGATGAAATTAAATATTTAGTAAAATAAATAACGCCAAGTAGTAGGTTTAAACAATTTTTTAAAATTTCAGATTTTTCAGCGCTATCTATCGCATTTTCATTGAAATAGTGCAAAGTTTATACTAAAGTTGCTGCTAACACCACGAAGTGTTTGTGTTTAACGATCATTTTCATAGATGGCGCTGCTTAAAAGAAAAATTTTTTGTTAATTAAAACCTAACTAAAGATTTAAAAAATTTTCAATAGTTAATATTAAATGTAACGTAAAACATAAGTACCAGAGTAGTTAAAATTTTTAGCTTTGCTTCGTATCTAAGTAAATGCAGTGAAATTTAGAAAATATATTATCATGAAATAAAATTCTAACTGAGTCGAATCTGTACATTAAATATTTTTTGGAAAATCTTATTGAAATAGTCATTATTATTGATACAGAGGCGGAATCTATAGTTTTTAGAATTTTTGTTTGTCTGTCTGTCCATCTGGGAGCGCATCACTAGGGAAACCACTGGACAGATTAGGATGAAATTTGGTATGATGATAGGTGGTTACCCGGGTATGATACTTTTTACTGCAGGAAAATATCTCATCTCTGAGAAATCTATACTAACAGTTAAAACGTTCCTAGGGACGAACACGGGTGATTCAATAGTATAAAAATATTATTGAAATTGTCTCGATATATTGAATTTATGGTCAAATATAATTCGAAATATTTTTGTTGAAATCAATAAATAGCAAAAAAAAAAACACAGATTCTATGACAAAATTTTAAATGTAAATATTACTCAATGTATTAATTAACGGGCTATGATCGGTCAGATGAATTATGTATCAAGTTAATTTGTCTCTTTCACACGTAGAGGAAAAGGTGATAATAAATGAGATGGCAACACTTGGTGTTCAGATAACGGAGGCTGAGTCGCATTTATCCAAGCATTTTCAGGCAAACCAATTGGGAATCGATTCAAACGACAGACTTAATTGAAAAAAAGAATGGTACTGCTGATACGTTTTTGCTACTTTATCTCTTTTGGGATATGGAGAGTAAAAATATTTAGTGTATATTTCAATGTCTTAATTTTTGTGTGAGTTTTATTAGTAGTGGGCTTGGTTATCTGTACATGTAATAAAATTTTGAGTCGAATCTGTACGTTAAATATTTTTTTGGAAAATCTTATTGAAATAGTCATTATCGATACACAGGCCGAATTTAGAGTTTTTAGAATTTTTCTTTGTCTGTCTATCTGTCTAGGAACGCATCACGAGAAAACCACTGGACATATTTTGATGAAATTTGGTATGTTGATAGCTGGTTACCTAGGTAACATGTAGGATACTTTTTTCTGTGGGAAAATATCTCATTTCTAAGAAATCTATACTAACCCTTAAAACGTTCAATAGGGACGAACTTAAGCGGAGCGAGGGTAAGTCGCTAGTGTGAAATAAAGTTCTTATTATTTTTTATTGCAATGGCAATAAGTGAACAGTACATAGTTATGGTGCTATCAGAAAGAATATAGATAAATGAAATAGCTTTATTGCTAAAAGAAATCTCTACAAGACAATCTTTGATTTGATACCAAAAATATTTTCAAATAAGGAAGAAGAAATATTATTTTTGCTCTGTAGTAATTTAATATTTTTAATTAATTATAATACTTTCTTAGATTTACGTGAATATTTGATATTTTAAATAAAACTATCTTTTTTGATTTTTTTCATTTCATAATTTTGGTATTTTTGTAAATCATTGTATAATTTTGTGGGTAGATGCTGTATGTAACAACTATATAATGACCTTTGAGATGTCTAAAACTTTAGACTCTCCCATGACCACGATTACTGTAAAGCGTTCGAAACGTCGGGAACCAAAAATCAATATAAATCCGCGTAAAAATCCAAAAAGATTTAAAATGTTTAATTATTTTTATACTAATTAGTGTACATATTATGAAATTTTTAATTATTTTTCTCTAAATCAAATGTAATAAAATATAATTTATGAATCAGGCTTTTTAAATTACCAAATACCGCGCCATAGGACCTGAATATACAAAATATTAAAACTCGATAATGTATTTTTAATATAAACCCGTACTCTAATCTAAGCCATCGCATAAATTATATATAATTATGATCGAATTTAAAGGCCATCTGGTAATTTTATACCTAAAATCTTTATCTTAATGCAGTTTATTTTATTTAGGGCGCCCGAATACATCTTATACAGTATACATATGGATGCCTTAGTTCTAAAAGTCACTAAATCCATTTTCTTTATTTTGAGATATGATCATTCTAAGTAAAAAAAAAAAATATTTAGCAAAAATAGCTGTATAAATAAATTTGGAAAAAAATAATACAATAGTTTATTGGGTAGGCTGTAATATAACATTCTTAAAGTATGTGACTTGTTATTATAATGATCAGTATTAAATAATTAACATATAGGACTTATCGCAAAATTAATGGAGCTAGGGACTTCTTATAAAAATTCTTTGGAATTAGTGACATATTATCCTAACTAAGCTCGTTAAAAAAAACAAACAAACAAAAAATAACAAAACAATAAACTTATTTCTAATACAAAAGCTGTTAATTTTAACACAATATTAAATCTTACTTCTAATCTTCTAATTCGTTTAAAATCACGTTTAATCATACCGAAGACAGTACTATAATTACTATTATCTGCTTATTCATATATTTCTTCCTGCGTATCATTATTTTCATTATCCTGCTCTCTTCCTGAAGAAGCAGCTGCTAAAAGTATGTCATCATAGAATGGTCGTTTTTGAACAGGAACATACTCAAGAAGTTTTTTGATATCTTGAAGTTTAGCTGGTTTTAATGGTACCATCCCTTGATAACAGTCACTGAGATCTGCAGTGATCTTGCCACCCATGCCAGTACGATATAATGTCATCTTCTTAAAATTTTGACCTATCATCGAGGTACTACATTCAGGGTGTCGGAATCTTTGAAAGCGTACTTTGCGGCATACAGCTATTCCGGGTATTGATGATTTTATATGAGCATCATACAGGTTCTTGTAATTCTTAATTTTTAAGACGCGATCTTCAAGATTTTCCTCGTCCCTTAGATTCTTTTTTAAAAAGACTACTTGAAATTTACTTGTATTGCGTGAGTTTTCTATAAGATTTGGATATTATTGTTATTTATTTCAGTGGATTTGGGTACTTGTTGTTTAAATTTGGATTTAGTGACTTTTTGAATTCAGTTTAGAGGATTTAGTGATTTTAGAATTTGGAAAAACCAACTTAGCGACTTATATTTGAACAAAGGATTAGACCAACTTATAGACAAAAAAAGAAGAAATTTCTTGAACTGATAAACTCAATATCGATAAAAATGGATTTAGTGACTTTTAGAACTAAGGCATCCATATACTAAAATTGTGAGTGGAATCTGTACATTAAATATTTTTTGGAAAACCTTATTAAAATAGTCATTATTATCGATACAGACACCGAATCTATAGTTTTTAGAGTTTTTGTCTGTCTGTCTGCCTGGGAACGCATCACGAGAAAACCACTTTGCTGATTTTGATTAAATTTGGTAAGATGATAGCTGGTTATCCGAGTCAATATATAGGATACTTTTTACTGCGGGAAAATATCTCATCTTTGAGAAAGCTGTACTATACGTTAAAACGTAACTAGGGACAAACCCGAATGGAGCCAGGGTAATGCCCTATTATTACTATATTGTAACAATCTTTATATAATATATTTAAATAGGTAAAAAAAAATACAGTATTTTTTGTCCTGTGTTTGTCAAATCAGTTTTTTTTTGGTACCTATTGGCTATTACAGACAATTCTATTAACATATTCTATTAATAAAAAATTTTTTTTGGAAAATGTTCTTTTTTATATAGATAGGTAAATTTTATTCATATAAATGTACCTATGTTTTGTTTAAATTTTCAATAATAATTACTAAAATTAATAATTATAATTATTAATATTAACTTAAATCTTTAAAATAACTTTAAAAGTTTTTTTATGTGAAAACTTGTTTGTTTGCCCTCCTTTCACGTCGAAACAGAGTGACTGATTAGCGTGATTTTTTGAGTGATGATGTTGGAGGGCTGGAGAGTGATATAGATTACTTTTTACTGCGGAAAATTACCTCATTTCCATGAAAAAACACGTTATATATTATATTATATAAAGTCTATCTACTCCATACTAACCCGAGCGAAGCGAGGATGAGTCGCTAGTGTAATATATATGAAAGTGTGTTTGCTGAATTGCATACATTCTTTTTTCACGTCGAAACAGAGTGACGGATTGACGTGATTTTTTGTGTAAAGATAGTTAAAGGGCTGAAAAATGACAAAGACTACTTTTTATTGCGGAAGATTATCTCATTCCCATGGGAAAACACGTTATTATACAGACCACATGAACTTATCATACCTTTGTATTTATATATGTACCTATATCTATTCCATACTATCCAGTAAAATGTACCTAGGGACGAACCCGAGCGAAGCGAGAATAAGTCGCAAGTATATATTTATATATATATATATTATTATATAGACGGCACGTTTGGCTCAGTTTGTAGTGATCCTACTTGCTGTGCCAGCGGTCGCGGGTTCGAGTCCCGCTGGGGGCATTCATTTGTGTGATGAGCACAAATGTTAGTACCCCAGTCATGGGTGTTTAATGTTTATATTCATAATATGTATGTATTTAAAGTTATATAATATGTGTAGTGTATCAACTATCTGGTATCCATAACACAGGCTTCGTAGCTTACTATGGAACTAGATGGTGTTGTGTGTTAATGTCCCTACATATTAATTTATTTACTTCTCAAGTTCATACTTTGTAGCTGTAACTGTCATTACCTGTGTGTCCGCCCTTAGGATTTTCCCAAGTTCCCTTTGACATTCACGGGTCAATCCCTAAGGAAGGGACTGTGGTTTTATGATAATAATCATGTTTAATTTATGCTGGTGGTCGACACAATCTTAATTAATTGGACGTAAGTATAACATGAGAAAGACAAAAATTAAAAATTTAAGGTATAATATTATAATTTTGTCATCTATACAAATAAATAAAATTGGAGCGTCTGTTTGTAATATTAAAATAACCGCTTTTTATTAAAAGCTTATACGTAGCTTATAAGTAGGTACATATACCAAAACAACATTTTTTATAATTTTTGTCTGTCTATCTGTTTGTGCCGGCTAATCTCTGAAATGGCTGGACCGATTTTGACGGGACTTTCACTGGTAAATAGCTGATGTAAACCAAAAAATAATGTCATATAATATAGTGAGTGATAATAAGTAAGTACAAATAAAAATAGGTAGCGAATTTTATTACAATAGAAAAAAAAAGTTAATATTATGCTTTAAGTATATCAATACAGATAAATAAAATTGAAGTGTCTGTTTGTAATGTCAAAATAACAGCTTTATACTAAATGCATATGGAATAATTATATACGGTCCTTATAAGAAAAACTTTTTTTTTAATTTTTGTCGGTCTATCTGTCTGTTTGTTACGGCTAATCTCTGAAACGGCTGGATCAATTTTAACGGGACTTTCACTAGCAGATAGCTGATATTATAAGGAGTAACTTGAGCTACTTTTATTTTAGAAATATAATTAGGGTTTCGCTCAAAAAATTAAAACGTACCTAGACACCCGAGCGAAGCGAGGGTAAGTCGCCAGTATAATATATAAATCCCTTATTCTTTAAAGAAAGTAAACGATATGTATAGCAGAATCGAGAATAGTAGCATAAATAGCAAATCTCGCTACTACTTTTGACTTTGACATTTATTTTGGCGGACTCCGTCTACATAATTCTTTAGCCTCGGATTAAACATTTAAGCACGCTTTGAAGCCATTAACAAGAAAATTGAATTGAATAGCAACTTGTAAAGCAAAAACTGCGAATGATAATCTCAAAATGTTTTATCTAGTTATACCAAGGACATTTAAATAATATATAATAAATAAATCAAAATATAACATTCAGATATATTTCTATGGAAACAGTCTGTCTATCCGCCGGGTTTTTTATGCTAGTTTTCCTATGGCGATGTGTACATTAAAATGTCTTGGAAACGTTACGTTTTAACGTTTTGTAAACATTTCTTAGAGATGAGATATTTTCTCGCAGTCAAAAGTATCCCTATATGTTGACCCGGGTAACTAGCCATTATTATACCAAAATTCATCAAAATCTGTCCAGTAGTGTTCTCATGATGCGTTCCCAGACACATAGACAGACCGACAGACAAAATTCTAAAAACTATATATTCGGCCTCTGTATGGATAATAAGGAATATTTCAATAAGATTTTCCAAAAAATATTTAATGTACAGAGTCGGCTTAGTTACAATTTTATTAAATGTATAGACGATACGCTCTGCAATTAGTCTGCAATTAGTAATACATAAAAAAAAATCATTAGATTTAAGTAAGTTATAAATTATATATGTATACTGTTGGAGATCTGTATAAATAAATAAAATGAAGAAATTATTTAAGATTTTTTTCTTTTGCTGAATAACGAAAACTACATACTTTTATTATACGAATCCTTATGTAGGTGTCTATTCGTCTATAAGGGTAGACATTTTCTAACATTTACATACATACATACATTTGAAAGTTCAAAATTAGGATTTAGCGATATCGATTGTAGAAACTAAATGTAGCTATTTATATTGAAGTCGATCAAATACATAGCCAACCGAAAGCTATTTCTACAATGTACTTGCTCATCTTGAAAATAAGTAATATAGAACAAAAACTGCAGCAAAGCGGTAACAACGTCCAAACTTGCGAAGCACGAGGAAAACGCTGCATAAATTGTCCAATTGAAGAAACTTTTAAGAACATCGCCGAAGTGACGGTGTTTTTATCACGAGTAAGAGCTTTTGTTTAAAACTGGTGGGATTTCAAACAAAGTCCGGAATGAGAAATATTTTACGATTTTAGTGAATTACTTTACTTTTTTATATATACAGTATACTGTAGCTTTTGCTTGCGATTCCACTTTCATCGCTCCTAGGGTTTCTATCGTGATACTAGGTAGCCTAAAAACTTCCTCAGTAAATAAGACTAGGATTATAAATGTAAAAATTTGTCATGCTATAATAGCTGAATCTATTTAGATGAAATTTACTACATAGATAGACTTTGTATGTCCTGAAATAACACCTAGGCCTCTTGGGACATACCCGAGTTAAGTGAGGGTAGCTCACTATAGGCTACAATAATAAATATAATATACATAATATAATAAAATTCTAACTGAGTCGAATCTGTACATTAAATATTTTTTGGAAAATCTTATTGAAATAGACATTATTATCGATACAGATGCCGAAATTATAGTTTTTAGAATTTTTGTCTATCTGTCTGTTTGTGACCGCATCACGGGAAAACCACTGGACAGATTTTATTGAAGTTTGGTATGATGATAGCTGGTTATCCGGATCAACATATAGGATACTTTTTATGGCAATAAAATATCTCATCTCTGAGAAATCTATACTAAACGTTAAAACGTAACTAGGGACGAACCCGAGTTAAGCAAGGGCGAGTCGCTAGTAAGCTATAAAATGTAAAAACATTTTTTTTATTTTAACCGGTACTTCCAAAAATAAGGAGATCGTTCGGGATCGTTATAGATTTGTAGGGCTTTCAAAATATGAAAAATATATTCTGAAATAGATTTTGATACGTAAAAATAAACACCCAATATTTAGTTAAGTCTATCAGAAAAATCAAGATGTAAACGTAAAATGATACCAAAAATCTCAAATCATTAACATCCATACTACACCACAAACTGGCAGTGGTAGCCCAGTGTAACGCACTTGCTTGGGAAACCGAGTGAAGCGCGTTTAAATCCCGGGTCTCGCACCTCTGATATTTTCATGTGCGAATCATTTACAACATTACCACTTGCCTTACGGTACACAGAAAACATCGGTAGGAAACCTGCATGTCTGAGAGAATTTAGACATGTGCAGTCCGCCAACCCGCACTTGGCCAGCGTGGTGGACTATGGCCTGATTTCCCTCGTATTGAAGGGAGGCCCGTGCCCGTGTATATATATATATATATATATATATATATATATATAGTCGTTATAATATTTATTTTACTTTTGAATTGAATCTGCTATTCGTCACCAGTGTGCTATTGGAACACCTTGCATTATACTGTAAGTTTAAATGCACAATGTATGTAGGCACAGTTGTTCCCATCCATCTCATTTTGAAAGTTTAACTGAACTTTAATCCTGACTAACGTAATTGCTAAAGTTCGAATACAAAACCATGTTCGCGGAACTCGCGATTTAGTGTCAGACATTTTGTAATTGATGTAAAGCCGCAGCTATACGACTTTGAAATATGGTGTCTTGAAAAAACGTTATAATTTGTTAGAGTAATTTACGATTAGGATTACAAGTTTGATGATGGGAAAAAATTTAAAAATATATATTTTCTCTAATTAGTTATGCAATTTAATTTTGTAGAGCTTTGAAATGGAATGAAATAAACTTTATTCAATAAGACTAATTACAAGTGCTTTTGAATCGTCAATTTAATGTAAGCGTCAGTGTAGTTTGTCCGTGAGGAAGCTACCACCGGCTCCGAAAGCAGTTCTGCTGAGAAGAGCCGGCGAGAAACTCAACAGTTGCTCTTTTAAATATCGATTTATTAACAATAGATAGCCTGCATATGAGTCAATAATACTCAATTCCACACATTTTCATCAACAAAAATCTCTTGAACAGTGTAATACACTTTGCTCAATAAAATATTTTTAATTTTATCTTTAAATTTTTGAAGAGGTTTACCTCTTTCTCCTCTAGGACATTTTGTGGAATCTTATTATAAATGCGTATACTCAGGCCCATGAAGGATTTATTCACCTTTTGCAGCCGAAATCTAGGCGTAACCAGCTTTTAAGATGTTGAGCATCGTTTAGTAAGCTTGCTGGTTATTAATTTTTACCAATTTCAGGCATAATACTTAAGGAAGCTCGGAATATATATTTATGTATAAACAATTTTTTTTTTGCATAAAAAGTATGTGATGTTTAGATATAAAAATATTAGTTGGTTTGTAGTTCTATTAGAACTGAAGAGTTGAACCCCAAAGTTGTAGAAGTATTACATTATCGTCCAAACTATCACTACATACACATATATAACTTTAAATACATAAATATTATAAATATAAACACCCATGACTGGAATACAAACATTCGTGCTCATCACACAAATGAGTGCCCCCAGCGGGACTCGAACCCGCGACCGCTGGTACAGCAAGTAGGGTCACTACAAACTGAGCCAAACGTGTAGTCAAATGAAGACAACGTAATACGGAATTATTCTTCTTAAAAAGATCCATTAAACTGTAGCAACGCTATATATACGTACCTATGAGTGTGTATCCGAACGAAGCGGAGAAGTCACTAGTAATATTCATATCTTTGCAGGATTTTAACTTCATATGTTGTTATGTGTCAACAGAGAATTGATTAAAGTTCGCTAGCAAAGAACGTCACAAAAAGAAAAATATTCTCGAAGCAAATTAACCCGGGAAGATAAACAAAACTGTTCCGTAAAAAGTGAGTAAGGCATTAAAGGCTTATTTTTACATTAAAAAAAAAATATTTTTTTAGTAGGTACACTAACAATATACCTTTCATTTCATATGATGGGGGTGCGTAAGAAACAGTCTGCCATATTGAGTTTACAATGACGTCACTTTACTTAATATGTTTCTCTCATCAAGCCCTTTTATTTGAAATCCATATCATAGGTGTGCATAAAAAAAAACAGTCCGCCATCTTCGGGAGACCGCCATATTGGATTTACAATAACGTCACTTTGCTTGTTGTGTTTCGCTCATCAATCATTCATTTGATATATATCATGGGTCACCATATCATTAGGGTTCATAAAAAAATCGGACTATTTTTTTTTATATTTGATTTGGACTTTAAAAATACCTGATTAAGTATCTATAGTAAATGAAAACTCCTGTCGAGTTATATTTACTTTTTAATACCTGGAAATCGTTTTTTTTTTTTTTTATTTAAGGTGAATCCTCATTTTCGCTAACTATCGCTAATTTATAACTTAGATAGCGAGCCTCAACTAAACTTTAGAAACCTAGTTAGATAACAAAATCTATCCATTTGACATACATAAGTAGCGATAATCTATACAGATAAATAAAATTGGAGTGTCTGTTTGTAATATTAAAATAACCGCTTTCTACTAAATGCATATGGATGTATACAGGATATACACATATATCAACATTTTTTGTCTGTCTGTCTGTCTGTTTGTTCTGGCTAATCTCTGAAATGGCTGGATCGATTTTGACGGGACTTTCAATGGCAGAAGGCTGAAGTAATAAGGAGTAACTAAGGCTACTTTTATTTTAGAAAAAAAATGATCCCACGAAAAAAATTAAAACCAAATTAATTAATTAATTTTGTTTTGGAAAGCAACATAGGGACAAACCCGAGCCAAGCAAGGGTGAGTCGCTAGTAGCAAAATAATATACACAAGAAACTTGGAATATATAAATCCATCTACTGCGAGTACGAGTCTTAGTCAATCGATGGTTATGGTTCCCATGGATCGACTTTCATCGTCTGAAATGTTATTAAAAGTGACAAACCCAACCAACTCTCTCCCGCATTTGCCACAAAGCATTTATTTATTGAAATCCAAACGTTCAAATTGGACGCTCACAGTTCCCGAGCACTATCGAGCTATTCAAAATTCCGCCCGTTTTTTACAAATTGGCTTTACGCCGGATGCGCTGAAAAAAGAACTAGGATGTGTCGATTGAATTTTAGAGCGAGCCTTTGTGGTCTGTTACGTACTAGCTTTTTGGTAAATTTGGTAAATTAAAAAAAATTAGCAGAATATTCATGTGTTGACTGCTTTGATTGCTTTTGCTTACTGTTCTGAACTATGTGACTTTAAATACCAAAAATCATAAAATCTGTTATATTGTACTTTACTAACTTTATAATAATCAAAATCGTCCATCGGGTTGTATTATAACGTGTTTTTCCATGGGAATCAGATAATCTCCCTAAAATAGTCTGTGCCACTCTCCAGGCCTTCAACTATCTCCACACAAAAAATCACGCTATTCCGTCACTATTTTTCGACGTGAAAGAAGGACAAATAAAAGAACAGACAAACACACATTCACATTTATAATATTAAAAGTACGCATAACAAATAGCACAAGAGTACGTTTATAAGCATTTCGTACTAATATTTTGCTAATTATAATTAGTGTTTATTGCTTCATAAAATAATAACTGAATGAATTGGTAATCTATTTTCTGAATTTTATTATATGAAAACTGTGTATAATAAAGTTTATTCTCGCAGCACCGTTCGTAGCCTACATGTTTAACTTAAAAAAAATTCTTATACGTTGAAGTAGAATATAATCAATCTAGATTCCATTTTTTTACATTTTTTACTGAAATTCTTAGAGCTGTTAAAGGATGTAGAAGTAATCATATTCGCAAATCGCACGTTTAGTGTAACTTAACTATATTGTGTAAATATAGTATCATATTCAGCCGTTTTTAAGCGAGGTTAAAAAGATGAGGGGGATCAAGTGTAAATATGAGGGGGATCAGGCCTTAGTCCACCTTATCTTTCAAAAACTTGCTAGGTTCTCTCAGACATGCAAGCTTACTCACGATGTTTTTCACCAAGACAAGTGGTAATCATGTTGGAAATGATTCACACACGAAAGGTGCGAGCATCGAACCCGCTTCACTAAGTTTCCCAAGCGCATTACCACTGAGTTACCACTGCCATAAGTATTATAATATACATTAATTATTTAATAACAATTCAGTAATAAGGGAGATATTTGATAACATAAAGGCTGAGTGTGTAAGAGACCGTGCGGCATCGTAATTTTTTATCGGCTATCCCTCGGGTGCATTTACTGGCGTGGTACAGTATCCTACTGCTTTATGGTCGAATTCCAGTAATATTGGGGGTAAGCTAATTCCGTTTATACATTTTCTCGTGTAAAAAGAATGTCTTCGTCGGAATGTGTTGTTACTAAAATGTAATATTGGATATGGACGTATTTTGTAAGACATTTCTGGTTTGGTCTATAAGGGATTTGGAGTTAGAATAAAAGTATTTTTTGGCCTAGTTGGAAATACAACATAATAATGTACAATGTATAAGTATATGTATTATACATGCATTTATATAACTTATAATCTAAGTTTTATCTCAAGTGCTTATCAGAAGAACATTTTTTTATCGAAGATAATAATAACATTATTAAATAATAGCGACTCACCCTCGCTTCGCTCGGTTCGTCCCTATCTTGCTTCCCCACACAAATTTTCATCCCCATTTCCACCCCCTTAAGGGATGATTTCCGGGTTAAAAACTATAATATATTCTTAACAGGGTCTAAAACTATATTCTTACTAAATGTCATCTAAATCGATTCAGTAGTTTCGGATTCTATTCGGTACAAACAAACTAACAAACAAAAAATCTTTCCTCTTTATAATATTAGTATATAGATATGCTATCAAATGTATGTATACATTTGGAATAAATTCAAGGCTAGTAAGACTTATTTTGAACTTCACTATAAAAGTTGTTTATTTAGAGGTTTTTTACCATTTTCGAAGTTAAACTTCTTTAGAATCGTTGTGATTTGAAACTCGATGAAACGGAAATGCGTCACTAAAAAGAGACAAACATATAAATATGTAGGATTAAGCCAGCGAGAGAATGAGATAGAATACATTGCCATGTTACCATGGTAACCGTTGTTATTGACAAATATATAATATTATGTTTCACTTCTACCATCTGTGAATTGCACACACAGTCACTTTTTTTTTGTTTTTGACATAACATACTACTTATAATGTATAGTAATAACGCTTTTTGTATTAAATTTTCATACGGTCAATCTCACAGAAACTAGCTAACATGTGAAATATTTGGAACTAGTTACGAAAATATAGCTACAATATTAATTTCCTCTCGATCCCGTGAGAGGTGTATCCGACAAAGAGAATTCAAGCGCTCTCAAAGTACAAATGAACAATTTTCGACTAAAACTCCCATTCAAACCCAAGAACATATGATCTACGAGTCATTAAATAATTGATTCAGTTTATATAATACAATTTTTCGACCGTGAATTTACTTTCAAAGTGGCGATGAAAAATAGCTTATGTCCGTCCTCATGAAGTAATCTATATCGATGCCACAATTCATCAAAATATGTTTAGTGATTTAAGCGACTAAAATTTGCATAAAGACAAACAGAATAACGTTAACATTTATAATATTAAGTAGCGGCTTTCGGGCGGGCTCGCCTCTAGACAAACAAAAACAAATCTATCCCACGGAAACTCTTTGATTTTCCGGGGTGAAAAGTCGTTGACCGGAGATATAAGGTACCACCATGTAATTTTTTTTTTAAATCGGTCTAACAGTTTCAGAGATTAGGCCGTACAAACGTATAAACAGACAGAGAAACAAAAAAAATTGAAAAAAAAATCTGGATTTGTTCTATTTCTCTTCTTACATCCCCCTGACTCAGTTTTTAACATTTTTTTTTCTATGTACAGACATTTGACCTCTACAGTTTTATTATACGTATATATATAAATTTTGTTATTGCTACGACCCATATTCATCTTTTCTCCTTACGTTTATAGTATAAAGAAAAATAGTATAAAATTTTCGACTCCCTAATTTAAATTTTCCCGCATTACAAATGACCGTTTATATTTTACAAGTCCATACCTAAAATAAGCTTTATAATTCACTTTAAGCAAAAGCTTGCTTAAACAGAAAATTTGACGGTAACGCTGGCTCATGTAAAAATGAACAGAAAATATAATTTAAACGAGGAAACTGTATGAAATGAAGAATACGCACCTAATAAAGTAGGTATAAAATGAACGGTGTAATTTCCATGAACCCAAGGAATCCTCTGGGATATTCGTTTACGGCCTTTATTTATGTTGAAAATTATATATGAAACGCCCTCACAGCAAAGCTTGCCTACCGTAAATCAACTACAACACAAATAGTAATTATAAATTTTCATACAAATATAGCGCCTATTTATATTTGTTTACTAGCGACCCTCTGTTGTGCTTTGCACTACACCTTGTAAAAATCTCACATCACATAATATATTGTTTATTGTACACCAAAAAAAATGTACTTGACATATATATATATGTTACAGTCAGAACTCTTTCGTGGTCTAAACTACTTTTGACTGACAAAAACAGTTAAAAGTAGTTTTGACTGCAGGCTTGGTCAATAGCAGTTTTTATCGGTCAAAACTCTTAAAATTATGGCACTTGCTGGCTGCTACCGAGGCACGCTCGCTTCGCTTCGCTCGACTCGTGCACTGTGGTCACTGTTCTAACCTAACCTAGAAAGAAAGAAAGGTTTCTTCCGAGTAACCTTCAACGTACTTACCTCCTTAACTTTTAGACTAGATAACCCTATTTTATATTTCACATAAATATTAATATATAATGTTTTATAATAATGTTAAAGTACGTGTATTATATGTATTAAATACTAATAGAACCAGCGGGTTTCCTAACGATGTTTTCCTTCACCGTAAGACAAGTGGTAATCATGTTGGATATGATTCGCACATAAAAATATCAGAAGTGCGAGACACGGGACTCGAACCCGCTTCACTTGGTTTAGCAAGCGAGCGCGTTACTGGGCTACCACTGCCTCGATAGATACAATATACAGACACACATTTTAATTAAGTTTATTTGTAATTAAGTATACCAACTTGGCTTTATATGATATTTGTCAAAATTATATGAAGGTTATTTAACATCTAAATGATAATAAAACAAATATTTGACACCTAAAATTATTACAAAGCTGGTTGAATTTACATTAGGTTTCAAAATCCATTTATTATAACATCATAGCACGTAGTTCAGGAAGTGGTCCAATCTACTGTCGTCGTACCGCTTGCAATGGAAATTATACATAGATCTAAATTCAATAGGTCAAATAATTGAGATATCAATATAATTTAGAAAACTGCAAAAAGCTAATTTAAGCTCACGTATCTGCTCGTGTAAACATTTTCGAAGTAAGTAATCATAGTATTAACTAGCAACTCACCCTCGCTTCGCTCGGGTTCGCCCCTAGGTTGCTTTCCACAACAAAATTAATTAATTCATTTGGTTTTAAATTTTTTTCGTGGGATCCTTTTTTTCTAAAATAAAAGTAGCCTAAGTTACTCCTTATTACATCAGCTGTCTGCCAGTGAAAGTCCCGCCAAAATCGGTCCAGCCATTTCAGAGATTAGCCGGAACAAACAGACAGACAGACAATAATTGTAAAAAACGTTGTTTTGGTATATATACCGTGTATACATCATAATTATGCATTTAGTAAAAAGCAGTTATTTTAATATTACAAAGAGACACTCCAATTTTATTTATCTGTATATATTATCTTCATTCTGAATTTCACTCAATACAAGTGTATTAAGACGTTACATCGTTGAAACTAAGGCACTTTCACTTACTGACTAACTCTCTCATACTGACTCGCACATTCTTTTACTGAGTTACTCTCTCACTCATTCACTATTTAAATGGTGATGAGATTCGGAAGCTTTAGAGTTGAAAACAAGAAATTTTAATTATTTTTATTATAAAAATAGCGGCTCATCCTCGCTTCGCTCGGATTCGCCTCTAGACAAACAAAAACAAATCTGTCTCACAGGAACCGTATTTTCCGGGATAAAAAGTAGCCTATTTTTTGTTCTGATGTATCAACTATCTTAGTGCAAAGTTTCATTAAAATCCAATGAGTAGTTTTTGTGTACTAAGCTGTATAAATTAATAATTTTTAACTATCCCACGGGAACTCTTTAATTTTCATGATGCAAAGTATTTAAAATTTCATTTAATCGGTCCAACAGTTTCGGAGATTAGCCCGTACAAACAAATAGACAGAGAAACAAAAAAATTGGAAAAAAACTGGATTTGTTCTATTTCCCTTCTTACATCCCCCTGACTCGGTTTTTAGCATTTTTTTCTATGTACAGACGTTCGACCTCTACAGTTTTATTATATATATAGATGTATTACCAAATGTATAAAACAGAATGGCACATTAAAGTATGTAATTTGACCAAAATCTAACCCTATATTTGATGTCCGCTGAACATTTTGCAATAAAATAGCACTATCAAACCGCCACATATTGTTTAAGGCGACAGCTTGCGATCAGTATTACTCGTTCAAATTTTAGAGATTTACGATCGACCAGTCGTGTAACGTGTTTAAGAGTATTAAAATAACTTATAATTTTGAAGTAAAACTCCTTTACGCACGCTTGAATTGGGGGGTAAGCTGGTGTATGCGTTACGAAAAAATGTACGTATGTTTGTTGCCATGGTAACTGTTTTTATTGTCTGACAAATGATATGTAGTATTATATTCTTTCCTTAAATGATATTCTATAAATATATAATTGTAATATGCCTAATATGCGTTATTTTTAGTATCTCACCTATCCTAATTATTTAAAATATAAATTGAATTTCATAAAGAGTACCGATAATCTACAGAAGTTTTACTTCTTGCGCGTGTACACATTCATACACGCACTCTTTAATTTTTTTTGTATATATTATGTATATCTTATAAGCTTAACCCTTATATCTCATATACTGTTTATATAATAGTTCTTTTCACCAAGTAGGAGCCAGTGTCTGTTTGATAGAGATTATAAATAGGAATAGATTCCTTAAATTATGACTGGGAAATATATGTATACTGATGATTTACGATTATGTTTTAATGTTTAGTATAGATTTATCAGTAATGAGATATTTTCCTGCAGTAAAAAGTATTATATATTTTAACCCGGATAACCAGCTATCATCATACCAAATTTCATCAAAATCTGTTTAGTGGCTTTTTCGTGATGTGTTTCCAGACAGACAAACATTCTAATAGATTCGTATCGGTAAAAATGAGAATTTCAATAAGATTTTACAAAAAATATTTAATGTACAGATTTGACTGAGAATTTTATTATACGTATAGATTATGCATGAAATCCGTGTAGGTTATGTAGGGTTTACGTAGCGAAACCTTTAATAACTCCAACCACCCGAGAAATACCAGAAGCAATGCATAACACTGAGATTTTTAACGAAGTGGTCATCCTTCCCTTTCAATGCTGACAGGCGCTTTTCAAGTGTCTCTTGGCTAACCACAAAACTCGAGTATCGAACGCTTTTGAGCAAGCACCGAATATACCCTATACGTACTCGTATACATGGGAGAACTAAAATAGCTATTATAAAAAGTAAAATTTTATTATAGACTAGCTACTCACCCTCGCATCGCTCGGGTTCGTCCCTGAATGTTTCCCCATACAAACTTTCATCCCCATTTTCACCCCCTTAAGGGATATTTTCCGGGATGAAAACTATCCTATGTCCTCCCCAAGGTCTCAAACTATCTTCTTACTAAATTTCATCTAAATTGATTTAGTAATTTCGAAGCCTATTCGATACAAACAAACAAATAAACATTTTTTTCCCTTTATAATATTAGAAAAGACAACCAATATACAAGTTGTGCGTATTAATTATTACATTGGAAATCTCATATTTCATACTATTGAACTAAAATATAGGAAATGAAAACTATTTGTTGAAGTTATATTTTGCACCAGCTATCATCATACCTCATCAAAATCCCTCTAGTGGTTTTTCTGTGATGCGGTAACAGACAGACAGACAGACAGACAGACAAAAATTCTAAAAACTACAGATTCGGCCTCTGTGTCGATAATAATGTATATTTCAATAAGATTTTCCAAAAAATATTATATGTACAGATTCGGCTTAGTTAGAATTTTATTATATGTATAGATTTTGTTTTAGGATTCTGAGCGTGCTTTGATTTGTATCGGCTGGCACCGACTTCGAAAATATCTGATTAGGTATCTATTCTAAATGAAAATCCCTGTTTAGTTATTTTTTACTTTTCAGTGCCTGGAAGTCGGTTTTTTTTTTACCTTATGGGGTAGCTTAAACGATTTTCAGAGGTTTTTATTAACATCCAGAAAATACAAAAGAAAGCGATAGAGGCAATTTTGTTATATCAACATAATGTGCGAGCAATTCTAACGGCAAAAGGTAGTATGCAACGCTCTTTATTGTTATTTCAGATGATTACATCAGATTCATTTTGTAAATTAATCCCTACGGGAATCGAATCTGGGAACTAATTTAGTAGTTTGACCTAATAATGAAATAATTAAATTATTTATTCTGTATCTAAACAGCCATTTACAGTTAGTTTGAAGATATATTCAAACAAATCATACAAATAATTGGATAGAACAATAGCCAAATGGCCAGTTCTGCTATAAATCAGTATAGTCCGAGTAAAGTGCCACCATTCATGGATTTTGTCCGTAAACGTGGTACAGAGCGACTTTGCACAGAGGTTAATATGAATTTTAGTGCTTTGTACATAGTTATATTAGTATTTCGTTTTCCACTTATAATTTTATCTAGCTTTTCTCCCAATTTAACTTACAGTACCTGGGCGACCGAGATTCGCTCGGTGTTTTTGGTCAAAATTACAATTTTCTTTTTAATTTGGCTTAAAAAAAAAAGGAAAAACTTAAATAAATACAAAAAAAAGTAAAAACTTTGTATCCGATCGGGATTCGAACCCGGACACCTGTGATAGTCAATCTTGCGCCTTGGCCGTTTATAATATAAATACATAACGGGGTCCACTATAATACATGTAACCCAAATAATTAAACTGTTTTGTAGCATTACAGTGGATATCAGTATTATTTGAAGTCCGCCAATCTGCACTTGGCCAGTGTGGTGTGATTTCTCTCGTATTGAAGGGAGACCCGTGCCCATAAGTGGGACGTTAAAAAGGGCTAAATACAAATATTTATACAACACTGTAATTTTATAGTAATAATTGATCGTCTGTCTGATACTGTACTTCAGTCATGGGTGTTTATATTTATAATATGTATTTATTTAAAATTATATTTGTGTAGTGTATCAACTATCTGGTGTCCATAACACAAGCCTCGTAGCTCACCATGGAACTAGATGGTGCTGTGTGTTAATGTCCCAACATATATAAGCAACATAATATATGCCTAAACGGTTTGCGGTTGTGAGTTGGAGTCCGGTCTTATACGATAGAACGGATAATTATATGTAATTAACGTTTAGTATAGATTTCTCAGAGATGAGATATTTTCCCGCAGTAAAAAGTATCCTATATTTTGACCCGGATAACCACATATCATCATACCAATTTCATCAGAATCTGTCCAGTGGCTTTCTCATGATGTGATCCCAGACAGACAAAAAATGTAAACATTCTGTTTAAAACGAAGTCTCAAGATGAAAAACAAACGACTAAATCTCGATTTTATATATAGATATCGATTTTATATATAGACTAGCGATTCATATATCATCTACCTATACAGCCTCTAGCCTTTTTCAATAAACGAGCTATCTAACGCAAAAAGATTTTTTCAAATCTTATTAGTAGTTCCTGAGATTAGCTCAAACAAACAAACTCTGCCTCCTTATAATATTAGTATAGATTATATTATTATAAACTATGTAGTTAATTCATCTAACTTATCAATACTCTGTGTAGAAGTCATAACAATTGCTAATTGCTGGGTCTGGTGGGCCGCTGGACAAGATCGGTGCCAATAAAATTTTATTTGATGATTAAACTTGTTATATTTACGATGATAATTCTGTTTATTATCTCTTTAATTTATGCATACAGTAAAGGAGTGATGGTATCGAATTGATACATAAAAGATTAACATCATCAAGACGAAGTTATGAAGAAACAAAAAAAATACAAAAATCACATTGCTCTAAGCTTCATCAGTAGTGACAACTGTTTTTTTTGGGGTTCAGTGCACTAAGAGGGTCAACGGAACCCTATTACTACGCCTTCGCTGTCCGTCCGTCTGTCAAAGGGCTGTATCTCCTAAACCGTAATAGGTATAGAGTTGAAATTTTCATATTTATATATTTCAAGGGTATAGATAGACAGACAGACAGACGGACGGACAGCGGAGTCTTAGTAATAGGATCCCGTTTTGCCCTTTGGGTACGGAACCCTAAAATTTTTGATCACTGTAATGTATAATACTTGTCAAAACTAATCAAATGAGAACAAAATAAATTAATATTGAATTGATTTTGTTTGAAGCCATTAATTCCATTATTCTCCTCCGGGCATTGTTATCAGATCCACTTGATGGTATCAATTTTTTTTGATAATCTGGATTTCATTTGAAATCGATATAGTTATAATTAGATTAGGTTAAAATTGGTTTCAAAGAAAAGAAATTAATAATAAATAAATAAATATGTTGGTACATTAACACACAGCGTAATTCCTTGGTAAGCTACGAGGCTTGTGTTATTGGATACCAGATAGTTGAAATACTACACATATATAACTTTAAATACATAAATATTATAAATATATAAACACCCATGACTGGAGTACAAACATTCGTGCTCATCACACAAAATAATCTTCCAGCGGACCTCGAACCCGCGAGCGACCCGCGAGCGACCTCGAACAAACTGAGCCAAACGTGCCAAATAAAAACGTGCAACAATAGTGACCTATATATCAGTCTCCAGCCTATCAACTACCTCTATGCAAAAGTCATGTCAGTTCCGGGACTGTATGAAAAAATACTGAAACTTTTCAATCCATACATATAATAAAATTGTAACTAAGCCGAATCTGTACATTAAATATTTTTTGGAAAATCTTATCGAAATAGACTATATTATCGATACAGAAGCCAAATCTATAGTTTTCAAAATTTTGGTCTGTCTGTCTGTCTGTTATCGCATCACGGAAAATCCACTGGACAGATTTTGCTGACATTTGGTATGATAATAGCTGGTTATCCGGGTCAACATATAGGATGCTTTTTACTGCGGGAAAATATCGCATCTCTGAGCTAAGCGTTAAAACGTAACTTGCTAGTTTTAAATAAACATTTGCTTTAGGGATAGGGAGATGTTTTTATATTGTAAACTAGTAGGTTGGTTCCTAGGTACATTTTAATGATTAGTATGGAATATATATATTAGTACCTGGGCGACCGAGCTTCGCTCGGAGTTCTTTTTTGTTCTATCGTATTTTTTAGATAAAAAAAAAACTAAAAACCTGAATAAATACAACGACCGTATCCGACTGAGATTTGAATCCGAACACCTGTGATTGTCAATCTTGCAGTTTGGCCGTTTGACCACGATGCTTATACCTGAGCGTAAGAAATTATCGACCATATTTTGCGTGGAATAATGCGAAATAAAACCGTATGAAAACTCAAAAATACGCGTTTTTCCAGACTTAAGACTAATCTAGATCGATTTTTCGGCCTCGTAAACCTCCACATACCAAATTTAAGCGAAATCTTTAGAACCGTTTCGAAATCACCGGTATAAGTAAATATACCATGATTGCTCGTTTAAATATAAGGTGGGTGGACAATGGAAGGCCATGCTCCTTGTAAGGCCGATTATTAAAAAGTTGTAGTTATTGCCATCTGATAGCAAATTCCTTCTATCCAGACTAGAACCCATCGAACTTAAGAACACAGACGCGGCGGCGAGTCGCTAGCGCTGCTGGTTTGTCAATGCGGTCCCTCGCTTTGTTGACTTCTTTTGACGACGTTAAAATTCAAATATGCGCTCGCAGCAAAACGCTAGATTTCAAGTAAATAAACTATTACTTTCAATTATTATCTATCAAAAAATTGACAAGTTGGCCTTGCTAGGGCACAAGGACCTTGTTAGGAACATTTAGAAATCACGATAACATTAATACTTAGTTTTTCGTTGTAAATACGTATCGGAAAGGAAAAACAAAGTTTAAGTTCATAATATTATTGCTTATAATCATGCTTTAAATAATTTTATTTTAAAACTCCATTTGGCCTTACAAGGAACAGACCATTGAGATAAGAAGACCATTGTAGTCGGTTTAATTTTTTTTTTATTTCATTATAAAGATTATTGGCAAGTTATTTGATATCGATATAATGGTTACTAAAATTATTTTTAAAACATTTTCACGAATACATTCTTAGTTTCATGATAGTGTTCAAGTAATGTTTGTTGACTATTTTTTAAGTGCATATATTATGATATGTATTTAATGTTTCATTTTAATGAAAGACCTTTTTATGAAGATTTAGGACAACCAGATATTTTGATTGTTTCACCGTTAGTTTTAAGTTAAACGACTGATTTATTATATCGGCCTTGTAAGGAGCCCTGTTTCTTGCAAGGCCATTTTGGAAGGGTTCAATAAAACTTAAATATAATAAGTAAGAATTAACTCTACAATAAAATAAAATGTTTCATAAGTTACATTAAAGAACAAAGTGTTACTTAATAATTTGTTTGTTTCATTTATCCAATAAATAAAAGAATTATGACTATTTATTTGTTAGAGTGGCCTTCCATGGTCCATCCACCTTATTAGATATTATTATATGTATATACATAGGAACGATGAGTTGTTGTTGATTGTATTATAACGTGTTTTTCCGTAGATATGAGATAGTCTCCCGCGGTAAAAAGTAACCTATGTCACTCTTCAGCCCTCCAACTATATCCACACAAAAAAAAAACCACACCAATCCGTTACTTTTTTTCTTCGTGAAAGAAGGACACTTTTTAATCTTTTCCTATTTATATATAAATTAATATGTATATACGATAACTAGCGAATTACCCTAGCGTCGCTCGGTTTCGTCCCTATGTTGATTTCCCATACAAACTTTCATCCCCATTTTCACCCCCTTAAGGGATGATTTCCAGAATAAAAATCCATCTATCATATAGCCTTTCCAGGGTCTCAAACTATCTTCTTATCAAATTTCATCGAAATCGGTTCAGTAGTTCCAGAGATTACTTCCTACAAACAAACTCACAAACTTACAAACATTTTACCTCTTTATAATATTAGTATGATGATATAATAAGACCCCAATAAGTACATACATAGTTTACTGCAGAGACGCAAAAGTTATATTCAATACATATAATAAAATTGTAACTAAGCTGAATCTCTACATTAAATATTTTTTGGAAAATCTTATTGAAATAATCATTATTATATACATAGGCCGAATCTAGTTATTAGAATTTTTGTCTGTCTGTCTGTGACCATATCATGACAAAACCACTGGACAGATTTTGATGAAATTTGGTATGATGATAGCTGATTGTCCGGGTCAATATATAGGATACTTTTTACTGCGGGAAAATATCTCATCTCTGAGAAATCTATGAATGTAATGTAATTTTCCGAATTCAATGAGAAGGCGGTTTCGAAAATAATCAATCTTATCTAAGATTAAAGGGGATAATATGTCAAAAAAACATCCAGTCGGAAATGTGGGGACATCTCGATTGACACAAGTTATGATAAATGGCTACATCAAAAAGAAATCCATTTGTCATTATTTGTAGATCTTATATTAGTTAACTAACTTTTGTGGATGACTTTAACTACAACTTAGTTGAAGATCTAAGTTATCAAATTACTTCAAAAATCATATTCGATAAGACATGGATGATAATATAGTTTAAAAAAACTTAACCAACTTTAACAAATGTAAATAATAATAGACGACACGTTTGGCTCAGTTTATAGTGACACTACTTGCTGTGCCAGCGGTCTCGAGTTCGAGTCTCGCTGGAGCATTCATTTGTGTGATGAGCACGAATGTTTATACTCGTCATGGGTGTTTATATTAATAGTACGTATGTATTAAAAGTTATTATTAACTGCCTCGGTGGTGTAGTGGCTAGCATGTACGGCTGCACATCCTGAGGTCCTGGGTTCGAGTCCCGGGTCGGGCCAAGTTTAGTTATTGAGTCTTTCTGTATAGTAAGCCTCAGTAACAGCCCGGAGTTGGGAAGTTGGCGGTGTTTCACCCCCGTGCCTCGGAGAGCACGTAAAGCCGTCGGTCCTGCGCCTTAACTCTCACCGGTCGTGTCGAGTAGTCGCCCCACCGGAGTATGAGAGTGACAGGAATAGAGAGTGCACTTGTGTCTGCGCGTACATTTGTGCACTATAATATCTCCTGCGCAGTTGGCTAGTCTCAATGAGATTGGCCGCCGTGGCCGGAATCGGTCAGGAGGACATTATTATATTTATTATTAAAAGTTATATATGTGTAGTGTATCAACTATCTGGTATCCATAAAACAAGCCTCGTAGCTTACCATGGAACTAGATGGTGCTATGTTCAAGGTCCCGACATTTATTTATTATTATTATTATTTACTAGTAACTCACCCTAGATTCGTTCTGGTTCGTCCCTAGTCAAAAACAAAAATAAATGTACTTCCCGGGAACTGTACATTTTTCCGGGATAAACAGACAAAAATCTATCTCTGTATCGATTTTTTTCCAGATTAGTTCAGCCATTCTGGCGTGATTGAGTAACAAACATCCATCCAAACTTTCGCATTTATAATATTAATAGGATACAATGGGATAATGTAATTATATGCCATATTACATTATGCATTATCTATATAATATAATATGTCCACAATTCTAATCTATATAATTCACTAAAACGAACCAAATGAATCCTTTGAAGGTTTTACAAAGCCATTGAAGAGTTTAACAATACACCTACTTGTTCCATGTTGAGATCAACTTAATGGTATTAAATTATTGAAGTTTTATCTGAATTACACTAGTTTCAACAATACCTTCTTAGATTTACGCGAATATTTGACATTTTGAATAAAACTATATTTTCGACGAAAAAGATAGTTTTATTTAAAACTAGACAAAAACAAATATATCCCACGGGAACCGTACATTTTTTCCGGGATGATATATAACCTATAGGCTTCCTCAGGTAACGGACTATTCAATGCAAAAAGAATTTTTCAAATCGGATTAGTAGTTTTTATTCTCTATACAATCTACGAATAAGTCATAGTCTATCTGAATAATAAACTTCATTCAAATTCATCCAGCCTTTTCAGTGCAAAGTAGCATTTTGCATCCTAAAAGACTATTCACATGTATTAAAATGTAGTGGTAGCCCAGTGGTAACGCGCTTGCTTAGGAAACCCAAGTTACCGTAGTAACCCGAGTGCATGTGCGAATCATCTATACAGATAAATAAAATTGAAGTGTCTGTTTGTAATGTCTGTCTATCTGTTTGTTCTGGCCAATCTCTGGCCGATTTTGACGGGACTTTCACTGGCAGATAGATGATGTTATAAGGAGTAATTTAGGCTACTTTTATTTAAAAAAAATAATTAGGGTTCCACTCAAAAAATGACGTACCTAGGGACGCAACCGAGCGAAGCGAGGTTATCTCGCTAGTTTTTAATATGATTACCCCTTGTCTTACCATGAAGGGAAATATCGTGAGGAATTCTCCATGTCTGAGAGAACCTAGCAAGTTTTCGAAAGACATGTGAAGTCCGCCAACCCACACTTGGCCAGCGTGGTGGACTATGGCCTGGTCTCCCCGTATTGAAGGGAGGGCAAGCAGGGCTACGGACGTTAATCAAGGGCTGAATACTTATATACAAAGTAAGTTATAATATAGTGTTTCCATAATTTTTTGTAGGTCAAATTATAAGTTTAAATGAGGTTTATGTTAGAGACGTGCTTTCTTCGATATTGTAACACTTTGTTGTACAATTACTTTGTAATTTAAATTTACTTTTATTAACAAGTGCAATCTAAAACTTTACAGCTTATGTCGCTGTAAAAATATACTAAGTTAAAACTATTCATACTAATATTTGCTACATATTTGTAAAGTACTTTGGTCTTTAATATGTATGTCATATTTTTAGACTAACATTGAAGCATTTCAAAATGTGAACTATATTTTTGCTAAGTTTGATCCAATTCGCTCAAGGGTTTTCGTATGAAGTAACATACATATACCTATGTATATTGATTCATTCAACTTTCAACTTGCTTGCTTACCAAAATCTTAAAAAATGGAAAGTTAAAGCTATATTTATTGATTAACTCAGAAAAAAATTAAATAAATTCATTTGTTGTTTTAAGAAACTCTTTTTTAATCTGCAATAGATACCTCTACAGTCAGTCAAAGTTTCAATATTAGCCACTAGCGATTCGCCCTCGCTTCACTCGAGTTCGTCCCTGGCTTGATTCCCCATACAAACTTTCATCCCCATTTTCATCCCCTAAAGGGATGATTTCCGGGATAAAAAATATCCTATGTCCTTTCAAGGGTCTCAAACTATCTTTTTACAAAATTTCATCGAAATCGGTTCACTAGATCCAGAGATTACCCCCCTACGACATCACAAACTCACAAACTTTACCTCTTTATAATATTAGTATAGATTAAAGTCCCACTATTCACCTTCTGTATAAATTTTGGATCATTAGCGTCCGGCAATCCAGCCGGGCAGGACGCCAAGGGACATATAGAGAAGCACGAGGTATACCATGTGGGTTACTTGTACTCTGATAGCAGAGTGAACCGTAGGAGCAACCATCTGGTTAGTTAGTTTTATAGGTCAGCCGTCGGACCGTCATGGTTGAGCGTTTTAATAATTCCGCGGCTTCCTATTAAGACAGAGAGGTTCTATTGGGTTTTAATAGGTAATACTGGGTTTTAGGGACGTTCTATTGGGTTTAAATGGGTTACTTTTCTAACTGGTGAGTTCCACATATTTCACATTATATATATTATATATATCAATGAATAAGTCGCGGTCGTAGTCGTCGCCGTACGTCGCGCTCACAGGTCGTTCTATCTATAATATCATTCTATCATTAAATTATGGCTAATATACTATTAAGTTTATCTTGGACTATCATTTATTAAATCAACAATTTCTATCAATATAAATAACTATCAACTAAAGACTGTAGGGGTTTTCGTCTCAGCCCGTACACAGGTGGTATGCGTAAATGCATTTATTATGATGAAACTAATAAAAGTGTACTAAAATGTACACATCACTAGAGTAAAAATAAAACTATTCACTAAGTATCATTTATTCGATTTAAAATTACTACATACAAGATTTTTTTAAATCTTAATTGAAATAATATCATTGTATAATTACAGAACTACCCTGAAAAGAAAGTTAGGCAGAGTTTTAATCACTATGGTTATATAGATGGCTGCTTTGTTTAGCGGTAAGTTTTTTTTTTATGGGACAATGGGGGCAACCGGGCAAGAGGCTCACCTGATGGGAAGTGATCACCTCCGCCCATTGACATTTGCAACACTGCAGGGCTTGCAGATGCGTTGCCGGCCTTTCAGGAAAGGGAGGGAGGAAGAGGAAGGGAGGAGGGAGGAGGGATGGGGAGTGGGGCTCCCGGACTCAACTTTCTTATAAATGCAATACAATATAAAATATTTTGATTGTTAAATATCTATTGTAATTGAATTGTGTTTTTTAATCTTCAATAAAATAAGGCTATGGTAGCACAGTGGTAACGTGCTCGCTTTGGAAACCGAGTGAAGTGGGTTCAAATCGCGGCTCTCGCACCTCTGATATTTTCACGCGCGAATTGTTTTCAACATGATTACCACTTGTCTTACAGTGAAGGAAAATATCGTGAGGAAACCTGCATGTCTGAGAGAACCTAGCAAGTTTCGAAAGACATGTAAAGTCCGTCAAACCTGCACTTAGCCAGCGTTGTGGACTCAGAGGTGCGAGACACGGGATTTGAACCCGCTTCCCTTGGTTTCCTAAGCGAGCACGTTACCTCTGGGCAAAAACTGAATCAATAATTTCATTTATAAAACAATTTATTCAATTTTTACCGTTGTTTATTTAATAAGCAAAATGCTTAAAACTGCAAAATGAACGTTTTTGATGGATGTAACCCAATCTATTGCGTAAAACAATACATAACGTTATGGCATAATAATTCTTCTAAATGGCTTCACCGATTTTGATGATATTTTGTTCTATCTAGATGGTTCTTGCTATAATTAAACTCTATAGCTGGCGTCCAATTCTCCCAAACTGCGGTTTGTAGCAAAATGTCTACTTTCTAGTACCTAATATTATTATATATTATTAACACTATTTCTAATATGCTGGGACATTAACACATAGCACCATCTAGTTCCATGGTCAGCTACGAGGCTTGTGTTATCAATACCAGATAGTTGATAAACTACACATATATAACTTTAAATACATAAATATTATAAATATAAACACCCATGACTGGAGTACAAACATTTGTGCTCATCACACAAATGAATGCCCCCAGCGGGACTCGAACCCGCGACCGATGGCACAGTAAGTAGGGTCACTACAAACTAAGCCAAACGTGCCGTCAATTATCTATTCTAATTTCTATATAATAAATATATTGTTATTATAAAGCAATAACACATTCAGTCACTACAAAGCAATTAGAGTAAGCCGTTAGTTCGGCGAGTCCGCAAACGGCGCAGAGCCAGACCAAGTGATCTTGGCGTCCTGCCACCTGGAATAAACGTATAGTGTAAGTATCTAATGGTATTAGATTTAAAAATATAATTCATATATATACAGATAAATAAAATTGAAGTGTCTGTTTGTAATGTCAAAATAACAGCTTTATATTAAATGCATATGGAATTATATACGGTACCTATAAGAAAAACACATTTTTTAAATTTTTGTCTGTCTGTCTGTTAGTTCAGGCTAATCTCCGAAACGGCTGGACCAATTTTAACGGGACTTTCACTGGTAGATAGCTGATATTATAAGGAGTAACTTAGGCTACTTTTTTTTTTAGAAAAAGAATTAAGGTTTCGCTCAATAAAATTAAAACGTATCTAGGGACGAACCCGAGCGAAGCGAGAGTGAGTCGCTAGTGTAAAATAAAATTCTGAGTCAGTTATACATAGATTTGTTACCAGTACAAAAAAAAACAAATATTGTGTCATTCAAATTGTAAATTCATATTATTTATTATATACTAGCGACTCACCCTTGCTCGCTCGGGTTATCTCTAGAGTTTTAACGTTTAGTATAGATTTCTCAGAGATGAGATATTTTCCTGCAATAAAAAGTATTATATATGTTGAACCGAATACTCAACTATCATCATACCAAATCTCATCAAAACTGGATACTAGTTACACACACACACTAGTACTGGACAGTAGTTTTCTCATGATACGTTCCCACACAGACAGATAAAAATTCTTAAAACTATAGATTCGGCCTCTGTATTGATAATAATGTCTATTTCAATAAGATTTTTCAAAAAATATTCGGCTAAGTTACAATTTTATTATATGTATGACGACACGTTAGGCTCAGTTTGTAGTGACCCTACTTGCTGTGCCAGCGGTCGCGGGTTAGATTTTTATGATCTTTGTTTTGTTGGATTTGCTTTCACCCCGAATAGCAGAGTAACTATTAAAAAATCTAAAAATTTCACTAAAAAATTTGATAAATCAGTCTATTCCATACTAAGCGTCAAAATGTACATAGGAATGAACCTGATCGAACTAAGGTGAGTCGCTAGTTTTAAATAAAACTATCTTTTCGGATTATTTCGCGAATTTATTTTGATGTTTAGTTCCCGACGTTTCGAATGCTTTACAGCAATCATTGTCAAAGAAGACTATTTTTGTAAAATTGTGGGTAAGCACTGTCTGTAAGGCCTTTGAGATGTCTAACACCTTAGTGTCTCCCGTGACCATGATTGTTGTAAAGCATTCGAAACGTCGGGAACCAAAAATCAAAATAAATCCGCGAAATAATCCGAAAAGATAGTTTTATTTAGTCCAATTAGCATATTAATTTTAGTAATGCTAAGTTCTTATCCCTCACTCTGATTCTGAACTGTTACATTACAAGCGAATGCTCCCGGTGAGGAACCGCCTTTAAAAACTAAAAATATATTGCTATGATATGTTATGAAATACGAAAATAGTTTACTAGAACACGTCTTAACATGTCAGTGGGATGTTTGAAAATATTTTTGAAATCTATACATATAATAAAATTGTGACTTAGCCGAATCTGTATATTAAATATTTTTTTTGGAAAATCTTATTGAAATTGGACATTATTATCGCTACAATATAGTTTTTAGAATTTTCGTCTGTCTGTCTGGGAACGCATCACGAGAAAACTACTGGACATATTTTGATGAAATTTGGTATAATGATAGCTGGTTATGCGAGTCAACATATAGGATACTTTTTACTGCGGGAAAATATCTCATCTCTGACAAATCTATACTAAAAGTAAAAACGAACTCAAGCGGAGCGAGGGTGAGTCGCTTGTGTTTGTTTAAAAATGTATGTCACAAATGCAGATGAACGAATATAGACAATAGGAAAAGGAAACTAAGTAAAACGTCACTTTTAACTTTTGACATCTGACATTTTTGTTATATCAGCCGTTCTCTGAGGGATTGCGGAAGAGTTTGTATTGACCGACTTAAGATATGGAGATGTATTTAACTGTTTGTTTTATGTGTTATTTTTTCTTATTTTTGTAATGAAGTGATGAGTTTTGATTGTTGAGTTGTTTAAATAAATAGGTCATTCATATGATTGTCTAGAAAGAGTTTTACTCATAAGGGTGAAATATAATTCAGTACCTTTGCGGCGTGGTTGAAAATTATCTGTTTACCCATTAAGATGACAGGTTTGACATATTGTGCTTTTTTTTTAAATAATTATAATGATTATACAAAAGTTGCTCTTTCTGATGAATATAAATATATAAATAAATATGTTGGGACATCAACACAGCGCCATCTAGTATCGATGGTAAGCTACTTGTGAGGCTTGTGTTATGGATACCAGATAGTTGATACACTATACATACATATATAATTTTATTATTATAAATATAAACACCCATAATTCTTCAGTCATGGGTGTTTATATTTATAATATGTATGTACAAACATGCGTGTTCATCACACAAATGAATGCCCCCAGCGGGACTCGAACCCGCGACCGCTGGCACAGCAAGTAGGGTCACTACAAACTGAGCCAAACGTGTCGTCAGAGTATATAGAGTAGTGTAAGGTATTTAAGAAGTTTAAATTATTAAAAAGTAGAGAATGAATAAGATAAAGAAAACAATATGAATATATACACGTTTGAGACACATTCATTAACTGTCAATTCAGAATAGAGTCCGCTCAGTGGTCGAAATTCAACTATTATTAATCTATACTAATATTATAAATGTGAAAGTTTGTGAGTATGGATATATGGATAGGTATATGTTTGTTACTCGTTCACGCCAGAACGGCTGAACGGATCTGAATGAAATTTGGCACAGAGACAGATTATAGTCTGGAATAACACGTAGGCTACTTTTTATCCTGGAAAAATGTACGGTTACCGTGGGATAGGTTTGTTTTTGTTTACCTAGAGGCGAACCCGAGCGATGCGAGGTTAAGCCGCTAGTTATTAATAACATGAAGCTCGTCAATAGTTACTAAGTAAAAAAAAATCAAAAAAAGTTGACAAACAAAGGGAAAGAGGCACTGAACTGTTCAGTCTTTGTCTATTTATATAAAAATTAGAAAAAAACCTCAGAATGAATATTTTAAAAACTTTATTTTTTGCTGCAAAAACAAATCTATAACACGGGAATCGTACATTTTTCCGGGATAAAAAATAGCTTTTGGATTATTCTGATATTCTGATATATGAGCTATATTATTGTAAAGTTTCATTAAAATCCACTCAGTAGTTTTGCGTAAAAGAGTAACAAACATCTATACATCCTCAGAAACTTTCGCATTTATAATATAAGTAGGATTATTATTACGCATACATAATGAACATATTTATTTTCCCACTTAAATACTTCAAGTTAACACGTAGATCTATTACGTAAATTCCCAATTAAAGGCAAACGAAGTAAATCTGGCTGAATGCCATCACAAGTTGGCAGAAAAGTCTTAATACAACAACTAATTCTAAAATTTTCTAAATTAATCAATGGTTGTAATAGCCTTTGTCAGTCGAGACTTGATTTATGAGCAAGATATTATACCACAAACAAGTACGATTTTTAAAAAATACAACATTTTTTTCGGATTTTTTCGCGGATTTATTTTGATTTTTAACCGACTTCATAAAGGAGAAGGGTCAAATCACATCGGTGCCAGCCACTACAAATTAAAGCACACCGACTTCGAAAATATCTGATTAGGTATCTATAGTAAATGAAAACTACCAATCAGTTATTTTTTTACTTTTTAGTGCTTTTTTTGAAGTCGGTGTTTTTTTTTCTTAAAAAGTTTTTATTGGTTAACAACGTTTTGAATACTTTACAGCAATCATAGTCACTGGAGAGACAAACTCCAAAAATAATTTAAAATGTCAAATATTCGCATAAATCTAAGAAAGGATTACACATACGATTTTTGCAACTTTTTTTCCATAAGAAAAGTACCTTAAAAATATCATGGAAACCACTAGTATACAGATGCAAAAAATACGCATAATATAATTCCCTTGAAAAGTGGAATTTTTTAATGAAAATTGCAGTATGAGAACCATAAAAATCATGTAACAATTAGCAAAATACACAAAAATATATACTAGATATGATTACATCTTCTTCAATTAAAAAAATCAAGCAAACTAACAAAATACATTTATATATTTATCAAAGCTTAAAGATATTAAAACGTACCCAGATGTTTTAATTTTTTTGCGCGAATCCCTAGTTATAACAAAATGTATACTATGACAGATGTTTCTAATATATCTATTGTATAAATAAACGGCCAGTATTATTACTACAGTCTTCCCCCCTTTAAGAAATATAGTCCCTTAAGTACTGTGGTCGGCATTTAGTACGATTTGATCTTCGAGGTACCGTAGCAGTAGATGGTATGGGTTCTATTTCTTCAGATGAAGGTATAGTGGATTCTGTGTCTGTATAGTATGTATCTGAATCCTCTTCAGAGCTTTCCGTTTCACCTCGAGGTGCCAAATATCGATTTGACACGGTTTGTTCACGCCCGTTTCCAAACCGAATAAAGCTGTATTCCTGATTGGGCTCTATTATCTCTACTTCTTCTAGGCAAGGGTCGTATTTCGATGTTGTTGACTGTTTTTTATAAAAGACTTTTTTGCCTGACTCTAACCAAGTTGGCATAGATTGGCCCCAAGATGATCTTCTTGGATGAGAGAACATACGTTCATGAGGCGTTTCATTCGTTGCCGTGCACAATAATGATCTGATACTATGTAATGCTTGTGTTAGTACTGACTCCCACATTGTTATAGGTAGGTTCTTTGTTTTCAAAGCAAGTCGGACAGTTTGCCATAGAGTTGCATTTAGGCGTTCAACTTGTCCATTCCCTCGTGGATTATAAGGCGTTGAGCGACTGGCAGCAATACCTTTATTCGTCAAAAAATCTCTTATTTCTGTTGACATGAACGCCATACCTTGATCTGTATGAACATATGCAGGCATACCGAAGATAGAGAATAAGTCAGTGAGACAACGAATAACCGTTGCTGAGGAAGTGTCTGGGCAAGCATATGCAAATGGGAACCTCGAATATTCATCAACTATCGTCAAAATATATTTATTATTAGTGGATGAAGGAAGAGGACCTTTAAAATCTAAGGCTAATCTTTCAAAGGGCGATGTCGCCTTAATAAGGGACCCTTTGTATTTACAAAATGTTGGCTTTATTTCTGCACATACTGGACAAGATGTGACAACTTTCTTTATCTCATCAATAGAAAAAGGTAGATTTTTGCGTTTTACCCAATGATTTAATCGCGTCACTCCGGGATGGCAGAGAAATTGATGGAGTTCTTTCAGATTATTAATTGTTGTAGAGGTACATATTTGGCGTGATAATGCATCAGCTACAAGATTTTCTCTTCCAGGTCTATATTTTATATCAAAATTATAGTTAGATAATTCTAATCTCCATCTTTGAATCTTTTCGTTCTTAATTTTACTAGCATGACCTTTTAACATAAAGGCTACTGATTTTTGGTCAGTTATTAGATAGAATTGTCTACCCAGTAAATAATGCCTCCATTTTTTAAGACTTTCTATAATAGCATAGGCTTCTTTTTCTATTGCTGGATATTTCTTCTCACATTGATTCAGAGACCGAGAAAAGAAAGCAACTGGTCTGCCATTTTGTGTTAGAGAAGCTGCGATAGAGAATTCGGATGCATCAGTTTCTACAGTAAAAGGTTCTTTAGGATCAATAGCAGTTAATGAGGACTGTGATATAATAATTTTTAGTTCTTCGAATGCAGCTTTTTGAGTCGTGTTCATTGGAAATTTTTCTATTAGTACAAGCGGATGTAACTTTTTTGAAAAATTTTGTATCCATTTGGAATAATGAGAAAATAAACCGATAGCACGTTTTAAAGAAGAAGAATCTTCCGGAATTGGCATATTTAATAGTGCCTGTAAACGATCCGGGTCAGGTTTAACAATACGATTACATATATTATAGCCCAGGATATTAATTTCCTTTAAGGAATATTCACTCTTATCTTTGTTAATAGTTAAGTTATAATCTTGAGCTACTTTCATGAATTTTTGCAATTTATCATCATGATCATTTTGATCAACTCCGCATATTGTTATGTCATCCAAATATGGGTAAACACCTTCAAGTTTTGATTTTCGAATTATAGTATCGATCGCTCTTTGAAAACAAGACACACCATTTGTCACTCCAAAAGGAATTCTGCGGAACTGATATAAATTTCCACATGCTTCAAAAGCTGTCAAGGGTTTATTTTTATTTAGGATAGGAATTTGATGATAAGCTGACTTTAAATCTATTTTAGAAAAAACATTGTATTGAGACACTTTAGATACCACTGTTTCAATATTTGGTAGAGGGTATGCATCTAGATATGTATACCTGTTGATAGTCTGCGAGTAATCTATACACATACGTTTTTTATGATGAGTCCCTGATGTCACAAGTACCTGAGCACGCCACGGTGAAGTACTTTCTTCGATGATCCCATCTAATAACAACTTCTTTACTTCAGATTTTATAAAATCAGCGTCTTCTGATGAGAATTTTCTAGATTTAATAGCTATTGGCTTTATTTCATTAGATAGATGAGGAAATAAATTTATTGGTTCTATACTTACCTCTTTCAGGGCGCATAATCTCAACGGAGGTTTGGAACCATCAAATTTTATTTCTAAAGAGCTGTAAAGTTTTAAAATGTCTTGACCTAATATAACATCTATGCATAATTTATCTACGACTCTTAGTAACATATTATGAAATTTTTGATCGTTTATTTGAAGAGTAACCAAACATGCAGATTTTATTTCAGATTTTAAGGACGTTGTTGCCATTAAAACATTTTGCTGCCAGGGCTGAGTCGGTATATTAATTTGATGAACGATATCTTCATTAATGAAGCTAACAGTACTTCCAGTATCGACCAACGCCATTAGTGGCATATTGTTAACCAATATATTTATGAAACATTTTCGTAAACCTGTAGCAGCTAATATTGTACTAGAAGACTGTTCATCCGTAGCTGCCGTAGTAAGACTTTTACAGACCTTAGCAAAATGTCCTTGTTTACCACACTTGAGACAAGTAACGTTTGCTGCTGGACATAAACGTCTCGGATGGAGAGAATTACCACAATAATAGCATTCCTTTAATTTTTGTTTTGACTTTATTACGTCATATCTAGAAGGTTTAGATGTAGCTGCTGATAATGATGAAGTATTTGGATTTGAATAACAGTCCGTTTGAATTTGTGCCGATTCTAAAGCCCTAGCTTGATCTACGGCATCTTCAAGGTTTAGATCTAGATTTTCAAGTATTCTTTGTCGTATAGATGATGAAATAAGGCCCGATATAAATGCCTCCCTAATAGATTTATTTTCATTCTGAATAGCGGACACCGCTTTAAAATCACAATCTTTAGCCAGTAAATGTAGAGCTTGTATGAATTGATCTATAGATTCTCCTGTCTGTTGGATGCGTGTATTGAGCTTATGGCGAGCAAAAATTATATTTTTAGGTTTTACGAAAATATTTTCTAATGTTAACATAGCAGAATTAAATGTAGTACAACATGAGATATAGTTGTAGACGTTTGATGATATATTGTTCACTAACAATTTTAGTTTTATTTCATCCGACATTTGTTCTTCCGTCGATATTTTTGATTCTTCTAAAAAGTTTTCGAAGGTTTTTCTCCAATGTAACCATTTCGATGAAACATTTGTCTCCGTGGATGGTTCGACTTCGAATCTATCAGGCTTAAGATATCGATACATAATATAATAGATTTCTTTGGCGTTCTATTAAAGATGAATAAATTGTTGTAATTAAAAGATTGCCTGTGAATAGATTAGGCTTTATTCATCTTTAAAAATGTTAGTTACATTTATTAGATATAACAAAATGTATACTATGACAGATGTTTCTAATATATCTATTGTATAAATAAACGGCCAGTATTATTACTACAATTTTTCTAAAATAAAAGTAGCCTAAGTTACTCCCTACAATATCAGTAATCTACCAATGAAAGTCTACTCAAAATCAGTCTAGCCGTTTCGAAGATTAACCGGAACAAACCGACAGGCAGACAAAAATTATAAAAATTGTGTTTTACTTATAAATGCCGTATATACAATTTGCATTCAGTATAAAGCTGTTATTTTGACATTACAAACAGACACATCAATTTTATTTATCTGTATAGATACTACTTCGCTCCGCTCGGGTTCGTCCCTATTTACATTTTAACATTTAGTATAGATTTCTCAAAGATGCGAAATTTTCCCGCAGTAAAAAGTATCCTATATGTTGACCCGGATAACGAGCTACCACCATACCAAAATTCATCAAAATCCCTCTAGTGGTTTTTCTGTGATGCGGTCACAGACAGACAGACAAAAATTCTAAAAACTATAGATTCGGTCTCTCTATCGATAATAATGTCTATATCAATAAGATTTTCCAAAAAATATTTAATGTACAGATTCGGCTTAGTTACATTTTTATTATATGTATAGATATTAAAATCATACTTAGTATGGATGAGTTTCTCAAGCGGTGTAGCGCTTATATCGTCATTCCTCATCATCGCCGTCTCCTCTTGAGCTCGAGTATCCACATTGAGTAGAACATGACAGCCCCCGCATGTGTAATAGTGTATGTCAAATCTATAAAAAATAAAATTTGAATTAATGATTATTATATCGATAAAGGCAGTGGTAGCCCAGTGGTAACGCGCTCGCTTGGAAAACCGAGTAAAGTGGGTTCAAATCCCGGGTCTCGTACCTCTGATATTATCATGTGCGAATCATTTCTAATATGATTACCACTTGTCTTACGGTGAAGGAAAACGCCGTGAGGAAATCTGCATGTCTGAGAGAAGTTTGCTAGCAAGTTTTCAAGACATGCTCAGTCTGCCACCCCGCACTTGGCCAGTGTGGTGGACTATGGCCTGATCCCGTAGTAAAGGGAGGTCCGCGCCCAGCAGTGGGACGTTAAAAAAAGAGCTGAAAACGAATTTTTAGGAACACGATTTTCTGTCTTTAGTGTATTTAAAAAATATGTTATAATATAAATACATTTTTATTGTAGTACTTGATTAATAAATCGAATCTTTTACTATAACCTAAGTAGAAGCATTCGTATTCAGTTCGTTCGTTCGTTCGTATGATAAATACATATACGAGTACTACTCGTACTTATGATCAAAGACATTAAGTTTGAAATATTAATTGAACCCACGACCTTCTATTAAATATTTGAGGACTACTATATAATAGACTATATTAAATATTTGTTACTTATATCGCTCCGCTTGGGTTTGTCCCTACTTACATTTGAACGTTTAGTATAGATTTCTCAGAGATGACATATTTTCCTGCAGTAAAAAATATCCTATATTTCATCAAAATCCCTCCAGTGGTTTTTCTGTGATGCGGTAACAGACAGACAGACAGACAGATAGGCAAAAATTCTGAGAACTATAGATTCGGCCTCTGTATCGAAAATAATATCTATTTCAGTGAGTTTCCAAAAAAATATTTAATGTACAGATTCGGCTAAGTTACAATTTTATTATATGTATAGATAGTATTCAAATATATGTAAACAAAAAAGTAAAGTTGATATTTCTATATGTCTGTCTGTTGTTGGGATCGGTTCAAAGTACAAACTAGGCTATTTTTCATAGGATTTTCAGTCATGTACAGTTCTTAAAAATTAATACGTGGTAATTTTTAATTCAACTTATAGTTTATTTCTGACGAAATTATTCTATAACTAGCGGCTTACCCTCGCTTTGCTTGGGTTACCTCTAGAAAAACAAAAACAAACGTATCCCACGGGAACCGTACATTTTTCCGAGATAAAGAGTACCCTATTTATTATTCCAGACTATAATCTATCTTTATGCCAAATTTCATCCACACCCATTCAGCCGTCCTAGCGTGAAAGAGTAACAAACATCCAGACAAACTTTCACATTTATTATATTAATATAGGTTTAATAAATTTGTATACATACCTTCGTTCTGCGTGGTAGTTTCTCAAAAGCTCTCGATTTGTATTAAAAAGCACTCCATAGTGTCCAGAGCAGCTTGTCACCTGCAATCATTATTCATTAATGAAGTATCCAAATCAATGAGTAGGAACAGATTAAAATTTAAAATGTCGGGGGCTTGATGATGTTTTTACATTTTTTACATGGGAATATTTTTCATCTATACTAATATTATAAAGCTGAAGGTTTGTTTGTTTTGAGTGAGAGTGAGTTTGTTGGTTGAACGCGCTAATCTCAGGAACTACTAATACGATTTGAAAAATTATTTTTGCATTAGATAGCCCATTAACTGAGGAAGGCTATAAACTATATATCATCCCGGGAAAATGTACGGTTCCCGTGGGATACATTTGTTTTTGTCTAGGGACGGACCCGAAGCGAAGCGAGGGTGAGTCGCTAGTGTAGTATATAAACGAAAAATATAACAGCTTCCTTAGTCCAGTCAAGCATCTGGCATATATTGCACAATTTTGAACAGGTTCTAGACAAAAAATTCTCAAAAGTATCTAGGTATTGTGTTAAACTAATTTTTTACGTTAAAAAACTTGATAAAATACATTTAAATATATAAAATGTCTCTTTATCTGTATCTATATACAAATATCAAAATCTAATTTCTACTTCATCTCACTTTATGAATGTTTTGATTTACCTTACTTCAGCTTTTACCATAATAGTTTGGTATATGCTAGGTTTTAATTGCGCCCATTAAGTTAAGTTTATTTAATAAATAAATAAATAAAGTAAAAAAAAAACCTTTTATTTCTTGCAAAAGTAATAAAATAAGTAAGCAATGAAATAAATAATACAGTAATAATTAAGAGTACATTTGTTTTGTATTTTTAATTAAGTTTTGTTTTTAATTTTCTTTATCAGAAATAAAAAAAGTAAATAATGCTTTAATCCTTTATTATAATTAACTAGCGACTCACCTTTGCTTCGCTCGGGTTCGTCCCTAGTTACGTTTCGTATAGATTTCTCAGAGATGAGATATTTTCCCGCAATAAAAAGTATCCTATATGTTGATCCGGATAACCAGCTATCATCGTACTAAATTTAAGCAAAATCTGTCCAGTGATTTTTTTTTAATGCGGTCACAGACAGACATTCTAAAAACTATAGATTTGGCCTCTGTATCGATAATAATGACTATATCAATAAGATTTTTCAAAAAATATCTAATGTACAGATTCGACTCAATTAGAATTTTATTATATGTATAGATTATGTGCAGGAATCCTTCCTTTATATAAGTTTATTTAAAAATTCAAAATTAACCATGATAACATAGTTTGAACTGTCACCATTAAGAGTAGGTACATCCTAGGTTTCACTGGCTTTTAGAATTTTCCTTAGTTCGAGGTTTTACAGTAACATATACATAAGTCTATACATATAATAAAATTCTAACTAAGTCGAATTTGTACATTAAATATTTTTTGGAAAATCTGATTGAAATAGATATTATTATCGATGTACAGGCTGAATAATTATATGTATGAATAATTTTTAAAATTTTTATCTGTCTGACTTTCTGTCTATTACCGCATCACGGAAAAACCACTGGAGGGACTTTAATGAATTTTGGTATGGTGGTAGCTGGTTATCCGGGTCTACATATAGAATGCTTTTTACTGCGGGAAGATATCTCATCTTTGAGAAATCTATACTAACTGTTAAAACGTATCTAAGGACGAAGCCAAGCGAAGCGAGGGTGAGTCGCTAGTTTAATAAATAAAACTATACCCAAATTGGCAAAGCTGGTGTTTTCAATCGCGATCCAGGATATTGTTTAGAAATATTTTTCGTAGTGTTTTCTTCATTACCGTACCACACCAGCAGACCGACAGAACTCCGTGACAGAACACCGAACTGAGGCATAGCCTATGAAAAATTCGTAATAGATTAGAAAAATGTAGATCTAGATCTAGATAGATACTGAGATAGTTTATTGTTATAATACTAGGTTGCTCTTCTCTTCCTAGCCATAACATGATTTTAGATTGCCTGTAACTAAATTTGTTCGCAATATATAATGCACCTTATATATATATATATATATATATATATATATATATATTTTGTACGTCTGTATGTCTATGAACTCCTCCTAACCGGCTGTATCAATTTCGAGAATTTTTTGGCATTTTTATTTGTTTTATTATTGATTTCAATTATGCCAAACGACAAGTAAGACTGTCGGTGCACTAGTTTTATAACAGTTTGTAATATTAATTACTCAACGATTACCAAAAGTTATTTAAAACTTAAATTTAACCACATAAAAGAGCGTAATAAAAAAATCGCATAAAAATAGGAATCAAATATAAAAATAGAATATTTTAAACAAAACTATCTTTTCGGATTTTTTCGCGGATTTATTTTGATTTTTAGTTCCCGACGTTTCCATTGCTTGTAAAGCAATGGAATCAATCATGGTCACGGGAGACTCTCTCCCGAAAAATCCAAAAAGATAGTTTTATTTAAAATGTCAAATATTCGCGTACATCTAAGAAAGAAGAAATTTAAAACATGAATTTCGTACATAATGATCTTCATCGCCGACATATTGCACTCCATTATGCAAATATGGTGTAGCGCGTCCAGTCAGAAGCAACGTTGTCACGTTAAGAGAGCCCTCGACTTGGGTCGAGACGAGGTACGTCAGTTTACCATCCAAGTCTTTTTTAACGCTAAAATTTAAATAAGAAGATTTTATACATAATGTTAACGTTTTTATGTTTACTCATGAATAGTATTATAGGGGTGTTGGGATATTAACACAGCATCATCTAGTTCCATAGTAAGCTACGGGGCTTGTGTTATGGATACTAGGTAGTTGATACACTACAGACATATAACTTTAAGTAGATACATATTATAAGTATAAACCCCTAAACTGGAGTACAAACTACAAACATTCACCGTATCGTCGAACTAAATATCTTAAATATCTCTGTTATTGTTAAGGAAATTAATTTTCATGAATTTTTTTATGAAAAACCAGCACTTATGTTGAAAAAATACGGTTGAAAGTCGATTTTCCAAATAAGTTATAATATTTTTATTATTTTACTTTAGGGTATGTATAATCACACCAAGTTTTACTATTTCAACAACAGACAGACAGAGTGAGTGACATAAGTCTAAGCATTAATTCATGTGCACTTTTGTGTAGAGATCCCAGACTAACTAGAATTACACAAAAAACTAGAATTATAACTTTAAAATTTGCTTTCAAATACTAACTTTTCACATCCCCTCGACAAGATGCAAGCGTACAACAGAAGCAAAGATCCCGAACCGTCTTCAGACTGAAACTAATTAAAGAAAAGTTATAAAATAAAATAATAACTTTCTCTAGACTTTAGATCAAAATAAATAGGCTTAAATATTGAAATTTATGGTACAAGTTTTATATGAATGTTTAAAAGTGTTTATTTTTCATTTATAATATAGTGGTGTATGCCTCCCTCTTACAAATAGCATAACAAATATATGTATGTGTTACAGTCAGAACTCTTTCGTGGTCAAAACTACTTTTGACTGACAAAAACAGTTAAAAGTAGTTTTGACTGCAGGCCTTAGTCAATAACAGTTTTTACTGGCATATCGGTCAAAACTCATAAAATTATGGCATTCGCCGGCCACTGACGCGGCATGCTCGCTTCGCACGCTCAGCTCATGCGTTGTTATAACTGTTCTAACGTAACCTAGAAAAAAAGAAAGGGTTCTTCCGAATAGCCTTCAACCTACTTACCTCCTTAACGTTTTTTAAGTTTTGACCGATATGTCAGTCAAAACTGTTATTGACCAAAGTCTGCAGTCAAAATTACTTTTGACCAACCTCTTTAGTCAAAAGTAGTTTTGACTAAAAGATATTTTTGACTGTAACATATTTAATCCTAATATGAATAAAGTAATCTTACGTCGACACTCAAGCATTTCATGATTCTCGTCCTTACATGGCGACCCTGCCAGGCGGTGCGCGTGCAATATCTGCACGAAACGCGCGCACCGCCTATCGCTCAGAAAAATGAAGAATACATGATAAAATATCATTAAAAAAATATTAAAAAAAAAATTAAGAATTTAAAAGAAGAATATTATAGAGAGGAGAATATAAAAAAAACTGACGTGTAAGTTAATCGTACTTACGATAATCATTTGCTCATACTTAAAAAACGTATTCTCTTAAGTCTAAAAATGATGTCCTCCTAACCAATTTTGGCCATGGCTGCCCAACCTCACTGAGACTAGCCATCTGCTCAGGAGGTATTATAGTGCACGATTGTACGCGCAAACACAAGTGGACTCTCTACTCCTGTCACTCTCATACTCCGGTGGGACGATACTTCGACACGATTAGTGAGAGTTAGGGTGCAGGATAGACAGCTTTACGTATTCCCGGTATGGGATAAAAACACTGCCACTAACTCTGGGCTGTTACGGGGACTATCTTAATAGAAAGACCCAATAACTTGGCCCTACTAAGACTCGAACCCGGGACCTCCGGATGTAGCTTTACATGCTTTTCACTACAACCGTATACAAGCTCTAATGGGACTATATATTTTAATATTAATAAAATATGTATATATGTATATGATTGACATTTTTGTAGTAAAATGATAGCCATAACATGTTAATTAACCCCTAAATCCTACTTAAAGTAATATTATGGCATATCGTCAACTTTACTTTATAGATTTATTAAAACCTACTTTAAGAGATTTTGTGGACGAATAAAAACTGCACAAATCCTCCTTTTTCATCCATCTCCTCGTTGGAAATCTTGCATGTTTTTAATTTTACTAACCACCACAATATCTTAATATATAAAATCCCCATGTCACGATGTTGGTCCGCTATGAACTCCCAAATTACTTATCCGATCGGATAAGTAACCTTATTAATGTATTTTTTAAAACGTCTGGTTTGTTCCAAGTTAAAAGATAGGATAATTTTTATCCAGATTATTTCCTTTTTTTATTGCAAAATTAACGATTTTCATATTTCGAGAGGAATTCCGGATAGAGAACCTGAGAAACGGCCAACTTTAGCTACAAATACTATCCCGAAACCCGACGAGATTAATTTTTTGTCCTACAAATGAAAAAGTCTCAAGATGCTAAAAAGCTTAGATAATAATAATAATAATGTCCTCCTGACCGTTTCCGGCCACGGCGGCCAATCTCATTGAGACTAGCCAACTGCGCAGGAGATATTATAGTGCACAAGTGTACGCGCAGACACAAGTGCACTCTCTATTCCTGTCACTCTCATACTCCGGTGGGACGACTACTCGACACGACCGGTGAGAGTTAAGGCGCAGGACCGACGGCTTTACGTGCTCTCCGAGGCACGGGGGTGAAACACCGCCAACTTCCCAACTCCGGGCTGTTACTGAGGCTTACTAGACAGAAAGACTCAATAACTAAACTTGGCCCGACCCGGGACTCGAACCCAGGACCTCAGGATGTGCAGCCGTACATGCTAGCCACTACACCACCGAGGCAGTAATAAAGTTAAGTAAGCAGTAAAGCTTAGATAATATACTTATAAAGCTCTTTTAAAATGTCCTTCAAATGACCTTACGCTCAGTCAAGGTTAACATCGTAAACTATTATATAAAAACCAATCTCAATAAAGTTTAAAAGTTAGCTATTTCAAGCTTTCCCCAAGTTGTGGAGCGTGAAGACATTATTCGCATTTATAATAAAAAGTTGATAAAAAGTTGTAAAAGTTTTGACAGTCTCAAGTAAAATGTTATTATAGGCGCATATAGAACTATTTCATTAAATATATTAGAAAACTCTTAAAAATGTATTAGCTGTAATTTTGTTTCTACTATGTATTTATTTATGTAAGACAAGGACTCAACCCGAAGTTTTAACGTTTAGTATAGATTTCTCAAAGATGAGATATTTTCCAGCAGTAAAAAGTATCCTATATACTGACCCGAATAATAATAATAATAATGTTCTCCTGACCGATTCCGGCCACGGCGGCCAATCTCATTGAGACTAGCCAACTGCGCAGGAGATATTATAGTGCACAAGTGTACGCGCAGACACAAGTGCACTCTCTATTCCTGTCACTCTCATACTCCGGTGGGACGACTACTCGACACGACCGGTGAGAGTTAAGGCGCAGGACCGACGGCTTTACGTGCTCTCCGAGGCACGGGGGTGAAACACCGCCAACTTCCCAACTCCGGGCTGTTACTGAGGCTTACTATACAGAAAGACTCAATAACTAAACTTGGCCCGACCCGGGACTCGAACCCAGGACCTCAGGATGTGCAGCCGTACATGCTAGCTAAGCGACTAGCTAGGCGCCAAGCGCGCAGTGCGGCCGGTCGCGAACATTCTAAAACGTTCGTTTTACTAAGCTACTAGCTGGGTGACTCGCTAGGCTCTAGGCGCTAAGCAAGCCACCTGTCTGTGCGGACGTAGCCTTAGGGATGTACCCGAGTGAAACGAGCGTAAGTCGCTTATAAATAGACCAAGCTGTATTGTAATCAACCGATTTGACTATCATTCTAGAATACAATATATGCATTCTATTAACTCACTCATTCTTTGCTGGGGTTTGAGGATTGAATCCCCATACAAACTTCCATCCCCACTTTTCACCTCCTTAAGGGATGATATCCGGGATAAAAGCTATCCTATGCCCTCCTCAGGATCTTAAACTATCTCCATCACCACCAGATGCGAAAACAATTTTATTTTATTACAATGAAATTGGTACCTAATATGTATGACGCATAGTATTCTTCACTTTCAAGGAGTCTACGATTGCAAATGTCAGATAGTAGTTTTATTCTATATGTATAATATGCTCCATTCAAGCTAGTTCTCGTTGTAATAATAACCGAGTCCTTTGGAATTTTTATCTTTAAAATAACGCATGGAGAATTTTATTGTCTTTTTATTATAATTCTTAAAATAATATTATATATGCGAAGGTAACTCTTTTTGTCTGTTATCTTTTCACGTTTAATCCGCTGAATCGATTTAGATGAAATTTGGTAAGAAGATAGTTTAAGACCTTGGAAATAACATAGAATAGTTTTTATCCCAGAAATCATCCCTTAGGGGGGTAAAAATGGGGATGAAATTTTGTATAGGGAAGCAATCTAGGGACGAACTCAAGCGAAGCGAGGCTGAGTCGCTAGTATCAAATATTCGCGTAAATAAGACGATTTTATCAAAAACTTTCATCATAAAAAAATTAAATTTATCACTTTAAAATATTTTATTATAAAAGATATAATATGTACAATTAAACTACGATTCTATCAATCACTTGTAATTTAATATAATCAAAGTTTAAATGTACATTTTACGTATATTCCAATAATCGAAAATGATATATGATATTGACTTTAATACAGTAACTGTCATTGATTACAGATTTGATTATCACTTGCGGTTAGTTGACATGATTTAATTTAATGGTCGCTGTGGTTATTTTTATATGGACAATTTTAGTATTTTTTCATTTAAATTATAATAAAAATCAATTGCCGTTCGTTAGTCTCGCTAAAACTTAAAAACGGATGGACCGATGTGAATAATTCTTTTTTTGTTTTGTTAGAGGTGTGTCAGGGGTGGTTTAAATATAAAAAAAAATAGCGAAAACAAAAAAAACAGCTGGAAAATCAAAAAGTTCTCAACTGTTTATTTTGTATGGGAATCACTAACCGTTAAAACGTATCTAGGGACGAACCCGAGCGAAGCGAGCGTGAGTCGCTAGTTCAAATTATAATTGTCTAACCTTGTTTTTGGGTAGTATACAAATGTACGTATGTATAGACTAGCGACTCATCCTCGCTTCGCTCGGGTCCGTCCCTAGGTACGTTTTAATTTTAATAATTTTTTTGAGCGAAATCCTAATTCTTTTTTAAAATAAAAGTAGCCTAAGTTACTCCTTATAATATCAGCTATCTGCCAGTGAAAGCTGCGTTAAGATAAGTCCAGCCGTTTCGGAGATTAGCCGGAACAAACACAAAGACAGACAAAAAATATATGCTTTTAGTATAGAGCTCTTATTTTGACATTATAAACAGACACTTCAATTTTATTTATCTGTATAGATATCGCACTACTACTATATCCAAGCTATATCCTAGCTATCGACTGACCCTCGCTTCGCTCGGGTTAGTTCCTAGCTTGGATATAGTATGTTATCCTTAAGAGATAGACATAATATGCCATCGCGGAATTTTTTGTACACCTTTTTAAGGTGTGCAATACTGTAGTAAGTACCTTATTTTGATCTATCTCGTAGGGTTCAGCCAGCGTTTGCAATGTAAGCGCAAAAAAAATTGCGTTTATTTACGACATCACATTAGAAACCTCTAAAATTATCAGTGTTTCTCTACTATATTATGCATGTATTATTCATATGAACCTTCCTCTCGAATCACTCTATCTATTAAAAAAACCGCATCAAAATCTGTTGCGTAGTTTTAAAAATCTAAGCGTATATAGGGACAGACAGCGGGAAGCGACTTTGTTTTATACTATGTAGTGACAATGACCTCCTGACTGCTATCAGTTATGGCGGCCAATCTCGCTAATACTAACCAGAGTCTTGTAAGTTATAATGGTGCATGCCGAATGAATAGACCATACAGTGCGAGAAAAAAAAATGAATGCAGGCGTCCTCTGCATACTTTGCGACAGCAAAACGCCCGCAGGCGTATACCGTAGACCATCCTTGCCATAAACACAATGACAGTCCAAGAGCGAGTGTTTGCCACACCATCATCTTTGTATTGTTTATGTTAATATAAAATTGTAATATAATAAATAATAAAATAAATATGTTAGGACATTAACACACAGCACCATCTACATAGTTCCATGGTAAGCATAGTTGATACACTATACACATATAATAACTTTAAATATATGCATATTATAAATATAAACACTCATGACTGGAGTACAAACATTCGTGCTCATCACATAAATGAATGACTCGAACCCGCAACCGCTGGCACAGCAAGTAGGGTCACTACAAACTGAGTCAAACGTGTCGTGTTAGTCGTGCAGTAACTTTCACTTAACCGACTTCAAAATAAGAGGCGGTTCTCAATATATCAGCTCTTATTATCTATTATAAGTTGATCTCAAGTAAACAATAAACAATTCATTTGGAACTATTTTTTACATGATTTAATCTGTATAAATTTAAGTTAAAATTACATTTTACTCAAAATGTAAACCTTTTCTTTTGGTATGGCGGTCGTGTAATTATAAAGCTTCAAATTGAACGCGTCTCAACGATGAAAGTTCCAAAGCTGTTGACAATACGTAAGCCTAAGTTAAGCTCCTACAGCTAAAATGCCTCCCTCGACTTATATGATTTTCGGTAAAACTCAACACACAAAGTATAATAATAGCGCAATATTAAACAATTTTCTGCCAATATTTAAAATGTTGGGTATTTTTTACTGACATCAAATAGAAAGAGTATTGAATTCATAAATTTTTTTTTGTTTATTTTTGGAGTATGGGAAAAATTAAAACTAAGTCCAACAGAATTATTTATATTCATCCTTTCTTGGTTGACATTCCGACCACTTGCACTAAGCGCTATTCGTCAACTTTCATAATGCGTACAGCCAAGAAGTGGAATTCCCTGCCTGCGTCTGTTTTTCCGAGTGCGTATAATCTGAAGCTATTCAAGGTGCATGTTAACAGGCTTCTCCTGGACAAACTCGTTTGATCGTAGACCTATCTATGCCTTCAAGCTAAGATGAAGGTCATGAGTAAGCCCATTTATAATTAAAAAAAAAATCAGTTTAATAATGTGTAAAAAAAGCTAATAATCATACATGACATATACATCAACTTAACTTTTTCTTCCTCTTTTAAAACAGGCGAAACGGAATAACATATAAAACTCTTTAAATGCTTCGCCACATCACTCTCACCCCCTCCCCCCCCTTCCCTTCTCCCCACGGAGTAAAAAAAGATTAACTAAAATCTCAATATAACACATCTGCCAGACCGTGTGGTATATTGTTTTATACAATGCAAATCATGCGGACTGTCTGTGGTGTTTGGCCAATTTGCTATTGCAAAACGAAACAACATATAAAAACTATTTATTGTTCCGTCACATATTTGAAAATAGATTTTCAAAATAAAAAAAAATAATTTGATAAAAATTTCATTTTAAACTCGTCATAATGTTAGCAGAAAACTAACATAAGAAATAACAACTAATATGGATACATGCGTTAAATGTAGTAGTAAAATATATTGAATAATAACTTGCATACGAAATAATATTTATAAAAAAAACTTACCAAATATAGGTACCTCTTCAAAAATATCTGTAGATCCTCCAGACTTTTGAAGTCAAACATATGCAGCTTGAAAAAACAAGGGCATATAAATCTGTAAGAATATCTTAAAATAAGTAACCCTTCAAAATTTTGCATTGTCATTTTGAATTCTTCGATCCAAAAAATCTATTTATATTATACTAGCAACTCACCCTCGCTCCGCTCGGGTTCGTTTCTAGTTACGTTTTAACGTTTAGCTCAGAGATGAGATATTTTTCCACAATAAAACGTATCCTATATGTTGACCCGGATAACCAGCTATCATCATACTAAATTTCATCAAAATCTGTCCAGTGGTTTTCCCGTGATGCGGTAACAGACAGACAGACAGACAGACAGACAGACAGACAGACAAAAATTCTAAAAACTATAGATTTGGCTTCTGTATCGATAATAAAGTCTATTGCAATAAGATTTGCTAAAAAATATTTAATGTACAGATTCGGCTTAGTTACAATTTTATTATATATATAGATATAAATATAGAAGAAGAATAAAACTCGGGTTCTTCCCTAGATTAATTTTAACGGTTAGTACAGATTTCTCAGAGTTGAGATATTTTCCCGCAGTAAAAAGCATCCAATATGTTAACCCAGATAACCAGCTATCACAATACCACATTTCATCAAAATCCCTCCAGTGGTTTTCCGTGATGCGGTCACAGACAAACAGACAGACAAAAATTCCAAAAACTATAGATTCTCTGTATCGATAATAACGACTATTTCAATAAGATTTTCCAAAAAAATATTTAATGTACAGATTCGACTCAGTTAGAATTTTATTATATACATAGAAGTATGGATGTGTATAATAAATGTTATCTAATTTAACCTCCAGACACCTGCTATTCCACTGTAAACGTCTATAGAAAAGCACAATGGCATTGTCACCTATGAATACTTCAGACAAAGACGAAATGCCATTCTCAGACGAAATTCCTAGGTCTACACGTCAGGTATGATGTATCACAGTTTGATATTGTGCATAACAATTTTACTTAGATGTAAATTATTGGATATTTTTATCTTCTATCTATACATATAATAAAATTGTAACTGATCGCTGTCTGTACATGGAAGATATTTGAGAAAAACTATTATTGGGGATCTTTATTAATGCAATAGAACCCAAAACAATGATTTTTAGTTTTTGTCTGTTTGTCTGTTTGTCTGTGTGTTTGTGCGCGCTAATCTTAGAAACGGCTTAACCGATTTGGGTGCACTTCAGCAATGTATTGTGGTAAGCTTCACTTAACATTTAGTATTTGTCTTATTTCAATCGGTTCCTAAATAAAAAAGTTATGTCAATTTAAAGAATCATCTAGGGGCTGAACCCGAGCGATGCGAGGGTGTAGACTAGCGCTACAATAAAATCTTATGAAGAATTTTTATCGATTACAATTAAATTACTAATATCGTTAGTCTAATCGAAAAACACATAGTACAATTCTGTATATATATAAATATGTTGGGACATTAACACACAGCACCATCTAGTTCCATGATAAGCTACGAGGCTTGTGTTATGGATACTAGATAGTTGATACACTACATATATATAACTTTAAATACAAGCGCCATGGTCACGGGTTTGAGTGGGTACTTGTTACAGTACCGAAATATCGGGAACATTAAATAAGTGCTAAACATAGTAAATAACCCCTTTTTATATCATAATAATATTATTGTCAGTGATCATAAAAATTTAAAGTCATAATAATACGTGTTTTAATAAAACTAATGATTGGATGACACGTTTGACTCAGTTTGTAGTGACACTTGCTGTGCCAGCGGTCGCGGGTTCGAGTCCTGCTGGGGACATTCATTTGTGTGATGAGCACGAGCGTCTGTACTCCAGTCATGGGTGTTTATATTTATAATATATTTAAGTTATATTTGTGTAGTTTATCGACTATCTAGTATCCAAAACACAAGCCCCGTAGCTTATCATGGAACTAGACGGTGCTGTGTCTTAATGTCCCAACATATTTATTTACTATAGCTTCTATAACTTACCATCTCAGTGATCCCATCTTGATAATACGTGGAACTATGTTGAACATATACTTGACCAGTTGGTAGTCCAACAGTAGCTTTAACTTCAGTTTGAGCGTTGAAACCACCTGCACAACGCCAAATAACTTCACTGCAAGCGCGCCATAACGCTTCCTCTTGACGCTCTTCATTGGGGCGCAAGTAGCTTAAATACAAATCGTACCACTATTATAAATATGAAAGTTTCTAACAGTAGTACGTATATGACGATTCAACTTAAATGAAGATTAAATGCCTCTGTGGTATAGTGTCTAGCATGTACGGCTGCACATTTTGAGGCCCTGGGTTCGAGTCCCGGGTCGGGCCAAATTTAGTTATTGAGTCTTTCTTTTTAGTAAGCCTCAGTAACAGCCCGGAATTGGGAAGTTGGCAGTGTTTCACCCCCGTGCTTCGGTGAGCACGTAAAGTCGTCAGTCCTGCACCTTAACTCTCACTGCGAATATCGAATAGTCGTCCCACCGGAGTATGAGAGTGACAGTGACTTGTGTCTACGCATACACGCGCTGCACTATAATATCTCCTGCGCAGATGGCTAGTGTCAATGAGATTGGCCGCCATGACCGGAATCGGTCAAGAGGATTTATACATATATGAAGATTTGTTACTTCTTCACAATGAAAATGCTGGATGGATTTGGATGAAATTTTGTACTCAGATAGACTCTTGACTTAAAAGTACCACATGTTATATACCTAGGGAGTCACTCAAACTAAGCGAAGGCAAAACATTAGTAGAGTAATAAGTTCCATAAATATTATAAACATAATCCCATTATCCTATTAATATTATAAATGCCAAAGTTTGGATGAATGTTTGTTACTCAATGACGCCAGAACGCCTAAACGGATCTGGATGAAATTAAGCACAGAGATAGATTATAGTCTGGAATAGCACATAGGTTTGAAACATCAGAAACTAAAAATATTTTCTTATAAACATTTATTTAAAACTAAAAACAACAGTCAGACCGCGAAAAAATCCAATAAAGAATTTTATTTAAAACTAGCGACTCACGATTGCTTCGCTTTTAGTTCGCCCTTAGATAAAAACAAATCTATCACACGGGAACCGTACATTTTTCCAGGATAATAATATGTGCTATTACAAAATTAATTTTCAAATCGGATTAATAGTTCCTGAGATTAACGCCTTCAAACAAACAAACAAACTCTGCCTCTTTATAATATTAGTATAAATGTTTAATAAACATACATATATTGAATTTTGCAGTATAAAACGGCTAGGTCAATATTCCCCTCTACATCTTCACTTTGCGAATTTACAACACCATTTGCTTTATCGTATTCCACGATCTGACTCAATATGCTTTATATCATAATGTACTAGCGTTTGCCACCCACTTTATTTCGTGTTTATATATTTTTGGTTGTTAAATTCGAATATTTTGCTATATTATTTCTATAAAATTGAAATAATTTCACAAATTATTTGAATCTTAGCTATTTTTTTATAGAAAGTGTTATTTAGAATATTATTGTTGGTATTATTATATAAATTACATTCTACCAGCTTTTAAATAAAAAAAACTCACATGAAAATCGGCCATTCGTTTAGGAGCTACGATGCCACACATAGACACACAGATACACAGATAGATAGTCACGTCAAATTTATAACACCCTATTTTTGCGTCGGGGGTTAAAAACTTAAATATTAAGTTAAGCAAAGCTTATTATGTTTATTAACATATTTAGATCTTCAAAGCTTTTTTCTTAAGTTTTATTTCTTTATAAAAGAGTCTACAGTTTAATTACAATATTTTTAATATACATATGTATCAGTATATTTTTTTTCCTAGCATTGACTAATATTATAAAGTGGCAAAGTTTGTGAGTTTGTGAGGTTCTAGGGGGGTAATCTCTGGACCTACTGAACCGATTTAGATGGAATTTGGTAAGAAGACAGTTTGAAACCCTGGAAAAGTCATAGGATACTTATTATCCCGGAAATCATCCCTTAAGGGGTTAAAAAAGGGGATGAAAGTTTATATGGGGAATCAAGCCAGGGACGAGCCCGAGCGAAGCGAGGGTGAGTCGCTTGTCTAATATATAAATACTTCGTGTCACGGTGTTTGTGGTCGCATTCCTCCGAAAGGACTCGACCGATTTTAATGTTTTTTTTTTGTATATTTAGTAGGTATGAGAATAGATCATAAAGTATTTTTACCCCCATTTTTATGTAACTAGGGGCGAACCCGAGCGGAGCAAGGGTGAGTCGCTAGTAAACTTATAATATTTAATACATATTGATTTTAAAAGTTGTTTTACTTATAGAAAATTACACAAACAGGGAGCCACGATTGAAAATTAGTCTTAAATCAATATAAATAAATAAATATGTTGGGATATTAACACACGGCACCATCTAGTTCCATTGTAAGCTACGAGGCTTGTGTTATGGATACCAGATATTTGATACACTACACTTATACATATAACTTTAAATATATACATACATATTATAAATATAAACAAACACCCATCACACAAATGAATGCCCCCAGCGGGACTCGAACCCGCGACCGCTGACACAGCAAATAGGGTCACTACCGAGCCAAACGTGTCGTCAAATATATTGAAAATTGTTAGAAAATAATATATAAAAAGCAATGAAACAAACAAATTACACTATTATTTTATTATAAGTATATATCAGTTTAAAACTTCGCTGGTTAGTATCATAATGTTCCCCATTTTAGTAAAATATCGTTGTGCCACATTGCAGATTTATGCTAAAGCACGAGGTGTACTAGAGAATTATGATCGGCATTTTGAAGCTAAGTTACCTTCACATGTCCGTGGGGTGGAATATTTTGAGAAGCGATTTGTTATTATGAAAAAATGTGCTCCTTTGCACGTTATAACTTTAGTAGAAAAAGTCTTTCTGTCTATCTTTCTTAAGTATATACTAGCGATTCACCCTCGCTTTGTTCGTGTTCGTCCCTAGGTTGCTTTCCCATACAAATTTTCATCCCCATTTTCACCCTCTTAAACGATGATTTCCAGGATAAAACTATTTTATGTCCTTCCTAGGGTCTTAAACTATCTTCTTACCAAATTTCATCTAAATCGGTTCAGTAGTTTCGAAGCTTATTCTGTACAAACAAACAAACAAAAATTTTCCTCTTTATAATATTAGCTCTGCACGTAAATATGTCTAATCTGCTGATCTCTAAGAGTCGAGTAGAGTTGAGTTGAGTCGAATATGATTTGATTCATAAGTAGAACTTGTATTTTAAATATTTAGTCTTTAAAATCCAAAATGTTTTTTTTTAATCAGACTGGGGGTTTCAGGGATTACCGCATTCAAACTAATAACAACAACAAAAAAACTTCAGATTGATAAAATCAGTGTAAATGGCAAATGCTGCGCTTATTTTCATAAGGTTAATAGCGAGAAAACTATCTTAGATACGGAGCAGAACAGCTTATATTGCCTATATTTGCCTAAATATCCTACCTACACTTAATTAAAACTATGAAATTAATTATTCGTGTCATATTTCATCAGGATACACAAAAAAATTAATAGTACATTTGAAAACCGGCCAAGTGCGAGTCGGACTCGCACACGAAGGGTTCCGTAATATTATCTATGAAAACGACAAAAAAATCATGTCTGTTGTATAGGAAGCCCCCCCCTCTCCCCCCTCCCCCTACATATTTGTTTTATTTTAATTTAATTATTTATTTTTAAAGTGAATATTTAACTAAATATTCTGTGAAAATTTAAGCGTCTACCTGTTGCAGTTATCAATATCGAGCAAAAACGAGCGAAAAAATCACGTTTGTTGTATGCGAGCTCCCTTGAATATTTATTTTATTCTGTTTTTTAGTATTTGTTGTTATAGGGGCAACAGAAATACAGCATCTGTGAAAATTTTAACTGTCCAACTATCACGGTTCATTAGATATAGCCTAGTGACAGACGGACAGACGGACAGCGAAGTCTTAGTAATAGGGTCCCGTTTTACCCTTTGGGTACGGATTCCTAAAAACATACACCAAACATATACATAAACGAAACTTTTTCAATTCTGAAAACATCGTTCTCGACATAATATCTCATTTGTTGAAAAGAGCAATGTTTTTAAACGGAAATATCCCAAAATTTTATTCTGTAGCTCGCCCAACAATATTGTCGGGATATAACTAAAGCCAGTTCTGAATTATTGGACGGTATAACGTGAAAATGTAGTGAAGCTCTGAAAATTGTTTAACAAAATCTATGTGGTGAGTTCAAATCATACAGATCCTCCGGCGAATGTTAGTATACGACGAAGCAGAATATGTTTCTTTAAAAATGAATAACTTTGTTGCAGACCTGCTACCAATATACATATTTTCTCGTCAGTCTTTTGAGCGTTGGATGTTTAAAAAGTATTTTTGTGAGCGAAATTTAGAATCGTCTTTTTATATCTACGAGTACGTAAAAGATATGAGTAAGGTTCGTGCTGTTCTAAAATAAAATATTAACTATTTATTTTCATATCATGGGGTTAGGTTTTAGATTTTTTTTTTTACATTTTTTTTGCGACTGGTTATATAATAACTATTGTTTTAAAATAACTTTTTTTTCGGTTTTTCTTTGCGGTTTCATTTTATACTACACTAGTATACAGCATTCGAAAAAAATATGTCGGAAAAAAATTATAAATACCGTGAAAAAATAGTTTTACTTCGCGTAAATCCTAAAGTATTATCACGTGAATTCTTTTTTTTTAATTTTTTTTTTATAGTTTTTTGATCTTTATATCACAATTAAAACTTATTATTGCTAAGCTCTAATTCAATACCATATTAATTACTGATTTTGCTTCACTGGGATTCGCTAGTTTTTGTACACATGGCTTGGATCATCTTCTAGTCTTCTATTCCCTTAAAAACAAATACTTTATACAGTTCAATTCAGTCAAAAAACTTACCTATCAGGCGGCTCCATAGATTTATTGTCCTTAGTTAATGGCCTAGAATCGAACAACAGCCACTTAATGATGTGTGCCTGAAGCGCAGATAGAAGAGATCTCGTACCATTTCTTGGTGCAGCCAACCCATATCCAAGGGGTTGGTCTGAGGGTCTCATAACTAGGGGAGTATGGATCCACTCTCCACGGGGAGGACAAGAAGATGTTCCAAAGGCAGTTACACGTAGTTCCTGCGAATTAATAATCAAATTATTGGCTTGACGACACATTTGGCTCAGTTTGTAGTGACCCTACTTTCCGTGCCAGCGGTCGCGGGTTCGAGTCCCGCTGGGGGAATTCGTTTGTGTGATGAGCCCGAATGTTTGTACTCCAGTCATGGGTGTTTATATTTATAATATGTATGTATTTAAAGTTATATATGTGTAGTGTATCAAGTATCTGGTATCCATACACAGGCCTCGTAGCTTACCATGGAACTAGATGGTGCTGTGCGATAATGTCTCAACATATTTAATTCAATTGTTGGTTCAAATATAGATAGTTGCGGGAAATGTTTCTTCGAGTTGCCAATCAATTCATATAAAATTATGGCTTTTAATGCTTTTAAATCAACTATAGGATGAACTTTCATAATATTATACAAAATTAATTAAATTGGATTGAAATCTATACAGATAAATAAAATTGAAGTGTCTGTTTGTAATGTCAAAATAACAGCTTTATACTAAATGCATATGGAATTATATACGGTACTTATAAGAAAAACACAATTTTTATAATTTTTGTCTGTCTGTCTGTTTGTCCCGGCTAATCTTCGAAACGGCTAAACCAATTTTAACGGGTCTTTCACTGCCAGATAGCTGATATTATAAGGAGTAACTTAGCCTACTTTTATTTTAGATAAATAATTAGGGTTTCGCCTAAAAAAATTAAAACGTACATATGGATGATCCGAGCGAAGCGAGGATGAGTCGTTTGTATTACAATAATTTGGTTATTTGACTTTGTACAGTTTATTTAAATAAATATATTACAGTATCTCAAAATGGAAGTTCTTGCAATGTATTGAGTACGGAACTAAATGATCTAAACGTTATCATCCTATTTTCGCTGTAAGAAATACTATTTCCCTAATGTCCTTTGATCAAGTTTTAAGCACTACTAAATTATGTATTTTATCTACGCTATTATAAAGAGGAAATATTTGCATTTTTATATGTTTGTAACGAATAAACTCAAAAACTAGTGGACCAATTTAGATGAAATTTGGTAAGAGGATAGTTTGGGAATCTAGAAAGGATATAGAATATTTTTTATCCCAGAAATCATCTCTTAAGGGGGTGAAAATGGAGATGAAAGTTTGTATGGGGAATTAACCTAATTTTCGTTCGTTCGTTAATTCGCTAGTTTTATATAAAATATCATTAACTTACTTTAAATGTTAATATATTATGATTACACGAACTTTACTAGAATAAGAAAATTAGAGGATTACTAAAGGGGCGGAAAGTAGAGAATAGATTGACTTTTTTTTATTCGTTACTTTTTACAACATATATTTCTTAGAGTAGAAAAATCAGAAGGCAGTTACATCTTTTTCAGTAGACTGATGAAATTGAAGACCTTCTAACTTATTTCGGTCATAACGCCTTTAATCTGCGCAGGAGTGCACGAGTGTGTGCATCTTTTTTCTTGTCACTATTTCGGTAGGAAGTCAATCCCGAGGCAAAGAGGTGAAACACCACCAACTACTTTACGCCAAGCTGTTATTGAGAATTTCTATACAGACTCGATAACTAAATATGGCCTGCCCCGGGACTCGAACCCAGGACCTCTGGATTTGCAGGCGTACATGCAAGCCACTAGACCATCAAGGCGGTTGAATTTTGAATTGAAAGCGTTTTTATAATATGTAATACCTACAACTATAAATTATTATTAATAAAAATTTATAACGCGTTTACTTACGATGGCCAATTCTTCTGATATAGGCTTACCGCCTATTACCGCTGGTCTCAAACCTGGTTGACGATTCCTGGCATACAACACGCGTTCTGAAAAAAAAAACTATTAATATTTTACTCTCTATCTACATTTTAACATAACTTACCCAAAAGCCATTTATATGTATGAAATATTAAAAATATGCACCATACATTTCTTCTTGTGATGTCCCTAAAACATGTTTTCTAATCATTTTTACTCCTTTGCAAATTCAAATATTACACCATTTTTATTATATACTAGCAGAACCCGCGGCTTCGCCCGCGATCAAACCACGAAAAAATAAACTTTTTCGCAATAAAACATACTTTATTACTTGCAAAACTAAATTGTGTAAGTTTTATTATTTCTTCAAGATATATGGAAAACAAATTAAATTTTAGCGATCGTAACTCCAAATATCCAGTATCTTAAAAGATGTTAATCGTATATTCTATAAATAAATTTACACATTAGGTATTTAGCAAGCTCCACTACCTGTGTTTTTTGCACATTTTTGTACTCCATCTTTCCAAATTTAGAGGAAGAGAGTACAATGATACAATCGCATACAATATCTACGACTTTAGAATCTTGTAACTCGGCTCATGTGGGTTTTTTAACTAACATACTAACAGGCTAACATCTACCTTATTTTAAAAGACCCAATGCTATGTACACCTGAAGCTTACAGTCTCCCTCCTTCTCCTTCTTTTTAAGTTACACATATAAAGTGCCATTCTTATCTTGCTGTAGCTTTTTGCCCGCGGCTACGCGCGGGTGGACTGATAAATTTGCTCAGTTTTAATTTCCATTGAATTTATATGTTATAGTTGTCGCTGCAGTGGTCAGCCGAAAAGTTATACATAATTTTCCTTTGGATTCAGAATAATTTCCGTTCTGTACTTTATCCCACACAGTAAGTGTGCACTTACAGATAACTTGAGCCATTACTCTATTTAAATATATTCAACAACTCAAAGTTCAATACCCAGTTTTACCCACTTAGGGGCTGAATTTAAAAAAATCTACAATACATGTTTGTTTAATTGTATTAAAGAGCATTAATACCAAGTTTCAAGTAATTCTGATCATAAACAATTTTTTCCTTTTATAAACAGCATAACCCCCTTTTACCCTTTTAAGGGATAGATTTCGAAAAAAAAAGATATTTGTATTGTTTTATTTTTCATTTTATAGGTAAATTACTATTTTTCGAGCATCAATTACAGAGTTACATACAAACTTTCATCCCCTATTTGACAGCCTCATGGGATGAATTTCAAAAAATGCTAAAATACGTATTTATATAATTGTATTGAAGAGCATTAATACCAAGTTTTAAGTAATTCTGATCATAAATAGTTGTTTGCCCATATTAACTTTATCACCCCCTTTTACCCTTTTAAAGGATGAATTTCGAAAAAAATCGTATACATATATTTCTTATTTTTCATCTTAAAGCTAAACACCATTTTTCGTGCATTTCGCGTTAAGAATGACAGAGTTTCATACAATCTTTTATCCCCCATTTTACCCTCTTAGGGGTTGAATTTCGAAAAATCCTTTCTTAGCGGATGCCTACATTGTATAAGGAATATGTCCTCCAAATTTCACATTTCTACGACCAGCGGTTTAGGCTGTGCGTTGATCGATCAGTCAGTCAGGACAAAGCATTTTATGTATATATAGATTCAAAAACGTTAAATATTTTGAGCTTGATATCAAAAACTTAGCAATTAGTCTAGATTATACTCAAAATAAAATATATAACTTGCTGTTTATTTAAAAACTTTGACCAAAACTAAATTCTGAAAGTGCCAATTAAACCAAAAGACGAATGGAGGTGTGAATAGTACAAAAGTATCTATCCCACTGATCCATTCTAACGCTTATTGAAACTAGGTGATACAAAATTGATTTTTTAAGTGAAAACGAAGCAAATGTGAAATGTTATACTGAACTTCCGTAGTAATTGCATTCGTGTCACGGTACAATATCGATATGTGTAGGTGTTATAGTTCAAGGGTGTTGAATTTATCATATTCTAGATTCTAAGCCTTTTATATATTCACTAGCGACTCCCCCTCGCGTTTTAACGTTTAGTATAGATTTGACAGAGATGAGATATTTTTCCGCAGTAAAAAGTATTCTATATGTTGACCCAAATAACCAGCTATAATCATTCCAAATTTCATCGAAATCCCTCCAGTGGTTTTTCCGTGATGCGATCATAGACAGACAGACAAACAGAATGACAAACAAAAACTCTAAGAACTATAGATTCGGCCTCTACCTATGACTATTTCAATAAGATTTTCCAAAAAATATTTAATGTACAGATTCGGCTTGGTTAGAATTTTATAATCTGTACCTATAGATTTCTCACAAATATTAAATCAGCTTCCATCATTTAAATGGCTAAAAATTTCATACATTTACATTTACATCATTACATAGTTATAACGACATTTTATGTGGAAATAAAAAAAAAAGATTTTTGGCACTTCAATTATGTTGTACAATTCGATTAGTTGTCTGTCGATCTTTAACATTCGACATCGAAAAAGCTTTTAAAAAGGAAGGAAGAGGTCTTGAAAAATAGCAAATCAATGTGAAATATGACAAAGTCACCATAATAAGAACTAATAAGAACGTCAGTTAATAATATCCTCCTCTGATTTCAGATAGGGCGGCCAATTCTAATGATGCCATATGCGCAGGAGATTCATTTCACTCTAAATCTGGTGGGAGGACAAGGACTGGTAAGAAATTAGGTACATCGACGGCTCTGGAGAGGATGAAAAACGAGGCTTTTAATAAAAAAAATACAATAAATTTGGCCTGACTTGGGTCTCGAACCCAGAACCCCCGGATCTATAGTCGTACGTTAGCCACTATATTGATGAAGGATTAATAAGCATATACATATAACATTTTATATCTATACGTGTAATAAAATTGTAATTAAGCCGAATCTGTACATTAAATATTTTTTGGAAAATCTTATTGAAATAGACATTATTATCTGTACAAAGGCCGATTTTATAGTTTTTAGAATTTTTGTCTGTCTGTTACCGCATCACGGAGAATCCACTGGAGGGATTTTGATGAAATTTAGTATCATGATAACTGGTTATCCGGGTAATATAGGATACTTTTTACTGAGAAAAAATATCTCATCTCTGAGAAATCTATACTTAACGTTAAAACGGAAGTAAGAAGTTATTATAACATTCCAAATTTTGCAATCGACATTACCTGGGCTATTTTACTTTTACTTAAGGGCGTTTAAGTTTTGAGCCAACTAAATGAATTGTGCAAAATAAAATTATACCTACTTTCTGTGAGCATCGCTCGATTCAAATGTAGCATTTCAAAAAAACCCACAATAATAACCAATTACACTCAAAATTCCAATCAAAAATGACAAATCACATAAAAATACAGAAGTACTTTAAGTTTTTATTTATATTTATCAATTGTAAGGCACGTCACACCAGAGTCGGCTGTTGATATCGAATAGAATGTTCACGAAATATTCGATGTACGTTATTTATGTTATATGGCTTTTATTATAAAATCTATTGTCTGAGCAACAAAATACTTTATTCTTCAATGATTTTCAACAAATGCACTAAGTAAAAACATTTAACTTTTTCTATTACTCTCTTTTTCTCTTTCACTCTCTAAATCCTTCTCTTTCTCACCCCTCACTTATCTTCTTCTCCAAGTATAAGTAATACAACAATTCAAATTGTGATCTTGTGCAAATATCAGAATTAGCGTTGTGTGCTTATAGAAGAGTAATTATATTGTACGAGAAAAAAAGATATTTTAAATTAATGTTCAAAATGGAAACTTATGTCTTACTTGCGACTCACCTTCGCTTCGCTTCGGGTTCGTCCCTAGACAAAAACAAATCTATCCCACGGGAACCGTACATTTTTCCGGGATGATATATAGCCTACAGCATTCCTCAGTTAACGGGCTATCTAATGCAAAAATAATTTTTCAAATTGGATTAGTAGTTCCTGGGATTAGCGCGTTCAACCAAACAAACAAACAAACTCTTCAGCATTATAATATTAGTATAGATTAGATGACCATTGCCTTATATAGTTAGCTACTTATATAGTTTGAGCACAAAATATTATATTTTAGTGACAAGTTCTCCTAATTCACATGAACACACAACATTTCCATATAATGACATTTTTTATTCTAATCTACGCTCATCTGGCTGAAAACATTAACAAGAAAATTGTTTTGAATTAACTTTTTGTGTTGTTTTAAATTATTAAACGACATGCTTATTTCTTATTGCTTTATTCATTACTAGCTGTTGCCTGCGGCTTCGCTCGCGTCAAGTTTGATTTTTAGACCATTTATCTCTTTTCACCTCCCAAGGGGTTGTTTTTGAAAAAGCAGGCACGTCAAACACTTGTTTATTTATTTGTTAACATGAGTAATTCTGCGATTGATACATCTGTCTTATATGATTTCTCCAAACGAATTTTGAAACCCCCGTTTCACCCCTTTAGGGGTTGAATTTCCATAAATCGGATGCCTACGTCACAAAACTACTTGTGTGACTATGCGTTGATAGATCGGTCAGTCAGTTAGTCACGATTTCCTTTATATATATATATATATATATATATATATATATATATATATATATATATATATATATATACAGCTAATGATGTATCTTAAAATATATAATTAAGTTGATTTTGGTATAAAAGAACAGTTGCTAAGCTCTAAAATCCATAATTCTAACTATTTTTAATCTGTCGCTTGAAGCATACTCATATAACAAAGTCGGTTAGCAAATATACAAAGTTAATACCAAGAATACTATATAAACTCAATACCGATCACGAAGCAATTTCACAAGGAGATTGTGCATCGTCTAGCATATTGAAGTCTTGCCACCTACCGCCCTTGTAGAAAATTAATGTTTTATTTTTAGAATCCCATATACTGTATAGTGCAGTACTGTATTTCAATATTATAAGGGTTCCGCGGACACAATACTACGATTATATTGACATGGTTATAATTTCGTCATGTCTGTCTGTCCGTCATGACCATTTTACTCGGAGATCTTTATATTATGTTGTTGAAAGGAAAGTAAGTTTCTCATCTATACAAATATTATTAATGTGAAAGTTGTTGAATTTGTAAGTATGGATGTTTGTTACTCTTTCACGCCAGAACGGCAGAACGGATCTGGATGAAATTTGGCACACAGATAGATTATAGTCTAGAATAACACATAGGCTATTTTTATCCCGGAAAAATGTACGGTTTCCGTGGGATAAATTTGTTTTTGTTTTAGAGGCTGAACGCGAACGAAGCGAGGGTAAGCCGCTAGTTTGATAGATAATTCTGTAGTCAAATTACGAAAAATAAAAAGAGTTTTCATGTAACTGAGGGGTGGAATATGATAAAGAAAATTAAAAAAAAACTCATATAAGGTTTTTTTTTGATTTCCAGTCACAGATAGTAAAGTTTTTATCCATGCACTTATATATAGAACATTCATGCAATTTATTGTACATCTTCCATACTATAAAGAATGTGAAAGCAACTCTCTCTGTTGCCTTTACAAGCTAAAATCGCTAAACAGATTTCGATAAAATTTGGCATGAACATAGATTGCATCCTGCGGTCAGAAATAGTCTACACTTGAGCCTCGCTCCGCCTGTCACATGAGCAAAGCCGCGTGCAAAAATTAGTATTCTATAAATTCTATACATAATTTAGATATTTTGTCTTTGAGCTTTGGCTAAACAGGTAAAGCGATTTTTATTAAACTTTTGTAAATAAAACTTGATATACTTTTGTCACCTATTAGATAACCAATTCATGACCATAGTGTAATTGAGGCAGTGGTAGCCCAGTGGTAACGCGCTCGCTTGGAAAACCGAGTGAAGCGGGTTCAAATCTCGGGTTTCGCACCTCTGATAATTTCATGTGCGAATCATTTCCAACATGATTACCACTTGTCTTACGGCGAGGAAAACATCGGGAGGAAATCTGCATGTCTGGGAGAACTTTACATGTTTTCGAAAGTTATGTGCAGTCCGCCAACCCTCACTTGGCCAGCGTTGTGGATTATGGCCTTATCCCCTTCGTATTCAAGGGAGGCCCGTGCCCAACAATGGAACGTGGGACCCAACGTTAAAAAGGGCTGTATTTAAATCTATAAACCTAGCATAGAAAGCAGAACCATTCCTATATTTGCTATACCATCCAACAGCGGCAGTTGTTTGAAACGATTTATTTACACGAATGTTTTATTTTATTCGTTGATCTAAAGTCATAGTTATAAATAAAGCTGAGTTTTTACAGCTGACATTTTGTTTTTAGCTATTTCTAAAATATATTTTTTAATTTTTTTTTTTTTTATTTTAACATTTGCTCACTTGAAATGGGCATATCGTTTGTCAGATTTATTTGTGGCTATTGAAAAATATGATCTAGTTTTTATTTGCAGGCTTGGAACTTATCACATAAAGATTGTAAAACATTTATGACTGAATATGAATTGTCAGTCATTACTCATAAACAAAAATATTTTTGTCGAAATTCTACGGTCGTTTCATTGCGACCCTAACGAAAATGCTAATTTGATATATAGACTAGTGACATATAAAAAAAAACCCTATAGTATAGCTTTCTGTGTCTGTCCATATATTAAAAACTCAGATACCTTTACTCTATGGCTGAGTGAAACAAGGATAAACAAATGAATTTTTGCAAGAATTAAAGCAGTTGTTAAAATTTTGCTTGTATTCAGCCCTTTTAACGTCCCACTGCTTGGCACGGGTCTCCCTTCAATACGAGGAGGATCAGGCGATAGTCAACCGCACTGGCCAAGTGCGGGTTGGCGGACTTCACATGTCTTTCGAAAATTTGCTAGGTTCTCTCAGACATGCAATTTTCCTCACGATGTTTTCCGTCACCGTAAGACAAGTGTACAGTGTCCCCCTCGTATTGTAAGGAGGCCCGTGCCCAGCAGTGGGACGTTAAAAAGGGCTGAATACAATATATAAAATCATCAAAGATTTTTTAAGATACACCCCAACATTTCGTAGTAACTAAAAACTTATTACATAACAGATTAGAAATAATTTCAATGAATTTACAAACAAACAATTTGAAATTAACATCAAATATCAAAACCAAATGGTAGTAGAATGTTAGATAAGGCCTCGCTTCGCTTATCACTGCAATTCAAATGTACTGAAATTAGCTGTGAACAGTTGAAAGGATTGATATAGCTTTAAAAGCCGAGTATTTACACTGTATTATGTATTTTACGTTGGAATTTTGATTTATATATCTATACTTAATCTATACTTATCTATATATATAAAAAAATTGTAACTGATCGCTGTCTGTACATGGAAGATATTTGAGAAAAACTTTTATTGGAGATCTTTATTAACGCAATAGAACCCAAAACAATGATTTTTAGTTTTTGGTCTGCTTGTCGATTTGTCTGTTTGTCTGTGCGTTTTTGCGCGCTAATCTTAGAAAGGGCTTAACCGATTTGGGTGCAGTTTTCACTAATGTATTGTGGTAAGCTTCACTTAACATTTAGTATTTGTTTTATTTCAATCGGTTCCTAAATAAAAAAGTTATGTCAATTTAAAGAATTATCTAGGGGCGAACCCGAGCGAAGCGTGGGTGAGCCGCTAGTCTATACTAATATTATAAAGAGTTAAAGTTTGTGAGGTTGTAAGGTTGTAGGGGGTAATCGATTTAGATGAAATTTGGTAAGAAGATAGTTTGAGACCCTGGGAAAGACATAGTATCCTAAAGTTTTTATCCCGGAAATCATCCCTTAAGGGGGTGAAAATGGGGATAAAAGTCGGTATGGGAATCAAGCTAGGGACGAACCTGAGCGACGCGAGGGTAAGTCGCTAGTATTATTATAAAGAGGCAGAGTTTGTTTGTTTGAACGCGCTAATCTCAGGAACTACTAATCCGTTTTGAAAAATTCTTTTTGCATTAGATAGTCCGTTGATTGAGTAAGGTTATAGGCTATAACACCATACGATATATAGTCTATCTATTCCATACTAACTGTTAAAGCGAACCTAGGGACGAGTCGTAATGAGGGTGAGTCGCTAGTGTTTAGATAACCTGCGTCTCGTAAACCAATAAATCAAAACCTAATAACTATACTTGGCTTAACTCAAAATCTGCAGATTTGTAGTCTTGCATGTTAACCACTATACCAAAGAGATTATTAAAAATAAATTATTTATTATAATTTACAATGCATTACGACGGTATCTCTATTCAATCCATTTTAAGGTACTGGGCACGATACTTAATACGAGAGGGATCAGTGTAAAACACATCACCCACATCAAGTGACGGACTTCACACGTCTTTCGAAAACTTATTAGATTCTCTCAGACATGCAGATTTCTTTACAAAATCATCATTGAAAATGATTCGCACTGTATGAGAGGTGCGAAATTCGAGATTTGAACCCACTTTATTTGGTTTCTTAAGCGGGCGTGTTACCTACTGTACTGTTACTGGGCTACCACTGCTACTTATGATGATATTCATAACTATTTAAGCTATATCCAAATACGAAAGTATTATTAGAAATAGTAAATATAAACTTTGTAAATTTTCCCTTATAGCTTATATATTTAAACGCCTTTCTCCACTTAAGTATAATCTAAGCATTAGACATTCGTGTAGCGTTCTTAGGTATGGAACTATTAAAAGTTCAAAACTTCTCGCACTGATTAATCGTTAATAGTCCACCATTTGCTATCCTCTAATAAACCGCTAGATGAGTGGTGTTTGCTTGGTATTAAATAAGCTTTGGATGTCACGAGTTCAATTCCCGGTTGTTACAGGCAGGTCCTACATCTAATTTCTCTGTAATTCAGTAAACACATACTAAATAAAAGACGATGTATATAATTTTAGAAACTACTAAAATTGGGATTATTTTCATATATGTATGTTATTGGAAAAGTTACACTTATGTCTTATATTTTTGCTTATCCGTTACGTTTATATGCACTCCATCTAATGAGCTGTAAAAATAACGTATTTAGTCCTTTTTCCACTGCTGGGCACGGGCCTCCCTTCAATACGAGGGGGATCTGACTACAGTCCACCACGCTGGCCAAGTGCGGATTGGCGGACTTCACATATCTTTCGAAAACTTGCTAGGTTTTCTCAGACATGCAGCTTTCCTCACGATGTTTTCTTTCACCGTAAGGCAAGTCGTGATCATGTTAGAAATGATTCGCACATGAAAATATCAGAGGCGCGAGACCCGGGATTTGAACTCGCATCACTCGGTTTCCCAAGCGAGCGCGTTATTACTGGGTTACCACTGCCGTGTAAAACTAATAACAGAATTATAAACTTTAGAATTAGAAAAGATCATTTTAAAAACAACTTTCTTTTTGGATATTTTCGCGAATTTATTTTGATTTTAAGTTTCAATGGCATTTATTTAAAATATCTAATGTACCTACGCGTAAATCTAACAAAGTATAAGAACATTTTATGTACATAATCAGACTCATACGTACCTTTTGGTTTCCAGTCATAGCCGTCTTCGTCCATCGTAATATCTTTTGATTTAAAAAATAATATTACTTTGAATTTAATAATTAAATAGTATTTAAGTACATTATATAAATACAGATGATTTTATGAATAAATATTTGGATGGAAAATAGATGGGATTTATTCAACAATATAATTTATAGAAGTCTTAGGCGAGAACCACCTTCTGAGATTCCAATTACAAACTAAACCGATGACTTAACTTTAGCGATTTTTAGAAGGAAGTTCCAAGTGTTAAGTGAAAGCGATTATAAAACAAAATTCGGAAGAAAAATTAGCATGCACCTATACATATAATAAAATTCTGAGTCGAATCTGTACATTGAATATTTTTTGGAAAATCTTATTGAAATAGTAATTATTAGCGATACAGAGGCCGAATTTATAGTTTTTAGAATTTTTGTCTGTCTCTCTGAGAATGCATCACAAGAAAATTAGTGAACAGATTTTGATGAAATTTTGTATGATGATAGCTGTCTATTTGGGTTAACATATAGGATACTTTTTACTGCAAGAAAATATCTCATCTCTGAGAAATCTATATTAAACTATAAAACGTAAGTAAAGACTAATCCGAGCGGAGCCAGGGTGAGTCGCTAGTTGATAACACTAAAGCTCGACAATAGCTACTAAACAAAAAAAAAGGAAATCTGTTGACAAACATAGGGGAAAAAAGTGCTGAACTGTTTTGTATGTACATATATATATATATATATAATATATGACAAATTTAATACAAATATATGTATAATATTTAATTAAATTATAATTAAAGTCTTGTATTCATAAGTAAATTAATTTTACATACGTACGTACATTAATTCCCAAACATTACCATGCGTTTTTACTCCTTTGAAAATATGTACAAATATTAATAGGTATATAAACATCTTACTAATATTAAAAATGTGAAAGTTTAGTTTGTATGTTTGTTACTCAATTACGCCAGAACGGCTAAACGGATCTCGATGAAATTTCGCACAGAGATAAATTACAGTCTGGAATAGCACATAGGCTAATTTTATCCCGGAAAAATGTACGGTTCCCGTAGGATAGATTTGTTTTAGTTTTTTATATATTAGAAAAGCAAGAGGCATTAAAAATTTTCTATTTAATAACATAATAGATGTCACAATAAGCGACTTTCTGTACATTTTTCTTTTACATTACATTAGTTCGGTGAACGAATAAATATTGCTAACGCCTTTATCTAGAATTTTCCATATGATATTTTACATTTTTACGGTATCTGGAAGATTGCCAAGCCGAGCCTAACTCCAGGCTTAGAATGAAGAACTGACGACAGGGGTCTAAACACAAACCTATTCATTACCTGTGTTGTACGAGATTTGGCTTTAACTGCTAGAAATCGGCCTACTATTATAATGTATAATGTATGTATGTTCGTATGTTAGTAGCTACTCCACTCTAGCTGGATTTGAATGAAATTAGGTTCACATATAGACTAAATAAATAAATATACAATTAAATATATTAACAAATATTGTAAGGTACTTTGGTGCCAATTTTTCAAGTTTTTTGATTTCATTTTGTTATTTTGTGGGTAGGCTGTGTGTAACAACTATATAATACCTTTGAGACATCTAACACCTTAGTCTCTCCCGCGACCATGATTTCTGTAAAGCAATCGAAACGTCGGGAACCAAAAATCAAAATAAATCCGCGAAAAAATCCGAAAAGATAGTTTTATTTAAAAATTAAATATATATATTGGGACATTAACACAGAGCACCATCTACCCATAGTTCCATGGTAAGCTACGAGGCTTGTGTTATGGATCCAGACAATTGGTACACTACACAAATATAATTTTAAATACATATATATTATAAATATAAGCACCCATGACTAGAGTAGAAACATTCGGGCTCATCGGGAATGCCCCCAGCAGGATTCGAACCCGCGACCGCTGACACAGCAAATAGGGCCACAACAAACTGCGCCAAACATGTCATCAAACTGCATTATACGTACGTCGACTATACCTATTATACAATATTTTTTGACATGGGAGTCCGTTGAATTTTAAAAATTCTAAAAGTGGTCCATTCATCTTCCACTCCACTTGCATTACTTAAATCTCTTAATTAATTTTAAAATCCGTGTACCATTTCGACGTTTTTCTCTTTTATATGAGTACACAATCTATAATACTTATTCACTAACGTTCCAGCTGTCAATAAAAAATAAAACACCGTACAATTGTTGTTTACGGATCGTTCAAAGCGCGTTATTGCTTTACTGTTTATGGCGTGCGAATTCAATTGCGCTGTAAAAATGATAGGTGTCTTAAAACAGTGGATTTATATGAAGAAAATATATTTTATTAATATTTTATACCGTTATAAATGTTATTACATGGCTTGGTTAGGAATGTTTTTACTTCGTTACAATATTTTAGGACAAATTATGTGTAAGCTAGCGTTTTCCCGCGGCTCCGCACGTGTAGTTCGATAATGTATTTTTAAAAATTATAGCCCTCTACCCTAAAGTATTTTAAAAAAATATAGGCTCATCTGATCGGAAGTGATCACCTCCGCCCATGGACATCTGCAACACTGCAGGGCTTGCAGATGGGCTGCCGGCCTTTCAGGAAAGGGATGGAGCTCGAGGGAGGGAGGGAGGAGGGCCTCCCGGACTCAAAAAGATTTAGGTTACCAAGGACCTAAAATTTGTTTTAGGTCTTTCAATAATACTAGTTTTGGATTAGGTCCGCTCACATACTAAGCAAAATAAGTTATGAATAAGGGTTTTTATGTAATTTTCATGATGTAACTATTTATAATGAAACCTATCTAGGTTTAATAATAGAACCTAGATGTAAGAAATTGGTATTACGAAAAATTATTGGAGGATCACTTCTATTTTCGTTACGTATGTTGTTTGAAACATTAAAATTGGACAAGTGCGAGTCTAAATCGCTCATCGACCGTTCCATAGCATCTAGCAATAAGTTTGCTATGTATAAATTTTTTCACCAGATTTTTTTGAAGTGAAACTTCTTTAGAATCATTGTGATTTGAAACTCGATAAAACGAAAATGCGACTCTAAAAAGAGACAAACATAAATATATAGGATTAAGCCGGCGAGAGAATGAGATAGAATACATTACATAGACTAATTGTTGCCATGGTAACCGTTGTTATTGTATGACAAATATATAATATTATATTCTTTCCGTATATGATATTCTATAAATATATGATTGTTATATGCTTTATTTAATTATTGATTTGTTTTAATTTAATCGCGATATTTGCCAAAGAAGTTTTTCTTCAACCGCGCGTAAAGGTTACACGCACCCATATTTTTTTTTCATCCCTTACTTATATATTTGAAAGCCGCCCCTATTAGTAATTTGACTACAGCATTATCTAGCAACTGCTAAATTCAATAAAAAAAATTGTAGAAGTTTATTTTAAATATCTACGAACCTTTAGCAGTGCTTGCTGGATTAGTATTAGGGGGTTCGATTACTGCCAGGGTTATGTTTGTTAAAAATATACATATATATTTTACTGCTACGCTGTAAAGTTAAATAAATTGGCAGTAAAGGAGCACATAGCGCATATTGCATGAATAAACGGAAAATTGTAAAGAACGCGAGTAGAAATTCGACATATAAACCCTTTATTAATCACCTTGAAAGCCTTTGTCGGCTTTTTCATTGTAGGATGACGCATCGATAGACATCAGTTGAAACTACGCGTATGTATGTACCTATTCAACCCTTTTTAATGTCCCATTGCTGGGCACGGTAGTTTTTTCAATACGAGGGGGATCAGGCCATAGTCCACGCTGCACAAGTGCGAGTTGGTGGACTAGAAAAGTATATTAATTTTTGTTTTTTCTAAGAAATATTTTTAAACCAAATTTTACCTTGTACCACATACCAGGGATATTGCGCTCTCCATCAAACTAATCGACGTGATAAGCAACATGTAACGTGTTGGTGTTAGTTTTAATTCACCCTTCGAAATTGCATGTGCATTTTCATAATAATTATCTATATAATAAAGCGAGAGTTTGGTAGTGAATTAGTTTAGGATAATTTTGGTATGCTTCTAGTTATTTTGTTCTGTAGTTAAAGTATCTGTTTTGGTGAAGTTTTTATGAATGTTATTATGAATTATATAATATTTTTCCTAAGCCTCCGCTGTCCGTCGGTCCGTCTGTTCGTTCATCCCTCTGTCAGAGGGTTGTATCACATGAACTGTAATAGGTAGAGAGTTGAAATTTTCACAGAGTGTGTATTTCTATTGTCGCTGTAACAACAAATAATAAAAAAAAACCAAGATGGCGAATTTCAAAAAGTCTGCCATGCAAATTAAAAAATAATCGATTATGGTACAGAACCCTTCATATGCGAGTCCGACTCGCACTTGACCTCTTTTTATTGCTTTTTTACTCCTTGACCCATAACATGCTATATTTACGTGATAAATCACGTCTATTATGCTTCTTTCTTTCCCATTCCTAGTTACTTCCAGGAACATGAAGGAATAACAGTGATTTTATATTTTATAATATCATAAATCATATATTTCCATAAAAACCGACTTCAAAAAAAAAAACCGACTTCCGGGCACTAAAAAGTAAAAAATAACTAAACGGAATAGGTACCTACGTATGTACAATGTACATACACACACCTATAAAATTTTGTATATTTGTTTGGAAACCCTAACAAATTATCATATGTGAATATTTTACAGTTCCAATAATATTACCTATATACATACGTGTCAAATTGATAACCTCCTTTTTTGAAGTCGGTTAAAAACAAAATAAAAAAATTATTTTTAAACTGTATACTAACCTTCAGACATTCTTCCAAGATCAGGAGATAGCAACAATAATCTCTTATCAATTTCCCCTTCTATCTGAGGAGTTTCCTTCTTCACTGACTTCATTGCATCATAGTTCATACTATTTTTACATATCGGAGTTTTGTTGTACACAAGAAATTTAGTTAACTGATCCATATTTGATTTTTATGAGATTTATATACAATGACTCTATAGAATGAGAAGGACTAATATGGAATGATTGACGATGAAATTTTGTCTGTACGTCTAAATGAAAACGTGTTAGACGTATATAGTTTGGTGATCAATAACAATATGTTATTGGTACATGAAAATACTTTGTATCGCACGATTTGGTTAAACCAAAAGCTATAAAGATAAAACCTGGTGCAGGTGTGAGCAGCGCAAACGGCGGAATGATTGTGTGAAAGCCAACAATGTGACACAGAATGCTTATGCAAATCACAATTTACGTTATTCGTATGGTCGCTTGGTTAAATATTCACATGGAAATGGTACGTTTGTGGTAAAAATTGATTTTGTATTTTGTTTAGACGTAATCTATACATATAATAAAATTCTAATAAGCCGAATCTGTACATTAAATATTTTTTTGGAAAATCTTATTGAAATACATATTATCGATACAGAGGCTGAATCTATAGTTTTTAGATTTTTTGTCTGTCTGTCTGTTACCGCATCACGGTAAAACCACTGGAGATATTTTGATGAAATTTGGTTTGATGATAGCTAGTTATCCGGGTCAACATATATGATACTTTTTACTGCGGGAAAATATCTCATCTCTGATAAATCTACACTAACTGTTAAACTGTTAACTGTTCCTAGGGACGAACCCGAGCGGAACGAGGGTGAGTCGCTAGTATCAACATAAGATTCAAAAGTAAGATTCAATAGATTAATTTCTTACATATCTTAAGTATGCGTAAACCGGATTTGGAGGAAAATTTGTATACTTTTTAGTACTAATTATACTTTTTCACAGTAATCGTGGAATAAGGACAGCACTAGTTCTGAACTTAACAACAGATGGCGCTGACTAAGAATATTGAAAGAAAAAAATAGAACATTTGTCTCGTGGTTATAGCTGTGAGCAATAACTAATACTATGTTAATAATAATAAAAACTGCATAAACGTACATACAGAAGTAGCAACTATGTTTTTTACTGTTATTATTCATATGCAATATATTATGTATGCATCCGCTTCTTTGTTTATGGTCTACATATTTGTATATTAAATACTAGCGACTCACCCTCGCTTTGCTTCGGGTTCGTCCCTAGACAAAAACAAATCTATCCCACGGGAACCGTACCGTTCCCGGGATGATATATAGCCTATAGCCTTCCTCAGTTAACGGGCTATCCAATACAAAAAGAATTTTTCAAATCGTATCAGTAGTTCCTGAGATTAGCGCGTTCAATCAAATAAACAAACAAACAAACTTTTCAGCTTTATAATATTAGTATAGATTAGCTTAGCTATATAAATCGATATTCCATATTAATATACTGTACTGTAATAATGTTGAAAGAACAATAAATGACTTGTCCCGTTCCTCAGAGTAAATCCGCGTCATAAGCGAAATGCGTAATCCCAAGCAATCTTAGCGAAATATACTGTTGATGTAAGTTATTTATTTGGTCATGGGATAATACAAGGATATACCATAATCGCATCTATTTAGACCCTTTGCGGGTTCCCTACAAGGAAAAATACATTGAGCGACGTCCAATTTCAGACGCTATTTCTTATCTCCTGCCCTTTTCCGACGATCTTTTTTACCGTATAAATTAGTGCTATTTGTCATTCTTGCTTTTATTTTTATTTGGTGAGAGCTGTTTTAAAAATTACATTTTAACTAAGAAAATAAATAAACTTCAACGTCACTTTAAAACTTTATTTTTGCCGTAAGGTAGAGTTTTTTTTTTGAAATTTATAAATATCCCTATATATTTAGCCAATTTAATAAAGAAAAAATCATGAATAATGAAATAATAGTTTCTATTTTGATTTCACTCCCGTAACCATGATTGCTGTAAATCATTCGAAATGTCGGGAACCAAAAATTAAAATAAATCTGCGAAAAAATACGAAAATATCCGAAAAGAAGAAAGAAATGTCAAATATTCGCGTACACAAGCCTCGTACCTTACCATGGAACTAGATAGTGTTGTGTGTTAATGTCCCAACATATTATTACTTTTTTTTTCTTATACTAATAATGACTCTCACTTCCGCGACACTCGGTTTTCCAATGACAAACCCCTTAGTCATGCCTAAAGAAGATTTACTAAAAAAATAATATAGTTTCAAGACTGAATTTGACATGTATGCAGTATGCACGCACACTCATACATATATTCCTATTGTAATTAAGAACATTGATGCAATATTCATTAAATTTAAATTTTTCATTAAATTGTATAAAATAGAATAATTTATAAACTATCTATGGTTAATTTGTAACATGTTCCCATGTGCATTGTGCATTCTAACTTTGTAGTTTGTCAGCAAACGTACCTAGCAGTGGCTTATCGCGCGAGCTTTGACAGTGACGCGTGTGTACATCGCTTGGTGTGATTTGGTATTAAATGCTATATAATGAAAAAACCTACAATATAATTTTAAATTCATTGAAAAATTAAATTCAGCTTAAATTATTTTAAACACTAGCAACTCACCCTCGCTTCGTTCGGGTTCGTCCCTAACTTGATTTCCTATACGAAATTTTATACCCATTTTCATCCTCTCAAGGGACGAATTTCGGGATAAAAAGTATCCTATGTCCTTTCCAAGATCTCAAACTATCTTCTTACCAATTTTCATCTAAATCGCTTCAGAATATTCAGAGATTACCCCCTACAACGTCACAAACTCACAAACTTTACCTCTTTATAATATTAGTACAGATTACTAACAACTATGACATTTTTAACGTCCCACTGCTGGGCACAGGTTTTCTTTTATTACAAGAGTGGCTGGTCTGGCCATACTCCACCACGCTGGCGTTGTGGGTTGGCGGACTTCACATGTTTTTTGAAAACTTGCTAGGTTCTCTCAGACATGCAGGTTTTGTCACGATGTTTTCCTTCACCGTAATATATGGTAAGTCCGGGAGAGTTGCCTATAGTTTTAAAACGAACAATATTAATTATATGTGTAAGATACTACATAAAATAAGCATAGTTTATTTTAATTCAATATTTACTTATGCCATTCATATTAAATTTGGAACTATTGTACAATATATTCTAGATTAAAAAATGTTTTTTAAAAATAATATAAAATAGGCATCTCACTCAGACATGTGGGTTAGTTGCCTATAGATGTCAGGGATAGGTATAGGACGAGTAATTGGTACATAATCAGACGTACTTTGCTTAGTGACGCAAAAAACCTTTTTTTTATACATACTACCTGTAGACGTACAGGTGGTTATGTGGGACTCACCGGCTAGAAAAGCCTGTACTACCCACTAAAACCCAACAAAACCTCCCCAGTCTTAATGGGGCACCCCAACAACCGTGAGGTTGCTCCCACGATCCACTCTGCCGTCAGAGAAGTACCAAGAGCAACCATATGGATTAGACCATAATCTACCACCCTGGCCAAGTACGAGTTGGCGGACTTCATAATGTCTTTCGAAAACTTGTTAGGTTCCCTCAGATATACAGGTTTCCTTGCGATGTTTTCCTTCGCCGTAAGGCAAGTGGTAATCATGTTTGAAATGATTCGCACATGAAAATATCACAAGTGCGAGACCCAGGATCTCACTTCACTCGCTTTCCCAAGCGAGCGCGTTACCCACTGGGCTACCACTGCCTTAATTAGCGTCCGGATGAACTGCCGAACGCTAATGAGCACCACGACAAGGTGAACGCACGTTGGGGGGGGACCAATTAGTATACTGGGCATCTAACCCCAAAATATCATTGGGCATCTCTCCCGATCATTAGGGAGAGATGCCTATCGACTCTGAACACACCGTAAAGCATTTACAATAGAAAATGGTGGATTGTTAATAAAACAAGATCACAATGTTACATTATGAAACAATTTAATACTATTTAACTAAAGAATTTAGGGAAAAAAATTACTGCAAACTATCTCAAAGATTATATTCTAACGTAAAAGTTAACTACACTTATTTTACAAATTAACACCAAAATATTAATTATAAATAATATGTCTTTGTGTAAAAACTTCCACACTGACATTGACTGTTGGCTGACGTATTATGGACGCGTTCCAAATCACGCAACATTAATTAATTTAATTTTTAAATTTATTAGGCGTTTCTCCCTTATGGGCATCTCTCCCGGACTTACCCTAAGTTAAAATTATGTTAGTAATGATTCGCACATGAAAATACAAGATGTGCAATACCCGGGATTTGAACCCGCTTCACTCGGTTTCCCAAGTTACCATTACATTTTCAATAGAATATGAATAATATATCAAATATTATTTATATTGGAATTATTGAGTATTACAATAAAAAATTATTTTCAATACAAAAAATCGTTAGTCTATGATCATTTCAGTTGTGTCTTAAGTGGAAATCGAACTTGTTAATAAACAACTCTTTATACTATATAAAACTTCTAAAAAGCCGTATGTCCTTTAGAAATTAACAATAAAGACTTTTAATGGAAATCTAAGCTATAAATACACTATGTTGATTTAGATAGGTATTTGGCTCAAATACCCTAAGGTCAACACACTCTATTAGTCACACCACTAAATTGGTTCCGAGAAACATAAATAGGGTGGTAACTTGAGATGGGGTTGTAAGGGGATGTGTACAATCCGATGGTAAGGACGGCACTAAAGACTCAATAGTAAAATATATTTAAAGTAATTATACTATAATTATTATTTAATATTTTCTTACATTTATGCGAATATTTGACATCTATAGGTACATATAATAAAATTCTAATTGAATCGAATCTGTACATTAAATATTTTTTGGAAAATCTTATTGAAATATTCATTATTATCGATACAGAAACAGAATATATAGTTTTTAGAATTTTTGTCTGTCTATCTATCTGGGAACGCATCACGAGAAAACCACTGGACAGATTTCGATGAAATTTAGTATGATGATAGCTGGTTATCCGGGTCAACATGACCTTTCAGACGTCACTAATTTCATTTAATTTTGCTCTGTATACATTATTCTTGTAATAAATCGCTCGGTCGCTTTGTAGAAGTCTTACTTACCTCTGCGGAACTTTTAGTAACATATTGAAAGTATAGAGTTTTATAATTTTTGCTACTGGTAGTTCATGTATAGCGTATACTTCAAGTATTAAATATATAATTGAATTTTGAAAACAAATGATTTCTTACTCTCTGTTCAACTAAAATTAACGAAAGAATTAATATTTAAGTGGATTAAATATAAATAAATATGTTGGGACATTAACACACAGCACCATCTAGTTTCATGGTAAGCTACGAGGCTTGTGTTATGGATACCAGATAGTTGATACACTACACATATATACTTTTAAATATATAGAAATTATAAATATAAACACCCATGACTGGAGTACAAACATTCGTGCTCATCACACAAATGAATGTCCCCAGTGGGATTCGAACCCACGACCGCTGGTGCAGCAAGTAGGGTCACTACAAACTGAGCCAACCGTGTCGTCAATATTTAATTATTATGTAATCAATAATTATAGATTTTAATTCAAAATTGATTTAAAAAAAATCAGTCCTTCATTAAAAGCAAAATCATTAAGTCCATACTAATGTTTTAAATGTGAAAATTTGTGAGGATTGATGGATGTGTTTTACTCTTTCACGCCAGTACGGCTGAATGAATCTGGATAAAATCTGAAATAGCACATAGGTTACTTTTTATCCCAGAAAATGTACGTTTCCCGTGGGAGAGATAATAATTATCTAATTTTAAATATATTAATAATTGTCTAATTTTAATCATGCAAATATCAAATAAATTAATCGCATTACACAGATTTCAAATCTAGAATGATTTGTAATTGGTTCATACCGCAAAGTGGCTAGTTTCCGTTTACACTTTACAGTCCGGTTACTATAGGAAGGGCCGACACTTTAGTAGATTATCGCGCAAACACATCTACATGGCATTTTTATATGTAGATATTAATATATTATAGAAAAATATTTTTTTTTAAACTCAAAAATAAAGTTCTGTGAAAATTTGGTACAAATTAAATAATAATTATGGCGAACAGCTCATCCGTATCGTTAGCATTTTGTAGAACTTATTCTTTCTAATATTATTATATTTTCAACCGACTACCAAAAAGGAGGAGGTTCTCAATTCGACCGTATATGTTTTTTTTTATGTGTGTTCGCGGATTTCTTTGTCGTTTATGAACCAATTTTGATGATTCTTTTTTTGTTGGAAAGGAGATATCTCATGGTATCACATGATAAGAAAACCAGGATCTGATGATGGCATCCCAGAAAAATCGAAGGGAACCTACGAAAATCGTAGTGGCGACTAGTGCGTTTGTTAATTTTTCATTAGGTATTTTAAAGCACTACCTTCTGTTTAATGAAGGTCTGGAGTCGATCTGATGATGGAGCCGAAAGACAGTCGAGGGAACTCCTCAACGATTTACAGCAATTACCTGGTGTTGGGGCTTGATTAATTTGTACTAATGAGAACTTTATACCTAGATGGATTGTGACTGTCATTAGGGGTCTGAATAAATGGCTTTATCGAATATGTTTTTAAAAATCCTTCTTCTTACAAATTACCTGCTTATTACGTCTACACTAAAAATGGAAAAATAAAAACTTTCTTAAAAAAACCGACTACCAGGCGATGAAAAGTAAAAAATAACTCAACGGGGGTTTTCATCTAGAATAGATACCTAATCAGATATTTTCGAAGTCGGTGCTAGCCAATACAAATCAAAGCACGCCGTTTAGTTATTTTTTACTTTTCAGTGCAGTCGGATTTTTTTTTTAAATTCTTATCAATGTTCTTGGTTCTGTGGCTTATAGGCGTGCCATTTGGATTAATATATTAAAAAAAACTATAAATATTTTGACATTTATAAAATTGTCAAAAGAAGAAAGGGAACAAACAGATACTTTAACTTTATTTATCTGTAAATATAATTCACTCTCATCAAGGTGATCTGTTATTAGAGTAAGAAAGTGGAAACAATGGCTACAGAGTTAAAGAGGATAATTAAAGAGTAGATCGATAGGGTGTTTTCCAAAAATATATGTAATTTTTTTTTGTAATCTACCCTCAAAAAAAGCAAAGAATCTTATATTATAATTTCACTGCTTCATTTTATTTAATGTAATAAAAGAGCAATAAGTATTTAAAATTATTTGTATTATCATCATATTAAATAATATGCACTATCTATGATTTAACAAATTTTGTAGGTCAGCGTTACCTAATTGCCTATATATCGCGGTTTTATTGAAAATTATGAGCTTTAATATAAATTCAATTTGCGACTAAATATGGCAGGAAACATTTTATGTCAAACACAATTCAATTAATCTTCTCGTTTAAAGTTTGTATTGTGTGAAAATTCATTATTTGCTGGTGCAAATGTAAATAATATCGAGTTACTATTTAACAAAAGCAGTCAAGTTTTCATTATTGAAACAAATGATTAGGTTTGATTTTTAACAAACTTAGTGTAAAGACAAATAGGAGTGAAATAAAAACATTTAAGAGGAGTGTCTGCAGTTTTTTTTTTTCACTTTTACATCCCTAGATGACTTGTATTTATAATATTACTAGCGACTCACCCTCGCTTCGCTAAGGTTCGTTCTTAGGTTGATTTCCCATACAAAATTTCATCCCCATTTTCACCCCCTTAAGGGATGATTTCCGTAATAAAAAATATCCTATGCCCTTCCCGGGGGCTCAAATTATCTTCTTACCTAATTTCATCTAAATCGGTTCAGTAGTTTTGGAGCCTATTCGATACAAACAAACAAAAAAACAAATTTTTCTTATTTATAATATTAGAAAAAAGTGTAGATTAATGACTCGCCCTCCCTTCGCTCGAGTTCTAGATACATTTTAATTGTTAGTATGGAATAGATAGACTATATCATATGTACATTCTGTGGGTATGATGAGTTTCATATCCTTTACTAGAGAAATGGTCGATTCCCCGTTCAAATTTCCACCCGCCTTTTCACCCTCTTAAGGGATGATTTCCGGTATAAAAACTATCCTATGTCCTTTCCAAGGTCTCAAGCTATCTCCATATTAAATTTCATCTAAAGAAACAGACTGACAGAGTTACTTTTCCATTTATAATATTGGTATAGATGCATTAATAGCGCCATTTGTTTTTTTTTCACTACTACTTAATAGTATTTTATGTTTTTACATACACCCACACATGCACTCACACACCCGTACCCATACATACAAATTTTTTGATTTATTATATTAGTGAGATTTTACATTAAATACACATACATACATATATCGTTCTCCCTATAAATTAAGATGATAACGTATTTGGTTGTATTTTTATATCGTTATCGTTTTTCAATCAGTTCAAAAGAAAAAAAAAACTTTTACTACATCGTAAAAACTCGAAAAATACCTACATATAATAAAAAATCTAAATTCTCACGTTTCCGCTTACACGTTGGTATACTGATTAAAATATAATTAAACCAAATGTAAGATATTCTCGTCAAGTAATTAAAAGCTAAAATTTACATAATTAAAACATGAAACACATAATTACCAACAGTATATAATATTTATTATTTAGTTATACTTGAAAGCGACATACAAGTTAAAGAGAAATTTAATATAATCTATACATACATATTATAATAAAACTAGCGACTTAACCCTCGCTTCGCTCAGGTACGTTTCATTTTTTTTTGAGCGGAATCTTAATTCTTTTTTTAAAATAAAAGTAGCCTTAGTTACTCCTTATAACATCAGCTATCTGTCAGTGAAAGTCCCGTTAAGATCAATCCAGCCGTTTCGTAGATTAGCCAGAACAAACAGACAGACATACAGACAGATAAAAATTTTTAAAATTGTGTTTTTCTTATAAGTGCCGTATATTATTTCATATGCATTAAGTAAAAAGCTGTTATTTTGATATTAAAAACAGACGCTTCAATTTTATTTATCTGTACCTATATCTAGTAACAAAGAAATTTGTAGATGTAATATTTTTTAAAAACAATGACTGTAACGTATTGTGTATTGAATATAGACTCCAAAACAATAGTTATTTAATTTTTTGTCTGTTTGTGTGTATTTGTTTGTCTGTTTATCTGTGTGCCTTTGACACAATAAATACTAAACCGATTTTAACTAAATTTTGTGTGGTGATAACTTATTATTCGGGTCAATATTTAGGATACCTTTTATTACAGAAACATCTTTTCACGTCATTCCCACGGGAAAACACAATAACTGGATCTGTTGAGTCGTCTTTACAAATTTACTTGACTAACGCTAAACCTTAAGAGATACATCAAGATAATGTACTAGAAAATTATAGATCTTAAAGAGGCCTACAAAAAAGTCCGTAATAACATGTGTCTATCGTCTAAGGTACACTCGCAATAACTATTTTTATCTATTTAAAACAGACCTAAGGACGCAAACGAGACAGGCGAGGGTAAGTCCCTAGGAGGTAATATAATATTTTAAATAACGTTCTAGTTTTACGCGTTCTTATTCAAAGAAAGGGTCATGTTTATTACTTAAAAATATACGCGCAGACAAAACCGCTGGCATTTAATTATATTTAATTAAATATAGTTAAATGCATGATGACACGTTTTGCTAAGTTTGTAGTGACCCTACATGCTGAGCCAGCGGTCGCGGGTTCGAGTCCCGCTGGGGGCATTTATTTGTTTGATGAGTACGAATGCTTGTACTCCAGTCATGAGTGTTTATATTTATAATATGTATGTATTTAAAGTTATATATGTGTAGTGTATCAACTATCTGGTATCCATAACACAAGCCTCATAGCTTACCATGGAACTAGATGGTGTTGTGTGTTAATGTCACAACAACATATATATAATTAAAAGTTTTACATACCTCTTTCCTGCTTTAAAGTATTGGTGTTCTGTGATAATGATTGCAATGTGCATTCTTTAGGATTCGGTGTCACATTTATTTTCAAGTTTTTCCAATTTCCTCTATTCATGACTATGATATTTACATGGATTATGAAGCGAAGTGAATTAGCAGCTAATGTCGCCTACACTTTCGATGAACACTGTCTGCCCGAACTTTGTAGTTTTGTAGCAACATTTTACTTGAGGTGTTAAAAAGTCATGTTTTCTTTTCAATATACATCGGTGTGATAGTCTTGATACTTTAATGTTTTTTTTTCTAAAAACAAAATTTGATAAAAATCGTTAGAGCGATGGACAAAATAAATGTGTATATATATATATATATACAAGAATTACTCATTTAATAAGATATACAGCATATCTTTCTAATATTATAAATGTGAAAGTTTAGATGTTTGGATGTTTGGATGGATGGGATGATGTGACGTAACTCAATCACGGCAGAACGCCTGAACGGATCTAGATGAAATTTGGCATAGAGATAGATTATAACTTGGAGTAGCACATATGCTACTTTATGTACGGTTCCAGTGGGATAGATTTGTTTTTGAAATTAAACTTCTTTTGGTACGTTTGGAAAAAAATACGAGAGTAAAATTTTTACGATTCGCGCGCACACCGACAGCCAAAAAGCGACATGATGAAGTGAGCTAAAAGCGACATGATGAAGTTGGCTACATTCCTTTAAAAAACAGAGTTGTGACATACGGCACACAATCTTTAGCTATTTTTTTTCTATTACGCCAAAGAAGTATAACTTCTTATATACGTACATAAGTACACACACGTTTTATTTTGTTATGAAAATACTTTATGCTTAGCAATTTCACGCACTAATCATAAGTCGTAATAGCTCAGTTGGAGTGGCTATGGATTATATGTGTATTTGCGGCACGAGTACGAATCCCACGCGCGGTTTACTTTTTCCTTTTTATGTTAGTTCTCAAACGTAACTTTAAGTAATGTATGATATGATGGCGGTTGCGGGACAAAAGAGTCGAATATTATGAGCGTGTGCGCACTTTCCAGCAAATTGATATTTTATTTCCGACATTTGTGATGTGAATAATAATCGATAAGTATCTATACATTAAATTAAGTCGATGCCGTAATAACATATGAGATACGAATAAGTTTATATAAGTACATGTGGTGAATAATTGTTCACAAAAGGGGTAAGCGCGATGTGATAATAAAATACATATTGTCCGTTAGGGGTAGCATATAATATTAGATATTAATATACGTATGTCTTTCCTATTGTAGCTTATCGTAACGTCCTTACGGTACAGGGGTATGTTATCATCCCTTCCTGACCAGTAATCCCTGGAGTTTGGAATAGCCGTGGTCAGGTTTTAGCAGAGTTCCAGGCAGAAGCTATAGTTCAGCTGAGCAAAGTAAAAAAAAACTCTCTTGGCGCTCTTCTAAGTAGATTTTAAGTAATGTATTTTTAGCTAGTATAGTTTTGTATTGATACCTACATCATTGATACATCCTAAGGTCCTGGGTTCAAGTCCCGGGTCGGGCCAAGTTTAGTTATTGAGTCTTTCTGTATAGTAAGCCTCAGTAACAGCCCGGAGTTGGGAAGTTGGCGGTGTTTCACCCCCGTGCCTCGGAGAGCACGTAAAGCCGTCGGTCCTGCGCCTTAACTCTCACCGGTCGTGTCGAGTAGTCGTCCCACCGGAGTATGAGAGTGACAGGAATAGAGAGTGCACTTGTGTCTGCGCGTACATTTGTGCACTATAATATCTCCTGCGCAGTTGGCTAGTCTCAATGAGATTAGCCGCCGTGGCCGGAATCGGTCAGGAAGACATTATTATTAAGATAGTGTCATAGTAAATTAAGTATACATTTTGTGAATTCATATATTCTTTTATTAATAAGTAAGCCCATAACAATTTCCTAGAGGTGAACCCAAGCGAAGCGAGGGTGAGCCGCTAGTATAGCATAACATATACCGCTAATGTCGAATATTTACAACTGTAGTATTATTAAGTCTATAAACTATACTTAAATGATCAAGATTGATCAATCTCTTCATACATTCGAGTGTCGTACAAGGGTTGTATAGCCACCTCAAGGTTGAACCCGGTTTCCATTATGACGACCGAATTGACTTCAAGTTGAGCGCTCTAGTCATTAGTGACTAACAATCAAAAATGAGTAGCGAAATTTGCATTTGTTCGAACTGTAATGGTTTCTGAGTGATGTAGAGTGCATTTTGATATATGATTCTTATGTTTTTTTTTATACTAGCTTTTGTTTTCTGGTTTTGCGTGTGCCAATTTTCTTTTTTTTTTCTTTTTTTTTTTCAAAGAGGATGTCAGGCATAATCCGTTGGCCAAGTGCGGGTTGGAGAACTTCACATGTCTTTCGAAAATTAATTAGAATTTTTCAGAAATGCATTGATCACGACGTTTTCCTTCACCCTAAGGCTAATTAATGCTAATGATTCCTAAATGAATATTCTAAAGTTGAGAAATACGGATTTGAAAACGCTTCACTTTGTTTTCAAAGCGATCGAGTTAAAACTGTTTGCTTTAGATTTTAGAAGATATTCAATTTTACTGTTTTTTTATTAGGTTGGATATAACATTGTGAGGAGAGTTCAAGGTGGACCTAAGAATCTTCTCAGTAGACTAAAATTTTGCTACTTTTAAAGTGTTCAATTCAAAATGTATAATGTTTTTATAATATTTTAATACAAAATCCACCTACAGACGCATTCGAGGCGACGTTAAGTTATTAGTATAGTATACGTATTAAGCACAATTAAATAAGCAACACCGTTAAAGACGTAATTTTTCAATGTTAGTAATAAACTGGATCGCACGTGAGCGAAATCCGGAGCGCTATATAAATGTGGGGTTTCAATTAACGTCACGCTCGTCACCTGTATTTATTATCAGCTTACCAAGAGAAGTATGTGATATAAACAGGCAGTACTTGAGCGACGGAGCTTCGCTCAGAGTTTTTGGGCAAAACTAAAATTTTCTTTATAATTTGGTTTGAATACAAAAAAAACTAAAAACTTAAATAAATACAAAAAAAACACAAAAAGAATACAAAAGTAAAAATTTTGTATCCCCGGACGGACACCTGTGATTGTCAATTTTGCGCCATGGCCGTTTGAGACGCTAGAAAGGCCGTAGGATATTTTTTATCCCGGAAATCATCCCTTAAGGGGGTGAAAACTCGAGCGAAGCCAGGGTGAGTCGCTAGTTAATAAATAGATAAATCATTGTAACCATATGTTGATATAATTCAGGTGGTACATTACCCTACTGTTGTAGCAGCGTCGCCTCCGCCATGCTTGGAGCCAGCACGACGCACGCTGACGTGTTTGGAGTCATGCTGATGCACGTGGGTGTGCTAGGAGCCAGCATGGTGCAGCTTCATTCTGATCAGCCACGGCATAATCGAAGTTCTTGGCAAGGTCCACCTGAAAAATTTTAAAACGAACAAAAAAAAAACTAGTTATGAACTAGACATACTCATAGGTACGATACCACTCCTAATAACGTGTATATTATTAAGAAAGCTATTATAAAAACAAAAGGCAGAACGCCGCCCATCTTTGGTCAACGGTTCTATACTAATAGAATTACTCAATATTTAAAACTATGTATGTATTGAAGGGAGGCCCGTGCCTAGCATTGCGGCGTTAAAAAGGGCTGAATACGTGTTAACTATGACTTTAATTAGTATTCTCTAAAATAAAAATCAATTTAAAACTAGATCTTACAACAACAAAAGAATAAATAATTCTTTTAATCTTAAATTTATCTTTTAACAGATCGTCATAGATTTTACTTACAGAGTAGTCCTTCAGGAGTCGGTCAAGTCAGGAGGAAAGCGAGGCCTTTATCCTTTTGTTTATTTATTTATTAGGTTTATTTACAATCACAATAATACACACAATATTTTTTACTTATAAAGCTGAAAAGTTTGTTTGTTTATTTGATTGAATGCGCTAATCTCAGAAACTACTAATCCGATTTGAAAAATTCTTTTTACATTAGATAGCCCGTTAAGTGAGGAAGGCTATAGGCTATATATCATCCTGGAAAAATGTGCGGTTCTCATGGCATAGATTTGTTTTTGTCTAGGGACAAACCCGAAGCGAAGCGAGGGTGATTCGCTAGTATTTTAATGAATATGTTTCCAGGCGAAGAATCTCCGCGGTAACACAAATTATTATTGTATCAGAATATATTAAATTTCATTTAATTTCCATTTCGGAACACTTTTCACATCAAATATTATATATGTATGTGCATGTAGGTGCTATTACCTTTCTAAATAACGCCTTTTCTATCTATGAAAATACTTAGCTAAGCCCGAAAAAATACCTATCTAATATATAAATATCTCGTGTCACGGTGTTTGTGGTCGCACTCCTCCGAAACGGCTCGACCGATTTTTTTTTTGTATATTTGGTAGGTACGAGTATGAGAATTGGTCGTAAAGTATTTTTCACCCTCCTACCCCCATCCTCCATTTTTTTATCACAATGACGTCACTTTACTCATCGTATTTTACTTATCAAGCCCTTTGATTTGATGCCCATATCATAGGGGTTAATGTGAAAATTATAAATCACCATTTTGCGGCGGCCGCCATATTGGATTTAAAATAACATCACGTTGCTTATTTTATTTCGCTCATCAAGCCCTTTCGTTTGATGCCCGTAAAAATATTATTCCTTTTTGTTTTTTGTTTTGAGATCAAAGCATACATTTACACAATCTTTATTCAATAAATGGACAAAAATAAGAACTGGACTGTCAATTTATTAAGTACGAATGGACATTCAGACAGTCTTTATATATAAAAACAGCCAAAATAACACACTTCAACATAGTACAGTTGTAATTAAAAGACGGATTGACATTTTAATTATTCATACGTATAGATTACACAGTGAAATAAGCGTATGCTATCTAAATTCATGTCAAAAACGTTTGCAGATGCCAGCTATTGAGTTCTTTTATCCTACACTGAATCTAAAGTTGATAGCAAACGATACACTGATGAAAGCGGCACTTTTATGAAACGCTCTGGATTTCCGATGTTGATAAACAAGATGTGATCTATGTTACATGAAAGATTTTTTACAATTTTTAATCTATATTTTTCTATATTGGAAAGTATTATGGAAACTCAATTTGATATCTATATATATAATAAAACTGTAGAGGTCGAATGTCTGTACATCGAAAAAAATGCTAAAAACCGAGTCAGGGGGAAGTAAGAAGAGAAATAGCACAAATCTAGAATTTTTTTCAATTTTTTGTTTTTCTGTCTGTTTGTATGTTTGTACGGGCTAATCTCCGAAACTGTTAGACTGATTTAGATGAAATTTTACATGGTGGTCCCCTTATATCCTCGGTAAACATTTTAAGTACTTTTCATCCCAGAAAATAAAAGAGTTCTCGTGGGATAATTAAAAAACTATAGTAACTTATACAGCTTAGTAGACAAAAACTACTGATTGGATTTTAATGAAACATTAATATTGTTCATATATCAGGATCACAAATAGGCTAATTTTTATCCGGAAAAGTGTACGGTTCCCGTGGGATAGATTTGTTTTTATTTGTCTAGAGGCGAACCCGAGCGAGGCGAGGGTGAGCCGCTAGTAAGTATATAAGTATGGGATCGGATTAGTAATTCCTGAAATTATCGCGTTCAAACAAACAAACAAACAAATAAACAAACAAACTCTGCATCTTTATAATAATATTATTAATATAGATTAATTATTATTAAAGTTAAAAATGATCAGTTAATTTATTATTTTATCTATATTATATAGGTAAAAGTGAGAAAATAAAGCGAAATTATAAAAAAAAAATAACACTCCGTACATTCGATGAAAAAAATGGTTCCCTTATACAAATATAAACATATCTGTCTTACCGTCTATTACAGACGTTTTTCTCCGACTCTAGGGGATGATATTTTTTTTAAATACTATTAGCGATACTTGAGTTTTATAGACCGTTTTAACACGTTCACAGTCCGGTGACCCCAATGTGGGCTCACAGCAGTTTATCCTCCCAAGTCCATGAGTTCTATGTGGGTTCATAGCACTTAGGTAGTTTCTTCTTCATTTTTGCACTGGACTTATGAGTGGAGTTATTGTGATTTTGTGGACTTATGAAGGAGGGATAGGCGGTACAAAAACCTTAAAAACAATACGGAATACCTAAAAATGAGGTCCACAATTTGCGTGGGATCATAAGGCAACAAAAAAAAAAAACAATGTCCATGCATATACTTGTATTTTAATTAAAAAATATTTTTAAAAAATTGTTTATTTATGTTCATTTTCGAAACACAAAAAAAAAAAAATAACCTATTTTACATCGACTGCATTGCTAATGAACTTTGGTGACCACTTTTTTAGCGGTCTTCGAAGATTTTTCTTCGGTAATCAACCAATACATCTTTTTCGTTTACATCTTTTCCCTGAATATTGAGATTTTGATATGGATCAATAAGAAAGTGTTTTGAACTGGTGGATGGAGGAGAGCTGGTGGAAAGAGCCAGGGAATGAGACGTGACAATGGTATTTCTGTATGAATATCAAGAAGTTTCTGATAATAATTTCGTATGCTGTTAGTATGTTGCACTTCTTTTTTTTTATAAATACCGCAGTCCCTCTAATGAACTGCACAATCCTCGATTGTATCATTATTATATTCTACGTCACTCCCAAAACTATTATTTTCTAAGTAGAATAAGAACTATCTGCATCACGATTTTTGATATTTTTTGTATATCGGCATCAAAGAGGCCGCGAGGTATATTACACTACACTACAAACACTTCCAAATAATAATAAACCAGACAACAATAATTACAATGTAATATAACTGAACTACCCTCAATTTTTTATCAATTTCATATTCACAAGTCCGTGCCCCCATGAATGGACCCACGTGAATTCTTTTTCATAAGTCCGTGACTCCACCGTGGGTTCATATGGGAAATTCGATGGAAAATGGAAAATTGTTTAATGGAAAGTTGTTTTTCTGATGAGGTTCATATAAATATAATATAATAACCTATTAACTTTTTTGGACTTGCGGGTGGATGACACCATTTTGTATGGGGACTGTGAACGTGTTAAAGGGACGAACTTGATTTCAAGTGTTATTAAAGGACACTCTCTCTTTCCCTTTCTGTTTAACTAAAAAGTCGTGTACCATAAAAAGTCCATGTGAATTAATATATTATGTGGTTTCAATTTTATACATACACAAATTTTTCAAAGAACCGCCATTCATATTGACATGGTCTACTAATCTGCCAACTACTATTACTAATTCGTACATGAATAAAAGCGACGAGAAACGAGTGCAACTTGTAAGTTTTATTTATATAATAATAATAATAATAAAACATTTATTTCAGATTTACATCCATATGTGTTAGTAACAATAAGCTTATTCTAGGGTTAGTAACAGTTTTATAATAATATTAAAATATGTGGCTTCCGATGAAACTCCTGTGCTAAAGATATCGGTAGCTAGCAGCAGGGGCGTGGAGCGTGGAGCTATATACATAATATGGCCATATATATTTAAACTAGCGACTCAACCTCGCTCCGCACGGGTTCATCGTTAGTTACGTTTTAACGTTTAGTATAGATTTCTCAGAGATGAGATATTTTGCCGCAGTAAAAAGTATGCTTTTTGTTGACCCGGATAACCAGCTATCATCACACTAAATTTCATCAAAATCCTTCCAGTCACAGACAGACAAACAGACAAAAATTCTAAAACTATAGATTCGGCCTCTGTATTACCTAATAATAACGACTATTTCAATAAGATTTTCCAAAAAATATTTAATGTACAGATTCGACTCAGTTAGAATTTTATTATATGTATAGATTTACTAGGGAAACAAACAATGTGATGGTACTTATAGGATTTATATACAAAAATACATACATCATCTTAGTCTCCACTGATAGTAATATTAACTGACTTTAACAAGGATAAAGCAAATACAATTGAACATAGGTACCTACATAAAAACAGAAAGATAATCTAGTTACCAAAATAAAAACAAGCTCAAAACTAAAGTTATATAAGATAATATGATAATTTTAAACAACATATACTTACTCAGACAAAGCCAAATGAGACAGCTCGTTATAAACTAAATCCACTAACACAATATATCTTTTTCTATATTTTTATGTCATGTTTATGGTGAAAACTTCAAGTTTTTTAAATTAGTTTCTACCATTTACTGCATAAGGCGGCTCCTTTACGACCAATAAACACTACAAAATTGCATACTATTTTGATTCATTGCATATAAGATTATAAAACATTTGTTTACATCACCTTTATTTACGTCTTTGAATTTAAACTTTGCTTGGGACTCGGATGTTTTGTTTTTAAAAAGTTTTAAGAAAATGTTATACTGTTGAGCTTTAATTTTTATCCTTTGGAATTTTAAAGAGAGTTTTATCTCAGTCTGTTCTTCTTTTTCTGAGACCCTCAAAACAATCATCTTCTAAATCACTACCATTCATTATGAGAAGATAATCGTGATTTTTATTTTAGTTACAGGGAAATTATCTCTTTTAATAGATATTGTAATCTATACTATAATATTATAAAGCTGAAGAGGTTGTTTGTTTGTTTGTTTGTTTGGTTGAACGCGCTAATCTCAGGTACTACTAATCCGGTTTGATAAATTCTTTTTGCATTAGACAGCCCGTTAACGGAAGAAGGCTATACGCTAGATATCATCCCGGAAAAAAATGTACGGTTCCCGTGGGATAGATTTATTTTTGTCTAGGGACGAATCCGAAGCGAAGCGAGGGTGAAAGGTGAAAGTAATAAATATATGCCCTGATGCACAATAACAAATTCAAATTATTTTATTCAGCATTAATTTATAACAATTTTTACAATCAGTTCGGAAAGAATAAGCTGAGACCTGCGAAGAACTGGCGTATGAAATTTAGCGAGACTGGAATTATTTTTTATCTGTTTTTGTAAATTAAATAAAAATATAAAAATTATAAGAGTCCTACAACAGTAAATGTGATTATGTGGGAACCAAAAATTAAAATAAATCCTTGAAAAAATCAGAAAAGATAGTTTGTTTTTACTTCCTGGGATTTTTCTACCTACAGCAAGTGAACATGGCAACTGCGGCGACTAAATAAAAGATACGAAGAATTCCCAAAGGAATAATGAGGAAATTACTCTAACTTATGAAATATTAAATAGTCCAACTTTATATAAATGTTTAGTACAGATTTCTCAGAGATGAGATATTTTTCCGCAGTAAAAAGTATCCTATATGTTGACCTGGATAACCAGCTATCGTTATACCCAATTTCATCAAAATCTGTCCTGTGGTCAGACAGAGAGACATGTGAGTTACCTCAGATTAGTTTTAATTGGTAACTTGGTACTTAAGCTTGTCAATAGCGGTACTAAACAAAGAAAACTAAAATCGACTGACAAACAGAGGACAAAAGGGTACTGAACTGTTTTGTCTTTGCTTATTTATAAATACATATATACTTAAAATATAAGCAGTCTTTCTAGCCATTTAAACTTTGATAGATGACTTTCCGATTTCTGCAAAATAATTGTGTTTTCTTTGTATCATTAGACGGTCATTATTTTTATATCAGAAGACGAATGCTCTGCTGAATTAATAGTCCAAGCGAAATGCAGTTATTTTTAAGAAAAAATAAAATATTGAAAACCTGAAGTTTTATGATTTTAAAATGTTGGCAGGTATATAAGGAATAAAAATTCATAAAATGCCCCCGATGCCCAGCCACCCCCGAGAAATGGGGGGACGCAAAGCGTTGAAAAATAGTTTTTTTCAATTTCCGGCTTACTGTGACGTTCTATCGAAAAATGTTTTCTACAAAAGTTGTAGGTCTAGTAAAAATCTACAACTTTTATTTATAACACTTTTTATAACAACCTCAAAGTTTTCGAGATATTTGCAAAAAACTCAGTTTTTAATTTTTTCTTGGTTTTTTATTTTTAATTTCTAGAATAATCTTTTAATTCTCATGAAACTAAGGTGATGTAATATACAATATATATAGAATAAATGAAAAAAAAATTGAAATTGAAATGTTCAGCCATTTCCGAGAAAAGTATGTTTTATGGTCTCGAGAGGCCGAAAATCACCCCCAACTTCAAGTGGACGTTTACATTTAAAAAATTTTTTGTACAATTTTCAGATAGGGCTCATTCTTTTCGTCTTGATCTCTACTTTTTGAAGAAATAAAAATATTGTATGGTCGCCCTGTGAGAACACTCTTAAAAATTGAAAACATTGGAGAAATCGATAATTTTGACTTTGTAAACTACATTTTTTTTAATTATCATTGCAAAAGTGTACTTTATTGACCAATTTTTTATAAACTGATTATACCAGTGTATTTTTCGGGAAAAAACGAAAGAAATGGTATTCTTAAGTCCTTAATTTGACGCTTATTATTTATACAATATCGTCGTAAACATTCCAACTTTGCAATTTGACGAGTCGTGAAGAAATAATAAAAATTGGAATTCACGTAAAGTACACTGGTTTCTTTTGTATTTTTTCCAGTAGAATCTATTTATGTTATTATTTTTGTGAATTTATCGATGTTTTATTAATTTTTGATCGATTTTGGAGTTAAATTTATTGACTTTTTCTAAAAAATCAGATTTTAAGGTAATTACAGAAAGAAATGAAATTCATTCGTAGTCTAATCTTATTTATTCATTAGTTAAATGTGTAATTTAAAAAAATTAAGTTTATATTTACAAAATTTTGTCATCGTTATGTTAAAAAAATCATAAAAAAATGTATAAAATGAAAAAAAAAAGTTTTTACTACACTCTTTACGTCGATTTTTTCCTGAAATATTCGACTTTCAATAAAAAGGCATCCTTTTCTTTTTTATCATCAATATCTAAGCATTTGATGGATGCACAGTACATTAAAGAGTAATTTTAAAAATTTAAATCTTTTTAAAATTACCCTTTAATGTACTTTTTTTGTTTTTAATTATTATTATTTTTCATTTTTTAATTTTTTTATTTTATTTTATTAGTTTATAAAAATTTGGTCAATAAAGTACACTTTTCCAATGATAATTAAAAAAAATGTAGTTTACAAAGTCAAAATTATCTGACTATTTTCTATTATCTATCTATTATCTATCTACTATTATACATGAGAGGAGTCACTGACAAGATTGGCTACATCTTAAAGCGTGCTTCAATCAAAACTTACTTCAAGCCGCCAAAGAAAATTAGTCAGTTTTTACCACCAGTCAAGTGCCACATCCCTCTCCAAGATGCAGGGGTATACAAACTTGATTGTGATTGTGGGCTCTCCTACATCGGACAAACAAAGAGATCCATTAGAACTCGGGTCAAAGAACACATAGCTGATGTGAAGCACCGTCGCAATACAACATCTGCAGTCTGTAAACATAGCCAGGATCGCCCAAGCCACTACATTCGCTTTGATAATCCACAAATACTTGCGAAAGAAAGCCGTTATCGCCCCAGGATGATTCGCGAAGCTATTGAAATTAAAAAACATCCAAACTTCAATAGGGAAGATGGCTGGGTACTACCATCATCGTGGGATCCTGTAATAAACATAATAAAATCTAACAGCAAAAACAAAGATAACAGACCTGTAGATGTAGTTAGTTCATACTGTGTGGATCGCTATAACAATGATTCAGATTAATATATTATATTTTATCTGTGAAGATAGTGTTGCTTAATATTCTATCTTAAAATTACATTAGAAATCTAAATTAAAAAATTTAATTTTCTAAATTACATATAAAACAATAATAATACTTTAATAAATAATTAGTATTTAATAAATAATTAATATTTTGATTTTCTTTGTGGTTAGACATATTATAGTAATAGCAACACTAAATAATATTACATTATTAATTCTTAAAGTTTTTTAAAATATTGTAATATTTATAATAATAACAGCTAAAATTAAACAAATAATATTTAATTATAATACTTATTAAACTTTTTAATATTTTTAATATGTTTAGAATTAAAGTCAACAAATATTGTAAGGTACTCTGGTGCCATTTTTGAATTTTCAAAATCATTTTGTAAATTTGTGGGTAGGCACTGTCTGTAACAAGTATATAACGCTTTTGAGATGTCTAATACCTTAGTCTCTCCCGTGACCATGATTGCTGTAAAGCATTCGAAACGTCGGGAACCAAAAATCAAAATAAATCCGCGAAATAATCCGAAAAGATAGTTTTATTTAAAATGTCAAATATTCGCGTAAATCTAAGAAAGTATTATGTGAACCAGTACGGACTGGAAATCGCAAACAAGATACGCCGGTTAGAAGATCTGAAGACTAAGCGTGCAAGATTATTAACATCTTTAACTTTCTTGAAGAGATGTCGTGATCATCGTCTCATTCCAACGTGTGTAAAAATATCTTCCAAAAAGAACATACGAGGAAGCGCTAAGATCGTAAACCAGGCAAGTTTTAAGTTGTTACGGACAGTGATTCGACAAAACCGCCGCGATCTACGCAGAAACGACCGGGACATTGAACAGACGTCCGATATTGTTAAGACAGTATTGACACCCTGTGATTTCAACGATTGCATTGACACTTTAAATAAGCGCGAGACAACCAAATATAATCAATGCAAAATTAAACATATTTTAAAATATGAAAAACTCGTTGAAAAATTAAACATCAAAAAGAAAAAGAAATACATAGACAATAACGGAACGCGCCCGTTTACCACAGATTCACACTCATGCAGACCTCAAGCTGTTGTCAATCTGTCAAAACAACCGTTGGACGACCCTACTATTCAGGTACTAAATAAAGGTTTGAATTTTGCTGTAACGCCTACGCGCATTCCTTATGAAAACATTATTTGCGCAGTTGAAGATGCCTTGACCCAAAACGTTATGAAAACTGAGGATATGGAGGCCATACGTCAGGATGTTTCGTCTTTGTTACGTCGTTGTACTAAGCCCAAACCTAATCTCAGTAAACAGGAGTATTTAACGTTGAAAAACCTACGCAATAGGTCAGACATCATCGTTCTACGCGCGGACAAAGGAAATGCAACCGTTGTGATGGATACATCAGATTATAATGATAAAATAAAACATCTTTTGTCGGACGAGAGCACGTACACAAAGGTTAAAACGGATCCAACTACCACCGTTTTAAATACTACTAAAAAGCTAATTAAGGAACACTCCGACACATTAAATCTAGATGTGAAAACTCTTATTCCATCATGTGCAAAACCGCCTAAGTTGTATGGACTCCCCAAAATACACAAGCTTAACGCTCCGCTACGTCCAATTGTGAGTCAGATCGACTCACCGACTTACAAACTGGCCAAACTAGTAGCAAAAGTACTCTCACCACTCAGAGGATTAACAAGAGCGTTCACAAGGGACTCTTACCATTTTGTCAATGAAGTTAAACACCTAAAACTCATGGACAATGAAACAATGGTTAGTTTTGATGTACAGTCTTTATTTACCAGCCTACCAGTGGAAGACTGTATTAAAATAATATCTAGGAAGCTACAGGATCACAATATGTCAATAGAATACACTGAACTTTTAAAACACTGCCTAACATCCGGCTATCTACTGTGGAATGATGAATTCTATAGGCAAGTGGATGGAGTGGCCATGGGTTCGCCAGTCTCTCCCGTTGTAGCCGACATCTTCATGGAGGACTTCGAGGAGACTGCTCTGAACACATCACCCGTGACCCCTCGTTTCTACAAGCGGTACGTAGATGACACTTTCACAATATTACCATCTGATAAAATAACTGTATTCTTAGAACATCTTAATTCTATAAATCCTAAAATACAATTTACTATGGAATTAGAATCTGACAATACCTTAGCTTTCTTAGATGTCTTAGTTAAACGCAACCCAGATAACACCTTGAGTCACACTGTGTATAGAAAGAAGACCCATACTGATAGGTACCTGAACGGTGAATCTCACCACCATCCTTCACAGTTAGCTACCGTGGGAAAATCTTTGTTTCAGAGAGCACAAGGGATCTGTGACGAGCAACACCTGGCCGGAGAACTGCAACATGTCAAGCAAGTTCTGCGAGACAACAAGCTGCAAGTGCCGCGCCTGCGTCACAGTGACCGAGTGAAACCAGCCACAGTCGAGCGAGTCCCTGCAGTCCTGCCATACATGAGAGGAGTCACTGACAAGATTGGCTACATCTTAAAGCGTGCTTCAATCAAAACTTACTTCAAGCCGCCAAAGAAAATTAGTCAGTTTTTACCACCAGTCAAGTGCCACATCCCTCTCCAAGATGCAGGGGTATACAAACTTGATTGTGATTGTGGGCTCTCCTACATCGGACAAACAAAGAGATCCATTAGAACTCGGGTCAAAGAACACATAGCTGATGTGAAGCACCGTCGCAATACAACATCTGCAGTCTGTAAACATAGCCAGGATCGCCCAAGCCACTACATTCGCTTTGATAATCCACAAATACTTGCGAAAGAAAGCCGTTATCGCCCCAGGATGATTCGCGAAGCTATTGAAATTAAAAAACATCCAAACTTCAATAGGGAAGATGGCTGGGTACTACCATCATCGTGGGATCCTGTAATAAACATAATAAAATCTAACAGCAAAAACAAAGATAACAGACCTGTAGATGTAGTTAGTTCATACTGTGTGGATCGCTATAACAATGATTCAGATTAATATATTATATTTTATCTGTGAAGATAGTGTTGCTTAATATTCTATCTTAAAATTACATTAGAAATCTAAATTAAAAAATTTAATTTTCTAAATTACATATAAAACAATAATAATACTTTAATAAATAATTAGTATTTAATAAATAATTAATATTTTGATTTTCTTTGTGGTTAGACATATTATAGTAATAGCAACACTAAATAATATTACATTATTAATTCTTAAAGTTTTTTAAAATATTGTAATATTTATAATAATAACAGCTAAAATTAAACAAATAATATTTAATTATAATACTTATTAAACTTTTTAATATTTTTAATATGTTTAGAATTAAAATCAACAAATATTGTAAGGTACTCTGGTGCCATTTTTGAATTTTCAAAATCATTTTGTAAATTTGTGGGTAGGCACTGTCTGTAACAAGTATATAACGCTTTTGAGATGTCTAATACCTTAGTCTCTCCCGTGACCATGATTGCTGTAAAGCATTCGAAACGTCGGGAACCAAAAATCAAAATAAATCCGCGAAATAATCCGAAAAGATAGTTTTATTTAAAAACATACTTTTCTCGGAAATGGCTGAACATTTCAATTTCAATTTTTTTTTCATTTATTCTATATATATTGTATGTTACATCACCTTAGTTTCATGGGAATTAAAAGATTATTCTAGAAATTAAAAATAAAAAACCAAGAAAAAATTAAAAACTGAGTTTTTTGCAAATATCTCGAAAACTTTGAGGTTGTTATAAAAAGTGTTATAAATAAAAGTTGTAGATTTTTACTAGACCTACAACTTTTGTAGAAAACATTTTTCTATAGAACGTCACAGTAAGCCGGAAATTGAAAAAAACTATTTTTCAACACTTTGCGTCCCCCCATTTCTCGGGGGTGGCTGGGCATCGGGGGCATTTTATGAATTTCTATTCCTTATATACCTGCCAACATTTTAAAATCATAAAACTGCAGGTTTTCAATATTTTGTTCTCAAACTGCATTTCGCTTGGACTATAAATCATTTAAGTAAATATCTATCTCGTATATATTAGTTATATGATCTATGGTTATACCAAAATCGACACAGTCGTCGTATTGTCTATTTACCATACCATATCTTTTTACAGTGCTACAAGAATCATTTGGCACGTGGCCGAAATCGGAACTAACACCGCCATCTTGTAAAGCATCACTTTTGAGAGAAGTTGGAGTTGGTGTTTGTGGATATTTCGTGATTTTAATTCAATAAAAATATTTCAAAATATAAAGTGTTGTTAGAGGGATTAGAAGGTTTTTTTTTTAAAGAAAAACCCTAATTTCACATCGACACCCTCATGTCAATGTCACCTAAGTGTCAAATAATTCTTGTAGCACTGTACAATCTTTTATCACAGATCATATAATACTATTTTATTTGGTTGGCAATGTTTGTTTGTTCGGATCAAATCTTATAACTGAATTTTAAAGTAGTTGTCATTAACCGATTGAGCTAACATTTTGCATACACGTTAAGTTTGGATGACAACGCATGGTCAGCTAAGTGACGTTATACTAAATTGAATATGGCGAAATCCCAAAGATGGCGGAATATATTTGTTTTATGCACCCCCATGATATGGATATCAAATGAAAGGGAAAAATTAATTGTAAAAAGAAAAACATTTTTAAAAACAAGTTTTTAATTAAATGATCTAAAAAGTAGAAAATAAACTTCAAACCCATCAGTGCATTAGGTACATTACACAATTTATATAATATAAAAGTTTGTCACGAAATTTACCTGTGTAGATAAATAAGAAACAAAATGCTAACAAATAATGTTTTTTATATAATAATTTATTGTTATTTTAACATTCAACTCTTTGAAAGATCAAGGTGAAGCTTATTGAAGCGTTCGAAATATTCGTTGAGTGTTTCGTTAAAAGGCAATTTTCGTTAAGTGTTTACGTTTCATTTTGAATTCTACTGAAATATCTTATTTAAAAGCATTTGAGATTAAAATATTTAAAATTATTATAAGTATACTAGTTGACACAACAGATGTTGCGTCGTTCTGTCAAAAGTTATTGCCTAACAAACTTACAGATTTTTATGTGCTTTCGTAAAAAAATCATTTTTTTTACTTCATAAGAATCTTCCTCGGAGTGCAAGGAATATTTAAAAAAAGATTGCCATATTGGTCCAGCCGTTATGGGGTTTGGTGCTTAGCAACACATTTAGCCATTCATTTTTATTTATAAGATAAGACTATAGTTATATTATTACACTCTTCGCTCGGGTTCGTCCCCAGGTTGCTTTCCAAAACAAAATTAATTAATTAATTTGGTTTTAATTTTTCTTCGTGGGACCCTATTTTTATTTTCTAAAAACAAAGTAGCCTAAGTTACTCCTTATTTTATTAGCTATCTGCCAGTGAAAGTCCCGTCAAAATCGGTCCAGCCATTTCAGAGATTAGCCGGAATAAACAGACAGACAGACAGAAAAAATTGTAAAAAATGTTGTTTTGGTATATATACCGTGTATACATCCATATGCATTTAGTAAAAAGCGGTTATTTTAATATTACAAACAGACATTCCAATTTTATTTATCTGTATAGATAAGGTGATAGATGCATCTAGATTCGAAGCAAGGATAAGACATGTACATATGTATGTCTCCGACTGCATAACACTGTATTCCTACAAGACCATCTTTTTATCTTTTAGTTCGTATATTACGCAAACGAGTTTTTTTTTTACTTTACATTTTTATTCAGACACTACTAGATATCGCATTTCAGCTAATAAAAAAGTTTCGAATTAAATACAAATAGACGTTAAAGTTTTACTAGTTTTGTTTGTGGAAAAAAATTATTACAATAAGAGAGACGATACTTTGACACGACCGGTGAGAGTGTTGGCGCAGGACCGACGGCTTTACTTGCTCTCCGAGGCACAGGGGCTAAACACCGCCAACTTCCCAACTGCGGGCTGGTACTGGCAAAATCCTATACCAATCCAGCTGAACGCTGTCCACCTGTTTTATATAACAGACCTATTTGGTAAAATAACAAATGGTTTTCAAAAAGCAGCTGATATGGCAACCCATCTGCGACATATACATAAAGCTTAATATTATGATAATTGGAAAAAGGTTATTCAACCACGCGATTTTCGACGTAAATCTCCAAATTTACTCTAAATATCAACCTTAATAACATAATAAAATATTTATAAAAAAACTTTAAATAATACCGTCTTCGTATTTCTTTCCTTAATGCATGCGCTTGCATATTTCGCGAGCGCTAAGCGAAATCACGAGTGCTTTGTTCCAAAATAAATGAGATGTGAAGATGCTGAGATTTAAGAAAACAGCAATTTGAAACGGCAATTTCTAACTGAAAGTGCACTATGTAATGTACTCTAAATGTATATAAATGTATTTACGTAATATTTCAGTCCGTCTGTGACATTCAAATGTTATTTTGTATTCTGTTTCTCGTATTTTTGCTGTAACATGGAAAATAGAAAGGCATATTGCGATGTATTCCGAAATAAAGTAGTTTTGTTTCGCTTTTGTTATTAAAAATGCAGCAAAATGATAGCTTTGAAGGGTTTTTTTAACTGAAAATGAAATGATTTCGTGAATGGTTAATATGTACGTACCAGGTATGATTTGAAAATACGTTTAGAATTTTCCTTCATAAATCAAAGTACTCGTCGTACTAATAAATAAGATCACATTAAGAAATAGGACCGTTTGGCAACAAAGAATATTTCGTGTTAATTAATCGTTTTCCGTACAAAACGTATGAGAAAAGTTTTTGGCGATTTCTATCATTTCTAGTACTCATACCCTAAATAGTCCGATAGAGTCTTTTGATCCCTACATGAAATAGGATCGATTGAGATAAAAGAAATGTTTTGGTATTTTAACATTTTTTTCGCTGACTGTACATTTTTTCCAAAATCTGTGAATGCAGTATGGAATATCTCAAAAAGTTATGGATGATCTCCTAGGAACGTTTTCCTGTAACTATAACAGTTAAGGTAACTGCCCTGACTATCCCGTCTCAAAAATCCACTCTGTATAAATAGATTAATATATTATAATTCCTTTTTCAATTTTTTAAGGTTTATATTCAGCCATTTTTAACATGTTACTGCCAGACATGGATCTCCCATTAGAATAACATAAATGTACATGCGATAGGTGGACTTCGCATATCTTACGAAAACTAATCAGGGTTCTCTCAGACATGCGGGTTTTCTCACGATGTTTTCCTTCACTGTATCAAGTGGTAATGTTGAAAATGATTAGCGCATTAATATATCAGAGGTGCAAAACCAAGGATTTAAAACCGCTTCGCTCCCAAGCAAGTGCGTTAACCACTAGGCTACCTTTGCCTAAGAGTTACACTGTAAGACTTACAATGATAACATCGAATTTAAACACAGTTTGTTTGTTTGTTCGTTCGTTTGTTTGAACGCGTAAATCTCAGGAAGGATTAATCCGATTTCAAAAATTCTTTTTGCATTTGATTAGCCGTGTATTGAGGAAGACAATATGCTATACATTATATGATATTTATTTATTTTATTTTTTTATTTATTATGGAAACAAACGGTATTGACAAAAAATATAGAATAGAAAAATTATTAATAAAACTTAACCAATAACAGTTTCCAAAGTTACAATAATACATATATCAAAGTTAGGAGAAAAAATGCAAAACATAATTGAATTAATAATATTAAACGATTTTTTTGACTAACAGCAACGGAGTTGCATCTATACCTAACTTTGCCTCGCGGCGTATTGAATATTATTATATAATGTACAGTGTATCTATTCTATACTGTGAGAGAAGGTAAGTCGCTAGTAGATGGTATACTTATTTACTGTCTATTTGCAGACATTTTATACGAATTCCGATCTAAATTTATTTCGCTACGTTAATTCACTAGATAGCACACTAGAACATTCTAAACCCTTGCTATTGCTCTCAAGGCGCCTACAAATTCGACACCTTTTCCCCTATAAAATATTTCCCTCTACTTTATATCTAAAACTCAGGACTCAAGGCCTTTTGTTCAACGCTAACAACAATGAATTATTCGTTCTTTTGTTTTGTTTATACTGAAAATATACACATATATACATATATAATATACTAGTGAGTTACAATCGTCTTTTGTGAGTTTATACAAAAACCTCGAGTATTCTTAAAATAAAGCTATAATACAATATATAGAGTGGATTTTTGAGAAGTAACAGTAAGGGACAAGGGATACGGGACAGTAAGCAAGTACTTTAACTGTTATAATTACAGGAAAATGGTTCTAGGAGACCATCCATAATTTTTGGAATTTTGGAATTTGGAAACATGTACAGTCGTCGAAAAAAATGCTAAAATGCCAAAAATTTTTTTTATGTCAATCGATCCTATTCCATGTAGGGATCAAAAGTCTCTATAGGACCATTTAAGGTATAAGTACTAGGAATGACAGAAATCGCCAAAAACTTTTCCCACAGGTACATTTTGTACGGAAAAACGATTAATCAACTCGAAATATTCTTTGTTTGCTATAAATAATTTTAGGATAATCTATATTAAAATATAGTTAGTCACATATACATTAATGGAGAAGATCCATAAAAAGTCATGGGCTGTTACTAGTTATTTTATATATCTGTACAGATAAATAAAATTGAAGTGTCTGTTTGTAATATCGAAATAACAGCTTTTTACTAAATGTATATGAAATTATATATGAGTACAATATTTAGAAGACAAATACATTTTTTCAAAATTGTTTTGTTTGTCTGTCTGTCTGTTTATTGCGGCTAATCTCTGAAACGGCTGGACTGATTTTGACGGGACTTTCACTCGCACATAGCCAATGCTATAAAGGGTAACTAAGGCTACTTTAATTTTAGAAAAAGAATTAGGTTTCCGGTTAAAAAACTGTAAGGACGTACCCGAGCGAAGCGATGGAAAGTCGGTAGTATAAAAATAAATGCGTAAAAATAATAATAGGCTCATTTACGAAGCAATAGATCACATTCATATCTCCACATCAAGTGGAATTGCGGGTCACATCGTAAAACAGTCGAAATTTTGTCACAACCTTACCTTAATTGTACCATTACGTCGTTTTCTCTGCTATCTGCGGTTACCTTGCTCTTAGAATTTATTTCCATTGTTATAAAAGTATATATAATAAAAAATAAAAGAAATACATATAATGAAATTCTAACTGAGTCGTACATGAAAATTTATTATTTGGAAAATCTTATTGAAGTAGTCATTATTATCGACACAGAGGCCGATTCTATAGTTTTTAAATTATTTGTCTATCTGTCTGTCTGTAACCGCATCACGAGAAAACCACTGGACAGATTTTGATGAAATTTGGTGTGATGATAGTTGGTTATCCGGGTCAACATATAGGATACTTTTTTATTGCGGGAAAATATCTCATCTCTTAGAAATCTATACTGTTTAGTAAAACGCAAGTAGGAGCGGAGCGAAGGTGAGTGCTAGTTTAATCTATAGTAACACTTTCTTAGATTTACGCGAAAATTTGTCATTTTAAATAAAACTATCTTTTCAAACAGAACAACAACAGTTCTATGACTATATAATGATTTTGAGACATCTAAAACCTTAGTCTTTCCCGTGACCATGATTGCTGTAAAGCATTCGAAACGTCGGGAACCAAAAAGCAAAATAAATCCGCGAAAAAATCTGAAAAGATAGTTTTATTTAGTCCATAATCATTTTTAGCGTATGATGGGTGTTCCCTTTGAGAAGAGGAAGCTATTTTTCGCATATTCATGCCCAAAATCTTTGTTTTCTTCTTGCCTACATGCATCTAAAAAATTATGTGAAATAGTAAAATTTATGTAGGAAATTATTAGAAGCGGCAAACAATGGGAACGGGCTCTTTGAAAATGATAAAATATGGCTATTTCAAAGCCGCCTTATGTAGAAGTATTTTCTGGTTTACCACTTTATTTGCTGTCTCACGTTTCTTCACTTTTCTTAACAAAACACAGTAAAATACAATTACTTAGCGTCATAATATAATATTTTATTGAAAAAAATGGATGCGTGTAACATTTACCGCGGTTGAAATAGAACTTCTTTGGCAAATATCACAAATTAAATTAAATCAAATCAGTAATTAAATAAAGCATATTAGGCATATTACAATCATATATTTATAGAATATCATATACGAAAAGAATATAATATTATGTTTGTCAGACAATAACAACGGTTACCATGGCAACATGGCAAAGTATTCTATCTCATTCTCTCGCCGGCTTAATCCTATATATTTATTTGTTTGTCTCTTTTTAGTGTCGCATTTTCGTTTCATCGAGTTTCAAATCACATCGATTCTAAGAAGTTCCACTTCAATAAAAGCCCCGAATGAGTTTCCTTCGCCAATTATTTTAGGATTTAAAATATTTTTTGGAGATTTGAAAGCTTTCTATATATAATATTTCTTTGTATAAAGTCAATATTTTGTTTTTATTTATTGACTAGCGACTCACCCTCGCTTCGCTCGAGTTTGCCTCTAGACAAACAAAAACAAATCTATCCCACGGAAATCGTACATTTTTCCCTACGTTATTCTGATGTATGAACAATATTATTGTAAAGTTTCATTAAAATCTAATCAGTAGTTTTTGTGTACTAAGCTGTATACGTTACTATAGTTTTTTAACTATCTCTCGGGAACTCTTTATGAAATGAATGAAATGGTATGAAAAGTATTTATTTTATTTATTTATTTATAAATACTTTATTGCACACACAAGAATGATACATAAAATGAAAGAAAAAAAAAGAAAGATATCAAAAAGCATGCAAAGGCGGTCTTATTGCTATGAGCAATTTCTTACAGACAACCTCTGGTGAAAGGATTAATGAAATCGTAAGTAGGACGGTACAATTAATATTATATATATACAATATACATGCTCAAATATATACATACATAAATAGATATATAGAACATAAATACATATATACGTATACATACAAAAATACATATATAATAAATACATACATATAAATATATATAAATATATATATATACACGATATCTACAAATAAAGATAGTAATTAGTTAGACGACGTTTAAAAGTATCAAGCGATTTTGAATGTCGAATATTGTGAGGGAGCATGTTCCATAGCTTTACAGCTTTAACAGTAAAAGAGTTACCATAGTAATTTGAGGTGCAAGGTGGTAGTTTAAGACGGTTGTCACTCTGAGACCTAAGTTGAATACCAGACTCAGATCCTAGGAAATTGAAACGTTCTTTTAAGTAAAAGGGAGTAGTTGGGTTATAGAGGATGGAGAAAAGGAGGGAGAGAACGTGCAAATTGCGCCGATGTCTGATTGTAAGCCACCGTAGTTGTATGCGGTATTCGGAGATGTGGTCGAATTTACGCAAACCATATATAAATCTGATGCACATATTCTGCAGACGTTCAAGTTTGTTGAGCTGCTCCTCTGAAACATCAAGGTAACAGCAGTCAGCATAGTCTAAAATTGGTAGCAGTAGTGAGTGAGCCAATGCAGTTTTGGTTTTAATGGGCAACAGATTTTTCAATCGTCTTAAGCAACTCATAGTAGCAAACATTTTTCTACTTACCTCTGAAATTTGTACAGTCCAGGAAAGGGAGTTGTCGAAATACAGTCCAAGATTTCTGACAGAGTTACTATATGCTAGGTCAGAATTTCCAAACCTAACAGGGGACAAAGAATTGAAGTCGATCTTGTTGGTCAGTTGTTGGCTTCCTATAACAATGACTTGTGACTTAGCAGGATTTACGCAGAGTCCATACGACGTACTCCAGGAATGAATTTTGTGTAGATCACTGTTAAGCCGTTCAATAGTATTATTGAGGTCACTGGAGGGACCCGCAGCATAAATCTGTAGGTCATCAGCGTAGAGGTGATAGGGACATAAAAGAAATGTGGAAATTGTGTTAATAAATATTGAGAACAAAAGAGGAGAAAGGACGCTACCTTGTGGAACTCCGGCACACAGAGGAACATAGGAGGAGGATTTGTTGTCAACATGGACACACTGCTGACGACCGTAAAGGTAACTGCTAAACCACCCGACGGCGTTGCTTGACACATTAATTGATTCAAGAACAGCTAACAGGAGTTTAAAGTCAACTGTGTTGAATGCATTGCTGAAGTCAAGCAAGGCTACAATGCTGATTAGTTTATTATTCATATTAAAGCGAATGTCATCGGATACTTTAAGTAAGGCTGTTACAGTGCTATGACCTTTGCGGAAACCAGATTGGTAAGGGGAAAGTATATTGTGCGTATCTAAATATTCACTGAGTTGCTTATATACAATTCGTTCTAAAACTTTCGACAAGAACGGGAGAATGGAAATAGGACGGTAGTGAGAGAAGCAAGATGGATTTTTCTTTTTAGGAATAGGAATAATACGAGCAGTTTGCCACGTAGAGGGAAATTGATTGGAGGAGAGAGAGAAGTTAAAGATATGGGAAAGTACAGGAGTAACGGTATCAAGAACTAAAAGGATTATTTTACGGTTTATTCCATCACTACCGGTAGCATCAGACTTAATTGCTAGGATGTGTTTCTTAACGTCGAGTGTGCTTACAGGAGTAAAATCAAAGCTGGGACGAGTAGGAGGAGGTGCGGAAAGGAGTTGGTTCAGTGTGTGAAGTCTAACATTAGTATCCATAGGTGTAACGGAGGCAAAAAATCGGTTAAGAGCATCGAGATCAAGTGTACTGCAAGAGGCGCTCCTAGATCTGCGGCCAATTCCAAAAGATTCTAATAACTTCCAGGTTTTGGCGGGATTACCATTATCAATTGCAGCATAAATGTAATTTCGTTGAGCGTCTCTGCATACTTTACTGCATCGATTGCGGAGTCGTTTATACTTAAACAGGTTCTCTTCTGAAGGTTTTAATTTATATTTTGATTTAGCTGCATTACGTTTAGCCATTAATATTTTTATGTCTTGCGTAAGCCAAGGTGCGGGAAGGTGTTTTAATTTAATGGGACGGAAAGGGGCATGCTTGTCAAAAAGGTTAATTAAGATAGAGTTAAATATTTCGAGCTTTTCATTAATATTGCTAGCGACAAAAATAGATTGCCAATCAATATCGTTAAGATCAGCCATAAAAGCATTGTTGTCAAAATTTTTAAAGCTACGCCGTAACACGACCGTTGGTTTTAATTTAGGAGGACGGATTTTATAGGATACATATACTAGGTCATGATATGAAAATGAGTCAGCTGGAAATTGCCCATGGGATAAAACAAGATCAGGAGAGGAAACAAACATAAGGTCTAGAAGGGATGGGGTACAGTATCTAAAATATTGATCGAGGATATAAAGTACCACCATGCAAAATTTAATGTAAATCGGTCCAACAGTTTCGGAAATTAGCCCGTACAAACAGACAATTAGAAAAACAGACAGAGAAACAAAAAAATTGAAAAAAATCTGAATTTGTTCTATTTCTCTTTTTAGATCCCCCTGACTCGGTTTTTAGATTTTTTTTTCTATGTACAGACATTCGACCTCTATAGTTTTATTATATGTATATAGATAGATAGCTTCAAGCTGGTGTGCCCGCTGAAAATATGGATACAGGTTTTTTCCTTTTTATTTCTGACATATTTTTGATTATACTCGTCACTTCATTCTTTGTTGAAAATTAAATACATTTTTATAAAGCAGCGATGATTTTTGTTAATTTGTAATGTACATGTTTTTTTTTCAGGTCTATCCAGAATGTTGTAAAACATTACAAAATTAGCCAAAAGTTTCAAAAGTTATTACAGAAATACCCAATAACTATTTTGGTCCTACCCAGGATTCAAATTCAGGACCTCAAAATCCTGCAGCCGTACATATTAGCTACAAAACCAACAAAGCATGAAAAAGTAACCAACACACTGCACTTTCAGTAACTAAAAAAAATCACGTATTTTATAACAGCGAGATTTGACTTTTTTGATTTTTGATTTGACAGGTATGACCGTATGACATCTTTGTTTTAACTGAATAACTGCAGGTAAATAATTTATTTGTACTTTTTATTATACTATTATGTAGTTAAATGATAATCTCGATGTATTCACGCATAAAATCATGGAAATATAAATATGTTGGGACATTAACACACAGCACCATCTAGTTCCATGGTAAGCTACGAGGCTTGTGTTATGGATACCAGATAGTTGATACACTATACATATATAACTTTAAATATATACATATTATTATCTATATTTTAATAGGTGAAGCAAAAACTTTGTTCCCTTTTTTACGAAAATTGTGCGGACGGAGAAGTACGAAATTTCTTACACTTATAGTTTATATAGAAAAGGAGTGCAGAATGCTAATATTTTATTTTTGAATTATGCATAAAAAATACATTAAATCAATAAAAAAACATTACACATTATTTGACACACACATGCATATATAATCTTTTGTTTATTGTTAAAGTTTGTGGTCAAATTAAGAATAGATTAATATTGTAATATACGCAAGACAATAAATATATAACTAAATGAATTATGGTTGATTTTCAACCACGCGGCGATCACTAGTAAATATAAACACTCATGACTGGAGTACAAACATTTGTGCTCATTACACAAATGAATTCCCCAGCGGGACTCGAACCCGCGACCGCTGGCACAGCAAGTTGGGTCACTACAAACTGATCTAAACGTCAAAAAACGAGTACACTATAATACAATGTAAGATACATAAGTAATATAAAAACCACACGTCTTATGAGGCTTAAGTCCCAAAGACAAACCATTTATGTCTCCACAACATAACTCCTTGTTAGTGGCTAAATAAAATAAATACGTATAACGTGCGTCCTCGTGTAAACAGTGGCGATTTTTTTATATTTTCGCAACTACCGCCGTAATGCTCGTATAATATTATCTGTTTTGTTTCACTCAACACACGTAAACATAAGTTTAAACTGTATTATATCATATTTGTATTATTTGTAGGCAGTGGTAGCCCAGTAGTAACGCGCTCACTTGGGAAACCGAGTGAAGCGGGTTCAAATCCCGGGTCTCGCACCTCTGATATTTTCATGTGCGAATCATTTCTAACATGATTACCACTTGCCTTACGGTGAAGGAAAACATCGTGAGGAAACCTGCATGTCTGAGACAATCTAGCAAGTTTTCAAAAGACATGTCAAGTCCGCCAACCCGCACTTGGCCAGCGTGATGGACTATGGCCTAATCCCCCTCGTATTGAAGGGAGGCCCATGCCCAGCCGTGGGACGTTAAAAAGGATTGAATACTAACCGTGATTTTTATGTGATTTTTGCATATAAATAGTTATTCGAGAGGAATGGCATAACCCTCTAATTTTTCTTATATATATAGTAGTTCCTTTGGGAAAATATAAAATTTAGGAAAGGACGCGTAACTCGTCGCTAGTGTATACACGAAGTGAGGGATGAGAAATCTAATAAATATTAAATAAGACAAATAGTAGTAAAAAGTCTGTACTATGTATAATACTAGAGCCTTCTTGTGGCTCCTTCCACATCGATTAATTTTGTAGTATTACACTGTTTTTGTAGGTCATAATGCAATGTAAGATAGCCTTTAATATTCCTCAATGAATAATATGGTATTAAATGCAAAAAGAATTTTTCACATTGGTCCAGTAGTAGTCCAGTACCTTTATAGTACCTGGGCGACTGGGCTTCGCTAAGCGGTTTTCAGAAAAGATATAAAAATTGCATTTTTCCAAGACATACAGGTTTATAGATAAACTTAAAAAGCTAAACCTTATCTAAATACAAAATTTAATCTAAATCGTTAGAGCCGTATCCGAGATACACGAAGTAAAATACATATTCATTTAATATTATTGAGTAAAGATTACAAGCACCGTCAAAAACTATAATAAGCTTATGCAATAAGAACGTAGTAAATTTTAAGTACTAATAAACCTACTTGGTATTTCGAACAGCAAGAGTATTAAAATTTTAGCAAGAAACTCCAGTTTCATCTTAGTCTTGCAAAATTATCGCCTGCAGTGCAATCTCGACGTTTATTTACAAACACTGATATTAGATCTGGGATACGTAGCGTTAAGAAGCATTTATATATTTATTATTTATATACAAAAGCAATATAAGTTTTACATTAATGTATAGTAATTATTTTATTTTAAATTATAGTAAGACTAGCAGAACCGGCTTCTTCGCTCGCGATCAAACTACGAAAAAAACGAAATTTCATGCAAATATGTCCAACGAATAAAAAGTTTCATACAAACTTTCATCCCCTATTTCACCCCCTTGGAGGTTGAATTTTGAAAAATCGTTCCTTAGTGGATGCCTTCGTCATATGAGGAATACGTGTGCGAAATTTCGATTTTCTAGCCTTAAGGGTTTGGCCTGTGCGTTGGTACATCAGTCAATCATTTTTGCCTTTTATATAGTAAGATTATAGTAAGATGAGATAAAACCGAAGAACGAAGAACAATTCGACCGTAATCATTATTCAAAATTTTTATTTTGATATTTAGATGAGTATATTCATACTCATCTAATCTATACAGATAAATAAAATTGGAGTGTCTGTTTGTAATATTAAAATAACCGCTTTTTACTAAATGCATACACGGATGTATACACGATACACGTACCAAAACAACATTTTTTACAATTTTTGTCTGTCTGTCTGTCTGTTTGTTCCGGCTCATCTCCGAAACGGCTGAACTGATTTTGACGGGACTTTCACTGGCAGATAGCTGATGTTATAAGGAGTAACTTAGGCTGCTTTTATTTTAGAAAAAGAATCAGAGTTCCGCGAAAAAAAAAATCCAAGAAATTGTGAACAAAATCCGCGTACGACGAGACGTACGCACCCGAGCGAAGCGAGGGTAAATCGCTATATAATTTAAATGAATATCTTAGGAGTAGCAAGTTACTACTTATGTATAAACATAGCTATTAGCTAATCGTGAAAACGTACCTAAGGACGAACGCGAGCGAAGCGAGAGTGAGTCGCTAGTATCAAAATAAAAATGATAACACTAAAGCTCGTTAATATAGAAATAAACTTAAAAATCGGCCAAGTGCGAGTCGAATTCACACACGAATGTTTCCGTACCATCATGAACTTTTTATTAATATGACTTTTGCTCTATGTATGAAGTATATTAACTTTGATGTTCAAAAAATGTTTCTGGTATTTTTATTTATTTATTTTTATTATTTGTTGTTATAGCGGTAATAGAAATATGGACTCTGTGAAAATTTCAACTCTCTATCTATTATGATTCATGAGATACAGACCTCTGACAGATGGACGGACAGACAGCGGAGGCTTAGTGCTACGGTTCCGTTGGCACCCTTTGGGTACGGATCGCAGAAAAAGAAAATCGATTGGCAAACAGAGGAGAAAAAGGTACAAAACTGTTTTGTCTTTGCTTATTTATATGTGGGAGATGAAATGTATTTTATTGAGTTTTTTAGACTACCTCCATATTTTTGTTGAAATGTCATTTGACAGCTATGTTATCAGTGCCTCCCTCTACGACATTGGCTATAAATACCCTTGCTATTAATTTCGATGGCCGAGTCGCGGCTGGGTTGTAAGCCCGGCACTTTGCTTATAAGTGCTCTAAATCATCCAATAACCAAAAGCAAAAACCTTTTTGAAGTAATATTTCTTTTGGGACGTTTGGAAAAAATTATGAGAGTAAAATTTTTACGATGCGCGCGCACACTGACAGCCAAAAAGCGACAAGATGACGTTTGTTGATAACTGTTTGTTGCCATGGTAACCGTTGTTATTATCTGACAAATGATATATAATATGATATTCTATAAATATATAATTGTAAATTGTAATATGCCTAATATGCCTTATTTAATTCTTTTTTTATTAATTTATCACTCCTTTTACAAATAGAGTTGTGACATACAGGATGAAGTTTTTAGCTGTTTTTGTTCTGTTACTCAAAAAAAGTATAACTTCTTACGTGCGTAAATAAGTACACACCACACGTATTTTTAAAGTAAAACTTCTTCACGCACGCTTGACTTAGGAGGGTAAGTTGGTAAATGCGTTACGAAAAAAATGTATGTACGTTTGTTGCCATGGTAACCGTTGTATTGGTTTTTTTTTTGGATACTTAATTTAAACAATAAAAATGCCGAATTTTTATCAACTTTACCAGCCATTTTTACCCTCTTAGGGGATGAATTACGTAAATGTTATAACACGTGTTTATTTAATTGAATTGAAGATCATTAATACCAATTTTCATAAAAACTTTCATCCTCTGCTTTACCCCTATAAAGAATGAATTTTATAAAAAGGTCATACAGTAGGTAAACTTTTTTTTCACATCAAAAATGACGACGTTTCATACAAACTTTTATCCCCTATTCTAACCCCTTATGGAATGAATTTCTAAAAATTCTTTCTTAGTGCACATTTACGTCATTTAAGAAACATTTGTGCAAAGTTTCATGCTTCTAGACCCAACGGTTTCAGCTGTGCGTTGATTGATCAGTCAATGAATCAGTCAGCCAGTCAGTTTCTTACTTTTTATACTCGTATATATGTATACAGATATAGAAATAAGATTAAACAACTGAAATAAAATAAAAAAAAACTAACTTAATATTTTTTTATTATACTTATTCGCTCATGAATTTAATTAGTTAGGTCCTCTCGAAAAAAAATGCTATTACAAAAAATTATACCAATTTTTAAAAGTAAATAATTATTAAATTTCAAATAAAAACTTAATTGGTCCATATTCTTAGTACGTATACTATTTCATATCCAAAATCTTCGTATATCTTCATCTATACATATAACAAAATTTTAACTGAGTTGAATCTGTACATTTAATATATTTTCTGGAAAGTCTTATTGAAATAGTCATTATTATGGATACAGATGCCGAATCTATAGTTTTTAGAACTTTTATCTTTCTGTCTGTCTGTCTGGGAACGCATCATGGGAATACCACTAGACAGATTTTGATGAAATTTGCTATGATAATAGCAGGTTATCCGGGTCAACATATAGGATACTTTTTACTGCGGGAAAATATATCATCTCTGAGCAATCTATTTTAAACGTTAAAACGTAACTAGGGACGAACCCGAGCGGAGAGTAGCTTAATAATATCTCGTTTGAGTACACAAAAGACTCATAGATGCCGCTAGTAGTACATTCAATCGCGCTATCGTTACGTTCACATTCAATGTGTAAGTACTTTGAATATTTTGATCATGTCGTCTCGCTATTGCGACGTGTAAAACGGACAGAAAGGAAATTTTTGAATATCGTAACAACATGGTTAGGTGTTACGATAATATTAAGAATGTACCTGGGCAACCGAGCGTCGCTCGGTGTTCTTTTTTGTTATATCGTATTTTTAGATAAAAAAAAGAAATAGTGTTAAAAAAAAAAAACAAAAAAGTAAAAGCGTTGTATCCGATCCGGGTTTCGAACCCGGATACCTGTGATTATCAATCTGGCACCTTGGCTGCTTAACCACGATGCTTTTGTCCGAGCGTAAGAAATTATTGACTATATTTTACGTGGAATAATGCGAAAGGAAAACCACATGAAATCTCGAAAACACGCGATTTCCCAAACATAAGACTAATCTAGATCAATTTTTGACCCCCGAAAAGCCCTATATACCAAATTTCTGTGAAATCGTTAGAGCCGTTTCCGAGATCGCCGGTATAAATAAATATACAAGAATTGATCGTTTATTTATATACTAGCAGTGCCCGCGGCTTCGCCCGCTTTCTAACTATTAAAAAAAAAACAAACTCTTTGGCATTCGGAACCAAAAATCAAAATGAATCCGTGAAAGAATCCGAAAAGATAATTTTATTTAAAAGTGTCAAATATTCGCGTAAATCTAAGAAAGTATTATGCGAACTCTTTAGCGTTATGTTATAACTAATAATAATTTGATGACTGTAATGATTTGGACTATGGCCTGATCCCCCCCGTATATAAGGGAGGCCCGTGCCCAGCAATGGGACGTTAATAAGGGCTGAATACAATGATTTTCAAATGTGTGAGTATGATTTTGACTAGCGCATCGAGGGTTCCGTACCGCCGAATATTGTGTTGTATTTACTAATATCTTTATTCTTTACATACAAAAATATTTTTCTTATCATTTCACAATACAAACTTTATTACTTGCAAAAATAAACTTGTGTTTCTTAAATATATTATGGAAAACGAACTTAATTTTAGCGATCGTAACTCAAAATATCCAGTATCTTAAGAGATATTCAACTTGTATTTATTTTGTAAGTTATCAGTCTATATAAATAAAAATTCTTTGTGAGGTTAGTCGCTAGTATAAAATAGGTGTCACGTTTAATAAGGTACGATATTGAGCATTCTAGAAGAACCGCATATTCATATGCATTCTCCTTGCAAAAGAATTGCATTACATTTTCTTGCTTTATAAAGTGTATTTATAATGAAAATATGAGTATTGTTCTTACCTGCATATGTAATAAGGATCTCTATACAAATTGGTTTTTATGTGAGCCTAAGGATTTGCATTTAAATGGATTTTATGAACCACACGTACAATACAGTATTGCAAGAAAAATTCTATAGTACAAGAAATATTTATATTGCCGTATACTGTATTTATTAAAAATGTTAATTTACTTGCAAAGAAATGTTTTTACATATAATATTTATCAGTTAAATTATATATCTACAATATATATATATATATATATATATATATATATATATATATATATGTGTTTTATATAAAATATATTTTTTATATAAACTTTTCCTGAAATTCATATTGAATATTAACTGCAACGATATAACTTATTCATTAAAAACATCATGAAAAAAGTTTCAAAATCGGTGAAGAATGAAGATGTCGCGTAACAAACATCCTACATATCATCATAAGTAGATATATATATATATATATATATATATATATATATATATATATATATATATCTTCATTCATCCAGAAAAAGAAAAAAACTAAGAAACATAATCGTTAAAACGATTAAAGATTACTTACTGGTTGTTAGACAACTACACTTATTCCTTGAATATCGATAAAATCAGATAAGACAAGACAAGATTGTAACTGTTGATTCTAAGGAAAATTACATAAAGGAATATATAAATTAGTCAATTAAACGAAATCATCTTATGTTACTAATTTAAAATATCTGAATTAAAATATCTGACTTACATAATAAGAAAACTAGCAACTCAACCTCGCTCCGCTCGGGTTCGTCCCTAGTTACGTTTTAACGTTTAGTATAGATTTTTCAGATATGAAATATTTTACCGTAGTAAAAAGTATCTTATATGTTGATCCGGAGAACCAGCTATCATTATACCAAACTTCATCAAAATTTGTCTTATGTTTTCTTGTGATGCGATCACAGACAGAGAAACAGACAGACAAATTTTTTTTAATACTATACTTTCGGCCTCTGTATCGATAATAATGAAGAATGAGTCGCTAATTATATATATATATATATATATATATATATATATATATATATATAAATATAATCGTAGACAACTAATTATGTAGTTGTTAACGATTATCAAAAAAATTAGTTTCTCGAGAATGCTTTCGCACATATTTATCAAAAAATCTAAAGTATTTCTACATTGAATGTGAACGTAACGATAGCGCGATTTAATGTATTACTAGCGGCATCTATGAGCCCTTTGTGTATTCAAACAAGATGTTACTGAGCTACTATACTATATTGTATGAAGATATTGGATATGAAATAATATACATATGTACTATAAAATGAAAAAATAATGACTATTTCAATAAGATTTTCCAAAAAATATTTATTGTACAGATTCAATTCAGAATTTTATTATATGTATAGATAGGTAATTTTTTAAATTATTAAAAAAAAATATTAAAATATTCTAATGAACTCAATATAAAAAAATAATAATAATTACGTTACCTACTAATATAGTTATTAAGGCCAAATTGTTACCTGACTGTGCGACGCAAAGGAGGGTAATGTAATTATCAGCGTATGTATGTGGGTTTGTACCTTTGTGACATTATTGAGACTAAACACGTGGGCCATTTTGATAAAATACACGTCGTTTAATTCGTTATGACGGCGTGAATGTCACAGAAAGCATGAAAATTTGGAAAAATCAAAATGGCCGATTATGGACGTCATAATATGAAAAACAAAAAAAAAAACAAAATCGACGAACTTTGTCAAGTGGGTATCGTTGAATAGGTATTTCAAAATCATTTTTAGGTTTCATTCGTCATTTTTCATCTTAAATATCAGTTTAGGATATATTATAATGATTTAAAGTTGGTTAACAACTATTCTCGCTGATTTTCCTGCTAAATAATACTTAAGAAGCTGTAAATAAATAAATATATTATAAAAATAAAAAACCCGACTGCATAAAAGCTAACTAAAAAGGTGAAAACAACAAAAATTATCCAAATCGGTTAATAAATAACGGAGTTCTGAGGTAACAAACATAAAAAAATACAGCCGAATTGAGAATCTCCTCTTTTTTTGAAGAACTCGGTTGAAAATATGGATACAACATCTTGAAATAAAAAATATATATTATTATACAATAAATAAATAAATACAATAGTCAGTTTTAATGATAAAGACTAACAAAACTTCATCTAGTAACCCAAGATTATTTTGCACCCATTCAGGTAAAGTAATATAACAACTATACTAATATTATAGAGCTGAAGAGTTTGTTTGTTTGGTTGAACGCACTAATCTCAGGAACTACTAAACCGATTTGAAAAATTCTTTTTGCATTATATAGCCCCTTAACTGTTCCTCAGTTAAGAGGCTATAGGCTAGATATCATCCCGGAAAAATGTACGGTTCCCGTGGGATAGAGCGAATAAAAGCGATAAGCGAAGCGAGGGTGAGTCGCGTGTACATATAAAACTGTATGTACGTTTGTGTGTCATTAATTATATATTTTTTAAAACAGTCAAATACTTTCACAATCCCACTGTTGGGATAACGTTTTTGTATTATATCTGGGCTATAAATTATATAAACGTCCCCCCCAAACCATTTTCTTCTCGCTTAGAGGTCTGTATGAAATAGAGGCAAAGTTTGTAATGGCCCGATTCGGAGATATAAATTTGTTTTACGACGTCCAGAAACTGCACTTGCCACAGATATGAGGCCTTATGATGAATTGTTTTTACGAAACGCGTTTTTAACGTTTTAAAACTACATATTGTGTATTACGAAAATGTAGCGGTGAATACTGAATAACTTACGAAGTTTCGTATCTAGAGGGATCATACGTAACCCTATTAGTAAGTTCCTCTGCGCAATCTGTGATTTTATTGAATACTAGCGACTCACCATCGCTCCACTCGGGTTCGCCTCTCGTTACTTTTTAACGTTTACTATAGATTTCTCAGAGATAAGGCCTTTTCCTGCAGTAAAAAGAATCATATATGTTGACCCGTATAACCAGCTATCATCTTATCAAATTTCATCAAAATTGGTACAATGGTGTGATATGTTTCCAGACAGACAGACAGACAAAAAATCTAAAATTCTAAAACTATAAATTCGGCCTCTGTATCGATAATACTGACTATATCAATAAGATTGTTCAAAAAATATTTAATGTACAGATTTGACTCAGAATTTTATTATATGTATAGATTTGAAGATAGCCTTGAGACAATGACGTAACGTTTTACCCCTCTAACTATATAATTGCGCTATTTTTGGGAAGGCATTACAATGAATTTTTCTTTATCATTTAATCTAAACTGTCTACTAGTTTAGATTAGATCGACTAGTAGTCGAAATTCAACTATAGTAAACTACAGAATAAGAACCGGCCAAGTGCGAGTCGGACTCGCGCACAAAGGGTTCCGTACCATTATCAATAAAAACGGCAAAAAATTCATGTCTGTTGTATGGGAGCCCCACTTAAATATTTGTTATATTTAATTATTTATTTTTAAAGTGAATATGTGAAAATGAAAAATGAAAATGAAAAATGATTTATTAATAAAAGAGTTTTTCAAATACATTAAGTCCGTTGTTGGGACACCCTTTTAAGTAAATATATACCTGTGCCAGGATGTCCCGCTCTTCCGTAGAAAATTTCTTAAAGATTTTACAACTCAATAGTTTTATAATATTATCCAAAACTTATAAATAATAAACAAAAATAGTTAGTGTGTGTGTGTGTGTATGTGTGCGCGCGTGTGTGTGTGCGGGTGTGTGTGTGCGGGTGTGTGTGTGCGGGTGTGTGTGTGTGGGTGTGTGTGTGTGTGTGTGTGTGTGTGTGTGTGTGTGTGTGTGTGTGTGTGTGTGTGTGTGTGTACATAATGTATTAGAGTGGATGCTTAGGTAATTTCATCAAATAAAGCCTCTATTTCTTCATAACTTAGTTTTGTAAGCCAGTCAGTTAGGACCTTTTTTAATTTGTAACTATTTAACGAATATATATTTATCAAACTATTCACCTTTTTGTATACGTAAGCTGATTTCTTAGCAAATTGATGACTGGCAAATTTAGTTTTTACAATACCTGTTTCTACTCTAATGTTAACTCTTCTTTTTGTCTTCGTGTTTATATCTATAATTACTGTTTTATGCCTCTGTAGTATTAGTTGTAATATGTATACCTTTCTCACACTTAATAAGTTGTTTATGGAGTATAGCTCTTTTGTAGGGAAATGATAAGGTTTAGAGAACATAACTTTTAGTAAGGCCCGTTGACTACGCTCCAACTCAAGGAATTTAATTTTTGATGCTCCTCCCCATACTGGGATGCAGTATGATAAAATTGATTCAGCAAGAGCTGTATAAACTTGGGTTAAAACTTTATTTGTTGCAACATATCTTAAGGTTTTGAAAATCCAAATAAGTTTTCTAATTCTGCTTGATAGTAGTTCCAAATGTGAGTGCCAAGATAATCTTTGATCAATAACTATGCCTAAATATTTGGTTGAACCTATTTTATCAATGGTGGGACACGTACAATTTGTACTCTGGTCGTTACAGTGGTGTATTTGCAGATTTGATGTTGTAGGCTGGGTTTTTTTATTTATTGAGAAACATATATAATTTGACTTATTTGTGTTTAGTGTCAGAACGTTAGATTTAAGCCAACTAGATATTTTTCTTAAGCCTATTTCTGCAGTACTATGAACTTCTTTCCAAGTTTTGCCATGAAAAACTATAGCAGTGTCATCTGCATATGAATAAATATGCCCATTGTCTATTTTGAGGTCACATAGCTCATTTATATATATTAAAAACAAGGTAGGTCCTAAGACACTACCTTGTGGTACACCGAAGGTCACTTTGAGATCATTACTTCTATAGTCTCCTATTTTTACGCGCTGAGTCCGATCACTTAGATAATCCTTCATTAAGTTAAGCTGATTGTCTCTAATACCAATATTTTCTAATTTTTTTATAAGGATGGGGACAGATACTGTGTCAAATGCCTTTTTTTAGGTCCAGAAAGACAGTCAGACATTTATTTTTACTATCAAGATGATCAACAATACACGAAGTTAAATCTAGAATGGCATCTTGCGTACATTTTCCTTGTCTAAATCCATATTGCGATGCAGACAAAATATTAAATTTATTTAAGTATTGAGTTAGTCTATTATTAATAAGTTTTTCCATTACTTTAGAGATACCCGTTAAGACTGAAATTGGCCTGTAGTTATTGATTTGAGCTCTATCCCCATTCTTATACACAGGAGTAATTATTGATTGCTTCATCAGCGAAGGGAATACACCTTTAGTAAAGCATAGATTTCCTAAATAAGTGAGAATAGGGACTATTAACTCTTTTGATAGTTTTAAAAATTTTGTAGGGATATTATCAAAACCAGCAGCACTATTTGATTTTAGATTCATGAGGATAGAAGAGACCTCTTCGTGATCGGTATTTAATATAACAAAGGATGACAACTGATAATTATGGTTATGTATTGGTTCGGTATGCTGTAATAATTGGTTATTAGTTTCAATTTCCTTAGCAAGATTTGGTCCAACGTTAACAAAAAAACTGTTTACTAAATTAATGGCTTTAACAGGGCATGACTCAATGTCTAGTAACTCTATATTTGTTGTTTTAGTGTGTTTTAAATTAGTTAAATTTTTTATATTGTTCCATAATACTTTAGGATTTTTAGCAAGTAATAGTTTCGTATCATATACCCGTTTCAATTTCTTAATTAAATTATTACAGAAGTTGCGATAACTTTTATATGCTATTTTAAGTATTTCATCGTCAGGATTACATTTTAATTGTTTTTGCATTTTATTCCTATTTCGTATACAGCGTAAGACCCCTTGAGTTATCCAAGGTTTAATTCGACGGGTGCAAAGTAAAAAAAGTTAACTGCAATTTTACGATTTTCTGATTATTGCAGTAACTTACTAAAAATATCGTGTTCTATAACATGGCAAAGAAAAAAAATAAAATATCGTTTTATTTTTTGTACTTTTTTCGCGTAAAGGGAGACAACTACGACTGTTGTTTAAAATTGCACGATGTAACTACGTTTAAGTGCCGCTGGCCGTAATAACGCGGGGCGCGGAAAGGGTTATAATGAACTAAATGTTATAATGAACCAATCATGATTACAAGTGCCAAGTACAAAGACTTATTAAGCCTCTGCCAGCAAAATCTAATACCTCTTAGGTACCATAGTTTTTATAAAAATTTGAAACATAGTTCGTATACTAACGATAATGAGACTGGATAATTATTAGAAAAGACTTATTTTGTTTCATATTATTTCTTTAGGTATAGTTCCAAAAGATTTATTTTTATCATTAAATATATACCTATTTTTTCATAAAATATAGATTTTTGTTAAAATATTATTATTTTGACTATGACTAGGTCATTGAAATGACTTTAATACTGATGTTTGTGATGATTATTAGACTGATGTTAATTATTTTTAAGTACTAATAGTTTAGTTAGTTATTATAATAGTTCTTTTTTAGATTTAATTTTAATTGATTTGTTATAAGAAGATTATATTTTTTTTTGTTGAATTCTTAAATAAACTACTTTAATCTACCTCATAAATATTCAGTAATTTTTTTATTTAGAAAAAAAATGTGAAGAGATTACTTATTTCTATAATAAATCAATAAAACCTTAGTAAATATTTCATATTTTAACCTCCTTCTAAATCTTGTACTAGCACAAACTTTAAGACGTAGAAAGATACATCTGCATAATTATGTTCTGAACTTGGTGCATTCTGGATTTATCATAATCAAGAACTAATTTTAATAAACGTAAATGTTGCATTTTTGGTATTTTCTAAAATATAATATGAAACATACTTCAATAAATCCAGATTTTTGAATTGCCATATAGAAACGACCAAGTGGTAGTTAACACAGTTGTCAGATTTTAAAGTACAATGTAGATGCAGACAACTGCAATATCTCGTAAAGTAAGCATAATTATATAAAATTAAATATACTCGTGGATGCCTTATGAAATAATAAAGTATTGATGAAAATTTCAACAAATTTGGTTGAAAATTAATAAAATGGGAGCACTTTTTCCTATTATGCGCTCTCCTGAAAAGTAGCTATTTTTCATATAACTCTTTTTACTTTGCACCCGTCGAATTGTTCGTTGATTTTTAGGTAACGTCATAGTAAGTGTATTCATTTGTAAAGATTCAGTGATTTTAGTAGTTAGCATCTCAAGTAAGTTATTTGGATCATCACAGAACAGTAAAGAAGATAGGTATGTGACTAAATATTCTGTGAATATTTCGTTTGTTGTATGGAAGCCCCCTTAAATATTTATTTTATACTGTTTTTTAGTATTTGTTGTTATAGCGGCAACCGAAATACATCATCTGTACAAATTTCAACTGTCTAACTAACACAGTTGATGAGATACAACCTGGTGACAGTCGGGGAGACAGACAGACGGACGGATGGATAGCGAAGTCTTAGTAATAGGGTCCAATTTTACCCTTTGGGTACGGAACCCTAAAAAGAAAATCGCTTAACAAACAGTGGAGAAAAAGGTGTAGACTATTTATCTTTACCTATTCAGAAGGTGCGTCCCTAGGTACGATTTTGTTCATAATTTCGTAGGTATTATATTTCTAAAATAAAAGTAGTAAGTAGTAGTAAAACTCCTTATAACATCGGCTATCTGCCAGTGAAAGTCCTGTCAAAATCGGTCCAGCCATTTCGGAAATTAGCCGGAAAAAATTGTTAAAGCAATGCATAAATAAACATATATATAAAATTCTCGTGTCACAGTTTTCGTTGCCATACTCCTCCGAAACGGCTGGACCGATTTTGATGAAATTTTTTGTGCTTATCCGGTGTCTATGAGAATCGGCCAACATCTATTTTTCATCCCCCTAAATGTTAGGGGTAGGCCACCCCAAAATTTTTTTTTTATTTTTAGACAAAATTTTTAATTTCTATTTTTTTATGATACAACATACAAAAATACATACAATCCTCAATTTTCACCCTTCTACGATCAACCCTTATTTTTTAATAGCCATTTTAGTAATTTAATCATTTTTCCTCTCCGGTCGAAAACTGATCAATCGTGATTTAATGCAAGCTAGGGACGAACCCGAGCGAAGCGAGGGTGAGTCGCTAGTGTAATATAACACAATTAAATGTAATTTTAACGATCACTTTATACTTCTACTATCTAATCTAATATATTTAAACGAGCAATTCTTGTATATTTATTTATTTATACCGGCAATCTCGGAAACGGTTCTAACGATTTCGCTGGAATTTGGTACGTGGGGGTTTTCAGGAGCGAAAGATTGATCTAGATTAGTCTTATTTCTGGGGAAAAGCGTATTTTCAAGTTTTCACGCGGTTTTCTTTCGCATATAGTCGCTGATTTCGCACGCTCGACTCGGACATATGCATCGTGGTCAAGCAGCCAAGGCGCAGGATTGACAATCACAGGTGTCCGGGTTCGAATCCCGATCGGATAAAAAGATTTTACTTTGTTTTTTTTTTGTATTTATTCAAGTTTTTAGTTTTACTTTTGTTTTTAAGCCAAATTAAAAAGAAAATTGTACTTTTGACCAAAAACTCAGAGCAAAGCTCGGTCGTCCAGGTACTTTAACTACTCACAGGAAAGCGCTTTATCTTTTTCACTTTTTTACACATAAGTTCACTACTATTTTGACCAATAAGTTTGCTAGCATAAATTCAATATTATTTTAACAACTAAAACTTATCTTTTTCTGTCGTAATGAACGCCTCTCCCCAAAACTGCCCTTCCCAACGGTTAACACAAGCTTTTACATATATCAATCACCGGAAGTGAAATTTTAATTTTTTTTTTTACTTTCTGTCATAAATGACACTTACATATCAACTTATATAGAAAGTAATCAAAATACCCAATATTTAAGAAGAAATAAAAAAAACTACAATCTTGTTATATTGATGTACAAATTTTACTAAAACTCCTATTTTCTCAGAAGTAACTTTTTGTGACTGGCTCTATTTTGCATAACTACGTCCAATTATTATATTTAGCTAAACTCAACATATTACACAAAGTTTCATCGGAATGCAATTTAAAGGCGCAATCCCGTAACGTCTTGACGTAAATTCTCATAAATTTCAATATTGTGACTTATAAACTTGTAAAGACTTGGCATTTCAAAACTTTATTATCTTTCAATTACGATGTGAGAATTTCTGAAATTCATTAAAAGTTTTTAATTTGATAACAAAATAAGACAATTGAATGCTTCTGTTATTAATTGGAAGTGCTCCATTTGGGTTTCCGTATTTATTAAGTAGGTATAATTATTTTTTAATCCAAATTTAGGTTCGAAATCATTTTAAATGTAACAAACGTAAAATAACAATTAAAATAAATAAATAATAATATACGAAAATATAGCAACCCTAAATATAATGATTTGTAACAATTCTCAAAAACTTTTAAAAGATCATAATAATAGCAACACATTAAATATATTCAAATTGTGCTATTATAGCAACCTGAAACCTCGATTGCTAAATTTTTGCTATTGAGGGTGGACAGAGTCTAAAAACGATATAATAACTTTTGAAACGCTAATAACCTTGGTCTATTGCGACCATATTTGCTGTAAGACATTCGAAACATTGGGAATTAAAAACCGTGAAAAATAAAACAGCGAAAAATCCGAAATCAGTTTAATTTAAAATTTCTAATATTCGTATAAATCTAATAAAGTTTCAATATCACTATTCAGTCAACAATTGTACATTTTAGTCTAATAAAGTTGAAAAACGTATTAATTCTTGCTACTGCAAATTAAAATATGTGCAATATTTCATTGGATTCGTTATGATTTCTAGAAAAATGTGCAAAAATTTGAAACCCGCACATAAATAATTGCAAAAGTTATAAACAATTAAAGACTCAAAAAGTAGGGAGCCTAGTTTTTTGTAAATTACTCTAAAACTATTAGTGCTAGGGAAATTTTAAAAATAGTGGAGGAAATTTCCAAAAAAAAAAGTCGACTTCTAGAGCTTGACATCTATATATATATATATATATTAATACTTTTTATTTAATGTTGAAAATAGGTTTACGCGCGGCTAGTGCAATGCTGTAACGCTGTATTACTTATTAAAAAAAAAATCAACCCCTATTTCGCATTTTTAAATGTTTGTGTTGCTAAATAATTCATAACTATTAGATAAAAAGTGTCTATGTCTGTATATTTCAATATATTCAGGTAAAAAGATTGTTACCGAATAAATGACGTCTCAATGGCTCATTCAGAGCACATTCCATCGTAACATGATCATCTACTTCCTAGCACGTAGGATAGTTTGGAGAATACGACTTTTTCATTAAAAAGGCGAATTGATTTGTTGTTTGATGGAATTTGTCCAGATCTAAGTAATAAACAAGTTATTTGTTTTTATCTATCTTAAACCTTTATAAGTACTTACTGGCTAGAAAAACCAGTACTACCCACTAAAACTCAACAGAACCTCGTCTTAACGGGATGTCGCAGGTTCGCTTACGCACTCTACCACAACGCCTCAAGGGTAGACCTGCCGAAGCAGACCCCAACAACTAAGGGGTTGTTTCCACGGTCCTCTCTGCTATCAGAGAAGTACCTGGAGCAACCCACATGGTACACCCACCGAAGTGGGCCACCTTCCAGTTTCACTTGGCTTCACGCCCGGCTGTACTGCTGGACGCTAATAAGCGTATAACTTAAGTAAATAGTTAGACTTAGATTCATGATCGCGGTCAGCCATATCGGTCGTTTTCCATTGGAAAAGATACGAACGGCTCTTCTATATAATTAGACTTCATTTTCCGTAAGCCTTTACAAGACAACAACTCAATTTGCGAATGCGACATCCTTGTATTATCTTCATCGTAAATCCAGTAATTACTAAGAAAGCATCGCATTAATTTCAACATAACGCTTGGGACACGTTGCGAATAGAATATAAATTGTCAAGGAAGTGTTGCTTGGTTGGGAAATACACTTGTATAATTTTTAGAGTATTTTTGATGATTTATGCAAATGATAATAATAAAAACTTAAAAAAAAACCGACTTCCAGGCACTGAAAGTAAAAAATAACTAAATGGGGGTTTTCATTTAGAATAGATACCTAATCAGATATTTTCGAAGTCGTTGTGCTTTGATTTGTATTGGCTGGCACCGACTATCTATTCTAGACTAGACTATCTATCTATCTATTGTTTAAGTTTTTATGGAGGTCGGTTGAAAATAGGAATGTAATTACTATTGATTTTAAAGTTTTATCAATCCATTGTTATCTATTCTTTTATTAATATCTTATTATGTGCTTTAAATTATAAGGCAAGAATTCGGAACCGATTTTACAGTTAACAATTTTAAATTCTATATCATCCTCAATTTTGTTTCTTTTTTGAAGTTAAACTTCTTTTGGCACGTTTGGAAATAAATATGAAAGTATATTTTTTACGATGCGCGCGCACACTGACAGCCAAAAAGCAACATGATAAAGTTAGCTGAAAGCGACATGATGAAGTTAGCTGTATTCTTTTTACAAACAGAGAGTTGTGATATACGGTATGATATCTTTAGCTATTTTTATTCTGTTACGCCAACGAAGTATAACTTTTTACCTGCGTACATAAGTACATAAACACGTTTTTTTTAATAATAGTTTATATCTCAAGGGTAAGTTTTCTAAGTTACCTACTTAAACTTATTTTTACGTAAAGTATTAAAACGTTGGTACAGAGTGTCTCACGTGACCGATCAGTAATTAAAACCGCCATCTCCTTATAACTCACATCAAAATAAGATAGATCGCTATCTTTTTTGTGAATTCGACGCACGGGAGGGAAACGTTATCTCGGCCCTTTGTAAATGTATGCGGGCTGTGTATATTATAATTCAGCATATGTTTATTGCTTGTTAACGTAATAAAGATGTTTTATTTATGGGATAAGATGGCATAATATGTATGCAAAATCGGATTTATACGTCTTTTATTATTGTGGGTTAGAAAAGATGCTGTATAACAGATTTCATGGAGCATTTTACAACTATAACATGCGTTTAGTTTTTTAGATTTACGCGAATATTTGTTGAATATTTTATATTTTAAATAAAACTGTCTTTCCGGATTTTTTCACGGATTTATTTCTATTTTTGGATCCTGGTTTGTATTAGTGCCATTTTTCGATTTCTTTAAAACAATTTTGTAATTTGTCGATATATAACGTCTGTAACAATAATATAATAACTTAGTCTCTTCCGTGACCATGATTGCTGTAAAGCATTCGAAAATGTCGGGAACCAAAAATCAAAATAAATCCGCGAAATAATCCGAAAAGATAGTTTTATTTAAAACTAGCGACTCACCCTCGCTTCGCTCCGGTTCGTCCCTAGTTGGATATAGTAACATGGATTTAGTTTTTTTTTTAGTATTAAAACGTTCCGTGGGCCTTAAGGAACATACAAAAAAATAAATTAGCCGAATTGGTCCAGCCATTCTTGAGTTATGCGCTTACCAACATTCATTTTTATTTATATAGATATTTTAAAATTATTCACTTTAATTCAGCTTTTAATCCAGATAATAACTGACGAAGGACGCCGTTAATATTTTGATAGCTTGATAATCAAATTTGTGGCATTTATTACTAAATTAGTATTTAAACTATGTGTCAGATGCTTAAGAAATATAAAAATATAAATTGTATTCAGCCCTTTTTATTGTCCCACTGCTGGGCACGCGCCTCCCTTCAATACGAGAGGGATCAGGCCATAGTGTATCACGCTGGCCAAGTGCGGGTTGATGGACTATACATTAGGGTGGAGCGTCAATGTATGGAGAAAAAAAAAATCATCAAATCGATTTTGAATACCTGCACAAAGTTGTATTTGGTTAAATCATATGTAAATATAATTTTGTTTAATTTTATTTCACATATTTTGAGCCCTCTACCTTAGCTCAAAGATGCAATAATTTAATGAAATTAGGTATATTTTTAAATGTATAGAGAATGTTACCAAAATCAAAATGCTAGTTTATTTTAGAGTATAAGTAACACAAAAATACTTATTTTATAAACCAAAATCATTATTTAGGAAAAAACATAAAAAATACATATTTTATGGAAAGCCAAAATCGTGAGAAATTATGTAAATTATTCAGCTTTTTTTTCTGTACTTTAAAATTCTTTTTTGTTTCAAAATATAGCATTTTTGCGCGCGATTTGTTTTTAAAACGAATACATTCAATACATTCATCTCTGGCTTTTTCACCAGCCACAATAATCGATGTTTCACTGACCATCTTTACACACCGCTCTACTGCTTGTGTGTGACAAGGATAATCCAGCAAGTCGATCAAAATGTGGGAGTAAGATGCAATCAGATGTTCCAATTCTTTGCCATTGATATCCTTTAGCATTGGAGGAGACGTAAGTTGTAACTCACTCCATATAATCATATCAGTGTCGTCATTGGCCTCAAAGTTTAACTTCGGAACTTTAAATATTCTTAGCTCAGGTTTTGGATTTTTCTAGGTGCAATTATTCGTCTTAATCCCAATTCCTTTATATATATATATGGTCGGTTGTCGTATAGAATTGCTAATAATAGATTTTTAGGATGTGAAAAAAATGAATTTCTTTGTATAACTAGATCGATAATCTTTTTAACGCTATAGCTCAAACATTGAAAGAATCGAGTTAATTTGTAGGCGTGGTTTGGGTCTTGTTTAAATGAACTGCCTTTCTTTATACAAAACCACACGCAGCATAAACTCTCCTGTCTTTGGTCATACAGAAAAGCCCTTTCAAGTGCAGATACTCTCCTTCCCCTCGTCCCCTAGGACAACTACAGTTGTAAAAATCTATGCATTTACAGTTACAAATATCAAACAATTCTGTAACACTTTTTTGTTTCTATTCTTGTAACTTGACTTTAAAGTTTTCAGTTTGCTTAGATTTTGGATAGCGTAAAAAATGTGGGTACATAATATCGTAATTACTTTTCAACATTTGTTTTACGCGTTGTACGGTAACAATTGGTAGTGAAGCTGTGTTCACACTTCTATAACATCAATTACTACTGTATCCAATATTTAGAGATAAAAGGCTGTTTGCCATTGCCTTTATTTTTTTCTTTATTTCTAACAAAAATAATATGCTTTAATATGTCGGCTGTTCTTAGAAGCACTGATTTATTAATCAAACAAGGTGATCCTAAAATGGGACAGACTGTTTCGTTTCGCGTAACTCTTTTTAACATTATGTCAATATAATTTTAAACTCGCGCCTTAAAATGGACTTGATCTAATAAGTTACAGTAATAAATTAAGTTTACGTAAAGTAAATGTAAGGTAGAAATTAAATTAATCATAAAAAGTAAACAACTCATCTCACACAAATACCCGCGATTTTTTATTATTTTACTCACTTTGACGTCGTGTTATTATAATTTTGTTTTAAGTTTATCAGTAAATTGTCATTTTATATATAAAATTAGTGATATTTAGAGTATTGTGAGTTACAATAACAATAAAAGAAATGTTTATCTCTTATTATATGAAGTTTTATAAATAGCTCGATTTGATGATTTTTCATAATCTTCAGACGGCAGTAGAGGGCTAAAAATAGTATCCAATATTTTTTAAATTATTTTTTTTACGTAATTAAGAATGCAATACAATGTTCTAGTGCTATTCAATATTAAAAATAATAAAAAAAAATTGACGCTCCACCCTACTATACATGTCTTTCGAAAACTTGCTAGGTTCCCTCAGACATGCAGGTTTCCTCACGATGTTTTCCTTCACCGTAAGGCAAGTGGTAATCACGTTACAAATGATTCGAACGTGAAAATATCAGAGGTGCGAGACCCGGGATTTGAACCCACTTCACTCGGTTTCCCAAGCGAGCGCGTTACCACTGGGCTACCACTGCCCAAAAATATAAATTACAAGTATTTAAAACATCATAAGTTCAACAAACTGGGGTTGTTCGATTTATGTATTCAGCTGGAAATGCAGTAAATAATTCAAAAACAATTTCGCCTCTCTTAACCAAATTAAGCTGTCGTCGTAAATAAGTTTTTAATTTTCTCACGTTCGCGAAGTACGTGATTTGCGATATCAGTGAAATAACGACGTATAATGTACCTAATATAATACTTTCTAAAAACACTGTATTAACTTCGTTTTTCAAATCTATACATATAAAAAAATTGTTACTGATCGCTGTCTGTACATGGAAGATATTTGAGAAAAACTATTATTCTTTATTAACGCAATAGAACCCAAAACAATGATTTTTAGTTTTTTGTCTGTTTGTAGTAGTATTAGAGTTTAGTTTTTTTAAGCATAAAATAAAAGGCAAAGAGATCTAAAGTATATAAAATTACCGACAGTAAAATTTTCTCTCATTTATTGATTACGCCAAAAAATTGAAAAAAAAAAAAAACAGTTAATTGCGATTTTCTCCAAACTAGAAAATTTGAGTTATTTAGTTATCCACCTAGGCCGACGATGTATAATATAAGAAATGTGTCGTTAGAGCTAGTCCTGAGTTGGATGTTTCTTGGAACTAATAAGGTTATCTTACAAGTGAAGAATTAGTCATGGTGTGTTCCATAAAAAAAACCACCGCAACCACCTTTCCCACCGTATAAGAAGAGGTGATCATGGTGATCAAGTAAAGAAAAAGAACCTCTTGGTTTTACAAGTAAGTGGCTTCACTTCTTCGGGAAATAATTGTTATGGAAAAATATGCTAAATATGATCTTCGCTTTGAATTTAAAAACGATCGTAAAAATATAATATCTATTTTACATCATGCAATAAAGAAGTTATTAGAAAACTCTTCTTCAAAATTTAATAAGCATTCGGCCATTTCGAAAAGCGAAAATTTAATAGATTTTTTACAATTTTTTTTTTCAAATTAATTTCTCAAATCCATTAATGAAACCCTTTAGCTCATTCCAGTAACTTTGGGGATAACATCAAAAGAAATTAACTTCTTAATAATTTAAAATGAGATCGTTATATAAGTCTTTACAATTTTTTTGGTTAAATTTGTATATTTTTTAATCTTGATCTTTTTTTTTATTCTATTTACTTAATTAACATTTTTTTCATTTTGTTTATTTTACAAATTTCCACTTATTCCGTATCTGTACTTGTCCATTGTTTAGTTGGAAATATTTAAATTTTATCTATGTATACAATATGTTTTAATTAAAGTTCCCAAAATAACTTTTTTTGTCAAAATAGTCATTGATCCTACTAAATGTTTTTATAAAATTAGAATTAGCATCATATGAGAATCGAACTCTTCACCTACCAAGCATGTAAGTATTCCAGGGTCGTTTTCCAAATTATAGTAACAGTTTAAATGATTTCACACCAATGGCTATATTTAACTTTACGATCATAGATGTTATGTCCTGAAGATCTTCCGGTGGCAGGGTGAAATGTGTTTCCAGAGTTAGATTTAAGATCTTGCTTGGCTTACGGCCATACTAGTTGCTATTTGGTATTTCTAGGTTGCTACGTTGACAAAAAACTAGTTAATCTATGATATTATAATTTATCTTCTCGTGGTTAGTAATCCCCATTAAGACATGGAAGCTTCCGTTGGGTTTTAGTGGGTAGTACTGGCTTTTAAGGACAGTGAATCTTCAACCACTTGTTTTACAGTTGGTATTAGTATATTTCCCAACGTTATAAAAAAGGTTTATAATCAAAATCCATTCCAAAGTTCATTCAATCTCGAAGATTTGTTACAGCCTAAACCAGTGATAGACGTACCTACACTTATAATTTTTGACACTGATAAGTAACGTAAGAATCTTTTAAATGTTATATGACATCGCCTTTAATGTCCTCACTAAAGGTTTTTAATTTCAAATTACTATTTTTTGGATATCTTAACTATTACTATAATTGTGAAAGTTTATATACGTATTAATATATCTATATATACATAAAATGCTTTGTCCTGACTGACTGATCGATCAACGCACAGCCTAAACCGCTGATCGTAGAAACGTGAAATTTGGAGGACATATTCCTTATACAATGTAGGCATCCGCTAAGAAAGGATTTTTCAAAATTCGTTCCCTAAGGGGGTAAAATAGGGGTTAAAAGATTGTATGAAACTCTGTCATTCTTAACGCTAAATGCACGGAAAGTGGTATTTAACTTTAAGATAAAAAATAAGAAATATGTGTATAAGATTTTTTTTGAAATTCATCCCTTAAAAGGGTAAAAGGGGGTAATAAAGTTTGTATGGACAAACAATTATTTATGATCAGAATTACTTGAAACTTGGTATTAATGCTCTTCAATACAATTAAATAAATACGTATTTTAACATTTTTTTGAAATTCATCCCATAAGGCTGTCAAATAGGGAATGGAAGTTTGTATGAAACTCTGTAATTGATGCACAGAAAATAGTATTATTTACCTGTTAAATGATAACTGAAACAATACAAATATCATTTTTTTTTCGAAATCCATCCCTTAAAAGGGTAAAAGAGGGTTATGCTGTTTATATAAGGAAAAAAATGTTTATGATCAGAATTACTTGAAATTTAGTAATAGTGCTCCTTAATACAATTAAACAAACATGTATTGTAGTTTTTTTTTTTTTTTTATTCAGCCTCTAAGTGGGCAAAACTGGGCGTTGCACTTTGAGTTGTTGAATATATTTAAATAGAGTAACATGGCTCAAGTTCTCTGTAAGTGCACACTTACTGTGTGGGATATAAAGTAGAGAACGGAAATTATTCTGAATCTAAAGGAAAATTATGTATAACTTTTCTACTGAACTGTAACTAGAGAATATCCTGCTATCTATATCCTCCTTCTGAACGTTGGCACATCTACAATAAAAAAGCCTAAGCTATGTTACGAGATTAGACCGTGAGTAACACATTAAACATTATAGTGGTCACTGTGTTTGCTGGATGTGCTCGGGGGGAATCAGAATTCATACCTCAAATACCACTGATAACTTCTGACTACGCCTTTGAATTTAATCTATTGTAATTCCTTCTTAAAGTTTGTTTTGAAATGATCAATAATATATGTATCTCAGGGCCAGTCGTTAAAAGTAGCAGGCGTAGACTTAAGAGATGATAGCTTCTCACAGGGACATTTTAGCAGAACCCCAGAACTAGACAGACTAAGTTAAGTGAATCTAGAGTTTTACTCTAGACATAATATTAAAAATTCGATATGACAACATATAAATTCAATGGAAATTAAAACTGAGCTTTTTCATTCATCGCGAGCGTAGCCGCGGGCAAAAAGCTACAGCAAAATAAGAATGGCAATTTATATGTGTAACTTAAAAAAGAAGAAGAAGGAAGGAGAATGTAAGCTTCAGGTGTACATAGCACTGGGTCTTTAAAAATAATGTAGATGTTAGCCTGTTAGTATGTTAGTTAGAAAACCCATATTAGCCGAGTTACGTGATTCTAAAGTCGTAAACATTGTATGCGATTGTATCATTGTAATCTTTTCCTCTAACTTTGGAAAGACGGAGTAGAAAAATATGCAAAAAACACAGGTAGGGAGCTTGCTAAATACCTAAAGTGCTTTATTTACAGAATATACGTTTAGCATCTTTAAGATACTGGATATTTTGAGTTACGATCGCTAAAATTTAATTTGTTTTCCATATAACTTTAAGAAATAATAAAACTTACACGAACTTAATTTTGCAAGTAGTATGTATTGCGAAAAAGTTTATTTTTTCGTAGTTTGATCGCGGGCGAAGCCGCGGGTTCTGCTAGTCTATACATATAATAAAATTGTAACTAAGCCGAAACATATAATATAATATACAGAACATTAAACATTTTGTGGAAAAGCTTATTGAAATAGATATTACTGTCGATACAGATGCCGAATCTATAGTTTTTACAATTTTTGTCTGTCTGTCTGTCTGTGTTACCGCATCAATACCGAAAATATCAGAGGTGCGAGACCCGGGATTTGAACCCGTTTCACTCGGTTTCCCAAGCGAGCGCGTTACCACTGAGCTACCACTGCCTTGATATATGACATAACTAGTAAATTGAAATGAAAATTATATTAGACATTATAGTCTAGTCAACAAGTGCCTTTTAGGTCAACTTTTTTCAGCAGTCTCGGAAAAATATGAAGATGATTTTTGAATAAAATTAAGTTCCACTTGCAAAAATTATAAGCAATGAACTAAAAAATAAAAAAAGGTTTTTGCAAATATCTCAAAAACTATTCCAGATTATTCAAATCTAAAAAATAGATTTAAAAAGAAAAGGCCTAAGAAAAATCTTAACTCCCGGAACTGTAGGACTAATATTTATAATTTTCTCAGAGGGATAAAAATACGGCCTAAAAAAGGTTATATTTTTAGTTAATTGTTTAGAACTTTTGCAATTTTTGTAAGCGGAACTTGATTTTTTTTTTTCAAGAATCATCTACATGCCATTCCGAATCGAATGACACTTCGTTCATATTTTTCCGAGACTGATGTAAAAAGTTGACCTAAAAGGCACTTGTTGACTAGACTATTAGTAAATTATAATACACTGAAAACCGCTTGGGCCAAAGTGAAAGTGCAATGCAAATCTTCACTTTCTCTAAAGTTAACAAACTACATCTATACATATAATAAAATTCTGAGTTGAATCTGTACATTAAATATTTTTTGGAAAATCTTATTGAAATAGTCATTTATATCGATTTTGATGAAATATGGATGTTGGCAGCTGGTTATCCGGGTCATCATATAGGATACTTTGTACTACGGGAAAATATCTTGTCTCTGAGAAATCTATACTAACCGATAAAACGTATTTAGGGACGATCTCGAGCGGAGCGAGGGTGAGTTGCTAGTCTAAGAATAATTCTTAAGACTTCGGAAATTCACGACCTCATTTACAATATAAAATACCCATCAGATAATTTGACGTTATCTTAATTCTTATTTTAAGAGCTGTATCATTTAGACGATTGCTATGTAGATAGTTGGTTATGTAGTACATACTCGTATCATCCACAACTCCACAATTGGTACAATGAGAGGAAAAAACGCTTTTCATTAAACATCCAAACCGTTTTTATCAAAAGAGGGTTATGTGTTTGACCTGTATGTATGTATGTTCGATCCTATATTCCCTCGTAATTACTAAATGGCTTAATTAATTCATACGTCATTAGATTCGTCTTGATAACGCGAAATTTTGAAGGTACATGGATATTATTGGAAATTAAAATGGCGGATTTCGGGCACCAATTTATGTCTTTAAACATTTTTTTTCTTCCAGGTCTATTGAGTGAAGTATCAAAATGAAGGTTTTATTCTACTGTATAATAAATATGTTCCTTTGTTAACTTATTGGCATCTTTTAAGTCATTTTTTTATTTTTATATATTTTCAAATTTTTAATAGAATTTGTCAGGAACGCATTGATAATGCTATACAAAAATTTTACTAACGCTTCAAAATAACAACGGTAATTCAATTTAACTGACTTGAACTATAAAGAAAACGGATGCGATAACCATAGCAGTTAGCATTTCAATGATGCGGGCGGTTTCATATAAATGGCAACAAAAACAATTTACTGATACTAACTGGTTTACTACTGTCGAAGTGACGTGTTGATAATGTTGATTATTATTGGTATTATTTTGTGTTCATCTAGTTATGTGATATCAACAGAAGATGAATGTAAGTTAGCACTGTATTCAGCCCTTTTTAACGTCCCATTGCTGGACACGGGCCTCCCTTCTATAAGGGGGATCAGACCATAGTCCACCACGCTGGCCAAGTGCGGGTTGGGGGACTGCACTTGTTTTTCGAAAGTTTGCTAGGTTCTCTCAGATATACAGGTTTCTCCACTATGTTTTTCTTCGCCGTAAGACAAGTGGTCATGTTGGAAATGGTTCGCACATGAAAATATCAGAGGAATATAATTTGAGTGACATAATGAGTCTTTACATTTTGTGAAATTGTTAACGTAAAAATTTTAAAGTACTGTATGTACTCGTATATCAATTTCATGTAATAAATACGTATCACAGTAAGTCGTAGTAAGTAAAAATCTACTTTATAATCTTAAATGTTTCGCCAAGACTCTGATAAAATATAATATTATATGTGTAGTGTATCAATTACCTGGTATCCATAACACAAACCTCGTAGCGTACCATGGAACTAAATGGTGCTATGTGTTAATGTCCCAAGATATTTATTTATTTATGTCATAATTTTTACAGCAAATAAAATTTTCACCCATGAACTACCCTGTTTGACGTATGGTGGCGTGTGTGTAAAATCAGACGAGTGCCCAACAGACAATATTTCAAAAATAAAAGGGCTGTGTCCAATTCAACAGAAAAACGGGGTAGAATGTTGTCACGGCAGTAAGTATCTATACTTATATATAAAGCTGACGAGTTTCTTTGTTTGTTTGAATGCGTTTCTCTCTGAAATTATCGGTCCAATTTAAAAAAATGTATAAGCGTTTTATAGCCTATTGAGGGACGTTATAGGCTATCTTATGTTACCCTATGACCTATGAGATGAGTAATTCTACAAAATTAAAAGCTACAAGAAACTAGCTACAGAAAGAAAGAAACAGGCGGAGCTGCAAGAGAACGCTAGTCAAGAAATATAGATATATATTTTTTATATATATCTTTGCCAATTAGGTGCTTTTTAATATTTTTATTGACACCGCCAGCTTCCTAACTCCGGGCTGTTACTGAAAAATGCTTAACAGAAAATTTTAATGACTAAACTTCGCCCGACCCGTGACTCGAACCCAGGACCTCTGAACCACTAAATTACAGAGAATGCTGCAGTAATCTTGTTTTTAATATACTTCTCTAGAAATTCTTCCAAAAGGTTCTAAATAATATGTGTAGTACATGTATGTGGGTATGTAAAAATAATAATGTCCTGCCGACTGATTTCGGCCACGTGTGGCCAGTCTGTGCAGGAGATTTTATAGTGCAGCGCGTGTACGCGCAGACACAGGTACATTCTTTATTCGTGTCTCTCTCGTACACCGGTGGGACGACTACTCAACACGACCAGTGAGAGTTAAGACGTAGGACCGACGGTCTTACGCCGTCAACGGGTAAAACACTCCGGGCTGTTACTGAGTCTTACTAAACAGAAAGACTCAATAACTCAACTTGGCCCGAACCGGGACTCGAAGCCACGACCTACGGATGTGCAGTCGTACATGCTAGCCACTACACCACCGAGACAGTTAATAAAAAGTAGATATGTATTTAGTAGTTAAGCGAGGGCAGGTCGCTTGTAACCTATCGCAGACACGAATAATCTATATTCTATATGCTAACTTGTATAGTTATTTGTACTAATGATCGCCGCGTGGTTGAAAATCAACCATAATTAAGTTTGATTTATATTCAGGTTCTTTTTTAAAAGTAATATAGATAGCCTATAAAATCCAAAAGAATTTTTAAAACGGGCCCATAGATTCAGAGATTTGCACGTACAGACAAACAAACTTTTCATCTTTATATACAAACAATATTAATCTATTCTCAATTTGACCACAGACTTTAAAAATAAACAAAAGAGTATATAAATATAAGCCTTTGTGTGTCAAATACATGGTAGTGTGTGTAATGTTTTTTTTATTGATTTAATGTATTTTTTATGCATAATTAAAAAAAAATTTAGCATTCTGCACTCCTTCTCTATATAAACTATAAGTGTGGGAATCATACTCCTCCGTCCGCGCAATTTTCATAAAAAGGGGTACAAAGTTTTTGCTTCACGTATTAATAATATATAGATATTCAAAAACATATCATAAACACAGCTTATACTACTAATTAATGTTACATTTCAGTACCAAAATCAGAAACTAGATGTCGTCAAAGAGGCGGTACATGCTTCCCAAAATCGTACACATGCGCCGAATCGCTTACATTTAGTAAAGCAACCGACTGTTCTCACGACGAAAAGTGCTGTATTTTAGTTCATTAAAGGCATTCATTAAAATTTCGTTTCATTTTCCTCACTCACTCTACCTTCTCTTGGTGCATCCGTTACGAGTTAATGTAAGTTCACTGGTTTTTGCATTGAAATTGCGAATTGAAGTTATTTTTAAATTTAAATTTAGAACTGAACTTACAGTTCATAAAATTAATTTGTAATAAACCAAATGTATACTCGTAATAAGTAAATGAGTCAAAACTCTTATTTTAATGAAAAAATATATACATTTTAAAGTTTTGTATAGTTTTCTTAGAGATGAGATATTTTCACGCAGTAAAAAGTATTCTATTTATTGACACAGCTATTATCATACCAAATTTCGTTAAAATCTGTCCAATGGTTTTCTAGTGATGCGGTCATAAACAAACAGACAGACAGTATAATAAAATTCTAACTGAGTCGAATCTGCACATTAAATATTTCTTAGAAAATCTTATTGCAATAGTCATTATTATTGACACAGATGCCGAATCTATAGTTTTTAGAATGTTTGGCTATCTGTCTGTGAAGGCATCACGAGAAAACCACTGGACAGATTTTGATGAAATTTGGTATGATGATAATTGGTTATCTGGGTCAACAATTAAGACTTTTAAGAAATAGGAATTTTTACTACGGGAAAATATCTCATCTCTGAGAAATATATACTAAACGTGAAAATATAACTAGGGACAAACCCGAGCGGAGCGAGGGTGAGTTCCTAGTATCTATATGTTTTATCCTATGTTTGTCAACCAATTACTTTTTCTTTTGTTTAATAGCTATTGACGAGCTTTAGTGTTATCAATAATGAAAATGTTATGAAAACAGATTTTTTTTATTTAAATATGTAAATACTATTCATATAAAAAATAAACGTGTGTGTATACTCATGTACGCACGTAAAAAGTCATATTTCTTTGGCGTAACAGAATAAAAATAGCTAAAGATTTCATCCAGTCTGTTTGTTATCATCCTATTGCTTTCAGCTAACTTCATCATGTCGCTTTTTAGCTGTCTGTGTGCACATCGTAAAAATTTTACTCTCATAATTTTTTCCAAACGTGCCAAAAGAAGTATAACGCGAATATTAGTTACTAGCAGAACTCGCGACTTTACTCGCAATCAAGCTACGAAAAATACGAAATTTCATGCAAATATGTCCAAGGAATAAAAAGTTTCATACAAACTTTTATGCCCTATTTCACCCTCTTAAGGGTTGAATTTTGAAAAATCCTTCCTTAGTGGATGCCTTCGTTATATGAGGAATACGTGTGCGAAATTTCAGTTTTCTAGCCTTAAGGGATTGGCCTGTGCGTTGATACATCAGTCAATCACTTTTGCCTTGTATATAATAAATAAGATTAGAGCGAATATTAGTTATTAGTAGTAAAACAAAAAAACTTTATTACAATACGGCAATGGGTGTAGCGTGAAATTAAGTAATAAAAAAAATTAAATAAACATTTTCTAGAACGATTTCTAACTGTGTTGTTAAAAATTATTGCACGTCATTACATTTTGCTTAATGATTGTACTGAAAGCACGCTATTCTATATTGAGCTTTATTAGAGCTTTATAATCACTTTAATGAATCTATTATGTTGAAGGGATCCCGGGCTTTTGTTTAATTTAAATGAATACCTTTATTGTGTTATAGCTGTATGTATGTTAATCTTTGCATAGCCACGAGAAAGTTTTTCTCGTTTCAAATGAAATTTCATTGAAATAGAATAATAAAAATAAAAAAACCCGACTGCATAAATGCTAACTAAAAAGGTGAAAAGAAGTTCATGAAGGAATATAGTATTATGCATTCGGTGACATACATATGTACGTCTCGCGGCAAGGATGTAACGTTTACTCTTATGACTCCGACTGCATAATACTATATTCCTTCGTCAACTTGTTTTCAACTTTTTAGTTAGCTTTTATGCAGTCGGGTTTTTTATTTTTATAATACATATTTTTTTTTTGCTTACAGCTTTTAAGTTTTTGCCAATTAGACATTTGAAGTTATATTTAGCAATTTTTTATCCTAAATTATTTTTAAACATATAAATAGTATAATATATTTTTATGAGCTCCTTTTTATTTTTTTTAAATATACAAATTGGCATCTTAAATCCGCCATTTTAATTTTCAACTATTTTCATATAGCCTTTGACACTCAAGTTATCAAGACGAATCTAAAAACGTATGAATCATCAAAATCGGTTCACGCGTTTGTTTTCTAGAACGCCACATAGGAACAAACATACATACAAACACACATACATACAAACACACATACATACATAAACACTTATATACATAGATTGGTAAACACATTACCCTCCTCTGCGTGGCGCAGTCGGGTAAAAACGAAGGATAGGAAAGAATCCTCCGTCTATCACGAGTATCACGAGATAACCACTGGACAGATTTTGATGAAATTTAACATGATGATAGCTGGTTAACCGGGTCAACATATAAGATACTTTTTACTGCGTGAAAATATCTCATCTTTGAGAAATCTATACTAACCCGTAAAACATATCTATAGTAAAATGAGTCACTAGTATACCTAGTTTATATTACTATGTTATTTTTTTTATCCTTATTTCAAAACAAAAACAGAACGTTATATAAAGTTTGTATAAAAAAAAAACATCTTTATACTTTCCCTATACAATGTTTATCTACTTTAAAATTCTTTAAAAAGAATATCACTAGAGGTTTTACTTCAATTAACACCGTGTACCGATACAAAGCGCAGTTTGTCAAAGTCAACAAAATAAAAAGTTTGCTTGTAATCCCCTACTACGGTTTACATTTTCGACACAATCTCCCTAGCGTGAGTGTTACCAATAATTTTAATTATGTTAATTGAAAAAAAAACTTTTTTCTAATAAGATGTATAAAAATACAAAAACTTAGTAATATTTGACTATATTTTACTACTACAGTAACACGTGACTTTGTCTGAGTGTTGCTTTTTAATTGGAAACTTTGTATTTTATAAATTATATAAAAATAAATAAAAACCAACGTCAAAAAAAGAACTAAACAGTACAAAATAATTGATTGATAGTTTTCAATTACTATAGATACCTAACCAGATATTTTTTAAATCGGTGTCGTTTGAAAGTCGTTTGAATGTTTTTTTTTTTTTTGAAGTGGATTTTGATTTTTTTAGTTTTTATTTTTCCATTTTTAGTGTAGACATAGTATCTAATACTTAAGCAAGAGGAAAAGATTTTAAAAAAATCAGTAGGTGAAAATAAATTATCCCCTATTTTCTACACTTAGGTGTGGTTTTTTTTTCTTTTATATTTTAATCATTATTTAAAAAAGCATATCTAGTACTATTCGATAGCGTGTATCGAATATTTATTATGAATAGTACTAAACTGTAGTGTAGTTTGTGACAATGGTACATATAAAGATTTAATTCGAATGGAAAGATTTCTCTTATTTTCTCTAAGACTCAGTTCAGCTTGATTAATAGTTGCTATGAGATAAAAAACTACTGTGCCACCAAAAAGAGTCCACGCTAGTTTCAATTTGGCATCGTTAGTTTCTTTATCTATTTGATTTTTCATTTGCTTGATTTGATTTTTCGAGATACTTTAACTAATAAATAAATAAATAAAAATACTTTCATTGATTTAAACATTACAGTACAAGCTAATTGCAGGGGCCCCTGTACTAGGTGTAGACCCGTATTACCGAGTACCCCGCTCATCCACCAAGACTAGAAAGTCAACAAACAGATTAAATTTTTAATAAAACTATCTTTGCGGATTATTTCGCGGATTTATTTTGATTTTTGGTTCCCGACGTTTCGATTGCTTTACAGCAATTATGGTCACAGGAGAAACTAAGGTGTTAAAAATCTCAAAGGCGTTATATACTTGTTACAGACAGTGCCTACCCACTATTTTACAAAAATGATTTCAAAAAATTCAAAAATGGCACCAAAGTACCTTACAATATTTTTGTTGATTTTAATTCTAAACATTTAAAAAAATTATAATGAGTATTGTAATTAAATATAGCAATATTATTTACTTAATTTTAGCTATTATTATTGTAAATATTACAATTTTTAAGAACTTTTTTAATTACTAATATTATTTAGTGTTGCTATATTATATTATCTATAACCATAAAGAATATAAAAATTAAAAAAAAATAATAATTATTAATTATTTATGGAATATTATTGTTTTATATGTAATTTAAAAGAAGTTAATTATTAATTTAGATTACTATTATTTATATAATAGTAATCTAAATTAATAATACTAAAATATAAAATAAGTACTTAGGGACGCACCCGAGCAGAGCTTGAGTGAGTCACTAGTACCAGTGGCGTAGCGTGCGGGGGGCGGTAGGGGCCGCGGCCCCAGGCGGCATTTTTAAAGTGGCGGCAAAATTTCACAATAAATATTGTGTACCAACATGAAATAGAGAAAATTAATTATTTGTCACAAAAATCACTACCAACACATTCTATCGGGTTATTGCTAAGTAATTTTCATTGCTGAATAGGAATTCTGATCATGCCGCCCCCTATATAAGCTACTGGACTATGATTACGAAAGACTTTTTACTTTTGAAATATAACGGTGCGAAAAAATTTAAAAAAAACTTGACAAAGAAGAACTACTTATTTTTATTATTCAACGAGGTTATAACATCATTGTTATTATTTACTAAATTATAAGATCTCATAAATAATGGCTCAAACGAAATCTTTAAAATTTTGACATCATCATCATCTTTCGTCCATTTAATTTTACTCGGAAGTTTAGTCATTTTATTCGAAGACTAATAATAAATAATTAAAAAAAAAACCTTTCCGCCCTGGGTGAATCTTCATACGCAAAAGGCGTGAAAAGTGGAAAACATGCAAAATTATAACACACAGTTATATTTATTTAGTTATTTTAGTGTGATAAGGAGTAGGTAGTTATAGTTATTATTAAACAAAAAGCAAATGTTTTGCATCATTTTTGTAATTACTGATCGGTTATTTTTCCACGATTAACTTTGGTTAGTATAAAATTGAAAATACATATTTTTGAGAATATTCTGTGTTCGAGTCCCAGTTTAGACCAGAGATAATAATTCTTTTTTCTGTGAAGAAATTGTCAGTAACATCCCGAAGTTGGGAAGTTGACAATGCTTCACCTTACCTCAAAGAACGCCTCAGAGAGAACGTTTTTCATGGAATATGCGAACACCACATACTCTTTTTCCTTGCCATTATTTGAGATTTTTTATTTTAATTCGGGCTAAATGAGCCCATCGTTGCAACTTTTAAGAGCTTTGAGAGCAGTTGTGCTATAAGTTAGTACTGCGCTTTCAGGTCCTCTTTGCGTAGAATGCTGGCATTTTTGGTGTAGTATGCCAGAGGGAGATTTCCTCTTTTTCTCACGGTGCTCTCAGGTGATGTTGGTGTGAGATCCTGACATTATTGGTGTAGGTTGCCAGCTTCCCGATTGGTTTCTTTGGCTTCCTATGCTGGCACATTTGGTTTAGGATGTTAGCGTTCTGATTAACTCTTCGTCTTATCATCTTTAGTCATTGTAGTATATTATAGCCCTATTTAAGGGGTTTGGTTTTTCCTTCTTCCAACTTTTCTAGTTGCACGAGACCGTGCTTCACATTATAGAGCGCCATGTGACTGGCGGCGTTGCTCCATGGTTTGTTGCCCCTAATGTATTCTGATGTTGTAATGCTTTCAGCAAACCCTCGTTTCCAAGTTCGAAAGGCTTGTCTGATATTTCACATGTTGTAAGGTGCGTTTTCCCAGTTTCTCTCACAACCGCTATATATAGGCGTTTTGCATGTGGTGTCTGGTTTCTTTGGTTGGTGAGAGGTTTGGTGTAATAACCTGTCCCGTGTCGGCTCCTGTCCTATTTGTCTTCCTTGTAATTTTCACTTTTAGCTTCACCAGGCTTATCGGTGTTTGGGGCTGTTTGTGGCTTTGTTCACGTCCTGCTTCGTAAGCCTACCTACTGTGATCGCCATGGCAGGCATCTTCTGTTGCAGGCGTTTTGCGCTACTTTTTTCACGTCACTAGGATATGTGGTATAATGTTTCTGGGGATCTCCCCCGATCATATGCGTAGCAGACTGCCGATAGTATAAGCTGATGTAAATTACTTTCGTGTACGGTAGTTCGTTACGATGAATGAATTATATATTAATGGTAAATGTTCGACCTAATTCTTTAATTTCTATCCACAAGTCACAACCTTTGCTAGATGCCGTTCCAAGTTCTAGTTTAACCTTTTCACCATTCCATCAGACAGCAGATAACATGGCATAATTATCAAGCATATTGTACTCTGATATTATAATCTTACAAACTTCTTGAAGCACATGTGATTTACAGTTTCTTCTTTGATCGCCGTCATTTAATTTCCAAACAATTTGTGATCCCGGACCTGTAGCATTATAGATTTTAACCTATTTTGCGCAATTAAATGCTTCTTGATTTGGAATAGCAAAAGCATTGGGCCTTATTGTTAAATGATTAATCCATAATAAACTGAATTCTCACTTGATCTGGTCGAATCGCTTGCCAAGTTATTAATCGGAAATGGTCCCGATTTATTGGCCTTAAATTAATTGAATTAATAAGATGGCGGCGAATTTGACTTCGGCCCCCGGCGGCATAAGTGCACGCTACGCCACTGACTAGTACAGTATTAAGCATATATCGGTACGGTAAGACAATATTTTATTTAAATTAAATGTATAGTGCTAGTAGCTTTTCGTTTATAGAGTACGCAAAAAATTTAAATCTTTTTGCCTACAATTGCAACGAGTAATTACATCCTTGATTTCAAAATAAAGAAAAAACGCTTCAAATGAGACCCATTGAAACGGAATCCACCATCTAGCTAATTGTCTACAGAAAATCCTGAACGGAAATGTTCATTACGTTCAGTTTAGTGGTAAATAGAGACTGCTATTTTGTTTAAGATGTAATTTGCAGGTAAGAATGAGATTATGCAGAGGTTTTTATATGGAAATATCGAAAATAGTCCAAGGATTTTACTTATATTGTTATACTAGCGACTCACCGTCGCTTCGCTTCGGGTTCGTCCCTAGATAAAAACAAACCTATCCCACGGGAACCATACATTTTTCCGGGATGATATATTAGCCTATAGCCTATAGCCTTCCTTAGTTAATGGGCTATCTAATGCAAAAAGAATTTTTCAAATCGGATTAGTAGTTCCTGAGATTAGCGCATTCAACCAAACGAACAAACAAACAAACAAACTCTTCAGCTTTATAATATTAGTATAGATTCTTACTGTAGTTTGTATATCGAGTTTCATATTCACATTAAAAATAATGTATTCTGGAAACCTTTATATGAAATATTATATGTTATCTGAACCTAATAATATGTATTCAGCCCTTTGTAACGTCCCACTGCTGAGCACAGGCTTCCGTTTAATACGAGTCACGCCATAGTCCACCAACTTGGACAAGTGCGGGTTGACGGACCTCACATGTCTTTTGAAAACTTGTTAGGTTCTCTTAGATATACAGGTTTTCTCACGATGTTTTCCTTCACCGTAAGACAAGAGGTAACCATGTTGGAAATGGTTCGCACATGAAAATATCAGAGGTGCGGATCCGCTTCAATCGGTTTCCCAAGCGAGCGCGTTACCACTTGGCTGCCACTGCCCTACATAAATAATATAATTACTGAAAAATTTAACACAAATGATATTATCTATACATATTATAAAATTCTAACTAAGCCGAATCTGTACATTAAATATTTTTTGGAAAATCTTATTGAAATAGACATTATTATCGATGCAGATGCCGAATCTATAGTTTTTAGAATTTTTGTCTGTCTGTCTGTCTGTCTGTTACCGCATCACAGAAAAACCACTGGAGGGATTTGGATGAAATTTGGTATGATGATAGCTGGTTATCCGGGTCAACATATAGGATACTTTTTACCACGGGAAAATATCTCATTTCTGAGAAAACATACAAAAACTGGTTGAAACAAAATCACGACGATACTATCTGTAAACAGTTTAGCAAGGTAACTTACTAAATATGGTAAAAACAATTAAAAATAGCTTATCATGAAAATCTAATTATCAATAGCGCTATTTTATCCATAAAAATAGTTATTTTAATTAATATACATTTATATGTTATTTATTTATTCGACAATAGATGTCGCCATGTGTCTTTAAAATACGTTATAGTTTTAATTCCAAAATAATGAATGTACAGATATGACCTTTCTACGATTTTATTAGAATTACTACTTAATTACCCGCGGCCCCGCCTGTGTTCAAATTATTATACGTAAAGCAAACTTTTTGGCTTTATAAATTAGTAACTATACAAATAATAAAATTGTAACTAAGCCGAATCCGTAAATTCAATATTTTTCGGAAAATCTTACTGAAATATTAATTATTAGCGATATAGAGGCCGAATCCATAGTTTTTAGAATTTTTGTCTGTCTGTCTGTATGTGACCGCATCACAGAAAAATCACTCGAGGGATTTTGATGAAATTTGGTATGATGATAGCTGGTTATCCGGGTCAACATATAGGATACTTTTTACCGCAGGAAAATATCTCATTTTTGGGGAAAAAATACAAAAACTGGTTAAAATAAAAGCACGATGATACTATTAACATTTTAGCAAGGTAACTTAATTCTGTATGTTAAAACTATTAAAAAAAGCTTATCTTAAAGGAAATATCAATAGCGCTATTTTATTCATTTAAATAGTTATTTTAATGAAAATTTATTCATGTGTTATTTAGATATTTGACAATAGATGTCGCCATGTGTTTTTAAAATACGTAGTTTTAATCCAAAAAAAATAATGTACAGATATAACCTTTCCATGACTTTATTAGAATTACTACTAAATTACCCGCGGCCCCGCCTGTGTTCAAATTTTCAATAAAACAAACTTTTTAGCTTTATAAATTAGTAACATATTAATAATATTTGTAAATTTTTATTGTTTAGTAAATAATGTTTATATTTTTTAATCTTTTAATGTAAAAAATGGGCAAATGGAAATCCAACTTGCGCAATATAGGTTTCGTATAGCAAAATACTGTGTTGTTTTTTTAACATACGTGTTTAGTTAGGTTAACACTAAAATAAATACAAATAATATTTACGTTTCCACAATATCGACTCATTTTATCAACCGTAAAAATAAGTCGATTCATATTATTTTATAACATTTTATGGAAAACAAGTTTATGGCTGTTAAACTGACAATGCGGGTAACTAAAAATATTTCATATCTCAAAAACTATGAAAAAGTGTTTTAGGAACTGTTATACCTCAACTTTTTCAGTTTTTTTTGACACCATTTTTTAGAAGTTAAGGCTTAAAGGAAACAATAAAATGCTTGCGACTTTAATCATATTAGCCGAGCCATATGAAATAATAAAAAGTACTTGCTTAAAATTATTTACTTATTACACATTCTTTTGAAATTCGTTTTAGACAATATTACTAACTAGCGCTAACCAATCCCTGTTGCGCGACAGATTAACGTTAAGAAAAGTTGTCATTATGTAATTTAAATAATTAGCTAAATCTTAAATTAATTAATAGCTATATATTAGTAAAACATGATTAAAATCATTCCGTAGTTTGAGAGTTTATCGCCCGAAACTAAATAAGCAAACAAAACAGAAGTATAGACATATGTACATAAATGTTATTACTAAAACAAAAATTACTAAATCAAATATGAGATTAACGGGGGAGGGAACCTTTGTAGCATTGTCAATCACTGCCAGTATTTACCAATCATGCGGTACGCAATGAAAGTGGTATATGTAAGAGTATACTAATATGTATATAAAACCTAAGAATTTGCTTTTTGATCATCTGAACGCGGGCGGAGCCGCGGGCAACGCTAGTATTTCATAATAACCGTTAAAAAGTACCTAGGGACGAACCCGAGCGAAGCGAGGATGAGTCGCTAGTACACTTATAAATCTATACATTTAATAAAATTGTAACTAAGCCGAATCTGTACATTAAATATTTTTTTGGAAAATCTTATTGTAATAGATATAATTATCGATACAGAGGCCGAATTTATAGTTTTTAGAATTTTTGTCTGTCTGTCTGTCTGTCTGTCTGTTACCGCATCACGCGAAAACCACTGGACAGATTTTGATGAAATTTGGTATGATGATAGCTGGTTATTCGGGTCAACATATAGGATACTTTTTACTGCGGGAAAATATCTCATCTCTGAGCTAAACGTTGAAACGTATCTAGAGACGAACCCGAGCGGAGCGAGGGTGAGTTGCTAGTGACATAAAATTTCTCATAAAATGATGATATAAAATGACATATAATGGCTTTTTGCAAATGGAGTATTTATGGTATTTTCATCCATCTAACAAGAAAAGGAGCGTGTACAAAAGTAATAAAAAGGATAGCTAATTTTAAATAAAACTATCTTTTCGGATTATTTCGCAGATTTATTTTAATTTTTGGTTCCCGACGTTTCGAATCCTTTACAGCAATCATGGTCACAGGAGAGACTAAGGTGTTAGACATCTCAAAGGCGTTATACTCGTATACTTGTTACAGACAGTGCCTACCCACAATTTAAAAAATTCAAAAATGGCACCAGAGTACCTTAAAATATTTGTTGATTTTAATTCTAAACATATTTAAAATTCGTCGGGAACCAAAAATCTAAATAAATCCACGAAATAATCCGAAAAGATAGTTTTATTTAAAATGTCAAATATTCGCGTAAATCTAAGAAAGTAGGTATTACAGGATAGCTAATATTTGAGGCAAACTAGCAGTATAAAGTAACATTTTTTATTCTACGGCCCTTTTCGAAGAAGTAACATAAATTCAAGGGAGTAAAGAAATGTTTTAAAAACTCTCGATGTTTCCTACTCCTCGTCAGTTCCTCCGGCTTTAAAGAACTATCTCCCATAATAAGTATCTAATTTATTTCAAGAAAAGCATTGTTTGTGTTTTTTTATCATTGTCTTATTCTTTTTTATTTACCCTCTTGTAAAAACGGGCCAAGTTTGAAATGAACTAGTGTTAAGTGTTCCAGTTTAAAATCTGTTTTATTACTGAACTAGCAACTCACCCTCGCTTCGCTAGTTCGGGGGTTCGTCGTCGGGGGTTTCGCGGGTTCGTCGCTAGTTACGTTTTAACGTTTAGTATAGATTTCTCAGTGATGCGATATTTTCCTGCAGTAAAAAGTATCTTATATGTTGACCCAGATAACCAGATACCATCATACCAAATTTCATCAAAATCTGTCCGTGGTTTTCTCGTGATGTGGTCACAGACAGACAGACAAAAATTCTAAAAACTATAGATTCGGCCTCTGTATCAATAATAATGACTATTTCAACAAGAATTTCCAAAAAAATATTTAATGTACAGATTCGACTCAATTAGAATTTTATTATATGTTTAGATATACTTTAGGAATAGAAGTATTATTACCATTAAGTAACATTTAGTCAATATTATCTCATATACAAGAAACAAAGTCCTAATACGGAGGGTTTTTTTTCTATTTCTAAATACTAAAATCAGAAAAACAAAAAAATGTGCAGTGTAGCAGTATTTATCATCGCTATTTTTCCCCAGTCTAATAAAGTTCATTCAATATTTCAAATGCCAGCTTTTTTACTATCGAAGGCTGTATTTTCGGTGGGAATTCTCACTGGCTCTCTGAACTAAAAAATTAATACACCAGCCGCATACGTTACCTCCGAAAATGTGGCGTGTCGACACAAAAAATAAGCTAGCAAAGTGTGAGGAAACGGGGCTTAAGTAATTTTGAACACGTTGTGTCCCCTTGTTAAAGAGAAAAATAAACAACTAATGAAAATGTTTTACACGCGTTTTGCATTCTAGTGTAGTGTAAGAGATTCACTCAAACGTTTTACATTTTTGAAGAGACACGTCCATTTATTTGGTAGATTTTGTTTTGGTTGTTGATGTTTTTATTAAAAGCTTTTGGGTTTATTTGTTTGTATTTTAAAAAGCTTATATTTTACTATTCTAAAGAGTGATATTCCTTAAAGCTTCATTTGAAAAATTAAATAAATAAATATCTATAGTAATGTTATATACACGGAAGGAACTCTAAACGGTTTTCAGCGACATCTTAATTTTTACGGCTAAATATTTGACATTCTTATAAAAAATACTAGCGACTCACCCTCGCTTCGCTCGGGTTCGTCCCTAGCTTGCATTAAATTGATTGATCAGTTTTCGACCGGAGAGGAAAAATGATTAAATTACTAAAATGGCTATTAAAAAATAAGGGTTGATCGTAGAAGCGTGAAAATTGAGGATTGTATGTATTTTTGTATGTTGTATCATAAAAAAATATAAATTAAAAATTTTGTCTAAAAGATAAAAAAAAATTTAGGGGTGGACTACCCCTAGCATTTAGGGGGATAAAGAATAGATGTTGGCCGATTCTCATAGATACCGGATAAGCACAAAAAATTTCATCAAAATCGGTCAAGCCGTTTCGGAGGAGTATGGCAACGAAAACTGTGACACGAGAATTTTATATATTAGATATACCACAAGTGTATGAGTATATAAATTATTGTTGATACATTCTCATTCAAGACAGTCATACTCGATAGTAAATCAAGGAAAATGCTTCACTAGTTAAAGAGACCTAAATCGGTTTTGGTAAGTCCTCAAAAGGGCCTAAAAGGGAAACCGAGTGAAGAGGGTTCAAATCTCGGTCTCACACCTCTGATAAAATCAAGTGTGAATCATTTTCAACATGATTAATTGTCTTATGGTGAAGGAAAACATTGCAAGGAAACGTACACGTCTGATAAAACCTGAGTTTTCGAAAGGCATTTGTAGTTTGCCAGCCCGAACTTGACTAGCATGGTGAACTATGGCTTGATCCCCCTTGAATTGAATGAAGGCCCGTTCTCAGCAGTTGGATTTTAAAAAGGGCTGCATACAAAAAAGAGCTTGGAGCTATTATGAGTATATTCATAATTAGGCCAGGAAAACATTACATCAAACTAAGGTTTATAATTTTTGCTTCGTGTGAAACCGAATTGACGACCTCTTCTTTAGTGATTAGGTCACGATATTTGTTGTTAAAAAATTGTATTTCAGAATTCACAATATAATTGATATGGGTATAAATTTTCAATATGGCGCGTCATACTGACGGAAGTACGCCGGAAGGAAACGTTGGAAACACGTGAACTTTTAATGAAAATTCTTTATTAAATTTTTATTCAAGATAAATCTGTCGATCTGTGAAAGCTGTACAATTTCTCATAAATTGTTTAATTAAGTTTCATGAAACTATTAATATCTGTAGAACGTACTAGCAGACTCATACCACATAACGATATTTTTAAAATAAAATCGTACTCTTATGAATGGATAAAATTAAATAACGCCTTATAGTAAAGACCACTTATTTTAGTACTAATATAAAAAATACAGCTTCTATATAATATAATTATCATTCAATAATTATTAAGAAAACTTTAATAGTAAAGTAGTAGTATCTAAAAATATACGCGGACTTTAAAATATACAAGTAGTAATTTCATCACTAAGAGTGAAAATTTTACTTGGTTGAGTCACTTGTGTGTCTTTAACTTCTTCACTTAGGCGTCTTTAACTGCTTCGATGGGGTACTAGCTAGCATATACGCACATCTGGAGTTCCTGGGTTCGAATCCCGGGTTAGGCCAAGTTTAGTTCTAGTGCCTTTCTGTTATGAATGTCTCAATAAAAACTCGGAGTTGGGAATTTGGCAGTATTTCTCTTCCCCACTGCGGAGAGCACGTAAAGCCATCGGTCCTGCGCCTGATCTCACACTGGCCGTGTCGAAGTTTTGTCGCATCGAAAATTCATTATAAAAGATGGACTAAAATTACATTGTACGAAGATATTAAAACATACACAAACAAAACTTACATCGGATTTTATATTGAACTCGGTTCAAATATAACAGGAAATATACAAGTCTTAAACAAATTATACATTTTGGAAAAAAAATACGTTAAGATCGGATAAGCAGTTTTGGAGTTCATCCCGGAACAACATTGTGACACGAGAATTTTATATAATCTATGTATATGATGAAATTGTAACTAAGCCGAATCTGTACATTAAATATTTTTTGGAAAATCTTATTAAAATAGACATTATTATTGATACGGAAGCCGAATCTATACTTTTCAGATTTTTTGTCTGTCTGTCTATTACCGCATCACGGAAAAACCACTGGATGTATTTTGATGACATTTGGTATGATGATAACTGGTTATCCGGGTCAACATATAGGATACTTTTTACTGCGGGAAAATATCTCATCTCTGAGAAATCAATACTAAACCTTAAAACGTAAGTAAAGACGAACTCAAGCGGAGCGAGGGTGAGTCGCTAATACGATATATAACACAAGTTATTTATTAATTCCCATGATATATTCTTAGCTTTATATTCAAATGCAGTACATAATTTTACTAAGGAGACTGTTATATAAGACATGAAGAAATTATTATTTGTTATAATAAATTAAGTATGATACCTATTTAATGAGTAAACGTTTATTATTTAAGTGTAATTCTACAAAGTAATGAAACAGTTTTAGAATTTCATTTTACTAAGACGCCTTATAACGTTGTGTTGTTTAACGTAAGAATAATCGAAATATAAATATTTAGAATAGCTTATATAGTAAATATTGTCTATTAAAGTGTATGAGAATTTAAAATGAGCTTTTTAATTCATATAATTTATAATATTACTAGCAGAACCCGCGGCTACGCTAGGTTCAATCTACAAAAAATACTCTTTGACTTTATGTTATAAAGTGACTCACCCTCGCTTTGCTCGGGTTCGTCTCTGCGTATTTATGTATATAATATTGTTTATACAAAAATACTAAAAGTAAAAAAAAATATCAAAAACTAGAGGGTGAGTGTAGGGGGGAGGGTGGGGGGGGTGTCTAGAGGGTAGCGATACTTTACGACCTATTCTCATACCTACCAAATAAACAAAAAAAATCATTAAAATCGGTCGAGTCGTTTCGGAGGATTGTGACCACAAACACCGTGGCACCAGTATTTTTATATTAGAATAGTTTTCGTACTTGTTTCATTCAGGTTATGACGTTTTGATGTATTCAGCCCTTGTTAACGTCCCACTGCTGGGCGCGGGTCTCCCTTCAATAGGGGGGGGGGGGGGGGGATCAGGCCATAGTCCACCACGCTGGCCAAGTACGAGTTGGCGGACTTCACATGTCTTTCGAAAACTTGCTAGCTTCTCTCAGACTTGCAGGTTTCCTCACGATGTTTTCCTTCACCGTAAGGCAAGTGGTAATCATGTTACAAATGATTCGCACGTGAAAATATCAGAGGTGCGAGACCCAGGATCTGAACTCGCTTCACTCGGTTTCCTAAGCGCGTTACCACTGGGCTACCACTACCTCATATGTTTATTTTATTTATTTACTTGATCTTATTATAATACCTTTATTTAAGTTAAATAATTTTCTAGGAAACCTAGTGTACCTAGTGTACCTAGTGTATATAAGCAGCTTACAAACCACTATGCTGGATGATTGCTAATATTACATGTACTATATACCTAGTAGAAATCTATATCTTAACATGGCATTTCCCAGAATCCAGTATTGCATACCGTTTGTGTATTTAATTAATAATATGTGAGATTGAATACTACTGATAAGACAGTTATTGGTGGTATCTGCTTGAAACATGAACTAACATCCTGTTTTATATCTATACGTGTAATAAAATTGTAACTGAGCCGAATCTGCACATTCAATATTTTTTGGATAATCTTATTGAAATAGTCATTATTATCGAAACAGAGGTCGAATCTATAGATTTTGGAATGTTTGTCTATCTGTCTGTCTGGGAACGCATCACGAGAAAACCACTGGACAGATTTTGATGAAATTCAGCATGATGATAGCTGGTTATTCGGGTCAACATGTAGGATCATTTTTACTGCGGGAAGATATTTCATGTCTGAGAAATCTATACTAACCGTTAAAATTTTCCTAGGGACGAACCGAGCGGAGCGAGGGTGAATTACTAGTATATTATAATATTACAAATGAAGTAATTTCAAATTAAACACAAGGTTTATATACAAATTATGTTTTTTTGGTGCCATAATTAAAAATTTAGCCTAACAAAACCAGCGCAAAGAGCTAGTTGATATGAAAAGGATATATGTACATACATATATAACTTGGTTAGTCCACTAGTTGTGAGTTCATCGTTTTAGGGAAAACACTTGCACACCTGATCTAAGAGCTAAGGAACGGTGATGTGAAAACTTGAAGTAGAGACATCTCTCATATTCCTTAAAATATAATATTAGTTACCCAACTACGGAGGGTTATAATATCATGAAGATATGTATGTATGTATGTTTATATGTTAATCTGTTCCTACTAGCTACTAATCATAATTTTACAAATAAATAAATATATTGGGACATTAACTCACAACACCATCAGCTGGTTCCATGGTAAGCTACGAGGCTTGTGTTATGGATACTAGATAGTTGATAAACTACACATAATATTTAACTTTAAATACATATATATTATAAATATAAACACCCATGACTGGAGTACAAACATTCGTGCTCATTACACAAATGAATGCCCCCAGCGGGACTCGAACCCGCGACCGCTGGCACAGCAAGTAGGGTCACTGCAAACTGAGCCAAACGTGTCGTCAAATGAGTTCTTAGAAGCGCCTTGATCATCCGCTGCTTAACTAAATTCAATATAGCTCTCTCTGGGAGTCTAAAGACTTAAAGTTTTGTATTAAAACAAAAATATTTTTAGAATGCGATTTTACGCGTATTATTAGTCTTTTAACATATTTTCACGTATGTATCCACTGATGGAACATCGATAGCATAACTTATAGTTATTACTAGGATAATATACTTACTAGACTAAACAAAACCCAATACCATCAATGTTGGCAGGTATCTTATAGGCAGACTAAAGACTAAAAAATTGGGCGAAGTCGCTGGAATCCACTGGATGTAGATGGCACAAGACTGCTAGTTGTAGAAATTTTTGGGGTGGCCTATGTCCAACAGTAGGCATATTTCGGCTGAGTCCTCATGTAGCTCATGTACCTCAAATAGAAATCGAAACAGTATCCTCTAATGACCGGTCTACTACCTCCACTACGTCTCCTCTATTTTGGGGATATTGAAACAGAAAAGAAAATGTATATTTTATTAACTTTCTACAGGAATTGAATACGCAACCTTCGGGTCGCTTTAGGAATTTTGTTTCATACACAAAATCCATTACGTCAGACCGGTTAGTTTCGTGGCTGTTAACGTTAATTCAGTCATAAAATATTTACGTGCCATGTCCTGTGTTTACTTGGCAATTTTAGGGTCCAGTAGCCAAGGCCCGATAAAAACGGGAACATAATCATGTCTGTATGGCATAGATATTACCTGAGTCTGTAATATATAATAATAAAATTCTGAGTCGATCTGTACATTAAAATATATTTTTAAATAATATTCAAATAGCCATTTTTATCGATACAGAGGCCGAATTTATAGTTTTTAGAATTTTTGTCTGTCTGTTTATCTGTCTGTCTGACACTGGACAGATTTTCATGAAATTTGGTATGATAGCTGGTTACCCGAGTCAATATATAGGATACTTTTTAGTAAGTAACAACTATATAATGCCTTTTAGACATCTAAAATCTTATTTTCTCCCGTGACATCATTGCTATATAGCATTCGAAATGTCGGGAATCAAAAATCAAAATAAATCCGCAAAAAAAAAACCAAAAAGATAGTTTAATTTAAAACTTTTACTTCAAACAAAAACAAATCTATCCCACGGGAACCGTATATTTTTCCGAGACAAAAAGTAGCCTATTTGTATATCTGATATATGAACTATATTATTACTAAAGTTTTTAACTATCCCACGGAAACTCTTTAATTTTCCTGGATGAAAAGTATCTATGATGTTGACCAGGGATATAAGGGACCACCATACAAAATTTCATTTAAATCGGTCCAACAGTTTCGGAGATTAGCCCGTACAAACAGACAAACAGACAGAGAAACAAAAAAATAAAAAAAAATCTAGATTTGTTCTATCTCTCTTCTTACATCCCTCTGACTTGGTTTTTAGCATTTTTTTTTCTATATATAGACATTCGACATCTACAGTTTTATTATATGTATAGACATTATATCTACCTGCTACTGAATAACTAGTTACAAGTCATACTTTGAAATTTATTTCTACGTCGTAATTACTTCATTTAAATTAAGTTTCAAATTTCCAATTTCAAAACAATTGACATGAGAGCGCTCCATTGAAGTATTACTTAGCAGATAGCTTTATTAACCCGTAGCGTCGTATTAATGGAGTAAAGTCACTTTGTTCTCCGATTATCTAAGTGTTAAAATATAACGAAATATGAGGAAAATAATTGGACTTGGATCTACTGGGAAAAATATCATGGTAGTTATTTTTAGCAGTTACTAGCGACTCACCCTCGCTCCGCTTGGATTCGTTTTAACGTTTAGTATAGATTTCTTAGAGGTGAGATATTTTTTGCAATAAAAATATCCAATATGTTGACCCAGATAATCAGCTATTATCATACCAAATTTCATCAAAATCCCTCCAGTGGTTTTTCCGTGATGCGGTCACAGACAGACAGATAGAAATCATAAAAACATAGATTCGGCCTCTGTATTGATAATAATGACTATATCAATAAGATTTTCCAGAAAAATAATCATTTTTTCTATATATCAGATTCGATTCAGTTAGAATTTTATTATATGTATAGATTTTAAATTCAAACTTTTATTTAAGAGACAAACATTCACTTAAGAAATGATTGATTCCCCATACAGACTTCCACCCCCCTTTTTATCCTTTTAGCGGACAGACAGACAGACAGAGTTACTTTCGCTTTTATAATATTAGTAGATACCTTGTACTACTCATAAGTTCAGTAGCTATGTAGCCTATATCCTAAAATCATGTAAAGCTTTTGATCTAAGTTTCACTTGCAATTGCACACTTAGCTTACAAAATCTATACTAATATTATAAAACTGAAGAGTTTGTTTGTTTGTTTGGTTGAACGCGCTAACTTCAGGAACTACTAACCCGATTTGGAAAATTATTTTTGCATTAGATAGCCTATTAACTAAAGAAGGCTAGGCTATATCATCCCGGAAAAATGTATGGTTCCCGTGGGATAGATTTGTTTTTGTCCAGGGACGAACCCGAAGCGAAACGAGGGTGAGTCGCTAGTAATTAATACTACGAAAGTCTAGAAATATTCCCACTAATTGAATTCCGTGTAAGCGAAAACATAAAACATTCATCCTATAATGAATAATACTCTATTTACTTCGTACTGAAACCTGAGCCTAATTGCTACCTGTACTCATTTGTAATCTTAACACTTTAAAACAACCTTATTTCATGAGTAATAAAATGCAATTTCCATTGGTATATATTGTTATGCAGACCGTACCAACCTTTATCAGTCTTACTCAGCAACGTGTTATTTGTTCTGGCAATGTAATGGTGTATGATTTATCATCTTAATACAGGCCTTCTAATTCACTTAGCTAATGTGGCTCAGTGGTTAGGTGAAAGGTTCTGTTCTGAAGAGATTGCAGTCCACTTCTAATTTTTGCATCAACATGAAATATTGTAAGAGCGCGAGATCCAGATAACAATATAGTTAATTTAAAAAAAATTATCCTATTTAGTTTTGGGTAATTTTTATACCTCGAGTCGTAAAATTATGACTACAACACGAAAATAAAAAATACAGAATGAAAAAAAAATGTAAAAACAAAAAAAAATATCTTTAAAATAGTGCAGCAAGTCAGGTTTCTCTACAAAAAAAAAAAAAATAAAAATAAAAAGCTAAAAAAAAAACAAACCGATAAGAGCTGTACTTTAATGGTATTCGTTGAGTTTTGTCCAAATAATCAAGAGACGCCGGGCGGTCTCTCTTGTTACAGTAGAAGCAATAAGATGAGGTGTTATGTCTCGAAGTGTTTAGCACTTTGACTCCATGGACCAAAGGTTTATACTTCAAATGGCATATACACTGATTTAATGTAATTAAGCTGATATGATAACGAAGAGAAGATTTTCTATAGTATTCAATGGCTTGTAGTAAAATCTTCGATTTTTGGCTAATTTGATTCGTTTTAGACGAATTTCATGTATTTAGAGTTGAAATATTGAGCTTCAATATGATTTTTTTGTTATTTTATTGTAAATATATATCAATAATTATTTTTTTACAATGTAAATAATATTAAAAACATAAAATAGACCGAAATATCTAAGGCTTAATAAATATTCAGGTAAGTACATACTATCGTAATGAATTAGCACCATGCTCGTAGATACGCAACACAAGTTTCTATAATATCAATCCTATTAACATATGAATAAGGTGCATAATATGTGGTACACTGTACTTTGTAGTTTAGTTGAAAACTGTCTCGAAGTATAAGCCTGACTTAAAGGGGAGTTGCAACTTGAAATAATACACTCTCGAAAGTTTGTCCCTCCCTCGAAGTTTAAATGCAACAATCCTCTGCTGTAAGTCTACACTATTGTTACTTTTTTATATAAAACCATGATAATTATGCGTGTTTTATCCGACTGTAACAAAAAAGGGTTATGTTTTCCAAATATACATATATAATTATGTGTTATGTGTGTATTATTAAGTTCTAGTCCTGGGATTGAAAATTAAAATACGTCTTTTGTAGTTTTATTGCTTTTGGTTCACTACAGACACTCGCGGCAATTTACGGTTAACTGTTCGTCATTGTTTTTCATTGACTATCTTAGAGTGTAATTGCTTGCTTCAGACATGCCATTTTAATTGTTATATTTTTTGTGTACACACTCTCGACTACGCGAAAACATTATATCTATTTTTTCTATCCTCTGTAGCCGAAATGGCTAAATAAAATTCGTCGTATTATAAGAGGGAATGACATAGAGTAGAAAGAAATTTAAAAATGACATCTGTGAACCAAAAATCGTTATTCAATATTTTATTGTGAGGAAAGATTAAAAACACTCTTCTTTATTCTCTGCTTTTCTTCAAAATTCAGAATGTTTGTATTGGTTTGTCAATTTGTAACATGAGATTGAAAGGAAAATCGCTCAAATATATTATCTTGCATGTAAAATATTCATCGAATTCATGATATCCGGCAAGCAATATATTTAAATTGAAATATATAATTTTTGACACTTCTATTTTCGTAGTACTAGCTCATGACATACCTTAGGTAATCTATACATATAATAAAATTGTAACTAAGCCGAATCTGTACATTAAATATTTTTTGGAAAATCTTATTGAAATAGACATTATTATCGATACAGAGGCCGAATCTATAGTTTTTGGATTTTTTGTCTGTCTGTCTGTCTGTCTGTCTGTTACCGTATCACGGAAATACTACTGAAGGGTTTTTGATGAAATTTGGTATGAGGATAGCTGGTTATCCGGGTCAACATATACTTTTTACTGCAGGAAAATATCTCATCTCTGAGAAATCTATATTAAACGTTGGAACGTAAGTAGAGACGAAGCCGTGCGGAGCGAGGGTGAGTCGCTAGTAAATAATAATATTCCATAGGAAAAACTAAGTGTAATGAAATAATCCTGTAACACGCTCTAGTCTTTAACTAATCTTGTTTAAAATATCACGTCGACTTGTGACCTGTTTGCTGCGTGAAAGAACGATAAACTTAGAAAGCAAAAGCGAAAAAACTAAAAGTATATAAGGATTATGAAAAATCATTTTGAAATAAAAGTTTAAAAATATTACATATTATTATTTTTTTCTACAATTTTATAGTTATGTAATATACTAACATTAAATAAATAAATATGTTGGGACATCAACACACAACACCATCTAATTCCATGGTAAGCTACGAGGCCTGTGTTATGAATACCAGATAGTTGATACACTACACATATATAACTTTTAATATATACATATTATAAATATAAACACCCATGACTGGAGTACAAGCATTCGTGCTCATCACACAAATGAATGCTCCCAGCGAGACTCGAACCCGCGACCGCTGATACAGCAAGTAGGGTCGTGACAAACCGAGTCAAACGTATCGTCAATAATACTAAGGCTATATTGTTAATAAAGCTGTCACTGATATTTTTATACGAGCAAAAACTCAATACATTTTTATGTGGTACGAAAATATTAAATTTCATCAACAAAGTTGCCAACCTTTCAATCGAACGATATCCAAACGAATAATCTGATACGAATTGATACAAAAATCAATGTTCTGCAAATAAACGCATATTTTATAATATTATCTATACTAATATTATAAATGTGAAAGTTTATGTGTATGGATATATGGATGTTTGTTACTCTTTTACGCCAGAACGGCTGAACGGATCTGGATGAAATTTGGCACAGAGATAGATTATAGTCTGGAACAACATACATGCTATTTTTTATCCCGGAAAAATGTACGGTTCCCGTGGGATAGGTTTGTTTTTGTTTTCCTAGAGGCGAACCCGAACGAAGCGAGGGTGAGCCGCTAGTAGTGAACATTTTTGAAGTGAAACTTCTTTAGAATCGTTGTGATTTGAAACTCGATGAAACGAAAATGCTTCATCAAAAAGAGTCAAACACCTAATTATATAGGATTCAACCGGCGAGAGAATGAGATAGAAAACATTACACATGAAGGGAAAAATAATAAAAATAATACTGCTTATAATATGTTAAATAAAATATATAAAATTAAATTTAAACTTGGTAAATATATTATAAAGAAAAACTTACAATTATCCTACTCCTGATACTCTCTATTCATCTCATTCTTTCGTAGGTTACTTTTCTAAAGTTTCACTTCTACCGTGTGAGAATTGCACACACAAAGCACACTTTTTTAACTTATTTTAATATAAAAAAAAGGATTTTTGTATAAGTTTTAGACAATATGATTATTTACAAGAAGGACTATAGTTACAAAGTAGAAACATTAAAACATAAAAAAAAATAACGTTTGATATTTTACTTTCAATGGGAATCGAATCTGACACTTTTGTTTTAATACAACCACAGCGTTGTTCTATACCAATTTCTTTCTTACAAAAACGTTATTTTTCAAAATTCCAGTAACTCAATTTTAGTCATGTGCAGAATAAAAGAACTGAAACGCCATTTGATTTATATTCCAATATGAGCAGATCTCACAGTAAAAACTTAGTTTGCAAGATTTGCTATCTAAGCTCTTGGGTTTTATACGATTTTTCGATGAAATAGCTTGTAATTTAAATGTACGATGAAAGTATATGATAACCAAACTTCTATTACAAATACAAAAGATTGTATGTATGTATGTATGTTTGTTACATTTTAACGCTGTTTAGTATACAGATAGTATACTAAATTTTTCTCCTATATACTTATAGTAGCACATAGGTCGCTATTAGTAAAATACATCAAAATATGGCATTGCCTATATATCCATATCCATGCTATAATATTATAAATGTGAAAGTGTGTTTGTTTTTTCGTTCGTTTCTTTGTTCGCTCGTTCGTTCATTTGTTTGTCCTTCTTTCACGTCGGGAAAGAGAGATGGATTGGTGTGATTTTTTGTTGGTTGGAGAGCTGGAGAGTGACATAGGCTACTTATTACCGCGGATAATTATCTCAGGGGAAACCACGTTATAATACTACCCACGACAATTCATCATACCGATGTATATATATAGTCTACTAGCAACTCACCCTCGCTCCGCTCGGGTTTGTCCCTAGTTACGTTTTAACATTTAGCTCAGAGATGAGATATTTTTCCACAGTAAAAAGTATCCTATATGTTGACCCGAATAACCAGCTATCATCATATCAAATTTCATCAAAATCCGTCCAGTGGTTTTCCCGTGACGCGGTAACAGACAGACAGACAGACAGACAAAAATCTTAAAAACTATGGATTTAGCTTCTTTATCGATAATAAACTCTGTTTCAATAAGATTTTCCAAAAAATACTTCATGTACAGATTCGGCTTAGTTACAATTTTATTATATGTATAGATTTATTCTATACTAACCGTTAAAACGTACCTAGGGACGAACGCAAGCGATGCGACTGTAAGTCGCTAGTTAGCGATATTATTCTACAGTTGGCAACGCATTCAAATCCTTTACATCTAAACATATCTTAACACTTTTTATATATTCGCTTACTCGTACTCGCTAAGACAGTGTAATAAAATAATCCCCTTATTTCCAAACACGTCACGCGGGGATCTACTGAGATTACATTACACAAAATCTTATGGTAGCAATTTGTATCGGATCACTTTGAGCTCGCATAAATAATTTGTTAATTTATCAGATTATCTAAGAAATTGCCTTCTGTTAATATTGACCATGATGCGAAGAAAATTCAAGGCTTTTGTCAATTTAAGTAATTTATTATGCTGTAAATTAGTGAAGTTCGTGAAATCTTTTGCTTGAGACTTTGTACGTGATATACGTATTCGTACGTACGTATGTACGTATGTATTCAGCCCTTTTTTTCTGTCCCATTGCTGGTCACGGGCCTCCCTTTAATACGAGGGGGGATTAGACCGTAGTCCACCACGCTGGTCAAGTGCGGTTTGGCGGACTTCATATGTCTTTCGAAAACTTGCTAGGTTCTCTTAGACATGCAGGTTTCCTCACGATGTTTTCCCTGATGATTCGCACATAAAAACATCAGAGGTGCGAGACCCGGGATTTGAACGCGCTTCACTCGGTTTCCCAAGCGAGCGCGCTACCACTGCCTTACGTAATATACCTATCTTTATTTAATTTGTAACAACCTTACATGATAGAGTACAAAAGACGATTAGTGTTGTGACAACCGGACCGAGTACTTACTTCTGTTAAAAGTCGGTAAAAATATCAATATTGTCATTTTTAGGGTTCCGTACCCAAAGGGTAAAACGGGACCCTATTACTAAGACTTCGCTGTCCTTCCGTCTGTCTGTCTGTCACCTATGTATCTCATAAATCGTGATAGACAGTTGAAATTTTCACAGATGATGTATTTCTGTTGCCGCTATAATATCAAATACTAAAAAAACAGAATAAAATAGTTATTTAAGGGGCTCCTATACAACAAACGTGATTTTTTGCTCATTTGTGCTCGATATTGATAACGGCAACAGGTAGACGCTTGAAATATTTACAGAATATTTAGTTATATATTGACTTTAAAAATAAATAATTAAATTAAAATAGAACAAATATTTAAAGGGGGCTCCCATACAACAGACATGAGATTTTTTTGCCGTTTTTATAGATAATGGAACAGAACCCTTCGTACGCGAGTTCGACTCGCACTTGGCCGGTTTTTTCATATCGTATCGTTAGAATTTTCTCAACGACGATAAATTTTCAACCATTTTTAAGAAAGATTTTACTTTTCAAATTTTGAGCCTCTTTTAATCGACTGTTCCAGTCGTATGTTACTTTAGATATATTGTAAAATAAATCGTTCTTAAAGTAAATAATAGGTAATATTGTGTAAACTTAACACGCTCGCATCTCAAGGGAAATAGCTTGAAGCTGAAGCTGCAAAGTTGTTGCGAAGTGAACACACCCAAGGGCACGTTTGTTTCATAATACAATCCATTAATTTCTCCTGGATATTGTATTTGTAAAATTTACGTCAGAAATATGTTCAATATTTTGTTATGTTAACATTTTTAGTTAAGATCCTGGAAATCAAAATAAACAGCGAGTAGGTACATTGTATTCAGCGTTTTTTTTAACGTCCCAGTACTGGGTACGGGCTTCTCTTCAATACAATGGGAATCAGGCCATAGTCTACCACGCTGGCCAAGTGCGAGTTGGGGAACTTTGCTAGGTTCTCTCAGACATGCAGGTTTCCTCACGATGTTTTCCTTCACCGTAAGGCAAGTTATAATCATGTTGGAAATGATTCACACATGAAAATATCAGGTGCAAAAAAAACTAAAATATTTTAATCTATTTGTATCCACGTCCGATAACTATCTAACTTTTATGACTGTAAATGCGGTAGAAAGGTGAATCTACTAACAAGTGTTGAGATAGAGGTTCCGTTGGAGTTTCATGTCTAAATTTATACCTAAACACTAGTAAATAACTAAATTTATACCTAAATACTAGATGAGATATTTTTCCGCAGAAAAAAGAATCCTATATGTTGATTCGGGTAACCAGCTATCATCATACCAAATTTCATTAAAATCTGTCTCGTGGTTTTCTCGTGATGCGTTCTCAGACAGACAGACAAAAATTCTAAAAACTATAGATTCGGCCTCTGTATCAATAATAATGACTATTTCAATAAGATTTTCCAAAAAAATATTTTATACAGATTCGGCTCAGAATTTTATTATATGTATAGATTAAGATACAGGCTTGTTTTGCCATCCATCACAATTTAACGTAATTTCTTTACTGGAAGATAAAATATTGATGAATGACGAACGAATAAAAAAAACAATCTAGAATAGATATATGGAAAATTATAGATATGTAAGTAAATTTTTTTATTAAATAATATTTTTAACACCGGTGACCTCAACTTATTTAAATACTAGCGACTCACCCTCGCTTCGCTCCGGTTCGTCCCTAGATACGTTTTAATTTTTTTGAGCGAAACTCTAATTCTTTTTTTAAAATAAAAGTAGCCTAAGTTACTCCTTATAATATGAGCTATCTGCTAGTAAAAGTCCCGTAAAAATTGGTCCAGCCGTTTCAGAGATTAGCCGGAACACACAGACAGACAGACAGACCAAAATTAAAAAAAATGTGTTTTTCTTATAAGTACCGCATATAATTCCATGTGCATTTAGTATAAAGCTGTTATTATGACATTACAAACAGACACTTCAATTTTATATATCTGTATAGATTGTTGACTTTCTCAAGATTAGCTGAACAGTTGAAGACGTAGTACTCCAAGTTAGTTTGAAACAAACATCCAACAGATTCAAATATTTAAGTAATAAAACAAAATATTCTAGCAGATTTTATTTATAATTTTCTTATTACACTTTAATGAGCGTATTATCTTGTCATTAAAGTTTCCACATAATGTAACACATTTGCTGTTAAAGCATAGTTTCCACTAGCGACTCTCCCTCGCTCCGCTCGGGTTCGTCCCTACTAATGTTTTAACGTTTAGTATCGATTTCTCAGAGATAAGATATTTTTCCGCAGTAAAAAGTATCTTTATGTTGACCCGGATAACCAGCTATTATCATACCAAATTTCATTAAATGTCCAGTGGGTTTTTCATGACGCGGTCACAAACAGACAGACAGACAAAAATTCTAAAAACTGTAGATTCGGTCTTTGTTTCGATAATAATGACTATTTCCATAAGATTCTCCAAAAAAATATTTAATGTACAGATTCGACTCAGACTTTTATTATATGTATGGATTTCTTATTATACTTTAATGGGCGTATTATCTTGTCATTAAAGTTTCCACATATTGTGACACATTTGCTGTTGAAGCATAGATTATTAAGAATGTCCTCCATGACTGTTTCAAATTCATCAAAGTTACTAGAGGGAGTTTTGCTTTAATATACATAGTACAATGTATTTATTGAGCTCAATGTAGAACACTTCAACAGTGCATTCAATTGAGGTCATTATATCTTGTTGAGAGTTAAAAGTAATTATTTTTAGTGATTTAATTTTATTTCTTTTTAAATATCTAACATATTTAAACGAGCAATTCTTGTATATTTATTTATTTATTTATACCGGCGATCTCGGAAACAACTCTGACGATTTCGCAGTGGTATGTGGGGGGGTTTTTGAGAGTGAAAAATCGATATAGATTAGTCTTGTTTGGGAAAACGCGTATTTTCGAGTTTTCATGCCGTTTTCTTTCGCACTATTCCACGCAAAATATGTTATAATTTCGCATACTTGGGCATAAGCATCGTGGTCAAGCGGCCAATGCACAAGATTAACTATCACGGGTGTCCGGGCACGAATCCCGATCGGATATAAAGATTTTGCTTTTGTTTTTTTTTTTCGTATTTATTTAAGTTTTTTTTTGTTTTTAAGTCAAATTAAAAAGTAAATTGTACTTTGAAGCTAGGTCGCCCAGGTACTTTATTTAATACTAGCAGCTCTCTCTCGCTTCGCTCGGGTTTGCCCCTAGATACATTTTAACGGTTATTATGGAAAAGATAGACTATATATTATTCTGAGCTTAAAGCACTTAAACATATTATAAATATTAGTTTTACAATAATGTATAGAAATTTGCCCAATTTGTTGAAATTTATGATTAAGTACTGCTCCGCTTTCTTAGGTAAGTACCATGATGATATAATATAGCCTATAGCCTCCCTCACCAAACGGGCTACGTAATGCAAAAAAAAAAAAAACAAATCGGATTAGTAATTCGTGAGATTAGCGCGTTCAAACAAATAAACAAACAAACAAACTGCCTCTTTATAATATTAATATAGACTAACAGCTCACCCACGCTTCGCTCAGAGTCACCCCTAGTGATTAAAATGTTTAGAAATGATTTAGAAATGCTTAGAGGACAAACATACATAACAACATTTATTTATACATAATATAAATTCTAATTTTTGATACCTATTAACGCCAAAAAGGTTTTTCTACCAAAAAGGTAGTTTGTAGAAAAAAATATTAGTCCTTATACGCGACAGTTTCATAAAAGCTTCTGTAACTTATAAATAAGACTTAATCCTGATATTCGGGCATGGCTTAGAATATTATTTTGAACTCTATTTTAGGGAAAAATAATTCAAGAAGGAATATAGACTGTTGTAAGAATAAAAGACGCCATTATTGATGTATTGATTTAAATTCTTAGTTATACAAAGCTGTTAGACAGAAGATTGGGATAAAAACACAATTACGAAAAATAATGGCGACACTTTTGGCTCAGTTTGTCCTGACCCTATTTGCTATGCCAGCTGTTGCGGGTTCGAGTCCCGCTGGGGGCATTCATTTATGTAATGAGCAAGAATGTTGTACTCCAGTCTGGGGTTTTTATATTTATAATATGTATGTATTTAAAGTTATATATATGTGTAGTGTATCAACTATCTGGTATCCATAACACGAGCCTCGTAGCTTACGATGGAACTAGATGATGCCGTGTAGTAATGTTCCAACCATTAAAACATAAATTGAATTTCATAAAGAGTACCGATAACCTAGAGAAGTTTTACTTCTTGCGCGTGTACACATTCATAAACGCACTTTTTAATTTTTTTTTAACAGAAAAATTCCATAACTGTTAGGCCCGACCGGGGACTCGAACCCAAGACCTCCGGATCTACAGATGTATATACTAGCTCTTAGACGAGTGAAACAGACCGTCATATACACATAACGTCATTTTAGTTACACGATAATATCTCTCACATATATCTACCCATATTCGAGTAAAGTTAAATAAAAGCTTGTGAAAATTGACGTTAACTCCACTTGCTCTCGAAGCTAACATCCGAGACGCCATTAAGTTTTGAACGAACTGTAATTATTGCATTGTTACAAGTCATAGCTTTAATATATTTCGCCATTTTATCTACGTAGCCACTTTTTGTTGACACTGACTCTTTTACCGCAGATGTAAAGAAGATTTGTCTCAAGATCTTATTAGAATAAAGTGCTTTCTTAATCCGAATATAATACTAAATTATAAGTGTAAATTAATAGATATGTTGGGACATTAACATAGCACCATCTAGTTCCATGGTAAGTTACGAGGCTTGTGTTACGGATACCAGATAGTTGATACACTATACAAATATAACTCTAAATACATACATATTATGAATATAAACACCCATGACTGGATTACAAACATTCGTTCTCATCACACAAATGAACCACCAGCGGGACTCGAACCCGCGACCGTTGGCACAGCAAGTAAAGCAAGCAAGTAAAGACACTACAAACTGAGCCAAACGTGTCCTCAAGATTGAATAAATTAATTCACAATGTTTTTTTATATAAGTAATCATACAAACTACTTTAATTTAGCTTACTTTTGATTTTTTTTCGCTGAATTACTGAAAATTGTATTACTTTAACTCTAACAAAAAATAAATTGAATCTCGAAGCAATCTAAGATGTAGTAATTATCTACTGAATCAAAGTTTATATTAAAAATATTGGAACTTATTTGCTGTCAGGACCGTATGTGATGCCATAGACCTAGAAATTTTATAGAAAGGACCTTTAAAGGAATTAAATAATATCTTCTATGTTTAATTCACGAATATTATATAGATTACTAGCGACTCACCCTCGCTTCGCTTCGTGTTCGTTCCTAGATAAAAACAAATCCATCCCACGAATACCGTACATTTTACGGGATGATATAAAGCCTATAACCTTCCTCAGTTAACGGGCTACCTAATGCAAAAAGAATTTTTCAAATTGGATTAGTAGTTCCTGAGATTAGCGCGTTCAACCAAACAAACAAACAAACCAACAAACAAACAAATTCTTCAGCTTTATAATATTATATAGTATAGATGACAAACAAAATGATGATAGTGAATTCTCTCTTTATTCTGTTTTTGGTTACCATCGATATATTTTGTTTGAATCATGATATTCCATTAATAATTACGAATATTTGGGATATCACTAGAATAGTATTTAAAAAAAAATTAAAGAGTAAGTGTATGAATCGCGCAAGAAGTAAAACTTCTGTAGGTTATCGGTACTCTTTATGAAATTCAATATTTATGTTTTAAATAATTAGGATAGGTGAGATATTAAAAATAACGCATATTAAGCATATTACAATCTTATATTTATAGAATATCAATTAAGGAAAAATATAATATTATATATTATTTGTCAGACAAGAACAACGGTTACCATGGCAACAAACGTACGTACATTTTATCGCAACACATTCACCAGCTAACCCCCCAAGTCAAGTGTGCGTAAAGAAGTTTAATTCAAAAATATTTTTACCGTATATGTTTGTATGAATTCAGCCCTTTTTAAGGTGCGAGACCCGGGATTTGAACACGCTTCACTCAGTTTCCCTAGCAAATGCGTTACCACTGGGCTACCACTGCCATTTTTACCATATACATACATCGAATTACTGCGTCTTAGAGAGTAGCAGTAAATATGACAGTCTGCTGGTGAATTAACGAATTGCTTTACTTGATAGTATTCGGCTGTTAACTGAGTAGTTTGATGACTATATCTTTTATGGACATATTATCTTTTATGGACAAGCAAATTTAACCATTCAACCAGGTGATTTTTTACAACAAAATATGTAATATTTTCTTAGTTTCGCGAATATTTGACATTTTAAATAAAACTATCTTTTCGATTTTTTTCGCGAATTTACGAAAACATAATACGTCTTAAAAATTATTGTAAAAAAAATATATATTTTTTAAAATAAAATAATAAAAAAAAAAAATTCTAAAGATCATATTGCGAAACTACTGAGAGTGCTTTACGTAAAATGTCAGTATTACCACAGTCTATACAGTCATTCAACGAAGCCGTCTAGACAGGGCAATCGTGCGGGGTGTGAGAGGTGAGACGCGGGTAGGCGAGCCCGAGCTGCATACATTTCTGCCGCCCGAATTAGTTAGCAGCTCGGGACACGACTTTAAGGGCTGTCGCGCGTTTATTTTAATTTGTAAGCAATTAAAATGGTTCATACTACCTGTGCTATATTATATATTTTTTGCTAAAATTATTTATTAGGATGAGGATTTTTTACATAATTAAGTTTAATAACAGAAATTTCAAATCCAGTAAATCTAGAAACCGAAAATATTTGTCCGTTGCCCATTTATGATAGGTGATTTGGAAATCTATTAATTACATTATATCATATAAAACTAACTTTGCTAAAAAATTGAAAATATAATATAAATTTATATATAACTAAATTCAATTTGACTTATGTAATATAATTTGCTAGATTTAATTTATTTTTATTATAACTTAATTTATTTCATTTAATTATCTAGTTATTCATTAAATTAATTATAATGTCACATAAAAATATTCATTCAATCAAATCAAATAATTGTTAAACCAATTGTATATTTTATTTTTTATTAAAGAAATAAAAGGCTTATTATTATTATTATATGAGATTTTGTAAAACTCTATTTGAATTTGCCTCCGCGAAATGCCTTTTTGTATTCTTTGCTATGAAGAACTTCGATAAATAACTAAATAATAATATTATATTTTAATTAAATTACAAAAAAAAACTGTAACAACCCTGCGTAATGCGAAGTACGCTACGCGGTGTCGGCTTTTCTTCAAACATCAAAGGCGATAGCCCACTGTTATTTTTTAGTACACTGTGGTATTACAAACTCGCCTAAGCAAAAATAAGGACGTTAACACATAAAAGAAAATCACGTGTCTCGTCATACATATAACTCTCAACTGAATAGTAAACGTTAGACGTGACTGGGCAATTTTAGATATTTCTGCATAGTTTTTAGTCTGTCTGGAGTAGAGACCGACACATAATTGATGGATGGACGCGATTTGTTAAAGACTTAGTGAGTGTACGTGTACTGTAAATGGAAATAGAAAGGAGTATTAGTGGTTTAAGGCAGTGATAGCCCAGTGGAAACCAAATGAAGCGGATTCAAATCCCGGGTCTCGAACTTCTGATATTTTCATGTGCGAATCATTTCTAACATGATTACCACTTGCCTTACGGTGAAGAAAAACATCGTGAGGAAACCTGCTTGTCTGAGAGAACCTAGCAAGTTTTCGAAAGACATGTGAAGTCCGCCAACCTGCACTTGTCCAGTGTGGTGGACTATGGCCTGATCCCCCTCGAATTGAAGGAGGCTCGTGCCCAACGGTGGGATGTTAAAAAAGGGCTGACTGATGATTAGTGGTTCTAATATATATAAAAGTAAAAATTTTAGTATAAAAGTAAAAATTTTAATTTTGGTTTGTGCAACATTGTTTATCTTCGTTTTTTCGCTGATTGCTTTGTTTAAGTATAATATTTAGTAGTATTACTACATAATTTTTAGAAAGACGTGAAAACCGCTAACCCGCACTGGGCCAGCATGGTGGGCTATGGCCTGATTCCCCTCGTATGGGGAAGCCTGTTGCCCCCTTATGAATTTTGAAAAATGCTAAAACATGTATTTATTTAATTGTATTTTTTTGAATGGTATTGTAACGTTTTTCCGTGAGAATGAGATAATCTCCTGCCGTAAAATCTAAAAAGTAGCCTATGTTGCTTTCCAGCCCTCCAACTATATATCTCTACAAAAAATCACTCCAATACGTCATTCTGATTCGACGTAAAAAAGAGGACAAACAAAGAAACACATTTTCACATTTATAATATTAATCCATATATCCATATATGGATTTACTTATAATATATTTTATGGTACACAAATAAAAAAAATAACTAAACACATAACCGCATTGAGTAGGTACGTGTTTTCAGATGTCGGTAAAACCATAGCACGAAAAGAATAATAGAACTATATCTATTAAAATATAATGCTTAAAACTTCTTTATAACTTGGTAAAAATACATGGTCTTTTATTGTTTTTCTAAAATCACTCTTTTCCGTTTGATCACGTACTTTAACCGCTACATTTCACGACAAACTTTACTATAACAGAAATAAAATCAACTTCCACAGACGACTTCGTATTGAATATCACGACTTCAGCAATTTCAATTGTGTTATCTAGAAGTTTCTATTCCTGCACTGAACGGGTTTCTTGAATAAAGGCACTTATCAAACAAACTTCGAAACGGTTGAAGATGTGCACAATCTTTGTAGGTGACAATATTTTGAATTAGTTACGTTCTGCTGAATGTTTTATTTGGTTTTTGGATGCGATTGTTGTAAAAGTTTAAAAATATGACTTTGATAGTTTGCTGAAATGTTAGAATAGAAATGCTTACCGTTGAACCGTTTTGGAGTTGTTAGCTGCATAAATAAATAAATGTCAAGAGATGTCGTGGGACAATTGGTAGGAACGAAGTTCTTTTCGCAGTCTGCCCTTGGCTTATAAATTAGATCTTAAACATTGTATTGTATCATAAACATCAAGCAGCGTACATACTGGTAAATTGAAGCTCATCGAAGAAAGGCCTGTACAGAATGCAGTAAATAACTAATCCTTGTTGGAAGTCCGTTAAAAAGTGTCGTGACGGTATAAATATTACACTTTTTTTCGTCTAGCTCTCATTTGCCGAGTAATGTGCGACAAGAAACTTCTTTCTAAAATGAATATTTCTTAATTCGTTTGTACGGTATGGGTTCTTAAACCATTCATCCGTTTGCAATGAAACTTTGCTGAGGTTTGCGTGCATCTACTAAGTTCCTGCCCTAAAAATTATTTTTCTGTATATTTGTCCTCTATGCATTCCTTAAATATTCATCATTCATTCAAACATTCATGGGACACACCCAAGCAAAGCCAGGCTAAGTCTCTAGTGGAACATAAAATTTACATCTTTATGCTGAAAATATGGACCTCTATTTCTTTTACACCACATAACGTTTCCTTGGTAACATCACGTTGTATCGCGACCCGAATAATTCAAAACGCCTTTGTTACTGGACATAAATAAGCATTTTAGCGCTACCGCATCGTCAATCCCGACACTATCATATAAGGCGGGATTTATCGCACCCTTTGATTACGATTTACATGACTCTACAAGTTACAAGTGAAAGCAGGAAAAATAACTGTTTAGTTTTGTATCCCAAAAGGAAAAAACGCTTTGGAGCTCCATTTATACTCAAAATATAGGCATAACAATAATTTTATATATATAAAAATCTCTTTAAAATCCGAATAATGTACAGTAATATTATCTTAATTCTGATTACTATTATCTGGGTTTATTGATAACAGGTTTGTGTATGTATATTTGTTACTCCTCCAAGCAGAAAAGGCTGAATCGATTTGGATGAAATTTAGTACATAGAGAGACTATGAATTGGAATAAGTTATACTATTATCTATACATATAATAAAATTGTAACTAAGCCGAATCTGCCCATTAAATATTTTTTAGAAAGTCTTATTGAAATAGATATTATTATTGATACAGAGGCCGAATTTATAGTTTTTGGAGATTTTGTCTGTCTGTGACCGCATCACGGAAAAGCTATTGGAGGGATTTTGATGAAATTTGGTATGATGATAGCTGGTTATCCGGGTCAACATATAGGATACTTTTTACTGTAGGAAATATCTTATCTGTTGAGAAATCTGTACTAAACGTTAATATAATAAAAATGGGCAATAATTACATAATATCGTAAATACCAAAAGACACCCCTATGCACTTGAGTGAAGCGAGGTTAAGTCACTAGTGAAAAATTAATAGTTTCGCGCCTTCATTGTCGCTACTACATATACACTTATACCAAACAACTGACTTGATAAGGGAAGATATAAGAACGTTTTTATGTGAATCGCGACTTGAATGCCGCGCGATTTACGAGACATTTGTGCTGTATTTGTATCTTATAACACAAATCGAATATTCAAAATTTAATAACATACTAGTGACTCATCCTCGTTCCGCTCGGGTTCGTCCCTATTTACGTTTTAACGTTTAGTATACATTTCTCAGAGATGAGATATTTTCCCGCATTTTCCCGTAGTTTGGGTGAAACCTATTTTAGAGGTTTTTTGTAGTTTTAGCACGGGGCCGCGAAGCGAAGCGAAAGCGAAGCGAAGCCGCGGGTTCTGCTAGTATAATTATAATTATTTGCACACTGGAAGGCGGGTTGAGTGCATAAGCAATCCTGCTACATCTCATTATGATAGAAATTCCTTTGGGTAGTACTGGCTTTTCTAGCCGGTGAGTCCCACAGGATCTCCTATATGTAAACATATTATGTGGTATGCGTAAATGCATTTGTCAATGTTAAAAAATAACAGATGGCAATACTACGTATTATTTTTTATCTCACTCTATGGAATTTAGAAATAGATGCTTCTAATTTGAAGTGATCAAAGCTAATTAAATCATATATTCTATAAAAAAGATATTAAAAAGCCAAGTTGTAAGTAAAAATTAAATACCGATGCCTTTCTCTATTTAGGAAAATTCCACAGGAACTAATTTCGCGAAAACGCCTCGGTAAAAATTCCCCCCGTCTATACAGTACGCGTGCCACGTCACTACACTTGATATAATTTTAATTAAACTTCGCCGAGAAATGTGAAACCCGCCGGTAGATTATGCTCGTTTTACATGGAGATGATATTTTTTTTATATTTTTTAGGGTTCCGTATGACTAACGAAAAAACACAACATATTTATACAAACATAATATATGCCTATTTTAATCTATTTTAGTTGTTTTTGTCAAAATTTGGTATATAATATTATAAAAGTTTATGTGAGATCTTCACATGAAGTGACCTTCATGAGGAGGAAGCCTCGGGCAAAGTAGCCATTTATCAAATTAATTCGTCCAATGGTTGCATGCTACGTAATTTAATGTACCAATGTATTAAAACATTTATAATATGTTCTATTTAAATTATTTTATTGCTTAAACGCGCAAATCTTTGAAACTACCAATAAGATTTGAACATTAAAAAAAAAGGCAAGCAATTATATATATATATAAACTAGCACAAATGAAAAACTAAAACAAATCTATCCCACGGGGACCATATATTTTTCCGGTATACGATATCAGCATGCCAAATTTTACTAAATTAGGTGCATAAGTTGTTGTGTACTAAGCTGTATAAGTTACTATAGTTTTTTAACTATCCCACGGGAACTCCTTAATTTTCCGGGATGAAAAGTTTCTATAATATTGACCGGGAATATAAGGTACCACCATGAAAAATTTCATTTAAATCGGTCCAACAGTTTCGGGGATTAGCCCGTACAAACAGAAAAACAGACAAACGGATAAAGAAACAAAATATCTGAAAATATCTGGATTTGTTCTATTATTTTTCTTACATCTCACTAAGTCGGTTTTTAGCACTTTTTTTCTATGTCCAGACATACGACCTCTACAGTTTTATTATAGGTATAGATTAGCTACGCGAACAGAACAAGGGCAATAGCAAAATGCAAACAGCTACAATTAAATCAATAATATTGCTATATTTAATTATAATACTTATTAAAAAAATTTAAATGTTAAGAATTAAAATCAACAAATATTGTAATGTACTCTGGTGCCATTTTTGAATTTTTGAAAACCATTTTCGTAAAATTGTGGGTAGGCTGTCTGTAACAAGTACATAACGCTTTTGAGACGTCTAAAACCTGTGTCTATCCCGTGACCATGATTGCTGTAAAGTATTTGAAACGTCGGGAACCAAAAATCAAAATAAATCCACGAAGTAATCCGAAAAGATAGTTTCATTTTAAATGTCAAATATTCGCCTAAATCTAAGAAAGAATTATAAAGTAACTAACATTGTCTCATGATATTGTAAGGAAAGGAGACGATTGACAAATTCCTATAATTTTACGGGTTTTACTGATTATTTAATTTACCTGCGACAATACATACGATGAGGCAGTGGTAGGTAGCCCAGTAGTAACGCGCTCGCTTGGGAAACCGAGTAAAGCGGGTTCAAATTCCAGGTCTCACACCTCTGATATTTTCATGTGCGAATCAATTCCAATATGATTACCACTTGTCTTAGCGGTGAAGGAAAACACCGTGAGGAAACCTGCATGTCTGAGAGAACCTAGCAAGTTTTCAAAAGACATGCTCAGTCCGCCCTCACTTAGCCAGCGTGGTGGACTATGGCCTGATCTCCCTCGTACTGAATGGCCCATACCCAGCAGTGGGACGTTAAAAAGGGCTGAATACAATACATACGTAATACAATCGCGTCTTGGCAAACGTACTTAAAGCGGCTGGCAGCGCTTGGATGCGTGGGGCTGAAGATCAAGCTCAGTGGCGTGCCATAGGAGAGGCCTATGTCCAGCAGTGGACAAAAGCAGACGATAATGATGATATCATACAATTAAAACACATTGCCTTCCTTCAGCAACAGTCGGGTATTATCGTTCGGGTAACAATAGTACTTTAAAAAGCTCAACAATTAGACAATCCATTGGAAGTACAGGCGGTTATGATATAAACTTTTTAGTAGTACGTAATAAGCGGAATATGGAAATGCGTTGGCAAAGAGACCCAGCGAAGTTTTTAATAGTTGGAATTGTCTGTTCATACAATTTGAGGACATTGTAGCGAAGCGGGCGCGTAGCCAGATAAAAAGTTATTAGTTTATTTTTGTAATGTAATACCGTTTCTGTCCGCTTCAAAATTTAAATTTTATACCGCTATATTTTTACCGTCAACGACTGTGGTATTGCAGTACGTGTTTTGAAACCACAGGTCCGTTTTTCGATCGAGGATAATATTTTAGTTGGCTTTCAAACATTTTCCTTGGACTAATCTAGCAAGTAATGATGAAAAGAATGTTCCGGTATTTTCTGGAATATCTAATACTGTTATCTAATATTCTGTTAAGCTATTTAGCTAAGCGTGGAAAAAATGTTTTGAGTCTATTTTAAATTTGGTGTACCTATTTTTTACATTAATACCAATTTTACATTATGAAAAATTGGGGGGCGGGGAGGGGGAGGGGGGTTTCTATGTCGCCTAGGTGGGGAGGTAAACTGTACAGGTCGAATATCTGTACATAGAAAGTCGGATGTAAGAAGAGAAATAGAACAAATCCGATATTTTTTCAATTTTTTGGTTTCTCTGTCTGTTTGTCTGCTTGTACGGGGTAATCTCCGAAACTGTTGAACCGATTTAAATGAAATTATGGTGGTACCTTATATCCTCGGTCAATATTTTAGATACTTTTCATCCTGGAAAATTAAAGAGTTCTCGTGGGATAGTTAAAAAACGTATACTGCTTAGTAAACAAAAACTACTGATTGGTTTTTAATGAAACTTTACAATAATATAGTTTATACATCAGAATAACAAATAGGCTACTTTTTATCCCGGAAAATGAATGGTTCCCGTGGAATAAATTTATTTTTGTTTATCTAGAGGCGAACCCGAGCGAAGCGAGCGTGAGCCGCCAGTTCATGCATCTTACTAATCGAAACTCATTGAAACATTTTAGTCTTGGAACTCAGATAATTGTGTTATACAGAGTAGTAACAAAATGTTCATTATACAGTACATAATAAGGTTGTTTTTGCTGTTCCCTAAATCAAGTTTTCGAAGTCACTTGCTAGGCTTTGATATTGGCTTATTACTTTTGGCGAAATAATGAACTTTCCGAAACAGATTGATGAGAACGTGTTATGAATTTAATAATTAAGTTCTACAAGTTAGTTTTACAGCGAGCTGAATTCAATATGTATACTATATGATTTACAACTTAAGTAAAGGTAAGATTAGATAGAAGGTTTGTATGGCCTTGGAATGAGAAATGCCATTTGTGCTTTGTTTTTATCACACCTACTAGCAGAACCCGCGGCTATGCCCGCGTTCAATCTACAAAAAAAAAACTCTTTGGCTTTATGTTACACAGCGACTCACGTTTCGCTTGGGTTCGTCGTTATGTACATATTTATATAGTATTATTCATACAAAAATACTAAAATCGTGATTAAAAATGGGGGGTGGAGGTAGGAGGTTGAAAAATACTTTACGACCTATTCTCATACCTACCAAATATACAAAAAAAATCCTTATAATCGGTCGAGTCGGTTCGAAGGAGTGCGACCACAAACACCGTGACAACACACGAGCCCGCGACTTTATACTACACACGTCAATATTGCTGGAATGTTCTAATTGTTCATAAAATTAATGTTTCCTTTATTATTCATTGGTTTTCAGCAATATCAGATTCTTATGAGTCCATGGTGTGGTCACTGTAATGCGATCTAATTGCTTATCGTCTATTATATTTAAAGTTAATATTTTTATAAAGTGCTATATTCTAGGTCAAGCGATCACCGACTTGTGAGAGGCACATTGAATATCAGTGTAAGGCTTGAACGGTCTCGACTGATGAAGTCTACGCTCCGACCAGCGCCACACCAAATTCAAAACCCTGAGAGCTTTCAGCTGGAGCACAAAAACCGCTTTGATTGCCTAGACAGCGATGTGGACTGTTATAATGATGGGTTCGTGGAAGCTGTCCAATCAGTTGGGTCTAAGTACTTAAAAAGACACTCGAAAAATAGACCCAAAAAGATTTCCGATCCTACTCTAGAGCTCATGACGGAAAGGAGAGAAATGATCTTGCAGTCGCCGGATGATGCGTTCAAGTACCGGCAACTTAATAGACAGATTTCAAAGTCCCTAAGACGTGACCTTCGCACCTATAATACTGAGCGTATTATAGACACAATAGAGCAGAACAAAGGCTCCAAAGTTTTCGCGAGGGATCTGTCTATTGGACAAAGCCGGCTAGTGAAGCTCAAAACCGACGACGGTAGGATCGTTTCATCTTATCCTGAGCTTATTTATGGAGGAGGTCGAGAGATTTTATGGACAGCTCTTTACATCAACGCGACAACCCATCAGTCTGGACAACGATCCAAGGGCCAGACTAACCCGACACTATACCGAAGGAATCCCGGACGTCAGCCTGAGCGAGATTAGGGTGGCTTTCAAACAGCTCAAGAACAACAAGGCACCGGGTGCAGATGGAATTACGGCTGAACTTCTGAAGGCGGGTGGAGAACCGATCCTTGTGGCCCTTCAGAAATTATTCAATTCCGTCATACTTCAAGGAAAAACCCCACGAGCATGGAGCAGAAGCATAGTGGTATTGTTCTTTAAAAAGGGCGATAATGCCTTGTTAAAGAACTACAGACCCATATCGCTTCTGAGCCATGTTTACAAGCTGTTTTCGAGAGTCATTACGAACCGTCTTGAATGCAGGCTCGACGACTTCCAGCCTCCCGAACAAGCTGGCTTCCGTAGAGGTTTTAGTACCGTAGACCACATTCATACGCTGCGGCAGGTTATACAGAAGACCGAGGAGTATAACTTGCCTCTTTGCTTGGCGTTTGTGGATTACGAAAAAGCCTTTGATTCGATCGAGATTTGGGCTGTGCTGCAATCTCTCCAGCGGTGCCAAGTTGACCACCGGTATATCGAAGTGTTGAAGTGTTTGTGTGAAAACGCCACCATGTCAGTCCGACTTCAGGACCGGGACTCGGGACCTATCCAACTGCAGCGAGGAGTACGACAGGGCGATGTCATCTCGCCGAAATTATTTACTGCTGCATTGGAAGATGTCTTTAAGATCCTGGACTGGAACGGACTGGGCATCAACATTAACGGCGAGTACATCACTCACCTTCGGTTTGCCGATGATATAGTGGTTATGGCTGAGACCATGGAGGACCTCAGTATAATGCTCAATGACCTCAATGGAGTCTCCGAACGAGTTGGTCTAAAAATTAACATGGATAAGACGAAAATTATGTCAAATGTCCATGTTGCAACCACTCCAGTTTCTATCGGCGATTCCATGCTCGAAGTTGTAGACGAGTATATATACCTGGGACAAACTGTCCAGTTAGGTAGGTCCAACTTCGAGAAAGAGGTCAATCGACGGATCAAACTCGGATGGGCAGCTTACGGGAAGCTACGTAACATCTTCTCGTCCCGAATACCGCAGTGTCTCAAGACAAAAGTCTTCGACCAGTGTGTGTTTCCAGTGATGACATACGGCACAGAGACGTGGCCGCTCACGATGGGCCTGATAAGAAAGCTCAAGGTCACACAGAGAGCAATGGAAAGGGCTATGCTCGGGGTTTCCCTGCGAGATCGAATCAGGAATGAGGAGATACGCAGAAGGACCAAGGTCACCGACATAGCCCGCAGAATATCCAAGCTCAAGTGGCAGTGGGCAGGGCACATCGCTCGCAGAACAGACGGTCGTTGGGGACGCAAAGTTCTCGAGTGGCGGCCACGGACCGGAAGGCGAAGCGTGGGTAGGCCTCCCACAAGGTGGACCGACGACTTGGTCAAAGTCGCCGGAGCCCACTGGATGCGGATGGCCCAAGACCGGTTGTCATGGAAATCTTTGGGGGAGGCCTATGTCCAACAGTGGACGTGTTTGGGCTGAAACAAACGAACGATATTCTAGGTGGCTTGACTCGCACGTAAGAAGTTATACTTCTTTTTTGCTGCAGTAGACAAAAATGAACACTAAAAAAATAAATATCCTTCAATACGAAACCAAGTTACCAAAAATTGTCAATGCACTTGTCGTTTCACAGCAATGAAAACACCTGCCTGAGCAACACGAAATAAGGTTATCTGAGTAGGAAAATCGTTATCGTCATTTTGCAGCATCCCAACACCCAAGCTGAAAGTACCTACGTTTATCAGAGCAGAATGTCTGAGTGTATCGTAACATTACAAAATCCTGAAGAAGTTTAAACAAGATTTAAACAATTCTCTGTTTAAATAACAATTCTTAAGTGAGACTTAACTTGTACTTTGTAATATCTCCTTCACAGATGGCTTGTCTCAGTGAGACTGAAATCGGTCAGAAGTAATTAATTAAATGTGTGTTGCTATGCACTGCATTATCGTATCTTTTCATTTATCTTAGTAAACCACATTACTTGTGTTCACACTATCTTTACAAATAAATAAAATTGATATGTTTGTTTGTAATGTCAAAATAAAAGCTTTCTACTAAATGCATGTGAAAATATATACCTTATGGTATATATGGTATATATGGATAAAAAAAAACTTAAAAAAAAAAATAAAAACCGACTTCCAGGCACAGAAAAGTAAGAAATAACCAAACGGGGGTTTTCATTTAGAATAGATACCTAATCAGATATTTTCGAAGTCGGTGTGCTTTGATTTGTATTGGCTGGCACCGACTTCGAAAATATCTGATTAGGTATCTATTCTAAATGAAAACCCCCGTTTGGTTATTTCTTACTTTTCTGTGCCTGGAAGTCGGGTTTTTTTTTTTTTTTTTAAGTTTTTATTTTTCCATTTTTGGTGTAGACGTACGTAATAAGCAGGTAATTTGTAAGAAGAAAGATTTTTAAAAACATATTCGATTAAGCCATTTATTCAGACCCCTAATGACACTCACAACCCATCTAGGTGTAAAGTTCTCATCAATACAAATTAATCAAGCCCAAACACCAGGTAATTACTGTAAATCGTTGAGGAGTTTCCTCAACTGTCTTTCGGTTCCATCATCAGATCGACTCCAGACCTTCATTAAATAGTAGTGCTTTAAAATACTCAATGAAAAAAAATTAACAAGCGCACTAGTCGCCACTACGATTTTCAAAGGTTCCCCTCGATTTCTCTAAGATTCCATCATCAGATCCTGATTTCCTTATTATGGTACCACCCTTAAGATATCTCCTTTCAAACAAAAAAAGAATCATTAAAATCGGTTCATGAACGACGAAGCAATCCGCGAACATACATAAAATTACATCCACGTAAACAAAAAAATTCATAATTTTTTTTTCATAAAATGAAAACTACTGGGCCAAACTATGTTAAATTTTTATGGGACCAAATGGCAACTATTCCGCATTAAACAAAAGAAGAATCACGTAAATCGGATCATAAATCTCAGAGTAATCGATGTACATACATAAAAAAAAATATACCAATCGAATTGATAACCTCCTCCTTTTGGAAGTCGGTTAAATATAAGAAGAAAAAACAACTTTTAAAATTTTTATCTCTCTATCTGTTTGTTTCGGCTAATCTCAGAATCGGCTGGTCCAATTTTGTCCGGACTTTCACTGGCAGATAGCTGATGTTATAAGTATAAGCTGTGAGAAAAAGAATTAGGATTCTGAGGAAAAATAGTAAAACCCATGAAGTTGTGAACAAAATTCGCGTTTCCATGTTCGTCCCGAGTGATACGAGGGTAATTCGCTAGTTAGGTATAATACTAACTAGCGGCTCACCCTCGCTTCGCTCGGGTTCGTCGCTAGGTACGTTTTACATAGATCTTTAATATAGTTATTTTCCAGCATTAGCCATATAAATAACAACAAACAAATGACAAACAATTTTACTACGATTTTTCAATTAAACTTCTAAAAAGCTGCTGATGACGGAATGGCAGTTCGGTTCAGAGTGACATTTCCTTAGGGGCTGTTTGAGCAAACTTGTCTTTAAAACAAAACTAAAAAAAAACGTATTTTCTACAGCTAATAATATCTATCGACCAATACGTGAATAGAAGTTTTATACCCCTTTTAGAATAACTTGAAATATTTATTAACCTGCCTTAACCTGTAACTTCGCGTTACATCTAAAAGCAAAATGTTCCTTCATCGATCATTACTAATTATATAGAACGTTGAAAACTTTATTAGTTGGTAATATACATTTATCTTTGGAATAGCTCCAGGTTCGGGTCCGATTAGTTTTTAGGGTTCCGTCCCTCAAAAGGTAAAAAAAGGAACCCTTATAAGATCACTCTTTTGACCGTCTGTCCGTCTATCTGTCCGTGTGTCACCACCGATTTTCTCAGGAACGGGTGGACCTATCAAGTTGAAATTTATACCAGTTACTGAGGTCTATCCCACGGGGAAAGAAGGAATAATCCTGAATTTTCGAAGATAACGTATTATATCGTTGCACGTGTATCGATAGCCACAATTCACCGTTTATTCAGCTCGAAACCAATGAAATGAAATTCGACTTGTATGCTCATATGACCAGACCAGTTGCGCAAAATTTAATTTTTATCGAATATGACGTAAATTGAACGAATGGTGAACTTATTTTATTTCAACACATTTCCATCAACATCCTCTCGAGTAGTATAATATGCTTTGCTCAGTACTATCTAAACAAGAGTACTCCAATTAACCATTCCCCCTGAGATAAATGTGTTTTTTTTTCTTCGGAATATCCATGAATGCATCCTTATCTCAAGTTCCGTCTTGTCATTTACACAATACTAACCCTTCAGTGGGAACAATGTAACGCGCTATTCCTCGACAGCTTCAAACCTAAAATACATAAATATGACATGATGGTAAACCAAGAAACTAATTTTTTAATTTATTTATTCTTTAAAATAATCGGATAATTTTTTTCTTATTAAATTTCTCATTAAATTAAATTTTCTACTGATTTCAAAAGCCTTAAGTTTTAAATATACTGTTTGTAATACAAATTATTCTTTAAATTATTATTTTTTAATTATTTAACTATTTTTTTCGGATTTTATTGCGATTTTATTCTATATTAGCGATTTACCCTTGCTTCGCTCGGGTACGTTTAGGTAGATACATTTAACAGTTAGTATAGAATAGATAGACTATATATCGTCGGCGTAGGTGGAGAACTAAATAACTCAAATTTTCTAGTTTGGAGAAAATCGCGATTTACTGATTTTTTTCCAACTTTTTGGCATAACCCATAAATAAAAGAAAATGTTACTGTCGTTAATTTTATACACTTTACGTCTCATTCTACGTTACTGTTTTAACATATTTACTTTACCATTTGGAATACAAAAATGGTTATATTTCTGAAACGGGACAAGTTATTAAAATGCTTGTTAGAGTAGTATATGTGGCATTTTTTGGGTGTTACGAAAATGATTAAATGTCAATTTGGCTAAAATCTAAGTTATTTAGTTTTTATATATATATATATATATATATATATATATATATATATATATATATATATATATATATATATATATATGTAGGTACAAAAATGTAGGAAAAATTAACATTTCTGAACTTTTCGATTTTCCAGCTGTTTTTTGGGTTTTCCCTATTTTTTTAAACTTCAACCAACCCATACATATCCCCAACAAAACAAAAAATATATATTTAAATTACTCCAGCCGTTTTTGAGTTTTAGCAAGGTAGCAAGGCATATAATAATAATTGGCCGCTAAGAATATCTCAAGATTCATAGACAAATCATTATAATATAAAAATTTTCTCTATTATTATTACGTAACGTGTCAAATGTTATAGAAACAGCGGATTTTTTTCAATTTGTAATAATGGATGATACATTAAGTTTTAGTGAATCTTCTAAAAAGGTGTCGGCAACGGAGTGGCATCTTGGTACGGAAAGTGATATTTCCTTAGGGGCTGGTTCAACGAGATTTTCCTTACAACAGAATCTACATGTATTACCTACGGTATGTTTATATATAAAACATATGAGACGTATTACTTAAGTAATAAGTTTAGGCTTGATTTTCAATTTCCTTTTATCTTTTTCTCCATTTATATTTTCTGTCACTTTATATATTATTTATTTATTTATTTATTTATTTATTTATTTATTTATTTATTATATATAATACAGATTATATCTGTTTATATAAGGAATAATATTTTAAATTCATACGATACAATAAAACCTACATAAGATGTAGAATTACGACACAGCTTCTAAAGCCAGGAGAGGCTCCTACGCTCTAACAACTTTGCGTATATTTAATTCTGTTATATTTCGAAGAGAATTTCTAAGGTATGGTGTAAGAGTATTAAAAAAAAAAGTGATTTTATCTATAAAATTCACAAATAGTAACAAATATTGTAATAATTTTTCGGTCAAAATTTTTCATATACTCGTTTATACGTTGGAATTCAATAACTGAAATTATTTAGGATTCTGTAGCCAAAAGGCAAAAAAGGAATCCGTCACGATTTTTTTTACTTGGCTAAGATGGCCGTGACGATAGTAACAATATAAGGGTTAAAGTAATATAAGCAAGTTGTACAAAAAGGGTAAAAAAAAAGTTGAATTACTATCTCCTAAACTAAGCCAGAGCCTATATTTTAGTTGACAAACGTTCCGCTTTCACAATTGAATTTACAACTATTTATACGTCATGCGTATCTCAACAATATCAACAATTTATATTATAAATATGCATCATGCTTGGATAAAAGGAAAAGAAGAAGTATGGTTGCCTTATTCTTCAAGAAGGAAGACAAATCCCTTCTGAAATATCGGCCTATGTAATAATTCCACTGCGGGAATTAACGCGTGAATTCGTAAGCGGCCATGGTCATGGGCAGACGGCTGGTGCAACCCAGTCGAAAAGTCGGGAACAAAGTATATAGCCACTTATGAATTCACGCGTTAAGTTTCGTAGTGTAATTATTACATAATTATGAAACGTGATAATTTAAAAACTTATATAGACCTATCTATCTCTTATAGCATATCTACAACTTTTTCTCAAAAGTCATAATTCATCTCACGTGTAGACTCGACAATTTTCAACTCTCAGAACTGGCCGGATGTCGAAGGGGATACAGCACCATAGACCACATGCACTAAATGCAAAAGATTATATTAATATTCAGCCTTCGTACGAGTACCTGGTATTTTAAATAAAACTATCTTTTCGGATTATTTCGCGGATTTATTTTGATTTTTGGTTCCCGACGTTTCGATTGCTTTACAGCAATCATAGTCACGGGAGAGACTAAGGTGCTAAACATCTCAAAGGCGTTATATACTTGTTACAGACAGTGCCTACCCACTATTTTACAAAAATGATTTCAAAAAATACAAAAATGGCACCAAAGTACCTTACAATATTTGTTAATTTTTAATTCTAAACATTTAAAAAAAAATTAAAACTTTAATAAGTATTATAATTAAATAAATCCGCGAAAAATCAAAATAAATCCGCGAAATAATCCGAAAAGATAGTTTTATTTAAAATGTCAAATATTCGCGTAAATCTAAGAAAGTATTACCTGGTATTTGTGGACTATATGAAAATATTTGACTATATTCAAAACCTGGTGTGTTCTGCAACGGTGCCAAGTAAATTGACACCGATAATAATTCCATCTAACAAAAATAAACGCTGACATGATATTACTAAAAGGTTTCTTTTGCCTTTTGCTGGCTAGTGATTTATTCATAGATACATAGTCCAAAGATAACCTGGCTATTGCCCAACTTTCACACAAATCTATTCAATGCCTTACGTACGAACGTGACAAATGTCCAATTATATTCACAAACTTTTATAATATTCGTTATACAACTGTGTTTAATCAACAGAAAGAGTTGGAATCGAAAAAGCCATTTATCCCAGCATCTTTAATGGAGAAACTGTCCTTTTTATCAGCATATACGTCTACTACAAGCAAAATTGAGATCTTGTGTATGCAACAGAATAATGTGAACAGGTATCTAGTTGACAATCGTACCAATACAGTGTAGTGTCTAGAATTTCTGGTATAATAAGCTATAGCTCACAATAATTATAGCAATCATTCACTATTGTAGTATTCTAAGCGTTATATAATCCAGAATCTAAAGCATAGAATAGGCTATACCTTCTATACTACTGATATATGAGCTGTAATCGATTTCTGCATGGACTAAATATTTTTATACTACAAATATTTGGTTTAGTCTGGTTCCTTAATATATAATAATTATAGTAACTTAAAAAAAATTGACACTTAGTGCATTTTTCATTAAAAATTACCTCGAATTTTATGTAAATTTATTCAAAAATAACTATAGTTTTTTTAAATTACACTATCTTTTTTGATTTTTCAAGAAACGTCGGGAACCAAAAATAAATCCGCTAAAAAATCGAAAAAATAGTTTTAAAATATATTCGCGTAGAATATCTGAGAAGGTATTAGATGATGGTTTTTTTCTTGTAATTTATATTGAATTAGTCATTAAAAAAAGTAGAACAATTAAAATCAATCCAATAGACAAATAAAACGTTACTTATCCAAGAACAAAATATATGGGAATACTAGCGACTCACCCTCTCTTTGCTCGGGTTCGTCCCTAGGTTGCTTCGAAAAACAAACTTCTTTTTATTTATTTTTTGGTTTTAATTTTTTTTCGTCGGACCCTATTTTTTTTTCTAAAATGAAATTAGCCTAAGTTACTCCATATAACATTAGCTATCTACCAGTGAAAGTGTCGTCATAATCCGTCCAGCCGTTTCAGAGATTAGCCGGAACAAACAGACAGACAGACAAAAATTGTAAAATATGTTGTTTTGGTATATGTACCGTGTATACATCCATATGCATTTAGTAAAAAGCGGTTATTTTAATATTACAAACAGACACTCCAATTTTATTTATTTGTAAAGATTATATTTTAATTCTTTACAGATTTTTTTGGCTTTACATTTCTAACTTACTATGCAAAAGTTTACCTATGACGTACGCATATGTATTTTTAAGTTCATATGCACCTGAACATCACTTGTATATATCCAAAATCATGCCATTGTGTTATGGTACGTTAAATATTAGCTAAAATTTCAATAGTTTTAATATCAACTAGCGACTTATAATAAAACTCTCTAAAACTAAGTTAAGTACTTTAGTCCGCCAACCCGCACTTGGCCAGCGTGGTGGAGTACGGCTTGATCCCCCTTATACTGAAGGGAGACCCATGCCCAGCAGTGGGACGTTAAAAAGGTCTGAATACAAATTTTACTAATATTTTGCAGGTTGCAACTGGTTATTCGTTATAACGAGCATATTACAACTTTTAATCATGATAAATAATACGATACTATATTTCATTTATTTCATACGTGGTATTCTCTATAAAGTTCCTTGGAACAGGTAATAATGTTTCATAAATACAATCATATTTAATACTTCAAGTACTTCTAGGAACGCTCACTAATCATATTAAGTCTTCTAGAATGCTACACGAATTTATATAGCAATCTAACAAAATACAATAATATTAGTCCCAGCTCAGTTAACACGATGAGGTAATTCGTGAAACTTTGTTGAACTTACACTTAGCAATCTGTATAGCTTTACTGTATTCAATTGTTAAATCAGCTGAATACAATCCTTATTCTATTTTTTTATAGCCAACTAGCGACTCACCCTTGCTCTGCTCGGATTCGTCTCTAGTTACGTTTAAACATTTAGTATAGATTTCTTAAAAATGAGATATTTTCCCGCAGTATGTTGACTTGGATAGTCGGCTATCATCTTACCAAATTTCATCAAAAAATGTCCGGTGATTTTCTCGTTGTGCGTTCCCAGACAGACAGAGACACTGACAGACAGACAGATAAACATTCTAAAATATTTTATTAAGATTTACCAAACATATTTATTTACAGATTCGACTCAATTTTTTTTTATATTATAGATAAATCTGCGTGTAAAACTTCTTTTCAGATGCTTCAATACAACAATTTATTTAGGTAACGATATCTATCACTGTTACGATTTATTAGAGTTTTCAACAAAATTCAATGACACAAACGTGACGTATGAAGCATTTTTTTACACATCACCAACCGAAAATTTTTCCGTCGCACAAATCGAATATTTTGAGTAAGACTTTTTCATCTTTATACAATAGTATGTCTAACGTAGTAACTTCATATTCTGTTTTCACTTTTAATGGGCAATGTGATATGTTTTGCTATGACGTTTTTGAAATTATACTTTTTTTGGCACGTTTGGAAAAAAATATGAGAGTAAAATTTTTAAGATGCGCGCGCACGCCGACAGCCAAAAAACGACATGATGAAGTTAGTTGAAAGCGATATAACGAAGTTAGCTGCATTCCTTTTACAAACAGAGAGTTGTGACATACGGGATGAAATCTTTACCTATTTTTGTTCTGTTACGCCAAAGAAGTATAACAAATATCTGCAAGTACATAAGCAGACACACACGATTTTTTTATACTTACGTGCAGCTGTTTCATTAAATAATAAATGAAATTAATAAAGTGTATCTGTTATGAAAAGAACTGTAGAATAAAGCCCCTTCCTGACTTGGCGATGCGGTATCGGTGCAATTAAAGTACGCTCGGTAAAATTCTTACCGATTCTTTACCGAGCGTCTATATCTGAGTGCACGCTTCCTGATTGGCGCGGTCTGCGCGGGAGCGGGGGGGTTAACCTGTGGCATAGTGGATACTGCGTCGCAGTACGGTCAGTAAGTAAAGCCGTTGATACCGAGCGTAAAAATCTAAGATTTTTTCAAGATTCTGCAAGATTCAATTGTTTTAAACCGAAAGCATACCGACTGTATACCGATAAGTGAGGAGATCTGGCCGACATCAGACATCAGTCTGTGGCACTTTGTTTCTGACTTGGACATTTTAGCTTCCAAGTAGAACAGATTTTATTTGTCTAAATTTTTAGAATAATATAAGTGTATCCATATATTGGAAAGCATTAAAAAGAAAGAGAAAAAGAAAAGGAGAAGAAGAAACATAAACAAAAGGATTTAATTAAATTTTATGTAATCAATTTGATATTTTTAGCATTGTACTTGAAGATCTTCTAGAGGTTAAATGGTCAAATCAAGATCTATATCTCTTCCCTGTAGTATGGATGTTTGCAGTACTTAATTATAATGAACTATTCAAGAAACGCATTTGGAAAGTTAGTACACGATTAATATAGTATTGTTGTTGTATTCAGTACCTACTTTTTAACGTCCCACTGCTGAGCACGGGCCTTCCTTTAATAAGAGGGGAATTAGGCCATAGTCCACCACGTTGGCCAAGTGCGGGTTAGCGGAATACACATGTCTTTTGATAACTTGCTAGGTTCTCCCAGACAAACAGGTTTCCTCACGATGTTTTCCTTCACCGTAAGACAAGTTGTAATCATGCTAGAAATGATTCGCACATGAAAATATTAGAGGTGCGAGACCCGGGATTTGAACCAGCTTCACTCGGTTACCCAAGCAAGGGCTTTACCACTGAGATACCACTGCCTTTGTAATATAGTAGGTTGTATAAATTGTTATTGTAGGATGGTTCGGTTGTCACAACACTAATCGTCTGTACCCTGTCATGTAAGGTTGTTACAAATTAAATAAAGATAGGTATATCACGTAAGGCAGTGGTGCCCCGTACCTAGATACCTAATCATATATTTTCGAAGTCGGTGCCAGCCGATACAAATCAAAGCACACCGACTTCAAAAAATCTGATTAGGTATATAAAATAAAAACTACCAATCAGTTATTTTTTACTTTTTAGTGCTTTTTTTGAAGTCGGTTTTTATTTTTTTCTTAAAAAGTTTTTATTACAATACTTCATAAAACACAATTTGGTGAGCATTTATTCATTCTGGCAGGTATTTTGAATTTATTGGTAGTAAAATAGATTTTTTGGTTGGTTCATTTCTGGTAGGCGTTTAAACTTAAGTCTAATGAAAATATGATTACAGTTGTTAAACTACTCGCATATAGCGTTGTGTGTGTTGCTATTCATTATATGTATGCATATTGTGATTACATACGAGAACAAACCAATAGTGGAAATCCAACAAAGTGATGTAAGTGATCAAGAATATTTAATGGTGAGTTACACATATTTTTTGATAATACTTTCTTAGATTTACGCGAATATATATTATATATTTTAAATAAAACTATCTTTTCGGATTATTTCGTGGATTCATTTTGATTTTTGGTTCCCGACGATTTAGATATCTCAAAGGCGTTTTCTCAAAAAAAAAAAAAAAAACTTAGAATTAAAATCAGCAAATATTTTAAGGTACTCTGGTGTCATTTTTGAATTTTTCGAAATCGATTCGAAATCCGCGAAATAATCCGAAAAAATATTTTTTGGATAATATAATCATGATGATAATATTACCATGGAACTAGATAGTACTGTGTGTAAATGTCCAAACATATTTATTTATTTATGGTAGTAGGTAACTTTCTAACGTCTAACTTCGTTTACAGAGTGCTGATTTTGATTTACTCGCCGAGTCAATGACTGCTCCGCCGATTATTCATGTTTTAAGCGCAAGAGGCACAGATGAAGTAATTTTCATGTTTTTTCTTATATCCAATATTGAATAATGTCGTCTAGGAAAAAAGTAAAATATTCTAAGACTTTTTAGCCAGTTATCAAAAAGCTTCATAAAACCAATCCTTCCTTTTGATTAAGCAGAAATATCCTTAACTACATTTTTGCTACATCTCCATACTTCGGAATTTTCTCCCAAAAAAAGATAATAATCAGATAGCGGTAAGTTGGAACTAAACCGGTCCCGGGCCTGCTGTGGATGCCGTGGGATTTTGTTTTCAGTAATGACGACACAATGAGTACACGAATTTTAGAATTTCAGTTTTTTTTAGAGTTTATTCTACTCCTTTTTTCTTCTATACTCGTAGTTACGAGCGTATAAAGGTTTTAGAACTTATTATAAACAGATTATTATCATGCACTTTTTTTTCAATATGTACTAATTACAATACTAAATGTGGGTAGATGGCATAATAAAACCTGTTATTTAATAAACAGTAACAGATAGATTCCCGATACATCAAGTTGTTCTGACATACGAACTGGCTATGCACTGGATATGACAAAATTATAAGGGTTCCCTTTTTGTCTTTTAGCTTAAAGCTAACTTAAAGCAATTTTCAATTCAATATATAGCTTTGACCCTGTTACACTATAACTAATAAGTACCTGGGCGACCGAGCTTCGCTCGAAGTTCTTTTTTGTTGTATCATATTTTTTAGATAAAAAAAGTAAAAACTTGAATAAATACAAAAAAAAAAAAGTAAAAACTTTGTTTCCGATCGAGATTCGAACTCGGAGACCTGTGATTGTTAGTATTGTGCCTTGGTCGCTTGACCACGATGCATATGCCTGATTCTGCGTGAATTAATAGGTAAGAAAACCGCATGAAAACTCGAAAACACGCGTTTTTCTAGACATAAGACTAATCAAGATTGATTTTTCTCCCCCGAAAACCTCCACCAGCGAAATCGTTAAAGCCGTTTCCGAGATCGCCGATATAAACAAATAAATAAATATACAACAATTACTCGTATAAATATAATATTAATTTATATTATAAATACTAATTTGATATGAGACCTTTGATAATAAATAAAACATTTGTTTTAGATAAAACCTAATTTCGATAGTGGAATTATCACAACGTCAAATGGACTTTTATACATATATAAAGCATTAACGTCATATTTGTTAAAAGAATATTGTAATAGATGGGTGAATGGCACAATTATTTATTGGCGCCACGGTATGATATATTTTGAACATTTTTTACTACATAGTAACTATTCAAGCCTTTTCTTTTAACATAAAAAAAATGCATTTACGCATCCCACCTGTATACAGGTTCATGTGTATAAACTTAGATTTACATCATAATGTTTCATCTGAACGGGTGCACAACTTAGACCAGCTTGGCAACTGGCTTCCCTCAAGGCGGCGGATCCCTACATACAGGTGGTATTGTGGGACTTATTAACTAGAAAATTAGTACTACTCACTATAACCCAACGGAACCTCATCTGTCTTAATGGGGCGTCGTAGCATGGCTTACGCACTCAACCACATTCAAGCCTAACCCGGGATTCGAACGCAGGACCTCGTAATATACATATATAGCCGTTTTGCTAGTCACTAGACCAGGTAGTTACTTAATTACTGTTAAAGTAAATTCAAACCGAAATATTATGATTATAATGATTTATTATAATTCATAATGAATAATCATAACCTGAAACACAGGTTTTTAACCTAGGTTACAAATCGTATTGTGTCTGGTCATTTATTCTGTAAAAATTATATAACTTTGTAAAAGTATTTCAATAAAATTATTATTATTATATTTACTTAAGTTTATATCACTCTTTTATCATCTATACTAATATTATAAAGCTGAAGAGTTTGTTTGTTTGTTTGTTTAGTTGAACGCGCTAATCTCAGGAACTACTAATCCGATTTGAAAAATTCTTTTTGCATTAGATAGCCCATTAACTGAGGAATGCTATAGGATATACATATATCATCCCGAAAAAATGTACGGTTCCCGTGGGATGGATTTATTTTTGTCTAGGGACGAACCCGAAACGAAGCGAGGGTGAGTCGCTAGTTAGTTATATTTTAATTTAAATAATAGCCTTTAACGTAAGTATTATATATTGTTATTAATGATTTTTAGGGAGCGGATCGCGTTTTTACTTGTGGCCAATTTACTTCGCAACTGTTGACTTCGGTGATTTTTTCGTCCTCATATTCTTTGCACTCAATGCTATTGTAGACTATTGCACTTTTGTAAGTATTTCTTCTATACAGATTTTTACGAACCAACTACACAAGTTTGGCTCAGTTTGTAGTGTGTACTTGCTGTGCCAGCGGTCGCGGGTTCGAGTCCCGCTGAGGACATTCATTTTTATGATGAGCATGATTACTTGTACTTCAATCATGGGTGTTTATATTTATAATATGCATGTATGTAAAATTAAATATGGATAGTGTGTCAACTATCTGGTATCCATAACACAAGCCTTACAGCCTTACAAGCTCGTAGCTTACCATGGAACTAGATGGTGCTGTGTGTTAATGTCCCAACATATTTATATTTACAGTTACTTTCCAGTACGCGGCCCCACTCGAGATCTCTCAAGTCCTATCGCCCCATTATTTTATTTTAAAGAGTTATGCGAGCTGCCTATTGCCTGCCTATGCTGACTAATGTGATATTTTTTTTTTTTGGGTTACAAATAAAAGTCTAGATCATTCTAGGGTATCGGTCCTCGCTATTTGATACGGGCAACCTCTACCCAGAACTATGTCGATTACTGTTTTGTTATGAGATACATATGCTACATTTGGTTATCCCCCATAGTGGGGGAGTTGTTTCGCTGATAGGGATTGCTATTTATTTCGATGCGTCGTTTATCGAGTCTCATCTTCCCGGTTCTATTCAGCTCTTTATTTAACGCCTCATTGCTAGGTAGTGGCCTCCTTTGAAATCTTCAATAAGTCCGTACTCCAGAGTTTCTGTTTTATATAATACTAGCGGCTCACCCTCGCTTTATTCGGGTTCGCCTCTAGACAAACAAAAACAAATCTACCCCACGGGAACTATATTAAATGAAACTACAACACTATACAAAATGAACTATATTACTGTAAAGTTTCAATAAAATCCAATCAGTAGTTTTTGTGTACTAAGCTGTATAATTTACTATAGTTTTTTTAACTATCCCACGAGAACTCTAATTTTCTGGTATGAAAAGTATCTAAAATGTTGACCGGAGATATAAGGTACCACAATGAAAAATTTCATTTAAATTGGTGTTACAGTTTCGGAAATTAGCTCGTACAAGCAGACAAACAGACAGAGAAACAAAAAAATTGTAAAAAATCTGGATCTGGATTTTTTTCTATGTACAGACAGACATTTGACCTCTACAGTTTTATTATATGTATACATTTAATACATATAATTTTTTTTATTTTGAACGCAATTGAAATTTTCACACATATTTTCAGTTAGTAACTTTTTATTGCGTAGTGGAAACAATACATAGTGAATGGAAATGGATCAAAAAGTGGTGGATCCTGGTGGCAGTATTGACAGCAGCTTTAATAGATCGCGTCATAACTTACATTTTTGTTATTCCCTTGGTAATTTTTTCTCATATATTCTTTAGAATAATATTTCTACCTTTATACATTGTTATTGGAACAGTAAGTGCTATGCGGCTTTAATAATTATGTATTTTCTAAATATACATAATTACCTGTCCAGCTGTTTTCAAATGATGCGCTTACTAACTGTTCGTTCGTTTTTTAATATGTAGATAATCAGTCTATACTAATATTGTAAAGAGGAAAGATTTTTTTGTTTGTTTGTTTGTTTGTACCGCATAAGCTCCGAAGCTACTGGACTGATTTAGATGAAATTGGGTAAGAAGATAGTTTGCGACCCTGGGATGGACATAGGATTTTTTATCCCGGAAGTCGAAGACGACGAACCCGAACAAAGCGAGTATAGATCGCTAGTAACTTATAACCTTATGCCTGTGACTGTTATTAGGTTAACTTACGTATATAGCTGCATTATAAAATCGTAAAAAAGTCGAACTGATACTCTGTAGGTTTATATTTTTGTAAGCTTAAGTCTAAAAGGAACGAAATTATTCTATATCATATTTTATAATTAACATATTTTGTCAGATCATTAGTGGTTGCAAAGTTATTAAACACACAAGTATAAAAAATTCAACAAAAGTTCCTAGGAAATAGTGTTGTGGGAAAATTAATAATTTACGCTTATTTTTTACTAGCGGCTCATCTTCGCTTCGTTCGGGTTCGCCTCTAAACAAACAAAAACAAATCTATCCCACGGGAACCGCACATTTTTCCGGAATAAAAAGTAGCTTATTTGTTATTCTGATGTATGAACAATATTAATGTAAAGTTTTATTAAAATCCAATCAGCAGTTTTTGTGTACTAAGTTGTATAGGTTACTATAGTTTTTTAACTATTCCACGGGAACTCTTTAATTTTCCGAGATGAAAAGTATCTAAAATTTTGACCAGAGATATAAGGTACCACCATACAAAATTTCATTTAAATCGATCCATCAGTTTCGGAGATAAGCCCGTACAAACAGACAAATAGACAGAGAAAAAAACTGAAAAAGTGGATTTGTTCTATTTCTCTTCTTACATCCCCCTGACTCGATTTTTGGCATTTTTTTTCTATGTACAGACATTCGAACTCTACAGTTTTATTATATGTATAGATTTAATTTATAATAATATGATTATGTATTTTGTAATATCAACAAAATAAAACTATATAATATAAAATTGTATTTATATATTATTTTAATGAATATAATAATTTCATTGCACCAATTGAATTTACAATCACTCTCACTCAACTTTCCTCTTCCAGGTAACAGAATCTTGCTTTTTATTTTGGACAGGCGTATCTACTTTGGCTGAAATAATCATATTATTTTGGATGTACCCTCTCAGTCGACTTGTCGATGATATCACCTTCCATTACGGCGTACCTCCTACCAAGCTGAGAGTGTTGAACTTTAGGATTTTGCCAATATTTTATTCAGTAAATGTTTTTTTTTTTATTATTCTTAACCCGATTCAAAATAGGAAAAGGTTCTAAATACAAGTGCATGTTTTAAGAAGCATGGAATTCGATCAATTTACGCGATGTCTCAAGTATTGTATTTTAAGTTAACGACACGATTGGCTCAGTTTGTAGTGACCCTACTTACTAAGCCAGAGGTCGCGGGTTCGAGTCCCGCTGGGTGCATTCATTTGTGTGATGAGCACGAATATTTGTACTCCAGTCATGGGTGTTTATAATTATGATATGTATGTATATTAAAGTTATATATGTGTAGTGTACCAACTATCTGGTATCCATAACACAGGCCTCGTATGTTACCATGGAACTAGATGGTGCTGTGTGTTAATTTCCCAACATATTTATTATTATTATTAAGTTCTTGCAATATTATATTTATCCTGAATTACTTAATTACTGGGATAAAACATACTTTATGTTAGACTCCTCGCTCCATAAATTGTCTCAACGCAAAAAAGAAGTTGGTCTTTCCTAACATATAAAAAGTTCAAAGTAATAAACACACTTTTATATGTTCACACTGAGTGACAAATGAAAAAACAGCCTAAAGCGCTAAAATAACAAAAAGTTGTTGTTATAATTAAAGTTTATATAAAAAATAAGAAGAAAAGAAAACAATTTTATAAAACAATGAAAATAAAAAACCAATAATATTTGACATAATAATCTTTTTTTTTTAATAAAATTATAATCTATACATATAATAAAATTCGGAGTCGAATCTGTACATAAAATATTTTTTGGAAAATCTTATTGAAATTGTCATTATTATTGATACAGAGGCCGAAACTATATTTTTTAAAATTTTTGTCTGTCTGTCTGTATGTGACCGCATCACGAGAAAACCGCTCAACAGATTTTGATGAAATTTGGTATAATGATAGCTGGTTATCTGGGTCAACATACAGCATACATTATACTGCGGGAAAATATCACATCTCTGAGAAATCTATACTAAACGTTAAAACGTAACTAGGGGCAAACCCGAGGGGAGCGAGGATGAGTCACTAGTTTAATACATATTTTGTGTGTTTTTTTCTTTCAGATTAAAATATATATAATGTTTGACAGATTTTTCACTATTAGTGAATCTTATTTAATGTTTGGTTCACTGATTACCCTACGATCTTCACTTTTGATTCATTCTATTCTTTTTTGCTCTGGAATTGTAGTCGCCATCTATTACTACGTTTATAAACAGAAGAAGGTAAGTTATGTTTTAATTCATACACCATTCATACCACAATTAATAAATACGGAAGTATGATTGTCACTCGTTCTTGCTGAAAACGGTTGGACGGGTTTGGTTGAAAGTTAGTGCACATATACATATATAGTAGAATATCCCGATCTACTCCTCCTGACTCCTCACTCTTTTTCTAGACCAAAATTTTTATCAGAAAAATAAATATTACAAAAATTAATATAGCTTAGTTTTATTATAGGCAGTGGTAGCCCAGTGGTAACGCGCTCGCTTCAGAAACCAAGGGAAGCGGGTTCAAATCACTGGTCTCGCACCTCTGATATTTTCATGTGCGAATCATCTCTAACATGATTACCACTTGCCTTCCGGTGAAGGAAAACATCGTGAGGAAACCTGTATCTGAGAGAACTTAACAAGTATTCGAAAGACATGTGAAGTCCGCCAACCCGCACTTGGCCAGCGTGGTGGACTATGGCCTGACCCCCTTCGTATTGAAGGGAGGCCCGTGCCCAGCAGTGGGAAGTTAAAAAGGGCTGAATACATAGTTTTATTATATCCCATAAAAGCGAGCAGTGTCTCAATCAATAGCAAGAATAGAATAATTGAAATGATAATCATCTGCCGAAATTTAGTTGATGTAATGATGAAAAAAAAATGTCTTATAAACATTATCTTTACAGAGTTGGGGCCAATTATTTAAGCCGCTACCTGAGTGGGGTCCAAAAGACTTTTTTAATAGACAACTAAGAAAACAGTTTGATTCACGTGAGGTAAATTATTCAAAATAGTGTTCGCCTAGTGGACGTTTGACCATAATTATTCTGGAAGACATAAATGAATAGAATATTTCTATATAAAAACCGTATCATGTTTTTTTATTGATAACACAAAAGCATGACAATAGCTACTAAACAAGAGAAAAAGAAAATCGGTTAACAAAGTATAAAAAGTAATAAAATGATAACTAAGCCGAATCTGTACATTAAATATTTTTTGGAAAATCTTATTGAAATAGACATTATTATCGGTGCAGATGCCGAATCTATAGTTTTTAGAATTTTTGTCTGTCTGTCTGTCTGTCTGTCTGTCTGTGACCGCATCACGGAAAAACCGCTGGAGGAATTTTGATGAAATTCGGTATGATGATAGCTGGTTATCCGGGTCAACATTTAGGATACTTTTTACTACGAGAAAATATCTCATCTCTGAGAAATCTATACTAAACATTAAAACGTAACTAGGGATGAACCTAAGCGAAGTGAGGGTAGTATATACATATATACAGATGTTAAAAAAAGTTTAATAATATCTATACTCCCGAGTTTATTTCGACTGAATCTAAACCAGCCTCAGCTCAAGATTGGAGCATGTTTCTTGAGATTAGTAATTTTTTTGACAATTAATAACTTCATATATTTGAGAAACTTAAATATCTATATTGGATAAAGAATTTGAATTTTACGTAATTGAAGTAGTTCAGCCCTTCCCACCGAAATTCTTACAATTAACGCTATCTTCTTGACATAAAACATAAACATGAGGCGGGCCCAATATTATGTGACCATATAAAGCATCCTAGAAAAGGGCTCGTCTTTTTTTCTAGGGAACCAGACTTAAATTAGCAGATCTTTTATTATTATCTCGACTTGTTCTAAATGGCGTGAGAGAATAAGTGTAGAAATGTAAATGGCGGCAAGAATAATTTTGGATATATTATTTATTTTTTCAGTTCATAGCATCTCAAGCGCCAAGAAACCTAAGCAGATATTTAATAAGCAAGGCTCAATTAAAGGCATATAGAGTGGATGTAGATTATGATATCTACAATCGACGTCCTCCGACATTTCAAACGGAAAATAATGAAAAAATATTATAATAATATTAAAATAATTATTTAAAAATAAAGAAAGTATTGATTAAATTAAAGTAGTGACTATATTTTACTTATTCTTTTGATGTTTGACGACACGTTTGGCTCAGTTTTTAGTGACCCAACTTGCTATGCCAGCGGTCGCGGATTCGAGTCCCGCTGGGGGCATTTATTTGTGTGATGAGCACTAATGTTTGTACTCCAGTCATGGGTGTTTATATTTCTAATATGTATGTATTTAAAGTTATATACGAGTATGTGTAGTATATCAACTATATGGCATCCATAACACAGGCCTCGTAGCTTACCATGGAACTAGATGGTGCTGTGTGTTAATGTCCCAACATATTTATTATTTGGTTATATATAATACAGTATCTTATTGAATACAAGACAAATGTGTTTAAATCTTGAAATTTTTAATGAAGAAATTGCATGTAGTAAACTTAAGGTCATAGATTTATGGTTTTTTTATTATACTAGCTGAGCCGACAGACCTTGTTCTATCAAATCAAGTGTGTAGCAGACCCAATTAGAAAAATGGTGATTTACGTTTTACCGGGCATTTTTTCCATTTTTTTTTCTTCATAAGAACCTTCCTCGGACTTTAGCAAATATTTAAATAATAAATAGCCGAAGTATTGCAGTTGTTCTCGAGATTTGCGCTTAGCAACACAATTCGTTTTTATTTATGCATATATATAGAATTTATAGTTTAGTAACACGGTTTTTCCTAAAGCAGATTAAAAATTACTAATTTTATTACATACTAATATGTGCCCGCGGCTTTGCTTGTGTAATTAATAGGACGGGGATCAAGGTTAGCCTATGAACGATTCTAGGATGCAATCTATATATCCTTGCCAAATTTTATCAAAATTTGTTTAGCGATTTAAACGTGAAAAGGGAACAGATAGCGATAATATTAGTGTGGGTGTATATTGTATAATAATTCAACTTTTTTAAATAAACGTCCTACTGTCGGACTCAGATCTCTCTTCAATATGAGGATTATGGCCTAAGTCTACCTCACAGGGCGAATGTGATTAGGTATCACGTTGCGTTACGATATTTTTTAAGGCTTACATTAGAATAAATATATAATATGTAAGAAAATTCTGTACTTCTTCCCTTTGAAAGATGTATTTTAGCAAATAAACGGATAGATAAAATAAATTATTAGTTGGGTAGTTCTAAATAATATTATGTTATACGCCGCTAGTTGAGCCGACGACATCAAGTGCCTTCGTACAACCTCTGTGGTGGTCGTCTACGCAGGCGCCAGGCAGACAGGAATAGTATGACGACGAATATACATATTTGACGTTTGGGCGGGATGTATGATTTTCTGTTGCGTGTATAAATTTATTAATTACTGACAATATAACGATTAGAACAGGAAAAGTGCTTCACTGTTTTACACTACACTATTATAAAGAGGAAAGATTTGTATTTTAGTATGTTTGTATGGTTGTAACGAATAAACTCAAAAACTACTGGACCGATTTAGATGGACTGGGAAGGACATAGGCTGTTTTTTATTCTGGAAATCATCCCTTAAGGGGGTGAAAATGGGGATGAAAGTTTGTACGGGGAACCAAGCTAGGGATGAACATCGAAGCAAGGGTAAGTCGCTAGTATATAATAAGTTTAAACCATTGATAGGAGAGCTATGTCAATATTAAAACGTAAATAATTTAATTTCAATTGTTCAACTACGTGCATACATTGCTATGTGTTTCATTATTCATTATATGTTTACATATAGTGTTAACATACTAGTATAAATCTATAGTGGAAATTCAAATAGATGACCAAAGCGCTCAGTAATATTTAATGGTAAGATTGAAATGAAATTTTGATGAAAAATGTACTCGTAGTTATTTAGTATTAATTTATTTTAAAAAAGAATCCTCATGTCGACTGAATATTTTTTGTTACACACAAGATTTTTTCGGTAGTTCAGTATTTTTTTCGTCTAACCTCTTTTCGAATTTACAGGGTGCTGATTTTGATTTACTCGCCGAGTCAAAATAAAATTTGTAAAATTTGTTTAATTATATAAGAAAAACAAAAACAAATCTATCCTACGGAAACCTTACATTTTTTCCGAGATAAAAAGTAACCTATGTGCTATTCCAGACTATAATCTATCTGTGTGCTAAATTTCATTCAGATTCGTTTAGCCGTTCTGGCGTGATTGAGTAACAAACATCCATCCATCCAAACTAGCATTTATAATATTTATAGTATTGTACCTTATAATTCATAATTTAGCCTTTGTAATTGCATTGTTGGGTTCTGCGAGTCTCACTTCAACACAAGGAGGATCAATCCATAGTTCACCACGCTGGTTAGATGATAGTTGACGATTGCAGCCAAAATCTTCAGTCTTTTGAAAAATAGCTGGCTTTTCTCAGATTTAAAGATTTCCTTGCGATCAGCGATGGTTTCCTTTACGTTAGCTATATGTTTTCTACTTATCCTCTATAACTTATCTATCAATAATTTATCAGTTCTGATAAACAATCTAACAACAAAATTATGTGAAAAAAGTATTATAAAACAAAGTAAACGAAATTTCATGTTAATTACGTTTGTTTTGTTTTATAATATTTATTTTACACTTCACACCAATCGTAATTAGTGTGAAAAAATTATGAATGTTTTATTTCAAAATCTACAAACGTTTTTGAAGAAAAAAAAAACGTAAAGAGGTCGTACTAATAATTTCTTCACCTTAATTAAGGCTAAGGCTTATAAATTAACTTTATATTGCTTCTTTATAATTGTTCGTATTTTAATTTATAAATAGAATTCTTTGTTGAAAATAGTATAGAATATCATTTGTTTTTAGGGAGAGGATTGTATTTTTACTTCTGGCCAATTTACTTTGCAACTATATACTTAGGTGATTTTTTTGGTCCTTGGATTCTTCACACTAAAAGCTATAGTAGACTATAGCAGTTTTGTAACTATTAGATGATTTTTTATATCCAAATAGCTTATTTTTTCTCAGATAATTAAAATGAACAAGTTTTTGAAAGTCATGTGAAGTCCGCCAACCCGCACTTGGTCAGCGTGATGGACTATGGTCTGATCCCCCTCGTATTGAAGAGAGGCCCGTGCCCAGCAGTAGGACGTTAAAAGGGTTAAATAAATACTAAAATAAGTTAGTTATTGGCATGCTTTCTGTTTAGCTTTAGGACATTTAAGACTTTGACGTTAGGCTCAGTTTGTAGTGATCCTACTTGCTGTGCCAACGGTCACGGGCTCGAGTCCTGCTAGGAGCATTTATTTGTGTGATGATCACGAATGTTTGTACTCCAGTCATGGGTGTTTATATTTATAATATGTATGTGTTTAAAATTATATATGTGTAGTGTATCAACTATCTGGTATCCATAACACAAGCATCGTAGCATACCATGGAACTAGATTGTGCTGTGTTAATATGACAAAACTTTATTTGCTAACAAAAAAACTAAACACAGCTTTAAAAAGCTCTTCATTACAGACACCATTAAGTTGTCGCAGTTAATGGCAAAAAAAGGTTAAATGGGCAGTTTAGAGTCAAAGTGGCGTTATCCGCTTCTAACTCCAAAGATTGTAATCTCAATTGTTAAAGGAATAAAATTTGGAACCCGTAATAGGGTCGTAAAATTAATTATCACTAGCACTTACATCGTAAGTTTAATTTCATTTCTAATTATTTTACCAATTAGACTGATTTTAGGTAAAACTTCTTCATCATCGTTATAAAATTAAATTGTAAAATGTAATGTGTAAAATGAAACTGAGTAAAATGTAGCTACCTCACCCCCCCCCCCTCAGTCTCCCTCCCCCATCCCTCCTCTCACAAAGTATGTTCACTTCGGTGGTCGAAGTGCTGTGTAGGTTGCTCCTGGTACTCCTATGATAGCATAGTAGACTGTGGAGCAACCCCATGGTTGTTGTTGTCGCCTGCGATGCCTCATTAAGACGTTGCGGAGGTTGCGTTGTGTTCCGTTAGTGGGTAGTACTAAATATCGGGGCGGTCGGGATGCTCTGAGAATCGAGGGCATCCTGATTTAGGCGAGGATGGCCCGCGAGGTACGGGCCGACCGCAGGGGTGTTGTAGTGTGTGCGCAAGCGATCCTGCAACGCCCCATTGCACTGCGGCGACGGATTCCGCTGTGGGTTTTAGTGAGTAGGAGTCTCACAGTACCTTACCCATTGACGGCCGGTAAGGTCCCCATGATGGGTTTCCCCAGCGTCAACAAAAAAAAAGTGGGTAGTACTAAATACATTTCCCAAAATTAAAAAAAAAAGGATGCTAACTATCTCCCATCCGATATGTGTTCACCTTGTCGTGATTTGGGGGGGTTCATTAGCGTCTGGCAATCTAGCCGGGCGTGAAGCCAAGTGACAAACTTTTCTAGCCGGTAAGTCCGACATAACCACCTATATGTGTGCAGGTATGCAAAAATGCATGTCTCAATATTAAATAATCAAAAAAGAATATTAGCCCCTCCTCCCTCTATTTGTTTACCTTATTAAGATGGAAAGAACTCAGTAACGTCTTTAGTGGCTTCGGAATTACTTTAAAATTATTATTTTAGCCTTAGGAGTATAAATCTTGTTATAATTTATATATGATCATTCTTTAAAACAGCATTATTATGTACCGAAATAAAAAGTATCTTATAACTCTCCATCCCATATACAGATAGCATAAAATCACATCCATTGCTCGCTACGTAGACCAATGATGACGTAACATACATCAATACAAATATTATGACTGAGAAAGTGTGTTTGTTTGTCCTTCTTTCACGTCAAAACAGAGTGACATAGACTACTTTTTACCGCGGGAGATTATCTCATTCCCACGTTATAATACAATTCAAAAAAATATTTACTATTAAAATTACTTGAAACTTGGTATTAATGCTCTTCAATACAATCAAATAAATACATGTTTTAGCATTTTTCAGAAATTCATCCCATAAAGGCGTAAAATAGGGGATGAAAATTAGTATGAAAGTTACCCTTTTTAGAAGTTTTTTTTTTGTAGTTTTAGCGCGAGCGATGCCGGGGGTTCTGCTAGAACTTACATATTTACAATGTTAGTATGGATTTCCTGGATTCAGTACGTCATCAGATAATAAAGACATAATCTGAACCCCTGACGTCAGAGGGTTAGAACGTAGCCCTAATAAGTTGACCGTATACCAATATCGGCTATATTGGATTAATCGCTACCCCAATTTTCTTCAGAAATTCCTTTCTTATTAACATAAGTTACTGATGTGAAAAAATAAATTGCATTCCGCTGTCTGCAAAAATTGTTTCTTAATATCGATTTTTTGCATTTTGAGTAACAATAAAATTAAGTAGTTCATCAAGCTGAAAATGTGAAACTTGTAGGTCAGGAGGTTCTGGGTTCGATTCTCCGTTGATTTAAAGAGTTGCAACACAAAGCTTAGCGTTACGAGGTTTTTCTGTGAAGAATGTTTCAGTAGCATTTTGGTGTTGGGAAGTTCACATTAATTCACCTTCGTGCCTTTACATATACATTCTAGGTCAAACAAAGAAGACAAGTCAAGAAGGGAAGAGAAAGAGAACATGGGCTTGTATTATATACACTTTATGTAATATTACGAGTATCTCCTGCAATGGTCCTATAGCACACGTTTTATGCATTATAATATATCCTGCTTCAATCAAAGGCACTAATTACTGTATATATAGGGTGTACCACCTTGTATATGTATTAAATACAAGTTTTTACAATCCTTCGTTAAAATTACACTGTACTACTCTATAGCAGCTGTATACTGATATGTATAAAAATAAACTATAAGAGCTAAATACGAGTTTATCACATAATTTTATTATTGATTTGTTCACCAAAGTGGAAGTAGGACATTATATTTATTATATTTTCATGTTACGCTTGCTTAAACGACTTTATTGGTTTTATGTGTATTAAGGCTTCGAATAACTTTCACGACTGTTGTTATAATGCATTTTTTTGGAAGGTATAGTTTTGTAGGTTCAATATTAGGTCAAAAGTTTGTATACCAGTCCATTAAGACGGGAGAGGTTCTGTTGGGTTTCAGTGGGTTGTACTGATTTTTCTAGCCAGTGATTTCATCTTAACCACCTGTATGTAACTATACAGGTGTTATGCGTAAATGCGTTACCTAACATAAAAAAAAAGAGTTTATATAACAGTAAATAAAGCGTAGCGCTTTTAAAGTGTAGTTTTATACCTTGTATATGATAGTCGTGACTGTTGTATTTATTCTGATAAAAAAAAAAGAAATTTAACTCGCTACAAAAATTTAATGGGTGATTTCCTGGATAAAATATCTGTCCTGCCCAGGGTCTCAAACTATCGTCTTACCAAATTTCATCTAAGTCGGTCAAGTAGTTTTTGAGTGTATTTGTTACAAACACATAAAAATAAAAATTTTCCCTCATTATAATAGTAATGTAGATATGTAAAGTTAGGCAAATTTAATTGACAGATGAACCCCTAAAAGCAATTTACCATAAAAAATCAAAACCCAATATTGAAAATTTTTATTCAGTATTAAATATTATAACATTTGTTGAATTGGATATAAAAATATATCCAAACATTTCGTTAGTACAAGATTTTGTTTGTTAAATTAATAATGTAAAAATCTAAAGAGTCATTATACAGCACTTCCTATCAACACAATCAGTGGCTTCATCGAAGACGAGGCTTGGGTTACAAAACTCTTCCGGTTTCTTGCACACTCCGCCGTGCTTATTACAGCGGGTTTCTTTCATTGAAACTAAAATAAGAGCAGAATTACGTAGAAAATAACAAATTATTCATTTTGAGGTCGATCAAAGAGCTCTGGAATGAAGATATATTTTAATTTTGTGTTTTGCTTCCTAAATTAACATTCAACATTATAAAAGAAAATATAACAATATATGTAGAATAGGTACGTTTTAACGGTTAGTATAGGTTTCTCAAAGATACTTTGACGCAGTAAAAAGTATCCTATATGCTGACCCATTGCTATCATCATATAAAATTTCATCAAATTTTGTTCAGTGGTCTTCTCGAGATGCGCTCGCAGACAAACAGATAGACAGACAGACAAAAATTCTAAAAACTATAGATTCGGTCTCTATATCGGTAACAATTACTATTTCAATACTATTTTACAAAAAATATTTAATGTACTGATTCGACTTAGAACTTTTTATATCTATCTATATTCTATATATATATAAATGAATCCCTATTTCCCTTGGTCACGCCATCACGCGTGAACGGCTGGACCGATTTCACTAAATTTTTTTGTTTGTTTGTTATTGCCAGGAGAAGGTTTTTACTTTAAAAAAAAGTTAAGAAAATTGCGCAGGAACTTAGAAAATGGGGATGAAAGTTTGTATTGGGAAGCGAGCTACGGACGAACCCGAGCGAAGCGAGGGTGAGTCATTAGTATACTTATAGATAATTAATACTTAATTTCTAACTATCGTAATGATTTAAGACTTTCAAAGATTAATATGGTAATTGTGATGACAACGTATTGTTGGTACTATCGAGTTTGACATGTATAGCTGGAGATCCGGTGATCCTGGGTTCGAGTCATTACTTGGGTCAATTATATTTATTGAGTTTTTCTGATAAGATACCTCAATAAACTTCGTTAGTTTCATGTCCCGGAGTGCATGTAAAGCTATCCTGTGCCTCACTTTTCACCGGTTATAATGAATTGTAGGCCCACCGGATATTAAGAACGAAAGAAAAGGTGCTTCAAGATTGATTTTATATTTAACTAGTAACTCACCCTCGCTTCACTCGGGTTTGTCCCTAGATTGCTTCAACATACAAAATTTCATCCCCATTTTCACCCCATTAAGGGACGTCTAAATCAGTCTAGTAGTTTTGGAACCTATTCTGTACAAACAAACAAATAAACAAAAAAACCAAACCTTTCCTCTTTATAATATTAGTATTAGTGATGTAACAAATATTCGCATTCGCAATTGCGAATATTCGCATATTTTTTTACATTCGCATTGGCATTCGTATTCGCAAGAAAGATGCGAATGCTTGGGTAATGTATTTGACAAACAAAAAGGAAATTATATAAGGAATGAACGGATATGGAATGATAATAAAACTGTGCTTTACTCATGTTTTATATAAGTTTGTTAATTTGACTAGATATTAGTGATTATGTGACTAGCTTCGTTCATTCCAACTATATCGGTTCGACTATGTTCGGTTTAATTATGACCGACACGAAATGTCAAACGTATTTGTTCAACATATTGGGCGCGCTTTGTTTGAAAGTCACCATTCGCATTCGTATTCGTATTCGCGAATACTGGAGATGAATATTCGCATTCGCATTCGCGAATGTGAAAAACCGAATATTCGTTACATCACTAATTAGTATAGATGAATATTTTATAAATTACCTCCATGACAGCAATCAATTCCTTTGTTCTTCTGTGTTGGACAAAGCCCCCGCCTTTCTGCAAGATGGTCTTTGGGACAATCTTCTGCTACTGTACATATGCCGCCTACTTCCGAGCATGGTTTTTCTTGGATGATAGAATCGATAATTTTAACTGCAAAGATACATACCAAAAGTATAATATTACTAGCGACTTAAGCTCGCTTTGCTCGGGTCCGTCCCAGGTACGTTTTAATTTTTTTGAGCCGGATCCTATTTTTTTTTCTAAAATAAAAGTAAGTAGCCTAAGTTAATCTTTATAACGTCAGCTGATGAAGGTCCCGTCAAAATCAGTCCAGAGATTAGCCGAAACAAACAGAGAGACAAACAAAAATTTTAAAAGTTGTGTTGTTCTTATAAGTACCTATCGTATATAATTTTATATACATTTAGTAAAAAGCTGTTATTATGACAACAAACAGACGCTTAAATTTTATTTATCTCTAAAGAATATAGATAAATGTAAAAATGTCTTGTAATTTTGTATTTATGTCAGAGATAAATTTTGGGCTGAATTGATAGTATGTTATAATATGAGTTAAACTTAGCGTATCGGGACCAATAAATCTTATTATATTTCTCGTACTTTTGTTTCAATATATTTCTAACTAGCGGTTCACCCTCGCTTCGTTCGGGTTCGCCTCTAGGAAAATAAAAACAAACCTATCCCACGAGAACCGTACATTTTCCGGGATAAAAAGTAACCTATGTGTTATTCTGATGTATGAGCTATAAGTTTTTTTTAAATCCATTCAGTAGTTTTTACTCGAAAGAGTAACAAACATCCATACATCCAGACATCCAGACATCCAGACAACCTCACAAACTTTCGCATATATAATTTTAGTACGATTCAATTAAATCTTCTTATTAATGACTTATAAACGTGAATACATTTCTTTCTATCTTATATGGGATCTTATTATAGAGAGCAAAGCCGTAAAGAAAGTAAAACACACTCATCAACTTCATTAATGTATAGTCTATTGTAAATCCAGTGATTTGTAATACGAACATACATTACCAATTTATTATAAGCGTATCGCAATACCAACGTGCGTGAGCACATTTGTTTAAATACATAATTTAATTTAGCTCTTATTACCGATGGATAGAGCTCAAATTAGGTTTACATGATTTTCAAAACGGAAACCACGTTTTCTAGAGCAATGACTCAAGCAGACAAAGACGATTGAATAATGATCGTTATCCTTATTAATAGTTCAATAAGGCATTGGCTCATAGTTGTTACATTTATGGTATACATATTTTTGTTTATAGCTTTGATAAGTAGAAAGGGAATGTATGTGTTCAACCCTTTTTAACGTCCCACTGCTGGGCACGGGCCTCCTTTCAGTACGAGGGGAATCAGGCCATAGTCCGCCACGCTGGCCAAGTGCGGATTGGCGGACTTTACATGTCTTCCGAAAACTTGCTAGGTTTTCTCAGACATGCAAATTTACTCACGATGTTTTCCTTCACTGTTAAGACAAGTGGTAATCATGTTGGAAATGATTCGCACATGAAAATATCAGAGGTACGAGACTCGGAATTTGAACCCGCTTTACTCGGTGTCCCAAGCGAGCGCGTTACCACTGCCTAGAAAAAGAGAATACTCATTTTAATTTAATTGTTCTGTCCTTATGACATTATGGCCGTGGTACCTCATTGGAAACTTGCTTGAAAAATCAAGTGAAGTGGGTTCAAACCAGCTAACATCTTTTTCAACACAGCTAATACAGTGTAGGAAAATATCGTAAGGAGACGCCTGACGGAACGTAGTTGGTTTTCCAAACAAATTAGAAGTCCGTCAATCTGCACTTGGCAGCGAGATAATAATGAAATAGTAATGAAATAGTGTTATCTTTTACGACGACACGTTTAGCTCAGTTTGTAATGACTCTACTTGCTGTGCCAACGGTCGCGGGTTCATTCATTTGTGTTATGAGCACGAATGTTTGTACTCCAGTCCCATGACTGAAGATAAATACCCATGTGTTTATATTTATAATATGTATGTATTTAAAGTTATATATGTGTAGTGTATCAACTATCTGGTATTCATAACACAAGCCTCGTAGCTTACCATAGAACTAGATGGTGCTGTGTGCTAATGTCCCAACATATTTATTAATATATTTATTTATTTTATTTTGAATCAGATTTTAGAAAAAAGAAATTAAATATACAAGTGCATATATCTGTTATTGTACTAATAGTAGCCTTAGCCTACTATTTCTATATTAGTAGCTCTTATCACTAAAAGAACGTTCCGCTCCACATAATTGAGCAAGTGTAGAAAAAATCGACTTCAAAAAGAAATTAACTAAAAAAATATGAAATATTTTGATGTATATGTTACAGTCAGAACTCTTTCGTCATCAAAACTACTTTTGACTGACAAAAACAGTTAAAAATAGTTTTGACTGTAGGCCTTGGTCAATAGCAGTTTTACTGCCATATCGGTCAAAACTCTTAAAATTATGGCGCTTCGCTCGCTCGGCTCGTGCGCTGTGGTCACTGTCCTTTTTTTTTTTTTTTTTTTTAACGTTGGGGAATGCATTTACGCACCGTCCACCTTTACCCCAGGTGGGTGTGTGGGACTCACCAGCTAGAAGAGCCGGTACTACCCACTAAACCCCAACGATCCCCTCCCAGCCGCCATAATGGGGCGCCGCAGGATCGCTCGCGCATTCCACTACGACGCCCCGGCGGTAGGCCCGAAGGCCACCATCAGGTGGGGCCCCCGTAGGAACCCCACAGCGGCTGCAGTGGACAGGGCCCGAAACACCGGCCCTCTCCCCTGCAGCCCCACCGCGTCCGCCATCAAACGGTGGCGGCCCCGTCTGGGCCGCGGAAGCAGGAGACTGGCAAATACCACGACTCCCTTCCTGCCGCGGTCCACCCCTCTACCGGTTGCGAGCCTATTAACACAGGCCCGCAGCCGGCATCCCCCCCGTGGTCACTGTCCTAACCTAACCTAAGCTAGAAAGAAAGAAAAGGTTCTTCCGAGTAACCTTCAACCTACTTACCTCCTTAACTTTTTAAGAGTTTTGACCGATACGCCAGTCAAAACTGCTATTGACCAAATTCTGCAGTCAAAATTACTTTTGATCAACCTCTTTAGTCAAAAGTAGTTTTGACTAAAAAATAGTTTTGACTGTAACATATACACAAAATGAACCAACAAATACAAAATTAAAAAACAAATTAAGGGTCTAATTTTTTTTAATCGCTGCCAGCACTTAAGAAAAGTAACTATTAAAAAATTCTATTAATTAATTATATCATACGTAAATATACATCAGTTCCAATAATATTACATATATACGTTTCGAATTGATAACCTCCTTTTTTTGAAGATAGTTAACAAAAGGAATTGAACAAGTATAAAGTGAACAATCTATACTAATACATAAAGCTAAAATTTGTTTGTTTGAACATACTTATCTCTGGATCTAGTGGTCCAATTAAAAATTTACGTATTATAACCTGTTTATTAAGAAAGATTATAGGTTATCTTACAACACAGTACGACCTACGAGAGCGGAATAATTCTATAAAATTAAACAATGCGGTTGTGTCTGTAAGAAATGCTATTTAAATCTATAAATATAATAAAATTGTGACTAAGTCTAATCTGTACATTAAATATTTTTTGGAAAATCTTATTGAAACAGTCGTTATTGTCGATACAAAGGCCGAATCTATAGTTTTTAGATTTTTTGTCTGCCTGTTTGTCTCGGAACGCATCACGAGAAAACCACTGGATAGATTTTGATGAAATTTGGTACGATGATAGTTGGTTATCCGGGTCAACATATAAGAAGAAAATATCTCATCTCTGAAAAATCTATACTAAACGTTAAAACGTAACTAGGAACGAACCCTAGCGGAGCGAGAGTGAGTCACTAGAGTACTCTATATAATTAAAATTCTACAGGTATAAATAAAAATCAATGTTTGTTTACTATGCGTTCCTAAACCATTCAAGCTTCGGGACGCACCCGAGCGAAGCGAAAGTAACTCGCTAGTATTATATAAAATAGTATCATTAAATCATTTATGAGTAAAAACATAAAAAAAAACTTTGTATAAAATACTTAATACACATAAATATATTAGAAACTGACCGTGGCTTTGCTCGCGCTAAAACTATAAAAAAAACTCGTTAAAATAAGATTTCATACAAACTTTCATTCTCTATTCTACCCCTTTATGTGATGAATTTCGGAAAATGCTAAAACACTTATTTATTTAATTCTATTGAAGAGCATTATTACCAAGTTTCAAGTAATTCTGATCATAAACATTTTTTGGGCTGCATGATAACGTGTTTTCCCGTGGGAATGAGATAATTTCCTGCGGTAAAAAGTAGCCTATGTCTCTAACCTATGTCTCTACTCTTCAGCCCTCTAACTATCTCCACAAAAAAACACTCGAATCCGTCATTTTATATTGACATGAAAGAAAGTCAAACAAACAAACACACTTTCACGTTTATAATATTAGTATGGATTATATAGGTAATCGTAAATACGCCGTTTAAAAATGTTAATAAATTTAACTTATAAAAGAAGATCGTTTCTTAAGTATGAGGCGTTACTAAAAATGATTTTGTTTAGAATATACATCAAATTTTATTCCACAGCTCCATCCATTATATATATATATATATATATATATATATATATATATATATATATATATATATATATATACGAAAGTAAGTACATACATATATAGGTAATATTAATATTCCTGAAGGGGTTGGAACAAGGGACGTGAGTATTCACGGAAATTCGTTATTTTTTAATATAAAAATATGGAAATTAATGCTTATCACGAATACTGCTTTTATAAATTACTAGCAACTCACCCTTGCTCCGCTCGGGTTCGTCCCTAGATACGTTTTAACGGTTAGAATACATTTCTCACAGATGAGACACTTTTCCGCAGTAAAAAGTATCCTATATGTTGACCCGGATAACCGGTTATCATCGTATGAAATTTCATCAAAATTAGTCCAGTGGTTTTCTTGTTTCTCGACAGATAGAAAAAAATTCTAAAATCTATAGATTCGACCTCTGTATCGATAATAATGACTATTTCAATAAGATTTTTCAAAAAATATTTGATGTACAAATTCGAGTCGATTAGAATTTTATTATATGTATAGATATATATAGTATACATTTTGTTTAATCTATAAAGCTATTTGTTTCTGTTCTGTTCGTCAATTTAACTGAAATAGGTCGATTAGGCTACATATTAATACAATAAAGCTAATAGAAGCTCTTTGTGACTTAATTTATATACTCGAAAGATATACTGAATACACTTACGTCTTTGTTATCAACTGAAGTTTGTAAAATAAGCCGGTTTAAAAGATACTGTATTAAATATAATAGGGTATATTATACAAAATATATTTAACCAATTTCAAAAAAGGAGAGTGCTTGACAAACCTGGCTTGTTTATGTTATGTTAAGGTAAAGGAAAAAAAAAGGTCTTTGAAGCCATTAATAAGAAAATTTAATTGAATTGAAATAAAAAAATATATTATAAAAATAAAAAAACCCGACTGCATAAAAGCTTACTAAAAAGATGAAGTTGTAGTAGGAATAAAGTATTACGCAGTCGGATACATACACGTAGTTGTATATATTTTTGTGATAGCCTCTTAAAAACCTTTATTTTGATATTCCACTCGATTCGTTTGGAAGATTATTTTTCTTAAAGACACAAATTGACGCCTGAAATCCACCATTTTAATTTTTAACTAATTTTATATCCTATTTTTATATAGCTTATAACACTCACGTTATCAAGACAAATCTTAAGACGTCTAAATCATCAAAATACGGGCCTACGCGTTTGGTCTCTAGAACGCCCTATAGGAACAAACATACATACATAGACTGATAAACACATTACCCTCCTTTGTGTCACACAGTCGGGTAAAAAATGTAGTAATAGTACTATTGTACATTAAATACCTATAGTGAAAATAATAGCTACCTGTAGTATGAATTTAAGTTAATCAATTTCTACCTGCTTAACGTTGGCACTAACTAAAAATAATATAGATAAGGCACCTAATATATTTATTTCTTAGTGCCTTGAAGTTGGTTTACATATTTTACCAAGGTTTTCTACATATAGTAAAAGACTGTGTATACAAACAAGTATGAAGGAAACACGGAAACGGTTTTTTAATGTCTTTTTAGTTCCAGACTATTAAATTCTTACAGTTTATAGTCTGTTTTTTAATCTCAGAGACTAAATTGACACATGCAAATGTCAAATTTACAAATAATGCTGCCAGCTCTTGGTGCAGTGTTGTACCTACGATACCGGTTTGATGAATCGTAACTTTTTATCTTTATTAGACGATTCGCTTCAAAGTTTTATATTCCAAAGCGTATCGTTAAAATTCACATGATTAATTTTAAGTCATTAAATATCATATTTATTTATTTTAAATCATTAAGTATCATTACAACTCACATTATTAAATTTAAATTTACATTATTAATTTTGTATTATTACGTTTTAAATAAGTACCTACATATTATTTCAGGATGACTTATTATAAAAAAACGATACTTGATTTTATTAACGTTAATTTTCGATTGTGGCACATCACTATTTAAGAATTGCAAAAAACTGGCAACCCACGTAATGTCAGTTTTGTATCTGAGATTAAATATATATATGTTACACTATTAGCTTAAACAAAAAAACTAGCTTAGAAACACCATCTCAATTTTAAAGACCTATGCAGGCACATCTTAAACTAGCGGCTCACCTTCGCTTCTCTAGGGCTCGTCTCTAGGTGATCCTTAAAATTGATATAACTTTTTTTATTTATAAACCGATTGAAATAAAACAAATTTATACTAAATGTTAAGTATAACTTATTACAATACATTAGTTAAAACCGCATTCAAATTGGTTAAGCCATCTCTGAGATAAACGCGAACAAACGCACAGACGAACAGACAAAATTTCTTATAGATTTTAATGAACAATACAAGAAATATTTTCATATATGTATGTATGTATATTATATACTTATGTACATAATTTGGTATGATGATAGCTGGTTATCCGGGACATCATTTAGGATACTTTTTAATGCGGGAAAATATCTCATCTCTGAGAAATCTAGGTATACTAACTGTTAAAACATACCCGAACAAAGCAAAGGTGAGTCTCTAGTTAACATATAAACTTTTAATACATTTACATATAGAATTTTAAATTATAAGGCAATATATTTGAAATAAATATTTATATACATATAAATATGGATTTTTTTAGAAGCTTTAGGTTTTAGGATTTCTAAAAAATAATTTGGTAAAATAAACAGCGCAATCGCTTGTTTTATCGCAATTATACTTAATTTCAAATTAATAAAAGTCATCCTATTATTATATAGTAAAGTGAAATATGTATTACTTACAATCTTCTTCGTTCCCACGCACTAAATGTAAAATAATAACAGCGATCACAAAGGTCTTCATTGTAACGTCTGCGCTTGCGACGATCTTAATGCAGAATGACATGACGTCGTCAGTTAAACGCTTAATGGGTTTGGAAAGCAACTTTTGTGTCTAGTTTAACGAATTTATATTATTTTCTTTTATTATCTGTTGTAATTATATTTTTTTCTGATATTTAATCCTACTAATCCTTCAACCATAATAACTATTGTTTTTTTTTTAATGATAACACTAAAGCTACTGAACAAAAAAAAAATCGGTAGACAATAAAGGAGAAAAACTTAAAAAAAACCGACTTCCAGGCACAGAAAGGTAAAAAATAACCAAACGGGGATTTTTATTTAGAATAGATACCTAATCAGATATTGTCGAAGTCGGTGTGCTTTGATTTGTATTGGCTGGCACCGACTTCGGAAATATCTGATTAGGTATCTATTCTAAATGAAAACCCCCGTTTGGTTATTTTTTACTTTTCTGTGCCTGGAAGTCGGTTTTTTTTTTTTTTTTTTTAAAGTTTTTATTTTTCTATTTTTGGTATAGACGTAATAAACAGGTAATTTGTAAGAAGAAAGATTTTTAAAAACATATACGATTAAGCCATTTATTCAGACCCCTAATGACACTCACAACCTATCTAGGTGTAAAGTTCTCATCAATACAAATTAATCAAGCCCAAACACCTGGTAATTGCTGTAAATCGTTGAGGAGTTTCTTCGACTGTCTTTCGGTTCCATCATCAGATCGACTCCAGACCTTCGTTAAATAGTAGTGCTTTAAAATACTTAATGAAAAAAATAAACAAGCGCACTAGTCGCCACTACGATTTTCGAAGGTTCCCCTCGATTTCTCTAAGATGCCATCATCAGATCTTGGTTTCCTTATTATGGTACTACCCTTGAGATATCTCCTTTCAAACAAAAAAAGAATCATTAAAATCGGTTCATGAACGACGAAGCAATCCGCGAACATACATAAAATTACATCCACGTAAACAAAAATTTTCATAATTTTTTTTTCATAAAATGAAAACTACTGGGCCAAACTATGTTAAATTTTTATGGGACCAAATGGAAACTATTCCGCATCAAACAAAAGAAGAATCACGTAAATCGGATCATAAATCTCAGAGTAATCGATGTACATACACAAAAAAAAAATACCAATCGAATTGATAACCTCTTCCTTTTGGAAGTCGGTTACAAAGGTACTGAACTGTTTCGTCTTTGCCTAATTATCTGTTTGTCAACCGATTTTCTTTCTTTTTTTTACCGACGATAAAAAGGAGGATGTTCTCAATTCGAGACGTATATTTTACGTTTTTTCTTTTTTACATTTGACCACGCATAATATTTTACTGTGTAGTCCGATTTCAATTATTGTTTTTTTTTTTTTGGATAGGGTTTGCCTCAATTTGGTCCCATTAAAATTTAAAAAAAATCTATCCCTAAAGTGTATGAAATAGGGATGATTGATTTTTCACCTACTGATTTTTTCTGTCGTTTTTTTTTAGAATTTAGTAATCATTTGTTTTTATTAATATATAAATTCTACTCATATAATATATACGTTTTCCTCAAATTTTCAATAATGATTATGGTTTATCAAAATCACGGATATACATACATTACCAAGTCTAAATATAATATATCCATTTAAAACTATCAAATGAAATAGATTCGAGTATATCATACCCAGAGTAGCTGGGTGTCGCCGTAATTACTGTACCCTGTCGAACACAAGTTACAAATAACTTACCCTTAATTACTTATTAACTTATCCTTATAACTAGCATTCGTATTCAGCCCTTTTTAACGTTCTAATGCTGGGCATGGGCCTCTCTTCAATACAAGTGGGATCAAGCCGTAGTCCACTACGCTGGCCAAATGCGGGTTGGCGGACGTCACAAGTCTTTCGAAAACTTGCTATGTTCATTCAGACATGTAGGTTTCCTCATGTTTTTCTTCGCCCTAAGACAAGTGGTAATCATGTTACAAACAACTAACACTACAAATCGCGATATTACGTTATAGTTCAATACTTGTGTCGCCGAGCGTATTTAATCCTTTATCCTGATGGATCCTGTCTCCAGAATCACCTGAACATGATGATTAATGATTTGTTTTGTTAGAAGGGAAGTAGAAGGGACTGAAATGACAGTTGTTTGTAGTTCACTTCGGTCAGGTAAAAACATTAGGAATTAAATATTATATTAGGAATTTATACCTATAAAACTTATTCTTTTTACTTAGTGTTTCATAATCGGACTAATATTATAAATGAGGATGTTTTTATTTCTGTTTGTTTGTTACTACTTAACACTGAAACGACTGAACGGGTTTGGATGGAAAATAAATACACGTATAGATTACTAGTGACTCACCCTTGCTCCGCTCGGGTTTGTCCCTAGATACGTTTTAACATTTAGTATAGATTTCTCAGATTGCTAGAATGAGTTTCTTAATATCGAAAGTGCTAACAAGGGTAAAATAAAACATGGGATGATTAGGAAGTGGTGCTAAATGGAGTTGGCTCAGTGTGTGAAGTCTTACATTATTATCCATAGGAGTGACAGAGGCAAAAAATTGGTTCAGAGCATCGAGATCAAGTGTATTGTAAGAGACGCTTCTAGATCTGCGACCAATTACAAAAGATTCTAAGAGCTTCTACGTTTTGGCAAGATTACTATTATCTATAGCAATATGGATGTGATTCCGTTGAGCGCCTCTACATACCTTATTGCATCGGTTGCGGAGTTGTTTATACTCCAGGAAATTCTTTTCTGTAGGTTTTAATTTATATTTAGATTTAGCTACGTTACGTTTAGCCATTAAAATTTTAATGTCTTGAGTAAGCCATGGTGCCGGAAGGTATTTAAATTTAATAGGAGAGAAAGGAGCATGTCTGTCAAAAAGGTTAGTTAAGACTGAGTTAACAATTTCCAATTTGTCATTAATATTTCCAGCGTCAAAAATCAATTGCCAATCAATATCATTCAGATCATTCAAAAAATTATTGTTGTCAAAATTTTTAAAGCTACGCCGCATCACGACCGTAGCTTTTAATTTAGGAGAACGGATTTCATAACATACGTATACTAGGTCATGGTATGAGAAGGAGTCAGCTGAAAACTGTCCATGGGATATAACAAAATCAGGAGAGGAGACGAACATGAGATCTAAAAGGGACGAGGTACAATTAAGAAAAAAGTGAGTAGTTTTATGCGTATTAAGGCTTCGAATAACGTTCACGGCTGTTGTTATAATGCATTTTTTTTTGGAAGGTATAGTTTTTAGGTTCAATATATACGTCAAGAGTTTGTATAGCAGTCCATTAAGACGGGAGACGTTCTGTTGGGTTTCAGTAGGTTGTACTGGCTTTTCTAGCCAGTGATTCCAACATAACCATCTATATGTATGTATAAATTATGCAGGTGTTATGGGTAAATGCATTTCCTAACATTAAAGAAAAAAGGTTGTAATACATTGAATAAAGCGTGGCCCTTAGAACTGGCTTTTTGTATTTTTTTTTTCATACCTTGTATGTGATAGTCGCGACTATTGTATTTATTGTGATAAAATTAAAAAAAAAATAAACTTAACTCGCTGCATGTGTCAAAAATATGCAGGCGTACGACAAAAGGCAAAAATCTAAGTGTCAATGTTTTTCTAGGTTGATTCCCCATACAAATTTTCATCCCCATTTTTACTCCCTTAACAGGTGATTTCCGGGATAAAAATATTTGTCCTTCCCAGAGTCTCAAACTATCGTCTTACCAAATTTCATGTAAGTCGGTCGAGTAGTTTTTGAGTTTATTTGTTACAAACACATAAAAATACAAATCTTTCCTCTTTATATATAAACTAGCATTTTCCGCGGCTCCGCCCGCGTTCTAATGACCAAAACCAAATTCTTAGGTTTTACATATTAGTATACTTCTACATATAATATACCAATTTCATTGCGCACCCTATGATTGGTAAATAATGGCGGTGATTGACAATGCCACAAAGGTTCCTCAGTTAATCTCATATTTGATTTAGTAATATTGCACTTTTTGTTTTCTATACTTTTGTTTTGTTTGTTTGTTTAGTTTTGGGCGATAAACTCTCAAACTACGGAATTAATTTTATTCATGTTTTACTAATAGACAGCTGTTGATTAATTTAATATTCTAAGCAAATACTTTTTATTATTTTATATGGCACGGTTAATATAATTAAAGTCGTAAGTATTTTACTGTCCTTTAAACCTTTACCTTTCAAGAAATGGTGTCAAAAAAAATATAAAAGTTGAGGTATAACAGTTCCTAAAATACTTTTTCATAGTTTTTGAGATATGGAATATTTTTAGTTAGCCGCTTTGTCAGTTTAACAGCCATAAACTTGTTTTCCATAAAATGTTAGAAAATAATATGAATCAAACTTATTTTTACGGTTAATAAAATGAGTCGATATTGTGGAAACGTAAATATAATATGTAAGTAAGAAAAACAACACAGTATTTTGCTATACGAAACCTATAATACGCGAGTTAGATTTGCATTTGCCCAATTTTTACATTAAAAGATTAAAAAAATTAACATTATTTACTAAACAATAAAAATTTACAAATAGTTTCATTCGAAAATTGTTTCGGCCAACAAAATATTACTAATTTATAAAGCCAAATGTTTGTTTTATTGAAAATTTGAACACAGGCGGGGCCGCGGATAATTTAGTAATAATTCTAATAAAGTCATAGAAAGGTACATTTTTTTTTTGGATTAAAACTACGTATTTTAAAAACACATGGCGACATCTATTGTCAAATATCTAAACAATACATAAATAAATTTTCATTAAAATAACTATTTTAATGAATAAAATACGCTATTCATATTTCTTTTACGATAAGCTTTTTTAAATAGTTTTAACATATATAAGTAAGTTGCCTTGCTAAAATAGTAGTATCATTGTGTTTTTTATTTTAACCAGTTTTTATATTTTTTCTCAGAAATGAGATATTTTCCTGCGGTAAAAAGTATCCTCTATATTGAGCCGGATAACCTGCTATCACCGTAACAAATTTCATTATCTATCGCTCTATATCGCTAATAATGAATATTTCAATAAGATTTTAAGTAAAATATTAAATTTACGGAATCGGCTAGTGACAAATTTATTATATATATATATATATATATAGTTACTAATTTATAAAGCCAAAAAGTTTGCTTTACTGAAAATTTGAACACGGGCGGGGGCTCCGGATAATGTAGTAGTAATTCTAATAAAATTGTAGAAAGGTCATATCTGTACATTCATTTTTTGGGAATTAAAACTACGTATTTTAAAAACTCATGGCGACATCTATTGTCGAGTATCTAAATAACACATAAGTATATATTAATTAAAATAACTAGTTTAATGGATACAATAGCACTATTGATAATTTGATTTCCAAGATAAGCTACTTTTAATAGTTTTTACCATCTTTAGTAAGTTACCTTGCTAAACTATTTACAGATAGTATCATTGTAGTTTTGTTCCAACCAGTTTTTGTATTTTTTCTCAGAAATGAGATATTTTCCCGCGGTAAAAAGTATCCTATATGTTGACCCGGATAACCAGCTATCATCATACCAAATTTCATTAAAATCCCTCCAGTGGTTTTTCTGTGATGCGGTAACAGACAGACAGACAGACAGACAGACAGACAGACAAAAAATCTAAAAACTATAGATTCGGCCTCTGCATCGATAGTAATGTCTATTTCAATAAGATTTTCCAAAAAATATTTAATGTACAGATTCGGCTTAGTTAGGATTTTATAATATGTATAGATATAAAGTTAGGCAACTTTAATTGACAGATGAACCCCAATTACTTTTCCATAAAAAATCAAAGTCCAATATTGAAACATTTAATTCAGTATTAAATATTATTTGAATTATACAATTTTTGAATTGGATTCTTCTTTTAATTTAAAAATATATGCAAACATTTCATTAGTACAAGATTTTGTTTGTTAAATTAATAATGTACAAATCTAAAGAACCATTATACAGCACTTGCTATCAACACAATCAGTGGCTCCATCAAAGACGAGGCTTGGGCTACAAGACTCTTCCAGTTTCTTGCACACTCCGCCGTGCTTATTACAGCGGGTTTCTTTTACTGAAACTTAAGAGTAGAATTACGTAGAAAATACAAATTAGTCATTTTGAGATCGATTAAAGAGCTCCGGAATGAAGATGTATTTTGTGTTTTGCTTCCTAAATTAACATTCAACATTATAAAAGAAAACATAATAATTGGTACTAACTCGGGTTCGTCCCAAGGTACGTTTTAACGGTTAGTATAGATTTCACAAAGATGAGATATTTTCCCGAAGTAAAAAGTATTCTATATATTGACCCATTGCTATCATCATATAAAATTTCATCAAAATTTGTTCAGAGGTCTTCTCGAGATGCGCTCCCAGACAGAAGATAGACAGACAGACAAAAATCCTAAAAACTATAGATTCGGTCTCTACATCGGTAATAATGACTATTTCAATAAGATTTACCAAAAAATATTTAATGTACAGATTCGACTTAGAATTTTTTTATATGGACTTATAGATTATTAAAACTTAATAATTTTCAACTATCGTACTGATTCGGATTATTTCGCGGATTTATTTTGATTTTTGGTTCCCGACGTTTCGATTGCTTTACAGCAATCATGGTCACGGGAGAGACTAAGGTGTTAAACATCTCAAAGGCGTTATATACTTGTTACAGACAGTGCCTACCCACTATTTTACAAAAATGATTTCAAAAATTCAAAAATAGCACCAAAGTACCTTACAATATTTGTTGATTTTAATTCTAAACATTTAAAAAAATTTTAAAACCTTAATAAGTATTATAATTAAATATAGCAATATTATGTACTTAATTTTAGCTATTATTGTTATAAATGTTACAATTTTTTAAAAAACTTTATTAATTACTAATATTATTTAGTGTTGCTATTATTATATTATCTAAAACTATAAAGAATATTATGCTATATTTAATTATAATACTTATTAAGATTTTAAAAAATTTTTAAATGTTTAGAATTAAAATCAACAAATATTGTAAGGTACTTTGGTGCTATTTTTGAATTTTTGAAATCATTTTTGTAAAATAGTGGGTAGGCACTGTCTGTAACAAGTATATAACGCCTTTGAGATGTTTAACACCTTAGTCTCTCCCGTGACCATGATTGCTGTAAAGCAATCGAAACGTCGGGAACCAAAAATCAAAATAAATCCGCGAAATAATCCGAAAAGATAGTTTTATTTAAAATGTCAAATATTCGCGTAAATCTAAGAAAGTATTATCGTACTGATTTAAGACTTCCAAAGATTATGGTAATTGCGATGACAAAGTATTGTTGGTACTATCAAGCTTGACAAGTATGGCTGGAGATTCGGTGGTCCTGGGTTCGAGTCTTTACTCGGGTCAAGTATATTTAGTGAGTTTTTCTGACAAGAAACCTCAATAAACTTCGTTAGCTTCGTGTCCCGGAGTGAATGTAAAGCTATCCTGTGCCTGACGTTTCACCGGTTATATTGAATTGTAGTCCCATCGGACATTAAGAATGAAAGAAAAGGTGATTCAAGATCTATTTTATATTTAACTAGTGACTCGACCTTACTTCGCTCGGGTTTGTCCCTAGCTTGCTTCCCCATACAAAATTTCATCCCCATTTTCCCCCATTAAGGGATGATTCCCGCGATAAAAACTATCCTATGTTATTTCCAGGGTCTCAAACTATCTTCTTACCAAATATTATCTAAATCAGTTTAGCAGTTTCGGAGCCTATTCAGTACAAACAAACAAAAAATCAAATCTTTCCTCTTTATTATATTTTATAAATTACCTCCATAACAGCATTCAATTCCTTTCTTCTTCTGTGTTGGACAAAGTCCCCGCTTTTCTGAAAGTTGACCTTTGGGGCAATCTTTTGCTATTGTACATACGCCGCCTTCTTGTTGCGCGCATGGTTTTTCTTGGATGATAGAATCGATAATTTTAACTGCAAAGATACATACCAAAAGTATATTATTAATAGCCACTTATCCTCGCTTCTCTTGGGACCGTCCTAGGTGCATTCCAATATTTTTGAGCGGGATCTTAATTCTTTTTCTAAAATAAAAGTAAGTAGCCTAAGCTACTCCTTATAACATCAGGTGATGAAGGTCCTGTCAAAATCAATCCAGAGATTAGCCGGAACAAACACAGAGACAAACAAAAATTTTAAAAGTTGTGTTGTTCTTATAAGTATCGTATATAATTTTATATGCATTTAGTAAAAAGCTGTTATTATGACAACAAACAGACACTTAAATTTTATTTATCTCTAAAGAATATAGATAAATGTAAAAATGTCTTGTAATTTGGTATTTACGATTATGTCACAGATAAATTTTGGGCTGGAATGATAGTATGTATGTACCAATAAATCTTTTTATATTTTTCTTACTTTTGTATCAATATATTTGTAACTAGCGGCTTAGTCTCGCTTCGCTTGGATTCGCCTCTAGGAAAATAAAAACAAACCTATCCCACGAGAACCGTACATTTTCCGGGATAAAAAGTAACCTATGTGTTATTCTGATGTATGAGCTATAAGTTTTTTAAATACATTCAGTAGTTTTTGCGTGAAAGAGTATCAAACATCCATACATCCAGACATTCAGACATCCTCACAAACTTTCGCATATATAATATTAGTAGGATTCAATTAAATCTTCTTATTAATGACTTATAAACGTGAATACATTTCTTTCTATCTTATATGGGATCTTATTATAGAGAGCAAAGCCGTAAAAAAGTAAAGCACACTTATTATCTTAATTAATTTATAGTCTGTTGTAAGTCCCGTAATTTGTAATACGAACATACATAACCAATTTATTATATAGTCTAGTCAACAAGTGGCTTTTAGGTGAACTTTTTTCAGCAGCCTCGGAAAAATATGAACAAGGATGGTCATTCGATTCGGAATGGCATGTAGATGATTTTTGAAAAAAATCAAGTTCAGCTTGCAAAAATTGCAAAAGTTAGAAACAATTAACTAAAAATGAAAAAGGGGGTTCAGTTTTTTGCAAATATCTCAAAAACTAATAAAGATTTTTCAAATATATAAAAATATTCAAAAAGAAGAGGCAATTTCCAAAAAAAGTCTCAACTTCCGGAACTGTAGGACCAATATTTATAATGTTCTCAGAGATATACATACATAGACTGATAAACACATTACCCTCCTTTGCGTCGCGCAGTCGGGTAAAAAAATGTGGTACCTATTGTACATTAAATACCTGTAGTGAATATAATAGCTACCTATAGTATGAATTTTAGTTAATCAATTTCAACCTAATTAACGTAGGCACTTACTTCAAATAATATAGATAAGGCATTATATTTATTTATTTCTTAGTGCCTTGAAGTCGACTTACATATTTTTCCAAGGTTTTCTACATATAATTAAAGATTAAGTACACAAACAAGTATGAAGGAAACACGGAAATGGTTTTTTAATGTCTTTTTAGTTCCACACTATTAAATGCTTACATTTTAGTATTTTACTCAATTAGCTTAAACAAAAAACTAGCTTAGAAACACCATCTCAATTTTAAAGACCCATGCAGGCATATTCTAAACTAGCGGCTCACCTTCACTTCTCTAGGGTTCGTCTCTAGGTGATTCCTTAAATTGATAATTATAACTTTTTTATTTATAAACCGATTGAAATAAATCAAATTTATACTAAATGTTAAGTAAAACTTATTACAATACATTAGTTAAAACCGCATTCAAACCGGTTAAGCCCTCTCTGAGATGAGCGCGAACAAACGCACAGACGAACAGACAAAATTTCTGAAAATCATGAAATTATTGTTGCCTTGAAGAGCACGTAAAACTATTGATTCTCCTTCTGATCTCTCTCCGGTCTAGTTGGTCATTCCATTGGTGAAAAAAAGAAATAGAAGAATCATTTGGGATTGCGCACACACACGTTTGGTTTCAGTGAAATAAGCAGCTGTGGTTGCAATAGTTAGAAGGTCATTCTTTATGCGGGAAGCACTAATTTCTTTATGTAAGAAACATTACTATTAACTATAATAAGCACTAGCATGACGCATGTCGTCAGATTTGGCTCAGTTTGTAGTGACCCTACTTGCTGTGCCAGCGGACGCGGGTTTGATCCCGCTGGGGGCATTCATTTGTGTGATGAGCACGGATGTTAGTACTCCAGTCATGGATGTTTATATAAATAAGGATTTTGGAAGCCAGAAAATTTCATAAATTGACACTTGCAACTGACACTATTTTATTAGTTATTTTTAATTCATATTCAGTATTTTTAACGTCCCACTGCTGGGCACAGATATGCCTCTTTCGGATTGAAGATTAACAGGAAGTCAGGTCAAGTCCAAGCTAGCTTCACGTGTCTTTGGAAATTTAGTTAGGTTCTCTCAGACATGCAGGGTTCCTGACGATGTTTACCTTCACCATAATTATTATTATGTGTATATTTGATTTGCATACATTATTATAGGTATGTATAGCGTGAAATCAAATTATAAAATTTAATTTCATGCTACATTTGCTTGATAACATATAGCGTGTCTTTATATAATAACCATTTTATTTACAGTTATTATATAAATAATTATTATACGGTTAATATTTATAATGTTTTTTTCTTAATTACTATTAAGTAAATTATTTTATATTTATAACAAGCAATTTATCCTCGCTTCGCTCGGTCCGTTTTCCTAGGTACGTTTTAAATAGATAAAATAAATATAACATGTTTGAGGACATGTTTGGCTCAGTTTGTAGTGACGCTACTTATTGAGCCAGCGATCGCGGGTTCGAGTCCCGCTGGAGGATTTCATATGTGTGATGAACACAAATGTTTGTACTCCAGTCATGGATGTTTATATTTATAATATGTATGTATTTAAAGGTATATATGTGTAGCGTATCAACTATCTGGTATCCATAACACAAGCCTCGTAGCTTACCATGGAACTAGATGGTGCTATGTGTTAATGTCCAAACATTTTTATTATATACCTTAGAAAATAGACATAGGCTATTGCGAACTTTTCTGTGTGCCTTTCTAACACCTATAATTTTCTTCTACATTTTTGATGTATCTTTTAAGGTTTTGCCATGGTAATTACAGGTACCCATGTAAATTTCTAAGGACGACTCGATATAACCAGTTATTGTATTTTCCTGAACGTAAAAGGCATTCTAAATGTTGACCTGAGTAAGTTATCACTACACAAAATTTAGTTAAAATTGGTTCAGTACTTTTAGCGTGAAATGCACACAGATAAACATGTAAACAGACAAAAAGACATACCGACAAACAAATTAAAATTTTAGCAATTGTTAAGTTTTGGGGTCGGATTCCGTACACAATCCTAAACAGTAATCTATATACACATAAAATGCTATGTCCTAACTGACTGATCGATCAACGCACAGCCTAAACCGCTGGTCGTAGAAACGTGAAATTTGGAGGACATATTCCTTATACAATGTAGGTATCCGCTAAGAAAGGATTTTTCGAAATTCATCCCTTAAGGGGGTAAAATAGGGGATAAAAGATTGTATGAAACTCTGTTATTCTTAACGCGAAATGCACGAAAAGTGGTAGTTAGCTTTAAGATGAAAAATAAGAAATATGTGTATTAGATTTTTTTCGAAATTCATCCCTTAAAAAGGTAAAAAGAGGTGATAAAGTTTATATGGGCAAACAATTATTTATGATCAGAATTACTTGAAACTTGGTATTAATGCTCATCAATACAATTAAATAAATATATTATGTATAACTTTTTGGCTGGCCACAGTAGTGACAACTATAACAGACCTAGGGCGCGAGAGAGAGGGAACATAGCTAGAGAGTATTTTGCTCTCTATATCCTCCTTCTGAAGGTTGGCACATCTTCAGTAAAAAAGTCACCTAAGTTAGTAACGGGATTAGACTGCGAGTAATTCATTAAACATTATAGTCTTGCCACTGTCTTTGCTGGATGTACTCGGGGGGAATCAGAATTCATACCTCTAATACCACTAATAACTTCCGACTACACCTTTGAATTTAATCTATTGTAATTTCCTCTTAAAGTTTGCTTTTCAATGACTATTAATATATCTCATAGCCATTCCTTAAAAGTAGCAGGCTTAGACTTAAGAAAGGATTGCTTCTCACAGGGACATTTTGGCAGAACCCAGAACTAGACAGAACATCCATGAATGTGGTATACATATCTGTGGTTGGTTTTTTTATTGTGGACTAACTTAAATGAATCTAGAGTTTTACTCTAGATATAATATTGAAAATTCGATATAACAACATATTCAATGGAAATTACAACTGAGCATATTTTTCAGTTCACGCGAATGTAGCCGCGGGCAAAAAGCTATAGCAAAATAAGAATGGCACTTTATATTTGTTACTTAAAAAAGAAGGAGAAGGGGGGAGACTGTAAGCTTCAGTGTACATAGCATTAGGTCTTTAAAAATAACGTAGATGTTAGCATGTTAGTATGTTATTTAAAAAACCCATATTAGCCGAGTTACATGATTCTAAAGTGCTAAATATTGTATGCGGTTGTATCATTATATTTTCTTCCTCTAACTTTGGAAAGACGGAGTAGAAAATTGTGCAAAAATGTATTTTTTGCGTTGGTAGTGGAGCTTGCTAAATACCTAATGTGTAAATTTATTTACAGACTATAAGCTTAACGTCTTTTAAGATACAGGATATTTTGAGTTACGATCGCTAAAATTAAATTCGTATTCCATATTTGTCTTACGCGAACTTTTTTTTTTGCAAGTAATAAAGTAAGTATTGCGAAATATTTTTTTTTTCGTAGTTTGATCGCGGGCGAAGCCGCGGGTTCTGCTAGTTGTTTAATAAAAACTTAAAAAATAAAAACAAAAACCGACTTCCAGGCGCTGAAAAGTAAAAAATAACTAAACAGGGGGTTTCATTTAGAATAGATACCTAATCAGATTTTTTCGAAGTCGTTGCCAGCCAATACAAATCAAAGCACACCGACTTCTAAAACCCCTGTTTAGTAATTTTTTACTTTTCAGTGCCTGGAAGTCGATTTTTTTTTAAAGTTTTTATTTTTCCATTTTTAGTGTAGACGTAATAAGCAGGTAATTTGTAAGAAGAAAGATTTTTAATAATAAAAACATATTCGATTAAGCCATTTATTTAAAAACTGCTTAATCGATTTCGATAAAATTTAAATGGGACTACCTGGGAAGAATACCCTTTGAAACAAAAAAAGAATTTTCCAAATCGGTTCAGGCGACTTCGAGTAATCGGTGAACATACATAAAAAAAGGTTCTGACGAATTGAGAACCTCCTCCTTTTTTAAAGTTGGTTAAAAAAATATTTTATATTATACAGATTTCGCTTTGTTACTTTTTTATTACAAACTAGCGACTCACCCTCTCTCCGCCTAAGTTCACCCCTCGTTACGTTTTAACATTTAGTATAGATATCTCAGAGAAGAGATATTTTCCCGCAGTAAAAAGTATCCTATGTGTTGACCCGGATAACCAGCTATCATCATATTAAATTTCATCAAAATCTGTCAAAATCTGCCCAGTGGCTTTCTCGTGATGCGTCCCCAGACAGACAGACAGACTAAAATTCTAAAGTCGGTATCGATAATAATGACTATTTCAATTAGATTCTTAAAAAAATATTTAATGTACAGATTCGACTCAGAATCTATACATCCTCGTATAATAAAATCTAAGTCGAATCTGTACATTAAATATTTTTTAGAAAATCTTATTCAAATAGTCATTGTTATCGATAAAGAGCCCAATCTATAATTTTTGTCTGTCTATCTGTCTGTCTCTCTGAAAACAAATCACGAGAAAGCCACTGGATAGATTTTGATGAAATTTTGCATGATGATAGCCGGTTATCCGGGACATTATTTAGGATACTTTCTAGTGCGGGAAAATATCTCATCACTGAGAAATATAGGTATACTAACTGTTACAACGTACCCGGGCGGAGCAAGGGTGAGTCGCTAGTTAACATATAAACTTTTAATACATTTACATATAGAAATTTAAATTAAGAGGCAATATATCTGAAATACATATTTATATACATATAAATATGGATTTTTTTAGAAGCTTTAGGTTACAGAATTTCTAAAAAATAATTTAGTAAAATAAACAGCGCAATCGCGTGTTTTATCGCAATTATACTTAATTTCAAATTAATAAAAGTCATTCTATTATTATAATATAGTAAAGTGAAATATGTGTTACTTACAATCTTCTTCGTTCCCACACACTAAATGTATAATAATAACGGCGATCGCAAAGGTCTTCATTGTAACGTCTGCGCTTGCGACGATCTCGATGCAGAATGACATGACGTCGTCAGTTAAATGCAGAGCAACCTTTGTGCGTGGTTTAAACAAAAGTATATTATTTTCTTTTATTATCTGTTGTAATTATTATATATTTTTTAATATTTAATCCTACTAATGTTCGTCCAGTGGTTGAAATTCAACCATAATAATTATAGATTTTTTTAATGATAACACTAAAGCTACTAAACAAAAAAAAAAAAAATAGGTTGACAATAAAGGAGATACAGGTACTGAACTGTTTTGTCTTTGCCTATTTATATCTGTTTGTCAATCGATTTTTTTTTCTTTTTTTAACCGACAAAAGAAAAGAGGAGGTTCTCAATTTGAGACGTATATTTTGTTTTTTTTTATGTTTGACCACGCATAACTTTTTACAGTGTTGTCCGATTTCGATTATTCTTTTTATTGGGTAGAGTTTGCCTCAAAGTTGGTCCTACTTAAATTTGAAAAAAAATCCACCCCTTAAGTGCATAAAATAAGGAATGATTGATTTTTCACCTACTGTTTTTTTAAAATATGTACTTTCTTCTTCTTACTTTACTACTACTATGTCTAGACTAAAAATGGATAAATAAAAACTTAAAAAAAAAATTAAATTAAATGTGACTTCAAAAAAATAGCACTAAAAAATAAAAAATAAATGATTGGTAGTTATAGATACCTAATCAGATATTTTCGAAGTCGGTGTGTTTTAATTTATCTGGCAGTGACTTTTTTTGGAAGTCGGTTTTTAGCATTGAAGACCTTTAGTGTTATTAATTAATAAATAATAGTATTTTTTGTAATAGTTAGTTGTTTTTTAATATAAGTAGTTTAATTGTACTCGTATACGTTTTTCTTCAATTTTCAATAATTATTATGGTCTATCACAATCACGGATATACATTACCACTTTATTTTAAGTCCAAGTATAACTCTAGATATTATATCCATTTAAAACTATAAAACGAAATGTATTCGAGTATATCATACCCAGAGCAGCTGGGTATCGCTGTAATTACTGTACCCTGTCGAACACAAGTAACAAATAATAACTTATCTTTAATTACTTATTAACTTATCCTTATAACTAGCGTTCGTATTCAGCCCTTTTTAACGTCCCAATGTTGGGCAAGGGCCTCCCTTCAATACGACGGGTTTCAGGCCATTGTCCACCACGCTGACCAAGTGCGGGTTGGCGGATTTCATATGTCTATTGAAAACTTGCTAGGTTCTCTCAGACATGCAGCTTTTCTCACGATGTTTTCCTTCACCGTAAGAAAAGTGGTAATCATGTTAGAAATAACTAACACCACAAATGCCATATTACGTTATAGTTCAATACTTGTGTCGCCGACTGTATTTAATCCTTTATCGTGATGGATCCTGTCTCCAGAATCACCTGAACATGATGATTAATGATTTGTTTTGTTAGAAGGGAAGTAGAAGGGACCTGAGATGACAGTTGTTTGTAGTTCGCTTCGGTCAAGTAAGAACGTTAGGAACTAAATATTATATTAGGAATTTGTCTATAACTTATTGTTTTTACTTAGTCTTCCATAATCGGACTAATATTACAAATGATAATGTTTTTATTTGTGTTTGCTTGTTACAGCTTAGCCCTAAAACGACCAAACGGATTTGGATGGAAAGTAAATACACGTATAGATTACTAGATACCTTTTAACATTTAGTATAGAGTTCTCATTTAGTATAGATTTCTCATATTATCGAAATATGTGAACAAAACGATACGATGTGCAACGATAGAACATATATAAAATATGGATTAATAATTCCATTTTAACAGTAATTATTAAACAATTTGAATTAAATTCTAATTAATCATTAGTATTTACAATGGATAGATGTATTTAATGATATATAGTTAAAAGTGAATAATTTAATAAAAAGTAGTAGTATTTTTTTTATACTAACGACTTACCCTTGTTCTTCTTGGGTGTTTTTTTGTAATATAATATTATCATATTATTGACAATATAGCGTATGTGTTACTCCAAATATGTATATACGTCATGTAATAAAATTCTAACTGAGTCGAATCTGTACATTAAATATTTTTTGGAAAATCTTATTGAAATAGTCATTATTGTTGATCCAGAGGCCGAATTTATAGTTTTCAGAAATTTTGTCTGTTTGTCTGTCATCACGATAAAACCATTGGATAGAATTTGATGAAATTTGGTATAATGATAGCTGGTTTTCCAGATTAACATATAGGATACTTTTCACTGCGGGAAAATATCTCATCGCTGAGATATCTATACAAAACCCGAGCGGAGCTAGGGTGAGTCGCTAGTTGTGTGTATAAATTTGAAATTCGACAAGTGTCAAACTGGCACTGTGTATTGTGAAGGTCGAAAGCTCGGATTTCGCACGAATATTAATATTGGTGAGGCAAAATATTCCGACTGAGTAATTCTGAAAACCAGTCCCAAACTTAGGGGACCCTTGTTCGAGTCTCCCATGTTTCTAATATCAATGATCTCTCCATTGTTACGGACATTTTTGTTATTATATTTTTAAATCTTATTGCTAGATATTTTACTTGTGCCATATTTAAAGTTTCTTATTTTGTATGTCTTTTATAGAAGGCTGTGTAGTTAGTGTCTCATTTTATCCTGAAGCTTAAATAAAATGTCATTACACATCGTTGAAGAGCAGAAATCTAAAAAAAATATATGGGAACTAACGACTTACGTTTTAACGTTAAGTATAGATTTCTCAGAGATGAGATATTTTCTCGCAATACAAAAGTTGTACTACACATAAGTTGTAAACTATATGTTGACCTGGATAACCAGCTATTAGCATACTAAATTTTATCAAAATCTGTCTAGTGGTTCTTTCATGATGCGGTAACAAACAGACAGACAAACAAAAATTCTAAAAACTATAGGTACGGCCTCTGTATCGATAATAATGTCTACTTCAATAAGATTTCCCAAAAAATATTTAATGTACAGATTCAATTTAGTTAGAATTTTATTATACGTACTAGCGGCTCACCCTCGCTTCACTCGGGTTCGCTTCTAGACAAACAAAAACAAATCTATCCCACGGGAACCAAATATTTTTGCGGGATAAAAAGTAGTTTATTTATTGTTTTAAACGTACGAACGGCCTAATCTCCGAAACTCTGGGACTGATTTAAATGAAATTTTGTGTGGTGGTACCTTATATCCCCGGATAACATTTTAGATACTTTTTAGCCCAGAAAATTAAATAAATAAAAAATAGTTAAAAAACTATAGTTAAAAAACTATAGATTTTAATAAAACTTTACAATAATATAGTCCATACATCAGAATAACTAATAGGCTTCTTTTATCCTGAAAAAATGTACGATTTCCGTGGGATAGATTTGTATTTGTTTATCTAGAGGCGAACCCGAGCGAAGCGAAAGTGAGCTGCTGGTGTGTAATATAAACAAAAGTAAAATGTCTCCTACAGAATTACTTCACATTAAAGACTCGGCTGTAGAATCATTGAATAAAGTAAATATGTTTTTCACTAAAATATACAAAAGGATCTTATATTTGCGAGATATTTGAATTGACGAGACGTTTGGCTCAGTTTGTAGTGACCCTACTTGCTGTGCCAGCGGTCGCGGATTCTAGTCCCGCTGCGGGCATTCATTTGTGATGAGCATGAGCATGAATGTTTGTACTCCAGTCATGGGTGTTTATACTTATATTATGTATATATTTAAAGTTATATAAGTATAGTGTATTAACTATCTGGTATCCATAACACAAGCCTCGTAGCTTACCATGGAACTAGATAGTGCTGTGTGTTAATGTCCTAACATATTTATTTATTTATTAAATTGTATCCGCTTTTAAATATAATTATTTAATAATATTTAATTTTCGTAAAAAATAAAATTGAAAGCTAACAAGTGTAGTGACATAATATATGTCAAGGTTTCACGAAGGTTTTCTCCGGTAAACAAGTCCGCGAGGTAGTCTCGCTTAGTAACAAGATGGACGCATCAAGCGCTTAACAATAAATTTAAAGTTGTGTTGCTAAATTTAAAATCTTTCAAAGCTTTAATGAAATTCTTGCTGGAGAAATATTACTTTTGAACTTTTCTTGCTACGGCAACTATTTTATTGGAACTTCTAAGCGACGAGCTTAAGCCGTACTAATATTATGAATGCAATAACTGATTTATTCGTTTACTACCTTCTCAAAACAGAATTAATTAATTAATTTGGTTTTAATTTCTTTTTCATCGGACCCTATTTTTTTTCAAAATAAAAGTAGCCTCTGCGAGTGAAATTCCCGCCAAAATCGGTCCAGCCATTTCAGAGATTAGCCGGATAAACAGACAAAAATTGTAAAAAATGTTGTTTTGGTATATGTACCGTGTATACATCCATATAGATTTAGTAAAAAGCGGTTATTTTATTATCACAAACAGACAATCCAATTTTATTTATCTGCATAGATAAAACGACTTTTCGGATTTTTTCGCGGAAAACTCCGAAATGATATTTTTATTTCAAACTCGCGTAAGAAAATACTACTTCTTATAGTCTTATCAAAAGGAAATTTTGTACGTGTATGTAGTTTGGTTAACAATATTATGATTTGGTATCTTGGAGCTGATCTGATGATGGGACTAGGTGTTGAATAGTAGAACTCTTCTGTGGCTATTAGTACCTCTCATCCGATTCGTTTTGACGAGTCTCATACATTTTAATTCATCAAAAGCGTATTTTTTAAGTTTTGAAACTATATTATTTCCAATCATGCAGTAGTAGCCCAGTAGTAACGTCCTCGCTTACGAAACCGAGTGAAATGTGTTCAAATCCCAGGTCTCGCATCTTTTTTTCTCGTTTCCAATTCAAAATTATTACTACTTGTCCTTATGACAAAGGCAAACATAGTGAGGAAACCTGCATATTCAAAAGAACCTAGCAAGTTTTCGAAAGACATGTGAAGGCCACCAATTTGCACTTGACTATGGCCTGATTCCTCTCGTATTGTGGGATCCAGCAGTGGGACATTAAAAAGGGCTAATTACAATTTCCAATAATGTTAATGTGTAAACTTTAACACAATTTTATTAATTTTTTTTTTGTTAGATATAATTTTAATTATTCTCCTTCGACTTTTTCTTTGTCCTTCTTAAATCATGCAGAAAAGACTCCCAAAGTTTTTACTCAACACGTAACTTTACCGTTTACAAAATAGAAAAAACAAATCTGACGACCCGTAAGTAACTTACGGTCTGTCTCTAAATATATTCGGCAAATTCTATACTCGCTACGATATCGATTGCGCGACTTCTGTGATATTTTACAGTAAATTTTTGGCTTATTTTTGAAGTAAAACTTCTTTACGCACACTTGACTTGCGGGGTAAGCTGGTGAATGCGTTACGAAAAAATGTGCGTACGTTTGTTGCCATGGTAACCGTTGTTTTTGTCTGACACATGATATAATATATATACATAGTCTGGTCATAAGTTCTGTCACACAATAAAAACTTTTGAATTTAAAATGCTGGCCACAAAAAAGTTTATTGAAATCGAATTTCGAATTTTTCATGAATATAAAAATGTATACTTTTTAGAAATTTACTCATTTTTAAATATGGAGTGGACACTTAAAGAAGACCGCGTTGCGGTTATTGCGTTGCATCGTTGCGGTCTCGCGCCAATTCAGATTTTTGACATATTGAAAAATTTGAATATAACCAAAAGATTCGTTTATCGTACCATCAAACGATACATTGAAGACTCTAGAGTAGATGACAGGTCAAGAAGTGGTCCCCCTCGCTCGGTTAGGACTCCAGCAGTGATAAAAGCTGTGAAGGCGCGAATTCAAAGAAATCCCATACGTAAGCAAAAACTTTTGGCCCTTCAGATGAGTTTAAGCAGAACCACGGTGAAAAGGGTATTAAATGAAGACTTAGGGCTTCGGGCATATCGAAGAAAAATAGGACATCGTTTGGACGCTCGTTTAATGGACCTGAGGTTGAAGAGATGTCGCGCTTTGTTGAAGCGGTACGCGGGAAACAATAATCGGGAAATTCTTTTTTCGGATGAAAAAAATTTTTATGTGGAAGAGAGCTACAACAAACAAAATGTTACGGTGCTCGCACACAGTAGTGAAGAAGCGAGCAAGCATATTCCGCATATCCAACGAGCCCATTTTCCATCCTCACTCATCGTTTGGTTGGGAGTCTCTTATTGGGGCTTAACTTAGGTACATTTTTGAGAAAAAAGCGTAAAAACAAATGCAGTTTTGTATCAAAATACAGTCCTCACGAACCTTGTGAAACCTGTTTCTCATACCATGATCAATAACAAGCGCTGGGTATTCTAAAAAGATCGAGAGAACGAAAAGCACTCAAGACTCGCTGGCGGCGCGTGAAATTGACTTCACCCGGCACGAAGACTGGCCCTCCTCCAGTCCAGATTTGAGTCCGTTAGATTACAACATATGGCAATACTTGGAGGAAAAGGCCTGCTCAACAAGTCATCCTAATTTGGAGTCACTCAAGGCATCCTTGATTAAGGCAGCCGCCGAAATTGACATAGACCTCGTTCGTGCTGCGATAGACGACTGGCGGCGGCGGTTGAAGGTCTGTATTCAAAATCGCGGGGGTCATTTTGAATAAACTTTGTTAGCATAAGAATCTGTGTTTTATAAAGTTCATTTTGGTATATAAATGTTTACATCAATAATAAACATGTCTCAATTATTTCATATTAAACATGTGACATAACTTATGACCTGACTATGTATATATATGTGATTGTAATATGCCTAATATGCAACCATTGTTGTTGTGGTGGACTGTATTAAAAGACTATTTATTATTTTATCATTTATTGCTATCTAGCTTACTTTACTAACACTGGAACTGGAATACACTTTACCCAAAAACACCCCTATATTTATACCCCAATTTACATGCGCAATCTACATACTACTGAGTGAGAACATTTCAAATGCCCCACTCTAATTGGCTACACAAAGTAATCAATATTTACACGTAAAGACATGTTTAAACTAAATCGGAACTAGTCGGGCGGCGGTCGGGTCGCCGTCGGGTTTTTCCGGGCTCGTCGTCGGCAACAGTTCTCCCCCCGGCGCAGCGCTGCGAGCCTCCTCCTTCACCAGCACGACGAGCTTCGTGACGGGACGCTTGAAGACGCCGGTCCTCGTTCGGACGTCCGCCACTCGCACGCCGCCATCCGGTCCCTTGTAGATCCGATCCACGAATCCCATCGGCCACACGTTGCGTGGCAGGGTGTGATCGATCACGAGCACGATGTCTCCCAATCGCAGCTGCTTGGTGTTGTCGGTTGGCCCGCCGCGAGGAACGAGAGTCGGTAGGTACTCTCGCACCCATCGCTGCCAGAAGTGATCGGCGAGCGCCTGGCTGGCACGCCAGGTGCGTCGGTCGTCGTCGCTGCATGGCCCAGTGGTGGGTAGGCCAGTGGATGACCCCAACAGGAAGTGGTTGGGGGTCAGCGCCTCCGGGTCGTGTGGACTCACGCTTACATGAGTCAGGGGTCGGGCGTTGATGGAGTAGGTACTCCGCCTCAACCAGTAGAGTCCACAGCACTTCCTCCGTCGGCTCCTTCTCTTTCAGGGTGGAGGCTAGTGCGACTTTAACTGATCGCACCAGCCGTTCCCAGGCGCCCCCTTGATTCGGGGCACCTGGGGGTATGTATCGCCACTCCATGCGATGAAGTAAGCCCTCTTCTTTCAGCGCTGGCGCCCACTCTGCGTAGGCGGCCCGTAGCTCGTTGTCAGCGCCTCGGAAGTTTGTGGCGTTGTCCGAGTGCATGGTGCTCGGCCATCCTCTCTTGGCTGCCATTCTTCGCAACGCCATGATCGCCGAACTCGTAGACAGTGACGGGACGATCTCAAGGTGTACAGCGCGCGACGTGAGGCATGTGAATAGCGCGCCCCATCTCTTCTCACGACGTCGTCCGATCTTCACTATCATGGGCCCGAAGTAGTCCACCCCACAGTGGGTGAAGGGGCGGCGAAATGGTTCGAGGCGAGCGCGAGGCAGGTCCCCAGTCGCTGGAACCTGAGGCTTCGCTTTTCGCACTTTGCAGAGGGCGCACTCCCTTTCTATGGTGCGCACAGTAGGTCGCAGATGGATGATCCAGTATCGCTGCCTCAGATCGTTGGTCACACGCTCACGGTTGGCGTGACCTGCAGCGCAATGCTCACGTAGCACGATGAGTTTCGCAGTGCGGTGGCGTCCGTCGAGGATGATAGGTCGCTTCATCTCAAGCGGTGCAGTGGCAGCTCCTATGCGGCCTCTCACCCGCAATACGCCTTCCTCCAGCACTGGATCCAGCCGGAACAGTCGGCTCGTCTTAGGCAGGGGACGAGATGACTTCATACGCAGTAATTCGTCTTGGAAGCTATCTCTCTGCGCACGGCGTATGAGTGCGCGCTCGGCTTCCTCGATGTGACGATGCTCCAATCCCGTAGCTCGGCGCCGACACTTGTCTATAAAAGCCAGCACCCTCGCAGTTGCTCTGACCAGTGTTTCGAATTTGGAGAAGCGCGCAGGATCCGGCAACCACTCGTCGCCTTGTTTGTCCTCTGTGGTCACGTGCAGCAGGACCTCCTCCTCTTCTGCGGGCGTTCCCTCGGCTGGCCACAGTTCCTCTGGGTGACGTAGGAACTCCGGCCCTTGGAACCATCGGTCGTCACTAGTGATGCGAGTGTGCGCGAATCGTGTAGCGTCGTCAGCTACATTGTCACTGGTTGGGATCCATCGCCAATCTTCAGGTTGGGTGAGCTCGGCTAACTCTCCAAGACGGTGCGCGACGAACGGTGTATATCTGCGTGCATCGTGTCGTACCCAATGTATCACCGTCATGGAGTCTGTCCAGTATACCGTCCTCTGGACCACAATCCGATGTTCTCTCTTGATTGTGTCTGCCAGTCTGGCGCCGATGACTGCTGCCTGTAGCTCCAGACGAGGTATCGTCTGCGTGCGCCTTGGAGCGACCTTTGCCTTGGCGGTCACGAGGCTTATTTTGATGGTGCCGTCGGGTCGAGTAATGCGCCAGTAAGCCACGGCTGAGTAGGCTTGTTCGCTGGCATCACACAGCACGTGCAGCTCCAGGCCTTGGCAACCTTCCAGGGCGTAACAGCGTTCCAGTCGTAGGCAGGTGAGGTCAGGTAGTTGTTGCAGCCAAGCCGCAAACATCTCGTTTTCTTCTACAGGAATCGGCTCATCCCATGACATCTTGATGCGCCAGAGACTCTGCAGGATGATCTTCGCACGTATCGTGTAATGACTCAGCAATCCTAGGGGGTCACATATAGACATGACCGCGCTGAGTGCTTCTCGTTTGGTAGGCGGACGGGTCTGGGCGCGCACTTCCGCAGGAACTCGGTTCATCGAGGTGTTGAACCCCAGCTCGTCCCGTTCGGCGTCCCAGTGCAGGCCAAGTATTTTACTTGCGGGCCCGTCTCCACCTAGTCGGGTCGGTGATGTTGCCAGCAGCTGCGTGGGCACGTCGCCAATCACTTCGTTCTTGTTGGCGTTCCATCCTCGTAGCGTGAATCCCGCTGCTGCGTGCACCTCCCTGATTTCTTTGATGGCGCGTCGAGCTTCTTCTACAGTGTCGTAGCTCGCCACCAAATCGTCCATGTAGTGACTCCTTGTGATGGCTTCTAGGGCACGAGGATGCGTCTGAGCGTGCACCTGTGCGTTGTGATTCCGCACGTAGTGAGCCATGAAGGGTGAACTTGCTGCGCCGAATATCATGCTCGTCATTTTGAAGTGACGAGGTGGATCGTCTCTGTCGGCGCTCCTCCACAGGAACTGTTGTGCTGGCTGATCTTCTGGCCGAATCTTCACCTGGAGAAACATTTTCTGTATGTCGGCAGTGATGGCCACTGTTCGCTCCCTGAACCGGAACAGGATGCCTTGAAGCGAAGTTAGCAGGTCAGGTCCCTCCAGCAGATGGTCATTGAGGCTAACCCCTCGGCTCTTGGCTGCTGCATCAAATACCAGTCTTTGTTTCCCAGGTTTGTTCGGGTTCTGCACGGCGAAGTGTGGTAAGTACCAGCAGACTGCGCTCGAACGTTCCGTGCCGTCGCATTGTACTGCGTATCCCTTCGCCAGCAGGTTGTCTATCTGCTTGGTGTACTCTTCTGCGAAGGTCGGGGCGGCATCCATCTTTTGTTCAATCTTCGTAAGACGGCGAAGTGCTGCGTCGTAACTTGGTGGCATTCTAACGTCGTCTTGTTTCCAGGGCAGTCCTACCTGGTATCCACTTTCGATCTTCCTTAAGGTCTGTTCGACGATCTTCGTTGCCCGGGAATTCTCATCGCTCACTCGTGACTTGTGAGCAATGCCGAGCGCGTCGATTCGGAAGTGTTCTTCTACCAGGTCATGTAGGCGTTGATCTATCTGGTCGTTCACGTTTCCACCAGGTTCAGGGGTGAAGACGTGAAGAACGCCATCTCTGTTGTGGATCACACTGCGTGGTGCTGTTCCGTGTACCACCCAGCCGAGTTGTGTTCTGGAGGCAGCTGGTTGATTCGGGCCTCCAACTCGCAGCTCTCGGGATACGATGTATTCCCAGTGGTCTGTCCCCACCAGGATACCAGGGTGTGCCAGGTCGTAGCACACTTCTTCCCTTGGCAGGTCTCGCAGGTGATCTTGTTTCAGTAGTGCGCTGGGAATGAACTGCTGGTGAAGCTTCATGTTCTTGACTGTTCGTGCCCGAAGCTTGTGTCGCTTTCCATCCTTTCCCTTCAGGTGCACCGTGACCAGCTGACTGCCTTCCTCGTGCTGAGACATGTTGACTCCGTGCACGTGAAGTGGTGTGAGAGGTCCCCTGGCGCCGATCTTCTTTGCCAGCTCTTCGTCGATGAGGGTAATGGTAGCCCCTTCATCGAGTAGAGCATGGGTCTTCTCCTCCCCCCGTGACCCGACGACGGTGACTGGGCACATCTTCAGCAGGACCGCTTGAGTCGACACAGTGGCTTTGGATGCCACCGACAGCACAGCTTCGGCTTCACTTGTCGTTGAGGGTCTAGGCGTCTTATCTTCCCGGTGCAGAGTCGGATGGTGAGGACGGCGACACTCGTTCACGCCGCACAGCTTTGCTTTGCAGCTGTTGCGTCTGTGCTTCTTAGTTATGCACTTGAAACATAACTTCTTTTCCTTCACCAGTTCCCATCGTTCATCTAACGTGAGCCCTTTATATTTGGGGCACTGTGGCAGTGTATGAGTCTGCTCACAACTAGGACATCGGCTGATTTGTTCCTCTTCAGCTTCAGTCACGTTGTACACGGCACTTGTCTTCTTCCTTTGGGTCCCGGTGTTCATCGAGGGTCTGGTCTCCCTCCGGGTTGCAGCAGGTGTTGAGACGCTCGTAGGTGGGGCATATGCATACTTCAATGCCCGGTCTGCCTCGCGCATGAGGAAGCGAGACAGCACTACAATCTCTGGATGTAGTGTACCGTCGTGTTCTTCGGCGTAGTCACACCAGCGTGCCCTGATGTGAGGACTCAGTTTGTCCAGGACTTCCCTCGCCAGCATTGGGTTGTAGAGGTACCCCTGGCGTCCGATGCTGTTCAGGATGCTGACTACGCTTTGAACTTTCACTGCAAAGCTGTTCAGGTCTACTGCTGATGACCCAGGTCTCGGAAGCTTCTTCAGTTCCAGGAAGGCTTGATCTATGATGACTTCAGGCCGCCCGAAGCACTGTTCGAGGGTCTTCATCACGACGTCAGGATCTGTAGCGGCGTGTAACAGACCAGCTACGACGTTTCTCGCTTCTCCCCGAAGGCAGCTCCTCAGTCTTTGCAGGTTCTCGTTCGCAGATATCTGGTATATCTTCGTAGAGTCTTGATAGGCTGCTCTGAACGACAGCCACTCGTTAGCTATTCCAGAAAAGATCGGTAGGTCAGTGCATCTTATTCTGGGTCTAGCCATCTTCTCCAGGGCTTCAGCCAATTGCTCGATCCCTGGCCTCGTTCTGGTTGGAGTGGGTGACCTTCCTCTTGTTTCGAATCGAAGGTGCCGTTCCCCTCCAGTCCGTCTCTGCTCCCCTTCCTCCCCCCGTGTGCTGATGGGGTTGGTGCGGAGCCAGGCGTCCACCCTTTGTTGGTGGTCAAGAGGTTCTTCATGCAGGCTCTCCTGCTCCTCTTGGATGTTGCTGACGTCTGCGGCCAGCCGCTTTCTGATGAGTTCAGCTTCGATTTCCAATTCTTTTTTCCTCAGGTTTGCTAGCTTCTCTGCTGCTTCAAGTTCCGCCAGTCGCACCCTAGCGGTCACACTTGCCGTCGATCGCACTGAATGCCCTGGTGACCTGGTTCGGGGTCGGTCTCCAGTCTTCAGGGTTCGGTAGGCAGCGGAGGGTGTGGGGGCAGAGGCATCGTTCGTAGCCCCTAGCCCAACCTCCGTATCCAGGAGTGTGGTCGGTGAGGCTGGTGGATTCTGAGAGAATCTTCGTCTTCGCTCCAATTCGATACGTTCAGCTTCCTGGCTTCGATCTTCCATACGGGCGCGACCTTCCAGGTGGTGTTGATCTTCCAGGTGTCGCTGATCATCCAGGTGTCGCTGATCATCCAGGTATTGCAGGTGTTCCAGGTGTTGTCGACCTTCCAGGTGTCGTCGACCTTCCAGATGTCGTCGACCCTCCAGGCGTCGCTGGGTGTCAGGGCGGCGCAGGTCGTCAGGGCGGCGCAGGTCGTCAGGGCGGCGCAGGTCGTCAGGGCGGCGCAGGTCGTCAGGGCGGCGCAGGTCGTCAGGGCGGCGCAGGTCGTCAGGGCGGCGCAGGTCGTCAGGGCGGCGCAGGTCGTCAGGGCGGCGCAGGTCGTCAGGGCGGCGCAGCTCGTCCGGGCGGCGCAGGTCGTCCGGGCGGCGCAGCTCGTCCGGGCGGCGCAGGTCGTCCGGGCGGCGCAGGTCGTCCGGGCGGCGCAGGTCGTCAGGGCGGCGCAGCTCGTCCTGGGCGGCGCCGGTCCCTGGGCGGCGCTGGTCCTGGGCGGCGCCGTTCCCTGGGCGGGACCGCTCCAGGGCGGCGCTGTTCCCTGGGCGGGACCGCTCCAGGGCGGCGCCGGCCCCTGGGCGGCGCCGGTCCTCCAGGTCGGCAGCATCCCCTTGGCTCCTGGTGATGACCATTCTTCAATCCGGGTCGATGGGCCAGCTTGTGGTGGACTGTATTAAAAGACTATTTATTATTTTATCATTTATTGCTATCTAGCTTACTTTACTAACACTGGAACTGGAATACACTTTACCCAAAAACACCCCTATATTTATACCCCAATTTACATGCGCAATCTACATACTACTGAGTGAGAACATTTCAAATGCCCCACTCTAATTGGCTACACAAAGTAATCAATATTTACACGTAAAGACATGTTTAAACTAAATCGGAACTAGTCGGGCGGCGGTCGGGTCGCCGTCGGGTTTTTCCGGGCTCGTCGTCGGCAACAGTTGTTTTCATTTGATCTGTAGTTACCGAGTTACATGCTTATAAAGTTGTTAACGTTGTAAATAATTAAAGAAGTAAGAAGAGTTTAAAAGAAAGTGTATTATTGCTTACACTATATTTTAACTATCCATCAGCTAATTTTATTCATACGTTAACGACAATAGTATCGTAAAACAATAGAGTTTTAATAGTACGGGGAAAACAAACATTTCTATCGGACGCGACGACTTTCATCAAGCTGGGATTATTTTTCTGATTCTTTTCAAAAGATCGTAAGTATTTCAAGCCTTTGTACACGGTATCTTTGAGAGTGGATCAGGTGATTCTATAAGGTTTATTGCATTCTGTAAGAGCTATCTTGTAAAGTTATTGTTTAGAGATATGTCCTATTTTTATCTATACTAATATTATAAAGAGGCAGAGTTTGTTTGTTTGTTTGTTTGTTTGTTTTTTTTTTGTTTGAACGCGCTAATATCAGAAACTCCTAGTCCGATATGAAAAATTCCTTTTGCATTAGATTGCCCGTTCATTGATGAAGGCTATAGGCTATATATCATGTAATATATAATCTATCTATTCCATACTAACCGTTAAAAATGTACTCGAGTAAAGCAAGGGTGAATTGCATGTCTTTCTATATAAGCGTTAAATAAGCACACAGTCTTTCTCTATTTTTTTTAACGTTAGGAAATGCATTTACGAATACCACCTTTATACATACAGGTAACTGTAATTCATTTATTAGAAAAACCCTTAATACTCATTAAAACCCAAAAGTACCTTAATGGGGTTTACGGGATCACTTACACATTCAATCAAGACGCTCCGACGGCTTGTTGAGACAGACCACAACAACCATGGGTTTGCTCCCATAACCCACTCTGCTATCAGAAAAGTATCAAGAGCAACCCGAATTGTATATCGCCTATCGAAGTGAGCCACCTCCTAGTGTTTCTTTTGGCTTCACGCCAGGCTGAATTGCCGGATGCTAATGAGACAAACAGAGAAGAAAAAGGTACTGAACTGTTTGCTTATCTATATGGTACAGATAAATAAAATTGAAGTGTCTGTTTGTAATGTCAAAATAACAGGTTTTTACTAAATGCATATGAAATTATAAAAGGTAGGGGAGACCGGGGCTAGTTGACTATAGGGGTAGGTTGACTAACTATCAAAAACTCGTCCGAGGCAATAGCCTTCAGCCAACCAGTGAGACACGAAAGACCGTCACCTCCCCCCGCTCAGCCACCGGGAACGCGGCGTCGCGCACGCACGTCGTTTGAGAGAAGGAACGTAATATTGAAAAACAACACACGTAAGTAATTTTTTTTGTCGTAATATTATTTGTAATAACGCCTATTTATTCATGGTTATTGATTGTCAAAGAGTTTATAACGAATGTTTGATTCATGTTCTTCCTTTTATGTATTATACTATTTGATTTCGTCGCAGTTTTGAGGTTATGGAATGTGGTTAAAAGTTAAAAAGTGGTTCGGGGCTAGTAGACTAATGTATAACGGGGTTGGTTGACCACCTGGTCAACCAGCAACATAATATTATGGATATTGTTTCAGGACCATGCGAACATACAAAAGAAAGACTAATAGAGGGAGTACATTCAAAGATGTAATAGAATAGTGATGTGGATGAAACATTTTGTATGGAGTGCACCGAATCCTATCGCTCCAGTATTTTTGGAGAAGAATGAGTTCAGTGCACTGTGTGCAAGTTGCGGGCATACACAAAATGTGTAAACGGGAACATATTGTTCTATGAATGCAAAAGTTGCACCTCCGATTTAGAAGACTAATTGGATAGTATGATCTCAAAATAATTTATTTTTTTAATAAAATAATATACCTATAACATATACACAAATATATATATATATATATATATATATATATATATATATATATATATATATATATATATATATTAGAATATATATTAGATAGATATGATAATTTGTTACCAAATGGTTAAAGTTTGCAAGAAATTATTTCATTTTGTTTTAAATACTTAATGAGAAAGTATTTTGTGTTTTGTGAAAAAACTTTTTTTATTTTTAGGTACTCAAATTGCCTAATGTTTAAATGTCTGATTGTTTATTCTTATAATTTGAATTTTATTGTGTTTAATTGATGTGGCGGAAGATCGCCTTGGTTTCAATAAAAAAATGAGTAATACATTTTTGTGTCTTTTATCCTATTTCCTCGTAGATTTTGCCCTTACAACTTCATAGGTCAACTTACCCCAGGTGATAAGTCAACCTACCCCAAGCATGGGGTAGGTTGACCAGTTTTTCCTATTCTACAAAAACTGGCCTGTACTCTAAATCATAATGAATAACGTGCTTTTTGCAACTTTTTTGCAAAGCTTAATAGTTAATCTATGAACTGAACCCGTTTTTAAATTAATATACTCTAAAGAAATAGAAACCTTTAAGCTGAAACTTGGTCAACCAGCCCCGGTCTCCCCTACTTATAAGAAAAACACAATTTTTAACATTTTTTGTCTGTCTGTCTGTTTGTTCCAGCTAATATCCGAAACGGCTGGACTGATTTTGACGGGACTTTCACTGGCAAATACCTAATGTTATAAGGAATAATTTAGGCTATTTTAATTTAAAAAGAACTTTAGGATTTTGCTCAAAAAAATTAAAACGAACCTAGGGACGCACCCGAGCGAAGCGAGGGTAAGTCGCTAGTTTATACATAGATTTATACTATATTACTGTTTATTAGCACATGTTTTACTACTAACTATAATATTAATTAATGGCATAAATTATGTAAGTTTACTAACTTCAAACTAGGTTAATGTAGTGCGACAATATCATAAGTAAAAATATTTCGCCTTGGGCGAGAACAAGCGTTTAATATAACCTTAATCTTTTGCTTAGTTATTAAGTTGATTCTTATGTTTTTACGGAAAATTATACATAACTAGCGACTCACCCTCCCTTCGCTTCTATTTCGTCCATATACAAAAACAAATTTATCACACTGGAACCGTACATTTTACCGGAATAAGAAATAACCTATGTATGTATTATTCCAGACTATAATTTATCTCTATGCCAAATTTAATCCAGATCCATGCAAGCCGCTTTGACGTGGAAGAATAGCAAACATCCACCCAAATATTTAATAATACCTGTTTAAACATTTTTTTTTTCAAAATCACTCAATTTTATGTATGACAATGGTAGTCCAGTGATAAAACACTTGCTTGAGAAACCAAGAGAAGCAGGTTCAAATTCCGGCTTTTTTACCTCTAATATTTTCATGTGCGAAACATTTTAAACATGATTACTTGTCTTTCACGGTAACGGTGAAGAAAAATATCGTGAACCTGCATGTCTGATTGAATATAGCAAACTCTCAAAAGACTTGTAAAGTCCCGAACTTGAACTTGCCCAGCGTGGTGGACTATGGCCTGATCCCCCTTGTATTGAAGGGAGGCAGTGGGACGTTAAAAAAGGCTGAATATATTATTATGATGTTAGACAATATTTAAGCATGAATACACTCAAGATGAATGATTATCTTCAATGGATGACTTCCGTTATGTCATGTCATATCATGGCAACAGCAAAGGTAATGTTTTTATGTACAAAATTATTGAAACTATGCCAGACGTGTCAAACTTAGGCTATGACGGCTATGGATTATGAACTGTTACTCCTCAAACAATGTAACCGACTCCATTATGTGGGTAAACAAAACGTTAGTTAGGATAGGATAACCGTGATGTTATACAAAATTAAATATAGCTTTAAAGTTTCTGAAGAATTAGATTGGTATACTATCTAATTAGAAATCTTGGGTTTAGAGATGTGAAGACGACAATGTTAAGTAAAAGTTTCATGAGTGTAGAAATATGTTTTTCTACTTTAGTTTTTTTAAGCTTACTTCATTTTGACTGCACTGCATTAGCAAAGTTATCGTGAATTCTGATTTTAAAACAGAATTTAAAATGTTTACCTATAGGATAGTATTTAATTTGAATATTTTAAGGAATTATTATTAATATTTATTATGAATTATTAAATAAATATAACGGAATTATTTTATTTTATACTAGCGACTCACCCTCGCTTCGCTCGGGTTCGTCCCTAGGTACGTACGTTTTAACGGTAAGTACAATGTATATACATACATGTGTATAGAAAAGTAGGCAGGTTATTTTATATTTTTCTCTTTATTAAAACCTTCCGTGTACCTTTAGGAACATACGAAAAAAAATATAGCTGAACTGGTCGAGCCGTTCTCGAGTTTTGCGCTTAGCAACATTCATTTTTATTTATATAAATAATATAGATATTTTAATATAGATCAGAAATTTACTTTATTAGTTCAGTTTAAAATTTTATTATTGAAAAATAATTATAAAACAACACTAAAATAATGACAATGAGTGCATGGCATGATCAAAGGCTCTTAAAGAATTACACAATACTAACTTAATGTCTCATGTTGATGGAGAACCTCCCTTGTGGGAAGCTTTCGTACAGCTCCACTACTATGGTATGGTATGGTACGTTGATATACTTTATTATACAGCTGTTTAAAAACGTCTAAAGAAATGCCCAACACGCTTTTCATTTATCTCAAACGGAGAAAGAAGAATAATACATAAATTAAATAATTATTATATCTTCTCAACTCTTCAAAATGGAAGTTGTGTGAAACGATAAAATAAAAATAAGTTACAACTCCATTTGAGCGATAAAAATTTCACCGTATAAAGGTTAGGAAATGTGAATTTTCTCCGAAAATACCGATTCCGGGCAAATGAATTGATTTTCCCAACCAACCAGAACTTAAGGGCTGACTGTAGACTGAAATCGAGCTTTTATTATGTTTAATTGTAATGAAATATATTATGTATGAATATTCTTAAGGCATGTAGCTAATTTGATTAGATATAAAACCAGAACATATATTAATAGGTTCGATGTCGAGTCGATACTAATAGTTGTCATGAACTAAATAATTACTAGTAAAAACTATTAATGGGAATAGAAACAAGACTTACACCAGTGCTTAATTATTATGCAAAAATAAAAAAAAAATAGTAATTAAAAAAAACTAAGTGTTTAATATACTCGTATAGTATACACAGATATTCTTCTTTATTCCATTTAATACACTAACCTCATTCGGGCGAAATCTTAAAGTCCACCATACCATAGTTTTGTTCAGCTTTTTTTTTCTTTTTTTTTCGCAATATTTTTGATTCTGAAACTGTACACGCACGAATCCATCTCAAATAAAATGGAGTAAAAATAACAACAAAACATAAAAATAGTTCAAAAAAGCACGGATGTATGTCTGTGGACGTTAAACTTACTATAAAAAGAAAAAAAAGTATACACAGAAGATTTAAACAAAGCTACCAGTATATAATTTATTTTAATTTATACCAGCAAGTACTTAGTTAGAAGTATTATAAGCGAAAGTCTATATTAAAGTTAAACTAGTAAAACTCTTCTTAAAATGCCTGCTTGATATTTTTATTATTATCTGTGTAATAATCTTGGTCAAAGGTATGTATTGTATTAAGCCCTTTTTAACATCCCACTACTGGGCACGGGCCTTCCTTCAATAGAAGGGAGATCAGGCCATAGTCCACCACGCTAACCAAGTGCGGGTTGGCAGACTTCACATGTCTTCCGAAAACTTGCTAGGTTTTTTCAGACATGCAGGTGTTTTCCTTCAATGTAAGGCAAGTGGTAATCATGTTAGAAAAGATTCGCACATGAAATTTCAGAGGTGCAAGACTCGAGCTTTGAGCCCGCTTCACTCGGCTTCCCAAGCGAGCGCATTACCACTGAGCTACCACAAATGTATGTACAACTAAAAAATTCCATTCAGTCTGCGGCCAGCCTATATAAACCCTTCTCATTAAAGCGCGCCGGCCGCCTGACCACAACCCGTAATAGTTTCACTTGCAACTGGCTTTTCTTTACTCTGTCCCATAGGTTTTGAACAGTAAATGTATGTGAAATTAAAAAAAACAATTAATGTACTTTCAAAAATGTACATACGTAATTTATACATAAACTTCTGATTTTACTAGTTTAGATAATAAGCACTTTCCCGTATTATATGCGTAAAAATCTCGACTGAGTAAAAAGAAGGGAACAGAATCTAACAAAGAAAATTAGTGTAATACAGTAGGAGACGTATGTAGATGTTTTATTTTTACTTCTTGCTACGTATATGTATTGTACTGCTACATAGAATCGGGTATACATACATATATGTACAAGACAAATATATAACCCTCCTTTGAGCGAAAGCAAAAGTTCTTGGGTAGGCGTCACTAAAATGTTGTCAAAATAACATTAGTAGTTCTGCGAACAGATCTTCACCAAATGAGACCAACTTAAACTATTACTACCTTTTAAGTAAAAAAATTGCCATCGAAATCGAGTCTGATTAGGCGGAGATATCCAGTAGCCTTATTTTTGCCACTTTTTGGAGTAAGTGCCCCTCCAATCAAAAATCTTTGACGAGAAAAAAAAAACAATAAAGTCGTAAAACCTGTATACCAAGTTTCGTCTAGATCAGTTGTAAAATACGACCTGTAGTGGCGTACCAACAAACTGACAGCAAAGCAATTTTTTCCAGACTTGCACCAGAGACGCTTTGATCGCTCGGTCAATAAAAACTAAATTTCTGTCACATTTTGAAAAAATGACAGAGATATATATTATCATAGATAAACAATCTAAATATGTGCATAAATTTTATTGATATGCCGATTTACGAGCAAACCATTTATTTCCAAACATCTTTCCCAAGCCTGTTTACATTTAGCCATCTTAACTAGCAATTTTACATTAGTAAGCTAAGTAAAGTTGTTGAAACGTTACATTTCATAGTAAATATACAGAATTAGGTCACTAAAGTTAGTCCTAATGCTTAAAGATGGATCCCTTCAACTGTCATTATCAATCTGAAAAACTTCGTCCGCTCTGAATCACTTCGAATTTGAAACTCACTCTGAGAACGTTTTTTGGCAATCCTTTCAATTGTTTCCCAAAGATTGTTTTAACAGATGCGAGTTTACTTAATATTTTAGACTGTATTGTTAAAATATCACAATGAATGTGGTAACTTTATTTTATCGGATAATGCACAAATCTGTATAATTAAGAATCTCTCTTCCTCCACTCTAAGAATTTCATTATCTGACAATACATACATTTATACAGATAAATAAAATTGAGGTGTCTGTTTGTAATATCAGAATAACAGCTTTTTACTAAATGCATATAAAAGTATATACGGTACATATAAGAAACAATTTTTTTTTTAAATCAAACTATTTTTTTTGGGACTTTTTCGCCAATTTATTTTGATTTTTGGTTGCCAAAGTAAAATTATAAAAATGTTTAAAATTAACAAATATTGTATGTTTGGTGCCATTTTTCAATTTTTTTGAATTCATTTTGTTATTTTGTGGGTTGGCTGACTGTAACAACTACATATATAATGCCTTTGAGACATCTAAAACCTTAGTCTCTCTCGTGACTATGATTGCTGTAAAGCATTCGACAACGTCGGGAATCTATTATGTTTATCTTCTAACAGTTTTATACAAACTTCAATAATAAATCGATATAATATATATATGATGCCATCTGGTTACATTTATTGGAACTAATTATAAGCTTTTTTTAACTTGCAATATTTGTTAGATGGTATGTTTTGTATGGGTCATATCTTGCAAACTGAATTAGAACCACTTTTTATTCCACAGATTTGAAATATCGAGTAAATCGAGCATAAATTGTTAGTTTTCAAAATATATAAAATATCAAATTTCATAAACCACTAACGCCTGTTGGTATAAATAAATAAATATGTTGGGACATTAACACACAGCACCATCTAGTTCCATGGTAAGCTACGAGGACTGTGTTATGGATACCAGATAGTTGATACACTATACATAATATATAACTTTAAATACATACATTATAATAAATATAAACACCCATGACTTGAGTACAAACATTTGTGCTTATCATACAAATGAATGCCCCCAGCGGGACTCGAACCCGTTAGCCAAAAATTCGTGGTATATAACAATATATATATATATATATATATATATATATATATATATATATATATATAACATTTTTCTAATCTCCTCACCAAATACACCCATCTCACCCATTATCTTTCCACTCCAAAGTGTTTTCCCGTGTTGCATCTATTACTTTTACATTCACGCTCGAAGCTCCGCCTACGTTGAAAGAAATTCTCAGCGAACGCGTTTCATATAAGTCCTTTATCTTCATTTTCTTTGACGAAATTTCATATGTACTCAAGCAAATAAATATAGCTCTTACATGCTTAAAGAATTGCTCAATTTGACAGGTGAATGGAATTCCAAGTATGCAGTGAAGGTAGTGAAGTCATGATAATAAAATGAACGTTTTTTTATCTATATTATAATATGTATATTATAAAGAGACGCAGTTTGTTTTTTTGTTTGTTTGGTTGAACGCGCTGATCTCAGGAACTACTAATCCGAATACAAAAATTCTATTTGCATTAGATAGCCCGTTTATTGAGGAAGGCTATAAGTTGTAAACATCATGCGAGCGGAGCAGTAATATAATATATAGTCTACTTCATACTAACCGTTTAAACGTACCTAGGGACGAACCCGAGCGAAGTAAGGGTGAGCTGCTAGTTCTATATATAGTATTAGATTTTATCAATCATCATCAATACATAGTATAAAACAAAGTCGCTTACCGCTGTCTATCTGTCCCTATGTATGCTTAGATCTTTAAAACTGCGCAACGGATTTTGATGCGGTTTTCTTTAATAGATAGAGTGATTCAAGAGGAAGATTTATATGCATAATATAGTAGAAAAACACTGATAATTTTAGAGGTTTCTAATGTGATGTCGTAAATAAACACATTTTTTTGCGCTTACATTGTAACCGCTGGCTAAACCCTACGAGATAGATTAAAATAATGTACTACATTATTGTACACCTTAAAAAGGTCTACAAAAAAGTCCGCGATGGCATATGTCTATCTCTTAAGGATAACATACCGTATCCATTTTTCTATATCCAAGCTAGACAAACCCGAGCGAACCGAGGGTGAGTCGCTAGTATTATATATTTTTGTTTTTAACTTGTTGATAATAACGATTTATTGTAAAAAAAAACCTTTTTGTCATTTTAAAATTTCTATATGCGTGTAAACCGCATTAAATTGTGTCAATCACCTTAATTTCGCTTCACGTTTTATTCACCTTACAACTCAGAGTAATGTGAAATAACGATCTATTTGAACCTTTGTTTAACTCACAATTTTGACTTAACTACCACATCTCATTTTCAGAGTTAATTAATGAGAACCAAGTAACGATAAAATTATATACACGTTAACAGAAATTGCGTATTAAAACGGTAACATTGAAAATTTATTTTATAATGTAAAAGAGTCTGTATTATTCATACTTTTAATATATTATATTATACTATAGATGTATAATGAATATAGATTGTATTTATATACTGTAATAACTATAATATTATTGTAACTTTTGAGACGTTAAAGACCATAGTCTCTCCCGTGATTATGATTTCTGTAAAGCATTAACGTCGGGCAACCTAAAATTAATAAAGGAAAAAATCTGAAATAAATAAATAAATATGTTGGGATATTAACACACAGCACCATCTAGTTCCATGGTAAACTACGAGGCTTGTGTTATGGATACAATATAGTTGATACACTACGCATTATATATAACTTCAAAACCAAACATGTTATAAATATAAACACCCATGACTGGAGTACAAACATTTGCGCTCTTCACATAAATGACCGCCCCCAGCGGGACTCGAACCCGCGACCACTGGCACATAAAGTAGGGTCATTACAAACTGCCAACTGACGCTGACCAAGTGTGGGTGGACTTCACATGTCTTTAGAAAACTTATCAGATTCTTTTAGAAATGCAGATTTCTTCACGATGTTTTCCTTGAATAATAAAAATAAACACATTCAAATATTTGGATTTGAAACCGCTTCACTTGGTTAACGAAGCAAGCTCGCTACCACTGGGCCACATATTACATAATTATTCACATAATTATATAATTCTAAACAAATAATGTTGATTATACCTGATTTTGCTGATTAATTCTTCCCTTATAAAGCTTTTTATTATATCAAGCAATAAAAATAAATAATATGCACATTGAAAAATAACTTTGCCACTCAAGTACAAATGTATCACGATAAATCATTTTTGAATTCAAATACATAAAATACTAATTTGTCTGGTTCACGACTGCATTAGGCACGGACTCGTTTATCTTCGTCAAATCCCGTGGGATTCCGGATCTCGAACATTCGGGACACGGTTTCTAAAAAGTATTACCAACTTAACCGTTCGGTTAACGGTGTTCGTTTAATTTGTTAGTGGTAAAGAATTGGTATTCTTTCTAGAATTAGACATTAAATATAAGCATTTATACACGGAACCACTTGCATATTAAATCCAGATCGATAAATATTGAGTTAATATTGATCATATTTTGTAAGGTAATATAATATATTATTATATAGTGAAGAAGTGGTAGCCCAGTGGTAACACGCTCACTAGGGAAACCGAGTGAAGCGGGTTCAAATCCCGGGTCTCGCACCTCTGATACTTTCATGTGCGAATCATTTCTAACATGATTATATACCTGAGAAAAATTAGCAAGTTTTCGGAAGACATGTGAAGTCCGCCAATCCGCACTTGGCCGGGGTGGTGGACTATGGCCTGATTCCCCTCGTATTGAAGGGAGGCCCGTGCCTAGCAGTGGGACGTTAAAAAAGGGCTGAATACATAGTGAAGAAAAACCAGGCAATGAATAGGGAACCCTCGTCTCAAAAAATGAAAATGTTCGATACATCGTATCGCGCCATACGGCCCTTATACTTCGTTAGCTAAATTAAATCGTTTTCACTCAGCGCGCTTAGAGTACAAAATAAAAAAAAAAACATATCTGGCTGGTAGTTCCTGATATTAGCGCGTACACATCCGTACAATAAACAAAAATAAACGCATGAGCTTCAGCTTTATAATATACTAGCGACTCACCCTCGCTACACTCGGGTCCGTCCCTAGGTATTTGTTGGTGGATAGTAAAGAATAGATATAGACTATATTTACATAGGTATGACGAGTTTTATATCTCTTACTTGAGAAATTATTGATCCCCCATACAAATTTCTCCCTCTCTTTTCACTCGTTTAAGGGATGATATCCGGGGCAAAAACTGTTCTATGTCCTTCCCAGCGTCTTAAACTATCTCCATGCCAATTTTCATTTAAATCTGTTCAGCCGTTTAGTCGTAAAAAGGTAACAAACAAACAAACAAACGATAAAAACAAACAAACAAACAAACAAACAGACAGATAGACAGACAGACAGACAGACAGACAGACAGACAGACAGATAGACATTACTTTCGCATTCACAATATTAGTATCGATTAAATTACAATTGTAAAGTTCTAAGTTATATAAGTCCGTTAAAGTTTTAACAACAAAATTTTTTTCAGTACATTGTTCTTTTACTAAGCACAAAAACTCTTATTAAACTTTCATCAAGACAAATCTTAACCGTCCCCATCCACTATGAAGCAAGACATACGTATTATTTCCGAGTACAGATAAATCGGATGCATATTTTATCATCAGAAAAGGGATCTACATTTTTGGATGTAACCTGTGCGAACACCGTGAAAAGATCAAAAGTTGGGTACGATCCAAGGCCATTTTACACTATGTTCTTATAAGTCGAGAATTGAATATTATTATGTACTAAATTAAATAATATAGTTCTCTATGCTAATTTCGAACACTATCACTCTAATCTCCATTTTGTGATTAACTTCATCTTTATAGTACATACTAGCGATTCACCCTAGCTCCCCTCGGGTTCGTTCCTAGTTACGTTTTAACGATTAGCTCAGAGATGAGATATTTTCCCGCAGTTAAAATTATCCTATATGTTGAGCGGGATAACCAGCTATCATCATACCAAATTTCATCAAAATCTGTCCAGTGGTTTTTTCGTGATGCGGTCACAGATAGACAGACAGACAAAAATTCTAAAAACTATACATTCGGCCTCTGTATCCATGATAATGACTATTTCAATAAGATTTTCAAAAAATATTTAATGTACAGATTCGACTTAGTTATAATTTTATTATATGTATAGATTATATATTACTCTATATTAATATTATGCTATAATCATTTCTTATGTGATAAGCATATATCACTCTTCCATCAGCCCATCATCTTTCTGCTAGCGAAAAAGATAAACAGAAAAAAATGGTGAATAAAAAAATAATATTAGATAAATATTATTTCATGGGACAGTATTTATAAATTATCCAGTATGGTTAAGTTTAAAGCACGACACAGATACTCACTAACCAATTAACTCACAAAATCGCTAGAAAATGAACTAAAAATCATGAAAAAACACAGTAAATTGGCATGTTGGCTTCAAACGCGACAAGACTTAGGATTGAGCAACTGAAAATAGTTAAATGTTTTTTTTTAAATATCAGCTTGACCTACTTTGATTGTGACGTTATTAGGCCACAAAATGTGCGGTTATTCAATATAGAATCGTCGTCTCAGCCCAAACACGTCCACAGCTGGACATAGACCTCAACCAAAAATTTACAAGACAACCGGTTTTGTGCCATCCGTGTCCAGTGGACTTCAGCGACTTTGACCAAGTCGTCGGTCCACCTTGTGGAAGGCCTGCCCATATACAATAAATACAATATGGAATATGTTGGAAAAATCCTGAAATAAAAAGTACTTACGATATCTCTTTTTCCGTCAGGGGTTAGGACACATTGCTGATATAATAGGCTAGATAATAAATCTCAGCGGTTCTTTTACGCGTTTACATTATCCTTCTTTTGCTTTTTCCGTAATGTGAACAGTTTTAGATTTTGTATCAGTGTAAAAGATATATTTTGCGTTAAATGTGCCATTTTTAAATTAAAGTTTTTTTTTTTAAATATATTGGGACATTAACACACAGCACCATCTAGTTCCATAGTAAGCTACGAGGCTTGTGTTATGGATACCATCAGCTAATAGTATAGTACAAATATTCGTGCTCATCACACAAATGAATGGTCCCACCGGGACTGGAAGCCGCGATCGCTGGCACAAAAAGCAGAATCACTACAAACTGAGCCAAACGTGTCGTCAAATTGAATTGGAGTAACTTGTTTATATTACTTATATATTATTACCTGAATAAATATAAGGACACATTAAAAATACAGGGTTCCCAAAACTGGTCTAATTATAAGACGAACCAATTGGGAAGTTAGCGGTGTTACATCAGATGTGGTCTTCTTTATTAATTTTTTAATTCACACATATACAACTCTCGTGTTGAATTGTCGTTTCACTGAACTTTGAGAGTGAAATGTGTAGAGTGCACTTAACTTTGTGCCTATACTTAGGCACTATAATATTTCCGTAAAATAATCATATTATTTCTTACAGCGTTCATTCTCTTTTAATGGTCACACTTAGTAGATACAAAATGTCAACACAGCGGTTTGTTTAAACCAAAATTTTTCAGCCAAATGTGCAAAATTATTTCTAAACGTGATGATATAAGGAACAATGTTAAACAAATTTATATTATAAAGCTACTATAAAATTTTTGGTATATCTTTTTTTAATCTATATAAAATTTGATGACACATTTGGCTCAGTTTGTAGTGACCCTACTTGCTTGTGCCAGCGGTCGCGGGTTCGAGTCCCGCTGGGGGCATTCATTTGTGTGATGAGCACGAATGTTTGTACTCCAGTCATGGGTGTTTATATTTATAATATGTATGTATTTAAAAAGTTATATATGTGTAGTGTATCAACTATTTGGTATCCATAACACAGGCCTCGTAGCTTAAAATGGAACTAGATGGTGCTGTGTGTTTAATGTCCCAACTAAAAAAAAAAATGTTGGTCTCAATTAAAACCTCGCCTACCTTTCCTTTTTCCCCATACCTCCACTACTTTGAATATGTATATATAGTTATTTAAATGTAATTTTACCTTAACTATTAAGACAAACATTTACGCGGGTTAGTACAAATATTTGTTTAGCATAAATACAAAGGATCATCCATCTTAATGGGCTTGAAGGAATGAGTCGTCTACTTCATTATCTTATATTATTTGCAGTCATTGATTTATATTAAGATTAGTTTTTGTTAATGGCTTTAAAATCCATACTAATATTATAAACTAACGACTCACGCTCGCTTCGCTCGGGTTCATCCCTAGGTGCGTTTTATTTTTTTTGAGCGAAACCCTAATTCTTTTTCTAAAATAAAAGTAGCCTAAGTTACTCCTTATAATATCAGCTATCTGTCAGTGAAAGTCCCGTTAAAATTGGTCCAGCCGTTTCGGAGATTAGCCGGAACAAACAGACAGACAGACAGACAAAAATATAAAAATTGTGTTTTTCTTATAAGTACCGTATATAATTCCATATGCATTTATTATAAAGCTGTTGTTTTGACATTACAAACAGACCCCTCAATTTTATTTATCTGTATGGATGTCAAAGTGACTGTGTTCGTTACCTTTGTACGCTGAAACCGCTAAACAAATTTTGATAAAATTTAACATGAATATAGATTGCATCCTGGGATATAGAATATCCTTGAACCCCGCTCCGCTTATCACACGAGCAAGGCCGCGGGAAAAAACTTAACTACAAAATTTAGACAGAATAGCAAGCTATATTATATTCAAACACTTCTACGAGTAAGTCTGTCTTTCTTTCGCGAAATAACGAACTGACAGATGTTTTGCATACACATTATTTTTTATGAACCGCTGAATGTCCAATTATTGTTTTATTGCACTACATCGAATACCTCCCGTAGGATACATTTCGGTCGCTGATCATAGGCCGTTAAAAAAATATATGAAACAAACATGAAATTTTAAATTAAATACTCAATTATACAAGACAATTATAAAAATAAGTAAAGTATTTGTTGTTATTTTATAAGTTAACTAGCAGAACCCGTGACTTCGCCCTCGTTCAATCTACAAATACTCTTTCGCTTTGTGTTATACAGAGACGAACCCGAGCGAAGCGAGGGTGAGTCGCTGATCATAGGCCGTTAAAAAAATATATGAAACAAACATGAAATTTTAAATTAAATACTCAATTATACAAGACAATTATAAAAATAAGTAAAGTATTTGTTGTTATTTTATAAGTTAACTAGCAGAACCCGTGACTTCGCCCTCGTTCAATCTACAAATACTCTTTCGCTTTGTGTTATACAGAGACTCACCCTCGCTTCGCTCGGGTTCGTCGCTATGTATTTATATATATATATATATATATATATATATATATATAGATATATATATATATATATATATATATATATACAATAATGTATGGAAGTCTGCCCGATTGTTGATATTTATGATTACAGCTGCGTTTCCTTTGGTAGATGATATATAGCCTATAGTCTTCCTCAATAAATGGGCTATTTAATGTGAAAATAATTTTTCAAATCGGATTAGTAGTTCCTGAGATGAGCGCGTTCAAACAAACAAACAAACAAACAAACTGCCTCTTTATACTATTAATATACATTATAAAATAATACATAGTACCAAAATCACAGCACGTCATTTTATAGCAATCCATTAGGCATTACGACAGTTCTAGTGAAATCCGATATTACACCCGCAAGGTATTTGATTTATACACCTGGGCCTCACCAGGTGGACTTGGAAAATATATTTTTCAAAACGACTGCTGCCCTAAGAGCAATCAATCTTCATCTAACCATGTTTTGATACTAATTGATTTAGGACTTGCGAGTAAAGTAATGTTGGTTTTATTATATAACTAGCAGTGCCTACCTGGCTTCGCCTGCGGTTAAACTTCCGATATAAACATCAGTTTTACAATAATGTATGGAAATCTGCCCGATTTGTTGACATTTATGATTACTGATCCGCTCCCTTGGGTAACAGTATGATAGTATATGTATAGCCTATAGCCTTCCTCTATAAACGGGCTATCTAATAAAAAAAATACAAATCGGATCAGTAGTTCCTGAGATTAGCGCGTTCAAACAAATAAATAAACAAACAAACTCTGTCTCTTTATAATATTTGTATCAAGATACGCGGTAGCGTGTCCAGTCAAGTTCAAGCCAAAGGAACTGGCGAGTAGCACCGTGTGTAATATTACATGAACTATTTGGAACCACTCTTGATCCTCTCATAATTCAAAAACTATTTCACATAAACATGTCAAATTTGGCTCATATATTGAGACTTGCGAAATGCATATGTGCTCTAAATTTCATAAACACACCTCAAACAGTTATTTAGATATTAACGTCCAAAAATCGTCATTTTTATCACTAACTGACCTATAGATCAAAACTCTAAGTTCCAGATGACCTAGAAAGTTGAAATTTGATGTCCAGATGGGTAATCGTGCGCATAGTGCATACTAAGGGAAAAAAAATAAAATAAAAAAAAACTTAGGCTAATTTTTATTAACACATTGCGCCTTCCAAAACATAATACCAATAGCAATCATAGTAATAGCAAAAACTTTTTCTTTCTCAGTATGATGTGCGACAAGGAACTTCCTTTCTAATTTCAAATAAAAAAGTTCTCAATTTGCCAACCACACATTTTTATGCTTAAATTCAGCGTTTATGTTCTTTAAATAAATCACACAATTTAAATATCCATTACGCAGCATCTACTATTGATCCTTAACTAGAGACTCACCCTCGCTTCGCTCGGGTTCGTCTGTAGTTACATTTTAACGTTTAGTATAGATTTCTCAGAGATGAGATATTTTCCCGCAGTAAAAAGTATCCTATATGTTGACCCGGATAACCAGCTATAATCATACCAAATTTCATCAAAATCTGTCCAGTGATTTTCTCGTACATTCGGCCTCTGTATGGATAATGACTATTTCAATAAGATTTTCCAAAAAATATTTAATGTACAGATTCTACTCAGAATTTTACTATATGTATAGATGAAAATATTGCCTACACAATATTTTAAAACACAGTGTCATGTTTTTATGTTTAAAGCGTATAACGCTTGGCCTTAAAATGATTGATAGCCGTTTCAATACGCTCGAGCAATTTTTCAACCGCCCATTTATTCCTGAAACAAATCTGAGAATTCCGTAACGTCATCTAGTGGACGGAATTGGATACAGTGAGGATCAGATTTTTATCTTTCTGTTTGGAATTATTTTAAACCATACTACTTTTAAACCTTATTCTTTTAGGACAAGCTTATTTGAAATAACTGTGAATGTCAATTTTACCTAGAAAAGTATACCATTAAAATATTGATAATTAAAAAAGCTAGTTCTGGGCCTTATTCATCTAATATATAAAGTTCTCGTGTCACAGTGTTTGTAACAAAACTCCTCTGAAACGGCTTGACCGATTATTATGAAATTTTGTGTGTATATTCAGTAACTTTGAAAATATAACGTAAACTATTTTTCATACCCCTAAGAGGTAAGGGTGGTCCACCATGGGTACGAACCCGAGCGGAACGAGTGTGTGTCGCTAGTATTATTATAAAAGTTAATTTAATATGTTTGTAGATTTTTGTTTATACCATCATTTGCATTTTAATAAACATAATATTTTCATTATTTATAGTTATATGAGTAAACTGGTAAAGTACTTTATTAACATTAAAATTAATAATACTTTCTTAGATTTACGCAAACAACTACCTGTAACCACTACATAATAACCTTTGAGAAGTCTAAAACCTTAGTCTCTCCCGTGACCATGATTGCTGTAAAGCAATCGAAACGTCGGGAACCAAAAATCAAAATAAATACTTGAAAAATCCGAACAAATACTTTTATATAAAAAAAAAAAAACGAGACCAGTAAGTTATTTTAAACGTTATACTTTATAAAACTCAACACCTTTCTCAAGAAAAGCTAATTAAATGTAAGACTGAAATCGATAAAAATCAGTGCTTAAACTGAATCGGTTTAAATGAAATTAACTAACTATGATATGTGAAGACGCGTAAATCTGGCCAGCCCAGTTGGCTCGAGAGCATTGGCCTCTTTCCAAATTCAATAATGGCTGAGCTCAAGACACAAGATAACTTAGTAGTTTCATATGTATTAATATCACTAAAATTAGAAGTTAACCTACTTGTTAGTTTACTTTAACATAACTAATTAAGTACCTACATGATTGCTTGGTGCACTTGTGAACTGTAATAGGTTCGAATTCCGTGTAGAACAAATATTGAAGGGTACGGCATATATTTGTTAAGTAGAACTATGGGACAAAAGAGGAAAAAAATGTTTTATTAAAACCGGCCAAGTGCGAGTTGGACTCGCGCACGAAGTTTTTCGTACCATTTATCTATAAAAAATTGCAAAAAAATCACGTTTGTTGTATGAGAACCCTCCTTAAATATAAATTTTATTTCAATTTAATTATTTATTTTTAAATTAAATAATATAACTCAACAATATTCTGTGAATATTTCAAGCGTGTATTTGTTGCCGTTATCAATATTGAGCAAAAACGAGCAATAAAAAAATCACGTTTGTTGTATGGGAGCCCCCTTAAATATATATTTTATTCTTTTTTTTAGTATTTGTTGTTATAACGGCACCAAAAATACATCATCTGTAAAAATTTCAACTGTCTAACTATCACAGTTCATGAAATACAGCCTGGTGACAGACGGACAGATAGACAGACGGAAGGATAGCGGAGTGACGGAGTCTTAGTAATAGGGTCCCGTTTTACCCTTTGAGTACGGAACCCTAATAACTGGTCTTTACAAAGTCGTCGGTTTGAAAATTAGCATAACGTTTTAATCACTTTAAAGTATTAAAGTAACTTTGTCAAAGTAAATAGAGATCAACACGATTGGGTTAAACGCAAAAGATGAACATAAAAATAAGTATATATAATAATCGTTCATTAAAAATACGATTATAAAATTTAGATACGGTAATTTAGTGCTTAAAATATTGCGTTGCGTTACATTAGACGTAATATTAAGAATCAACTTAAAAAAAAGAAAAAAAAACTACTTCATTTATACTAATATAATATTATAAATGTGAAAGTTTGTGAGTATGGATGTATGGATGTATGTTTGTTACTCTTTCACGCCAGAACGGCTGAACGGATCTGGATGAAATTGATTGATTGTCACAGAGATAGATTATAGATTATAGATTATAGTCTGGAATAACACATAGGCTACTTTTTATCCCGGAAAAATGTACGGTTACCGTGGAATAGGTTTATTTTTGTTTTCTAGTATATAATAAAATAATTAACAATAATTTATTTTATATATTTTCTTATATTAAACTTTTTCTTTTCTATAGAGATAATCTTGCATATATCCGGGATATAAATTATATCAAAATCAATTCAGTTATATTTTCATAAACGTGCAAAAATAATAAAGACTGTCTGTCTTTTTAAACGTCATTTGTATGTATACTAGTGACTTACCCTCGGGTTCGTCCCTACTTTCGCTTTAACGTTTAGGATAGATTTCTCAGAGATGAGTTTTTTTCCCGCAGAAAAAAGTATCCTATATGTTGACCCGGATTACCAACTATCATTATACCAAATTTCATCAAAATCCCTCCAGTGGCTTTTCCGGGATGCTGTCACAGACAGACAGACAAGAATTCTACAAACTATAAATTCGACCTCTGTATCGATAATAATGTCAATTTTCAATAAGATTTTCCAAAAAATATTTAATGTACAGATTCGGCTTACTTCCAATTTTATTATATGTATAGATAAAGCAAGAACCATGTACAATTTATCCAAGAAACATTGTAAAAATATAAACAAATGCTATTCTTAAATAAATGCTGCTGCAGCAAATATATAAACAAGACAACGTAGTCGTTCGACGATCGTTTAGTATTCCCTTCAGATGAAACAAGCCATACTTTAAAAGATACTGCAATTCAGTGTACTTTGAAAAGCACGCGAGGTGCATTTCTACAGGACCTGTGCAATATATATCGAAAGACGGAAAGCTGTTTTTATTTATATTCATAAAAGTTACTTTGAATTTATCGAATTCATTTTTGAATGTGAATGCTAAGTGTACGAGCAGTCAGCTAAGTAGAGTGCAGAAATTTCCTTATAAAGATCTATTTCCTTTCGATTTTGATTACATGGTAAACGGTGTTAATGGTTTGATATATATATCTTGTTAATTACTAAATGTTCGCCGAGTTGACGAAATTCGACCACAATCATTGAAAATTTGAAGAAAACTATATTGAATAGAATTCACCTAAGTAACTGTTTCCAAATTTTGAAGTTATACTTCTTTTGGCACGTTTGGAAAGAATATAAGAGTAAATTTTTTACGATACGCGCGCACAGTGACAGCTGAAAGCGACATGATGAAGTTAGCTGCATTCCTTTTAGGAATAGAGAGTTGTGACATACGGGATGAAATCATTAGATATTTTTGTTCTGTTACGCCAAAGAAGTATAACTTACGTACGTACATAAGTACACATACACGTTTTTTTATTGATAACACTAAAGCTCGTCTACTAAACAAAAGAAAAGAAAAACGATTAACAAACAGAGGAGAGAAAAGAACTAAGCTGCTTTGTTTTTGCCAATTTATACATAGATACTATGTATTTTTACGCCATTCCACCTAAATTAGATGGATGGACTAAAACACATTTACGTTTGTGTTTCCTCAACATCCAGCTTTTGTAATTCACAAAGCTTAGTCGAAATTGAGTCTACAACTTTTGGCTTTGTCTAGTAAACCTAAATCAGCACTCTCATTATATACAAAATAACATATTTACTTTTTCCTATATAAAGAATTTTCTTTATAACATTTTCTGGCATAAAATATTTATATTCTCAAATTTAACAGATGGACACTAAAAGGAAGTATGTAAAAAAATGCATGGCGGCCTTTTTAAAATTCGCCATCTTGTTTTTTTTTTGATGTTATAGCGGCAATAGAAAGACACACTCTGTGAAAATTTCAACTCTCTTCCTATTACGGTTCATGAGATACAGTCCTCTGACAGATAGAGGGATAGACGGACGGACAGCGAAGGCTTAGTAATAGGGTTCCATTGGCACTATTCGGGTACGGAACCCTAAAAACAACGTTTTAACCAAATAACTTAGTAAAGACCGGGATATAATTTAAATTCTTCAAGTATAAAACGAATGAATGTAAAATTAGTTTAAAGAAGAACTAAATTTAGAGATCCCCACAAATTGCATTGCGAAGCGACGAAACAAATTAGCTGGGGGTAAGTTTTAGTGTTTAACTTTAATAATTAGACGGTAATATTGGCTTTACATTGTTATACTGATTATGGCAATGTTTTAAGCTTTCTTGGAAGTCTTAATTGAAAATTCCTTTAATAGTTTTGGTATGACGACTACATTTGAATTTTTGCACTATAATGTTAGTTTTAGTCAAATGTAAAATGGTGGAACTCGAACATTTTCTTTGTTACCTATGCAGTACTAAAATTTTATACAAAACTAGCGAATCACCCTCGCTTCGCTCGTGTTCGTCCCTAGCTTGCTTCCCAATAAAAATTTTCATTCCCATTTTTACCCCCTTGAGGGATGATTTCCGAGATAAAAAGTATCCTATGTCCTTCCCAGGGTCTCAAACTATCTTCTTACCAAATTTCATCTAAATTGGTTCACTAGATCTAGAGATTACCCCCTACAACATAACAAACTCACAAACTTTACCTCTTTATAATATTAGTATAAATATCAATATAAAATCTGCTCATAAACTTTTGTATCGATTTTTTTTATGGTAAGTGCTAAGGAGAAGCTTCTTCGATTCTTCGTCGTATTCAGTATTGTTATATTAAATGCTAGCTTTTTAAAAAAATATGCAGACCAAAAGTTAGTTACGTCGCTAAATAACAGAATAAGTAGTTTTGTCTTACTGAACATACTACTGTGTAAAAATTCTAAATTAAAATATATGCCATATTTTCATATGGAGTCAAATCTGTGACAAAATACGTATTGGTCAAGCGCATTTTTTTTCTCTCGCTTCGCTTCGGATTCGTCTCTAGACAAAAAATTATTCCACAGGAAAGGTACATTTTTCCGGAATGATATATAATCTATAGCCTTCCTCAATAAACGGATTATCTAATGCAAAAAGAATTTTCCAAATCAGATTAGTAGTTCCTGAGATTAGCGCGTTCAAACAAACAAATTCTGCCTTTATAATATTAGTGTAGATTTATAACAAATTTCAATATGTATGGAAAAAAAACATCACTTTGCTTTCCCTCGAGTTTCTATCTTTCCGGAGTCATAATCGTGACCAAACGAACAGCGTGAGCTTCCTCGCAAAATATTTTCGTATTTCACAGTTTATTTGAAGCGAAAAAACTGCCGAATAACATGTCTATCTTCCATTGTTCCATCTTCCGGCATGAATGACTCTATATAGGAAATGTTGTATAAATGTATATAACTGGCTAAAATATATTTTTTTAAAGACTCAATTCAATTCAATTCAATACTTGGTTAATTGAGCACAGATTACTTCAGCAATGTCGTTTAGAATGAAAAAGACACTATGTAAATAAGGTATCAAAGACGTATTCTAATAAATAAAATTTATTATCTATCAACAAATCTATGTTAAACAGATAAATAAGAGTTTTGCTGAAATTTAGTGTAACATTAAACTAATTATGTGATATTAAGTTGAATTATATTTTTATGAATGAAGCTTCACAATTTAAATTAAACTATTTTTTCGGATTTTTTGCGGATTTATTTTGTTTTTTGGTTCCTGACATTTTGAATGCTTTACAGCAATTATGGTCTCCTCTGTGACCAAATAAATCCGCGTTACGTTCTAACACTTATCTCAGAGATGAGATATTTCCCCGTAATAAAAAGTAACCTATATGTTAACCCTGATAACCAGCTGTCATAATACCAAATTTCATCAAAATCCGTCCAGCGGGATACCAACACAAAGTTTCAAGAGCTTTTGCATCAAAATTGGTTGAATCATGTTCATATATATACAGATGCATCTAAGTTGTCTAAAGATGGCTGTGTTGGTGCAGCGTGTTGGATACCTAAATTTAAAATTGTTCTTCAATTCAAATGTCCTCCCCAATCGTCGGTGTTTACAGGTGAGGCTGTTGCTTTACTAGAAGCAATCCTGTTCGCCCAGTCCCATAACATAAAACAGACTGTTATTTTGACTGACTCCTTAAGCTGTTTATTGGCTATTAAAGAAAACCCTTTTCGTAGCAAATCAAGGTATTCCATTATTTTAAAGATCCGTGAAGCTTTGCTCTCATGCCTCAAGAATGGGTTGAACATCCAGTTAGTATGGATCCCAGCTCATTCTGGTATTATTGGCAATGAATCTGCTGACTCTTGCGCTAAAGTTGCAACTCAGTGTGGCTCTCTTGAACATTTTAATAATTCTGCTCAAGATTTATTATCACTCGCGAAAACTCATCTGGACAAATCCTGGGTCAGCTACTGGAACTTATCAAAATCTTTTAAGGGTAAGCATTATGCTTCTATTCAGGCGGAGATTCCAAAGCGACCATGGTTTTATCGTCAGAAACATGCAGAACGGTGGGTTATAGCTACTATTAGTCGCCTACGCTTTGGACACGCAAGTACTCCTGTTCATCTGGCTAAGATCAGGGTCAGGGACCACTCAATATGTGAATGCGGTTTAGATGAAGGTTCAGCTTCCCACATCCTTTTCAATTGCCCCAAACTCCTTCGTCCCCTTTATGATGTTCTTCCTTACAAAGTCCCCCGTCCCCTTAATGTTCAGTGTTTGTTGATGTTTGTGTTTAGTCCCCTATGTAGATTTTTGTGTAAATATGTTAAATTTAATAAAATTAAGCTTTAGAATTAACACCTCTCTAACATAAGTTAAATTACTAACATCCTATTTTTACATAGTATAATTTAATTAATTTTTTGTGTTGTTTTTTTTTTATTTTTAGGCGGAGGTATAACATTAAAGTCCTTTTATTTCATACTGTTAATCCAGTCTTTTAGTGGAATATTTCAAAATTTCACCGGCCAATCTCGAACGTGACTCCTCCATTCAACGTGACATTGGCGAAATAATTTGTGCTCAACTGGCACGCATTAAAGCCATTAAATAAAGAACTGAACTGAACTGATCCGTCCAGCGGTTTTTTCGTGATACCATCACAGACAGACAGACAAAAATTCTAAAAAACTATAGATTCGGCCTTTCTATCGATAATAATGACTACTTCTAAACTTTTCCAAAAAAATATATTCAATGTACAGATTCGACTTAGAATTTTATTATATACATATATTATATAGATATAAATGTCAAATATAATAGCTTTTTATAGCTCTTCATACCATTCTTGCAAATTGTATAATGAAATATTTAATAACATGGATTTATTTTCCCTTTTCTTAAATAAGTTCAAAATTTTAACTAAAAGCGTCTGTTCGTGATCGTTTCCCTGTTCTTGTTATATACTTTAACTTTTAATAAGCTAACATGTATTTTACCTACCTTAAGATTTTGTGAACTGCGAAGACTTAATTGGTGTATGTAAAGGTTTTTACTTCATTTGTTTTATATGTAACTAGCGACTCACCCTCATTTCGCTTCGGGTTCGTCCCTAGACAAAAACAAATCTATCCCAAGGGAAGCGTGCATTTTTCCGGGATGATATATAATATAGCCTATAGGCTTCCTCAGTTAACGGGCTATCTAATGCAAAAAGAATTTTTCAAATCGGATTAGTAGTTCCTGAGATTAGCGCGTTCAACCAAACAAACAAACAAACTCTCCAGATTTATAATATTAGTATAGACTTTATATGTAACTAAAAACTGTTTGTCTTCCAAATAAATAAATAAATAGATTCGGCCTTTGTATCGATAATAACGACTATTTCGAAACTTTTCCAAAAAAAATATTCAATGTACAGATTCGACTCAGAATTTTATTATATGTGTAGATATAGATGTCAAATATTCGGGTGAATCTAAGAAAGTATTAGCTTTACAGTTTCATTCATACCAAAAATTAGCTGAAACGTAAAATAATAGAAGGAAACATCAATCACGTCTGTACAGTGTACACCTAGCCGTTAATTACTAAAGTTGAACACAAACTCAGGGGTTGAAAGCAATTTGTTGGTTTAAAATAGGTAACTCAACTCAGCAAAGTTTTTGCCAAAACGCCATTTAAAAATACAAGTTATATCAATTAAAAATATTTCAGCGGTTTTCGATTTAGTTATCCCTAGTGGGCTAGAAGAATTCCAATATGAATTATTTTTTCCGTCAAGCTGTATATTTAATATATAATCTATGTATGCTTAATGCGATGTATAATTTTCCTTTTGAATATACCCTGAACTGAAGTAATCTTCAAAAATCATTATTTAAAAATTTGAGAAAAACATATTATAGAGGCAGTGGTAGCCCAGTGGTAACGCGCTCGCTTGGGAAACCGAGTGAAGTAGGTTCGAATCCTGGGTCTAGCACCTTTAAAATTTTCATGTGTCATTTCATGTGCTAATCATTTCCAACATGATTACCATTTGTATTACGGTGAAGGAAAACATCGTGAGGAAACCTGCGTGCTGGGCGAACCTAGCAAGTTTTCGAAAGACATGTGCAGTCGGCCAATACACACTTGTCCAGCGTGGTGGACTATGGCTTGTATTGAAGGCCCGTGCCAGCAGTGGGACGTTAAAAAGCGCTGAATTCATATTATGTATTCTATTATATTTCTATTTTGTTTATTGATAACACTATAAATACAAAGCTCCTCAATAACTACTTAACAAAAAACGAAGAAAATCGTTTGACAAACAGAGGAGCAAAAAGTTACTGAATTGGTTTTGTCTTTGCCTATTTATATATACTCGTAGATACTAGATTCACAGTTGCCGAAGATGTCGCGTAACATATTATGTACATTCAAAATAACAGACAATTTTAAATAAAACTATCTTTTCTTTCATTTTAACTTTAAAATGTCAAATATTTGCGTAAATCTAAGAAAGTATTATAATAACAGACAAATTGAGTTTTGACCGATTTCAGAAAAGAGAAATCTTCTTTTTCCAGTCAAAAATACAAACATTCAAGTCAAAATCTTAATACTTATACGTTCTTTTGGCAATTACTAGCAATAGATCATACTAATAATCTATTATTAAATTGTTTCACCTCCTAAGGTATAGCGATAAATGTTATCTCAAACGAGAAATTGCGAGCGATATTTAGTAGTAAGCCTACATCGCTCCATCTAAGCGCCAACGGTGCATGAGGTTGCGGTAAATTACTTTGAATGTACAACGTGAACTAACATATTATAATGTCTTAAATCTATATACATATACTAGCGGTTCACTGTCGCTTCGCTCAGGTTCGCTCCTAGATGATTCTTTAAATTGACATGACTTTATTTAGGAACCGATTGAAACAAAACAAATACTAAATGTTTAGTGAAGCTTACCATAATACGTTAGTGAAAACCGCACCCAAATCGGTTAAGCCGTTTCTAAGATTAGAGCGCACAAACGCACAGACACACCGACGAACAGACAAAAAAAAATTAAAAATCATTGTTTTGGGTTCTATTGCGTTAATAAAGTTCCCCAATAATAGTTTTTCAACCGACAAAAAGGAGGAGGTTCTCAATTCGACTGTATTTTTTTTCTCAAATATCTTCAATGTACAGACAGCGATCAGTTACAATTTTATTATATGTATAGATGTATAAATTACTGTAAATTGTACTACTAATATAAATGATGAATGAAGAATATAATAACGATGATATCGACATGTGAGGCTCAGTTTGCTTGCCCTACTTGCTGTGCCATCGGTCGAAGCTTCGAGTCCCGCTGGGGGCATTCATTCGTGTGATGAGCACGAAAATTTGTACTCCAGTCATGGGTGTCTACATTTATAATATGCATGTATTTAATTATACATACATATATGTATGTGCAGTGTATCAACTATCTGGTAGTAGTCTAAAATATATTTCTTATTTTTCTTTTATTTTAAAACATTATTCGTGGAGTTATTGAATAAAGTGTGAGTTTTAAATATTTTATATAATAATTAAAACAATCTTAAAAATATGACATACCTATTACTTTAAGTCTCAAGATAAGACTACACATACACTAGAAATCAAACATTCTTATCAAACATATAATTAAATATATACTTCAACAAAGAATCAAACCTGAAATCAAAGTTTCAGTACACACTAACACTACTAACCAGTAACCAATCAGAGCATCAGCTTTTGCCTCATATAAACATAAAAAACCACCTTTGTTTATTAAAATTCAATACTTTTCATTAAGTTTCGTAAGTCACGTGACTACAATATCAAAAAAAATATATATTATTAATTTTAAACCTATCATTGCTTCCACAGTTAGAGCATTACATAATATCCTACCTAATGCTATAAATTCCGCTTGGCGGTCTCACTACACTGGTTACAACGTTTTAATGCTTGTAAAAGGTATTATTTAGTATACTGGCTTTTAAATACAATTTAGTGTTGTTTTTACGTTCCATTACTACTCTGTTTTAGTTGTTTAACATTTGACTTGTTAGGTTTTTTGTGTCTAATTTACTGAAGTACTTAGTAATAGAGGGTATGTGTTTGATAGTTTGTTTCGCGTATACACGGTAACTAAAGTTTGATTTACGTGTTTTTTTTTTCATATTTTGTAAATTCTTTGTATTTGATATTTGTTTTAAATAAATAAACATGTTGGTACATTAACACACAGCACCATCTAGTTCTATGGTAAGCTACATGGTTTGTGTTATGGATACTAGATAGTTGATATACTACACATATATAACTTTAAATACATACATATTATAAATATAAACACGCATGATTGGAGTACAAACATTCGAGTTTATCACACAAATGAATAACCCATCGGGAGTCGAACCCGCGACCTCTGGCACAGCAAGTAGGGTCACTAAAAACTGAGCCAAACGTGATTTGTAAATAATTTTTGCATTTCATAGCGGAATAGCAAGAAAACGCTAGTAATCAATAGAAAGTTAAGATTATGCGATATTTATAATATTATGCTTTTTGAGTGGGATTTAACTTTGGAAGTATGGATGTGTAATAAGTTTAGTGTGATTTTTTACCATTGGAAAATGCACTTACGCATACCACCTATATATAAATACAGGTGGTTATGTGGAATTCATACGCTAAAATAGCCAGCCAGTACTAATCACAAAATTCCAACGGAACCTCCTCCATCTTAATGGGGCGTCGCAGCATCGCTTACTGAAGTTTAAAGCTACTTCAAGTCAATTCCAGGCGTTGATATTTACGATTCTTCTACTGTATTTAGATATAAATTATTTGATTATTTTACAATAAATAATTGCTTTTAGATTAAGACTAGTTAATTTACTGCTCTAATGCCATAATATACCCTTACTAGCGACTCATCTTCGCTTCGCTCGGGTTCGTTCCTAACTTGGATATAGTAAAATGGATATAGTATGTTATCCTTAAGAGATAGACGTGTGCCATCGCGGATTTTTTGTAGACCTTTTTAAGGTGTATAATACTGTAGTACATTATTTTGATCTATCTCGTAGGGTTCAGCCAGCGTTTGCTATGTAAGCGCAAAAAAAGTGTTTATTTACGACATCACATTAGAAACCTCTAAAATTATCAGTGTTTCTTTACTATATTATGCATGTATTATACATATAAACCTTTTTTTTAATCACTCTATCTATTAAAAAAACCGCATCAAAATCCGTTGCGTAGTTTTAAAGATCTAAGCATATATAGGGACAGAAAGCGGGAATCGACTTTGTTTTATACTATGTAGTGATAGTGACTTATTAGTTATTAGTTGTCACATAGTCTATTACCAGGAGTAACTCATAAACGACCATCTTTAGTAAAAGCCAAAAAGTGGCACTGCATATTATAAAATAGCGTCCCTCGCCGCATCTGTCTGTCTGTCTGAACGCGATAAACTCAAAAACTACCCAACGGATTTTCATACTGTTATTACCAGTAGATGGAGTGATTCATGAGGAAGATTTCGGTGTATAATTAATTAAGGTTTTATGTAAATTGTCTGAAATATGACGACGATTGTGGAAGATGTCGGAAAAAATCATGCCGAGCTGTATTCTCGTGCGCCGCGTAAACTAATAAAGTTATATGAAAACCATGTAGGTACCATTTACAGAATTATTTCTCTCAAAAAGATTTTTTTATTAAACTGTAGCAACGGTATGTGCACGTTCCTAGGATACACCAAGCGAAGCGAGGTGTTGAAGTCCATTAATATTATAAACTAGCGGCTCACCCTCGCTTCGCTCGGGATCGCCTCTTAGCGAACAAAAACAAATCTATCCCACGAGAACTGTACATTTTTCCGGGATAAAAAGTATGTAAAATGTTGACCGGGAATACACGGTACCACCATGCAAAATTTTATTTAAATCAGTTCAACAGTTTCGAAGATTAGCCCGTAGAAACAGACAAAGAAACAAAAAAATTGAAAAAAATCTGGATTTGTTCTATTTTTTACAACCCCTGACTCGGTTTTAAGCATTTTTTTCTATGTACAAACATTCGACCTCTACAGTTTTATTATATGTATAGATACAAAAGCCGACTAGGGACGCACCCGAGTAAAGCGAGGGTATGTCGCTAGTGATAAAATATAAAAAAAAATGTATAGTAAGATTACAGCTTATAATGAATTCTTATCGCTTTTTAGTTTGAACAGTGACTTATCCAGAACTAATTAAAGTCTACGTAAAGATCACTCAATTTAGAAAATATTGGAAACTTTACTGAAATTAATCAAAGATCTAAATTTGCTTAACTTTGTAAATTTAATAGGTCAGAAGTATAAAATCTTTGTGTAAACTCCTATAAATAGTTAACTATCTCCGTTCATTCAAATGAAATTTAATATTTTTAGGTTTTTCAGGTAAACACGTCATTATCTACTTAGTACTAAGTTTTTGTAAGATAATATAGATAAGATGATAAAATCGATCAGCATTTGTGTGCTTTCTGAGATTAGATCCTGCTGGTTTAAAATGAGAGACTTTTTTTTTATATTTTGGTACATTAACACACAGCACCATCTAGTTCCATGGTAAGCTACGAGGCCTGTATTATGAATACCAGATAGTTGATACACTACACATATATTAACTTTAAATACATACATACTATAAATATAAACACCTATGACTAGAGTATAAACATTCGTACCCATCACACAAATGAATGCCCAGCGGGACTCGAACCCGCAACCGTTGGCACAGCAAGTAGGGTCACTACAAACTGAGACAAACATGTCGTCAAAATTTTAACCAAATACAATACTACTGCCTCGCTTTTCTTTTAAGTCAAATTACAATTTGCGAGATCTACTTTATAGCTCTTGGCAAATGATATACCCAGGAAGTTAGCCAACTCATACAAGGAGCCAAACTTAAATTAAAACGTTAACGATTTCTAATATTTTTTATCTGGATATGTTTTCATTTTCTTATGTAACTTTAACTTCGACAGACTGAGCGGTAAGTATGAGAAAACTATGCTCTTATTAACCAGCACACACACAAGCGCACATACGCACACACACGCGTACACGAACACACACATGCACACACGCACACATATGGCTAGGCTAGATCGATTTTAAAAATAATTTAATATGTATAAATATTTTAATAATTTTAATTTAACACAACATTGATTAGTAAATACAAATACAGTGTAGCTTAATTCTAAATGCACTATCTTTTAGGGCATGCATTGCACATACATTGCTTTCCTGTGACCAGGATTGCTGTAAAGCATTCGAAACGTCGGGAACCAAAAATCAAAATAAATCCGTGAAAAAATCCCAAAAGATAGTTTAACTTAAAATTTAAATTATATAGTCTATCCTATATAAGAAATAAACATTAAAGAAAGTAAAGATGTGCAAACGTGATTTGTACGAACAAATGATACGCATTACGCGTGCACATAGAAACTTTAGAAAATATTTACAAATAAAGTATTCGAAGGACTAGCGCGGGTCATTTTTACATAACTAAAATCTCTACATATCTTTTAGGATAAACACAAAGTAACTGATAATATTCGTACATATAACCTTATACTGCCATAGTCAACTTTTTATTCACTTTGCCCCCGGTAATGTATGCGGGTACAGAATAATTTGCTTTGAACATAGAATAATGTGAGAAATTGAGATAAAACGTCATAAAGGAAGCGTGAGATATGGCGAACGTCATAACTGTTAGGTATGCGTCTGGTTAGCGAATAGACAGACAGATAGAGGTAGTGAGTTCGATTTCCAGTTACATTGGTACAATATTCATTATATAGATATTATTTCCAGTCTGCATATACTTGGCTAGAAAATTGGAAATGGACTAGAAAAGTAATAAATGAACCACTGTTTCAAACGGTTTTATTTAGCTTGTTTATTTGGTCGAATTTAATAATAATAATATTCTTTATTGTACACCAAAAAGAATCAACAAAATATATAAAAAAAGAACACAAAGAAAAGACACAAAGCAGGCGGCTTTATCGCTGGAAGCGATCTCTTCCAGGCAACATTGAGGTGGAGGAGTAAGTTTTCATAAATGGTAGGCGGTGTACTTGTTTTTACAAACTTATATTATATATATAGTAAACTTTAGAGTTACATGAAAAGTAAATACCTATACTACTGCTAAGTGTTATTTCTTAATTTTTTAAATCTAGTGCCCTAGTGGTGGAAATTTGACCATAATAAATATTGATGAAAACATATGAGTAGAATTTACGTATCCATATAATTTATTTTATTGGTAACACTAAAGCTCGTCAATACCTACTATTAAACAAAAAGAATGACATTGGTTAACAAACAGAGGAAAAAAGATACTGAATATATATATATATATATATATATATATATATATATATATATATATATATATATATATATATATATATATATAACCTTAAAGTACATCCTATTTGTTAAAAATCAAAACTTGCTTTACAATTGGCAAATATAACGTATAAGACACACAAAAACTTACAACGGGATTAAACATAAGCACCATCTTCTTATTAAATTGTCAAAAAGATTACTTCAAAAGAAAATATTTTCCAAGATTATATTATTTTATTTTCTAATACGTCTAGCCAAATCTTACTCTGTTACCCTGTTAAAAGAAATGGTTTACGTCGAGCGCGAAGTGAAGATTTTTTAGCAGTAATAATTTCTACCTATATTTTTGAAGGTAAATATTTTTCCGATCATATATTTCATTACGGTGTATGAGAGCACGAGTATATTGAATATATAGAAATGTTTTGGAAAATCTACTATTCTTTTAGCATTTTTATATGAGAAGGAAATAATTTAAGACGTGAATTTCGGAATCTGTCGGACTATCGGCTGTTAACGGCTTACTATTGTTAAAACCCTAAAACCCTGTTTAATTTGTGTGCATATGTGCGTGCGTGCGTGCACGTGTGCATGCGTAAGTATGTGTAATGTGTATGTGTGTGTGTATATATATATTTGTTTCCTCTTAACGCAGAAACGATTAGACGAATTAATATGAAATTTAGTACAGAGATAAACGATTATCACCAAAAGCCAAAAGGCGCGATACAGAATCTATATAAATAAAAATGAATCACCGAAATGTATGTACGGGCATAACTTCCGATCGACTGCACCAAATTGGAAAATTCTTTTTTTTGTGTTTGTTATTGTCAAGACAAATTTTGTATAGAAGAAAATTAAAAGACTTTTTTTTTTAACTAAAATAGGTTTTTTTTTTAATCTCATGATATGAAAATTGAGTGAAATAGTTTTTATCCTGGAAATCATCCCTTATAAAGGTGAGAATGGGGATGAAAGTTTGTATGGGGAAACAAGCTAGGGACGAACTCGAGCGAAGCGAGGGTAAGTCACTGTTAATACAAATATTAAATCATGTTTATTTAATTTTCGATATCTCTTTATTGCAAAATATAAGCGCTGGAAGCGAGGACGGGTCACGAGCTACTAGTTAATCAATATCTAATCGCAGCATCCCAGTACCAAATAATTTAAATTTATACGCGTACAAGCGTTTCGTGATAGTATCAAATTTTGGAATAAGCTCTGATTTTGTGGCATCAATGAATCTGTCGCTTACAATTTGAGGGTGATATGCCTAATAGCTGATATGTTATCGTGATTCATATTATTGCGTGATTATAGCGATTGTGTAGGGTGGTTAACCTTACTAGGTCGCTATATATGAAAGTTTAATTTTTTACGCATTTTGAACGCTTTAATGATAACATTTAATGCATCAAAATATACTTTATTTAAATAGGTTTTTACAAGCATATTTGAATCGTCATTTTTTACATTTTTAAAATTTAAATTAAATGCCATTACGTAAGTGCGTGAGGAATCTACCAAGGGTTTGGAAGGCAGTTCTATTGAGAAAAGCCGGCGTGAAACTCAACAGTTGCCCAAAAAAAATATATATTTATATAATACTTAGATTTACGCGAATATTTGACATCTATACATCTATGTATACAGATAAATAAAATTGAAGTGTTTGTTTGTAATGTGAAAATATCAGCTTTATACTAAATGCATATGGAATTATATACGGTAGGTACTTATAAGAAAAGCACAATTTTTAAAATTTTTGTCTGTCTGTTTGTTTGTTCCGGCTAATCTCCGAAACGGCTGGACCAATTTTAATGGGACTTTCATTAACTGATATTATAAGGAGTAATTAAGGCTACTTTTATTTTAGAAAAAGAATTAGGGTTTCGCTCAATCAAAAAAATTAAAACGTACCTAGGGGCGAACCTGAGCGAAGTGTGGGTGAGTTGCTAGTTTTATAATATAACATTCTCTAGCCGAGTACGTGCATACAAGTACTGCAAAAACTAGCAATTTCACGAGTTTGTCAATTCTGAAGACAGTTATTAAATAATTGTTTTTGCTTGTAATACACACGGGTTTTAAGATCTCCAAACTTTTTAAAATTGTCCGTGGCAGCATTATTTTACCAACGTAAGAAATGAAATGATTAGCGTTCGGCAGTTTAGCCGGACGCAAAGCCAAGAAATCACAGGGAGGTGGCCCACTTCGGTGGACGGTGTACCATGCGGGTTGCTCCTGGCACTTCTCTGATAGCAGAGTGGACTGTTGGAGCAACCTCATGGTTTTCGTGGTATGCTTCGGCAGACCTGCCGTCGCGTCGGGGCGTCGTGGTTGAGTGCGCAAGCGATCCTGCGATGCCCCATTAAGACAAGATTCTGTTCGGTTTTAGTGAGTAGTTCTGGCTTTTCTAGCAGGTGAGTCCCACATAACCATACCTGTATGTATATCAAGACCTATATGTATGTACATATATGCAGGTGGTATGCATAAATACATTTCCCATCTTTAAAAAGGGGTCTACACACCGCCGATTTCCCAACTCGGAGGTAGCAACTGAGTATTTCATGAGAGGAAAACCAAGCAACTGTTTTGACTAGGCCCGGAACATTAACTCAAAACTTTACGTTTTGCGATGTAAATGCTAACAACTAGACTAATGAGGTAGTTCTACTCGTATATAGTACGTGTACAATATGGATGTTACTTTTAAAAATTCAAATATTATTTAGATGGCTTTAATGGTGCTTACGCCATATAAGCTCTCATCGCTCATTAAGTTATTTGGCTATCTTGTTACTCATGTCTGGGTTATTATTCGCTATTGTTGTGTCATTCTATTTTTAAACATTTTGATTTATTTCGAAATGTCCTCAAGATCGTGCTCAACTTTTGCTATGTTTGTGGTCAAATTATCCTGTCAAAAAAGAACAGACCAATCACTAAAGACGTAAAACGAGTCTATTTGTAGTACTTCCAAATATCGATGACAAATCTTGATAAAAAATGGGTTCCTGGAGTAGTATGTGAAAATTGTAGATGTATATTATTGAACTGGGCTGCAGAAAAAAGAAACCATAGTGACATGATATGCTTAGGTGAATTTAGCATTTGTCACCTTTGTAGCATCCACGACCGTTATCCGGGCTGATTTATCGCGAATCCGTTTCTTTTCAAACGGTTGAGAGTCATGATGTTAGAGATGTTAGTAAAAATTACAGTAAATTATTTTTTCATATTTTTTTCCAATTAAATTGTGATACCACATAAAAATAACAATTAAATTTTGTGTAGCAACTAGCAATAAATTATTACTCGGGTCAACATTTAGCGTAACTTTTACTACAGCAAAATTTCTCGTTCCTTCGGGAAAACACAATAACTGTTTCAGCCGCCTTGCCCTTCCACTAAAATTTTAATGATTTATTACACAAAACTAATTGAAGTAGGATTAAAAATTAAGTGCGGTAAAATATCTTATTTTCACGGGAAAATACAAAATTTAGTTCGTTTTTAGCGCAAGTCGCTCATCTATATTTACATAAAATATAAAAACAAATATAAAAAAAAAAGTGCTCTGTCTGTTTCTCCGCTTAATTTGACATACTAATAACATAAATTTTAAAGTAAAGTACTTTAAAAGTAAGCCGCTGAACAGATTTTAATAAAATTTGGCATTGACATAAACATCCTGGGAACGGACATGGGCTACCTTTGAATCCCGCTCCACCATGTGAACAAAGCCGTGGGCAAAACGTAGCGATTAATAAAATAAAAAAGTTAAACTCAATACAATTTAAATTATTACTCTAATAAGTATTTAAAATTTCATGGTTATTATGATGTAAAACGGAATATTTACCATGTTTGCATATAGGCTATACAGGTATACCAGTGACCATGGCGCTTGTAACAGTGCCAAAATATCGGGACTATCAAAAGTAAATAATAAAAATGGTAAATATGGCGTTTTTTATTTTAAAAAATCTGTCAGTGTCTTGGGACACTCGGTAAGAACGAAGTTCCTTTTGCTGTCTGCTTTTGGCTCATACATTAGCTCATACGCATTGTCACAAGTACCAGAGTAGCATTAGACGTCGAGCAACATGAAATAGCATAGACATTGCACATGTTGAAGCTCACCATCGCCTGATACTTTTGTCACGAGTACTATGGAACCACGAACCTAAAGGAGTGCTCTAATAAGCAGCTACACATGTAGGAGTATAATTACTGCTCTTATTATTAGTAAATATTAATAAAGCACAACCATTGTTGTTTAACCAATTAAGGCACGAAGTGTGGGACTTATCGGCAAAGCCAGTACTACCCACTAAAACCCAATGGAACCTCCCCCGTCGTAATGGGGCGCCGCAGGATCGCTTATGCATTCAACAACGACACCCCGATGGTCTATCGAAGCAGACCACAGCAACTATGAAGTTACTCAACGGTCCACTCTGCTATCAGAGAAGTACCAGGAACAACCCGCATAGCACACCACCAACCGAGGTGGGCCGCCCGGTTTAATGCCGGACACTACTGATCCCCCCCCCCCCCCCCCACCACCACGACAAGGTGAACGCACATTGGGAGGGACCTATGAACTCCTACCGCAAACCGCATTAAGGAATTTCTCCCAAAAAAAATAAAGCTAGTAAAGTTCGTCATCTACTGCATCTGTAAGCTTTAATTAATATAGAAACAAACTTGACGCATAAATTATTGTACTTTCGAATAATAATTTTAGGATGCTTGTTTTGACAGAGTCACCCTAAGTTGTTATATAATTCAGTAATATTCCTTATCTCCTTATAATAAGGGTTGAAATCGTACTTTTTGTTTGTTTTAACAAAAGAGATAATATCTATATGGATAATGTAATGTAACGCAATAGGGGTGGAATTTGCAATCTTTGTCAATAAAGTAGTAAGAAAAGCATTTTTTTAGAAATTTTGTCTATTTATTTACCTAAATAGAAAAAAAAAATTGTTTCCAACATTTTTTTATTAATAATACTAAAGCTCATCAATTGCTAGTAAACAGAAAAAAAAACGTGTGTATGTACTTATGCACACACGTAAGTTATACTTCTTTGGCGTAATAGAACACAAACAGCTAAAGATTTCATCCCGTATGTCACATTTCTCTTTTTTTAAAAGAAATGCAACTAACTTCATCATGTCGCTTTTTGGCTGTTGGTGTGCGCACGCATCGTAAAAATTATACTCTCGTAACTTTTTCCAAACGTACCAAAACAAATATACCTTAAAAAATCCGTTAACAAACAGAGGGCAACAGGGTATTCAACTGTTTTAACTTTGCCTACATATATATAGACTAGCGACTTGCTCTCGCTTCGCTCGGGTGCATCCTCTAGGTACGCGGATTTTGTTCACAATTTCATGGGTTTATGTTAATTAATTTTTTTAGCGCGGAACTCTGATTCTTTTTCTAAATAAAAAATAGTCTAAGTTACTCCTTATATTATCGTCTATCTGTTAGTGAAAGTCGCGTCAAAATCGGTTCAGCAGTTTCGGAGATTAGCCGGAACAAACAGACAGACAGACAAAAATTTTAAATATCGTTTCTTTCTTATTAGTACCGTATATAATTTATAGTTTTAGTTAGTTAGTTTTTCATTAGTAAAAAGTTCTTATTATAACATTACAAACAGACAATTCAATTTTATTTATCTGTATAGATTAAAGGATTTTAACCTATCCAAAAGTATTTTCAGATTCTAATAAGCTAATAAGTGGTATATGAGTCAAAATAAAATACATTATTCTCTTACTCGTTCGTGGGTATGCTGAAGTTATCTAAAATGGTTTTAGGCTAAGCCCTTCATTATAATTCCGACCGAATTCTCTTGGCAACTTAAAGGTCGGTATTTACAGATTTAATCAATTTCACCGGACGTATTTTGTATATGTACTGAATGTTTGATAATTATTGTTTATTGAGAGTAGCTTTATAGAACATGATCTCAATTTGTCTTGATTTGTGAACTTTTCAGTTTTAGGATGAATATTCAAGTTTTTTTTATTTAATTTTATTTGAAAAAGCTCTATCTTTTGTAAGCTTTAGGGATTATTTAGGAAAGCTTCATGTTTGATGACTTGTGAATCGGAAATCATATACACTATTATAATAGAATGGTAAGATATGTCTTACTGTCACTACCAATTCTTTAGCTTATGACGTTTAGAGTCATTCCAGGTTAATTTTCTATAAAAAATGATAAAACAAAAAAAAATACAGCCGAATTGAGAACCTCATCCTTTTCGAAGTCGGTTGAAAATATGAAGTAGCAAGTACTTTACATTACTTTAATTTGACTTAAATCCACGGCATCTGTTACAGTCAACAAAGGCGCACTTTTTACTCTTGCAGTACATATTATTAATATATAATAATAATCTCATAATCAACGGAAAATTTAAAATGTAAAAATAAAACTTCATTTATTAATATTTGTAGCTTTCTTTAGGATTACGTAGGTACCCGGAGGTTGCCAACGGAACCCTATTGCTAAGCCTCCGCTGTCCGTCCGTCCATCCGTCCATCTATCAGAGGGCAGATCTCATGAACCGTAATAGGTAGAGAGTTGAAATTTTCACAGTATGTGTATTTCTATTGCCGCTATGACAACAAATAATAAAAAAACAAGATGGGGAATTTTAAAAATCTGCCATACAAATTAAAAAAAAATGATTATAGTACTGAACCCTTCGTATGCGAGTCCGACTCGCTCTTGACCGGTTTTTAAATTTTTAAAGGAATATTTAAAAAGATCTTTCATTTAGATATGTTATCATCTATTCTTTAAAAAACGTCTCTTCGACGCCAGCGAAATAGAGAGAATATTTTTAAAATAATATGAGTATAAGAATATTCTTATTCTAAATTTCTCTATTTAGCTAAATGTCGTTGAACTTTTAAATTTTGAAATAAAAAGAACAAAAATGTATTTTTTTTCGTTATATTTAAAAAAATAATAAGTAACTTTAAGCTCTATTAAAAAAAAGAAAATACTAGAATGGTGACAGTATATATTAACTACATATATGTACGTACTAAATGCAATATTTATCTAATCTATGTAATATTTTTAAACAAGCAATTATTATATATTTATATATAATATTGTTTATGCCGGCGATCTCGGAAACGATTCTAACGATTTCACTGAAATTTGGTATGTCGAGGTTTTCGAGGGCGAAAAATCGATCCAGATTAGCCTTATGCCTGGGAAATCGAGTGTTTTCGAGTTTTTATGCGGTTTTCTTTTGCATAATTTTTTTATGTGCCACTGTTGGGCACGGGCCTCCTTTTAATGTGAACGGGATCAGGCCTTAGTCAACCATGCTAAGTGTAGATTAGCGGACTTTTCATGCCTATCGAAAGCCAGTTAGGTTCTCTCAGACATGCAGGGTTCCTCATGATGTCTTTTTTTTTCACTGTAAGGCAACTAGTGACAATGTTGAGAATAATTAACGATCAGTGGTACGATATTTGGGATTTGGACCCGCTTCGCTTCGTTTTCAAAGCAAGCGTGTTACCACTGGGCTATCACCGTATTTTCAGAATTGATGTCTTTGAAAGCTACCCTATAAATAAACGATTGTTAACAAAAAAAATAATCGTTACTTTTTTTAGCTCTATCCGCCCATCTATCTTTAACTTTGTAGGTATGATAATATTTTGAAAACTAGAAGAAATTAAAACGGTATCCAGTATAACAATCCTGAACGTGAGAAAAGACCGCAAACGTTGTACATTTGCTATTCGGATCTAGGTGACATATTGTGAGAACTGCCCACGAATGGCTCGCAATACAAATATCAAAGAGTATGTTAAAGGTAAAATGGATGGAACATGAAAAAGTTAAACGTTTTATTATATACTAGCGATTCACCCTCGCTTCGCTCGGGATCGTCCCTAGGTACGTTTTAACGGTAAGTATAGAATAGACCACAATATATCCATATTAATATTATAAATGTGAAAGTGTGTTTGTTTGTTTGTCCTTCTTTCACGTCAAAACAGAGTGAAAGATTGGCGTGATTTTTGGCGTGACTCATACAGACAGACAGACGAAAATTCTAAAAACTATAGATTCGACCTTTGTATCGATAGTAATGACTATTTCAATAAGATTTTCCAAAAAAATATTTAATCTACAGATTCGCCTCAGAATTTTATTATATACATTATATTTATTATATGTATAGATTAATATGAATTTACAAAGTAAAGTTTTCTAAGTAAAATCCATCTAGAATTATGTATATCAATGTATCTAATAGCTTAGCCAATGTACGTTATATTTATATAAAGGATAGCGAGGCCGCGTTGATACATTTTTTCCTGAATTATGGTACGCTAGAGAGAAATATGAGAAAATGTGTTCGCACTCCAGCTTTCGGCTACATCTTTCTAAGGCAACCAGGTACGAGCATATCGTTAATATTTTACGTTTCCAGTAGTAAAAAGTAGTGCGAAAAATATTTTTATATTATTTAAGTAAAACTTCAAAGAAAACGCCTTACTACTTATATTTCGCGTGTATTTAAGTTTACATATGCTTTTTATTCTATACGACATATATTTTATGAGATCTTCCATATAAAGTTAATTTCAAATATGGCGCATGAATAATTTTAGTAAATATAGTGTAATTAAAAACATTGTTATTGTAATTTTAATGCTAAAATTTATGGAAAATCATATACATAAGTAATACGTATATTTTGTTATAGTAAAATCTCTGTTGAAAAATGACGTTATAACTATAAGTAAAATTTAACTATGTTTTTTTTTTTAAATAAATTAGTTTGTAAATAGCCAGAACGTAGAATATTTTGATCATTTTTTTTTTGTAATTTAAAAGCCTAAATTATTATTATATAATATAGCTAGCGGCTCACCCTCGCTTCGCTCGGGAACCGTACATTTACTAAAAGAAAGTCCATAAAATATGTTGTTATTATAATTTAATTTCATTAATTACTCGACTTGCCCTCCCTTCGCTTCAGATTCGTTCCCAGTGAAAAAAAAAAAACAAATTTATCCCACGGGAACCGGCATTTATATAGCCGTACATTTATGTAGCCTATGTGTTATTCTGCTGTATAAGGTATATTATTGTAAAGTTTCATTAAAATCCATTCAGTAGTTTTTGCGTGAAAGAGTAACAAACATCCATGCATCTATACATCCAGACATCCATACATCCTCACAAACTTTCGCATTTATAATATTAGTATAGATAAATGCCGGTGCGACCATTTTATTTATGTTTTCGGTGGTTCACATACATACATCTGAATTATTTATCTACTAATTATATTCAGACTCACGTAATATAAGCTACATAAATTATTATCATCATTAAAAGTATGATGCCAAATACATGTTGGCAAGGCGCTCACATTAATACAAAGTTTTTATCAAAATCTATACATATAATAAAATTCTGAGTCGAATCTGTACATTAAATATGTTTTGGAAAATCTTATTGAAATAGTTATTATTATCGATACAGAGGCCGAATCTATAGTATTTAGAATATTTGCCTGTCTGTCTGTCTGTCTGGGAACGCATCACGAGAAAACGACTGATCAGATTTTGATGATATTTGTTATGATGATAGCTGGTTAACCGGGTCAACCTTAAGGATACTTTTTACTGCAGGAAAATCTCTCATCTCTGAGAAACCTATACTAAGCGTTAAGAAGCACCAAGGGACGAACCGAGCGAAGCGAGGTTGTGTTGCTAGTCTAATATAATACATGAATATAGTGTAGAAGGAATTCCTAAGAAAGCATACATATAACTTTATCGCACTACTATTATTAAAGGGAAAATGTAAGTACGTTTGTTTAGTACTGCTTCACACCGAAACGACTGGACGGATTTGGCTACAATTTAATACACAGATAGACTATCAACTGAAGTAAAACATAGGATACTATTAGTCTTCTAGTCTCTAAACACTTCATATATACTGTAAAGTGAACTACCTTTTTTGCATTCGGTTAAAAATATAGCTGATATAACCCAACAAGCGCTTCTAGTAAATATCCTCGCATGCTCTTTAAAACTATAAACCCATAAGACTCTGCCCCGAGGACAAGCTTGTTAACATGTTATTATGGTAATTGTTACAGCACGGTGTTTATATTTTATACGGTAAAATTTTTCTCCATCGCTGAAATTGTCTGGCTTTTTAGGGAAAAATGTTTTGAAATTTTTAGTTGCACTATGTAGTTGGAGGGTTATAGGTATCAGTTTCATTTATCATGGCTCTGCCAAAAATTATAAATACTTGCTTTACCATACTATCAGGTTTCAAAATTTCAATCTATATATACAAAAATCAATCGCTGTTCGTTAGTCTCGCTAAAACTCAAAAACGGCTGGACCGATTTGAATAATTCTTTTTTTGTTTTGTTGGGGGTGTGTCAGGAGTGGTTTAAATATAAAAAAAAAGATAGTGAAAACAAAAAAAAACAGCTGAAAAATCAAAAAGTTTTGAACTGTTTATTTTGTATAGGAATCACTAACCGTTAAAACGTACCTACATATATACCTACCTATGTACCTTTATAATTTATTACCTTTATAATATTCTGTATTATAGTAGGTAAATAGATTACCTAGGTCAAAATATTAGAAAGTACTTAAAATATAAAAAAAAAAAAAAACTATTAAAGCAATTACCTCAAAGTAAACGCCCTAAAGCTTTTCTCATACATCTTAATGAATTTTACTATCCTGCCTGCATCTTCAGATTAACTCGAAGTCATAAAGTTATTGTATTGTCAAAGGGATTTTCTTTAATTATAGTAATTTGACGACATGTTTGGCTCAGTTTGTAGTGACCCTAATTGCTGTGCCAGCGGTCGCGGGTTCGAGTTCCGCTGGGGACATTCATTTGTGTGATTAGCACGAATGTTTGTACTCCAGTTAGAGGTGTTTATAATATGTATGTATTTAAAGTTATATATCAACTAGCTGGTATCCATAACACAAGCCTCGTTAGCATACCATGGAACTAGATGGTACAGTGTGTTAATGTCCTAACATATTTATTTATTTATTCAACCCTTTATAACGTACTACTGTTCGGCACAGACCTCTCAATACAAGGGGCATCAGGCCATAAAACACCACGCTGAGCAAGTGCGGGTTGGCGGACTTCACATGTCTTTTGTAAGCTAGCTAAGTTCTCTCAGACATGCAGGGATTCTTACGATATTTTTTGGTTTCCCGGTTTTCTTAGCGAGCGCATTACCACTGGGCTAGTACTACCTCGCCAACCGCAATATAATAATACGTTGTTAGATATGTATGTATAAAAACGATTTTTTTTTGTATGTTGTCCTTTATACGTTTATATGTCCTGAAATATTCATCCGATTATCATGAAACTTTAATAAGTTATTGGTCGAAAAAAAAGTTTTTTTTGCTACAATACGAAAATTATACAACTTTGATAGCGCTACAAAAATCACAGTAATATTTTAAATACGAAAACTTGTAATTTTTTATGTATCTTTGTCATTAGTTCACACCGTAATTGCTGAACAGATTTTAGTAAGATTCGGAATAGACATACGTTATCAATAAGCACAGCTATAACATCAAGGCTTATTTTCCTCAAATTACGCGAGCGAAGTCACAGTCTAAAACTAGAGAACGAAAAATAATAATATACAACTTGAAAATGTATTGACATTGGCTCCCTTAGTAGATACTGTATACAAATATTAGTCAAATCCGAAGACAAAGCAGTTAAACATCTACAGTATTTACTTTTATACGTATATAATATAAGTCAATATCATTCAGTTACCCGATTTGAATCTATTCTAAACTAGCAACTCACCCTCGCTCCGCTCGGGTTCGTCCCTAGTTACGTTTTGATGTTTAGCTCAGAGATGAGATATTTTCCCGCAGTAAAAATTGTCCTATGTTGACCCGGGTAACCAGCTAATATCATACCAAATTTTATCAAAATCTGTCCAGTAGTTTTCTCGTGATGTGTTCCCAAACAGACTATAAATTCGGCGTCTGTATCCATAATAATGACTATTTCAATAAGATTTTCTAAAAAATATTTAATGAACAGATTCGACTCAGTTAGAATTTTATTATATGTATAGATTACAGAAATTCACTTCAATTTCATATAAAGCCTTAATTTATTATATTAATCATCCAAATTATCTGTACTTTCATCTTCCGCAAGATTATCTTGAAATTTAATTGTAATTTTACGATTTGAAAATGAGAAAACTTCCAAAGTTACATTTGACAGGCGAACAAGTGCATTGTTTCACAGAAACTGTTCAGAATCTTTTGAAATTTTCATACAAATACTTCATTTTAAGATAAATAATCGTTGTTTAATAATGGCCATCTTATGAATACGTTAAGAGGTGATCTTTTGTATCGCTTTAACGTTGGAAGTCAGTTGGAACTGTTTTATACAGCTATAATACCTTGTGAATTTACGCTGCTTTCAATTTTAAGCGTTTACCTTAAAATTTAGTTCGTTGAAATAATTAAAAAATATATATCTGTACCGATATAATATTTTATTTTATTATTATTAATTATAAATTAAATACTCTTTAATATCTTTTAAAATCTATACATATAATTAAATTCTGAGTCGAATCTATACATTAAATATTTTTTGGAGTTTTATTGAAATAGTCGTTATTATCGATATAGAGGCCGAATTTATAATTTTTTCAATATTTGTTTATCTGTCTGTTTGTCTGAGTACGTATCACGAGATAACCACTGGACAGATTTTATTAAAATTTGGTATGATGATAGCTGGTTATCGGGGTTAACATATAGGATACTTTTTACTGCGGGAAAAGATCTCATCTCTAAAAATCTATACTAGACATTAAAACGTAACTAGGTACGAACCCGAGCGGAGCAAGGGTGAGTTGCTAGTGTAAACATAAATGATAAAGATGTCATTCTATTTAGTGCTTTCCATTTTCTAAGAATTATGCATCAGAAGTATCTGACCCTTCTGAATATCAACTATGACGTATTATCGTTTTTATAAGCTTTTCTTGTAATTTTGTTATTAAATCTAAGAAGTTGATATATGACCTAATATATAAAATTTTCATATCGTTTTGAAACTTTATTAGAACTTAATATTTCAACATAAAAAAATATATACCATCAAGCTGATATAAATAAATAAATATGTTAGAACACAGCACCATCTAGTTCCATGGTAAGCTTCGAGGCTTGTGTTATGGATACCAGATAGTTGATACACTACACATATATAACTTTAAATACATACCTATTATAAATATAAACACCCATGACTGGAGTACAAACATTCGTATTCACTACACAAATGAATGCCCCCAGCGAGACTCGAACCCGCGACCGCTGGCACAGCAAGTAGGATCACTACAAACTGAGCCAAACGTGTCGTCAAATGAACGTGTCGTCAATATGATGGAGCTAAAAGGAATATGTGATATTAGGCTAATTCGATTCGTTTTGACGAACCTCATACAATACAAGTAACTCTTCAAAACAAAATTTTTGGTTGTAAACCTGGCTTATTTTTTAAATCCTCTTTTTAAAGCATTATCTCTAGCATAGGCAAAGACAAAACAGCTTAATAGTTCAGTACCTTTTCTTCCTCTGTTTGTCAACAGGTTTTTTTTCCAGCTATTGACGAGCTTGAGTGTTATTAATAAAAAAAAAGACAAAAAAATTTTCTATAAGTAAATTCTATTCATATGTCGACGGGTGCAAAGTAAAAAAAGTTAACTGCAATTTTACGATTTTCTGATTATTGCAGTAACTTACTAAAAATATCGTGTTCTATAACATGGCAAAGAAAAAAAAAGAAAATATCGCTTTATTTTTTGTACTTTTTTCGCGTAAAGTGAGACAACTACGACTGTTGTTTAAAATTGCACGATGTAACTACGTTTAAGTGACGCTGGCCGTAATAACGCGGGGCGCGGAAAGGGTTATAATGAACTAAATGTTATAATGAACCAATCATGATTACAAGTGCCAAGTACAAAGACTTATTAAGCCTCTGCCAGCAAAATCTAATACCTCCTAGGTACCATAGTTTTTATAAAAATTTGAAACATAGTTCGTATACTGACGATAATGAGACTGGATAATTATTAGAAAAGATTTATTTTGTTTCATATTTCTTTGACTGACTAGGTCATTGAAATGACTTTAATACTGATGTTTGTGATGATTATTAGACTAAAGTTAATTATGTGATGATTATTAGACTGATGTTAATTATTTTTAAGTATTAATACTTTAGCTCTTTTTTAGATTTAATTTTAATTGATTTGTTATAAGAAGATTATATTTTTTTTTGTTGAATTGTTTAGTGAACTACTTTAATCTACCTCATAAATATTTAGTAAATTTTTTATTTAGAAAAAATATGTGAGGAGATTACTTATTTCTATAATAAATCAATAAAACCTTAGTAAATATTTCATATTTTAACCTCCTTCTAAATCTTGTACTAGCACAAACTTTAAGACGTAGAAAGATACATCTGCATAATTATGTTCTGAACTTGGTGCATTCTGGATTTATCATAATCAAGAACTAATTTTAATAGACGTAAATGTTGCATTTTTTGGTATTTTCTGAAATATATGAAACATACTTCAATAAATCCAGATTTTTGAATTGCCATGTAGAAACGACCAAGTGGTAGTTAACACAGTTGTCATATTTTAAAGTGCAATGTAGATGCAGACAACTGCAATATCTCGTAAAGTAAGCATAATTATATAAAATTAAATATACTCGTGGATGCCTTATGAAATAATAAAGTATTGATGAAAATTTCAACAAATTTGGTTGAAAATTAATAAAATGGGAGCACATTTTCCTATTATGCGCTCTCCTGAAAAGTAGCTATTTTTCATATAACTCTTTTTACTTTGCACCCGTCGATGTTTTCCTCAAATTTTTAATAATTATTATGGTCGAATTTTGGCGACTGAATGAACATTAGTATATCAATACCTGGGCGACCGAGCTTCACTCGGAGTTCTTTTTTGTTTTTTTGTTATATCTTATTTTTTAGACAAAAAAAAAACAAAAACTTGAATAAATAAAAAAAAACAAAAATAAATACTTTGTATCTGACCGGGACACCATATTTTGCGTGGAGTAATACGAAAGAAAACCGCATGAAAACTTGAAAACATTCATTTTCCCAGACATAAGACATAATCTAGATCGATTTTTCGCCCCCGAATACCCCCACATACCAAATTTCAGCGAAATCGTTAGAGCCGTTTCCGAGATCGCTGGTACAAATAAATAAATAAATATACAAGAATTGCTCGTTTAAATATATTAGATAACAATACAACTAAAGGAAGACTTTCAACTATATATTACTTAAAACTATAAATTAGACGTTATCTTACAATGTATGAGAATCCACATGTAGCAAATCAAATGGAAAACTAAATAAGGGAATAATCTACATCATAAACAGTCGTTCACAATTGTGTGAGCTGGGCACAATGAAAGTTTTCTAATAAATCACGAGTTTCTGCGGACTCGGCTTAGGGACGTTGTTGCACGGACGCGTAAAATACTAAAGAGCTTGTTCATTTTAAATTTATTAGTCCACTACAAATATTGTGTAGCTTTTCTTGTTGTCTTGGTAAGGCACTATAATCATAAAATAACATATTTAATAATATTCGTTGACTCTTATCATTATTTATAGCTAATGCAAAAAAAAATATTAGAAAAATAAAAATACCCGACTGTATAAAAAGCGAACTAAAAAGATGAGAATAAGTTGACGAAGGAATATAGTATTATGCAGTCGGAGACTTATACTTACGCACGCAGCTATTAGAAAACAAGTACATATGTATGTATGTGTATTTAAGATAAGCGTGAAAAACATAACTTTTCCTTGAAAGTCGGGTAAAATACATACAATATACATGATAAAAAATCAATAAAATATTAATCTGTTTGAATTTCGATGATATTTTAATAAAGCCATTTGCATTCGCTTTCTTTTCATTCTTGCTGTATACCGTACCAGATAGTTCATAAATATTTATATTTGTAAAACTCATAACTCAACTCATTATAACATTCCTACGAAACGTCTTTTTTCTTTCTCGAGTGAAAAAGCAAGTTTATAGCAAAAACCTCAATTTATCAGTGAAAGTTTCATTAAATTAAATCTTGTTAACACGTTCGGGCCAGCAACGTCTCATGACGGCAAAATTAGAAATTAATAATTAACACAACGTTTAGTCACGTCTACTTTAAATGTGCATTTATTCGCACTACGTTTCATAACGTCAGGAGGCAATACGATATTCTACTAAATATATATTTGCGCCGCATCGCTTGGAAGTTTTAAAAGTCTACTGCCGCATCGAATCAACTTTTAGTGGTGTTTTGCTAATATCCGTCATAAGCACACATGCTCACATAAGTACACACACAACGTTCGTACACGTCACGGGGAGTAGCGACGCGGCTAGCTTCAGTCGTTCTGCGCCGCATCAAGAGAAGCGCGTGCTGCGCGTACGTTGCTCGACCGTATTGAAGTGATCGATATACCGTAAGTTTTTTATAATATGTTTATTTTTAATAATAATAATAATAAATAAGTGTGTATATATATGTATATATATTTATTTTTGTATAATTATAATAATTCGTTGATATATTTTACCATTTAATGCTGTACCTACATCACACTAAAGTAACTTATTCTCTCCCTTCTGAAGGGTTTCTGGCAGAAATATCTTAAAGAGATACTTTATTCTTTGTGGATTTTTGGTTACTTTATATATAAATAATAAATAAGTAAATAAAAATAATTCCATAAAGTGATTTATTTACACCCTTTTTTATAAAACGTTATAAAGTAAACAAAAATCTGTTGTTTTAGATGGATAAAAAGCGACTCTGCAGTAAGGGGTTTCTGAAGGTATTTGAAGATTCTTCGTCCCAGGAAGTTACTCCTGATCCTTTCAGTGATGACGGAGAGTATGGAACTGACAAGGATTATGATCCAGAACCCATAAATACCGACAGTGACAGCTCAGTAAGTTGCCCACATCCTTCCAGTTCTAAGAATTCTCTATGCTCAAGTAGTACCGAAAGTATCTTCGATACCAGTGCTCGCATGAGGCATAGAAAAACTACTTCATATAAACATAGTACACATACGAACGATGCAGACACTATTTCCTTGGAACTTCTTCCTGGATTGCTGATGCCAGTTGAGTCAGAAAATAGCCTACCTCCCGTCTCATTACCTCTAGAAATGCATGATATCGTACCGCTTCCGCCATCGCCAGTTGCTGAAATAGAAAAGAACCACGGATCTTCAACACCGCTGCTGCCTAAAGAGGTACAAATAAATGATTCAATATCTGCTACAATTCCCTCGTTTTCTAATGTCGATACATATCTAACCTCACCCGCTTCACCTCCACGGCCTGTCTGTATGTCTGTATGTCAAGACGTTCAATCAGATCTGGTTTACCATTGCTTGCAGCTGAAGAGGTTTACCCAACAACACCCACTTTGTCACCAGTGCCACTGACTGCAGAGTCGCACATTCACATTTTTGGGTCCGCAAAAATAAAGTTTATGTGCCTAAATGATGAGATAAAAGATCGGTTCATATGGTGACAACTCTAAATCACCCACAGCTAGTAGAAGTTTCAAATAGACACGGTCAGAAAAGAATGAAACCCCTAGAAGTTTCCACCTATAATCAATTCATGTCAGGCATCGATAGAGCGGATCAAATGATCTCTTATTATTCCACACCCTGGAAGACATTGAGATGGTATAAAAAGGTATTTTTCCATCTTCTTGACCTTGCAGTTTGGAATAGTTTCTTTATTTATAGAAAATATTGTAAAAATAATAACAAGGCGTATGAATTTACTATTTTTCGAGAAGACTTGATCAAAATACTAATAAAGCTGCCTCCAAACCTGAAACCGGAAATGATGATAAATAGACACAGATTTGACAACCGTCTCAAAGAAAGAGCTAACTTTTCACAATTACCCGCTAAAGAAAACATTGAATATAATGGTCACTGGCCTGAAAAGATTCCCGTAAGGGAAAACTCTAAGAAAAGTAGCTGTTATATGAAATGTAAGATATGTTCCAAGAAGAAGATAAGGAGAGAAACTAGCCTCAGATGCAAAGGCTGTAGGGAGAAGCCAGCACTATGTGCCGTTTGTTTTGAAGAGTGGCATAGGCAACCTTCAAATAAAGAATGAGTATATCAAACAAAAACTGATTAACTACATAATATTAAGACTGGTAGAATACGATGAGTGATAATAAAAAGTTCCTTTAGTAAATAATAATTAAACTTTTATACATAAGTTAAGTAACAAAAAACTTTAATTATTGTAGCACAAATACTTAAGAATATATTTAGATTTTAGAGTTGATTTTCGTTTTAAATAGGTAACTTTTATTTATTTGCAGCTCTTTTTGTGTAGCTTGATCTCGAAACGTGCCATTTCTGTAATAAGAATATTCATATTATAATAATTAAATTTCTTTTATTTTCTTAAACAGCTATTTTTATTACAGCCTTTCTATAAAAATAACGACTTTGGATGTAAAAGACATTCACGACGACGACGACGTGTACTGGCGTTGTTCATCTTATTAGGATATTATTTGAATAATAATCGGTACAGCGTTATTTCGCGTCGACGTCATTGAAAGTTCTTAAATTAATTTTAAAAATTATGTACAGAATGCGACGCAGCTTCTATTAGCGTCAACTTGATAAGACGTAGTTCTTTCATGTATAAAATTAAAATATTGTTTGAGACGCAACGTTCATAAACGTCAACGTGATAGGACTTTGATAGTTGTTTTACATAAACATAATTCACTTTCAGTAACGCAACGTTTATGAACGTCAACGTGACTAGACGTTGCTCATAGGTCTCTATACCCTAATTTGACTGTATGCGACGCAGCGTTATATAACGTCAACGTCTGTCAACGTTTGTGTCGAATAAAAAATTAATCTAGCATACATGAAGAGCACAACGTTTATCAACGTAAATGCAATTTGTATGGGAAAACGGTGTGTCACAATGCGAGAATCTTCTTACGGTGGCGCTGGGGCGAACGTGTTAAAAAGTGGATGCAAACGGACAGATTCACAAAAATACTAGTGGTTAAGTAAAGAAAAACAAAATAATAAGATAAACATCAACCCAAAACTCATTATTACCCTCCAAGAATTGATAATGAGTGGAGTTAAAAGTTAGATTTTCTTTATTTTATAAGGTTAATTCGATTTAGCATTAATTTTTGAAGTAAAACTTCTTTACGCACGTTTGACTTAGGGGGTAAGCTGGTGAATGCGTTACGAAAACATGTACGTACGTTTGTTGCCATGGTAACCGTTGTTACTGTCTGACAAATGATATATAATATTATATTCTTTCCTTAAATGATATTCTATAAATATATGATTGTAATATGCTTAATATGCTTTATTTTTAGTATCGCAACTATCTTAATTATTTAAAACATAAATTGAATTTCATAAAGAGTACCGATAACTTATAGAAGTTTTATTTCTTGCGCGTGTACACATTCATACACGCACTCTTAAATCTTTTTTATTGTTTTAGACACTCCAAACAAACGTATCTGTATGGGTAATGGGTACGTGTGTGTAAACGGTCGGACGGATCTGGATGAAATTTAGTACTTAGATGGACTATACTTTATAGGCTATTTAGCAAGTACTAAAAATTGCCTAAAAGTGGCACAACCATTTTGAATGGTATATAAATATGAATTACTAAATCTGTTGTGCCACTTTTATTTTACTAGTAGATAAATATTTAGATATCAGGAATAATATGGGAACTGCTGTGTACTGCTGTGTATGATTTTATTTTTATTTTTTTGGATACATATGCTGTGTATCCAAAAAAATAAAAATAAAATCATAGTAAAGAGCTATTGAAATATCTTCAAAAGCTATGTTTCAATTACAGTACTATGTGTAGGGCGGAATCCGAAAATAAGGTACAATCCCTTTTGTCTGATATCATGAAATTATCCGCAACTGGTCGCTTGTCCTAAACTAAACCGTGTTTAAGACACAAAAGATGGCATTATTTATGATAGCCGAGGTGTTAGGATTTACTTTAGAATGATAGTTAAAGTAAAATATAACAAATTGAAGATTTAAGTTATTTTTATGTTATTTACTTAGAATTACAACTAACAGACTGAAGACAGTTATAGCCCAGTGGCAACGCGATCGGTTGGGAAATGAGTTAAGCGGGTTCAAATCCCAGGTCTCGCACCTCTGATATCTTCACGTGCGAATAATTACCAATATGATTATCACTTGTCTTACAGTGAAGGAAAACATCATGAGAAAACCTGCATGTCTGAGAGAACCTAGCAAGTTCTCGAAAGACATGTGAAGTCCACCAACCCGGATTTGGCCAGCGTGGTGGACTATAGCCTGATCCCCTTCGTATTGAAGGGAGGCCAGCAGTGGGACGTTAAAAAGGGCTGAATACACAACTGACAGACCATTTTATCCAAAATCGAATCCGCAATTTCTGACATTTTCTATCTAAATAACTGATTTGCTAAAATTCGCTTTCAGAGTAATTTTGGATAGTAAATGATATTAGAATAACAATTGAAAATTATGTAATTTGGAAGTTTCAAAACATAATAATTATTACAGGTAATACAGTCATCGACAAACAATATTAAATGATCAAACAAGAGTATCATTAAAAACCATTTTAGTGTCATCTGTGGTTATTGATGCCGTAAATTCTTGGCCACACCATCTCGACGAAGTTCGTCGATAGAATTGATCGTAAACTGTTCTTACATTTCTTATAAGCCATGCTTTAGTTGGGACAAGGCTTGAGTCAGATTTTATTTTATTTACTGACTAGCGACTCACCCTCGCTTCGCTCGAGTTCGTCCCTAGCTTGGATATAGTAAAATGGATATAGTATGTTATCCTTAAGAGATAGACATATGCCATCGCGAACTTTTCTGTAGACTTTTTCAAGGTGTACAATACTGTAGTACATTATTTTGATCTATCTCTTAGGGTTCAGCGTTTGCAATGTAAGCGCAAAAAAATGAATTTATTTACGACATCACATTAGAAACCTCTAAAATTATCAGTGTTTCTCTACTATATTATGCATGTATTATACATACAAACCTTCCTCTTGAATCATTCTATCTATTAAAAAAACCGCATCAAAATCCGTTGCGTAGTTTTAAAGATCTAAGCATATATAGGGACAGAAGGACAGCGGGGAGCGTCTTTGTTTTATACTATGTATTGATGATGATGCGCACTCAGAATCGAGCGTTTAATATTATAAGTAGCTCTTGTGACACTCTTAATCCTATAGGTACCGCTTTCTAATTATGCACGTCAACCTGTTAAAAGAAGCACGCAAACCAACATCTATTATACATTGTATTAAGCAAGGTCGCTATTTTCTTCTGTCTGTTTCAAAGGTAACTTCTAAACCACGCAACGGATTTTAATGCCATTTTCACTATCATGTAGAGATTTTCTTCCGGAAGGTTTATATGTATAATACAAGTATATTATAGTAGAGAAAACTGAGAACTTATGGAACACATGTTTTGGAATTTTTATAAAAATAGTTTGACACAATTTCATGAAGAAAAAGATGAATAGAAAATGCAAAATATCTCTTCTTACACTTTTGTATTTTCTATATTATTTTGAGCTTACAAATACTAAACTGTAACGTATCCTAGAAAAAAATATTATTTTAACAAAATTAATGGTTACCCTACAGATATGGTCGTTCTACTCTTATTACGGTGAAAACAATTTTTACGAGGCGATTCAGTTCAACAATATTAGTACATTAAAGAAAATTGTGTAAACGTACACTAAGTTATGTACTATTATTATATAAACATATCTTATGAGGTCCTTCCCCCATTTTTACAGAATGGAAACAGGAAATGTATTAAAATCACGAGTAATTACTCTATTTACGTTACGTATGTAGCTGTAACAGTTTTCATTTTTTTTCTACAGATAATATCGAATAACTATATCTAGTTTAGTGGGTAGTTCAACATTTTTAAGTTTTATCAAGATTAATTTAAAAAAAATGAGAATTTATCCTTATTTTTTTTTCTTTATTTCCTCATGGTCTCTCTGAAGACAAATATGATTTTACATAAGATTTTTTCTCCTATACGCTACTCGTAAGCTCAACACCGTCCTTTATATCTGACGAAATACTATTTGTATAATTAGTACAAATACCTTCTGCCAGCATTCGTCTTATGGGAATATAACCTTTAATATAGTAATATACATAATTAACTAGCGACTTACCCTAGTGTGCATCCCTAAATGCCCAACAGTAGCCTATGTTATACTATAACAGGCTTCTCTTGGGCAAACTCGCTACATCGTAGATCTTATCAATGCCTTCGAGCTACGATGAAGGTCAAGAGTATGCCCATTTCTAATAATAAAAAAAAAGGTGTTACTCCAAATCTGTACAGCGACATAAAATTTCGCATTTGTAATACAATAATGTAACATGGCTCCAACTTTTTTTAACGTTGGGTAATACGTTTACGCGTACCATATACAGGTGTGCGTGCATACATACAGGTGAAGTGGAGACTCTGATTAGAAAAACCAATACTAGCTACTAATGCTGTCAACCACGACGCCTCGACAGCTTGCGTACGTAAACCACACAACCAGAAAGTTCCGACAGCCCACTCTGCTATCAGAGAAGTACCAAAAGTAGCCCAAAACCCAGTGCGTCTCTTTCTTTATACGTATGAGTACATTGACCCACCCATTAGCTTAACTGACACTGGATGCCCATGACATATGTATGTATATACATAAAACGCTGACATTCACTAAAACAACAATAAACGCTTATATTGCCAATATAAATAATATATGCACCAAACAGGGTTCGAACCTGTGACCAAATGGAAACCTTAAGATCATTACTCCATTCATGTAATATTCTACTTATACACCCAAATATTTTATTGGGTCAAAGATTTTTTTCAGTAAAATACTTCAGTGTAATTCAAGACTTATTTCATTTACTTGCACCTTTTAGCGAAAATTTACCGTACTCAATACATCTCACTTTTAATTGCGAATTCTTTCCTCTGGAAATTTGCTAGTCGTATATTGAAAAACGTTTTATTTATTCGACCAGATGTTATTTACGGCTACGATTAAGTCTATTAACTAGTTCAAGAATATTCTCGTGTAAAGAAAACGTTATATATCTATACATATTATAAAATTCTAACTAAGTCGAATCTGTACATTAAATATTTTTTGGAAAATCTTATTGAAATAGACATTATTATCGATGCAGAGGCCGAATCTATAGTTTTTAGAATTTTTGTCTGTCTGTCTGTCTGTCTGTCTGTCTGTCTGTCTGTCTGTCTGTTACCGCATCACAGAAAAACCACTGGAGGGATTTTGATGAAATTTGGTATGATGATAGCTGGGTATCCGGGTCAACATATAGGATACTTTTTACCGCAAGAAAATATCTCATTTCTGGAAAAAAAAACAAAAACTGGTAGAAACAAAACCACGACAATACTATTTGTAAACAGTTTAGCAAGGTAACTTATAAAATATGGTAAAACCTATAAAAATAGCTTATCTTGAAAATCAAATTATCAAAAGCGCTATTTTATCCATTAAAATAGTTATTTTAATTAATATTTATTTATGTGTTATTTAGATATTCGACAATAGATGTCGCCATGTGTTTTTAAAATACATAGTTTTAATCCCAAAAAAATTAATGTACAGATATGACCTTTTTTCGATTTTATTAGAATTACTACTAAATCACCCGCGGCTCCACCCGTATTTAAATTATCAGTAAAGCAAACTTTTTCGCTTCATAAATTAGTAACTATACATACAATAAAATTGCAATTAAGCCGAACCCGTAAATTCAATATTTTTTCGGAAAATCTTATTGAAATATTCATTATTAGCGATATAGAGCCCGAATCTATAATTTTTAGAATTTTTTCTGTCTGTCTGTATGTGACCGCATCACAGAAAAACCACTAGAGGGATTTTTATGAAATTTGGTATGGTAATAGCAGGTTATCCGGGTCAACACATAGGATTCTTTTCATCGCAGGAAAATATCTCATTTCTGAGAAAAAATACAAAAACTGGTTAAAGTAAAAGCACGATAATTCTATTAATATTTTAGCAAGGTAACTTACTTATATATTATGTTAAAACTATTAAAAAAAACTTATCTTAAAAGAAATATTAACAGCGCTATTTTATTCATTAAAATAGTTATTTTAATGAAAATTTATTTATGTGTTATTTAGCTATTCGACAATAGATGTCGCCATGTGTTTTTAAAATACGTAGTTTTATCCAAAAAAAATGTACAGATATAACCTTTCTATGACTTTACTATAATTACTACTAAATTACCCGCGGCCCTGCCCGTGCTTAAATTTTTAATAAAACAAACTGTTTGGCTTTATAAATTAATAGGTAACATATTAGTAATATTTTGTTGGCCGAAACAATTTTCAAATGAGAATATTTGTAAATTTTTATTGTTTAGTAAATAATGTTAATGTTTTTTATACTTTTAATGTAAAAATTGGGCAAATGTAAATCCAACTCGCGCATTTTAGGTTTCGTATAGCAAATGCTATGTTGTTTTTCTTACTTACGTGTTTTGTATGGTTAACACTTACATAAATACGAATAATATTTACGTTTCCACAATACCTACTCATTTTTTGCACCGTAAAAATAAGTTCAATTTATATTATTTTATAACATTTTATGGAAAACAAGTTTATGGCTGTTAAACTGCCAAAGCGGGTAACTAAAAATATTTAATATCTCAAAAACTATGAAAAAGTATTTTAGGAACTGTTATAAGTACCTCAACTTTTTCACTTTTTCTTGACACCTTTTCTTGGAAGGTAAAGGCTTAAAGGACACAATAAAATGCTTACGACTTTAATCATATTAGCAGAGTCATATGAAATAAAAAAATGTATTTGCTTAGAATTATTTACTTATTACACTTTCTTTTGAAAATCGTTTTGGAAAATATGACTGATTAGCGCTAATTAAGAAAAGTTATCATTATGTAATTGAAATAATCAGCTATATATTAAATTAATCTATAGTATAAATACTAATATTACTAATACTATTAGTAAAAAATGATTAAAATGAATTCCGTAGTTTGAGAGTTTATCGTGAAAAACTAAAAAAAACAAACAAAACAGAAGTATAGACATACATACATGTTATTGCTAAAACAAAAAGTTCAATTTAACGGAGGAACCTTTGTGGCATTGTCAATCTCTGCCATTATTTACCAATCATGCGGTGCGCAATGAAAGTAATGTATAATGTAAGAGTATACTAATGTGTAAAACATAAGAATTTGGTTTTTGATCATCTGAACGCGGGCGGAGCCGCGGGAAATGCTAGTATATATATATATATATATATATATATATATATATATATATATATATATATATATATATATATATAAGTAAAAATTATAAAAATACATATGAATAAAATTATATTTTCGGATTATTTCGCGGATTTATTTAGATTTTTGGTTCCCGACGTTTAGAATGCTTTACAGCAATCATGGTCACGGGAAAGACTAAGGTTTTAGACGTCTCAAAGGCGTTTTATTATACTTGTTACAGACAACTTCGTCAACTTAGTTTTCTTCCCAAAATTATAGTTTACTAACGACTTGCTTTGCTCTGGTGCGTTCCTCAGCTTAAATGTCGTCCAAAAAAAAATGTTTATGCCAGGAACCTTCGCAGGCATATACAGAATAACCCACCAGAGTTTCATTAGGTACAATCGGATCAATGGTTTAGGAACGCATAAAGGTCATAACATACGACCATTAGTTTTTATTTATATAGATATAGAAATTATATACATATATTAAATTGTAATCACACTACTATTGTAAATGCGAAAGTTTTTGTGTATATTTGTTTATTTGTATATTGTGCGTGTCTGAATCTCCGTAAGTCACTCTTGTTAACCAAAAGACGTGCTTTAATTTCCGATCCCCGAACCCATAGGACATAACAATATCAATTAAAATAATAAATTATTTTCAATACATAAAAGTGCTACAGTGGTAGCCCAGTAATAACGCACTCGCTTGGGAAACCTAGTGAAGCGAGTTCAAATCCCGGGTCTCGCACCTCTGATATTTTCACGTGCGAATCATTTGTAACATGATTACCACTTGCCTTACGGTGAAGGAAAACATCGTGAAGAAACCTGCATGTTTGAGAAAACCTAGCAGGTTTTCGAAAGAGATGTGAAGTCCGCCAATCCGCACTTGACCAGCGTGGTGGACTATGACCTGATTCCCCTCGTATTGAAGGGATGCCCGTGCCCAGCAGTGGGACGTTAAAAAAGGGATGAATACACATAAAAGTGTGATTAATATTCCAAGGAAAATATACCAAAATAGTCTATCTGTACATATTTTATAGCTATATAACGAATCGGATCTTACTTTGTTTACTTGTTGCTGTATTTACTACATCAAAGAAAGGACATTACAAACAAACCACAAGAAACACACTTTCGCATTTATAATATTACCAAGCAATTAATAAGGATTAAGATTCCTTCCTCGTCTTACTAAGTGTCTGAATGAAGTAAATTTCGCACGCCATTCTATATTTTTATAAAAATCAGATTCGTCCCTAGTTTTTATATTTGTAACTAGCGACTTACCCTGGCTTCGCTCGATGCCTATGTGACTTTTTAAATTGACAGAACTTTTTTATTTATGAATCGATTGAAATAAAACAAATACTAAATGTTAAGTGAGGCTTAACACATTACATTAGTGAAAACCGTTTCTGAGATTAGTGCGCACAAACGCACAGACAAACCAACAAACTGACAAACAGACAAAAATTCTAAAAGTCATTGTTTTAGTTTCTATTGTATTTATAAATACCCCCAACGTAGTTTTTCTCAAATATTTTCCATGCATAGACAGCGATCACTTACATTTTTATTATATGTATAGATATTGTAATGCGGCGCCACTTTATTATTTTTATTTCTAACATTAGCCTATGTTTTTACTCTAGGTCATGGTGCATTCATAATTTGGAGGAGTGATATCTAATTACATCAAGTATAAATATAAAAACTTATGAGGGTGAAATAAATAATAATAATAATATCCTTTATAGCACAAATTACGTTATGGACAGCCAGGGGATGCGAAGAAATACAGATGTATTCCAATTAATTTTTTTAACTAAAGAAACTATTACTAACTAGCAGAACCTGCGGCTTCGCTCGCAATCAAACTATGAAAAATACGAAATGTCATGCAAATATTATGTCCAAGGAATAAAAAGTTTCATACAAACTTTTATCCCCTATTTCACTCCCTTGGGGGTTGAATTTTGAAAAATCCTTCCTTAGTGGATGCATTCGTTATATGAGGAATACTACTATAATACGTGTGCGAAATTTCAATTTTCTAGCCTTAAGGGTTTGGCCTGTGCGTTGATACATCAGTCAATCACTTTTGTCTTTTATATATATATATTAGATGACTAGCGATCGATACTAGATCAAACGAGTAAAGAAGCAAGAACGTAATGCTTTTTCATACTGCAAATACGTGAAAATATATCTTAAAAATAGGAAGTTACGCTCGCACTTACGCTTAATCTTGTCTCGTCAGCGTTGCATGAGGTTTGGAGGCCAATGCTTATGCAGCGGCGGTATTATGGCCGCACGTAACACATACTAAAATAAAGGAGCATAAAAACTAAGAAAATATCCACAGCCAGCCTTATCACTGGAAACATCTATTCTAGGTGACCTTGAGGTAGAAAAGTAAGTTTTCATAAAAATATTGTATTTGTTATACTTACTTCTACAAACTTCAAGTAATGGCTGAACACTTTTGAGCGAAATTCAGATTATGTAGATCTTATATTTTATACTAGCGACTTACCCTCGCTTCGCTTGGGTGCGTCCCTAGGTACATTTTTTTTTGAGCGAAACCCTAATTCTTTTTCTAAAATAAAAGTAGCTTAAGTTACCCCTTATAATATCAGCTATATGCCAGTGAAAGTCCCGTTTAAATTGGTCCAGCTGTTTCGGGGATTAGCCGGAACAAACAGACAGAGAGACAGACAGACAGACAAAAAATTTAAAAATTGTGTTTTTCTTATAAGTACCGTATATAATTCCATATACATTTAGTATAAAGCTGTTATTTTGACATTACAAACAGACACTTCAATTTAATTTATCTGTATAGATTAACATATTAGTTGGTTGCTTTAAATAGTCTACGCCTAAAACAAACCCAAGCAAAGTCACGTGTAACATCTAGTATAATACGAAATGTAAAAATTGTTAATAATTCGATTTTCATCGAATGAAAGTAAATGATAAACCGCTTCAGTTTTAATAAGCATCGAACGAATACAATATGGACTATTTACACTTATCGGAGTTTAAACAACAGATGCTATAAAGCTACGTGTGCAAATGAAATTAATTTAGGGTTTCTCTTTATCAACACATGAATAAGTTCACAATTTCGATAAAATAAATTGATCAATTAAAGTTGAATAATATTATGTCACTAGCAGAAAACGCAGCTACACCCGCGTTCAATCTACAAAAAAAAACTCTTTGACTTTATATTATCCAGCGACTTACTCTCGCTTCGCTCGGGTTCGTCCCTAAGTACGTTTTAACGGTTAATATGAAATACAAATCTTTAAAATTCTCAGCTTTTCTGTACTTTACAATTTATATATTTATAATATGCATGTATTATACATATAAGCCTTCCTCTTGAATCACTCTATCTATTAAAAAAACCGTATCAAAATCCGTGCGTAGTTTCAAAGATAAGTATACATAGGGACAGACAGTGGGAAGCGACTTTGTTTACTATGTATGCAGTGATTACAAGTCATATATAGTCTATTACATCATTATTCATATAAAAATGGTAAAATTGCGATTAAAAAATGGGGGGTGAAGGTAGGAGGGTGAAAAATACTTTACGACCTATTCTCATACCTACCAAATATACCAAAAAAATCATTAAAATCGATCGAGCCGTTTCAGAGGAGTGCGACCACAAACACCGTGACACGAGATATTTATTTATTACTAGCAACTTACCCTAGTTTCGCTCGGGTGCTTTACTAAGTGTCTTATGTATTTAAAATATTATATAAAGGCAGCAAGCGCCACCTTGTGGCAAAACTACTAATTTTTAAAGTAGACTAAGTGCTACTCTAGATCAGTCTATCTGTATACTAAATTTCATTCAATTCCGTTCAGTCGCTTCATTATGAAAGAGTAACAAAGATACAAACAGGTACAAACTTTTGCATTAATATTAGTACTGTTACTTAATGGTGTTTTTCCTTTTTAGGCTAAAGCCATAGTTTTCGCAATTTGTCACCTAAAACATGATTGAATGATGATTGAATAAATATATTGGGACATTAACACACAACACCATCTAGTTCCATGGTAAGCTACGAGGCTTGTGTTATGGATACCAGTTAGTTGATACACTACACATATATAACTTTAAATACATGCATATTATAAATATAAACACCCATGACTGGAGTACAAACATTCGTGCTCATCACACAAATGAATTCCCCCACCGGGACTCGCACCCGCGACCGCTAGCGTAGCAAGTAGGGTGACTACAAACTGAGACAATGTACCCTGAATGAGAATCAAACTCATGATATTAATTTTTGGAAGAACTACTCTAATCGTAGTATCGTAGTATAAATACATACAACTCAGCATGTAGTGAATTTTACTTGGAAATATTAGCATTTCAAACAAAAGCATTCTACAATTCAAAAGAGCATGTAAGAACTTGGATGAATAAAAGATTCATATTCTCTGATAGATATGTGCACGAATCAGCCGACAAGTTGATTTCTGCAGTAGATATGGATGATAGAAAACTAAAAAAATATGATAATGTCTGAAAATAAAAATAATTCTGAACACTTGACATAATTCTTAAATGTGCAATTCTCACACATTATTCAGTTTTTTATTATCAAAAAAATTGTAAAATATTTTTTTTTATTATCCAAATGGTAATGAAAAAATGTCTTGGCAAAAATTTCGGACTATATATAATTGATATTTAAAAGTAGCTATAAATTGTATTTGTGTAATTTCCGAAGAATTTTATTAGAGTTTATTTCAGTCTCTTTGATAATACTTTCTTAGATTTATGCGAATATTTGACATTTAAATAAAACTATCTTTTCGGATTTTTTCGCGGATTTTTTACGTCGGGAACCAAAAATCAAAATAAATCCAGTCTCTTTAGTTCAAAAAATGTACTTTTATATTGTAAGCAATAATTATAGATATGCAGTAAAATTGAGGAAAAAATGTTAACCATTTCTTATTTAACAATTTGTTCCAGAGCAATTGTTCTACTAACTAAGGAGAAGCAGTTACAACACATATCTAAACTAATATTATAAAGCTGAAGAGTTTGTTTGTTTGTTTGGTTAAACACGCTAATCTCAGGAACTACTAATCCGATTTGAAAAATTATTTTTGCATTGAATAGCCCGTTAACTGAGGAAGGCTATAGGTTATATATCATCCTAGAAAACTGTACGGTTTCCGTGGGATAGATTTCTTTTTGTCTAGGAACGAACCCGAAGCGAAGCGAAGGTGAGTCGCTAGTATTTTATATTCTGAAATACGACGACACTTTTGGTTTAGTTTATAGTCTGCTTGCTGTACTAGCGGCAATGAAAAATTAAAATGGAATAATAAACACATTAAAAAAAACGAGTTCAAAAAAATACTAAAAAGTAAAAAATAACTGGTAATTTTCATTTACTATAGATACAATCAGATATTTTCGAAGCCAGTGTGGTTTAATTTATATCGGCTAGTACCACCGCTTATTTTTTACTTATATTTTGTGTTTATTTGAAGTCGGTTTTCATTTTTTTTTAAGTTTTCACTGTTTATTTCACTATGTACTTAATTGCTTTCTATATAGAAATGTACGGTAATGATGATATTAGAAACCATTTTCAGTTACAAGCACAGTGGTTTTGACTTAAATTGATTTACTCCAACAAAGTTACTGTATATGAGGTAATAACACTTTCATCAATTCATCAGAACATTGTGCGGGAATGGGCGGAAATGTTTCACGTCTGATTCGAAAAGTTGCAAACAGTTGTTTCTCATGTTACCGCTACTCTTTTGCTATGTTACTTTATAAGAAAAGTCAACTTTAACCAAAAATGTATGTTTTTTTTACTATATGATTTTTTTTGTTACTCTATGAGTTTTTTTAACAAAAATATGTTTTTTTTTTTCTTTTAATTAAAATTATTTCTTGTGTTAGTTTTGGGATCTTGATATGATATTTGTATCTGTGAAGGGAAAGTAGATAAAAAATCTATGTATAAATAGGAAAAAAACAGTACCTTTTTCTCCTCTGTCTGTCAACCGATTTATCTTTTTTTTTATTAGGTAGCTATTGACGAGTTTTGGTGTTATCGATAAAAAAATGATTATGGTAGAATTTCGAATAAAGCACTTGTGCTTCCATATCTACGAGAATTAAAACAACAGAAGCTTGCTTGAATTTAGGAATTATCCGATGGTAGATGGTAGAGGCAGAGTTTGTTTGTTTGTTTGTTTGTTTGAACGCGCTAATCTCAGGATCTACTTATCCGATTTGAGAAATTCTTTTTGCATTAGATAACCCATTTATTGAGGAAGGTTATAAGCTATATATCATTAGGTTATTACACAAGGTAGCGGAGCAGTAATCATAAATGTCAACAAATCGGGCAGACTTCCATACATTATTATAACACTATATATATTATATAAATACATAGAGACCAAACCCGAGCGAAGTGAGGGTAAGTCGCTAGTTTTTTTATAATGCAGTTGATAATAAGTAAATTAGTAGGGGATACGTTCTTTCGATTACTTTTACAAATGGTTACATATCGAAAGTTTGATTAACTTTTATTCTCCTTAACAATACTGTTTTTGGTAGAAATATATTTATATCGTTATAAACTCCTGAATATTTACATAATTTGTAATAAACTTTTGATTGGTTTGCTCAAGCTTCATCACTTGATTACAAAATATAGAATTTTCTTACTTAGTATAAATATAATAAAAACTAGCACTATCTAGCCGTGGCTTCACCCGAAATCAAACTTCCAATGCACTTCATAAGACCACCTTCGGGCTAATCCAAAGATTGCTGGAAAATTTCATCAAATCGCTGCAGCCGTTTGGAGTTCAAATGGAAAATATATATTTATAGGAGATTTTAAATAAAGCTATTTTTTCTGATTATTTCGCAGATTTATTTAGATTTTTGATTTCCGACGTTTCGAATGCTTTACAGCAATCATAGTTACGGGAGAGTCTAAATGTTAGTTAACGCCTAAGCAATTACTTAAGAACTAAACAACTTTAAAACTACTTTACTTCGACGACACGCTTGGTTCAATTTGTAGTGATCCTACTTGCTGTGCCAACGGTCGTTGGTTAAGTCTCGCTGGTGCATTCCTTTGTGTGATGAGCATGAATGTTTCTACTCAAGTTATGGGTGTTTATATTTATAATATGTATGTATTTAAAATTATATGTGTAGTGGTATCAACTATCTAACACAAACCTCGTAGCTTACCATGGAACTAGATGATGCTGTGTTAAAGTCCCAACATATTTATTATTTACTGTAAAAACCAAATAACATTAAAACAAAAAATAACATAATATCAAAAATAACTGGTTTTCCACATACTTCATGCCATCTCATACGATAAAAAGTGAACAAGATTGCTTCCTGGAGACATGCCAAGCTAAAGCTGACCCGATATCTTTAATACCGGAGCTTTCCAAACCATGTAATAAAAGGACCGTAGTTATTTTATAACACCTATAAAAGTTTTTGACGACACGTTTGGCTCAGTTTTTAGTGATCCTACTTGCTGTGCCAGCGGTTGCGGGTTCGAGTTCCGCTGGGAGCATCCATTTGTTTGATGAACACAAATGCTTGTACTCTAGTCATGGGTGTTTATATTTATAATATGTATGTATTTAAAGTAATATATATGAAGTGTATCAACTATCTGGTATCCATAACACAAGCTTTGTAACTTACCATGGAACTAGATGGTGCTGTGTGTTTATGGCCCAACATATTTGTTTATTAATTAAAAGCTCTATCTATACTATAATAATAAAATGTATAGAAACCTTTAGTATATTGTACGTAATTTTTTCAATTAATGTTTTGTTTTTAACTGAAATGTTATAATTAAATTCAAAATTTCCCTTAAAACTATAATATATAGGTACAAGCGATTTACCCTCGTTTCGCCCAGATTTGTCCCTAAGTACTTTTTAACGGTTAGTGTGGAATGATAGACTATATGTTATAAATACATAGGTACAAAATATAAGTTAAATAAGTTCTGAACTTTTTGAATTTCGAGCTGTTTTTTGGAGGTTTCCTTATTTTTTATATGTAAACCACCCCCCAAAAAGCAAAAAAAAAAAATTTTTAAAATAGATCCAGCCGTTTTTGAGTTTTAGCTAGACTAACGAACAGCAATTGATTTTTATATATGTAGATAAAAAAAAAATCTTTTTAACTATAATCATTAAAATAATTTCACAATCGCCCAATATATCACTCATATATTTTCAAAAACGTATGCACTCAACTTAGAAACTGATTTGTTAAATCGATTAAAATTAGTGAATAGTAAGTATTTGAGAAGCAGAAGACAATTCAGTTAGATTGTTTTGTCTGTATGTTTGTAAGTCAAGAACGATTTTTGTCCTTGCCAATTTTATCGAAATCTGTTCTGCGCTTTAAGCGTCAAAGCATAACAGACAGACTTTCACATTTATAATACGTATGGAACTTTATGGTTTTAAATTATTATTATAATATATATATATATATATATATATATATATATATATCTGTATTTATTTGTGAAGAGTTTAGAAACCCTTTTGTAAATTACATTGGTAATGCGGGCCGTATCTTGATGACACATTTTATACTGTCGCGTTGTGAAGAAATTTAAATTTTTATTCCACTTTATTGTTCTGGCAAACTTGCAAGACGGTGGGACCGCCGGGACCGTCATCTAGGGTTACAGTTAAAATTTGTTTCTTATATTCTGAATTTTCATTTCAAGTCCTTACAATTTTCCGCATATAAAACAGAGTTTGTACATTCGAAATACTGTTTAGATTTATTTATTTAGAAATTTAAGATTAAATATCATCTGTAAAACTAGTAATTAACCCTCGCTTTACTCGTGTTCGTCCCTAGATACGTTTTAACGGTTAGTATATATTTCTCAGAGATGAGATATTTTCCCGCAGTAAAAAGTAGTACCTATCATCGTACAAAATTTTATCAAAATCCATCAAGTGGTTTTCTCGTGACCCCGTCACAGACAAACAGACAATTATTCTAAAAACTATAGATTCGGCCTGTATATTAATACCTTTCATCTAAATCGGTGCAGCGGATTTTTAGTTTATCCATTACGAACAAAACTACATTTTTTTCTTCTTATAATATTAGTATAGATTTATGAGGCATACAAATGCTTGTCAAATGACTAAAAATCAAATCGTAAAAAGTCATAATTGACTAAGTCCTACGCCAAAAAATATCCCAAAATCGAGTAAAACTTGAACTTAGATGTCCATTTTATTTTTCGTAACCATCACTACTATATTTTTATGTGAATAAGAATATATAAAAGACATACAATTTTATAGTAGAAGATAACGATAATTCGTGGTAAAGACGGAATTTGAAATTTCCTTATGTCGTTAGAGTGAACGTTTCTCGAGTGTATAATTTTCAAAGCAAGTGTCGGCAGCAGTACTTTTATTTTCAACGTGAAAGCTGCACTTACTTTACTTCTAGTTAGACAATTTAGCTGTAGGTCTGTACGTTTGTGTTGTATAGAAAATGGATGTAGGTATTAGATATTTCCCACGAAATTTTACAGTTTTGTTATTAGACTGGCGTCTTCTCGTAGCTCCGCCTGCATCGTTTTATTTTACAGAACTACTCTGCTCTCATAGGCTGTAGTTTGATGTATGATAGCTTATATCTTCCTCAATATAAAGCACAGAAATATTGAGGGGGCTAGCCCTAAAATTTGTAAGGGCTGGGACACCTCACATAGACGATGAGCTGAAGCGGGGGTTGGAGTTGTAAGGGAGAGAGATGTAAGGGTGTGCACTTACTTGGAATGTAGATGGGCGGATGATAGATGGATGGCGCTGAGTGAGTGGCACGCTCCTGGGCTGAATATACCTTTGCACGTATAGGTACACGTGCAACAAAGTTTTATATTATACGCTATATTCACTATCACTGGTTAGTTCAATTGTCTGTATAGTTCACTTTAATAGAAGCCGGCCGGCAATATACTTATAATAATTCACACACGAGCAGATGAGCTGAAGGGTTTTACTTTTACATATATTTTCAATTTAACGACCCTTCTCGAACCGTGGACGACGCGTGACTTTTCGAGTCGCGCGCATGCGACGCTCGCGCCGAATCCATGAGTAAGAGTGAGGAAGCAAATCAGGGAACCAATCGTCGCGCCCGAGTGGCGCGAACATCCTGGGGGGCCCGAGAGAGCACCTCTTCTTGAGCTGAATCTAACGGCAGCCTTGCTATCTTGAGCACAGGTCTGCGCAGATGTCCGTGGGCTGTGTCCAGATCCACAACTCGGATCACTCCATCCTTGCCAGGTATTGTGCGGGTAATTCTTCCCAGTTTCCATTGGAGCGGGGGCAGGTTATCTTCTTTGACGAGTACAAGTTCGCCAACTTGAGGAGGTGAGGAAGGGGAAAGCCATTTGGAGCGGGTCTGAAGGGTATGGAGGTAGGATCTGGTCCACAGTGTCCAAAAGCGTTGAGAAAGAGCTTGTATGAGTTGAAAACGTTTAAGAGCAGATAATGGCCTGTCATCAAAGGACGGCTCGGGCAAAGCTGTGAGCGGACGGCCTATAATAAAATGGCCAGCAGTTAAGGGTTGAAAGTCCGACGGGTCGGATGAAAGTGGGCAGAGAGGTCTGGAGTTAAGTACAGCCTCAATTCGTGTCAGAAGTGTAGAAAATTCCTCAAATGTAAGGTGTTGTTCACCAATTACGCGATAAAGTAATTGTTTCGTAGATTTAATGTTAATTTCATGTAACGCGCCGAACCAGGGGCCCTTTGGGGGGTTTAACAACCAGGTTACGTGCTGGTTAGCTAGTTTGTGTGTGATTGCATCATTATTAGCAGTGAGAAAATTTTGGACTTCTATGAGGTGATTTCTGGAGCCTACATAATTGGTGCCGCAATCTGATCTAATTAGTACCGGCGTACCGCGCCGTGAGATAAATCTTTGTAACGCCGCGAGAAAGGCTTCTGTGGTAAGAGCAGAGACGGCCTCTAAATGAACCGCCTTAGTTGAGAGACACACGAATATGCAAAAGTAAGCTTTTAAGAGTTTAGCGTTCCGTAATGTGCTAGATTTAATGAGAAACGGGCCGGCAAAGTCAGTCGTGACTTGGCTAAATACAGGTTGAGGGTTAACCCTGTCCGCGGGAAGGTCTCCCATGAACGGGGCTTCGGGTTGAGCGCGACATCGGAAGCATCTTATACATTTAAACACCCGGCGTCTGATCACGCGGCGAGCGGATAGTATCCAGAATTGCTGGCGGAGAATGGCGTGTAGAGTGTCAGAGCCAGGATGGCAGTGTATTTTGTGGTAATAGTCAATGATGAGGTCTACGAGTGGGCTAGAGCTGGGCAGAATGAGTGGATGTTGAGCATCATACCTAATTGGAGCATGAGAAAGACGACCACCGACTCTCAGGAGACCGTCTTTGATAAATGGCGAGAGACGCTGCAGTCGAGCAGTAAAAAGTTTATCTTTTTGAAGACGGTGAAAGTCCTCTGCGAACTCATTTTGTTGAACAGAGCGGACCCAGAATAACAGAGCGTCCCTACGTTCGCCAACAGTCAGCGGACCAGCGCGTCGTGCCTTTGGGCTGTGCTTACAATTGAAAATGAAACGCATGATACAAGCCGTCACCCCGACGAGCTTGTCAAGTGAGCTGAAGCGAGTGAGCAGATCATGGTCAATATCCGGAACCGCTATATGTGCTGGTAATTTTCTCGGTTTAAGGCCTGGTAGAGCATGGTGGCCTAAAGCGACTGGCATCTTGGGCCAGGTACTAGGGGGCTCTTTGAGCCAACTGGGAGACCACCAGAGATCATGAGCTGAAAGCCATTGTGCTGACATGCCCCTGCTTGCACAGTCTGCAGGGTTGAGCTTAGTGGGAACATGTCTCCATATAATGCTAGTCGGACTAGACGTTATTTTTGCCACTCGGTTGGCCTCGAATGTCTGGAGCCGATGAGGGGGCGTGTTTAGCCACGCTATAACTATTGTGCTATCCGACCAACAGATATGCTGGTCTATAGCAATATGAGCTGATAATTTAGTGGACACACGATTCATGAGTTGCGATAATAGAGCTGCGGCTGATAGTTCCAATTTAGGAATTGTGAGGCGATTCTTAATTGGCGCGACCTTAGACTTGGCAACGACTAGGTGTACATTGACCTGTCCATTGGCATTGAGCTCATGAAGGTAAATGACAGACGCAAATCCAGCTTCTGATGCGTCTGCGAAACCGTGGAGCGAGTAAGTAGATGTCGACTTATATTTGCAAATGTGACGAGGTAAGCGGAGATTCGAAAGTTGAGGAAGATCTTGTGAAATGTGCTGCCACTCTGTGCAAGCGTCAATGCTAGGGGGTTCGTCCCATCCCAGTTTCAGGAGCCATAACTTCTGTAAAAGACACTTTGCGCGGAAAATGACCGGTGTGACCCAACCGTTGGGGTCATAGAGTGATGCTACTGTGCTGAGAATGGAGCGCTTTGTGATTTGGGTTATTGGAGGGAGACAGATGCGATAAGTGAACTCATCCGATTGAGGAATCCATTGTATCCCTAGCACTTTAATGGTGTTTGATTCTGGGCTGATGTCAAAGTCCTTAGGCATGTCACATTGGTCATCAGGAAACCGTTCCAGGAGCTGGGGACAGTTTGAAGTCCATTTACTGAGCTGAAAGCCACCCAGGCCAAGCAAATCAATCAACTCGGTTTGTAGTACCTGTGCAGACTCCACAGAGTCATGGCCACAAAGTATATCGTCAACGAAGATCGAATTGCGTAGGATCTGTGCAGCTTGTGGGTAACGATGACCTTCGTCATCAGCCAATAGGAGCAGTGTGCGGATGGCATGGTACGGGCTGGACCGTAAACCATACGTGACTGTATTTAGCGCATATGTGAGCAGAGGCTGGTCAGGTGACGACCGCCAGAGAATAAGTTGATACTGTCTATGATCTGGATGGATGAGTATATTTCTGAACATCTTTCTGATGTCAGTACTGAAGACTACAGGGTGTGTTCTAAATGACAAAATAATATCAACAATATCCTGTTGGAGAGCTGGACCTGTGTGCAGGCATTCATTTAGACTTACGCCATTTGAGCTTTTACTGCTACCATCAAATACAGTGCGTAGCTTATCTGATCCCGTCTTGAAGATAGCATGATGCGGAATATAGAAGTGCGGCCTACCTGCAAAGGTACTTGGGTGACAGGGTGACATGTGTCCCAAGTTGAGATACTCATTCATAAAATCAACATATTGAGAGCGGAGGGGCGGATTTGCTTGAATCTTCTTTTCGAGATTGAGAAATCTACGTAGCGCAATAGCATGAGTGTTGCCTAAGGTCGGCGCATTTGGTAAAAAAGGCAATGTTACCATATATTTGCCTGATGGTTCTCGAGTTGTTGTGGTGCGGTAAATTTCTTCGCATTGCTCCTGCAAAGGACTGGTCGCTATATGAGGTTGTGATTCTTCCGAGTCCCAGAACCTCTCAATGCGCTTGCAAATTTCGCGTGTAGATACGTCGGATTCTGAGTGTGAGCTGATAACGTGAGCTGAGATGGACTGGTTTGCAGACGTTGCATGTAAACCCGCAATAGGTCCTATCAATGCATAATCGAAAATCGTGCCGAAGGCTATAGGCTTCCCCCGGCCTAACGACACCTTAGTCCCGTCCAGAACTTGGCCGAGAACGTCAGAACCCAATAAGAGATCGATCGGAGCTGGTGTATGGTAATCTTGATCTGCCAAGGGAATCGGAGGCTCTGCATCTGCTATGCGCGGAACTTTTTGTATTGGTAAGTAACCTGTAAGATTTTTTAAAATATGCGCTGTAGCCGTAATCGTAGGTGTGTCATGGTGTGTAGGTCTACATACTATTGTGATTGATTCCTTTGAGTACTGTGTGTGGTGGTTGCCCACTCCTGCGATTTTTAGTGATGTTTGATTTAGCGGTAAATTCAAAATTCGAGCCATGCGCTGAGTTATAAGTGTTATCATGCTACCACAATCCAACAAGGCTCGAGCTGTGTGAAAGTGGCCATGTACGTCTGCTATTTTTAGCGAGACGGTTGGCAATAAAATTGGTAAATTGGTAACGTGCTCTTCACGTTGAGCGGAATTGCAAAAATAATTATTCATGGTTGGAGCTGATATCGCAGAGTGAGCTTGTGAGGTCTGTGTGTGAGCTGAGTTTGAGTGAGTGTGCTGATTAGTTTCTTGTTTGTAGTGTTCGTTTATTGTAGATAGTCATTGTTGACCACCTACCCGAGACCTACTAGGCGAGCGCGAATGATTGAGTTGATTGTTGTGCGGCCTGGGGTTCACATGTGCGGCGTGTGCCGAATAATGTTGGTGCTCATCTGCTGAGCGCTGTCTGGGTTGCTCTCTCATATGCGTAGGTAGAAGATGAGCGTTCGAGTGAGTCGGAGAAGAAGCACCGGGCCGATGCAGTGATGTGTGGTGTCTTGTATTTCCACACTCTTTGCAAGCCCTCGTGGACTTGCACTCATTCTCATAATGAGGGCCTAAGCAGCGTCGACAGCGGTTGCGAGCGTTGATAAAGTCCCATCGACCCTGGATCGGTTGGTCATTGTACCGCGGGCAGGCGATGAGCTTGTGCCCTCTATGTCTGCAGTATGGGCAGGGCATATTATCTGCAATGGGAGCGACAGGAGCTGATGGTTGAGCCGAGTAAACCGGCCTAAGCGGAGCCGGCTGCGGGGTGCTATATTCGTGTCGACTTCTTGCCTGGTTAATTGGCCGAAATTGATGATGAGCGGGCTGACGAGGAGAAACTCGTGGAGAAGCAGGGGGGGTCCGCCTGCGGTATTGGTTATTCTGTGGGGAGTGCCGACTAACTTGTGAAGAGAGTGGGCTTGATCGCTCGGTCTCCACACAACGCGCGTGCTCTTCCAAGAAGGTGATTAAATTATTGAGAGTTGGCAGAGTCTGACGTGATCCATATTTACGCTCAAAGAGGGTCCGAAGCTCACCCTTAAGCTTTCGTACTACTATAGATACGAAAACGTAGTCACTATCCTTCATGGGCAAATCGAGGTTATTTAGGGCGCATTGCGCAGAAATGAGCGGAGTCAAGAAGAGTGTGCGGATATCAGAACGCGTATGGATGTGTGGTAGCCCTAGTATGATGTCCACAAACCGGTCGATCAGGACGCGACGGTTTTCATATCGCCTGGTTAGAATATCCATGGCCACGGCGAAGTTCTCGTTGGTGAGCTGAAGATGAGATACCATACTGCGTGCCTCGCCTGAGAGGCACGAGAGCAGATAATGAAGCTTCACAGAATCCGAAATGGTTGTCATGTCATCAGTAAGACTCCTAAAGATGGCTATGAAGGAAGGCCAGTCTTCAATTTTAGAGCTGAACTTCGGCAGAGCAATTTTGGGCAGAACGTTAGCAGGTGTGGCTGACGTGGACGGATGAGCAGTCTCCGGAAGAGCTGAGGCCACACTTAATTTCTCAAACGCAACTAGGATATCATTGTATTCTGAAATCGCCTTTTCATAATTCTTAGTATATGTGGCCTCGGCGTCATCGGTGAGGTCCTCGTCATCCAGGATCTCGTAGAAGACGTTTTCCAATTTGCGCTTGTGTTCCTCTAGCTTGGCGTACCTAGCAGTAAAATCCGTTATACTGTACTTTTTCGTTTCCTTAGCTGTCACCGCCAAGGCAATTTCCTTGAGCTGGTTAATTGCCTTTATCGCCTCACGAAAAATAGCTGCTTGAGATTTGGACGGCATTGTATGTAAATTTACTATATAATTAAATAAGTGAGGAAAAAAAAGAGACGAGCAAAAAAAAAATACAATCGAATTGTGAACCTCCTCCTTTTTTGAAAGTCGGTTAAAAAATAAATGAATGTGAGATTATGGTATAAATGTTATAATATAATGTTATTGAGCCGAGCAACGGATAAGTGCGGAGCGAAGACTAAAGTGAGCAGAATATCTATATATGCTATCTATGTAAAAGTAATTTAAAAGTTAACACTAAAAAATTTATAAGCTAAAACAATAATAATGCCTATTGAGAAGAAATAATACGGTACAATTAATATATATCTATCAACGCTGCACCAATAATAATACAATTTATAACACTACCAATACAAAACTATAACTTCGCTAATTATTACCTTTTAAATTAAAAAAATAAAATATGTTAACACTTGCTTCTTTCTTACTAATGATCGAGACGCACGCCGTGTCCTTGACCTAGCTACGACTCAGCTGATCTAACTATAAAGCGCAGTATTGAGCCGATTGTTAATACTTTTCTATGAACTTTTATTTATTTATTTATATTATTATGTTATTAGTTATATGTTTAAAAATGATGCAATCAAACACTTGTTGAAATACGAGACGTTTATTATGTTCGAAAGCGTTAGCTTATTACCTACGTAGCAATAGAAACAATGTATTGAGATGTGAAATGTTTATATTTAAATGTTAATAATAAATGTTATGTATTAGTGAAATTTCAATAGTTGGGCTGAGATTATATGATTATACACAAGAAGTTTTTATCTATTTATGAGATTTAAATATTTAGTTGAAAAAGAAATAAATAAATGTGGGTAACTTTATTTTTAAAACTGGGTGTGGTTGGGCTTATTTCCCGGGTTCAGGACACTGTTTATCCACAGGGGGTGGTTCAGAGGCCGAAGGACCAAAAGATATATGAGGGGGCTAGCCCTAAAATTTGTAAGGGCTGGGACACCTCACATAGACGATGAGCTGAAGCGGGGGTTGGAGTTGTAAGGGAGAGAGATGTAAGGGTGTGCACTTACTTGGAATGTAGATGGGCGGATGATAGATGGATGGCGCTGAGTGAGTGGCACGCTCCTGGGCTGAATATACCTTTGCACGTATAGGTACACGTGCAACAAAGTTTTATATTATACGCTATATTCACTATCACTGGTTAGTTCAATTGTCTGTATAGTTCACTTTAATAGAAGCCGGCCGGCAATATACTTATAATAATTCACACACGAGCAGATGAGCTGAAGGGTTTTACTTTTACATATATTTTCAATTTAACGACCCTTCTCGAACCGTGGACGACGCGTGACTTTTCGAGTCGCGCGCATGCGACGCTCGCGCCGAATCCATGAGTAAGAGTGAGGAAGCAAATCAGGGAACCAATCGTCGCGCCCGAGTGGCGCGAACAAATATTTTTAGAAATCTGACCAATAAACGAATAAACGAACGAAGAAACGAACGAACGAACAAACAAGCAAAGAAACAAACAATCAAATAAAATAAACAATCAAGCAAACTAACAAACTCTTCGGCCTCATATATTAGTATAGAAATTAAACGAATTGAAATTAATTTTGATAAGAAAAAAGTTACATCGACCCAAAATAAGTTAACAAGTTATTATACCGACGTTAAGGGTCGAACATTTTTCTTAATTTATGTGAGAGTAGCCTTAATGTATAGCCCATGCATTAAAAAAATAGGTCCATAAACTATCAAATACCCTATCCGTAGCTACAGCTGCCCTCATTTTGTATGGCATTATCATTTTTCGTCGTTCAAAATTGTTTAAACTAAAAATACAAGAACTTTTTACTTGAAGTTATTGCGGAATTTGGATAAATAAATAAATAATGTAAATAAAAAATCGATGTAAAGATGATAACGGGAAAGTATAATGAATTTCTCTCCCGTGACGATAAATGCTGTAAAGCATTCGAAACGTTGCGAACTAAAAATCAAAATAAATACGCAAAAGACCCGAAATTATTAGAATGAATTTCATTAGAACTCTTATTTATTATTAACTTTCAATGTCAGGAACAATTAATAAAAATAAAAACCCGAAACTATCTGAAACTTGAGTGTAATTTAAAATATTAGCATACAGTTCAATCAATCGAGTAAGACTACTGTAGTTTTAAAAGAAAATATAGTTTTGAAAAACATAATACACGTTTTTGAAGAGTTCCTCTATTCACCTCTTGACTCCATTTTTGTTTTGTTTTGTGTGTCCAGTGGTTTTCTCGTGATGCGGTGACAAACCTACAGACAGACAAAAATTCTAAAAACTATAGATTTGGCCTCTGTATCGATAATAATGACTATTTCAATAAGATTTTCCGAAAAATATTTAATGTACAGATTCGACTCAGAATTTTATTATATGTGGGTATAGAGTACAAATGCCCGCAGTGCAAGCACATCTATCTTGTGTGCAAACAAAATTATAGTTCTCGAATATGTTAAAACGGCAATTTTACTCGGTGATAAGGAAATAGACGTAATAGTAGCATATTGGTAATATAGTGTATAGGCAGCCTTGTCAATCCTAATAATAGTGGAAATGGAGTTTGTGTGGACGTATGTTTGTTGCTCTTTCACGCAAAAACTACTGAACGGATTTTGGTGGAACTTTACAGTAATATAGATTACACATTTATATAGGAACATATAGCTTATAATTTATAAAGATAATATAGTTATAAATAAGTAAATTCACTGGTGGATCTGAAGGAAAACGCTAGATTTTAATAATTGGTTTAAAAATAGGGTATGTACTACTAATAGGTCGTTTTTTTCCACTTTTTTATTATTTATTGCTGTTACGGGTCAGAAAATAACATGGCTAATTTTACTTTTCAGCCTCACTTCTTTTACCTTCCTATATCAAAGTTTTTCGTAGTATCTTAGTATATCACAATACTTACTTTATGATTTTACAAAAGTTATATAAAAATTTTACCGACTTTTGATACAAAAATAGCCGCGGGCAACACTTATAGCCACTTACCGTCAGATAGATTGTTAGCTCATTTGCCCCTTTTAGTATGAAGAAAAAATAAAAAATAAAAAATTATATCGCACTCGGCTAATATATTACAAAAAACATTATAAACATTACAAAAACATACACATGAAATAAATGTACATAACTGCCTCGGTAGTGTAGTGGCTAGCATGTACGGCTGCACACCCGGAGGTCCTGGATTCCTGTCCCGGATCGGGCCAAGTTTATTTATTGAGTCTTTCTGTATAGTAAGCCTCAGTAATAGCCCGGAGTTGGGAAGTTGGCGGTGATTCACCCTCGTGCCTCGCAGAGCACGTAAAGCCGTCGGTTCTGCGCTTTAACTCTCACCGGTCGTGTCTCGTGTCGTCCCACCGGATTATGAGAGTGACAGGAATAGGGAGTGCACTTGTATCTGCGCGTACACTTGTGCACTATAATATCTCCTGCGCAGTTGGCTAGTCTCAATGAGATTGCCCGCTGTGGCCGGAATCGGTCAGGAGGACATTATTATTGTTATATGTACTGAATTCAGTTCATCCGTTTTTTGAATTTGGCCACAATTTATAAAAGGGCATAAGTATTATAGAAATCCAGTATCCACAGTAACTAAAGTTATCTGTGAAGTAGCCGCTTCATTTAATAGGCTATAACACATTTTCTTAAGCTATAATTTCCGTCTCGAATGCTACATAATTACTGAGTAATATTTTAGAATATCAGTATAACATTATGCTAACTATTATACAAATAAGTTGAGTTGAAAAATGCATAATGGATGCAGCCAGTGAGATTCGCTGTTATTTGATATTTTCATTCACCATTCGTTTAACTCAATTTATTCTAATTTAATCAAAATTGACTTGATTCAATTTTTTTTGAAAACAATTTCATTTTTAATGTATAGAATGCAGTTATATAAGGGATTTAAAATTTTCTTATACAGTTTTTATGGATATATATACATACATACATATATATATATATATATATATATATATATATATATATATATATATATATATATATATGTACTTCAAAAGAAATTCGCAACTTGAGAAATAAAATCCATAGATCTCGTGTTTGCCACGACCTTCGGGTACATTGAAAATGAATCTGCCAAATGAATTGAATTAAATCATTTATAACATATTAATTACTAGAAGAACCCGAAGAATTAAAATTTGATTAAGAGCTTCTTTGTATACCACATTGGTGGATGTTACGTCTGGTTCTGGGTTTTGTTAAAATGTCCATGTGAGAAGCAAATCTCTAAAGTCCATACCTGCTACTTTTGACAACTGGCCCTGATATTTATTAATACTCATTGCAATACAAATTTTAAGGAGGAATTATGATAGATTAAATTCAAAGCCATAGTCAGAGGTTATTAGTGGTATTATTCGAGGTATGAATACTGATTCCCCTCGAGTACATCCAGCAAACACAGAGGCCACAATATTTTTTTATAGATTACTAGCGGTTTTATCCGATTACACAGCTTTGGTGGCTTATTCACAACAGGTGTGCCAACCTTCAGAAGGATAGAATACTGTTAACGAATTCAACACAATAGTGAACTGCTTCATCCATTTGCATCACTGAAACGACAGACTTATATTCTATTTGTGACCCTTCAAAGGACTTGAGTTATTGAAATCAAAATCACTTTTGTTATTAAAATCAGTAGCATTGTTGTTTTTGGGGGTCAGTGTAGCACGTTCACAAAGCCAAGTTAATTAATACCAAGTTTCAGATAACTCTGATCAATAAACATTATGTTCTCCATATAAACCTTACCATCCCTTTTTACTCCTTCAAGGGATGAATTTGAAAAAAAATCTAATTTACATATTACATACGTATTTTAATTATTTATTTTAAAGCTAAAAACCACTTTCGTGCATTTTACAGACTTTAATACAAATAAATTATAAATTTTCATCTCCTTTTTTACCCCCTTACGATTTATAAAAACGATGAAACACGTGTTTCTTTAATTGAATTAAAGATCATTAATACTAAGTTTCAAGTAATTCTGATTTTAAATAATTTTTTTCACAGATAAATTTTTGGTGTCAACTTTTACCCCTTTAAGGGATGAATTTTGAAAAATCCTTTCTTATCCGATGCCTACGTCATATAAGGAATAAGTTCTTCAAAAATACATGTCTCTACGACCAGTAGCTTAGGCTGTGCGTTGATCCATCAGTCAGTCAGGACAAAGCCTTTTATATATATACTAGCGACTCACCCTCGCTTCGCTCGGGTTCGTCCCTAGTTATGTTTTAACGTCTAGTATAGATTTCTCAGAGATGAAATATTTTCCCGCAGTAAAAAGTATACTTAAGTTGACTCGGATAACCAGCTATCATCATACCAAATTTCATCTAAATCTGTCCAGTGCTTTTCTCGTGATGCGTTCCTAGACAGACAGATAGACAAAAATTCTAAAAGCTATAGATTTGGCCTCTGTGTTGACAATAATGACTATTTCAATAAAATTTTATAAAAATATTTAATGTACAGATTCGACGCAGTTAGAATTTTATTATATGTATTATCTATACATACATTTTAACCGTTAACATAGATTTCTCAAAGATGAGATATTTTCCCGCAATAAAAATTATTCTATATGTTAACTCGGATAACCAGCTAATATCATACCAAATTTCATCAAAATCTGTCCAGCGGTTTTCTCGTGAGGCGTTCGAAGACAGACAGACAAACAGATAAAACTTCTAAAAACTATAGATTCGGCCTCGGTATCGATAATGATGACTATTTTAATAAGATTTTCCAAAAAATATTAAATGTATAGATTTGACTTTGAATTTTAGATTATGTATAGATACAGACTAGCGACTCACCCTCGCCTTGCGTGGGTTCGTCCCTAGGTACATTTTAACGGTTAGTATTGAATAGATAGTCGATCGCTTTCTTTGTGTAAAACAAAAACTTTATCCCACGGGAATCGTACGTTTTTTCGGGTTAAAAAATAATCAATTTGCTATACCAGACTATGATCTATCTCTGTGCTTTTCATCCAAATCCGTTCAGCCGTTCTGGTATGATTGAGTAACAAACATCCATCCAAACTTTCGCATTTATAATATTTCAATTAATTATAATATTTTATTTATGGGATTAAATTATATTATATATGACCCGAGTAATAAGTTACCATTACACAAAATTTAGTTAAAATCGGTTCCGTAATTTTTGCGTGAAACGCACACACCCAAACAGACAAACAAACATACAGACAAAAATTTTAATAACTATTGTTTTGGGGTATACATTCTGTACACAATAAGTTACAGTCATTGTTTTAAAAAAATATTTCATGTATAGATTTCGCTAAGTTACTGTTTTATTATGTGTATAGATATTAATTAGTTATTAGTTATAAATACATATTTTTTTATGCATAAAAATCACTTCGTTCAAACACATAATCATGTACTAAAATATTTATTCACCATCAATATTGCGCTCACGCGCTCTTCGGGCGTAAACTCTGCGTCACAAAGGTACAACTTCTGAATAACCCAGACATGATACGCACCTCCAATGATTTTTTAAATGTAGCCCAAAATCGTATCTCTGGGGGTTTTTTTCATTTTTTCGATATCTCATTTCGTTTTCGAGATATGAATTATTTTCTGAGCGAAAGTGGGCAAAAACGACCGCATTTTTCACAATATTTCGATTTAAAAAAAAAGTAATTGAGTTTATTCAAAATTTTTTTTTGCATTTTATAGCCCTTGTCATGACGCGTCTTTTGACGTCCCAATCAGTCACGTAGTCTCAAAAGCCACGACACCAGGGCGATGTCGCACTTTCGTTGAAAATCGGGCCTATACCGAAGCGACAAAAAAAAAACATTTTCAATGTTAAAAAAAAACAGATTAAAGATACCTTAGATACTAGGGAAACTTCTCGAACTCCAAAAGACGTAGTAACAACAACCTGGCTGTTGCAATGCTTAGTAGGTCATACTTTCTAGCTGAAGTAAATAAAAAAATAAATATGTTGGTACATTAACACACAGCACCATCTAGTTCCATGGTAAGCTACGAGGCTTGTGTTATGGATACCAGATAGTTGATACACTACACATATATAACTTTAAATACATACGTATTATAAATAATAATACAATTAATAATTTGGCCATGGCGGCTAATCTCAAATGCACAGGAGATATTATAGTGCACAAATGTACGCGCAGACATAAGTAAACACTATTTATTCCTTTTTATTCTCGAAGTCCGATGGGACGATACTTCGACACGACCGGTGAGAATTAAGATGCAGGACCGACGGCTTTACGTACTCTCCGAGGCACGAGGGTGACTTCAACACCACTAACTTCTCAACTCCGGGCTGTTACTGAGAATAACTTAACAGAAAAACTCCGTAATTAAACTTGGCCCAACCCGGAACTCGAACCCTGGATCTCCGGGTATGCAGCCGTAAATCCACTAAACCACTGAGGCAGTAAAACAATTCTTATAGGGCCTAAATGGATTAAAGAAAAACGAACTTGAGTCACAGATATGGTTGTTAAAGTTTCACTCATCTGAGATTATTAAAAAATAATTATAATATTGAAGGAATGTCATGAAAAGTTGAGTCTCATAGATTTCCCACATGAACTTCGTAAGTGTGGTGACGTCATTTGCTATGATCCGAGTCACAGAAGTATCATAGATAACTTTTACAAAAATATTGTAGCTGTTTTAAGTGAATCTGCCATTATAAGTTGTGTACGTAGGAGGGGTGGCAGGCGGGTAGTACCAGGTTGGAATAAACATGTCGCTGCTGCTCACACGGATGCCAGGCTACAGTTTGAGCTATGGTCGTTGCAAGGAAGGCCGACAAACGGTTCTTGTTATCAGAGAATGTGTGAGGCTAAAAGAAAATTTAAATCGCGTTTAAAATGGTGCCAAGACCACGCGGAACAAATTAAAATGGATATCTTAGCATCACATCATACAAAAAAAGATTTTCGTTCCTTTTGGAAGCAAACTAACAGATTGCAACCGAAGCCGGGTATCCCTGTGAGCATCAGCGGCTTAACTGATCCTGAGCAGATTGCTAATCTATTCATGGATCACTTTTCTATAAAGTCACCACTTGGCAGGTCGAATCATATGCAGAATGCTGGGACCGGAGTGAACAGGTTGACAAAAATAACAACTAAAAATATTGCTGAAACTATAATGTCAATGACCAGAGGTAAGTCACCTGGTCACGATGGTCTTAGCATTGAACATTTACAGTCCGCTGGCCCTCATTTACCCCGTGTATTGTGTATGCTATTTAACTTATGCCTAAATCATAGTTATATGCCGGATGATATGATGCGTACGATAGTGGTTCCTATAGTCAAAAATAAAACGGGCGACAACGCTGATAAGAATAACTATAGGCCCATTTCGTTGGCAACTGTCATTTCGAAAGTATTTGACAGCATTCTTAATACACAACTTAATGTGTACGTCCAACAACACGACAATCAGTTTGGTTTTAAACCGGGACTATCAACAGAAACCGCAGTGCTGTGTCTTAAGAGTGCTGTCACCTACTATGTAAAGAGAGAAACACCAGTCGTTGCGTGTTTCCTTGATCTCTCTAAGGCTTTCGACCTGGTCTCATACAATATTTTATGGAAGAAACTTCAGAATAACGGTTTACCTATAGAGCTCATCAACATTCTTAAGTATTGGTATGGGAACCAGGTCAACAATGTACGATGGGAGGGAGCGTTGTCTCGGCCGTATGGCCTGGAGTGTGGCGTGAGACAAGGGGGTTTGACTTCGCCAACCCTTTTTAACATTTATGTGAATGATTTGATAGCTGAGCTCAGCAGTACCAGAGTTGGCTGTTACATAGATGGTGTATGTGTAAATAACATTAGCTACGCTGACGATATGGTGCTGCTGAGTGCGTCCGTCTGTGGCATAAGAAGATTATTGTCTGTATGTGAGTCATATGCAAAGTCACACGGCTTAATTTATAATGTAAAAAAGAGCCAAATAATGGTGTTTAATGTCCGAGGCAAGTGTACTAAAGAATTACCACCGGTATTACTAAATAATTGTATTCTGGATAGGGTGGATAATTTTAAGTATCTCGGACACTATCTGACTTCTGATCTAAAAGACGATACTGATATTGAACGGGAGCGGAGAGCATTGTCGGTGAGAGCGAATATGCTTGCTCGTAGGTTTGCACGTAGTTCACCCAACGTTAAAATAACATTATTTAGAGCATATTGTACATCTTTTTACACGTGCAGCCTATGGGCAGGATATACTCAAAAATCTTATAGTGCTCTCCGCGTTCAATACAATAACGCGTTCAGGGTGCTGTTGGGGCTGCCTCGATGCTGCAGCGCCTCGGGGATGTTCGCTGAAGCGCGTGTTGATTGTTTTTACGCCCTCATGAGGAAAAGGTGTGGGTCTCTGGTGCGTAGGGTACGGGGTAGTGCCAACAGAATTCTGAGCATGATATCGAATAGACTGGATTGCATATACATGAATCGTTGCTGTGCTGTTGCTAACGGAATGGTACAGCGGTGATTCATGCGTATTGTAACATTTATTAAATTACAACTAACCTAGCTTTTAAGAAATATTGTTTTACTAACCATAATGAGTCACTGGTCACTTGAATAAAAAAGAATTATTATTATTATTATTATAACAGGCAGTGGTAGCCCAGTCGTAATGCACTCGATTGGAAAATCGACTTGGGAAAGTTCAAATCTCGTGTATCGCACCTCAGATATTTTCATGCGCGAATCATTTTCAGCATGATTACCACTTGCTTTACGATGAAAGAAAAAATTGTGAGGAAACCTGCAAGTATAAGAGAACCTTGCAAGTTTTCGAAACTTCTTCTCAAAATATGTATATAAAGCTCGCTAACCCGCGTTTGACCAGCGTAGTGGATAATGGCCTGATCCCACCTCATATTGAAGGAAGGCCGTACCCAGGAGAGTCACGTTAAAAAACGCTTAACTACATATTATAATATTTATAAGTATAATATTATTTCTAAGAATAGCAAATTATGCGTCCTTTCTGAAGTATTTAAAAACCCATTTTCAGGAGGCTTAGAATTCCTTAGTCACCAGGTTTATTTTTTATATAAATCAATGCTATTACCTTATACTTAAAGTTTAATTTGCATTTAGCAAACATATTTTTTACTAAAACGTTACATTAATTTTAAAACATCATCTCAAATCTAGTTATTACGGTTTTGGATGATCTTAAAATGTCTATGGAAACACTTTTTAGGTGCAATATTTTTTTTTTCATTTACTAAAAAATAAGTACATATTATATGCGTTTAAAATTGGTTAAAATACCGCGTATCATACATAAAAAAATCACCCGAATTGAGATGTCGGTCAACACAAACTGCCAATTTTAAAAATTGAAGTACATACATTTAAAAACTAAAATTTTATCAACAATTCCAAAAAATATTCAAATACAAAACTTTAACCGCTTAAAACGGAACCCACAAAATTTAACTGTCACAGTTAATTTTTATATAATAAAGTGGTACAGTCGCAAAAGGAATAGTATAAAAAAACGCAACGTTACCCAGTGTTTTGACCACAGCTGTTCCTAATTGCAAATGTAATTTTGAGGCTAATGGTACCCTTTGTTCGCAAACGCTTTGAAAACAAGAGATTAGAATCAGTTTAATTTTTTAAGCTTTCCACCGTTTTGTATAGAAATATTTATACTGACTGTTAGTGGACACTTTTTAAGTAACTACTGTTTTACTTCGATACTCGATAGCGAATGCGTAAAACGACTACACAAAGTTGTAAGAAAAAGTGTAACTAACGTTTCATTTCTATGATATCGAAATTAGTAAATTCTGAATCTAAATAGAGTATGAAACGTTAAAAGATTTCATGAAAATTGAAATAAACTTGAAGGCTTGAGCAGCAAAATAGATACTTATAAGTGGACTAGTGACTTAACATCACTTTTCTTGAGTCCTAAGCGTAATTTTTAGAGTTCCGTACTCAAAGGGTAAAACGGGAACCTATTACTAAGACTTCGCTGTACGTCCGTCTGTCACCAGTCACCAGGCTGAATCTCATAAACCGTGATAGTTAGACAGTTGAAATTTTCACAGATATTTCTGTTGTCGCTACAACAACAAATACTAAAAAACAGAATAAAATAAATATTTAAGGGGGCTACCATACAACAAACGTGATTTTTTGCTCGATATTGATAACGGCAACAGTCTCCCTGTTGTCGTTATCAATATCGAGCATCGCTTGAAATATTCACAGAATATTTAGTTATACATTTAATAATTAAATTAAAAAAAGCAAATATTTAAGGGGGGCTCGCATACAACAAACATGATTTTTTTGCCGTTTTTATAGATAATTGTACGGAACCCTTTGTGCGCGAGTCCGATTCGCACTTGGCCGGTTTTTTACCAAATAACGTCAAATTTTGACAAATTTTATTACTTTAGTGCCTCTAAGTCGTAGTCTATTTTTGTACAAAGTTTCATAAAAATCTCCCATTTCAGTGTAAAGGAGTAACAAACATATAAACACATACAAACTTTCGCATTTATGATTGTAGTCGGAATCAAAAAGAAATTGGTTACAATCAGCAGATTTTCATAACATAAACGAAAAGTAACCTTCACCCGAATTGAATATATACCCTTTTATTTAAATCGGCTAAAAATATCCCTCGGTTAATTAAATCAATGTTAATTCAAAGTAGACAGGCTTGCAATATGCGATGCACACTCGCTGTGACGTGCAGTCTATCCGTAATTATACATACTTCAATGAACAACTTCTGTGCCATCTGCATATAGAGTATGTTTAAATATAAAATAAATATTTTAACTCATACACCAACTTTATTATAAACTACTGATTTACCTTTATTATGCCCATCCTTAGATCTATTCAACCCTTTTTTAACATCCCACAGCAGAGCATGGGTCTCCTTTCAATACGAGAGAGATCAGGCTATAGTTCACCACGCTGGACAACTACGATGGTTGGAGGACTTCATGTGTCTTTCGAAAATGTTGGAAATGATTCGCACATGAAAATATTAGGGTTGCAAGACTCTGCATTTAAACCGGCTTGCCTCGGTTAGCCAAGCAAGCGCGTTACAACTGGACTACCACTTTTTTTTAAAGTTAGGAAATGCATTTAGGCACGAGGTGTGGGACTCACCGGCAAAGCCAGTACTACCCACTGAAACCCAACGAAACCTCCCCCGTCTTAATGAGGCGTCACAAGATCGCTTAGGCACTCAACCACGACGCGCAAACGACAGGTCTGTCGAAGCAGACCACAACAACCATGGAGTTGCTCCAACGGTTGGGGGTTTATAAGTGCCCATCAATCGGTGGGCGCTGTACCATGCGGGCTGCTCCTGGTACTTATCTGACGGTAGAGTAGACCAAGGGAGCAACCTCTTGTTGAGTATTAGTGGGTAGTACTGGCTTTTCTAGCCAGTGAGTTTTACGTAACCACCTGTATATATACAGGTAGTATACTTAAAGGCATTTGCCAACACAAAACTAACATAAAAAGGAATTGACAGGTTGACAGAAAGGCTGTTCATATATCTATGTTTTCCTCAATTTTTCAATAATGATTATGGTCGAATTTCAACCACTGGGTGAACACTAATTTTATTAATTATTTATATCGTGATTTCCTATCTAATTTTCAGATTATTCAATATCAATCATTGTCTCACTGACATCGCTATTGGAAAATTAAATACGCGTACTATCAATTTAATTAATAATATAATGAATACAAATACTAATTTAATTAATAATCAAACATTGGCTACTATTAAAATACTTTGTGTCGGAAAAAGCCAGTAAATATTTTGTCCAGAACCGGGTTCGAACCAAGGACCCTACAGTTTGCAACCAGTAGGTCAATGAGACATCATTTCTTCCGACATGTCTAAATAAAGTAGTCTTATCTATGAGGCAAGAGTATTGCAAACAGCAAAGGAATTAACGCAGAATAATATACTAAGCTCTTTCCACTACATTCTGTGAAGCTTAGCATAATAAAGCAAATTCAATACTTACATAATAATGTAGTTTTAGCTTGAATATTCGCTCAGAATAATTTCAAGTAGCTTCCAAAGTTTCTTATTATTTGACGACACGTTTGGCTCAGTTTGTTGTAACCCTACTTGCTGTGCCAGGGGTCGCGGGCTCGAGTCCCGCTGGGGGCATTCATTTGTATGATGAGCACGAATGTTTGTACTCCAGTCATGGGTGTTGATATTTATAATATGTATGTATTTAAAGTTATATATATATGCAGTGTATCAACTATCTAGTATCCATAACACAGGCCTCGTAGCTTACCATGGAACTAGATGGTGTTGTGTGTTATATTATTATTATTTTAATGATGTCAATAGTAACGTGAATCGAATTTTAGTTTCTGAAGAAAATGTACGAGCACATTTCTTCTTCTAATTTTATTTTTAACAACAGCCTTCTTCTTTCTTTGGCTTTCTTACTTCTTTTGCTTTGGCTTTCACTTCGTTCTGTAACAAAAGTATACAATAAAACTCCCCTTTCTTTAGTGCGAAAAAGGGTCCTGGGATAAAAAGTAGGATTCTCTACCCGACAACATTGTCTCGTTATAATCGGATCAGCTGTTCTCGAGATAGATTTGCTCTACATACTCTCAGAAACGGAAAACAAGACAAAAAATATTTAAAAGTTTTTTACGCTCGCACGCGCACACGCACACGCACACGCACACGCACACGCACGCATGCACGCACACACGCACGTACGCACGCACGCATGCACGCACGCACATACGCACGCACACACGCACGCACGCACGCACGCACGCATTTTATGTTTGAAAGATTGGGAATGATGTAGTGGTAAGTATTTATTACTTCTTCACGCTGTAACAGCTCAATGAATGTGCGTGTTTGTAATAATAATAAGTTACACCATAATATATACATAATAACCATTTTTATCAATGTACAATTTATATATACTGTTATTATTTCCGTCAATTATTATATAAATATTAGTGTTAATTTCCCAAGTAAAATTATGAGCTTCTGCTATTTCTCCTTTATTTCACTATTACTTTTACAGAATGCCCTACAAAAAGACTATCACAACTATTTAAACACCATGTCCCCATCGTTAGGTCTAATGTGGCGTCATCTATCTTCTACAGATTACACATTACCCATCGGTGGATGCCAATAGTTTTAAAATATTAATATTTAAAATATAAGAAACTCATATCTGTATTAATATTATAAAATTGTAAATAATAAAATATATATAATCAACATCAAATAAATATTATAAATATATAAAATTATAACTAACAAAATATGAAGAATGAATATGATCTATAAATAATGAATATCTAATTATGGAGTATCAAAATATAAATTATAATCAATTGAGGTACTATAATTAACAAGAATCAATTGAGCAACTATAACTAACAATACCTATCAGCTGCGGGAACCCGCGTGCAAAAGTTTGTATAAAAAAACTATAATCTTAATAAATTCTCAAAACATTAGGATAAACATAATCCGTATAATAAAATTGTATAATTTAAAATAGGCCAAGAGCTTGCAGTCATAAAGATGTATAGTAAAAATTATACGTTTACTTAGACCGTAAACGCATAGCGTTGAGATGTTACCATTTTTTATTAGCATACTATCATAAATTCTCCTTTCTCTCCAAGTTTAAACACAACTTTACTACGTAAGTGGTACTAAGTGCCGTCTGCGACGGCCGATAAAAGTATTATTTTGAAGCGTTTAAAATGTTTTAAAGTGTTATGCTGTGAGAATATGTCCTCGAAATACTTCAGCAAGTCTTAGAATTTCCTTGAAGTTTCATTTAGGACAGGCTAATTTGTGACAGAGTATCCTCCTCTATCCGTCACACAAATCACAGTAGAAATACGTTTCGCAGTATCTTACGAAATATTAACTATACGTGTAGGTGCTATAGGGAACATGCCTACATACATATGTATATATTCAATACATAAAATATATCCATTCTAAAAACCATTTGACACAATATAAAACAATACAAAACAAAATCTAGCGATCCAACCTCAATTGCTATCTTTTGAAGGTTGTGTATCGCTTCCAGCAATTTTAGGGGGCCCATATCCAACAGGATAGATGCGGGCTCTATAGGGGAGGCTTTCATCCAGCAGTGGATAGCGATAAGCTGAAAAAACAATAAAAAAAAATCCAACGTGACGGTTCACAAAATCAAGTTTATGGGCTGTCAAAATCAAGTTTATGATACGAGTATGTCAGTAGAAAATTGTGCCTGACTTGACGTAATTCTTTCTAGGTAATACAGCAGTAAACGTGAAGTATATAATATTTTATATGTGATATAAATATAACAGCACCTGTTTATTTCTCTGCTAAGAAACGGTTAATGTTGTTCCACTAATGGAATACTACGACTCAAAATGGAGTAACACCAAGTATCGTTTCTTCATATTAAGGTTAATCTAAAGGAATCGCAAAGCCATTGTTCCCTTAAAGCCAAATCTCGCCATAAAACTGTCCGCGGCTAATTAGAATTATGTCTCGGTGTTTATTTCTAAAAGCTTCGAAAGTACTATGAGATTATAGTAAATTAGAAATAGGTGAAAATGAAGACATAGCTTTCTTTTTTTATCAAGAAACATGTGGTGCATTTGGGGGTACGGTTGTGCCCCCGCCAAGATGAGCCGAGCGAAGCGCCACATATTTTGACTAAGATGTAGAGTTCGTGAAGTTAGGGCTTATAGAGTTAGGGCGTGTAAAGCTTAGCTACATGAGATTTGATAACTTTTTGACAGTGCGGATCGAGACCCAAGATGAGACGAGTCTTGGCAACATTTTACGTGAAAATGTTTCTCTCTCTCTGAGAGCTTGACAAAATTGCATCTATATGCTTAATTAATACAAGTACTTGGCAAATAGTAAATTACTAGCGACTTACCCTCGCTTCGCTCGGGTGCGACCCTAGGTACAATTTAATTTTTTTGAGCGAAACCTTAATTCTTTTCCTAAAATAAAAGTAGCCTAAGTTACTCTTTACAATATCAGTTATCTGCCAGTGAAAATCCAGTTAAAATTGGTCCAGCCGTTTCGGAGATTAGCCGGAACAAACAGACAGACAGACAAAATTTTTTAAAATTGTGTTTTTTTTATGAGTGCCGTATATAATTCCATATGCATTTAGTATTAAGCTGTTATTTTGACATTACAAACAGACACTTCAATTTTATATATCTGTATAGATTGTCCGTCATTCCTCTCCTTTATCCTAACGTATTACGCATTTAGCGATGAAACGCGAATAAATATTATATTTTATTGGCTAGATCACCTTAAAAGCATTACTGGTATAATGATTACATACTACGTGTATATTATTTCTATTATTCATGAAACTAGCGATACGTTTTAAATAGATATAAATATTTAAATAATAAAAATTTAATTAGATTTCGTCCGCAACTTCTTGGGCTTAAATTATTTTTCGCTAAACATTAATTTCTTTTTTAAATAAAAGTAACCTAAGTTACTCCTAATAAGTTATATTTCTACCAGTGAAAGTCCCGTCAAAGACGGTTCAGCTGTTTCAGACATTAGTCGGTATAAACAGACAAAATTTTTAATAAAATCAGTCAAGTGCGAGTTGAATTTGCTCACGAAAGGATCCGTACATCTTTTTTTTATTAATATGACTTTTACTCTATGTATGTAGTATATTAACTTCGATGATCGATTACGAACGTTTAAAAATTGTTTCTTGTATTTTTATTTATTTTTATTATTTTTTGTTATAACGGCAATAGAAATACATACCTACTCTGTGAGAATTTCAACTCTCTACCTATTACGTTTCACGAGTTATAGCCCTCTGACAGATGGACAGACGGACAGCGGAGGCATAGTAATAGGGTTCCATTGGCATTCTTCGGGTACGGAACCCTAAAAATTGTTTTCTCTGGTCGTTTAATAAAACAATGTCATTTAATAAAACAATATATTGAAATTGCGTAAAAACACTTTGCATTAAATACAATTCCTGCTCCAAATCCATATAAAATGCATCATAAAACATTTCAACTTGCCCGCAATAATAAAATTCAATGAGAAACCTCGAAACATTTATTTAAATGTCATCAAAAAGTCTTTGCTATCGATAATTTGTGTTAATTCACACGCGACAGTTTTCAAACAAAACAGTATTTTCTGATACAAATATTTTACACCGTATCGAAAGCGTTCGAGTTTCGGCCGCAAATGTATTGTAAAATCAATATTCCAATAATACGATTACCATAGCATTAACAAAAAGAGAATAATGCTTGAAAATGTCGTTTTTAAATACTTTTCAAGAATGAGTTTTTAATATAAAATGAGGTATTTTATTTGACGGTTATTTATGGTTGACGACAAGTTTGGTTCAGTTTGTAGTGAGCCTATTTGCTGTGCCAGCGGTCGCGGGTTCAAGTTCTGCTGGGGGTATTCATTGGTGTGATGAGTACGAGTGTTTGTACTCCAGTCATGAGTTTTTATATTTATAATATACAGGTTGGATTTTTGAGACCGGACAGTAAGGGCAGGTACCTTAAATACTATAGGTACAGGAAAACGCTCCTAGGAGACCATCCATAACTTTTTGAGATATTCTGAACTGCATTCACAGATTTTGGAAAAAATGTACAGTCAGCGAGAAAAATGCTAAAATTCGAAAAAAAAATTTTTCATGTCAATCGATCCTATTTCATGTAAGAATCAAAAGACTCTATGGGACCATTTGAGGTTTGAGTACTAGAAGTGACAGAAATCGCCAAAATCCTTCTCCATACATTTTGTATGGAAAAACGTTTAATCAACTCGAAATATTCTTTGTTGCCAAACGGTTCTATTTTTTAATGTGATCAAAAGACTCTTTGAGAAAATCATAATTGCATTGACAATTAATAAAAATAAAATAAAATAATATCAACTAAACGTGTTTTTTTTGAAACACGATATCCATTTTAAGCAATTTATTTTGTAGATCACCTAAATGTTACCTATTTACGTTTGTATTAAGAGTCTTTTGATTACATTAAAAAATAGGACCGTTTGGCAACAAAGAATATTTCGAGTTGATTAAACGTTTTTCCATACAAAATGTATGGGAAAAGATTTTGGCGATTTCTGTCATTTCTAGTACTCAAACCTTAAATGGCCCCATAGAGTCTTTTGATCCTTACATGAAATAGGATCGATTGACATGAAAAATTTTTTTTTGTATTTTAGTATTTTTCTCGCTAACTGTACATTTTTTCCAAAATCTGTGAATGCAGTTCAGAATATCTCAAAAAGTTATGGATGGTCTCCTAGGAGCGTTTTCCTGTAACTATAGTATTTAAGGTACCTGCCCTTACTGTCCCGTCTCAAAAATCCACCCTGTATATGTATTTAAGCTTATATACATATGTGTATTGTGTAGTGTATCAACTATCTGATATCCATAACACAGGTCTCGTAGCTTACTATGGAACTAGAGGGTACTGTGTTAATGTCCCAACATATATTTTATTTATTTATTTATTCTTTAACAATTGGGCTTCATTAAGGCTAAAATATTTTGTCTGAGACTACTTATTCGTCCAAGCTTTATTTAGAAAACAGTGGGTCATTTCGCATTTTTTTCAGTAACTCTTTATTATAGGGAGAATACTCATATGAAAGCTTGATATGTTGGACTAATAAATAAATAAATTGAATAATCTATACTAATATTGTATTGTATTCAGCCCTTTTTACGAGGGGGATCAGGCCATAGTCCACTACGCTGGCCATGTGCGGGTTGGCGGACTTCACACGTCTTTCGAAAACTTGCTAGGTTTCCTCACGATGTTTTCTTTCACAATAAGGCAAGTGGTAATCATGTTAGAAATGATTCGCACATGAAAATATCAGAGGTGCGAGACCCAAGATTTGAACCCGCTTCACTCGGTTTCCCAAGCGAGCGCGTTACCACTGGGCTACCACTGCCTATACTAATATTATGAAGAGGTAAAGTTTGTGAGTTTGTGAGGTTGTAAGGGTACTCTCTGGATCTACTGAACCGATTTAGGTGAAATTTAATATGAAGATAGTTTGAGACCTTGGGAAGGACATAGTATACTTTTTATCCTGGGAATCATCACTTAAGGGGGTGAAAATGGGAATGAAAATTTGTTTAGAGAATCAACCTAGGGACGAACCCGAGCGAAACGAGGGTGAGTCGCTAGTAATAAATGAATTGAATAATATATCGATTCAAATTATATTTAAAGTTTAGTATAGGTTTCTCAGAGATGAGATATATGTCGACCCGAATAACCAGCTATTCAACCATATTCCCTCAAAATCTCGCCAGTGGTTTTTCTATGATGCGGTCACAGACAAAAATTCTAAAAACTATAGATTCGGCCTCTATATCGATAATAATGTCTATTTCAATAAGATTTTCCAAAAATTATTTTACAGATTCGGCTGTTTCAATTTTATTATATTATGTAAAGATTTTTATTTTCCGTCCAAAAATAGAAGAATTTAAAATTATGATTTTACATTTATATTAGCAAGGATTAACTTTGATCATTTTTCTTTAAGGAAAATTAGGAAAAGCCATGAATTGTTAAGTATGTTAATATATTTATTAAGACTTTTTTATCATCTTATAATTATTTTTATGTTCACCAACCAGTTTTAAAAGAGATTGCCTTAAGCACAGATCATATACATATAGAGCCTAAAAGGCCGCCTTCACACCTTTCATTGAATATTTCGATTTTATTTTAATACTAGTGACTCATCCTTGCTCCGGTCGCATTCGTCCCTTGGTACGTTTTAACGGTTAGTATAAATTTCTCAGAGATGAGATATTTTCCTGGAGTAAAAAGTATCCTAAATGTTGTCCTGGATAACCAGCTATCATCATAACAAATTCCATCAAAATGTGATCAGTCGTTTTCTCGTGATGTGTTCCTACACAGAAAGACAGGCAAAAAATTAAATACTTATAGATTCGGCCTCTGTATCGATAATAATATAATAACTATTTCAATAAGATTTTCCAAAAAATATTTAAAGTACAGATTCGACTCATAATTTTATTATATTTATAGATATTTACGCTGTAATGAAAGATTCAAAAATCTAAAATATTTTTTTCACAAGACTACTTTGTGTGTTTTATACATTGCACGGAGTATATACGATAAGTCTTACATATTTATAGTATGGACATAGTATAGCTTATCCAATACAGCGTCAGAATACGTTTCCATTAATCTACTTTAGACGTTTATTCACCAAGCTTTGAAACGTAACAGCTATTTACCTTCTTATGCAAACCATTATAGCATAATTAATGCTAGAAAGATAAATTATACACATTTCTGTATATATAGAAATTGTTGATTTTACCAAAAGATCTATGTAAATAAATAATAAGACAAGATATATAAATAAATATGTTGGGACATTAACACACAGCACCATCTAGTTCCATGGTAAGCTACGAGGCTTGTGTTATGGATACCAGATAGTTGATACACTACACATAACTTTAAATATATATACATATACAAATATAAGCGTCCATGACTGGAGTACAAACATTCGTGCTCATCACACAAATGAATGCCTCCAGCGGGACTCGAATTCGCGACCTCTGGCACAGCAAATATGGTCACTACAAACTGAGCGAAACGTGTCGTCAAATTAAGTAAATGTACTATGAAATCTTACAGTGTATAATAAGTAAAATTTCTCATTCCACATACTCTTACATATAAACCTTCCTCTTGAATCACTCTATTAAAAAAACCGCATCAAAATCCGTTGCGAATTTTTAAAGATCTAAACATACGTAGAGACAGACAGCGAGAAGCGACTTTGTTTTATACTATGTAGTGATAAGACATTATCTTGGAAGTCACAGGTGGGCGAGGTAAGCAGAAAAATATTTGCTGCCGTTGCATCATTACGTCGTTTACGCAACTTTCTACCCATTCACACTAAAATTGCATTGGCTAACACTAACTATATATATAGTATATTGCAATTAGCCTTATTTGACCTCATAGTTTGCAAGTTACAAAAGAAGCTAAGCATAGCATGATATAGAAATATAGCTAGGATCACTGCTCGATACAAAAAGTATGAGAATTCAGCAAGTTTAGACAACGAATTGGCGGATTTATTGTGGACTTCTCATTATTTTATCCAAAGCTTGTGGACTTGTTTTGAAAACACTTTTTATGAAAGATAAAAAAAACGTTATTTTGTGAGGTAATTCTTGAGGGAAAATTAGGAAATTAAAATATATTTTACAATGAATTTATCAAATGTGATATTGTTATATTACAGTATAAAAAGCTAAAGTTTGATTCTGTATGTTTGTTACTCAATCATCCAGAAACAGCTGAACAGATTTGGATCTGCACACAGATAATCTATGATCTGCAAGATTAATGTATGTAAGAGTGTATAGAAGACTAGCGTACTGTTAGTAATAAATTTAGCTAAAATTAGCGCTGATAATTTTTCGAAGGATACATACATATTATGTAATGGATGTTTTTTGTATAAAGTCGGGATGCTCCTAAACGAAGCGAACATCGCTATAATTCTTTAAATTTTCGCGGTTCTTAAATATATAATAATTACACTACAGGACTTAAACACGTGAATTCGTTAGTGGCTATACACCTTATTCCCGACGTTTCGACTGGGTTGCACCAGCCATGACCACGGGCAAACTGGCGGTGTACGGCATCCCCTACTACGTATATGGATATATATGAATGTTTTCCAGGCTTCGTAGCTTACCATGGAACTAGATGGTGTTGTGTGTTAATGTCCCAACATATTTACTTTTCGCAAGTACCCTCACTTGATCTTCACAATGTATAATAGCCGCTCTACACGATACTAATATTATCCACTGGTGTGTTGGACGGACAACCGCGATACGTTAATTTTTCTATCTTTGGACTCCACGCAGACGACAAGCTGTATCCATCCTCACGGTTGAAATTTTTTATCGAACATCACTAGTCTTTATTTATATATCTATACTAGACAAACAAAAACTAATCTATCCCACAGGAACCGCACATTTTCCTTTTGATAAAAAGTAGCCTATTTTTTATTCTGAGGTATGAAGCCCGTACAAACAGATAAACAGACAAACAGACAGAGAAAGAAAAAAGAAAAATAATCTGGATTTGTTCTATTTCTCTTCTTACATCCCCCTGACTCGGTTTTTAGTATTTTTTTTTCTATGTACAGACATTCGACCTCAAGAGTTTTATTATATGTATAGAATTCTTTACCCTCAAAACTCAATCTTTGGTAAATAAATAAATAAATAAATAAATTAACTTCCCCCAAATAATAAGGTCAGATTATACACAAAGGTCCAATACCTACTGAATTTCCTTTCACAAATATATTCTCATCAAACGCCCCCTCGTAAACATTCCAATATCTCAACCTAGCTCGTATACTAGACCCAACAGTTTTACTACCATACATTTCATGTATATAATTAATTAGATATCATAAGAAACCTTTGAATTTGTATTAACTATCGAAACCTAACTTACAAATGACAAAAGAATTTGGAACTTTATAAATGTTTATCTATACATACCTACAAATACATAAAATCGAAGTGTCTGTTTGTAATGTTAAAATAACAGCGTTTTTATTAAATCCATATGAAAGTATATAGAGTACTTAAAAAAAAAAACATTTTTTATAATTTTTACCTGTCTATCTGTTTGTTCTGGCTAATTTCCGAAACGGCTGGACCGATTTTGATGGGATTGACTGGCAGATAGCTGGTGTTATGCTATTTTTATTTTAGAAAAAGAATTAGGGTTTTGCGCAAAAAAATTAAAAGGGACGTACCTAGGGATGCACCCGAGCCAAGTGAGAGTAAGTAAAGTATAAATATTTTATAAAACATTTTGTAAAACTATTTTTTGTACCTATTGCGTTGAAGAGTTCCATTATCTACATCGTAGCTTTAATACCAGATCAACTTAACAGTATCAAATTAATAAATCACGTACTTGTAAAGCTTAAAATCGACTTCCAAAATTCGATTACAAAAGTAGTCATAAGCTTATAAAAGTAAGCTTATGTATGAAGTATATATATGCTACTAAAAGCTTCTAGCCTAGCATTCAATTATATCAAAATAATTCCATTTAATATAAAATAATATATGGTTCTAAGAAATTATAAGAAACCCACATCACTCACGTGTCGTTTTCATACACGCTTTGACCGGAATCCAGCTATTGTATGGCGAATGCCAATTATTATATTTTCATTTAATAAATAAGTCTAGTGCCAATGTTATAGAGTACCTAGCAAAACTTCAAAAATATATATAATATTTTTTATTCCTATACATTATTTATTCCTTTACATTATTATTTTATTTTATTCCTGTCGTTCTCATACTCCTGTGGGACGATTACTAGATACGACCAATGAGAGTTAAGACGCAGAAGCGCTAGCTGCTGCTTGCTGCTTTGGTTGCTTACGAATAAACCAACATACGTAGTTTTCATTTATAATTTGCCCTCACTTGATTCGAGACCGTCCCTATGTCTCAGCTAACAAATCAAATAAAATCTAAATATACTTAATTCAAATGGACTCAGAAACACTATTAAATCGTCACTTTGAATATTATTAAAATTAAAACTAAACGTCAGTAAGTAAGTCCGAAAGAAATTTATCACCGGCTCAGAAGGTAGTTCTGCTGAGAAGAGCCAGCAAGAAACTCAACAGTTGCTCTTTTAAAATAACTAGTGATCGCCGCGTGGTTAAAAATCAACCATAATTCATTAAGTTTGATCGTTATTGAGGTTCTTTTTTCAAAGTTATATAGATATCCAAAAGAATTTTCAAACGGGCCTATAGATTCAGAGACTTGTACGTACAGACAAATAAACTTTTCACCTATATATTATGTAAGTACTCGTATAATATTAACGAAGGTTATCTTACACCACACTACATCTTTTAGCAGTGAAGTAATTATATATAAATAAAATACGCGAGCGGATCCGCGGAAAAAAAGGAAAGTCAATAAATTTTGGCTTTATGGAGTCCTTCTCTATATAAACTTTAACTATGCCAAAGCTCATCCTCCTCCGTACATGCAATGTGCTTAAAAAGGGGTTTAAAGTTTTCTCTTCACGTATTAATATATAGATTATAGATATCTTTTTATCACCAACCAGAAATCTAACAGTTATCTAAGTAATTTCATCCAAACCCGACCAATCATTTCAGCGTTACGGAGTAACAAACATTCACACACATGACATACATTAATATGTGTGCATGTGAAGCGCGGATGGCACAAGACATAGAAACCTTTAGGGAAGACCTAGGTTCCGCAGTGGACGTCATTCATCTGAGACGACTTAGAGCGCGAAGATCCTCTATTTATTTAAATCGACTTGACTGTCCCAAAGACTTTCTTTTTGATGATTCTTTGTATTTGTATGAAAACCGGATGACAATAATTACCATCAAAGTAATCTTACTAATATTAAAATGTGAAAGTTTAGATGGATGTTTGGATGTTTGTTACTCAATCACGCCCAAACGGCTGAACAGAACTGGATGAAATTTGGCACAGAGATCTATAATCTGAAATAGGACATACACTGCTTTTAATCCCGGAAAAATGTACGATTCCCGTGGGATAGTTTTGTTTTTGTTCTTCTGTTAATAATAAGAATAAGAGTATATATTTATTTGGAAATTGGGTTTTTTTGACGAGTTCGCTAGTAATTTGTCACATGTATGTTTTTTTTTGTATTATAAAAATAATCATTTCCAGTGCTAAGACATATGTACATATGTATGGAATATTATGCTTATTATATATACAAACTACGATACCTCGCAGACGCTATCACGTTCCAATTCCATGTAATAACAAAACGGAGCTCAAGAGGACTTCTAAACGTGAAGATACGAAACGAATGTGATAACAAAATTGTATCGCACTCCAAGAAATAATTTGTTTTTTTTTAGTGTTAAAGTGAACAAATTGTAAGCTTTTTAGAGGTTTTTTTATACCCTTATCTCAGTGACGAAAAAAAACTTAGTGAATTTAAAGTTATATCCGCAAGCAGAAGAGTGTGAGTTTTATATGGCTAATATTAAGTCGTTAGGTTTTTGATTATTTTGAAAAATACATAGATATTAACTGTAGATTTTATACTACAATCTCAGACTAAGGAATGATATAAACAAAGTGTCGTAGAACTAAATATGAAGTTATTATTATGCTATCTCCCTTTCAAGGTGAAGAGAGCTAAATAAATAAATATATTGGGACTTTAACACACAGCACTATCTAGTTCCATGGTAAGCTACGAGGCTTGTGTTATGGATACCAGATAGTTGATATACTACACATATATAACTTTAAATACATACATATTATAAATATAAACACCCATGACTGGAGAACAAACATTCGTGCTCATCACACAAACGAATGCCCCCAGCGGGACTCGAACCCGCGACCACAGGCACTGCAAGTAGGTTCACTGCAAACTGAGCCAAACGTGTCGTCGAATGTCAACCGAATGCTTAAATATACAAAAGAATACAGTTTTATTCTAATTTTACTTACACATATTTTCTTAGCAAAAATTTTAAATTTACAACTACCTACCTAAACAAAATTTCCCTTATTCTTTAAAGACGTTAAACAACATGTATAACAAAATCGATAATAGTAGCATAAACAGCAAATCATGCTACTATTTTTGACTTTAACATTTATTAGGTGAGCTCTGTCTTATGTAATTGTTAAGTTTGAGAATGTTATTTGCTCCTTAATAGAACTTAGACTTCTGACCTCAAGGCTTATTCCTTAAAAAAGTAAAGTTTGAAATTAAGACCTTCCTGATTTTTTAACGATGAAATATACTCATATATCCATCTTCATACACCATCACTGCTATACGACAAAAACGTTTAATTTACCTAATATATTTATAAAAAACAATTTAAGATTGTTTTTCGCAAACTTTTCACCGACCCTCCCTTATTTCCCTGGGTATTTTTCCGGAAACTCGCGAGATTCCGGCTTTTCTTTGCGATAATCGAATCCCTTTGTTGTAAAAAACAAAAAAGCTGCCACTTAATTATAGTATATTTTCAATTTAGACTTCTTTTTAGCGTTATAATAAATCGATTTTTTCACATATTTATTAAGTTTTAGGAAATTTTAGTCATAAACTATTTTTGACTCCTAAGTTAGATACTTCGTAATTAAATATTTCTAAGAAAAAAACTCGATAATATTTCGTGTTGAGAAAAGTGACTGTCTCAGAAAATCACTGACAATGTTTATATTAAAATGCAAAAAATGATTTTTATTTTATTTTTATTTTAAGGGCGGTCCCTCACCGGGAGCATTCGCTTGTAATGTAACAGTTTAGATTCGACCATTACGTAAGTGAGGGAGAAAAACTGAGCATTACTAATATTAATGCTAACGTAATCCCGGTGAGGGATCACAATTATGTAAGCACTCATTGGTCTATGACCATTCGTAGTATTAACTAGCGACTCGCCCTCGCTTCGCTCGGGTTCGTCCCTAGGTACGTTTTAATGGTTAGTATGGAATAGATAGACTACATATTATATGATATATAGCCTATAGCCTTCCTCAATAAACGGGCTATCTAATGAAAAAATAATTTTTCAAATCGGATTAGTTTCTGAGATTCAAACAAATAAACAAACTTTGCCTCTTTATAATATTAAGTATAGATAATAATTGGCCTAACTTCGATTCCTGTGTGTAACAAATACATACCCACGCCTTTTCATCATCTTCCTGAAAGATACAAAGTGAAGAGAAAAAGACTTTGAACGAATTGATGGGCCCTCATTAAAAATATAAAACCTTTTCTTCCGTTAAACTCTCAAAAATATAACGTGAACAGAATTTTCTTTAGGCATTCTCACAAAAGAATTCGATCAATTTCAAGGCAGTCCCCGTCTTTAAACATCCTCAACATGCATGGGACATATTGAAGTAATCATTACGCCTTAGGTATTTAAATAGCGTATGAAGTGAAAAGGATTTTTAAAACTAGCTTTTATTAACTTCATTTGCTTATTATACATCTATACATATAATAAAATTCTAAGTCGAATCTGTACATAAAATATTTTTTGGGAAATTTTATTGAAATAGTTATTATTATCGATACAGTGGCCGAATCCATAGATTTTAGATTTTTTTGTCTATCTGTCTTTTTGGGAATGCATCACGAGAAAACTACTGGACAGATTTTGATTAAATTTGGTATGATAATAGCTGGTTATCCGGGTATAGGATACTTTTTACTGCGGGAAAATACCTCATCTCTGAGAAATCTATACTAAGCGTTAAAACGTACCTAGGGAGCGGAGCGAGGGTGAATCGTTAGTATATATGTACATATTATTTTAACGACATTTTAACTGTTGTAAACTATTAATCTACAGTACATCACACCTTTTTGTTAATTATTAATAACACAAAAAATTGATGGTGATGGTGGATAATTGTGGATTCATACAGAACATGTCAAAACGGTGATAGTCTAAAATTTATTACAGGTTGTTTTACGATTTAATCTTGAGACAATCCAACATAAAACAAGAAAAAATGTGGTCCTACAAAACAGATATATTTGATCATACTGTCCCCCGCTCCGAACTTGTTAAAATAACAACGTCGTAAAATTTACTAATAACCGGCTGATTTTTATAATAATTGTTAAAAATATGCATAATTGAGTGGTCATATCGTCCTACAAATAAAATAGTAGGATTTCTCAGTCTTATGCTCGGATACTGTCCCCCCCCTCCCTCCCCCCTCCCTCCCCCTCCCTCCCCTTCCCCCCTCCCTCCCCCCTCCCCTTCCCCCCCTCCCTCCACGGTGATAATTTATTCATTACTAACTGTAGGACAAAGCCAGCACAGGAAAGTAAGTGTATTTTCAATTAAAAAAACCATTGTCCTACACGATAAAAGGTGAATCGCTAGTCTTACGAAACTATCAACCCATGTGGGATATATTATAAATAAATATGTTGGGACATTAACACACAGCACCATCTAGTTCCATGGTTAAGCTACGAGATTTGTGTTATGGATACCAGATAGCTGATACACTATACATATATAAATTTAGATACGTACAAATCATAAATTTACACATCCATGACTAGAGTACAAACATTCGTGCTTATCACACAAATGAATGCCTCCAGCGGGACTCGAACCCACGGCCGCTGACACAGCAAGTAGGGTAGTAAGGGGTAAGGTCACTACAAACTGAGCCAAACGTGTCGTCAAATACCCACTGTTGATATATACCTAAGAAGAGAGAGAGAGAGATAAACTTCCACACTTATTTAAGAAGTCCAGCATTTAGAAAACACCTGCAGCGAGTTTTAATTTAAAAGCAACTTTTCGCTAAATACAATTTACCTCTCACATTTAGATGAAAATAAATCTTCGTTAAAACGCGAAGTAATAAAACTTTTTTCCAATAAAACATTATAAAATTACGACAATATTTTCGCTGAACGTAACTTTTGGAGAACGTTTTCATTATACTGCAATGTTCGTATAAAGTGTAAAATAACATAAACAACAAATTTTACATTCAATTTCGTGTACGTTTCAGTTTGGACCACGATGTTTAAGATGAGCTAATCTATACTAATATTATAAAGCTGAAGAGTGTGTTTGTTTGTTTGGTTGAACGCGCTAATCTAAGGAACTACTAATCCGATTTGAAAAATTCTTTTTGTATTAGATAGCCCGTTAACTGAGGAAGGCTATAGGCTATATATCATCCCAAAGGAAAAATGTACGGTTCCCGTGGGATAGATTTGTTTTTGTCTAGGGACAGAGGGTGAGTCGCTAGTGAACAAGATAAATTATGATAATATGCCCTCATATTTTTAAGCCATATTTAGCTTAGTCCTTAATCCTACGTAATCAAGTTCCTGATTTGTTTTAATTTTTTTTTAAACTGAATTAAACTTTATATGAGTGAAAATAATAAAATAAATAAAATTTAAATTGTCACAATTAACAAATGTTTATTAAATATTATGAATTATGAATTATACAAATTCGTCATCTCCCTGCCCATTTCTCAATCACTTAAGGTTAGCACAGTACATCTTCCGTACTGCTGATAGGATTTGGCAAAAGTTTTACGACCGGCCGCCTCCCTGACATCAACCCTACTTGAGAATATGGATTATAGAAATTAAAGCCTTAAAAGTTCTTCTCAGGACTAAGGCAGAGCTTTTTTTCCGATCTGGTTTACCATCAATTATAACATAGACTTAATAACTATTATAATTTAATGCTAATTTCGGAAAAACGTACTATACAATCCACATGAGACACTTTATTTCTTTAGATTATCTAGATTATAAAAAGAAAATTAAGAGTGCGTGTATGAATGTGTACACGCGCAAGAAGTAAAACTTCTGTGGGTTATCGGTACTCTTTATGAAATTCAATTTATGTTTTACATAATTAGGATAGGTGAGATACTAAAAAAATAATTAAATAACGCATATTAGGCATATTACCGTCATATATTTATAGAATATCATTTAAGGAAAGAATATAATATTATATATCATTTGTCAGACAATAACAACGGTTACCATGGCAACAAACGTTCGCCTCACCTGATTACACTTTTCGTAACGCTCTCGTCAAGCATTCACTAGCTTACTCCCTAAAATGTGCGTAAAGAAGTTTTACTTCAAAAATAGTTGGTCGTTGCGATCGTTTTTTGGTTGCAAGTTTGACGTGTGACGTAGAAAGGCGACAGCTTTAGTATGGAAACAGGCCATTAGACGTTGATTGATGCATTCCGTTGTTAACATTGTTCCATGGTCACGATAGGGTTGTACTCTTTTTTATTAAATCCGTTTTTTATGATGAAATGTTGTGGACAATTTTCACAAGGTTTCATAAGACATAATGTTATTCATAGAGAAAGTTTGGGGTGAACAGAACTTGTTTAGATATTACTTATAGTGACACACCTTTTTTTTGTTCGAAATCCACTTAAACAAGTTGAGAAAATTTAGTTTGTTTAGTAAATCGTGTTACTAAAACAAAAAATCATATTATTTTTTACATGACTGTTACTTCATTGATGTCAAAGTTTTCTGACTTTTGATCGCCTCAGAAATTGCTAACCATATAAATAATTTAAATTAATTACTTTAGTTAATTAGTAACCTTGAAGCTAGTTTTTTTTACGAAATTATCCAGTTATTTTCTAAAAATTAGTAAAATTGATAGATTTACATTTAATACTTTCTTAGATTTACGCGAATATTTGACATTTTAAATAAAACTACCTTTTAGGATTTTTTCGCGGATTTATTTTCATTTTTGGTTCCCCATTTTTCGAGTGCTTTACAGCAATCATGGTCACGGGAGAGACTGACGTGGGAATCTCTCCCGTGACCACAATTACGAGTACTATAAAGTATTCGAGATGTAGGGAACCAAAAATCAAAATGAATCCGCAAAAAATTCGAAACAATAGTTTTATTTAAAAAGATTTACATTTAATGTATAAAATTTATAATTGGTCTAAGCCAACAAAGTCACTGATAGAGCTAGTATATGTATGTATGTATTCAGCCCTTTTTAAACGTCCCACTGCTGGGCACGGGTCTCCTTTCAATACGAGGGGGATCATGCTATAGTCCACACACGCTGGCCAAGTGCGAGTTGGCGGACTTCACATGTATTTTGAAAACTTGATAGGTTTTCTCGAACATGGAGGTTTCCTAGACGCTGTTTTCCTTTACCGTAAGACAAACGGTAATTTTATTAAAAGTAATGATATTGAAAACACCAGAGGTGCGAGATCCGGGATTTGAACCCGCTTCACTCGGTTCTCCCAAGCGAACGCGTTATCACTGGGCTGCCACTGCCTTTAGTATAGTATATGTATGCACAACCAAAATGAAACATATTAAAAATTACCATTTCGCTGGTGTCATTCCAAAAATGTAAGGAATTAGGGGAAGTTGGGTTAATTACATGGAATTAGGCGGGAGATGAAGTAGACAGTTTTAAGAATCATTTCCTTTAATTTATGCAACCGCTATTATGGTTAAGCGGTTACGACTGTTAGTATAATATTGCCACAATTTGCTTAAGAAGTTGTTACTTTAGCTTCATTTGCTTGGAATATCTAATATAAAATAATTTTATTATACCTTCAAAGTGTTGTGGTTAGACTGAGATAAATAGTTTTTTTTTTAACTTCAAAAGATAGTCGATTGTTTGGTACTTTTGTGGGTATGTCTATATGCTAATATGGGATGCATTTGCTAGTTGTTGATTGGTTTCCATGGTTTTTTAATTAATAGTTAATATCTCATGGGTCCTATGTAAATTAAAAAAAAATCTACCCCGGGGGGTACTTACTTGATTATTAGGGATGATTACTTGATTATTATTATTAGGTTTTAATTATTTTAAATTCTTTGTTTTTCAGGATAGTTTTAACTATATACACTAGTAATTATTATTGATATTAATTATAAGCAATGCTTTGCTTTAAGAATTTTAAAGTTTGTTGTACTTTTCCTTTTATCACACCGTATTTATAACACGGATTGACGAGATTTCTTACATAGATTTCTACTATTCATTCTACATAGTATTTCTCATACTTATATTCACTCATAATTATTTTGAAAAAATTTGAGGAATACATAAATTAAAAGAACTAGCGACTCACCCTCGCTTTGCTCGGGTTCGTCCCTAGTTAACTATTAATAAAAAAAAAAAGATTTCTCACAGATGAGATACTTTCCCGTAGTAAAAGTATCCTATATGTTGTCCCGGATAACCAGCTATAATCATACCAATTTTCATCAAAATCTATTCAATGGTTTTCCCGTGATGCGGTAACAGACAAATAAACAGACAAAAATTCTAAAAACTTTATATTCGGCCTCTGTATCGATAACAAAGTCTATTTCAATAAGATTTTCAAAAAAAATATTTAATATTCAGATTCGGCTTAGTTACAATTTTACTATATGTATAGATTATTTCCAAATTTTTCTTATTGAGAACACTTAAGCATGTCAGTAAAATAGGGTTAACAAACAGAGGAGAAAAATTTTATCATTGCCTTTATATATGTAGATAGTAGTTTTTAAAAAGTAATGTTATAAAAAGCCTTATATTATTCTACAAACCAAGTGGTTTACACAACGCACAGTGTGACACACACGTACGTGGTAAGATGCACTCCTGATGGAGGACACTAAAAGGATGTAGCAAGGACTTGAGGAAGGCAAAGGCGGGTCGCTAGTTATCTATACAGATAAATAGAATTGAAGTGTCTGTTTGTAATGTCAAAATAAAAGCTTTTTACAAAATGCATATGAAATTATATATGGTACAAATAAGAAAAAAAAATATTTATTTGTCTGTCTGTTTGTCAATCTCTCTGTCTGTCAGTTTGTTCCGGCTAAACTTCGAAACGGCTGGACCGATTTTGATGTAACTTTCACTGTAAGATAGCTGATATTATATGGAGTAACTAAGGCTAGTTTTATTTTAGAAAAATAATCAGGGTTCCGCGTTCCGCGCAAAAAAATTGATACCCATGAAATTGTGAACAAAATCCGCGTACTTAGGGACGCATCTGAGCGAACGAGCGAAGCGAAAGTAAGTCGCTTGTTCTAAATATAATTTTCAGTGGTTCATAAACAGCAAACAGCTAACAAAAGAAAAAATTGAATAAAAAATATTCGAAAAGGGAAAAATAATTAAAAATACTTTCGAGTCTCAACTCCTGAAAGAATGTAGCTAAGCAATTGAATAAAATTACTAAGCCCCTATACACTAGACCCCAACTAACATCAAGGTCGCAAGTTAATCATTGTTTACATTATATGATACTAGCCAGCTACCAACACTCCACTCTAAGTTTTAGTCTATCCGTATTATATTTTGTATGTATTCAGCCCTTTTATAATGTCTCACTGCTGGGCACGGGCCCCCCTTGTAATAAGGGGTATCTAACCATAATCTATCATAGGCCAAGTGCGGGTTAGTGGACTTCACATATCTTGCGAAAACTTTAAACATTCAATAGTTCAACTTTACAAGCTAGATGTAGTATTTCTTGGTTTAGTCAAATTAAACAGTATCCTGGGAATCAATCTATTTATTTCAGCGCTATACTGGAGTGAATGTATTAAATATTTAGAGAGATTACTTCAAATAACTTTTAGAATGATTACTAAAGAGAGACATTTTCATAAAAGCTTTATATAAACTTAACTAGCGACTCAACGTCGCTCGTGTTCGTTCCTAGTATGTTTTAACGCTTAGTATAGATTTCTCAGAGATGAGATATTTTCCTGCAGTAAAAAGTATTCTGTATGTTGACCCGGATAACCAGCTATCATCATACCAAATTTCACCAAAATTTGTCCAGTGGTTTTCTCGTGATGCGGTCACAGACAAACAGACAGATAAACAGACAGACAGACATAAATTCTAAAAACTATAGCTTCGGCGTCTGTATTAGTTTCTAGTCTTCCAAGTACACAATAAGATGAATGTGTAAAAATGAAACTTATGTCCTTCACTATACACATTGTTCTACAACAATTATTTATGTACATTACAAAAAAAACTCTAGTCACAAATAAAGATATAATATATAGAATAGATAAAAATACATAGCTATATAAATTGTAGACATCAAATACAAATTCTTATTTATTTTGACCAAATTTCTTTAAAATTATGTGTTAAGAGCTATTTCAAAGGGACTATAAGTGATATAAATAAATTGCTTTATCGCAATAATCCACGCAGCTATAACAAACATAATTCTAACTAGAGGGCGGCGATATAAAGAATTCTATCAACGCCGAATTCATACCTTTTTACATTTGGACGGGCATTACGGGTTTGGTGTTATTGACAGCGATTTTTTATAAGAAATTGTATATTATAGTTACAGATCCATATTATGCCAAAAAAATATCTTAGATTTGTCGACACGTTTGGCTCACTTTGTAGTGACACTACTTGCTGTGCCAGCGGTCGCGGGTTCGAGTCCCGCTGGGGGCATACATTTGTGTGATGACCACGAATGTTTGTACTCCAGTCGTGGGTGTTTATATTTATAATGTGTATGTATTTAAAGTTATATATGTGTAGTATATCAACTATCTGGTATCCATAACACAGGCCTCGTAGCTTACCATGGAACTAGATGGTGCTGTGTGTTAATGCCCCAGGATATTATTATTATTTACGCGAATATTTGACATTTTCAACGAAGCTATCTTTACGGATTTTGTCTATATTTTATTTTAGTTTTTTGTTCCCGACGACTACTCTTTAAAACAAATTCAAGCTGAATTCCACAAAAAGACACCGAACTTGTTTACCTACAAAAATTGTAGGTACCTAATAGAGGGCACAGCCTGGTATAAAACATGTCGAATAGGTAGAACTTGGATAACGTACCATCCCAATTAAAGGGAAATGTAGCCATTACATTATGCATATATTAATTAAACAGTAGTAAAAATACCAGTTAATTGTTAGATGGCATGATGTTAAATAGTCTGTAAGGCTCAAGAATTAGGCTGAAGAAAAGACCTGTCAAATCTGACTGCTAGTTTCAGAGATTACCGACTTAAAACAAAAAAAGCAAACAAAGTCTTCAGCTTTATTTGATTAGTATAAATTATTTATTATTATTTCATCTTTTATACCTCCAAAAAAATTCCATGTAAAAAGAATACAAAAATTTACATACACGTGTAAGGGCGGCCTCATTACACAATGATCTCTTCCAGGCAACCCCCATAGAGGATAATTTTTGGCGAATTCTTAAAGGAGATACGAGTAAAGTAGAAAAACAAAAAAAAAAAAACAATATCTGTAATATCGTCGAGTCAAGTCGAGAAAAAGTCGAATCTGTACATTAAATATTTTTTGGAAGATCTTTATGAAATAGTCATTATTATCGATACAGAGGCCGAATTTACAGTTTTTAGAATTTTTGTCTGTCTACCTGTCTGTCTGTCCGTCTGAGAACGCATCACGAGTTTGGTATAATGATAGCTGGTTATCCAGGTCAACATATAGAATAATTTTGACTGCGGGAAAACATTTTATCTGTGAGAAATCCATATTAACCGTCAAAACGTAACTAGGGACGAACCCGAGCGGAGCGAGAGTGAGTCGCTAGTTAGTAATATATTAGACAGATTAATTAATCCGCTTTCACACAGACCACATATCGCTTCTCACCTTGCGCAGGCAAGTGTAAATATGACATGACATGACGACTGAGATGAAATAAACTGTGCAATGTAAGGCATCGTTTGTTGTTACCTCGGGGTGTGATATGAAAATTCGGACTTTGTCAACTGTGGAGTAGCATTGGGATTAATCTATACTTAATGACAATACTTTTAATTAACATGTTTATGAGAGAGATGATGATTGTTTTTTTCTTGTTTGATGAAATCGTCGGAAAAATTAAAAAAAAAATTACAATAAAAATGTTATATTTGTAAAATTTTACTTCTAGTTTATTTTTTAAGCTAAAAGATTATACTGAAACTTACCAGTTCATATGATAAGAAACAAAAATTACTGACTATTAACGATTTTAACTTACATATCATTAAGTATTTTGTTAATTAACAACTTTGCTTTAAAAAAATATTTTTTTTTCTCAATATGTATAAAATCAATACAATGAACATGGTAGTTTATATTAAATGAACAAGCTATCATAAGAAAGATTTTACCATGACATTTATAACGAAGAAACTCTATACATTTCTATTTCTAAACGCCCTCCATTACTTCATTCTATTATACCGCAAAGTAACACTTGAGTATGTAATATAGAGAAGCACAATATATTGTATTGTTGAAAATTTTAGCAAACTTCGCTCTAAACGAAAATTATCCTAAATTACTTTATTTTTACACATGTTATGAACCTTTTGTTAAGAATTATTAAACCTTTACATTTGCGGCGGCAATTTAAAATAACTAGTATCAAAATAGTGAAAAGGAATGTATTTTTTTTTTATAAAAAAGCAAAAATGAGAAAAAAATAATCATCAAAAATGAGAAAAAAATATCAAGAATAATAATCTTTATTCAATTATTAATGATTAAAAATAACAAAATAATAATAACGTTAAAAGCGCACATTAAATTTTTTTCTACTTATTTACAGTATTTACATAAATTATCTTACGAACGTCATTCAAATAACAAAAAGTATCAAACAAACACACCCACAAACGTACATATTTATAATTATTAACTATATTTATAATAATTAATAAAGTTAACAGTTTTAACAAGTGATGTAAAATAAGGTGTTACGAGATGGTTTCTCATACAAATACAAACAACCTTTTTAAAACTCACCTAACACACATGGTGTATTCAGCCCTTTTTAACGTCCCAGTGCTGGGCACGGGCCCCCCTTCAATACGAGGAGGATCAGGCCATAGCCCACCACGCTGGCCAAGTGCGGGTTGGTGGACTTCATATGTCTTTCGAAAACATACTAGGGTTTCTTAGACATGCAGGTTTCCTCACGATGTTTTCCTTCACCGTAAGACAAGTGGTAATCATGTTAGAAATGATTCGCACATGAAAATATCAGAGGTGCGAGACCTTCACTCTTCACTCGGTTTCCCAAGCGAGCGCGTTACTACTGGACTACCACTGCTATGCCTATATACATTACTTTAAGCTTAAATAATTGAACATATAATTTAATACTAGATATTCCCAATGTAGTACAAGATACTGATTAATTATCCTCCTATAAAAAAATTACAGCTGTTTCACTCAAGGTAAGCTGGACTCTTCATTCTAAAGACTTTTTCAGAATCGGCTATGAAAATTCAATTGTTTCTATTTATTTATTTTTTTGTATCAAACCGTAAATCCTTTTCAATAAACTTAAAGAAAATCTAACGTAAATTAGATTTTAGCAAAAAATGGAAAATATGATTTTTTGATTCAATATCTTATATAAAATACCGCCTTTCATTGTTAGCGTTTTTCTGGCCATAATAAATATTTCAGTATATTCGAACATCATATAATTTACTCTAATATGATTGATAATTTCATAACAACGATAATAAAGATAGACAACCAAAAGAGAAAAAAAAGGCGAAAGATCATATTCGTGTTTATATGTATAATATGTATGTATTTAAAGTTATATATGTGTAGTGTATCAACTATCTGGTATCCATAACACAAGCTTCGTAGCTTACCATGGAACTAGATGGTGCTGTGTGTTTATGTCCCAACATAATTATATTTTTATTTGACGACACGTTTGGCTCAGTTTGTAATAACCCTACTTGCGGTGCCAGCGGTCGCGGGTTCGAGTCCCGCTGGGGACATTCATTTGTGTGATGAGCACGTTTGTTTGTACTCCAGTCATGGGTGTTTATATTTATAATATGTATGTATTTAAAGTTATATATGTGTAGTGTATCAACTATCTGGTATCCATAACACAGGCCTCGTAGCTTAGGTACCATGGAACTAGATGGTGCTATGTGTTAATGTCCCAACATAATTATATTTTTATTTATATTATATTTATATTTACTGGGTGCAGCAAAATTTATTCGAATGTACACGTAGCCTAGGTCTCAAATTTTCAAACATTTTAACGACAAATACTATTTATCCTTGGTCTCATCAGCAATGGATATAAGCAGAATTAGATGTTATGGTACATACCATAATATATAATTAAAGTAAGTATGGCCTTTTTTAATATTTTTACGTTCTCTACATACATGAGATGATAATAAAAATAATATTTTTATTTATTTTTCTCATCACAAAAAGCCAATATATAAGATTGTAACATCATAAATAAGTTTAACAAATAACAGTAATAGAATCCTTTGTGAGAGACTGCTGTCTGTACTAGGTTGAAAAGAAGCTGTACCCACCCGTTTTTACAATTACCTATAAGCTTAATACATTTAGTTAGTATAGACCTAACTTATCTTCTTATGTAAATAAAAATGAGTGCTGCTAAGCGGAAAACTCGAGAACGGCTTGATCAACTCAGCTTTATTTTTTTTCTAATATTCTTTAAGGTACACGGAAAGTTTTAATGATGAGAAAAAATATAAAATAACCTGCCTACTTTTCTATACCTATGTAGGTATGTACATTGTACTTACCGTTGTACTTACGAGTGGTGTGATGTGGTGTGGTGTAAGGTTACGTATAGTGTGCTGATATAGTGTGGTGGTGTCGAGAAATTTCGTAAAAATATATAATAATAAAATAGTATTTATAAATAATAATAAGTAAATACTAATATTATAAAGCTGAATAGTTTGATTGTTCGTTTGTTTGGTTGAACGCGCTAATCTCAGGAACTACTAATCCGATTTGAAAAATTCTTTTTGTATTAGATAGCCCGTTAACTAAGGAAGGCTATAGGCTATTTATCATCCCGAAAAAATGTATGGTTCCCGTGGGATAGATTTGTTTTCGTCTAGGGACGAACCCGAAGCGAAGCGAGGGCGAGTCGCTAGTATAATATAAATATGAAATTACAATTACGCGTGACGAGTGATGTGATGTAGTGAGATGTGGTGTGATGTGGTGTGGTGTAAGGTTACGTATAGTGTGCTGATATAGCGTGGTGGTGTCGAGAAATTTCGTAAAAATATATAATAATAAAATAGTATTTATGTATTATAATAAGTAAATAACATAGGGTATATACTATATACACTAACAACGTAATACTATTTATTTAGGAATAATAAATAAATTTTCAGTTTCTTCAGAGATATCTGTAGCGGACTACTATTGTAATGCGAAAGTTTATATGTTTTTGTGTGTGTGATTGTTTGCTACTCCTTTACATAAAAAATACATTAAATCAATAAAAACAAACATTACACACACTACCATGTATTTGACACACACACGCATATATACTCTTTTGTTTATTGTTAAAGTCTGTGGTCAAATTAAGAATAGATTAATATTGTAATATACGCAAGACAATAAATATATAACTTAATGAATTATGGTTGATTTTCAACCACGCGGTGATCACTAGTATAGATAAACTTAAAACGTATTTTTATTATACAAACAATATTATATTTTCTGTCTCTAAGGAAAACTCGTCACCAGAATAAAGTAATATCTAAACATAAAATTAGAATTTTTTTCCACTTTTCATTTTATGCATTTAAAATCTCGCTCGTCGAGGCAATAAGAAATCTTCGATAACACCTTATTTTGTATTCAGTCCTCATAATGTCGTCGGACTCCCTATTCTGGCTAGAATTATCGATATGTATATCATCCCTTATGGTGTTCCGAGGCATGTGTCTGGTTGGCACGATTTTCTACGATGATGTTAGTTGGTTCTAATTGTGTAGATGTTAGCTGATCCAGCAGAGCGCGAAGCCAAGAAACGCACTGGGAGATAGCCCATCTGTGTCATGCGGGTTGCTCCTGGTACTTCTCTGATAGCAGAGTGAACCGTTGGAGCAACCCAATGGTTGTGGTCTGCTTCGGCAGACCTGCCGTCGGGGCGTCGTGGTTGAGTGCGTAAGCGATCCTGCGACGCCCCATTAAGACGGGGGAGGTTTTGTTGGGTTTTAGTGGATAGTACTGGCTTTTCTAGCCGGTGAGTCCCACATAACCACCTGTATGTCTGAAAAATGTAAAATGTATGAAAAAAATGTTAGCTGATATGGATGATGTTGGGTACAAGTGTAAAGACGAATCGTGTGAAATGCAACATCTTGTGTAAAGAAATAAATAAAAAGAGCTTAGAATTTACCATTTCAAAATAATCAATCCTAAAATCGAGACCTACTAAGCTTTTACATAAATAATCCAAACACTCAGCTTGTATATAAAAATTATTAAAGACTTTGCAAAATTCACGTAATGTTTGCAAAATATGACGTTAGTAAATATTTGATTTTCGATTTCATCGTATTTGTAATAGCTTGGAGCAGAAGGGGTTGTTTATACGAACGTCGACAGCAAATTCTGATGTGTGCCGGTAGAGACATGACTAAGCGTTAAGTACTGTAATGGATATGGCGACAGGGCGATAAAAAATATTTAAAAAGCAGTCATGAGTACAGCCGATAGATGTAAAATCTTAAAACTATAAACAAACATTTGTTATTTTTGGATATTCAAATTAATTTTTTGATCTTAAATTAAAATGTGTAAATTAAAACTGTTTACATTTATCTGGTTTTGACATCTATAGGGACTCTGAGTGTCAGCGTTAACACGTCACGTGACCATATCGATAACGACTTACATGAATTTACTCCCCATCTAAACCTGCCCATAGAAGTTTTCACTTAAGATTTTTTTTAAAGTTTTATACAAATTCCTGTTTGTGGATATCACTAACTCGACTTTGAGCCAACATTTATTCATTGTACTGTGAATCCACATAGTTTCCGCCAGGTCTAAAATAAAAAACATAACTGCATACATGATATCGAACTTAATTCGTAAATCAGCTAACTCCGTTTTAGTGAATTTTTATGGCTGTTGTTAAAACATAACACTTGTATTATATTACGAACTAGCGACTCACTCTCGCTTCGCTCGGGTAGCTGCGTCCCTTGGTACGTTTTAATGTTTTTAAGCGGAACCTTAATTCTTTTTCTATAATAAAAGTAGCCTAGTTACTTCTTATAACCTCAACTATCTGTCAGTGAAAGTTTCATCAAAATTGGTCCAGCCGCTTCGGAAATTATCCGGAACAAACAGACTGACAAAAATTTCAAAAATTGTGTTATTCTTATAAGTACCGTATTTCATATGGATTTAATAATTTCATATGCTTTAAGTAAAAAGCTGTTTTTTTTAATATTACAAACAGACCCTACAATGTTATTTGTCTGTATAGATTTGAGGAAACTGAAAAACTCAGTTTTAGATAACAATCGTTTTAAATACTCTGAATATCGTTTGTTCGTAATCGAAAAACTCACTGAAACGATGTTAGCCTACTTTTGAATTAAGGTTACAATATACGTACACCTAAAAAGAAGTTCAAAAATCATTAGAAACAGAAAAATAATACATCTCAATTGGAATTCTTAATTTTTGAAGTCGATCACAAATTATGATATCAAGGCAATATTACGTTTAATCATTAATCAGTAAATATTTCATTTTTTAGCATGTATTCAGCCCTTGTAACGTCCCACTGCTGAGCACGGGACTCCCTTCAATACGAGGGGGATCAGGCCATAGTACATCACGCTGGCCAAGTGCGGGTTAGCAGACTTCACATGTCTTTCGAAAACTTGCTAGGTTCTCTCAGACATGCAGGTTTCCTTACGATGTTTTCCTTTATCGTAAGTGGTGATCATGTTAAAAATGATTCGCACATGAAAATATCAGAGGTGCGAGACCCGGGATTTGAACCCGCTTCACTCGGTTTCCCAAGTGAGCACCTTACCACTGGGCTACCATTGCCATTTAGCATACCCACAAGTCACAACAAATTGCTTAATTGTATCAGTTAAAGACGCGCGCCCAATTATTGTATTTTTGCGGTAGTATTTAAAAAAAATACGAGCGGACGCATAACCAAAATTTCATCAAAAATCAAATAAACAAACATACGTTCATATAAGTGTAGGTTATATTATTTAATAAACGTTTCGCCTTAAATTATTATCTTACAATGTGTACATAGCCTAAGTAAATAGTGTTAGCAGTTTAGTTCATCCAACAATGCACATTGAATTTCCTTTCAAGTAAAGGAATAAATAGAATCTAATGAGTCAGTTAAACTGCATTCGAATATTTCGAATGTAATTTTTGTGAAAAACATTTATTGTTTATAAAAACACGAAAACGTTTCGAATTATTTGTATTTTTATGTAAATAGTTTTCAATTATAATATATAGGCAGTGGTAGCCAAGTGATAACGCGCTCGTTTGGGAAACCGAGTTAAGCGCGTTCAAATCCCGGGTCTCGCAAATCTGATATTTTCATGTGCGAATCATTTCTAACATGATTATCACTTGCTTTACGGTGAAGGAAAACATCATGAGGAAACCTGCATGTCTGAGAGAAACCTATCAAGTTTTCGAAAGACATGTGAAGTCCGCCAATACGCGAAGCGAGGGTGAGCCACTAGTTTCAATAATAAAATATAATAAAGTACACTCTAATTTAATAAGCCTCAGAATTTTCTTTTGTCTAGAAATAGTGTTATTTTTCGGTAATATTATCAATTTTTTTGATAATTTTTTTCAGAATTGTGCTTAAATTATTATTTATTCTATTTATTATATCAGAATATGGACGCAATAGAAAAGGCGAGTCGATGCGACCCCGATACGGAAATTAGTATGGAAGACTCGATGTTTATAATAATAAACATTGTAGGCAAATATCAGGATCGTTATGGTCGCCATAATGACGTGATTTTAATAATACATCCATAAAAACCATCAAATTATGTGTTTGTTTTGTTTTACTATGCATTATATTTATGTTTAATAAAATGTTGAAATATGTGAAATATTTTAAGACAAACCTTATGTTTAAATATTAAAAAACGTGTGTGTGTACTTATGTACGCACGTAAGAAGTTATACTTCTTTGGCGTAACAGAACAGAAATAGCTAAAGATTTCATCCCGTATGTCACAACTCTCTGTTTGTAAAAAGAAAGCAGGTAACTTCATTATGTCGCTTTTTGGCTGTCGGTGTGCGTATCGTAGCGTAGCGTATAGCGTAATCGTAAACATTTTACTCTCATATTTTTTCCAAACGTGTCAAAAGAAGTATAACTTCAATAAAAAAACATTTTGTTTTTTTTTGAAAAAAAAATCTAAGTAAAAACAATTTATCTAGATAAAAAAAAACATAAAAATGTAGGTATTAAGCAGATATAAATGTACATTGTACATACTTTACTTACTCTTTAGGAGTTAGTGGTAAAGGCTTTAACAAACTAAGTTTTGGCGAAAAAGCCATTAATTACTCTTTATCCAAATGTAAAGTGAGACAGTAAATTACTTATCGTATACATATTACTCTGTCTTTAAAAAATATACCCTAGCCTATGAAATAAACTATAAAATAAATAAATATTTAACTTATCTGCCTAATACCTTGGTACAAACACACGCACAGTCACTTACACACGCACACATACTCACATACGTACATACACACGCACATACACGCATACGCACACATACATTTAAAACATACAAACGTTCGCTATTGTATTAGTAATCCGATATCAAAAAAGTCTGTTTATGCAAACTATGGCACACCAAATAAATAAATATTTTGGGATATTAACACACAGCAGCATCTAGTTCCATGGTAAGCTACGAGCCTTGTGTTATGGATACCAGATAGTTGATACACTACACATATAATTTTAAATAGTGTAGTGTACACATATAAAACTTTAAATACATACATATTATAAACATAAACATCCATGACTGGAGTACAAACATTCGTGCTCATTACACAAATGAATGCCTCCAGCGGGACTCGAACCCGCAACCGCTGGCGCAGCAAGTAGGGTCACTATAAACTAAGCCAAACGTATCGTCAAAGCTTCAAAGCATTATAGAATTAAAAAAAAATGTTAAATAAACGTTTCATTTTCATTGTAAAGAGAAAATAAAAAAATCTTATAAAAAGGTTAATTTTTTATAAGAATTTTTTATTTTTCATTTCATTAAAACTATAGGTATAGATATTGTAATATCCTTAAAAAAAAATTCTAACAAACTAAGAGTAATAAATTACACCTATATTTTACGAACAAAGAATAATATTACTTTATAAAGTAATACTTAATTTATAAAAATGAATTTTAGAGCGTTTCTTTATAGCTATGGGTAAATAAGTATTAAAAATAAACATTAAATATTCAAAATTTTATGCTTAACTTGCGACTCACACTCGCTTAGGTCGGTTTGTCTTTAGGTACATTTTAGCGGTTAGTGTGAAATATGTAGACTATACATAAGTATGAGTACTATATCCCTTACTTGAAAAATGATTGATTCAGCATACAAACTTCCATCCCCCTTTTCACCCCCTAAGGGATGATTTCGGGGGTAAAAACTATCATATGTACTTCCCAGGATATCAAATTATCTCCATACTAATTTTCATCTAAATCGGTTCAGCTGTTTAGTCATAAAAAGGTAACAAACAAAGAAACGAACAAACATTTATAATATTAGTATGGATTAAAACGCCTTATTTACGAATTTATTAAGCAAAATCAAGAGTTTTTATATGTTTTTCTATTTACAAATTTTAAATTAATAGACAATAAAATTGTATTCAGCCCTTTTTAACGTACTGCTGCTGAGCACGGGCCTCCCTTCAATACGAGGAGGATCAGGCCTTAGTCCACCACGCTTGCCAAGTGCGGATTGGCGGACTTCACATGTCTTTCGAAAACTTGCTAGGTTCTCTCAGACGTGCAGGTTTCTTCACGATGTTTCCTTCGTCGTAAGACAAGTGGTAATCATGTTAGAAATGGTTCGCACATGAAATTATCATAAGTGCGAGACCCGGGATTTGAACCCGCTTCACTCGGTTTTCCAAGCGAGCGAATTACCACTGCCCAGTGGTCAATAAAATTATCATATAATAAATATGAGTAAAGAAAGATGCTAAAAGCTACTCAATTTAATATTTGCAAACAATTTCTAAAATAATGTCAAAAGGTTAGAGATTTCTTTTCAGGAAAACATGATTATGATATTTTGTTGTTTGTTTCCTTATTAGCAAATAAATTGAATATAATTTTTTTTATTGAATTCTGATTTTCCTTTCAACTTTATGAGGAAAATATAAATTATATTACAGGTTTGAATAAAATAGTTCTTTTTAAAGACTTTGTTCATATTTGTTAATTTATACATATAATAAAATTGTAACTAAGCCGAATCTATACATTAAATATTTTTTGGAATTGACATTGAAATAGGCTTTATTATCGATATTGAGGCCGAATCTATAGTTTTTAGAATTTTTGTCTGTGTGTCTGTATGTCTGTCTGTCTGTCTGTTACCGGGAAATCACGAGAAAACCACTGGATAGATTTTGATGAAATTTAGTATGATAATAGCTGGTTATCCGGATCAACATATAGGATACTTTTTACTTTGGGAAAATATCTCATTTCGAAAAATCTATACTAAACGTTAAAACGCAACTAGGGACGAACCCGAGCGGAGCAAGGGTGAGTCGCTAGTACTATATACTTTCGGGGAGTGTGCCCAAGAGCTCCATGGTCTTATACCGCCATCGCCATTCTTCCATCGCAACACCAGACGTACTGCAGGATATCATCCTTTCTTGGTTGACATTCCCACTCGCACTAAGCGCTATTCGTTATCTTTTATCACAGCCAAGAAGTAGAATTCCTCGCCTGCGTCTGATTTTCCGAGTGCGTACAACCTTAAGCTATTCAAGGTGCGTGTTAACAGGCTTCTTCTGGGCAAACTCGCTTGATCGTAGACCTTATCTATTCCTTCGAGCTAAGATGAATGTCAAGAGTAAGCCCATTTATAATAATAAAAAAAAAACCTAACTTTTCAGTACTTTGAACTCACAGGAATGATTATTCTTCGTCCACTATTTTTTTTTTTATGAAATTAATGTATTCAGCCCTTTCTATCGTTCCACTGCTGGGCACGGGCCTCCGTTCAATACGAAGGAGATCAGGCCACAGTCCACATTGGCCAAGTACGGGTTGGCGGACTACACATGTCTTTTGAAAGCTTACTAGGTTCTCTCAGACAGATTTCCTCACGATGTTTTCCTCCACCGTAAGACAAGTGGTAATCATGTTAGAAATGATTCGCACATGAAAATATCAAAAGTGCGAGACCCGGGATTTGAACCTGCTTCACTCGGTTTCCGAAGCGATTCACTAATGGAATTAATATTCCCTCACATCCTATATTTCAAGCTCAAGGTTAACCAAATATTTTATTTTTCATTTAAAACTGTAAGTCTCTTATTTTGTACTCGTATACCTTCCAGAACACCGACGAGATAAATACAGGCTAAATTCTGTATCGGGAACAAAAGGGTTCCCGTGGAATAAAGTATTAGAAAAAAAAAGATATCAGTCGATTTTTTAAGTTTTTAAAATTAAATTTCTATCTAAAGTAATATATTCTCGATTTTTAATCGTAGAAAAAGGAAAAGGTTCCCGTGGCGTAGACGTAAAATTTTTAATCATATCAAATCGTGACTTGAATTTTATATGGACTTAATAGATTATGAAATATAAATTTAGCCAAACCTCCGCGGTATAAATTGTGAGACAGACGGGCTGAAACTCTAAATAAACAGTATGGTATTCCAAACAGGTTTTACTATATATTATTTAAATATTATATTATTACTAGCAGTACCCGATCGCTAACATAATTCACTGGGCTAATCTGAAGATTGGCTGAAAATTTCATCAAAATCGCTCCAGCTGTTTTGGAGTCCATAGGAAACATACATACACACGTCGATTTTTATTTTTTAATCAACAGTGTAAATGTATTTATTTTTTAGTGACACACCAACTGCAGCGCCACCTACCGGGTCCATTTGTATTTTCAAACCATCCAGGAACCCATTGATAAATACATACAAAATTTCACGAAATCGGTCCAGCCGTTTAGGAGAAGTTAGGTGACTAACACACGTACAGAAGAATTATATATATTAAGATAATATTATACTTAATTTAGAACGTACAGGCAAGTGCAGAAGTCAATATATAAGCGATCTAAGAACCGATTCTAAAAGCCCCTTATATTTGTCTCGACGCTATTCAAACTGGAATAATTAACTAAAGTGAACCCATGCTTCGATTTTGAGCTCAATTGAAATAGTTTGCATATAATTTTAAGTCATTATACCTTATTGAGTTAAGACCAAGGCAGTGCAGATGTAACAATATGACTATTCAAATCTTTATTTAAAGTACGTTACTATATAACACAAGCGAAACAACAGACGTTGTCCTGCCCAAACCCAAGCTTTGGTGTTTTGTTTGGGGTGACATAATTTAATTCAATTTTGAAACAAATACTATGAGACAAACACACAAAAAAAATCATCGAAATTGGTCCATCCGTTTAGGAGTTTAGTGACATACACACGTACAGAAGATTATATATAAACATTATGTTATGCACAAGAAAAAAAATCTACTATCTATCTAAATATATATATATCTAATATATATATATATATATATATATATATATATATATATATATATATATATATATATATATATATATACTGCATAAACACACTACAACTTATAAATACTTTTAAATACTTTATTATTAAACTTACTTATACTTTATTTTTCATGAAAGCATATGTACATACATAAAAAATAAATAATGTGTGCCACTGTGTTTTATTAGGGTTGCGTAGCAAAAGTCTGCAACGGAACCCTTATAATTTCATCATGTCCGTCTGTCCGTATATCACAGCCATTACAATCGAAATTTGTTAAAGCTGCATTGTTGAAGTTCAACAGGTCTCACGTAAACCGCTAGAAAAAACCGTAGTTAAAGCACAAAAAAAATAGAGACCATCAATTTTGTTTAATTATTATTATTTACTAGCGACTCACCCTCGCTTCGTTTCGGGTTCGTCCCTAGACAAAATCAAATCTATCCCACGGGAACCGTACATTTTCAGGGATGATATATAGCCTATAGCCTTCCTCAGTTAACGGGCTACTTAATGCAAGAACAATTTTTAAACTCGCATTAGTAGTTCCTGAGATTAGCGCGTTCAACCAAACAAACAAACAAACTCTTCAGCTTTATAATATTAATAATGATAAGTATTAATTTATTTATGTACTATAAAGTATATATTTTACAAAATAAAGGAACAGAATGTGGAAAAATGATAACTTATATCTTTAAGAGATTTCTTCCAGAATCCCCTCAGAGGTGAGAAAATTAGTTAATTTAGTGCGGTGTAAATACAGTATATTAATAACATTAAATGGTGTAAACTGTCTAAGCATGTGGGTTAGGTTTTCTTGACCGATATTTATCTATACATATAATAAAATTGTAACTAAGCCGAATCTGTACATTAAATAGTTTTGGAAAATCTTATTGAAATAGACATTATTATCGATACAGAGGCCGAATGTATAGTTTTTAGAATTATTGTCTGTCTGTCCGTTTGTCAGTCTGTCTGTGACCGCATCACGAAAACCACTGGATACATTTTGATAAAATTTGGTATGATAATAGCTGATTATCCGGGTCAGCATGTAAGATACTTTTTAATGCAGGTAAATATCTCATCTCTGAGAATTCTATAGTAAACATTAAAACGTAACTAGGGACAAACCCGAGGTTCACAGGGGTGTTGTGGTGAATGCGCAAGCGATCCCGCAATGCCCCATTGCACTTCAGCGACGGGTTCTGCTGTGGGTTTAAGTAGGAGTCTCACAGTACCTCACTCATTGACGGCCGGTGAGGTCCCCATGATGGGTTTCCCCAGCGTTATCAAAAAAAAAAAAAAAACTCGAGGAGAGCGAGAGTGAGTCGCTAGTCTGCTATAAAAGTGTCAACATAATATCTTTAAAATTCAATTAAATTAGATTGCTAAACTTTCCAGACAAATCAAAGCGTATATAATATAAATAAAGAAGTGTATATCTAATACATAAATATCTCGTGTCACCATGTTTGTGGTCGCACTCCTCCGAAACGGCTCGACCGATTTTAATGTTTTTTTTTGTATGTTTGGTAGGTATGAGAATAGATCGTAAAGTACTTTTCATGCTCCTACCTCCCCCCCTCTCCCATTTTTTAAGTAATTAAAGGTGAACCCGAGCGGAGCAGGGGTGAGTCGCTAGTTAAATATAAAAAAAGTTCTTAAACGTTTCGTAAGATGAGGCGCAGAGTTTAAAACATACATGATTGCTACATGCACTTAAGCACTACTTAACACTGTTTTCATTTGAATAGATTGTTCTTAACAAAAGAAAACTTTGAGAAACTATTACTTATCACAAACAAAGGAACCACTATTTTTTTTATCTGCTTGCAATACAATAAAACAATTATTAATTTATAAAAAAAAACTTTTGTCACTATACAAAGTATAAATTATGACAGTGTGTGTATATAAATGTATGTGTATGGGTGTGCAAGTTCTCTGCATTAGTTACTCTGTGGCCAGGGTGTGTGACTCTGTGACGAGTCGTTTTACGCATGCGTCTCGAAAGCCGGCACGAAGCGGGTTGGATAGGGTATACTCCGTTTTAGATAACTGTTTTGACAGATGAAGGAATATATTATAATATTTTTTTTTATCATTACTTTAATTTTTTTATTATTTTCCTGTAATTTTTCTTATCTATTAGGAATGCCGTAATTTTTATTTAAAAGTCTTTGTAATTAATTTCTTTTAGGGAAATTCAGAAAGTTGTAATTTAATAATTTAAAACTGTATGCAAATATTTAATAATTCAATACATAATATAATATTTAATAAATGTTAATATAATTTTATTTCTCACGATAATCGAATTTACTAATTTCTTAAAATAGACATACTCGTAGTAGGCCCCAGAAAAAGATACCTATCCTCAAACTAATATTAAATAAAATTTGACTACAGATTAAACATTTAATATTTTCCATCACATTTAAAAAAAACATAAGCATTAAAAAAACATATCTTAGTGACGTATCGTCCTAGTTTTAAATTAAGTTATATTGTCACCCTAACTGCAGCCTCCAGTACCCGAGGAGGTTTCATATTGACCTATACGTATTACGAACACTCCACGCTCTTTCAGGCTGTGGGAAAGAGACAAACGAGTTTACAACCTTAAATCCTTTCAAGAGTGAAAGAGACATACATACTTAGACACACGGCCGGGTCTACACTGTTCAGTGTGTTCGGAACGCCGGTTAAAAGCGCCGCTTTCTAAGCTTTTGCGTAAATTCGAAAATATCGAAAATCGCGTGTGAGACGTTTTTAATAAAAACAGGGTAATTTAGTGTTTTTTGGTGTTATTTTAGATAGTAGAGTGTTTTAGTGATGTGGTTTGTTCAGTGAATTCAGTCAAAGGACTATTTTCAGTATGTAAGTAAATGTTTATATATGAATTTAGTATCTAATTTAGATGAAATCGTTTAGGGATGAGATTCAAATGAAGCAAATATCAATAGTTATTAGGCTGTAATTGAATAATAAATTATTTTTTTAATGAATACATTATTGTAAATGTACGTATATGTATACAATTTTAAAGATGCTTTATTAGAAACCTGTCAAGTGAAAGCTCTAACATATTTTATAAAAAAAATGTTTATTCTCATTATTAGTTTTTAATTTTATTGATAATATTATGCATTTGTTATTGAAAATCGAAATTTGAAAAGGAAATTTCAATTATATATTAATTTCAATCAATTTCTGTTATTTTAAGTCAATTTTTAGGTATATTATAGTAAAATTAAAATTAAAAATTAAAATTTTATACTTTTAATCATATCAACCACAGCATCTGATCTCGATATTCCGCTATCAAGTTCCTGTAAAGACCACAAAATTAAAACTGATTTACGTTCAACCTCAAATTTTAATGTATCGTTCAAAAACGCAGAAGCTTTTTATACTACGTTCGTGTATTAAAATAAAAATAATAGTGTATAATTATTATAATTTTGAATAATTACATGTTTTGATCGCGCTTGAATAAATGTTGTTTTTTAGCTAACATAATGGCAGTTTTATGTAATTTTAATATATTTATGTATATTGTAAGAATTACCCGCGACTTTGTTTTTTGGAAAAATATTTTCATACTAATGGCGATTTTTTTCAAAATATTGATTTTATTTCTTGTGCTAAATGCATGTATGTATGCAGCTCTTTTTAACGCCCCACTGCTGGGCACGGGCCTTCACGCTGGCTAAGTGCGGGTTGGCGGACTTCATATGTTTTCGAAAACTTGCTAGGTTCTCTCAGACATGCAGGTTTCTTCACGATGTTTTCCTTCACCGTAAGGCAAGTGGTAATCATGTTAAAAATGATTCGCACATGAAAAAATCAGAGGTTCGAGACCGGGGATTGGAACCCGCTTCACTCGGTTTCCCAAGCGAGCGTGTTACCACTGGACTACCACTGCCTTTAATGTATTTCTTGCTAAATGTATTTCTACAGAATTCAGTAAGAAGATTCTTCTGACAATATTTGATATGCAGTTATTACTTTCTAGTACTTAATTCGTTTTCCAATTATATACTTCTTATTTCGTATTATAATATAAATAAATTATACTTGATGTATGTTTGGAGAAAAAAATTGTAATGCAATTCTATTTATTGGTATGTTATTTCAATTTATACACTATATAAATAAATGATTTTTAATTCGATCTCATTATACAAATAATTCAATACAAAAATTTCGCTGAAAATTTAAACACGTTAGTTCTTAAATATTTGCAATATTTTTTAGGTTAATTAATATTATTTAAACTATTTCTGAAACATAGTTATATTTTCATACACTTAAAGGGATCTGTATTTATTATAGTACATTGTACATATTATAGGTACATTATATTATCGATGTTATAAACGATTTTCTCAAACTTAGCTTTGCTCGTAGATATATACTAATTAACAAATAGTACTTATTATGACCAAAATACTTATATTTAAAAAATACTCATATTTTTGTGTAAGTTTCATCAAAATCAGCTCAACTATTAAAAAATTTTCGCCATTTTATTAAAACAGTATAAGTTAAACAAGACTACTATTTTGTAAAGGAAAAAGCTAAAATCATTTGCGAGTTAAATCTATGCAGATAAATAAAATTGAAGTGTCTGTTTGTAATGTCAAAATAACAGCTTTATACTGAATGTATATGGAATTATATACGGTACTTATAAGAAAAACACAATTAATAAAATTTTTGTCTGTCTGTCTGTTTGTTCCGGCTAATCTCCGAAGCGGCTGGACCAATCTTAACGGGACTTTCACAGGTAGATAGCTGATATTATAAGGAGTATTTTAGGCTACTTTTATTTTAGAAAAAAGATTAGGGTTTCGCTCAAAAAAAATAAAATATACCTAGGGATGCACCGAAGCGAAGCGAGGGCAAATCGCTAGTCTCGTTATAGAGTGTACATTCTTTATAATGTTAATAAACTTTCTTAATAATAATATAGTTTTTGCTAAAAGTTATTACAAAAAAAAATCTTTAAAGTATATCCTACAAAAAGTTCACTTAGACTTTATAAAGGATGCGATTCGCATTTTTCAATACGGCGTTTTTGCTCTAAAGTTGAGAAAAATAAAACTTTGAACAAGTACTAAATGTATTATGTACTGAATTACATTCAGTTTTGTTGAAAAGCACAATATTTTACAATAATGTTTCAAAATGCTTTATAATATTGCAGAAAAATTAATTTTAATGTCTACGAGTAAGATGGAAAAAGTAAAAAGAAATTATTACTTATACTTTGAAAGTATTATTATTATTAATAATAATAATAATAATAATTTATTATAAAAGTATAATAGTACTTACTATTAAGTATGTGTAAGTAACTAAGATGGTATTAACATTACTTATGTAAATGTCAAAAATATTTTTAGTCGGTTTTATTGTGTGCATGTATCTTAGCCAATAATGTATTGATTTTCAGGGTTTTTTGTTCGAACAGGTTATCTAAATGATTATCTATACTAATATTATAAATGTGAAAGTTTGTGAGTATGGATGAAATTTGGTACAGAGATAGATTATAGTCTGGAATAACACATAGGCTACTTTTTATCCCGAAAAAATGTATGGTTCCCGTGGGATAGGTTTGTCATATAACTTTAAAGAAATATTATAATATTTTATCTGTAATTACTTGTGAACTAATTTTGAAATGGTTTTACTTTTTTGTCATTTATTTCGACACCAAGGCGGTAATACCTACTATGGACAAGATTATAAATATTGCAAGCTTGCTGAGAAGTAAGCTTGTAGTATTTATACAATATGGATATCATTCTATGTATTATTATATAACTAATAAATAATAGCCAGTTACACGAAAATATATTTTATTTTTAAAGTAAAGCAAAGTAAAGAACGCACAAAGTTTGCCTTATATTAAACGATTTCCTTTAAGCTTTTCTTTTATATGATGTTAAAGTGTAATTTTCTACGATCTTGCACTGAATTTTGTGACGTTTATAAAAGAAAAACTTCTTTTCAATATAACTCAATAGTAAAGTTCACGAAATGAATATATTTTCTATTGGATCATTTAGCACTTTCTCGTTTAACTGCAGTGTGTGTTGCATGAAATTAAACTTCATATGTATGTATGTATGTTAAACCTTTTTAAACCTTTTTAAACGTCTCACTGCTGAGCACGGGCCTCCCTTTAATACGAGGGGCATCAGGCCATAGTCCACCACGCTGGCCAAGTGCGGGTTGGCGGACTTTATATGTCTATCAAAAACTTGCTAGATTCTCTCAGACATGCAGGTTTCCTCACGATGTTTTCCTTCACCGTAAGGCAAATGGTTATCATGTTAGAAATGATTCGCACATGAAAATATCAGAGGTGCGAGACCCGCTTCACTTGATTTTCCAAGCGCGTTACGACTGGGCTACCAGTGCCTTAAATTGATAATTACATTTTAATGAATAAGCTTTTCCGACAAATACGCTAAACGTGATGTTTGTATTTTTTGTCTAGAATTTTATTTGGCAGCTTTTTAAGGCATAAAATACTCATTAAACAAAATTAAAAAAACAAACACACAAATTGAATACCTCTTTTGAAAAATTGGTTAAAAATTACAGTAGAAAATAAAATAAATAAAGGTTCAGTATGTTAAATATGCTAAATTTCAACAAACTTTGAGATATGTACGAAGATATGACCTGGAGTAAAATGAGCGAGTAAAAAGCATCTGTAAGTAATATAGTTTGCCAAAAGGTGTCGCTGTCTGTACATCTATACTTAATATTATAAAGCTGAAGAGTTTGTTTGTTTGTTTGTTTGGTTGGTTGAACGCGCTAATCTCAAGAAGTACTAATCCGATTAAAAAAATCTTTTTGCATTCGATAGCCCATTAACTGAGGAAGGCTATATATCATCCCGAAAAAATGTACGGTTCCCGTGGGATAGATTTGTTTTTGTCTAGGGACGAACCCGAAGCGAAGCGAGGGTGAGTCGCTATACTTAATATAATGAACACAAAAGGCATTTAATGAATGAATATAATTAAAAAATCTGCTAAATATGATATGCCATGAAATAATCAGTAACGTGAAACAAAATCATATAATGTCGCCTCCGGCCATCTCTACCGCGATATCCATTCTGGAGTAAAGGCCCGTACATTTTTGTCCATACATTCATTGTACTTTGTCTATGTTGAACAATAGATCTATTTTGGAGAAGCTTTTATGTAACACGACAGCGAACACGCGATGATACTTATCTATGTATAAAACTGCCTCGGTGATCTAATGGATAGTATGTACGGCTACAGATTTGGAGGTCGTGCGTTCGAGTCCCGGGTCGGGCAAAGTTTAGTTCAAGTCTTTCTGTTGAGAAAGTTTTAGTAAAAGCCCGGAGTTGGGAACTTGGCGGTGTTTTACTGCATCGGCGAGCACGTAAAGCCGTCAATCCTATGCTTAATCTCTTACCGGTCATGAATTAAGTTGTCGACTTGTGTTATAGTTCTTACGGAATAAGCCTACAGCACACGATTATCTACTAAGTTGTCTATGTACTGTGATAATCTGCGAAATATGTATATCCATTGTATATATTTATTATGTCAAGAACCTAAGAAAATTTAAATTAAATCCTGTTGAAAAATAAATAATATTTGACGATACTTTGGCTCAGTTTAATGACTAATACTAATGTTAGTATTTTGCTTATGTCAGAAGAAAAATCACGGCTTCGCATGAATTTTTAAAAGCACAGTATGAGAAGCGAAAAGGAATTAAATATTACACATCGTCAAACAAAAATGACCACTTGACCAATTTTGGTCACAGCAGCCATTCTCACTAAAACCCAGCCATCTGCGCAGGAGATATAGTGCACAAATACACGCGTAAACGCAAGTGCACTCTATATTCTTTCTTTCTCTATATTCTTATGACGACACGTTTGGCTCAGTTTAATGACCCTACTTGCTGTGCCAGCGGTCGCGGGTTCGAGTCAAGCTGGGGGCATTCATTTGTGTGATGAGCATGAATGTCTGTACTCCAGTCATGGGTATTTATATTTATAATAAAAATGGATTTAAAGTAAAATATATGTAGTGTATCAACTATCTGGTATGCATAACATAAGCCTCGTAGCTTACCATGGAACTAGATGGTGCTGTGTGTTAATGTCCCAACATATTAATTATTTATTATTTTATGTCAGGATAGTGAAAGGTGGCTAAAAATTAAGCATATTTTCCTGCATTTTTGTCATTATTATCGGCGGTTCACAGTTAGTTTTTATAGAAAAAAAAATCTTTATGGAGGCATAATATCTCGTGTGTATAGTTTTCATAATGTAAAAAATAATCATAATTTATGTACCTTTTTATATCAGCATAATTTAATTAACTCGTCTTCATCAATTAAAGATTTTTCTTGAAAAGTAGTATTTTATTCAGGTTTATTGATTTATACGTAAAGTAGTAAGTTAGTTAGACATTGAGGTTAACAAGAGATGAAAATTTAACAACGCACTTTCGACTTCACAAAACTTTCGTTAATATTGCATTGGCCATGCAGATAATATGTGTTATAAGATCCAAAGTAAGATTGTAGTTACTCATCTGCTTAACAAATGTAAATTATTAAAATATACAGGAATAATAATGTTTATCGTAGATGAATTGTCTACTTAAATATGTTTATTGTATAATTTTTAATTAAAAAAAAATCTTTAATGTTTTTAACCTCTTGCTTCCAAAAAAATGTAATAAATTCAACGTACAAGAGTAAAATGACGCCTGTACTTTATTATACATATCATTTGCAAATAAATGAAAAATGTTAACATTATTTTTTTACTTTGATTAGGCGACCCAGACTCTTTATTCCAAAATAAATTTTATCTAGTAAGCAGTTAGGTGAAGCATTAACTTACTTCGTATCTTAGACTATGTAGTTAAGAATAAACTCAACAATGATAAATAATTTACTTGTAGAATTATCTTACGTTTAATTTTTCAATGTATTTGTGAATATGCCGAATCTAAATTAAATTATAAGTAAACAGGTACCTTTAACCTCAGTAATGGGTTCGTATAGGATGCACTATTTAGTATCCCTTGATTTGGGGTAAACCTTCTTTAGTTGTATAACCTCGGATTGGATCTACACAAGGGGTTGGTAGGGATTTTAGGTCGCTGGCATTTACAATTATACGCGATACTTAGACTACCTGGGCGACACGTGTTAAGATGACGAATACTAAAAAATAATAAATATATATTAAATAGCGGCTCACCCTCGTTTCGCTCGGGTTCGCCTCTAGACAAACAAAACCAAATCTATCCCATGTGAACCGTACATTTTTCTGGGATAAAAAGTAATCTGTTTGTTATTCTGATGTATGAACTATATTATTGTAAAGTTTCATTAAAATCCAATCAGTAGATTTTGTGTACTAAACTATATATATTACTATAGTTTTTTAACTATCCCACGGGAACTCTTTAATTTTCCGGAATGAAAAGTATCTTAAATGTTGGCCTGTGATATAAGGTATCACCACGCAAAATTTCATTTAAATCGGTCCAACAGTTTCGGACATTAGCCTGTACAAACAGACAAACAGACAGAGAAACAAAAAAAATGAAAAAATCTGGATTTGTTCTATTTCTCTTCTTACATCCCCCTGACTCAGTTTTTAGCATTTTTTTCTATGTACAGACATTCGGCCTCTACAGTTTTATTATATGTATAAATTATATCTAAAGTCACCCCTTTGGCTGCGTTTATCTATAGGTACAGTGCGCACTAAAACTGACTTGAACTGATATTTTCAATGATTTTCTAATTTTTAAAGACCGCATAAAGTTTTGAACAACTTCGTAATTTTGTAACGGCGACCATTATGCCCTTGCTTTCTTCTACTCAATTAACACGCGCGACGTGGTGGGTAACCGATCCCTGTTAAATAGTGGGAAGGTGTTAGATAGATTATATACCATATAAAATAAACGAGAAAAGTGTTTAAGGTGTGTTGCGTTAAAATAATAATGGTAACAAACCTAATCACTCGACATATGAAAAAAACCGGCCAAGTGCGAGTCTGACTCGTGCACGAAGGTTTCCGTACCATTATCTATAAAAACGGCAAAAAATCATATTGTCTGTTGTATGGGGGCCCCACTTAAATATTTTTTATTCTGTTTTTGAGTATTTATTGTTATAGCGGCAACAGAAATACATCGTCTGTGAAAATCCCAACTGTCTAACTATCACGGTTCATGAGATACCTGGTGACAGACGGACAGACAAACAGACGGACTTAGCAATAGGGTCCCGTTTTACCCTTTGGGTACGGAATCCTAAAAAAGAACTATAAAAATCTACCCAGTGGTAAAAAATAGTTATAAACCGTACTGGTATTAAACGTATAGGTACATAATTAATAATGTAATGTAAGTACATAATATAACATAAAACACAGACTAAGAGATCTTAACTGACCCACAGTTGTTGAGAAGTCCTGCAAAGATAAACATTTGTGTGCTTCAGGTGGCAAGTTAATAACATCGGTTATAGGACTTTTTATACGTTTTTTATACCTATACGAAACGAAGGAAGGCCAGTGATTGAAATTCGACGATAGTTAATTATTATTTATAATTTACTAGCGACTCACCCTTGCTTCTCTCGGGTTCGTCTCTAGGTTGCTTCCCAAAACAAAATTAATTAATTAATTTGTTTTTTTTCTTTTTTCGTGGGACCCTATTATTTTTCTAAAATAAAAGTAGCCTGAGTTACTCCTTATTACATCAGCTATCTGCCAGTAAAAGTCCCGGCAAAATCAGTTCAGACGTTTCAGATATTAGCCAGAACAAACAGACAGACAAAAATTGTAAAAAATGTTGTTTTGGTATATGTACCGTATATACATCCACACGCATTTAGTAAAAAGCGGTTATTCTAATATTACAAACAGACACTCCAATTTTATTTATCTGTACAGATAATTCTGAACTGTTTTGATTTTACCAATCAATACAAGAAAACTATTTCTAAATAAATATATTAATAACACTAAAGCTATACATATATATTAATAAAACTATTTTCTATAGTTCTCAATTCATAAATAAAAGAGAAGAAGGTACTGGATAATACTATGTTTCTTAGTCAACTTGTTCTAATCTTTTTAGGTAGCTTTTTACGCAGTCGGGTTTTTTATTTTTGTAAATATTTTTTTTATTTACAGCTTTTTAGCTCTCGCCAGTTAGATATTTGAAATTTTATTTAATAAATTCTTATGCCAAACCACTTTAAAACATACAAGTTCTATATATTTTTGTAATCACCACTTAAAAATCTGTATCTTGATACCTCATTTGATTGATTCGGACGATAATTTTTTTTCAAGGCACACGAATTGGCGCCTAGAATCCGCCATTTTGATTCTAGATGATTATTTATATAACCTATGATACTGACATTATCAAGGCAAATCTAACGATGTATGAATCATCAAAATCGGTTAAGCCGTTTAGTAATTACAAGGGAACATAGGATTATACAAAATAGTGATGGGTAACTCATCATTTTTATATGAGGATGAGGGAGCACCTCATTTTACCTCGTGAGGTACTCATGAGGTACGCCTCATTTGAGGCGAGGCATCGTACGTCGGCGTATTCACCTCACGAGCCGAGCCCGAGCCGAACTCAGCCGATTGCCCGAGGCAGCGGCAAGCGAGGCAAATATACGCGTCGACTCACGATTACTTACTTCATTCGCTGACTAAGCTAACTCAATCACTCAATACTCACTCGCGAGTCGCGAGTACTCGCCTCAATTTAACACATGAGAGGTTAATGTCAATAATAAATGACAAAATGTCAATGTCGATTTTTAAGTGAGGACGCGTGAACGAGTGAGGTGGTTCAAAGTTGAAATTCGAGTAACTCTTTCAATTTGCGATCACGAGTGCCTCAAATGAGGCGCCTCACGAGTGAGTTACACATATCTGATACAAAATTAAAGATTTTATTTTACTTGGAAATAGAGCCATCTCATTAAAAAGCATTTGACTCCTCTATAACATGTCTTCTCACATCATGCGAGAATTTATTGCTTTACTTTAGAGCTTATACTATAATCATGCCGAATTTCAAGTTAATATGTACTGCCCTTTTAGGGCAGAATAAATACAAAAATATGCTAAACACGTTCTTTGAAAAGGAAGACCCTTTTAAATATATGTATTTATGTGTTTAAGGGCTTTAAATTACTGTGGGTTTTCTAAGTCTTCGTAATCTATAATATAACTTATATCATAAACGAATAAATAATATGATGACACGTTAGGCTAAGTTTGTAGTGACCTTACTTGCCATGCCAGCGGTCGCGGGTTCGAATCCCGCTGGGGGTATTCATTTGTGTGATGAGCACGAATGTTTGTACTTCAGTCATAGGTGTTTATATTTATAATATATATGAATTTAAAGTTATATATGTGTAGTGTATCAACTATCTGGTATCCATGACACAGGTGTCGTAGCTTAACATGGAATTAGATGGTGCTGTGTTAACATAGCATATTTATTTATAAACCTGAAGAGATTGTTATTCTTTTTCTTGTTTCTTTTGTAGAAATAGATATGATGTTAATAACCATGCTCAATCAATACAAACAAATTCTTTACCTTTATAATATTGAGATAAATTAAATGGACCATATTCTAACCTCAGAAAATAACAATTATTAATTCAATAGACAGACCGTGCACAGCAAGATATACGTATCACCTACAATCTTACTATCTATACGTATACATATAATAAAATTCTAACTGAGTCGAATCTGTACATTAAATATTTTGTGGAAAATTTCATTGGAAATAGTCATTATTATCGATACAGAGGCTGAATCTATAGTTTTTAGATTTTTTGCCTGTCTGTCTGTCTGTTAGGGAACGCATCACGAGAAAACCACTGGACATATTTTGATGTTTGGTATGATGACAACTGGTTATCCGGGTTAACATTTAAGGTACTTTTTATTGCGGCAAAATATCTCATCTCTGAAAAATCTACACTAACCGTTAAAACGTAAGTAGGGACGAACCCGAACGGAACGAGGGTGAGTCGCTAGTCCGTATTAATATAATAAATGTGAAAGTTTGTGAGTATGGGTGTTTGTTACTCTTTCACGCCAGAACGGCTGAACGGATCTGGATGAAATTTGGCACAGAGACAGATTATCAGGAATAGCACATAAGCTAGTTTTTATCCCGGAAAATGTACGGTTCCCGTGGGATAGATTTGTTTTTCCTTTTCTAGAGGCGTTCCCAAACGTAGCGAGGGTGTGTTGCTAGTTGTATTATGTGAAAAGAATACGGTTTCACATCATACCCACAGTGCTTATAAACTTTTTCTTTTATTATTCAATACGTCCAAAAAACTATGAATTCACAATACTCGTATAATAATAAAATATATTACAATAGAAATGTCTAATTATATTTTATAGAGCACTAATAAAAACTCACAGTGAATTATGAAAACAAAAGGTGGTCATGATAAATATTTCATTTCATTAAACATATCGTGTAGTACTGTCTCCATATTTATTAATATTTATACAAAATTATATAAAACATCTCGCTGATACATAAATATTATATACATATACATATACATATAATAACATACATATTTTGATTTGACGGGATAAAAGGAATGTTTCATAAAACGTAATTAAATATTTAATTAATTATTCAACCCCAATATTACGTGATATCAGGTTTAGTATGAGCAATTTCCAGATAGGTAAAAACAGATTTTTGGTTACAACAGGTAGTCTCATACAGATTTCAAGAAAAACTAACTCTCTATGGGTAAAAATGAGATAATCTACACTAATATTATAAAGAGGAAAGATTTGTATTTTTGTGTGTTTGTAACGAATAAACTCAAGAACTACTGGACCGATTTAGATTAAATTTGGTAAGATGATAGTTTGAGATCCTGGGAAGGATATAGGATATTTTTTATCCCGGAAATCATCCCTTAAGAGGTTGAAAATGTGGATGTAAGTTTGTATGGGGAATCAACCTAAAGACGAACCCGAGCAAAGCGAGTGTAAGTCGCTAGTATATTATATTATGCTGCTTAACAACTCTTTTTCTTGGCATAATGACGTCATCGCTTTAGTAGATATCTAACTAATTAATTCACCAAAGTAACGATAATTTAAAAAAAAAATTAACTTAACATTCTTGCATCTCTGAGATAACAAGAAAAATGCAAGTATAAAAAAACACATACAAAGAAACCCATGATTATATGTAAATGTATTTTTTATATTAAACGAGTAAAAGAGTATTCAAGCCCTCGCTTCCCTTTGTTTTTAATGACCGTACAAAAAAAGTGAGTCGACTTACGAAACTGTTACACCTCGGCTTTTGATACCGTTATACAACAATCAGACGGTTTTTGTTGCTGGATAAAATGTAATGTTTAATGTTGTGTTCGGTATTCAGTCGTCTTAGTGGACAAAAGGCAAGTAGGTACGATGAAACCCTAAGTCGGGTCTAGTCCTCACGTATAACCTAAAGCCTTCACTGCTTTTACCGAAATGTTATTTCAATGGATGTTGAGAATAAAAGAATAATAAATAAATAAATATGTTGGGACATTAACACACAGCACCATCTAGTACCATAGTACTTGTGCACTATATCTCCCGCGCAGATGGCTGGGTCTTAGTGAGAATGGCTGCCGTGACCAAAATCGGTCAGGTGGTCATTTTTGTTTAACGATGTGTAATATTTAATTCCTTTTCGTTTCTCATACTATGCTTTTAAAAATTCATGCGAAGCCGTGATTTTTCTTCTGACATAAGCAAAATACTACTGCTAGCATTCTAGGTCACCAATCATAACTAAATAATTCAATTTATGGTATTTTTTTTATTAACACACAGCACCATCTAGTTCCATGGTAAGCTACGAGACTTGTGTTATGGATACCAGATAGTAGATACACTACACATATTTACTTTAAATACATAAATGTTATAAATATAAATATCCATGATTGAAGTATAAACATTCGTGCTTATCACACAAATGAATGCGCCCAGTGGGACTCAAACCCGCAACCGCTGGTACAGCAAGTAGGGTCACTACAAACTGAGCTAAACGTATCGTCAAATTTATTCAATTAATTATGGTTATGGTAAACCAATCAAACACTTATTTTATCGATAAAATTTATACTGTGTGAGTTATTTTCAACAAGCTTATAACTTACTTTATATCCTTTTTCGTCTCACTGCTGAATATGGACTTCCTTCATGCGAAGAGATAAGCCCATCATGCTGACCAAATCCGAGTGGCGAACTTCACATTTCCTAAAGAACACTAGTTATTTTTCTCAAACATGCAGGTTACCACGATGTTTTACTTTACTCTTTTGGCACAACCGAGATGAAAATGAGATTATTTTGCAATATATGTACTTATATAACATACTAGCGACTCACCCTCGCTTCGCTTTAGGTTCGTCCCTAGACAAAAACAAATCTATCCCAAGGGAACCGTACATTTTTCCCGGATGATATATAGTTTAAAGCCTACCTCGATAAATGGACTATCCAACACAAAAAGAATTTTTCAATTCCAACCAGTAGTTCCTGAGATTAGCGCTTTCAACCAAACGAACAAACAAACAAACAAACAGCTCTTCAGCTTTATAATATTAGTATAGATTTGGTTGAAAATATTCCAAGTCAAAATTAAGGAAGCTGTGTAAAAAGATGTAAAAAAAGTAAATATTTGGTTCCAAACTCTCATATTGCGCTACAAAACATAGTCACCGGCTCTATTGATAACAGAGCACTAATCTCTTAATAATGAGATGCTTTCGAAGTATAATCTGTAATACTCCGGTATGGAAACAGATTATTGCATAAAGCATGAAGATTTAATAAGAATTTACCATTTACGTAAAATAACCTAATAATATCTAGTAATTTTGAATTTAAATTCGTCTGTCTGTGATGTTTGTTGTAAAATGAGGGTATTTAAATAAATATATTTCTTTACTTACTTAACAAAAAAAAACTGGTCAATTGTGAGTAGGATTCGCACACGAAGGGTTTCGTACCATCGTACAAGATATAACACTATGTATATTAATAATAGGATCAAACACGGGGACCAATACCAGCATTTTTTTTATTTGCATGGCGTCCATTTTGAAATTCACTATCTTGGTTTATTTTATTATTTGTTGTTATAACAGCAATAGAAATGCACATTCTGAAAATTTTAACTTTCTACCTATTATAGTTTATTAGATACAGCCAACTAAAGACAGATGGATGGACAGACGAACGGAAAACGGAGCCTTAGTAATAGGGTACCATTAATACCCTTTAGGTACGGAAACCTAAGAAGGAGGAGGAAAAGAATTAAGGAGTATGATTTTTTCGGGTGTATGTCACGCAATATCCTAAGGGTGCCTACTAAAACGAGCCCCAACCTCTTTTTTTACGAATCGGTTCTAAAATTTATATAGATATTTATACAAGGATTTCATATAAATTTCAAGAAAAAATCCAACAACAATAAGCTTTTGTGGTCACCTTCTCTCAATTCGGCAAATAAATCCCTAAGCCACAGAAAGCGTCCTGAATCAAAAGCTAATATAATCCGCGTACTTTAGAGTGCTATTGACAGCGGAGAAATTAAATAAATCACCAAGTTTTAATAGATTTGAGTGTCAGCTGAGATTTCACGGGAGTCTATCGAGATCCCAAAATTACTTCGTCGACATCCATTGTCCGGGCGATCGGCGAAGGGTTAACAAAGGCCTATCCAACCTAATTAGAGACTACTCTTATTACAGGTCAGTGTAAGTTCACATTTTACATATTTTTCTTATTAGAATTTCGTAAGTACGTCGAAATTATTCATATATCGCTACTTACGCTTACTTTGTTTATAGGTGACTTTCATGAAGCTTATATGTTACTTCAGGTAATAGTTTATTATGTATTTTAAATTTCATCAAATCCGTCCAGCTGTTTTAGCGTGAATCAGTAACAAACGTACATACATACATACATACACACATACTCACACACACACACACATACATACATATATATGTATGTAGCTACACTAGAAGGTGTCTTAGGGATTCCTTCTACACTGTTAATAGTTCAATTATCATCTATACATATTATAAAATTGTAACTAAGCCGAATCTGTACATTAAATATTTTTTCGAAAATCTTATTGAAATAGACATTATTATCGATGCAGAGGCCGAATCTATAGTTTTTAGAATTTTTGTCTGTCTGTCTGTCTGTCTGTCTGTCTGTCTGTCTGTCTGTCTGTCTGTCTGTTACCGCATCACAGAAAAACCACTGGAGGGATTTTGATGAAATTTGGTATGATGATAGCTGGTTATCCGGGTCAACATATAGGATACTTTTTACCGCGAGAAAATATCTCATTTCTGAAAAAAAATCAAAAACTGGTAGGAACAAAACCACGACGATACTATTTGTAAACAGTTTAGCAAGGTAACTTACAAAATATGGTAAAAACTATAAAATAGCTTATCTTGAAAGTCAAATTATCAAAAGCGCTATTTTATCCATTAAAATAGTTATTTTAATTAATATTTATTTATGTGTTATTTAGATATTCGACAATAGATGTCGCGATGTGTTTTTAAAATACATAGTTTTAATCCCAAAAAAATTAATGTACAGATATTAACTTTTTTCGATTTTACTAGAATTACTACTAAATCACCCGCGGCTCCGCCCGTGTTTAAATTATCAGTAAAGCAAACTTTTTCGCTTCATAAATTAGTAACTATACATACAATAAAATTGTAACTAAGCCGAACCTGTAAACTCAATATTTTTTCGGAAAATCTTATTGAAATATTCATTATTAGCAATATAGAGCCCGAATCTATAGTTTTTAGAATTTTTTCTGTCTGTCTGTATGTGACAAGCCATTAGAGGGATTTTTATGAAATTTTTCCGGTTATCCGGGTCAACACATAGGATTCTTTTTACCGCAGGAAAATATCTCATTTCTGAGAAAAAATACAAAAACTGGTTAAAGTAAAAGCACGATGATGCTATTAATATTTTAGCAAGGTAACTTACTTATATATTATGTTAAAACTATTAAAAAAAACTTATTTTAAAAGAAATATTAACAGCGCTATTTTATTCATTAAAATAGTTATTTTAATGAAAATTTATTTATGTGTTATTTAGCTATTTGACAATAGATGTCGCCATGTGTTTTTAAAATACGTAGTTTTATCAAAAAAAAAATGTACAGATATAACCTTTCTATGACTTTTTTATATTTACTACTAAATTACCCGCGGCCCTGCCCGTGCGTAAATTTTTAATAAATCAAACTTTTTGGCTTTATAAATTAGTAACATATTAGTATAATTTTGTTGGCCGAAACAATTTTCAAATGAGAATATTTGTAAATTTTTATTGTTTAGTAAATAATGTTAATGTTTTTTAATCTTTTAATGTAAAAATTGGGCAAATGCAAATCCAACTCGCGCATTATAGGTTTCGTATTGCAAAATACTATGTTGTTTTTCTTACTTACGTGTTTTCTTAGGTTAACACTAAAATAAATTCGAATAATATTTACGTTTCCACAATCTCTACTCTTTTTTTTAACCATAAAAATAAGTTCGATTTATATTATTTTATAACATTTTATGGAAAACAAGTTTATGGCTTTTAAACTGCCAAAGCGGGTAACTAAAAATATTTCATATCTCAAAAACTATGAAAAAGTATTTTAGGAACTGTTATAACTCAACTTTTTCACTTTTTCTTGACACCTTTTCTTGGAAGGTAAAGGCTTAAAGGACACAATAAAATGCTTACGACTTTAATCATATTAGCAGAGCCATATGAAATAAAAAAATGTATTCGCTTAGAATTATTTACTTATTACACTTTCTTTTGAAAATCGCTTTGGAAAATATTACTAACTAGCGCTAATTAAGAAAAGTTATCATTATGTAATTTAAATAATCAGCTATATATTAAATTAATCTATAGCTGTCTATTAGTAAAAAATGATTAAAATTAATTCCGTAGTTTGAGAGTTTATCGTGAAAAACTAAAAAAACAAACAAAACAGAAGTATAGACATACATAAATGTTATTGCTAAAACAAAAAGTTCAATTTAACGGAGGAACCTTTGTGGCATTGTCAATCTCTGCCATTATTTACCAATCATGCGGTGTGCAATGAAAGTAATGTATAATGTAAGAGTATACTAATGTGTAAAACCTAAGAATTTGGTTTTTGATCATCTGAACGCGGGCGGAGCCGCGGGAAATGCTAGTATAATATAATAGCATATGAGTATAAAGCAGTGTGATTTATGGCATTTGAAAATCAACGGGGATTGAAAATTTGATTATAGTTTATGTTATACTCGTATATCTATACTAATATTATAAATGTGAAAGTTTGTGAGTATGGATATTTGTTATTCTTCCACGCCGGAACGGTTGAACCGATCTAAACGAAATTAGGCACAGAGACAGATTATACTCCGGAATAACACATAGGCTTCTTTTTATTCCGGAAAACGTACGGTTTCCGTGAGATAGGTTTATTTTTGTTTTACTAGAGGCGAACCTGAGCGAAGCGAATGTGAGCCGCTAATACATAGATAAACGAGAGTAATATTTTAGTTTTTAAAATACCAACACAACTCTTTGATATTTTCTTTTGTTTTATATTTTACTAGGCGTCATATTATGTAGTTTTGTTTGCGTATTAGAATAGTAGCCGTGACGTTCTACGCCTAATCTCAAAGCAATTCAATTCTCTTGTTAATAGCTTCAAAAGGTACCAGAAGAGCACAGATTACTTCGCCAATGTCACATAGAATGGAAGAGGCACGAGAAAGGCTTGATTTCCTAACCAACAGTAAAATTGTTTAATTTTTTTTTATAATGTTGAATTTTATTAATTTAGCTTTCCTCTATGTGAGTTTCTTTTTATTCGCTTCTATTCCATAGACAAAGTGTAGTCTAACTCACTGTTTACCAAATTTTCTATCCATCAGTAAAAGTACCATTGATGCTATTTCAGATTTTATGTTTCGGATACAAACAAAATGTTTTTGTCTGTATGTTATTTAATTTTACATTTGTACCAGTATTTTTATTACAGGATAAAAAAAAACTTGGAGGTGTTAGTTATTGGCTATAACATAGTTTTTAACTAACGTATCTATAACGTAATTTTTCATTTTGTTCTAATAAAGTTTTTATTATTTTTTATTAAATCTCTTACTTATAGTTTTTGATTTTCAAAACCCAATTTCAAATCGCTATAGCCAATAAAAATATTCCTTTATTCTGTTACTAGTACCTGGGCGACCGAGCTTCGCTCGGAGTTTTTAGTCAAAAGTAATTTTCTTTTTAATTTGGCTTAAAAACAAAAACAAAAAAAACTAAAAACTTGAATAAATACAAAAAAAAATGATTGATGATTCTAACCCTGACACCTGTGATAGTCAATCTTGCACCTTGGCCGCTTGACCACGATGCTTATGACTGAGGGTGTGAAATTGTTAACATGTTTTGCGTGGAATAACCGCATCAAAACTCGAAATACGCGTTCTCCCAGACATAAGACTAACCTAGTCGATTTTTCGCCCCCGAAAACTCTCACATACCAAATTTCAGCGAAATCATTAGAGCCGTTTCCGAGATCGCCGGTATAAATAAATAAATATACAAGAATTGCTCGTTTAAATATATTAGACTAGCGGCTCACCTTCGCCTTCGCACCTTCGCCTTCCCCTTCGCCTCTAGGAAAACAAAAACAAACCTATCCCATGGGAACCGCACATTTTTCCGGGATAAAAAGTAGCCTATGTGTTATTCCAGACTATAATCTATCTCTGTGTTAAATTTCATCCAAATCCGTTCAGCCGTTCTGGCGTGAAAGAGTAACAAACATACATACATACATACATTCTTACAAACTTTCGCATTTATAATATTAGTAAGATTAGATTCCTGTTACAACAGCTTAGTTATTTATAATAGAAGAACAAAGGAAATTCCCAGAATTCAATATCAAAAGAAAATTAAAATAATATTATATTTTCAAAATAAAAATATAATTTCTTCAAAATGATTACTTACAAAAGATTTGAATATTAAAATATTATTAAACCCTAGAGCGACGTTGTTTTTACTTCGCTCTCGTTGATAATATTAATAACGTTACCGCAAAAAACAAAGCCCAGACCAATACACCAGATGTATTAAAATTTGAAGGTCATTTTATTCAGCTTAGATGTAATACAAGAGCTTTATTTAAGCGCATTCATTCGCGTAGTTTCTCTTCAGAAATCAAATATTTTCCCAGTGAATGGAAATATTTCACAGAACGAGAGCGTTTGAGCATTTATTGGGTTTTTTTTAATTTGAGGCATGCCAATAATTGATCTTTTAGATTTTTTTTTTCAAAGAATCTGGATTTTGAAAAGCTAAATTGGGCGAGATGAAAAATGTTATCCTTATTGCACAAATAATTTCATAGCAAAAACTATGTGAGATGAATGATTATCGTTTTGAATATTTGTGAATATATTTGTTATTAATAACAAGTGTGTCGTTGAAATAAATATAGAATTTGGTACAACAAATAATCGGATTACAATGTGAAAGTATGTATGGGCGGGCGTGTGTTTACTCATTCAAGCTGGAACAGCTGGAAAGATTTAATTAAAATTTAGTACGAAGATAAGCTATAACGTGGAATAACTAATAGGCTTACTCCTAAGTAAGTAAGGAGATACATTTTTTTTCCTTACGCACTCAACCATGACGCCCCGGTGACAGGTCTGCCGAAGCAGATCACACAACCAAGGGGTTGCTACTACGGTCTACTCTGCTATCAGAGAAGTATCAGGAGCAACCCACGTGGCACACCGTTCACCAAGGTGGGCCATCTCCTAATGCGTTTCTTGGTTACACACCGGCTGGATTGCCGGACGCTAATGAGTCCCACCACCACAACAAGGTGAATACACTTTGGGAGGTTGCAAACAGAGTACCAGGAGCAATCGCATAATAAACCGCCCACCGAGGTGGGCTGCCTCCCAGTACGATTCTTGGCTTCGTATCCCACTGGATTGCTACGACAAGGTAAACGCACATTGAGGGGTACGTAAAGACGTACTTAAGCGAAGCGAGGGTACTTCGCTAGTATATAATATCTAAAAATCACGCTTATCATTTACGAAAATTAATTTTCTCATTTTAAGTGGCATTAATGTTACTACTTCATTCAAACGCTCATCAATAATGTAATTACATTTTTTTTTTCCTTTTACTCCGTAATTAAGATTTATTAGCAAGATTTAATTTACCCCACTTCCTTTAAACTAACATACTTAAATGTACTTAGTCACTAATTTATTAGGTTTACTATTGCAGCTATGCTCTAGAGGTTTTTATTCCATTTGGATCAATTACGACCGGTCACTATACGAATCATGCTTTACTAAAAGCTTCTCTTATTATATAAAAGTTGGTGAAATCATTATCAGTGTTGTTAATTAGTTTGAATATATTTTTGAATTTTCTTTTTCAACATTTATTGAGAGGCTTCTTTGATAAATACATATTTTGGGTTTTAAGCGATTACTGACACTGTGTTTTTATCATAACGAAATCAGTTAAACATGTTGGCATATTATGCATCATGCATGGCATAGCAGCATCAAATTTCATGGTAAGCTACGAGACTTGTGTTATGGATACTAGATAGTTGATACACTACACATATATAACTTTAAATATATATATATATTATAAATATAAACACCCATGACGGAAGTATACACATTAGCGCTCATCACATAAATGAATGCCCCCAGCGGGATTCGAACTCACGACCGCTGGCACAGCAAGTAGGGTCATTACAAACTTGTTGTAACATTTTAAATATATATAGGGGAAAGTCTGGTAATTTGGACCGTTTTTTTCTCAAACGTATTTTAAATATATTTTTAGATTGATACAAATGTCTTTAGTATGAAATGAAACAATAATTTCTAGGCTTCGTATTTATTTAGCATTAATTAACATAAGTAATTATAGATATTTAACATAAGTACTTGTATAATTAACATATGATGTCCTCCTGACCGATTCCGGCCACGGCGGCCAATCTCATTGAGACTAGCCATCTGCGCAGGAGATATTATAGTGCACAAGTGTACGCGCAGACACAACGTGCACTCTCTATTCCTGTCACTCTCATACTCCGGTGGGACGACTACTCGACACGACCGGTGAGAGTTAAGGACCAGGACGCAGGACCGACGGCTTTACGTGCTCTCCGAGGCACGGGGGTGAAACACCGCCAACTTCCCAACTCCGGGCTGCTACTGAGGCTTACTAGACAGAAAGACTCAATAACTAAACTTGGCCCGACCCGGGACTCGAACCCAGGACCTCCGGGTGTGCAGCCGTACATGCTAGCCACTACACCACCAACGCAGTTAATTAACATAAGTAAGATAATTAACATAAGTAATTATAGAAAATCAACAAAATGTGAGGTCCGAGCTTCACTTCAGCTTAGCCAACTGGTTCCGCTAATTGGACCACGGGGTTGCTAAATTAAACTTCAATAGGCTGTGAGGTAAAACAAATAAAAAAAACTATATACAAAGTGTAACATAGCCTAGGTAACAAATCATGTATCGTATTTTCTAAATCTTTTTGTGTCCATTTATAATACTTTTTATTATAGATCTGTTACAAAAAGAGTGGGCGCGGTAATTTAGATCGGTCCATTTCATCCCACTGATTGCGGTCCATTTTAACCAACTAATCTATACTAATATTATAAAGCTGAAGAGTTTGTTTGTTTGTTTGGTTAAACGCGCTAATCTCAGGAACTACTGATTTGACTTGAAAAATTCTTTTTGCATTAGATAGCCCGTTAATTGAGGAAGGCTATAGGCTATATATCTACCGGGAAAAATGTACGGTTCCCGTGGGATAGATTTGTTTTTGTCTAGGGACGAACCCGGAGCGAAGCGAGGGTGAGTCGCTAGTATATTATAAAAACAAGCTTAATAAATGATGACCTATAAATACCGACAATCGCTTTTCGTAAGTTAATTTTGGATAAATTACGCTTCTAAACAATAACTTCCAAACATTATATGGTTACCTTTAAATCTTACCTTTAAGTTTACACTTTTGGCACGGATCGGTGAAATTTACATTAAAAATAACAAAAAAAGATATTTCAAAACAAAACACAAACGAACAATGTCACAACGAAGACAATATATCCGATATGCAATAAAGTAGAATAGATATTGTTTAGTTTTGCTAATAATAAAATTCAGAAATTATTATTTGTGATATGAGGGTGGTCTAATTTAGTTGCCGGTCCAATATACCAGACTTTCCCCTATATATAATCGAACTCCCTACCACTAGTGACGAAAGTTGATCTTAATTTATCTATAAGAAAGTCGTCTGGAAAATATATTTAGCTATTTTGAAAGTTTTATAATATTTATATAAAAGAAATGGTATATTTTAAAAATGGTTTTCTTAGATTTCAGCTTGTTCGTAGGTACGTCTCTGACTGACAGCCAAATAGGCCTCGCCCATAGATCCATTAATTTCAAAGACCGAAAAAATCTGCTCGCCTTGTTGAACGTCTTCGTTACTTCCAAATTCTTGATTTAGTTTCTATATTAGAAGTTTTTTTATTTATCAATGATGTCATTGAATCAAATTTTGTCAAAATCAAATTCAAGATTCAATAATAATCAAACTTATCGCAAATTGAATTTATTGTAATCTAATATATAAATATCTCGTATCACGGTGTTCGTGGTCGCATTCCTCCGAAACTGCTCGACCGATTTTAATGTTTTTTTTTTGTATCTTGGATAGTTATGAGAATAGGTCGTAAAGTATTTTGCACCCTCCTACCCTCATTCCCCATTTTTTTATCGCAATTTCAGCCTTTATATATGAACAATCCGTATTAATATTATTTGTTACTCTTTCACGCCAGAACGGCTGAACGCATCTGGGTGAAGTTTGGCACAGGGATAGACTATAGTCTGGAATAATATATAGGCTACTTTTTATTTCTGAAAAATGTATGGTTCCCGTGGGATAGGCTTATATTTGTTTTCCTAGAGGCGAAACCGAGCGAAACGAGGGTGAGTCGCTGTATAATACAAAGCTAAAGAGTTTTTTATAGACTGAACGCGGGCATAGCCACGGTTTCTGCTAGTATTTTATATTTATAATACAATAACTAAATAGGTTAAACGTAATAAAAACCTATAAAAGATTAAGGGAGATCGTATTAACATAAAAAATATAAATACTATATCCGGAATTATTGGTATACATATTTTCGTCCACCATCCCTCCAAACGTAATCCCATCGACAAACATTTTTATGTAAATACGAGCTGTAACTATATTTCATGGAAATCTTTTTTATCGTCACGTCTTTATAATAATACCAATACCACTACTATGAGTTCAGTGTTTTATAATACTATTTTAGATTTACGTGTAAATTTGATATTTATATATAATAAAATTCTGAGTCAAATGTCTGTAATTCAATATTTTTTTGAAAATCTTATTGAAATAGACATTATTATCGAAACAGAGACCGAATTTGTAATTATTAGATTTTTTTCTGTCTGTCTGTCTATCTCGGAACGCATGACGAGAAAACCAAGGACAGATTTTAATGAAATTTGGTATGATGATAGCTGGTTATCTGGGTCAACATATAGGATACTTTTTACTGCGGGAAAATATCTCATCTCTGAGAAATTTATACTAACCGTTAAAATGTACCTAGGGATGAGGATGAGTTGCTAGTTTGAAATAAAACTATCATGCTCAAGGGAGAGACTAAAGTTTTAGACGTTTCAAAGGTCTTTATATAGTTGTTACAGGCGGCACCTATCCACAAAAATGCAGTCATGAGGACTTCCGACAGAAGTGAAAACTTAAAACTATAAACAAACAGATGTTATTTTTGGATATTCAAATTAATTGTTTAACCTAAAATTAAAATTTGTAAATTAAAACTGTTAATATTTATCTGGTTTTGACATCTATCGGCACTCTGAGTGTTAGCGTTAACACGTCACGTGACTATGTCCATGACGACTTACATGAATTTACTCCCCATCCAAGCTTGCCTATAGAAGTTTTCACTTCAAAAAATTTTTTTTACAGTTTTAAAAAAAATCATACTTATAGTTAATGTGATTTTAATACTATTTTAAATTCACTTAAATCATATTTTAAAAACATAATTTTTGATATTTAAAATAATATTCCATAGAAAATTTATGTTACGTTACATCAAGAAAAGATACATATGCTCAGCTATGTTTACATATAATAACTACATTTAGAATGCTTGTATTCAGCCCTTTTTAACGTCCCACTGCTGGGCACGGGCCTCCCTTCAATACCAGGGGAATCAGGCCATAGCCCACCACGCTGGCCAAGTGCGGATTGGCGAACTTCACATGTCTTTCGAAAACTTACTAGGTTTTCTCAGACATGCAGGTTTCCTCAAGATGTTTTCCTTCACCGTAAGGCAAGTAGTAATCATGTTAGAAAAGATTCGCACATGAAAATGTCAGAGGAGCAAGACCCGGGATTTGAAACCGCTTCACTCGGTTTCCCAAGCGAGTCCATTACCACTGGGCTACCACTGCCTTTAGAATGCTTATTTTTAGTTAAATATAACTATATTTTCAGATGCTTTCGCGGATTTATTTTGATTTTTGGATCCCGACGTTACGAATGCTTTACAGCAATCATGGACACAAGAGAGACTTTTATTTAGTCAAAGGTATTTAATGAAATGAATGAGTATGGAGCTATTTACTTCATGTCAACGTTTGTGAAATGATAATTAATTGATTGATGAATCGATGGCAACTAATTTATTGGATTATTTCCTTCTCCTTGAGCTCCAATTAGATTTGCTTTTTTATTCTCATTCAAATTCTGATCCCAAAGCAATTTAATTTATATTGATATTAATTAATCTCATGTAGCCTAATTTTATTATTATTTTAACTAATACTCAAGTGGCGGAACTTTACTTGGCTTTTTGTAAAATGGTGTTTTTTTTTTTCAGAAAAAATATAAAAAACTGCCTTTTTTTTTATAAAAGACCTATCACTACAATATAGTACAAAACAAAGTCGCTTCCCGCTGTCTGTCTGCCCTATGTATGCTTAGACCTTTAAAACTACGCAACGGATTTTAATGCGTTTTTTTTAATAGTTTCATATGTATAATACATACATATCATAGTGCAGGAAAGCCGAGAAATTCAAAGATTTGTATTACATACTAACCGTTAAAACGTACCTAGGGACGAACCCGAGCGAAGCGAGGGTGAGTCGCTAGTAATAGATAAATTTAAAAAGTAAAACTTTATCTGAATACAAAATTTAATCCAAATCGTTAGAGCTGTTTCCGAGATACACAAAACTTTACATATGTACAAGAATTGCTTATTTAATATTAGTACCTGGGCGACCGAGCTTCGCTCGGGGTTCTTTTTTGTTATATCGTATTTTTTAGATAAAAAAAAAAAAAACTAAAAACTTGAATAAATACAAAAAAAAGTAAAACTTTGTATTCGATCGAGATTCGATCTGAGACACACCTAAAATTGTTAATCTTGCACCTTGGTCGCTTGCCCACGATATTTATGCCTGAGTGTAAGAAATTATCGATCATATTCTGCGTAGAATAATGCAAAAGAAAACCACATGAAAACTAGAAAACACTCATTTCCCCAGACATGAGACTAATCTAGATCGATTTTTCGCCCCCGAAAACCCTCACATACCAAATTTCTGCGAAATCGTTAGAGCCGTTTCCGAGATATAATAAATGAATAAATAAATAAAGATATAAATATACAAGAATTGCTCGTTTAAATATATTAGATAGATGAGCTTTAGCGTTTAAATTACTTGAGCGATTATGAAGGCTCATGTACTTTAGAGTAAATTATGAATATTTGCTATACTATAAATAACTTGTGGTAGTTACTGATACCTCCGATATCTAAGCAGTTATGTCTTTTAGAACAAATCAAACTGCCATTGAATTTGGCGTTGCGGCCTTGACTGAAGTTGATCTTGGAGTTCAATACCAATCAAACTAAATGATGTATCCTAGATATTGTAAGACTGGAGCTTTGTTAATAGATTAACGGCTTTCTGTTTTTTTTAACTAAGAATTTTTTATTTATAGGTACATATAATAAAATTGTAACTGAGCCGAATCTGTACATTTCATATTTTTTGGAAAATCTTATTGAAAGAGACATTATTATCGATATAGAGACCGAATCAATAGTTTTTAGATCCAGATCCATCTATAGTTTTTAGATTAGGCCGAATCTATAGTGTCTGTCTGTCTGTTACTGTATCACGGAAAAACCACTGAGGGATTTTGATGAGATTTGGTATGATGATAGGTTTTTTTTAAATGTTGGGAAATGCATTTACGCATACCACCTGTAGACATACAGACGGTTATATATAGAATTTTATTATATGTATAGATAAAGAATGATATTTTATAATAAAGATGAAGGAAAAGCACTCATGCGAAGCAAGGGAAAGCCACTAGTATATTATACATTTTGAAAAATCTCTGTGCATAAAATATCTTAACATATATTCAATGTAACTGATGTATTCTCTCAAGTCTATGCAATCTGTTACAGTAATCGCCTCACCTTTCTAAATCGTCTAGTTTTTGTTCGAGCGAGGTACTTGAAAAATCACTATCGCTGATGTTAGCTATTCCTAACGATCTTCATCTTATTAATGTTCCCCATTTTTTGTATCGACAATCGATTGAATCATTTAAGATTCCCAATACACTGTGACATTCACTGTATTTTCTTTTATTGTAAATAAAAATCTAATAAATATCATAGGTACGTTTTAGACAGATATAAATAGTTATTAGCCAGCGTGAGCCATATAAATTTTAACTTTTTTCGTTATTTTTCTGATGTTTTAATACCTATTATCCTATTCCGGACTAAGAGAAATCCAAAAAATCAAATATCATAAAAATTGCTCCAGCCGTTCTTGAGTTATAAATGGTGTAACTAACAAACTACTAACTAACTAACTTTGTTTTATATATATAGATGTATATACAAAAATAGAGGTAGTGGTAGCTCAGTGGGAACGCGCGCGTATGGGAAACCGATTGAAGCGAGGTCAAATCCCGGGTCGAATCAATTGCAACGTTATTACCAAAACCACTCATTTTTTAGCTTCACACCATTCCGCCAGCAATAACTGAGCTTACCATTTTTTGTCATTTAATTATCAAGATTCTTTAAAGTACTAAACATCAGTTAACGGCAGGACAGGTCTCAAATACTATATCGACGATGGAAAGGCAAAATGTATTATCCGCCATTTAGTAAAATGTCCAGGAGAGACGATTAAAGTTTTAAAAACTTCATAACTTTTAAAGTATTGAAGATATCTCTATGAAATTTAAGTGAATTAGTAATAAAATTTATTACAAATGGATACATGTAATAAAAAATAAAGTATGTCTAATATTTGTATTAATTTATGGATTTAATACAAAATACCACAAAATCTCAGATAGGTAAAATTAGTTTATATCCAAATATTATATCCAAAAAATTTCAAGCAAAGTGTTTTATATCCAAAATATAATTTAAATATTTTCAAGTAAATTGTTTTATATCCAAATAAATGTGATATTTCTATCGAGTAAAATGACTTAAAAACAAATCCAATCATGACCAGAGAGAGGTAAACACTTTTATGTAACTTTTTCATATCTATGCGAACCTGGAAAAACAGTTGTACAGACATCATTGTATTCGAACAAAGTTGGCCAAGTGGCCCATATATGTACTTAATACATGACCATACACTTAAATATAACTTAAGCCACAAACTAAACTTTTGAAAACTTAACAAAATCCTGAAAATTGTAAAAAAATGAAAAATGAAGGTAAATGTTTTACTAAAATTATATTTATCAAAAAGTTATATTTAAAAAAACTGAATTAAACTTTTATACTGACGTTTACAATCAATAACTATACTTTTAATATTAAGTTAGTCTTTTTAAAGTCATCTCTACAAAATAAGCAAAAATTTTGAATAACATGACATTGTCAACTTTTATCAAACATAAAGTATAAGTAACATTTTTCATCAACTTTTTAGGTAATACTAAGTTATCATCTAACTCAACATAAAGAATGTCTTTAAAATCTGAGTCTGGTAGAACATCTGCCTTATTGGCGGAGGTACGAAGATTCAAATACTCACTATGATATCTTTGAGGAATGGCGAAGGTTCTACATAGTTTAACTAAGTCGCTATGCTTTTCATTAGCAATATCACTGAAGAGGGTGTCCTGCTACGTATTTGTCTGATTATTGTTTCAGAACATACGGGTACGCGACCCCGGGTTTTCGAGCCACCACTATCATACCTTTATCCAGTTCGTGAAAGTGGTGTTCAGTCCTCCCCTTTTTCTTCTCCTCCTTCTTAATGACTTCCCTCTCCCTTTCCCTCTTTTTGACCCATTCCTTATCCTGGCTTTGCCCACAAAATGTGAGGTTTTGGAGGTCAGATGGCAATCGCTCCATTTAAAACCAATTTCGCCATTTATATGTGGAGGACCAAGAAAATGCTGGGTACGGCTAGGGCGTCGCTGGTAAACGACGCGCAGGCACTTCGCCCTATACCTGCGACAAGTGGGCAAGGGCTGCCGTGTCGAGTACGGGCACGGCTAAAGAAGTTGGTACCCAGACGGAAACTCCACTTTGCAACGTGGAATATTGGCTCTCTAACAGGACGATGCAGGGAACTCGCAGATGTACTCATGAGACGTTGAGTCCAGTGAGCTTTCTTTCAGGAAACTCGCTGGAAGGGCAATAAGTCCCGTAAAATCGGATAGGGTTACCAGCTTATATACCAGCTCACAGAATGTCTTTGCGTCAGGGACTCACAGGACAAGCTGCTTTGTAACCATGCCTCTGTAAAGGAGAGATGGAAAGACTACTTCCGGGAGCTGCTGAACTACCAGCACGCATATAGTCTTCCATCAGAACCACCCCCTAACCTCGGACTTGTTGCCCCAATAACTCCTGACGAAACTCGGGATTGTCTTCGCCGCATGAAGAACCGAAAAGCGGTGGGACCTGACGACATACCGAGGCATGGAAATCGTTAGGCTCTCTTGGTGTGCTCATGCTTACTGATCTCTTTAACTGCATCGTGAACACTGGAAAGATGCCCAATCAGTGGCGTTTTAGTTTTATAACCACTATATACAAAGGCAGGGGAAGTGTTCAGAATTGTGGTAGTTATAGAGGGATCAAAATCATGTGTCACACCATGAAGCTCTTCGAACGCGTGATCGACCTCAGGCTCCGCCAAGAGTGTACTGTCTCTGAGTGTCAATATGGGTTCCAGCTGGGATCGAGCACCATGTACGTCATTTTTGCCCTCAGAACTTTGATCGGGGCTTACAGGAAGAAAAGGAGAGCTCTGCATTTGGCATTTTTGGACCTGCAGAAGGCCTTTGACTGTGTGCCTCGTCAATGTATCTGGTTGGCGTTGCGATTCAAAGGTGTGCCTAAGGCCTATATTGACATTATTAGGGATATGTACCGCGATCCCGTTTCCGTGATTAGTATTCAATGTTGTCTCGGCATACATCCAGGACCAGCCTCCATGGCTAATGATGTATGCCGATGACATAGCGCTCGTTGATGAGTGCCGGCTGGAGCTGGAGCGTAGGGTGAACCTGTGGAAGGGTACGCTTGAAAACGGCGGTCTCAAACTAAATGTGGTGAAGACTGAGTACATGGCTTGCGGGAGTCCGGACTCTAGCACCACCCAAATAGGACTTGAACCAGACGTTAAGTCGGACAAATTCAGGTACCTTGGATCCGTCCTGCATGAGTCCGGAAGCATTGATCACGACGTTCAAGTCCGTATAAGTGCTGCTTGGACCAAATGGCGGGAGGTCACAGGTGTCGTCTGTGATCGCAGAATACCGCCCAAGCTCAAGGGACAGATATACTAGAGCATCATCCGACCGGTCCTTTTATACGGAAGCGAGTGCTGGCCAGCGCTATCTCGGCACACTCAAGAGCTTCACGTCACGGAGATGAAGATGCTGAGGTGGATGTGCAGTGTAACGCGGGCTGACCGCGTACGCAAGACGTTCATCCGTGGCAGTCTCGGGGTCCGTGACGTAGCGGATAAGCTTCAAGAGCGTCGTCTGAGGTGATATGGCCATGTCGTGCTTCGGTCTGAGGACTATATCGAAAGAAAGTGCCTTGATATATCTGTCCCTGGAACAAGATCTCCCGGGCGTCCAAGAAAGCGATGGCTGGATGTCGTGAAGCAGGACATGAGAGCCAAAAGGCTAACACAGGATGATGCTAAAGACCGTGCAAAGTGGAGAAGGCTAAGCAGGAAGGCAGACCCTGGTGATAGCCGGGATTAATAATGTCAGGCAGAAGAAGAAGATCACTAAAGCGCCTACGCATCAGCCCGTACTTAAATATTATTGTCTGATTTACTGGCAATTTGCTTTATTTTGTATGGTTTAACCACCAATTTTTGTATGATATAAAAAATTATAAAGTAGTTTAATGCCAAAAATAAAACTAGTACAGTCAGTTTGAATGCAGAGTTTATTTGTAAAAAAAACAAGTAAATTTGTTTTATTGTATTAAAATTGGTTCTAGAAAGAGCAGCAAAATGACTCAACGCATAATGTTACCTTATTTTGGATAGGTAAAATATATTATCTTGGAAACAATAGCATTTTAGAGTAGAGTAAAATGTGTTAACTTACAATTACTAACATTTAAAATCGGAGTAAAATGTTTTAATTCTATTGATGAAGAAAAGTCATGTTGGGTATAATGTATCAATTACAAAAATAATAATATTATAATTTGGTAAATTGTTTTATCATTTAAATTTAGTTAAAGTCAAGCAAGGCAAAGTAGCATAAGGTAAAATTTTTTGTTGAGAGGTGTTTTTATGACAAAATCGACTATTTACTATGGAGTTAAAACACAAAAAAATATGAAAAACTTCAAAATCACTGGTGTATTAACGACCATAAAAGTCATCAGATCGAGCTGAAACCAGGACCATTCGAAAGAGCCCATTCTCCCGATTCCAACGGTATATATAACTCGATATCGCCTAAAATGGCGGTTAATACAATTTGCCTTTCCACCGTCGATATATATATATATATATATATATATATATATTTGACTGTAGGAAATAGAAAGTCAGAACTGGCCACAAGAATAAAAATCTTTGTCACTCTTCTTCTAAATAGGTAGAAGTGGTGATTTTGCATTACCTTTTATGTATATGAAGTAATATATTTGCCATTAATTACACAGGACAACAGCATATATGTTGCATGAAGTTTTGTACATGAATCTGAATAGTTTTTCTACGCTAATTTCAAAAAACTAAACCGTTTTCATGTAGCAGCTCTAGTTTTACAGATATGAGGTGACGCAATTTTATACTGAAATGCACATAGTTTCAGATATAAAAAATTATTAAATATACTTAGTCTGAATAAAATTGTCTTTTATATGATTTTATCGCATGAGGTATGTTAGGCGTATTATTCTGAATGTTCCAAGAATAATCAGTCATCATATTTACGTTCTAGTAATCCTGATATCTCTCCTCCATAGTACTAGTATCCTGGTGAAAGCGCGTTCCTCTTTTTAACATTTTTGTTAACGCCAGTTTTATATGCAAATATTGTACGATCTCTGGATACTAGTAGAGCATTAAATAACTACTAAATTGTTTTCTTCAATAAAGAAATAAAACTGTTTTCCCTGTTACGGTAATACGATTATTGCGTTTCTTTCGTCAACAGATTTTTTCTTTCAATCGGGAAACTAGAATTTCTAATGCAGGCTTAGACAGTTGAAGGTTCCTTATTAAGTCATTTAGATCGTGTTAGCTTAGTGGTCAAGGATAACCGAGGTCGTTAAGGTCACTGTCGCCACTATTGTCGTCATTATTGGTTTGTTGGTTGCACTATTCTGGATGTTCCGAGGATGTATGGTTGCTGTGGGACTAATGTATCACTAATATTTAGGACCAGTCTTATAGCAGATTGTAAGCTGGGATAAATCCATTTAGAACAATCTTTACGGTTCATTGGTATGATTTTCGAAACATCAGAAATAACAGTGGTCATGATGATTTGATGATTCACGCCAGGTTACTGCAGCTTTGTAATTGAAAGTGGTTCTTTTTTTGTTAACTCATAAATGCAAAGGCTCAACACAGCTTTTACACACCAAAATACGTATTCAGAGCTTGGCGTTTGTTGGCAATGGAAACCTGAAGAAGTCAAAATTGCTTTTTTTCACGAAGTCGGACACCTTTAAGTGCAATTTCTGTACATATATTCGTCACAAATAACAGAAAAATAATTGAGAATATTTAAAGATGTCCTTCTTGAGGAAGTCATAATGAATATTATACAGAAACTAGTTTAGTTGACTGATGCTGATTAAAATTGTCGACTACTTATTTTAATTTAAGACGGTACCTGTATCTCAAAAACTAGAGCTGCTACAAAAAATCTGATGGTAGATTTGAAATCAGCGCACCAAAATTAGTAAACAACAGTAGAAAAACTTCAGGCAACAAAAAAATAAGTCGATTTTGTTGTCCTGTGTTATTTTTCTATGTATTTATAATATTTTTTGTTTATATGTTTACTGATTGATTCCCCATACAAACTTTTATCCCAATTTTCACTTCCTTAAGGGATAATTTCCGGAATAAAAAAATATTCTATGTCCTTTCCAGGGTCTCGAACTATCTTCTTACCAAATTTCATCTAAATCGGTCCAGTAGTTTTTGAGTTTATTCGTTACAAACATACAAAAATACAAATCTTTTCTCTATATAATAGTAGTGTAGATTGTACATATACATTCCAAGCGCTCAAGTAAACCACAAGTATTTTTTCATACTATGATTTTTCCGATATATTTATAGAGTATATATATACAAAAACTGTTTTAAATTCAAAAAATCAAATGTAAACAAAAGTATTTAAAAATCTTTCGATTTAAACTGCCCCGGGTGAGATCAAGCGATATTATTTCAACTCACAACTATAAAAGCATTTGCATGTTACCAAATTTCGTATATATCGCTATACCCTACACCTTTTATGGGTAATATCTACTATACATATAATAAAATTGTAACTGATCACTGTCTGTACATAGAATATATTTGAGAAAAACGATTATTAGGGGTCTTTATTAATCGCGTTAATCTCAGAAACTGCGCGGTAAGCTTCACTTAATATTTAATATTCATTTTATTTCAATCGGTTCATAAATAAAAAAAAGTTATGTCAATTTAAATAATCATAATACTTTCTTAGATTTACGCGAATATATGACATTTTAAATAACCAAAACTCAACCAAACTCAACCAAAAATCAAAATAAATCCGCGAAATAATCCGAAAAGATAGTTTTATTTAAAATGTTAAATAATCATCTAGGAACGAACCCGAGCAAAACGAGGGTGAGTCGCTAGTTTAAATACTATTTCTTCTTATTTTGTTTAATACATTTACACAGAATATGAAAACATTAGAGTATATTGGAAATGGATTATATTACGTTGCATTGTTATATTATGTGTTTGGTAATAGTTTGAAAACGTTTGAACTAATCTCCCTTAATTGTATATCGAAATTTTCGATTTTCTAAAATGTTGAGAGTTGTTTGTTTATACCTATAATAAACACCTATCTCATTTTTCTAGTGACTGTTATATATGGCTGTAGATCATAGGGTCGTGGAGCCATTTTGGCTAAAATAGATGACATATCAAGAATTTCTCAGTAGTAATACATCAAAACTGTTGTCCAACCCAGAGCCCATCTCAGTCATGACAGATTTTCATTCCATCAAATCATAAGAGGAAAAGGAATGAGGAGTGCACTCGTGTTTGTGCACACACTTGTTTGTTGTACTAGCTCTCACATTGTTCGCTTATCCCAGTAAGATTGGGCATTGTAAGCATAATTAATTTAGGATGATATTTATGTAAAATAATTGGGACATTTTGGGACTAATTTCTAATTAGATTACCTTGGTAAAGAAAAAGTGGCGCATTTATAATTATCATAATCTACACTTTAATATTATAAAGATATAAAGTCTGTAAGATCCTGGGAAGGATATAGGATGGCTTTTATCCCGAAAATTATCACTCAAGGAGGTGAAAAGTGGGATAAAAGTTTACATGGGAAATCAATCATTTCTCAAGTAAGGGATATTAAACTCATTATACCTACGTATATATTAATACATAGTCTATCTATTCCGGACGAACGTGAGCGAAGCGAGGGTGAGTCGCTAGTTATTTATAAGAACAGTGCAAACGCAAGTGAAGTGCCCACAAATTCCATAAGAATAAACGCGAACCATTAAAAAACTATATCTATGTTAGTGGCCAAAGTTACAGCTTTTAAGTTGTCCAAAAAGTCCAAGAATTTTTAAGAATTTAACTTTGACAGTATTGCTTTAAAGGTCCACTTTAAATTCCAGTCGCATAGTCCAGGAGGACTTAAATCTAATCGAGGACCACGTTCAAATATACAGTGAATCTTCAAGAAATATAAATTGCCTCTCCACAAATCGTCTTGGGATTATTTCAGTCAGAACTTGCACCAAAATCATATTTTAAATTACAACTGCAAACTGGAAATCGTCTTGACTTATAATATTTTGTAACTTGTACATGTGAACCAAAATGCTCCAAATACATTTATGTATGGATCTTACATATTTTTATGAAGTTATACTAAAAAGTAGAAACGAATTCGTTTTCTATATTTTTTAACTATCATCCTTAATTGTATTGATAGATCCATATCTGCATGACTAAAGCTCTCACTCTTCTTATTTTCTCTCTCACTCTCATATATTTTATATGAATATAAATCAGAAGAAGTCATAGGCAATTTCGATAAAAAATTACTGTTTGCCAAAATTTTTGCTCTAAACTGGAATAGAACCTATCTGACCTCATATATACCAAGGTCGTCCAAAGCGAAGTTTTAAATATTTCTTATACAACCAAATTCTTAGTACCAGACGGTATAAAATAATATAGAATAAATTTTTCCCTAAAGTAAAAGTTTATGCAAAAGCGTGGAAACTTGTACAGTGTACACGTACTTGCTTACTTACTTGTTACTTGATTTAACTTAATATAAGCTGAGTTATGACGTAGTTTAGCTTAAAGTTAATTTTGTATTTCTTAGAAACTTCAAAATTATACTATTTTAAAAGAATATCGTATATTCTACGATTATCAATGAAGACACTATGTGAACAATAAAATAAAATAATAATAAAAAAACTTTAATTACCATTAAAAAACAATAATAAGTAACAAAATTCTTAAACTTAACTTAGGTAGTAACTCTGCTGATGCTACTAAGATCGAAATCTCGAATAGTGCTGATTTTTAATTATGCTAAGCTCTCTAGGATGTTGAGTAAAAGCAAATCAAAAATAGGATGGAAGGAAGGAATTAATCGCTAAGGGAATCAAAAAAAAAAATAAAAAAAATAAAGAGTGCGTGTATGAATGTGTACACGCGCAAGAATTAAAACTTCTGTAGGTTATCGGTACTCTTTATGAAACTCAATTCATGTTTTAAATAATTAGGATAGGTGAGATACTTAAAATAACGCATATTTGGCATATTACAATCATATATTTATAGAATATCATTTAAGGAAAGAATATAATATATCATTTGTCAGACAATAACAACGGTTACCATGGCACGTACATTTTTTCGTAACGTATTCACCAGCTTACCCCCCGAGTCAAGGGTGTGTAAAGAAGTTTTACTTCAACGAGTAGTACTATTGCAATAATCGAATCCATGACCAATCAAATTATATTCCGAACGAATGTATACAATTTGCTCCAGACAATAATTTATATAAGTAATTAATTAAAATGATTGATTGGCCTCATTCATATAAAACCGTATATTTATTGCAATAATAAATGAATTTATCTTCGTGAATAATTCACGTTATTGTTTCCTATACTTTAATAAAATAATCATATTATGTACATTGATCGAAATAATTTTAAGCAATATGTTATGAAATGCAAATAAAACTTATCTATACACTAGTGACTTGCTCTCGCTTCGCGTCGGGTTCTTCCCTAGACAAAAACAAATGTATCCCACGGGAACCGTATATTTTTCCGGGATGATATATAGCCTCTAACCTTCCTCAGTTAACGGGCTATCTAAAACAAAAACAATTTTTCAAATCGGACTAGTAGTTCCTGAAATTAGCGCGTTTAACCAAACAAACTCTTCAGCTTTATAATATTACTAGAGACTCACCCTCGTTTCGCTTCGGGTTCGTCTCTAGACAAAAATAACTCTATCCCACGGGAACCGTACATTTTTCCGGGATGATATATAAAGCCTAAAGCCTTCGTCGATAAATGGACTATCCAACACAAAAAGATTTTTTTAATTCCATCCAGTAGTTCCTGAGATCAGCGCGTTCAACCAAACAAACAAACAATCAAACAAACTCTTCAGCTTTATAATATTAGTATAGATAGTATAGATATAATAAAATTCTGAGTCAATTCTGTACAGTAAATATTTTTTGGAAAATATTATTGAAATAGTCATTATTATCGATAAAGAGATCGAATCTATAGTTTTTAGAATATTTGTCTGTCTGTCTGTTTGGGAACGCATCACGAGGACACCACTGGACAGATTTTTATGAAATTCGATATGGTGATATTTGGTTATCCGGGTATATAGGATACTTTTTACTGCGGAAAAATGTCTCATCTCTGAGAAATCTATACTAAACGTTAAAACGAAGCGAGGGTGAGTTGCTAGTATTATATAAAAATGAAATATAAATAATGACTAAGTTGTGATGTGCGACATTTGTCATGGGACTAACTCAAATGTACTATTAAATATATTTTTTTCGCATTCATTTGAATATTTCAAAATTTTTAGCAGAATATTACGTTTTTAAGGGATATGACTTATGATAGTATATTTTTGAGAAAAAAAAGTGCTTATGTCGATATAAACTGTTGATGGATTTCCAAAAAAAAATTGAAGATAATTCAGGTATACTAGTGATCGCCGCGTGGTTGAAAATCAACCAAAATTCATTAAGTTTGATCGATATTGAGGTTCTTTTTTCAAAGTTATATAGATAACCTATAATATCCAAAAGAATTTTCAAACGGGCCCATAGATTCAGAGATTTGCACGTTTAGACAAATAAACTTTTCACCTATATAATATGTAAGTACTCGTATAATATTGATGAAGGTTATCCAACATCATACTCCTTTTAGCAGTGAAGTAATTATATATAAATAAAATACGCGAGCGGATCCGCGGAAAAAAAGGAAAGTCAATAAATTTTGGCTTTCTGCAGTCCTTTTCTATATAAACTTTAACTATGCCAAAGCTCACCCTCCGTACATGCAATATGCTTAAAAAGGGGTTCAAAGTTTTCTCTTCACCTATTAATACGAGTATATAGATTCTTCCATGTATGCTATGCTATATTTTGAATTATTACGAATCTATTTTAACGATTTTTCTTAAAAAAAAGATTATTATACTTCAAATTATAGAATTTAAAGCATAACTATTGATTTTTAAGTTAAAAAGTTTCAATAAAACATTACACTAGAGATCCAAACGATGACAATCTATAAAATCAGAAGTGCTACGAAACTTTGAAAAATTGAACAACTTTGTTAATTTTCTAAAATATGCTTAGGAAATTATAAAGCCACGAGCGACATCTCGCTTCGGTAGCGTTTGAATTACTTTATTACATCAGATACCGCAATATCTTGCGTGACCAAAAACTCGACAAAAGTTTTATTAGAACCATAAATTATTATACTTGATTACAGTGTATTTGGTATAGTTTAATAATCAGTTCGAGGAAACAAAAATATATTAATTATGATACTACTAGCGATTCACCCACGCTTCGCTCGCTTTCGTCCCTAGGTACGTTTTAACGGTTAGGATGGAATACAAATCTTTAAATTTCTCTTCTTTTGTGTACTATAATATGCATGTATACATATTAACTTTTCTCTTGAATCACTCTATCTATTAAAAAAACCGCATCAAAATCCGTAGTAGTTTTAAAGTATACATAGGGACAGACAACGGGAAGCGACTTTGTTTTATATTATGTATTGAAAAAGGAGTAAAATATCAACGTTTTGGATTGTTCGTATTGGAATAATATTTTAAATAGAAAACGTACAGTAAATCATTCATACATAAAAATCAGCCTAGCGAGTCTGACTCGTGCATGTAGATAAGCATAATCATTTCAAACATTACGTCTCATACGGACGTATAAACATTCGGATGTTGGTCTGGTTATTGCGAAATTATGAAGGATTCACCCTAACAAAAAATTACTAAAATTCATATATTGTATGTAATCTATAATTTTTACAAGTCTGAATGCTTATAAAAAATAGGTAGTACTTATTTTTGAAAATAATTGTATAATTTTGTGGGTAGGTGCTGTCTGTAACACCTATATAACCTTTGAGATGTGTAACACCTTAGTCTCTCCCGCGACCATGATTGCTGTAAAGCATTCGAAACGTCAAGAACCAAAAATCAAGTTAAATCCGAAAAAAAATATCCCAAAAGATAATTTTATATAAATATACATCTTTTTTTATTAAAAAGAAATAACAATGTATCCACTTTCGGTCTTTTTCAAATCGATGAATATTTAAAAGGTAAAAACAAGAAAGATATCTCTAATAATAATAATGTCCTTCTGACCGATTTCGGCAATGGCGGCCAATCTCACTGAGATTAGCCAGATGCGCAGGAGATATTATAGTGCACAAGTGTACGCGCAGACACAAGTACACTCTCTATATCTTTTCCTCTCAAAGTACGATACTTCAACACGGACGGTGAGAGTTAAGATACAGGACCGACGGCTTTACATGCTCTCCGAGGCACGGGGGTTAAACACCGCCAACTTCCCGACTCCAGGTTATTACTTAGAATATCTTAACATAAACTCCGTAATTAAACTTGGCCCGACCCGGGACTCGAACCCAGGACTTCCGGATCTGCAGTCTGGATGCTAGCCACTAGAACATCAAGGCAGTCTGCAATATGTATTTAAGTATTCAGCCCTTTTTTTACGTCTCACTGCTGGGCACGGGCCTCCCTTCAATACGAGGGGGATCAGGCCATAGTTTGTAATAAATACTTCTTAATAAAAAAAAACAAAAAACAAAATTTACCCTTGTGGGTAGAATTAATTGAAATAGATTTTGAAACTTACCCTAAGTCACTTAGATGTCACTTAGACATATTAGTTATGATATACAAAGGCATTTAAGGCGTCAACTTTCGAAGAAACCATCCCCAACAAACATACCATACACTACCCTGTCAAAAGTAATTAAGGAACACTAATAATTGGGTGAAGGGTAGAGTTATGAGGATGTTTACAATTTTAAGGCAAGAGGAAGCTAATCTTGCCCTACTAATCTAATATATCCGTTATAAATCAACGACCCTTGATGAAATAATTGAAATGGATTTCAGTGTTTTGCAAAAACAATTTACTGATTAATATTATTTTTCTATTTTACTTGTCTAGTGGCTAGCGTACGGAAGCAGTTCGGTAGGTTCTGGGTTCCAGTCCCGGGTTGGGAAAATTGCTTAGTTCTCAATAATGGTCATTCCAGTTTCTTGGAGAACATATAAAGTTGCCGGTGTACGTCTGATCTATCACCGATCGCATTAAATTGCTCTTACTGGAGTATGAAAGTTAAAGGAATAGTGTAATTGTATTTATACTTCTAGGTCACCGTGGTCGAAATTGGTCAGGAAGAATTATTATATTACTAGCAACTGATGCTCGCTTTACTCTCGTTTACGTTACGCCCTAGGTACATTTTCACGGTTATTAAAGAATAAACTATATATATGTACATACATATGTATAGAAAAGTAAGTACCTACTTAAAAAATTAAAAAAAATATATGTATCCCTTACTTGAGAAATGATTCCCCTTACGGACTTCCATCGCCCTTTACACCCGCTCAAGGGATGATTTCAGCATAAAAACTATCCTATGTCCTTCCCAGGGTCTCAAACTATCTCCATACCAAACATCATCTAAATCGGTTCAGCGGATTAAGCGTGAAAAGGTAACAGACAGACAGACAGAGTTACTTTCGTATTTGTAATATTAGTATGGATTATTTATTGTTGATAATTTTTGGATTGTACTTATGAAGGCTAAAGCTAAATAAAACCTAACCTACAAACATTTTCACATTCACTATAAATTTTCCAGCAGTGAAAGGTGGGTGAGAGGTGCGTCAATAAAAAGTAGCCTGCCTATGTGTTAATTAAGGCTATTAATTTATCTATCTTCCCATTAGAACGTCGTTAGAGTTCCGCTGAAGTGAAATAAAGATTTATCACACTCTAACATTTATCTGCCCAATGATGAAAACCCCTGACAAGTTATTTTTTAGTCGATTTCTTTTTCTCTTATTTGTCACCGATTTTCTTTTTTTTTAGATAGGTATTGACGGGCTTAAGTGTTATTAATAAAAAAAAATTGGGAAACAGTTTGTTTATATATAGACAGTTTAATTCTATTTATACGTTCTATATATACGTTTTCCTTCAATGATTATTGTGGTCGAATTTCGACCACTAGGCAAACACTAGTAAAGCTGTGAACTTAATCTCAAAAACTTAAACCCGATGAGCAGTTACAGCGTGAAATATGTACATTGTACACACAAATAATAAATAAATAAATATGTTGGGATACTAACACAGCACCATCTAGTTCCATGGTAAGCTACGAGGCTTGTGTTATGGATACCAGATAGTTGATACACTACACATATATAACTTTAAATCCATACATTATAAATATAAAAGACTGGACACCTATCACTGAAGTACAAATATTCGTGCTCATGACACAAATGAATGCTCCCAGCGGAACTCGAACCCACGACCGCTGGCACAGCAAGTAGGGTCACTACAAACTGAGCCATACAAACTTACAGATTCACCCTCATTTACATATATGTAAGTGTAGTAAGAAGAATAGATTTTCCCAACATGTATACATCTGATTCATTACCAAGTCCTCCCCCTCTTGATAAATACAGTCATAAATTAGCCCATTGGTTTTTGTATTAAAATCACTTTGAATTTCATGTGAATGGAGGCAAGCCTACCAGGAATTAATGTTATATTATACTCGATGTGAAATACATTATGAAATTCCAATATTAAGTAAAATAATCACGTATTATTGAAGGGATCTATTGTAAACATATAAAATAATGTCAATTGTCATGATTGATTATTATCTACTAGCGACTCACCCTCGCTCCGCTTGGGTTCGTCCCTAGAAGCTTTTTAACGGTTAGTATAGATTTCTCAGAGATGAGATATTTTCCCGCAGTAAAAAGTATACTATATGTTGACCCGGATAACCAGCTATCATCATACCTAATTTCATCAAAATCTGTCTAGTGGGTTTTTCGTGATGCATTCCCAGATAGAACGACAGAGAGACAGACAGACAAAAATTCTAAAAACTATAGATTCGGCCTCTGTATTAATAATAATAACTATTTAAATAAGATTTTTCAAAAACTATGATTGCTATAAAGTATTCGAAACAACGGGAACCAAAAATCAAAATGAATCCGCGAAATAATTCGAAAAGATATTTTTAATTTAATACAAAATCTTTATTAAGCTTAAACCCAAAACTTTAGATAAAGCCTAAGCGTTTACTGTCCTGATAAAATCGCAAAATTATTTTGGGCTCTAAAAAAGTTTTTACTACTATCACAAACCTGGCATTATTAGATTTCATATCATGGTTCATAAAGCGTTCAAGGTTGGCAGTTGGCGCCACATGTCACGTTTTCGCTTTTGCTGTCTCATTGAACATGTAGTTTGGATTGATATAACGTTATCTAAACTACACAATGTTACTTCTGTTAAATAAAATATGTTAATGTAAAATGTTTTTAGTTAAAACATTTTTGTTAATTATTCTTTGTGGTTTTAATACAAATACTTTATTTTAATGTTTTTATAAACACCCATGACTGGAGTACAAGCATTCGTGCTCATCACATAAATGAATGCCCCCAGCGGGACTCGAAACTGCGACCGGTGGCACAGTTAATAGGTTCACTACAAACTGAGCCAAAGGTGTCGTCATACCACGTACTTATTGTAATCTTTAATTAAACTTAATACTTATTGTATCATTTTGAAAATAAATATGGAAATCTGTGGTTGTTAGTTTTTCTCAAAATCTTTGTTATGACTGAGCACATTAGAATGGAAAATGAGGCATGGGTCCTTAATTATCGCATAATCTATAAAATTTTCGCTGTAGGATAATTTGGCGTCATTTTTGAATTTGTTTAAAACTATAATATAATTTTGTGGGTAGATACTGTCTGTAACAAGTATGTATTTATTGAAACCTTCACAAATATATGCATGAATTTTGAGTTGTAAGAATGTATTTATTCATTGGTCTATTTGCATAACATAAGCAAAAAATCATTCAACCCATTTTCATAAGAATTTTACTAAAAAATAAATAAAAAAATCGGTCAAGTGCGAGTCGAATTCGCACACGAAGTGTTCCGTACCATCATACATATATTTTTTATTAATATGACTTTTACTTTATGTATGTAGTATATTAACTTCGATGATCGATTACGAACGTTTCAAAAATGTTTCTCATATTTTCATTATTTTTTCTTATAGCGGCAATAGAAATACATACTCTGTGAAAATTTCAACTCTCTACCTATTACGGTCTATAAGATTCAACCCCCTGACAGACGGACGTACGGACTATAGAGGCTTAGTAATAGGGTTCCGTTGGCACTCTTCGGGTACGGAACCCTAAAAACAACATTTAACATGTGAAACAACAGTTGAAATTTTAAATGTGAACTTTTACTGGGTTTATTCAATACAAATGTGTTTCAGAGTTTCTATTTCAATGCAACGTCAGGAAGTCGAGATACGAGACTGAATAGTCGGTACGGACACAGATATGGGGTGTTAAATAACGTCAACGAAAAAACTGACAGGACTCGTTACTACGTTTACGTTCGTACGTTTTAATAAAGACGTATATACAGTGAGAGCGTTGAATTATTTATACATATAATAAAATTGTAACTAAGCCGAATCTGTACGTTAAATAGTTTTTGAAAGTTCTTATTGAAATAGACATTATTATCGATACAGAGACCGAATCTGTAGTTTTTAGATTTTTCGTCTGTCTGTCTGTCTGTTACCGCATCGCGGAAAAACCACTGGAGGGATTTTGATGAAATTTGGTATGATGGTAGGTGGTTTTACTGCAGGAAAATATCTCGTCTCTGAGAAATCTATACTAAACGTTAAAACGTAAGAAGGGACGAACGCGAGCGGAGCGAGGCTGAGTCGCTAGTACAAGAATAATATCTATGAAGCAGATTTTATGTATAGATTTTATATTGAAGTAATATTAGCATTTTTTTATCCTAAATTACTTTTAAACATATAATTTGTATTTTTTTTTTATTCGCCTCCTAAAAACTTTTTTTTTTTATATCTACTCGATTAGTTTGGAAGAAATTCTTTTTTATAGACACAAATTAGCGCCTGAAATCCGCCATTTCAATTTTTAATTATTTTTATATAGCCTATGACACTTGCGATATCAAGACGAATCTAACGACGTATAAATCACATACATACATAGACTGATAAATACATTTCGCGCAGTCGGGTAAAAAAACAGAATATTACTAAAATCATAATTTCTTGATACAAGATATAAATTTATATGAAAGAATCTCCTTCTTATGAACCTTAGTGGAATGAACCCTTCAAGCTAATGGGTGCCAGTAAGAATTATTCTACTCTACACATATCATCTTACTGACGAATGGCATTATTATACTAAAAAAACCTTTTAAGCACATATAATGTAAATAAAAACGCTCACGCATTCACGTCATATATCAAACGTCCAACGCAGTCTTATGGATAAAAATAATTAAAATTACTCAATAGAAGTTTCTAAGATGAACTCTCTTTGTTCCTTTAATGGAATCTCTTAGTAATATGAGAGTGTGTTATAATAATTACTGTTTTATTATATAATGTGCTATTATAACGTTCCGTTTGACTTATTTTGTTTAAACCAATTAGAATATGCCGTTTGGTGCAGGTTCGTGTCCAATAAAACTAAATAGTTTATTTAAGCTATTTTATTAACTCTTAGATATAGTCTTGGAAAGGCTAGACTTATCTTTTTAATGTTCCACTGCTGGGCACAGACCTCCCTTCAATACGAGGGGGATCAGTCCATAGTCCACCATGCTGGCCAAGTGTGAGTTGGCGGACTACATAATATGTCTTTATAAATTCTCTCAGACATGCAGGTTTCCTCATGATATTTTCCTTCACCGTAAAGCAAGTGGTAATCATGTTAGAAATGATTCGCACACGAAAATATCAGAGGTGTGAAACCCGGGATTTGAACCCGCTTCACTCGGTTTTTCAAGTAAGGGCGTTACCACTGAGCTATGACTGCCTTATTTAAGTATAATTTATTTTGTTTAATGGATATTTAATATTTTATTTTTATTTCAATCGACTAAGTAGATTCACTGATAAAGCTGGAACACTCTATATAAAATATATTTTAGCTTTTAACTATAAAGGAACACAAGCTTACAAATCAATTTAAACGTAGTTTAAACACTTAATTTTTTTCAGATTATAATTTATGTGCCTTTGAGGTATAGGCTATTTATTAAAAAAAAATTCGCAATTGATAAAATTAATATGTAAAACGCATAAGAAATATACATATACGACGACGAATATTTTGACGACACGTTTGGCTCAGTTTGTTATGTCGCGGTCGCGGGTTCGAGTCCCGCTGGATGCATTCATTTGTGTAATGAACATATGTGTTTATACTGCAGTAATAAGTGTTTATTTTTATAATACGTATTTATTTAAAGTTATATATGTGTAGTGTTCAACTATCCGGTATCCATAATACAAGCCTCGTAGCTTACCATGGAATTAGATGGTGCTGTGTGTTAATGTCCCAACATATTATTATTATTATATAAGAAAGTGTCAGAGAGATAAGGATTTAATAAATAGCGGTAGTGGAAATAATTAGTGGTTTTAGAGTAAACATGTCTACAAGATGGCTGGCAGAATTTACACTGAAATATAATTAAATGGCGTTTTTTAATTAATAAATACAAGACTCTGTTGTTACCAACATTCCAAATACGAGTTGTCACAATATTTTAACAACAGGAAAAAAAGGGACATTATAAAATATTTCATTCTAAAAACCGCTTAGTTGCCCAAAATGGGGTCGAGGCAATAAAAGTGCGTTGGAACTAGGGTTGGCACAGTTGTCGATATGGAATATTTATTATCTAAAAGTATATCATGGTGTTGCAGTGGCGTCCAATTTTTATACTTTTTTTTTTGTTTTGATAATTTATTATTTTTTCAGTTGCAAGAGCCAAGTTTTTGTGTCTTACTAAGAAAATATATTTTGCGACAAATATGGAATTTCTTTGTAAATTACTGGGTAAATAATAATTGTTCCAAGAACTACGATAATATTTAGCGTATTGAAGGAAGCTGAAGTGGGACGTTAAAAGGGGCTTAATACTGCTAATACTATCGAAGTTCTTGTCGTACTAACAAACAATTTTTATAATTTTGGTCTGCTTTAGTCTAAGACTGGATCAATATCTTGAATGTTTCTTTTGTTTTGCTTCTTTGTTGAAAATAAATTTAAAATTCTGATATACAAAAATCACTGTACCCTTTAAAAGAGCAAATATTGAACGGAGTTTATATTGAAATTCAGTGGATATTGTAGGAATTTATGCTATTTGTTGATGAATTACTTACTTAGACAATCATACATGTATGCTGCTTGTAGTAACTGGTATCTTAATAAAATCCTATAATCCCTTTAACGTTGTGGTAAGACAATTTTTAATCAAAATAGTGAATCGTTTCTTTGATTTTTTTACAAATTCCGAAGAGATGACACATCTATTATCTCGGTAAGAGATCAGGCACAGGACTAAGATTGCATTTAAGTCTGTCGTAGGACTTGAGGTGTACACGCCACTAATTACCTAACCTCGTGCTGCTAAGAAAAAAAACTTAACAGAATAACTATTCTTGAAATTAAACCTATCGACAAACCGAATCAAACTAACCGATAAAACCAACTCAAACTGACCGATAAATCCGACTCAACCCCTAATTTTCATCTGATTTAATAGCCAATAAGGCAGTTATAAAAAAATAAGGCAGAAATGTACTTTGCTTTTTACACTTTTTATGATTTTTAATTTAAATTTTATGACCTCTTTTTGGATACACATTGAATTGCTTACCAATTTAATAATAGAATGAAAATAAATATATATATTTTTTATTATGAATTTTAGTCAGAAGCTTCGTAGAAAGTAAAAAATTCAGATCTTTGTCCACTTTAACTGTACAAAATTCAATTCAACAACTTTAAAAAACTACAATACTAAAGCCCATATACTCGTACTGTATTCACTTTTTAATAATCCAGTTAAATCTAATATATAAATATGTCGCAAAATTGGAATATTCGAATTATTAATATAATACATTATGTAAATACTAAAAGAAAATTACATTGAATCTAAAAAACTTAAATAAGAAACTCGAACTAATTAACCGTATTCATAAAACAAAACATAAAAAGTCAATGCCAACGTTTTACAGCATAACTTTTAACTGGCAGCCCTGGCGCTAGTGTTTCTTGACCCGTTTCTGTTAAGGATTTCCTTACTTGCCAAGCTGAGGATTTCTGTAGATATTAACTAACATTTCTTATTACAAAGTTTATTGTTACGGTTGAATGGAAAAGGTTTAGTGAAGTTGTAAGCGGTTAAAGAATATGACAGGTACATTATACGTATAATTTTATTTTACCTTGAAGGTTTTTTTTTTTTTTATTTTTAGATTTATACAGTGCTCCCCTGACACTAGTCAGAGACTTTGGTATTTCTATTCTTTACAATTCAACAGTACATTTGTTGTTAAACTAACACTTATATTGTGTTTACATTTATTGTTTACTATTTATTGCTATGGATGGTTGTCGTGCTTTTAAAAATATTGGAGTTGGTACGCTCTCTGCATTTTGACCGTACCATAGGGACGCTAGAAGGATCTAGCGAGTATAGTACCGGCTTTGGTGGTCATTTTTGGGTAACTAATAAGAGGATAGTTTGTTTTTTTTTTTTTTTTTTTTTTTTTTTTTTTGTACTATGCCTCTTATTTACAGTTTTTGTAACATACGTGCAGAAAGCAATAAAGATCTTTTGGTGTTCTTTATCTGTGAGGAGTTTACATAAGTTTTCTATAGTTACATTTAAGTTGGTCTGGTTTTCTAGGTCACAGCGGGCTATGCTGAATCTTGGGCATTCTGTTATTAAATGAATGATTGTTTCTTCAGCTTCAGGGTCGCATATGCACCCTGAGCTGGTGGTGCATTTAAATCGCGCCAAGTATTCAGCGTATCCGCCGTGACCTGTTAGTGCCTGTGTTAAGACTGGTTTTAGAGCTACTTTGTTTATAAATTTATATGCTATTGGTATGCTGGGCAAAAATATTTTTGTAACTTTACCTTTTTCACTAGTTCTATACTTTTCATCCCATTGTGCCACCGTTTCTGCTCGGATTATAGCTTTTAAAGAGGAAATGGGGAGGGAGTTGTACACCGGAGAGGTCTTATTATTGTGGGTCGCTGCCTTCGCGAGCTCGTCTGCCTTTTCATTACCCTTTATTCCCACGTGCGCTCTTACCCAGAAGAATTGTAATGTCTTTTCTGTTTTGTTTATATTGTATATGTTTTTCTTTGTGGGGAGCGCCAGTGGGTGGGTAGTTTCATACTTGCTGAGCAGGTCATACCTTGAAGGTTGAAGGTTACTTAGATTTTTTTCGTATCCTATAATGTATTTAATCGATATAAAATTAAATTAACATCTAGCAGAACCCGCGGTTTAGCTCGCGCTAAAATTATAAAAAAACTCTAAAAAGGTTTCATACAAACTATCATCCCTCACTATCTCCACACAAATAATCACGCTAATCCATCTCTCTGTTTTGATGTGAAAGAAGGACAAACAAACAAACAAACATTCTCACATTTATATTATATATACTCGTAATAATAATAATGTCCTCCTGACCGCCACCGCCACAGCGGCCAATCTCATTGAGACTAGCCAACTGCGCAGGAGATATTATAGTGCACAAATGTACGCGCAGACACAAGTGCACTCTCTATTCCTGTCACTCTCATACTCCGGTGGGACGACTACTCGACACGACCAGTGAGAGTTAAGGCGCAGGACCGACGGCTTTACGTGGTCTCCGAGGCACGGGGGTGAAACACCGCGAACTTCCCAACTCCGGGCTGTTACTGAGGCTTACTATACAGAAAGACTCAATAACTAAACTTGGCCCGACCCGGGACTAGAACCCAGGACCTCTGGGTGTGCAGCCGTACATATTAGCCACTACACCACCGAGGCAGTCATACTCGTAATATAAAGTATGGAACTATGAATTTAGATTATTTAGGCAAATATTTAGTACTATTTGTGTGTATGTTAATGTAGTAATATTATATTTTATCTAAGTATCAACATTTCATTACACAATGAGGAAAATATATTACTTCCTTATTACTTAACCCTGCTATAGCTTCATTGCTTTTCTTAAAGAGACACATTTTCGTAGCTTTTCATTCTAAAAGTTCATAATCGTTAGAGTAATTAGTGCTAAAAAGAATCCTTTTATTAATTTATTTTAATAAATAATTAATGAAATAACAGACGAACGTTTAAGAAATGAAGACAGAAATTGAGAACTTTGGACAAAAAATAAAAAATCAAGAGTCTCAGCTGGATTCAAGTTGACATTGAATAAAAATATTTTATGCGAATTATTAAAAAGTTTCAATAACTTCTCCTCTGTCGGGGAATTACCTGCCTTATGATTTTAGATTTAAATTTTCTGTACAATATTTGAGGGCAATCATTCAAATTGATTTATTTATTCTGCAAATGGCTTCATTTATGTTAAAGATTAAGTTTATTGTTTGTTTAAATGGATTTAATGTCTGGAATTAGCAGGCTAGGTTTAGAAAAGAAATTAGAATTTTTATAGCTTTTTTATTAGGGATATAAAAGTTATTTAAGTACACACACTACAAAAATTTACGAGATGATGCTTTAAGACATTATACATGTTGTCAGCATGAGAGCAGATAGAAAAGTACTCGGATAATTATAGTTATAAAAAACATGTTTATACTTTTTTTGTAAAAAATTGAATCCTTTCCATAAAAGATAACTATATAGAAAAATTTAAACAGTAAATTCGTATCTAAATACAAAATTTGATCCAAATCGTTAGACTCGTTTCTGAGATACGCGTAATAAATAGTACAGTAATATATACATTGCTCATTTAATATTACAACGTATGATAAACTACGTCAACGGAACCACGGGCTAAAGCTCGTGAAGTCATAAATAAAATAAATAAATAAATATATTGGTACATTAACAAACAGCACCATCTAGTTCCATGGTAAGCTACGAGGCTTGTATTATGGATACCAGGTAGTTGATACACTACACATATATAACTTTAAATACATACATATTATAAATATAAACACCCATGACTGGAGTACAAACTTTCGTGTTCGTCACACAAATGAATGCCCCCATCGGGACTCGAACCTGCGACCGCTGGCACAGCGAGTAAGGTCACTACAAACTGAGCCAAACGTGTCGTCTTATACTAATATACCGTTTTAGTTACAAATTTAAGCTTTCTACTTGATTTTTTAACTATTTTTAAAAAACATACAACTTAATTAAACTGAACTGAAACTATTATATACACTATAATTAAGAAAAACGAACCTATACAGTCATTGAGAAGTGGCAGCCCCATTTTTACTCCAAAGAAAGAAGCCGCAGGCGAATTAAAGTTAATTACAAAGTTATACAAGCGTTCAGTTTACTAATTACAACCGGTACGGAAATTAGAACGCAAAACTCGAGGACATTACGCGAATCAGTGACAGTTCTGTTTATACATAGTTTGTTGAAGTACGTTCGTTAAAAAGAAAAAAATTTATATTTACGTTGCTATAAGTATGTGGTTCACATTTTTAGTAGCTTTTTTACGTTTCATTTGTACGTGTGTACGTACTTAGCCCAGTTTAATATCCCACTATTGGGCACGGGCCTCTTTTCTACGTGAGGGATCCCGGATCAGGCCATAGATCTACCACGCCAGCAAACTACACTTGCTAAGCTTTCTCAGATATGCAGCTTTCCTCACGATGTTTTCCTTCACCGTAAGACAAATGGTAATCATCATCAATCAATGATGGTAAAAATGATTCGTACATGAGAATATCATAGATGCGAGACCCGGTATATACCCGGTATATGGTCAGGCTGGGAAACGACAACAAACAAGGAGCCATTGTTGCCAAAGGGTGCCCACAAGGAGGGGTGCTGTCACCTCTTCTGTGGAACCTCGTAGTCAACGATTTAATAACCCTACTCAACGACAAAAAATTTTACACAATAGGATATGCAGATGACCTAGCAATCCTTGTAACAGGCAAATTCGCAAGTACGATCTGTGAATTAACACAGACGGCCCTGAAAATAGTGGAAAAATGGTGTAAAGATTATAATCTGACGGTCAATCCACATAAAACAGAATTAATAATGTTCACAAACAAAAGAATCTTGGGGAATTACACCCTACCGAAACTCTTTAACTCAACCCTGACACTAACAACAGAAGTAAAATACCTAGGAATTACTCTAGACAACAAACTAAACTGGTCCAAACACCTAGACAACAAATTAAACAAAGCCAGTATCACCTTCTGGCAATGCAGAAGAATGCTAGGTAAAAAATGGGGTCTCAACCCCAAACTAACCCTATGGCTGTATACGGCAGTTATACGACCTATGATCAGCTATGGTGCCGTGGTATGGTGGCGCAGAACACTCCTAACTACAGCACAAACTAAGCTACAAAGCTGGCAGAGGCTAGTGTGCATGGCAGTGACGGGCTGCATGAGGACAACACCCACCGCGGCCCTCGAAGCCATGTTAAATCTTCTACCACTACACCTGTATATACAACAAGAAGCGGCGACTACTGCGATAAGACTAGATAGTCAAAAGCTGCTAAGAAAAACAGACACACCGCACACAAAAATTTTAACGGACGTAGTCAAGGACATTCCTCTCGCGGGAGCACCCAACGACGGAATACAAATAAGATATATTTTTGACAAAAAATACAAAATACAGCTAGAGGAAGACACATATGAAGGTCACGATAGCAAAAACCTGAGAATATACACCGACGGCTCGAAAACCAAATCAGGAACAGGCTGTGGGATATTCTCTGATGATCTAAACATTAAAACTTCAATACCTTTAGGTACCTACAACACAGTATTCCAAGCTGAATGTCTAGGTATACTTGAGGCAGCCAGAACAATTGCGACAAAGGATGTAAAAGGTTACTCCATTCGCATACTATCAGACAGTATGTCAGTCTTACAAGCATTAAATAGTAACACCACCACATCAGGTTTGATCTATGAATGTCACAACGCTTTAACACAGGTAAGTGACCAAAATGAGATCACCTTACAATGGATTAAAGGCCATAGTAACTCGTGGGGAAATGATAGGGCTGATGAGCTAGCAAGAAGAGGTTCCGACATTACGACGATAGGACCAGAGCCTATCGTCTCACTACCTTCCTGCTGGCTCAAAAGCCAAATCCGACAACGCACTAAACGCCAACACAATAAACTATGGCGTGAGGTCGTAGATTGCAGACAGGCGAGGGAATCGCTCCCAACCATCGACGCCAAAATGACTAACCGTCTAATCAAACTCAACAGACCTCAAATTAGACAGATAACTGCGGCCCTAACGGGGCACGGACCTTACAACAAACATCTATTTAATATAGGTATAACCGACAGCCCACTTTGCAGGGCCTGCATGAGGGCTGATGAAACGGCTGCACATGTTATTTTGTACTGTCCAGGTGTAGCGGCATACCGGGCACAACATCTTGGGACCCCCAGCACACTCCCGGAAACATTTGGCAAAACGAAGAAATTGCTGAACTTCCTGGAGGAACTGGGATGGCAAGAATGAAACAAATCTAATTTCCCCCCACACGCAAAATAGGCGCATAGTCGTCGAGTTGCGGAGAACAGCCCGAACATACCATACCATACCATACCATACCCGGTATATACACCAGCTTCACTTGGTTGCCCAAGCTAACGCGTTACAACTGGTCTACCACAGCCTACATTTGTTTTTCATTTGTTACTATTTTAACCAATTCTAATTGTCGTATTGATTGAAATTTTGCTAATATAATACTTTCCTTAGTTCATTTCTTTGTATTTACGAATTTATCATTGTATTAAAATTATTTTATCGAATTTTTTATATCTTAGACATACATAGATGTTTCATCCTTATTGCGAAGCTTACAACATTTATGTCTCCAACTACATATATTATTTCGTTAATTTTTTCTCATCTTTACTAAATGTATACAGCGACTAAATAAAGGCTATGATGTAAAATTTTAGAACGTATTCCATATCGCACGTTATACTTGGTGCACTTGGCGAATGAGAGCTAGATGGAAAAAAATGTAATATTTCGACCGTCACGACACTTTTTTATTTACTACTAGCGACTCACCCTCGCTTCGCTCGAGTTCGTCCCTAGGTACGTCTTAACGGTTATTATGAAATATAAATCTTTAAACTCGGCTTTTTCTGTACTATAATATGCATATATTATACATATGAATGTTCCGCTTGAATCATTCTATCTATTAAAGAAACCGCATCAAAATCCGTTGCGTAGTTTTAAAGATTTAAGCATACATAGGGACAGACAGACAGCGGGAAGCGACTTTGTTTTATACTATGTGAAGAGCACTCCATGTGACACAATCACAAGTACCAGACGATCATAAGTGCTAAAAGTGTAATAAGAGTGTAATATGTAAGTAGTTCGTATGTCATTAATGACGGGGCCCTACATATACATGTAATGAACATTCCTTGAGGTTTGTGGTCCCCTGGTACTCGTGACAATGATTGTAATACAATATATTATGAGCCAAGGGCATAAACCCATAATGTGACATCATCATAAGTACCAGGTAGTATAATTATATTATTTAGTATACTATACCCACTTGGGTAAGATAAGTGTTAAGGAATAAAATAAATAAATAAAATAGATATGTTGGGACAATAACACAGCACCATCTAGTTCCATGGTAAGCTACAAGGCTTGTGTTATGGATACTAGATAGTTCTAGATACTGCCTCGGTGGTGTAGTGGCTAGCATGTACGGCTGCACATCCTGAGGTCCTGGGTTCGAGTCCTGGGTCGGGCCAAGTTTAGTTATTGAGTCTTTCTGTATAGTAAGCCTCAGTAACAGCCCGGAGTTGGGAAGTTGGCGGTGTTTCACCCCCGTGCCTCGGAGAGCACGTAAAGCCGTCGGTCCTGCGCCTTAACTCTCACCGGTCGTGTCGAGTAGTCGTCCCACCGGAGTATAAGAGTGACAGGAATAGGGAGTGCACTTGTGTCTGCGCGTACACTTGTGCACTATAATATCTCCTGCGCAGTTGGCTAGTCTCAATGAGATTGGCCGCCGTGGCCGGAAACGGTCAGGAGGACATTATTATTATTATTAGATAGTTCATACACTACACATATATAATTTTAAATGCATATATATTATAAATATAAACACCCATGACTGAAGTACAAACATTCGTGCTCATCACACAAATGGATGACCCCAGCGGGACTCGAACTCGCGACCGCTGGCACAGCAAGTAGGGTATTCACTACAAACTGAGCTAAAACTGTCGTCAAATTTATGTTTAAATAAATTCGTGCGTACTTTGTGCAAGCTTTCTTTGATGACATTCAACATTTAAAATGTACGTTGCTTGATATTTATGATACCCTGGTACAGGTGACAATTTTTATGATCTAATTTATGACAGCGAGAGGAACTTCATTCCTACCGAGTGTTTCACACACCTCTCGACTCTTTATATCTACAGTAGTAATTTTAATAAAAATAATAACAAAAGCAAATAAAGCAAAATAATACCTAATCTATACATATAATAAAATTCTAAGTCGAATCTTTACATTAAATATTATCAATACAGAGGCCAACTCTACTGTTTTTAGAATTTTTGTCTGTCTGTCTGTCTGTTACCGCATCACTAAAAAGCACTGGACAGATTTTGATGAAATTTAGTATGATGATACCTGGTTATCCAGGTCAACATATAGGATACTTTTTACTGCGGGAAAATATTTCATCTCTGAGAAATCTTATACTAAACGTTGAAACGTTAGTGGGGACGAACCCGAGCGGAGCGCGGGTGAGTCGCTAGTTAATTTATATAGTTATTTAAATTATAGTCCAAACATTTCAACAGACTGTGTAGCTAACAGTTATAATATATTACACAAAAACTCCTACAAAGTTATGTGTACAAATTTATAATTTACAAGTGACTTACCCTCGTTTCGCTCGGGTGCGTCCCTAGGTATGTTTTAAATAGATATGAATAGTTAATGCGAGTGTACCTTAGGACAAAAACTTATGCTATACTTATGCTGTTACAGATTTGTCTGTAGAATCTATTAAAACCTACAATTTTGTAGTACATTTTTTTGATGTATGTACCTCTTAGATTTAGCCAGCGTTATATAATTATTAGACATGTTTTCTAAGAACGACTCGATAGAGCCAGTTATTGTGTTTTCCCATAGGAATAAAAGATTTTCCTATGGCAAAAGGTATCCTAAATGTTGACCCGAGTAATGAGGTATCACTACACAAAATTTAGTTAAAATCGATTTCGCTAAGTTACTGTTTTATTATGTATAGACTAGCGACTCACCCTCGCTTCGCTCGGGTTCGTCCCTAGGTTGCTTCCTAAAACAAAGTTAATTAATTAATTTGGTTTTTTTTTGTGCGACCCTATTTTTTTTTTCTAAAATAAAAGTAGCCTAAGTTGCTCCTTATTACATCAGCTATCTACCAGTGAAAGTCCCGTCAAAATCGATCCAGCCATTTCAGAGATTAGCCGGAACAAACAGACAAACAGGCAGACAAAAATTGTAAAAAATGTTGTTTTGTATATGTACCGTGTATACATCCATATGCATTTAGTAAAAACTAAAAAGCGGTTATTTTAATATTACAAAGAGACACTCCAATTTTATTTATCCGTATAGATAATTCAATAGACAATTTATATTGTAAAGTAAACAGAATGCCTAAGTATGAAAAAAAAGCTCTTTTTAAATTCAAAGAAATATCTAATAGAGTATAATCATACATTTTAAATTATATTTTCACGCTCCCAATTATGTTCCAGACGTGACTCGTTTTTCAATTTCTTTTTGATTGGCCTTCAGTTTTTTTCGCTATCGTAAAATAGCTTTCCAATTATAACGTAGCTTTATCTTGTAGGTATTGTTAAGAAATTTTATTCAAAATATTTTTCTTACTTTTCCATTGAATGATTTTAAGTTATAACTTTGATTAGAATATATTTTCTCATGTACCGGAGAATGCAGGTTCTATTTCCGGTTATTGCAAAAATGTTAATATATAATTATGAGAATGTTCGTGGTGTTATTATTTATTTGTTTCTGCAAAAGCTTTGAGAGAAATAAATGAATCGAAATTATATATAATATGTAGTAATTATAATAGTGGCGTCTTTCCTATTGTTTTTAGTCACAGTGGTCAATGTTACTAATACTAGACAAATGCGCTAGAGATATTATAGGTTGCTTCCCAAAACAAAATTAATTAATTTGGTTTTAATTTTTTTTCGTAGGACCCTATTTTTTTTCTAATATAAAAGTAGCCTAAGTTACTTCTTATTACATCAGCTATCTGCCAGTAAAAGTCCCGTCAAAATCAGTCAAGCTGTTTTAGAGATTAGCCAGAACAAACAGACAGACAGACATACAAAAATTGTAAAAAATGTTGTTTTGGTATATGTACCGCCTCGGTGGTGTAGTGGCTAGCATGTACGGCTGCACATCCTGAGGTCCTGGGTTCGAGTCCCGGGTCGGGCCAAGTTTAGTTATTGAGTCTTTCTGTATAGTAAGCCTCAGTAACAGCCCGGAGTTGGGAAGTTGGCGGTGTTTCACCCCCGTGCCTCGGAGAGCACGTAAAGCCGTCGGTCCTGCGCCTTAACTCTCACCGGTCGTTTCGAGTAGTCGTCCCACCGGAGTATGAGAGTGACAGGAATAGAGAGTGCACTTGTGTCTGCGCGTACATTTGTGCACTATAATATCTCCTGCGCAGTTGGCTAGTCTCAATGAGATTGGCCGCCGTGGCCGGAATCGGTCAGGAGGACATTATTATTATACATACATCCATATGCATTTATTAAAAAGCGGTTATTTTAATATTACAAACAGACACTCCAATTTTATTTATCTGTATAATTAGTGTCTTGTACGTAGAAGATATTAAAATGTACTATATGCGTTAAAATACAAATGCAGTCTCTATCCCTTTCACTCTCAAACAGACTATTGAGAAGAGTATTCGATATAAACTTGCGTGTTTTCTCCAGTTCCAACACCCCGACACTGATTTTTGCTGAGAATTTCGTAACTGAAAAATCCAATAACTATACTTGACGACCCGGATCTAGCACAAAGACTTTCAGATCTACAGCCGGATCTTATTATACCTTCTTGTATAGTGAATTCAAAGTGCAAATAGTGAGTTTTATACGTCTAAAGGTATTCACGTCTGTGATTCAGACGATCAGCATATTTGTTTACTAGCAAGCAGTTCCCGTTTCATTCGAAAATCGTAGCATTACACATATTCTTTCGTATTTTCCCCCAAATGACTTCCCATTGAAACTACACAATTGGTAATAAAAAAATAATATAAATAATAAACTACACATAGAACAATAATGTGGCTTAAATAATTAATATTTTATTTTTCTTTATAGTTATAAATATAATCATGGCAACACTAAATATAGATTACTAATCAATAAAGTTTCTAAAAAATTGTATTAATTATAATAATATCAGCTAAAATTATAAAAAAATAATACTTCCAGAGTAATTATGCTTTTAAAAAACTAAACTTTGTGCTCTAAAGTAAAGAAGTCATCAAAGTGACTGAATGAGCCCAAAATGAAGATTTCACTAGTAGGCAATGAAAATATCATTCGACCTAGCTCTGTCATTATACCTACAAAATTAAAAAGAGTATATAAAGATAAATTATATTAGATTCATTAAGTTTAAGTTGAACTCTAAGACTTAATTAAATGTTGTAAATAAGTAAAGCTACCAAAAGCATGTAAGTAAAAAATAACCCATACGACTTTCCAGACTCAAATCTGTCGCTAAGTAAAAAATAACTTCAAAACGCTGCTTGAATAAGGATAAAACAATAGTTTCTTGTACAAATTTTCATTTTGATGAAAATTGGTATGATGATAGCTGGTTATCCGGGTCAACATATAGGATACTTTTTACTGCGGGAAAATATCTCATTTCTGAGAAATCTATACTAATCATTAAAATTAAGCGAGGGTGAGTCGCTAGTAACAATAATACTAATAAAAAAGTTACGCTTAATATAATTAATTAATTTCAATCTCAAAGATTAAATATTAAATATAAAACCTAAATTAATCTAGAGTTTTAAAAGCTCTCAATCGATATCAGCAATGAACGAGTAAAAAATTTATTTTCAATTCAGTCATGTTTATTAATTAACGTAAAGCTACCTTAACCCATTAGAAGCCAAACAAAAAGTAACAAGCGGATTTTCAAAAAACTATTATTTATTGATGATGGCCGAGCACAAGAATACATAAAATTATAAAAAATTAAAATTTAATTATTTTTCATGATTTTACAGGGGTGTTCCCAAATTGGCACAATGGCCACATATGTTATAAAATTGTCAAAATGTTTGCCTATGCAAAATGTATATTTTTTTTGTTTTTGACACCCTGCTGACCTCAGACATGGCACAAAACAAATCACACTAATTTCAGCACATTTTAAAGGTCGTAATCAATGCCATCTGAATGTAAACCTTCAGTCATGGTCAAAAAAGAGAACAAATCAGAGGCATCCCAAAGATTTTCTGCTCTTTCTACATCACTCATTCGGTTTGATGTAGTGTCTGGTGATAGATCTTCAACGTATTAACAAGTCCTTGTACTCTTCATGTCCATTCTTTTGTTAATATTCATCCCAATTGGTGTAGATCGCATATCAAAAATGCATTGTGTAAAAAACTATCCTAATATATTCTATTATTTACTGGATTTGTAGATGATTTACTAAGTATTATTTTTACAATTTTCATTTCTTAGAGTTGATGATACTAAAGATGTTTGATGGGCAATACAAATCAAAACTATCAATAGCCAGTTGAACCCAATGCGACCCAATTTTTGTAGCCAAACCGTACCGAATTCCCTACAATGTATAGCTTAGCTGGATATTGAATATTTTATAACAGACTCTCAACTATCTGTCTTGTCAACTATATAATGTGTGGAAAACCTTCTGTTTTTGAAATTTTTCATCAAAATTATACTTATCCTTCTGCATTTGGTCATTTTGTCAAGTTTTTTGGAGCATGTTTGTCTACGTAAAGCTAATATTTGTTTTGATCTCTTTGAATATTATTCTTCATAAGGCTTTGACACCACTTCATCTCTTTATTGAAAGATCAATAAACATACGTTTGTGTGATAGTTTTCGATAACACGAAAATATAAGTATCTGAAAAAAGCATTTAGCTCTGCAATAGAGACAATGAAATTGTATCTTTGTCAGTGTGTTAGTGGTTCTGCTTGGATCGAACAAGTAAACGTTCGAGATCTTTTACAAGCCAACGGCTTATTATCACTGCTATCCTCGCATTTCGGAGCAACGTCTTTACTGCCAACAAAAACCTCAACATTACCAAGAACTTTATTTAGTAATAAGTTAGGTACCGTATCCTCATTATCTTCTTGTTCGTCAGTCACTACTCTTGTTCCGTGTTGTGATGGTCAAATTATACTCCAAGTCATTGTTACTCTTATTTCTAGTGTTAATGCCTTATTCCAGTCTTCTAAAGTTACTGTGTATCGTAAAATAATTACAATTCATTCTTACTTTATAACTAAAAAAAATTAACACTTGTGGCCGTTGTACCAAAATTGGCACACCAATGTTTATGTTGCTATATTTTTTTATACATATATTATAACTACAATTTCATGACTTTAAATGAGACACAAGTTTCTTACTTTATCAAAATGCACACAATAACTATGATATACATTATCTGTATTACATAATAATTATATAAGTGCGACCAGGTCTAAGGTCGTGTAAATGACCGATTTCGACAAATCATAAAAACGGTGTTTCTCGATATAGGTCTAATAACATGCACTATAATTAATAATCATACTTTCGATTACACAAAAAAATAAAAATTTACTAGCTAGGGTACACCTGTTTTTTATAAGCCCCAATTTATCAAGTGTTCCCAAAATGGCACAGCGGCCCAGAATGGGTTAATAAAGTTTCTCAATACTTTCAATATGACAAAGTGAACTATGTATTGGCATACAAAAAAATTTAAAATAATGAAGAAAAAATATTCAATTTTATTTTTAATGCCCAATACTCAATTGTCCTTTGAAATGAATCAATTTGGTTATAGTTTTTCTATGTATATTCAAACTTAATAATATTTTAGATTATATTTCACTAGCGGCTTACCCTGGCTTAGCTCGAGTTCACCTCTAGAAAGACAAAAACAAACCTATCCCACGGGAACCGTACATTTTTCCACGATAAAAAGTAGCCTTTGTGCTATTCCAGACTATGATCTATCTCTGTGCCAAATTTCATCCAGATCTGTTCAGCCATTCTGGCATGATTGAGTAATAAAAATTCATCCAAACATCCAATCATCTAAACTTTCACATAATATATTATTAGTAAGATTAAGCTTATAAATTATTCTTTTTGGTTTCAACCTATTTCTATTTGCTTTACGTCATCATCACGAATAGTAATTAACACAAAGTGGATTGTCAATCACTTTGACTGGCGTAATGATTTTGCAATTTACTAACTTTCTCTCACTTCAATGGTAAATATAAAAATCAATAAAAATGTTATCTATACATTCTAATATAACTTTTAAATGGCGGCCAAAAATAAATGTATATGTTATATACCTATATTGTATATTATGTGTATTTTAAATACTATCCTATAACTAGCAGAACCCTCGGCTTCGCTCGCGATCAAACTACGAAGAATACACATGCAAATACGTCTAAGGAATAAAAAGTTTCATAGAAACTTTTATCCCCTATTTCACCCCCTTGGGGGTTGAATTTTGAAAAATTCTTCCTTATTGGATGTTTTCGTCATAAGAGGAATACGTATGCGAAATTTCAATTTTCTAACCTTAAGGGTTTGGCCTCTGCGTTGATACATCAGTCAATCACTTTTGCCTTTTATATATTTAGATAAATATGAAAACAAATTACTTCACTCGTATTATTATCATTAATTATCTTAGTATTGAATATTCTTTTTAAACGCCTCACTGCTGTGTACGGGTTTTTCTTCAATACGAAGTAGATCAGGCCATAGCCCACTACGCTGGCCATGTGCGGGTTGGCAGACTTCACATGTCTTTCGAAAACTTGCTCTTGAAGTTCTGTCAGATATGTTAATTTCCTCACGATCACAGTAAAACATGTGGTAATCATATTGAAAATGATTCACACATGAAAATATCCGAAGTACAAGAGCAAGGATTTGAACCCGCTTCTCTTCGCTTTTCAAGCAAGCTTGTTACCACTGAACTACATTATAGTGAGCTATTATTGAATAGTGAGTTGTAAACTTAAGTAGCATATACGAAAATTAATCAAAGAATGAAAGCGCAAAATTTCCTTCCTTAAACAACATCATATTAACTTTATTACGGATCCGACAGAGCGTACACTTGAGTGAAATTCTAATTAAATTGTGCTACGATCCGATGTTATTTTACAATTGCCATCTTCATTTCGAAACATAAAAACCTTTTATATTGGTACATGACATAAATTTATGTGTTTAAATGTAATGTTTTTATAATATTGTCGTTGAAAAATATAACCTAAATATAATAATAATAACCTCTTTGTTTCCTTAACGTAAAATATCTCAATTTTTTTTAATGTTTTTTTTTATATGCTCTTACAAATATTAAAATTAAATTTATTGTAAATTAATTTATAAATAATTAAATTATTCTATACATATAATAAAATTCTGAGTTGAATCTGTACATTAAATATTTTTTTGAAAATATTATTGAAATAGTCATTATTATCGATACAGAGGGCGAATCTATAGTTTTTAGAATTTTTGTCTGTCTGTAACCGCATCACGGAATAACCCCTGGACAGATTTTGGTGAAATTTGTTATAATGAAAGCTGTTTTTCTGGGTCAACGTATAGGATACTTTTTACTGCGGGAAAATATCTCATCTCTGAGAAATCCATACTAAACGTTAAAACGTAAGTATGGACGAACCCGAGCGGAGCAAGGGCGAATCGCTAGTATACATATATATAATAAAGAATACGCTGTTATATTATATACTAAACAAAATATATTAAAACTGGAATATTGTTCATTTTTAAGAACTTTTTTAGATCAAGGTCGACAGAAATTAAACAGCGACCGAGATTTAAAAATAATATTTATTCTTATAATAACATTACCCTAGTCATTAAACTAATTATAGTGTACGTGAAATGGATTGTCATCACAGAAGGATGTCAGGTGACACTGACAACTGTCAATACTAATCTGTAGCCATCTCGCGGACGCGTCGGTTCCCCTCCTCCCCTGGGTAATATATGCTCACGTCTGAAGAACTTGTAACACGTGCTATAAGACTAAAGTACCTGGGGGACCGAACTTCGCATGGAATTTTTGGTTAAAAGTACAATTTTCCTTTTAATTTGGCTTTTAACCAAGAAAAAAAACTAAAAACTTGAATATACAAAAAAAAAACTTAGTATCTGACCGGGATTCAAACCCGGACATCTGTGATAGTTTATCTTACGTCTTGACCGCTTGACTACAACGCTTATACCTACTCAAGTGTGCGAAATTATCAACGTTTTTTCGTGGAGTAATGCGAAAGAAAACCGCATGAAAACTCGAAAACACGCGTTTTCCCAGACATAAGACTAATCTAGATCGATTTTTCGCTCCCGAAAACTCCCACGCATCAAATTTCAGCGAAATCATTAGAGCCGTTTGCGAGATCGCCGGTATAAATAAATATATAAATAAATCTCAAGTTGTATTTTAATTTTAATGATTAAAATGAGACTCATTGCTAAACTAATTAATAGGCGAAATTCACATAAAAATTGTTCAAATAATTTCCTAAAACTGACTCATTTGCCTATTTCCTATTTGATGAAACCGTATTTCCGGTAGTGCAGGATCCTTTATAAAATGCAAGCGTACAGAAGAGTCTATGAAGGAACCCATAAATATATTTTTTTATTTCTCTATATCCATACTAATATTATAAATGCGAGAGAAACTGTCTGTTTGTTACTTTTTTCACGCTGAACCGTTTTACATTGATGAAATCTGGTATAGTTTGAGACAATGGGAAGGACATAGGATAGTTTTTTGTTTTTATTCCGGAAATTATCCCTTAAGGGAGTGAAAAGGGGGATGGAAGTTTGTATGGGGCATCAATCATTTATCAAGGATATATTTTTATTTTTATTTTTTTTAAGTATTTTTCTATACCTATGTATAATGTATATATAGACTATCTATTCCATACTAACCGTTAAAACGTACCTAGGGACGAACACGATCGAAGCTAGGTAGAGTCGCTAGTTTCTTATACACTAACCATACTGTGTATAACAATGTATGCGAATATTACGTTATACGCCGCCAAGCGTGTGGATACTCACGGCTTGTCGCTTCACCACTGCAGCCGGAGTATTTTATATGGCTACTTATTTATACATATATGATATAATAATAAATAAGTAGTTGTTTTATATTTTCACTCGCTTTTCTTTACATTGTATGTTAGTCAATATATAAATAAAACAGAAACTCTGTTCGTTGGAAAGCACATAACTTATTATGTTACTACTACTAGTTATGTTTTTAGAGTTGTAAAAAATAATTGGTACAGCTGCCCTAAAAATAGAGAAATTCGGAAATAATAGATTTTTGTACCTATGACAATTTTTATTAAAATTTTAACACCACAACATCTGTTGAGGATTATCGCTGGATTTACACTAGGGGCACTCGGGGCTAGTGCACAGGGCGGCAAATTTTCAGGGCCGGCAAAATTCAGACGGTGAAAAAAAGTATCTCTTAATGTTATCGAAAATCCTTTTTGTAATTTCCAAAATACATATTAATTAAAAAAAATACTAGTAGCTACATTTTTCAAAAAATTGAAAACATTTAAATTATGATTTTATCATTATATTATAATTTTTTTTTGCATTTTTCAAAAAAAATTATAATTAAGAGAAATTAAGCTTTATCGAAACTTAATCTACTTTAAGCAAAATTTCAATAATGGGGCGGCATTTTTTACAATGCCCCGGGGGCGGCGCTAAGATTTAATCCGGCATTGGTTGAGGAAGACAGTATATTATATATTTAAATTGTGCATACATTAATAAAAAGGCAAGGACAAAACAGTTCAGTCCCTTTTTTAACTTACCTCATACATCTCATCATTATATCCATAGCTTTAGTAGCGGTTGACGAGCTTTAGTTTTATCAATAAAAAAAATTTAGAAAGTTATCTAGTTTTTTATCTATATAAATAAAAATGAATCACCAAAATGTATGTACGCGCATAACTTCCGATCGAATGCACCAAATTGGATAATTCTTTTTTTTTTTGTTTGTTATTGTCAGGACAAGTTTTGTAAAGAAGAAAATTAAGAAGAAATCTTTTTTACTAAAATAAGTTTTTTTTTAAATCTCATGATATGAAAAGTGAGTGAAATAGTTTTTATCCCGGAAATCATTCCTTAAGGTGGTGAGAACTGTGATGAAAGTTTGAATGGGGAAGCAAGCTAGGGATGAATCCGAGCGAAGCGAGGGTGAGTCATTAGTATATAGATAAATTCTATTCATATCTTTTTCATCAAAATTTTAATAAAAATTATGGTTGAATTTGGACCACTGGGCGAACATTAATTATAATTAAGATTCAAGGGTCTGTTTAAGACATCAAAGTAGCTAATTCCAAATTAAGATAGATATGGCCTTGGTTTTGTGCCCGGTAATTTACTGAACTGTTACTTTATATTTGACTAGCGACTCATCCTCATTTCACTTTGGGTTCGTCCCTAGACTAAAACAAATCTATCCCACGGGAACCGTTCATTTTTCCGGGATGATAATTAGCTTATAGCCTTCCTCAATTAATGGGCTATCTGATACAAAAAGAATTTTTCAAATCGGATTGGTAGTTTCTGAGATTAGCTCGTCCAAACAATCAAACTCTGCCTCTTTATAATATTATGATGTATAGATAAGTTTTTTTTATATTTGATAAGTTGGATTATCTTTACATTTGATAAATTAACACTTATTAATAACTTATCGAAAGCTTTTGTCCCGAAAAAAGATAATATTATTATGGAATGGAAGAAAAAGGTATTACCGATATTTATAAAATAATTCGAATAATATGAAAGCAAAGGCGCTAGCGAAGCTAGTGTTTCTAAAACAAAGATAAATTTTGTATTTTGATGACACGTTTGGCTCAGTTTGTAGTGACCCTACTTGCTGTGCCAGCGGTCGTGGGTTCGAGCCCCTCTTGGGGCATTCATTTGTTTGATGTATTGTATATGTAATTAAAGTTATATACGTGTAGTTTATCAACTATCTGGTATCCATAATACAAGCCTCGTTGCTTACCATGGAACTAGATGGTGCTGTGTGTTAATGTCCCAACATATTTATTTATATAATATTTATTTATTAACAAGTTCACAGTCCGGTGTCCCCAATGTGGGTTCACACCAGTTTATCCTCCCAAGTCCGTAAGTCCCATGTGGGTTTATGGTACTTAGGAAGTTTCTTCTTCATTTTTGAACTGGACTTATAAGTGGAGTTATTGTGATTTTGTGGACTTGTGAAGGAGGGATAGGGTGTACAAAAACCTTAAAAACAATACAGAATAATATTAGTATATAGAACAATATTAGTAATTTGTCTATTGTAGTACTGTAGCTTAGTATGATCGCGTAAGTCGACGTTTGTGGTTTTGAATATTGTACAAGGTAAATATTTGCTTAAGGCATATACGCGTCTACTGACCAGTTTCCATATATTATTGCTATATATGGTGTTTATTTAGTGATAACAATATAGATATTAGGTGACCTAGTTTGTATAAGACCCCACTTACACCTAGTCTCTGATATGGAAAAAAGTGCGGAGGGATAAAACAGTTCAGTACGTTCTCCTCCTGAGTTTCTTAACCGATGTTTTTTTTTTATTTTGTTTAGGAGTTGTTGAAAAAAACTTTGGAAAACTATGGAAACAGATATTGTTTTTAAATAGACAGGTAAATTCTGCTCATATAAGTTTTCTTCCAATTTTTAATAATGATTAGGTTCTAATTTCGATTATCGAACGAACACTAGTTAGGAGATAAAGATATTAAAATATAATAAATTAATATCAATATTTAGTAATATATATGTACAATGTATATATATATATATATATATTACATATATATACTTATTATCATAGATATGTATACAAAAATATATCTGTTTGCCTCTATTTCACGCAGTTACAATACAGCAGATGCCCATTTTTTTTTGTTATTGAGATCGTTTATATACTGGAGTTTGGTAAGAACTTGTTTTTATTATTACAATAATGTTATGTAAGTCAGTGTAAAAGAGAAATAGTGTGTTTCGTCACTTTTAAACGGCTAAAAGATTAAAAATTAAGAATGAATTATATGACTTCATATACTTCATTGGCACATAGGTTATTTTTTATTCATATACATATGTATATATAGTTTGCGAGCACAGTCGCGGGTAAAACACTAGTTGTATATATAATAATAAATGAAAATGTTGGGACATTAACACAGCATTATCTAGTTCCATGGTAAGCTACGAGGTTTGTGCTATGGATACCAGGTAGTTGATACATTACACATATATAACTTTAAATACATATATTATATTATGAACATAAACACTCATGACTGGAGTACAAACATATGTGCTCATCACACAAATAAATCACACCAGCGGGACTGGAATCCGCGACCGCTGGCACAGCAAGTAGGGTCACTACAAACTGAGCCAAACATGTCATCAGTATATATTGGTTCCCTTTGTGTATAAGCTTATTGCAAGAAACTGTTTAGGGATGCTGGGTCACTAGTTTATGAACTTTCAGCTCTGAAAGGGGCAGGCTATTTAAATGTCATAACAAAGTTTTAATTTCAAATTCTGGGTAGCTAAAACACTTTATCTGCAAAAACCCTTTCATTTACATATATGTACATCTATACATACTAGTGATCGCCGCGTGGTTGAAAATCAACCATAATTCATTAAGTTATATATTTATTGTGTTGCGTATATTACAATATTAATCTATTCTCAATTTGACTACAGACTTTAACAATAAACAAAAGAGTATATATGCGTGTGTGTGTCAAATACATGGTAATGTGTGTAATGTTTTTTTTATTGATTTAATGTATTTTTATGCATAATTTGAAAATATATTATCATTTTGCACTCCTTCTCTATATAAACTATAAGTGTGGGAAATTTCATACTCCTCCGTCCGCGCAATTTTAGTAAAAAGACCCCTTTTTTTGCTTCACAAAGTTTTTCCTTCACGTATAGATAATAAAATTCTGAATTCGAATTTGTACATTAAATATTTTTTGAAAAATCTTATTAAAATAGACATTATTATTGAGACAGAGGCCGAATCTATAGTTTTTAGAATTTTCTGTCTGTCTGGGGATGTATCACGAGAAACACTGGACAGTTTTGATGAGATTTGGTATGATGATAGCTGGTTACCCTGGTCAACATATAGGATACTTTTTACTGCGAGAATATATCATCTCTAAGAAATCTATACTAAACATTAAAACATATCTAGTGACAAACCTGATCCGAGCGAGTGTAAGTCGCTAGTTATATAATATAGTACTAAATAATTAGTATGGTGATATTATATTAACACTAGACAAAAAAAATATCCCACGGGAACTGTACATTTTTCCGGGATTTTTCGGAACTTTCCTCAGTTAACGGGCTATCTAATGCAAAAAGAATTTTTCAAATCGGATTTGTAGTTCCTGAGATAAGCGCGTTCAACCAAACAAACAAACAAACTCTTCATCTTTATATATTAGTATAGATTATACTTCAACAGATGGCTAATGAGAAATTCTTAACACGAAGTTGTGAGTTTGATTCTCACTTTATGACTTTAAAAATTCTTTGTTAAAGTCTAATTGAATTAAATTAATTATTAATATTTCATTTCATTGGAGAAATGGTGATTACATTCTTTTTTTACAGCATTATAACTTCCTACTAATATTATAAATGCGAAAGTTTGTGAGGATGTATGGATATCTGGATGTATAGATGTTTGTTACTCTTTTACGCAAAAACGACTGAATAGATTTTAATGAAACTTTACGATAATATAGGTTATACATCAGAATAACATATAGGCTACTTTTTATCCCTGAAAAATGTACGGTGCACGTGGGATAGATTTGTTTTTTTTTTAGAGGGGTACCGGAGCGAAGCGAGAGTGAACAGCTATTTATAAATATAAAATACTAATACGATTAATAACGTCGGCGCTTTTCGGTAACGTATAATAACTATACATATAATAATTTTTGAGAAGTCTACCTTAGTCTCTCCCGTGATCATGATTGCTGTAAAGCATTCGAAACGTCGGGAACCAAAAATCAAAATAAATCCGCGAAAAAATCCGAAAAGATAGCTTAATTTAAAATGTCAAATATTCGCGTATATCTTAGAAAATATTATACAGCATTTATCAAATTATAAGGAAATTTAGTCTCTTAACTTATTTCGTAATAGATTGTATAAGAAAGTGTATTGACTCTTCTTTGTGCCTCAACATGAAAGATGAAATTCAAATATGCGTCAGCTTGCACAAGATGATTGGAAATCAATATCCACCACATTTCGGAGCAATAGATCTTATTCAAATGTCAGTTTAAATCTCACTCAACTCTGAGACACTGCGCATTTCTATGATTTATATGAGTTTGATAAGTGTGTTGTAGTTTTGAAATGAGTTTTGCATATATATGTACATTGTACATATATAAACTTACTTACCTAATAATGCTTTTTTTACGAGAATATTGAACATCTATATTAATATTATACAGAGACAGAGTTTGTTTGTTTGTTTGTTTGAATGCGCTAACCTCAGGAACTAATTATCCAACTTGAAAAAATATTTTTGCGTTAGATAGCCCGTTTATTATCTACTAGCAGAACCCGCGGCTTCGCCCGCGATCAAACCACGAAAAAATAAACTTTTTCGCAATAAAACATACTTTATTACTTGCAAAACTAAATTGTGTAAGTTTTATTATTTCTTCAAGATATATGGAAAACAAATTAAATTTTAGCGATCGTAACTCCAAATATCCAGTATCTTTATCCAAATCCAAATATCCAAATATCAGTTAAAAGATGTTAATCGTATATTCTATAAATAAATTTACACATTAGGTATTTAGCAAGCTCCACTACCTGTGTTTTTTGCACATTTTTGTACTCCATCTTTCCAAATTTAGAGGAAGAGAGTACAATGATACAATCGCATACAATATTTACGACTTTAGAATCTTGTAACTCGGCTCATGTGGGTTTTTTAACTAACATACTAACAGGCTAACATCTACCTTATTTTTAAAGACCCAATGCTATGTACACCTGAAGCTTACAGTCTCCCTCCTTCTCCTTCTTTTTAAGTTACACATATAAAGTGCCATTCTTATCTTGCTGTAGCTTTTTGCCCGCGGCTACGCGCGGGTGGACTGATAAATTTGCTCAGTTTTAATTTCCATTGAATTTATATGTTATAGTTGTCGCTGCAGTGGTCAGCCGAAAAGTTATACATAATTTTCCTTTGGATTCAGAATAATTTCCGTTCTGTACTTTATCCCACACAGTAAGTGTGCACTTACAGATAACTTGAGCCATTACTCTATTTAAATATATTCAACAACTCAAAGTTCAATACCCAGTTTTACCCACTTAGGGGCTGAATTTAAAAAAATCTACAATACATGTTTGTTTAATTGTATTAAAGAGCATTAATACCAAGTTTCAAGTAATTCTGATCATAAACAATTTTTTCCTTTTATAAACAGCATAACCCCCTTTTACCCTTTTAAGGGATAGATTTCGAAAAAAAAAGATATTTGTATTGTTTTATTTTTCATTTTATAGGTAAATTACTATTTTTCGAGCATCAATTACAGAGTTACATACAAACTTTCATCCCCTATTTGACAGCCTCATGGGATGAATTTCAAAAAATGCTAAAATACGTATTTATATAATTGTATTGAAGAGCATTAATACCAAGTTTTAAGTAATTCTGATCATAAATAGTTGTTTGCCCATATTAACTTTATCACCCCCTTTTACCCTTTTAAAGGATGAATTTCGAAAAAAATCGTATACATATATTTCTTATTTTTCATCTTAAAGCTAAACACCATTTTTCGTGCATTTCGCGTTAAGAATGACAGAGTTTCATACAATCTTTTATCCCCCATTTTACCTCTTAGGGGTTGAATTTCGAAAAATCCTTTCTTAGCGGATGCCTACATTGTATAAGGAATATGTCCTCCAAATTTCACATTTCTACGACCAGCGGTTTAGGCTGTGCGTTGATCGATCAGTCAGTCAGGACAAAGCATTTTATGTATATATAGATATATCATCATGCTACTACTCAAGGGAGGGGAGCAGTAATCATAAATGTCAACAAATCGGACAGACTTTCATACATTATTGTAAAACTGATATTTATATTGGAAGTTTAAACGCGGGCGAAACTGTGGATATTGCTAGTTTTAAATAAAACTATCTTTTCGGGTTTTTTCGCGGATTTATTTTGAATTTTGGTTCCCGACGTTTCGAATGTTTTATAGTAATCATGGTCACGGGAGTGACTAAGATGTTAGATGTCTCAAAGGTATTATATAGTTGTTACACACAGCCTACCCACAAAATAACAAAATGAATTCAAAAAACTTGAAAATTGCCACCAAAGTACCTTACAATAGTTGTTAATTTTAATTTTATACATTTTTATAATTATAATTTCTTTTATACTTGTATGTATGTATGTATTCAGCCCTTTTTAACGTCCCACTGCTGGGCACGGGCCTCCCTTCAGTACGAGGGGAATCAGGCTAAAGTCCACCACGCTGGCCAAGTGCGGATTGGCGGACTTCACATGTCTTTCGAAAACTTGCTAAGTTTTCTCAGACATGCAGGTTTCCTCACGATGTTTTCCTTCACCGTAAGGCAAGTGGTAATCATGATAGAAATGATTCGCACATGAAAATATCAGAGGTGCGAGACCTGGGATTTGAACCCGCTTCACTCGGTACTTGAATATGGAATATTATTTATATATTATTAGCTGTTACTATTATAATTATTACATTTTTTTTATAAAACTATTGATTAGTAATCTATATTTAGTGTTGCCATTATTATATTTATAACCATAAAGAGAAATAAAATATTAATTATTTAAGCATTATTGTTCTATGTGTAATTTAAATATTAATATTAATTAAGAATTACATTTACAAATGAAAAATATTAATTTGAAATACTGTTATTTTGATCCGCACAGTATGAACTTACTACCTCTAACTATCTGTTACTGCTAGACGTAAGTATAATAAATAATAAATATATTGGGACATTAACACACAGCACCATCTAGTTCCATGATAAGCTTCGAGGCTTGTGTTATGGATACCAGATAGTTGATACACTACACATATATAACTTTAAATACATACATATTATAAATATAAACACCCATGACTGGAATACAAACTTTCGTATTCACCACACAAATGAATGCCCCCAGCGGGACTCGAACCCGCGACCGTTGGCATAGCAAGTAGGATCACTACAAACTGCGCCAAACGTGTCGTCAAATATATATCGATATAAAAGTATATCGCTAGTATATGTATGTATATGTAAGGAATAGCTTAGTGCAAGCAGTCATGTAACAGAAAGTTATTTTTATTATCAAAATTTTCCATTTATATTTAAATGGAACTTTCAGAATATTAAAGAATATTCTTAGAAATATTATACACTGAGAAGGCAAAGACGTCCTTGTCTGTCAGCTGTCTGTTCAGTTTTTACAGCTGAACTGATTTTAATGAATCTTGGAATATACTTAGTTTTGGAGAGCTTACAAATAAACACTTTGTCATGTTAAGGAAAAAATTTTTTCGTATTTTTTTGCAGATTTATGTTGATTTCTGATTTGAATTTTTGGTTTGGTAAGAGTTTATAAAACACTTTTAGATCGACTTCAAAAACGGTGTAATGATATAAAAAAAAAAACATTATAAAATTAGTTTGTACATATTAATTTTACTTGTATATCTAACATATTTAAACGAGCAATTCTTGTATATTTATTTATTTATACCAGCGATCTCAGAAACGGCTCTAACGATTTCGCTAAAATTTGGTATGTGGATGTTTTCGGGGGCGAAAAATCGATCTAGATTAGTCTTATATCTGTGGAAACGCGTGTTTTCGAGTTTTTTGTTTTTCTTTCGCATTATTCCACGCAGAATATGGTCTATAGTTTCTTACACTCAGGCATAAGCATCGTGATCAAGCGACCAAAGTGCAAGATTGACAATCGGATACAATGTTTTTACTTTTGTTTTTTTTTTGGATTTATTCCATTTTTTAGTTTTTTTTTTATCTAAAAAATACGATATAACAAAAAAGAACACCAAGCGAAGCTCGGTCGCCCAGGTACTATATGTATAATTAGTTACAATACGTATGTGAAACATGAATATCGGCGGAATAAAAGGAAAAAATGATTTTGTTTCATTTTTTTGGGCAAATCTGGGATTATTACTCGTAGAGTATACGAACAGAATTGTCAATTGATTAATTATCCAAGTAAGGTAGGGTGTGACAATCAGTATAATCTATACAGGTAAATAATATTGGAGTGTCTGTTTGTAATATTAAAGTAACTTTTTACTAAATGCATATGGATGTGTATACGGTACATATACCAAAACAACATTTTTTTATAGTTTTTGTCAGTCTGTCTGTCTGTCTGTTCCTGCTAATCTCTGAAGCGGCTGGACCGATTTTGATGGGACTTTCACTGGGAGATAGCTGATGTAATAAGGAGTAACTTAGGCTACTTTTATTTTAGAAAAAAAGGGTCCCACGAAAAAAAAAATAAAAGCAAATTAATTAATTAATTTTGTTTTGAGAAGCAACCTTGGGACGAACACGAGCGAAGCGAGGGTGAGTCGCTAGTCTATACATATAAAATTTATAATAAATCTATACTATTGGACAAAGAACAATCGTTTCAAACTACATTTTTGTTCACTCACATCGTAACGACTTAACGGATTTAGCGGGATTTGATGGCTATAGATACAGTGTTAACATAGGATTTAAAAATATATTTTAATTGAATCTTCCACTCGACCGAAGTTGAGTCGACAAAATAGTTCAAAAAAGCGTTAAAAATCAAATACCACTGATCCTATCGAGGATTGTTATTCAAAAACCATTACGGGTTATTGAAAACTGAATATCCGCTACATTTTAGATATCAGGAAACTATTCAATTCTTCTTCTGAATTCAATTATTTTTAACGTTTGCAGGACTTGAAATAATGTAGAAATAACTTTTTGATTTATGATTTATCCTATAACGAGCGTGTCCCAGATTCGTACGGTCTTAACGACACTTGATATTGATAATACTTAATATAGCTCAATTCATCGACCGTCTGGCGCAGGGTGGTGCATTATTAGGCACTGGGGACTTCACTAGTCTCGATATCGGTTTTGCATTTTAGAAAATGTAGAGAACAGTACATATGACACGTTTGGCTTAGTTTGTTAACCCTACTTGCTGTGTCAGCGGTCGCGGGTTTGAATCCCGCTGGAGGCTTTCATTTGTGTGATGCGCACGAATGTTTGTACTCCAGTCATGGGTGTTTATATTTATAATATGTATGTTTTTAAAGTTTATATATGTGTAGTGTATCAACTACCTATTATAGTATTCATAATACAAGCCTCGTAGCTTACCATGGAACCAGATGGTGCTGTATGTTAATGTCCCAAAATATTTATTTATTTATTTATTTATAGTATTACTGAAAACTAAGGTATAAGTAATTATTCTTTTTCTTTTTAAATATATAAAAAATATAGCACATTTAAAATAAGTTCAAATTATTGAGTACATACATTCATGTAACATAACACGAAAGACATTGTTTTTTCTAAGGACAATTTGCATTCTGCTTCCATTAGAATGACCATAATATTATGGAAGTTGAAAAAATCCTCTTTATTACACACCATCTTTACTTCATCAGATGCTTTCAAAGTTATGGTTGTTATTGATTTATCGCGACGCTTGCGGAGAATATGAAATGAGCTATTCGTCTTAAGGAAGACATTTGGAGATTCAAATTGGATAGTCAAGTTCCTGTCGATTTTTCTCAATGTTAAAATAAATGATCCCCATCGATTCAGCATAACTTTAATATGACTTTATTGTTTTTATCATTTTTTAAGAAGATTAAGTTAATCATTTTATGTTTTAACAGCGACTTATTCTCGCTTCGCTTAAGTTGATAGCCTATCGCCTAGCTTGATTTCTCATACAAAATTTCATCCCCATTTTCACCCCTTTAAGGGATGTTTTCTAGAACAAAAATATTCTTTATCCTTCTTACCAATTTTCATCTAAATCGGTCCAGTAGTTCTGGAGTTTATTCGTTACAAACATACAAAAATACAAATCTTTCCTCTTTATAATAATAGTATTTATTAATGTATTATTTCGATAATATTTAGATAATATGACTGAACATTTCGTAATAAAACTTTTATTCTATGAAATACAAATAAACGTGACAATATTATGTTGAACGTTATTAAGGACGTAAAACTACTTTTGTGTTGATAAGTTAATACATGAAAATAGTTTCATGGTTTCTAAAACTAATTTCGTAATATTCATTCTATTGTGTTCAAAACCACTTTTATAATGTAAATTCAGCTTTAAAGATACCTGAAGTAATTCTAGTGTATAATTTTCACTATTCCTTTACCTTTTAACCGACTTCAAAAAGGAGGAGGTGCTCAATTCGATTGGTATTTTTTGATGTATGTACACCGATTACGCTAAGATTTATGATCCGATTTACGTGATTCTTCTTTAGTTTGATGCGGAATAGTCGCCATTTGGTTCCATAAAAATTTAACATAGTTTGGCCCAGTAGTTTTCATTTTGTTAGATTTGACAAGTCCAATAGAATCGGATTTAATTCTTAAAAAGTTTTTATTGATTAGGAAGTTTAACAAAATTAGTTATCACTGTTCATCTAAAGTTTCGTGAAAACGGGTCGATGTACATATTAGTATTTACGGCGTTTTAAATCCGCTACAAAAATATTAATGACTTAAAAAATTATAAAATAACTTACTAATAATATAAAAAAGCTATCCCACATTGTATGAATTTAATGCAAGTACAGTCGTAGGACGAAACGTGAAAAACAATACGTTTCAATATTAAACCTTTATATAGGATTTTATGAAACCTTGTATTTTATTTCATAACATTTCATGTTCATTTTGCTACGTAAGCAAAAATTAATCACATTTGACGTCCCGTGCTTAATTACGTATGATACAAAAGGGTTGAAAGAATTTAAAATACAAAGCGAAATGTAATCTTATACTGATTTGTATACAATAATAAGTAAAACAGGTTTTTTTACCTGACATTCCATGGCTTTTTTATCTCGATTTAATTAATCTATTAATATATTTAAACGAGCAATTCTTGTATATTTATATCTTTATTTATTTATACCGGCGATCTCGGAAACGGCTCTAACGATTTCGCTGAATTTTGGTATGTGGAGGCTTTCGGGGGCGAAAAATCGATCTAGATTAGTGTTATGTCTGGGAAAACACGTGTTTTCGAGTTTCCATGCGGTTTTCTTTAGCATTATTCCACGCAAAATATTGTTGCCAATTTCGCACGCTGGGGCATAAGCGCATAAGGCGCAAGATTGTGATGGGGTTCGAATCCCGGTCGGATACAAAGTTTTTACTTTTGTTTTTTTTTTTTGTATTTATTCAAGTTTTTAGTACTTTTTGTTTTTAAGCCAAATTAAAAAGAAAATTGTACTTTTGGGCAAAAACTCTGAGCGAAGCTCGGTCGTCCAGATACTATCAAATAATAGGCAGTGGTAGCCCAGTGGAAACGTGGTCGCTTGGAAAACATAGTGAAGCGGGTTCGTATATCTAATATTTTCATGTGCGAATCATTTTCAATATTAGGATTATCACAAGGAAAACAATGTGAGGAAACCTGCATGTTTAAAAGAACTTAGTAAGTTTTCGAAAGACACGTGAAGTCTGCCAGCCCGCATTTCGCCAGCGTGGTGGATTATATCCCGACCCCCATTGCAGTTAAAGGAAGCCCACCTTTAGTAGTTGGACGTTAAAAAAGGGTTGAATACAATATCTAATAGGCGCATGTGCCTTCTTTATCAAACTAATATTATAAATGTAAAAGGTACACAGACTCTATATAAATAAAAATGAATCACCGAAATGTATGTACGCGCATAACTTCCGATCGACTGCACCAAATTGGACAATTCTTTTTTTTTTGTGTTTGTTATTGTCACGACATGTTTAGTATAGAAAAAAATAAAAAAAACTCGTGATATGAAAAGTGAGTGAGTGAAATAGTTTTTATCCCGTAAATCATCCCTTAAGGGGGTGAGAATGGGGATGAAAATTTGTATGGGGAAGCAACAAGCCCGAGCCAAGCGAGGGCGAGTCGCTATTATAATTATATTTTACTAGGTGACTAAATGCCTAATAACAGTCGATGACGTATTACTCTTGGTCATAGTCTGTGTACTATACACCAAGCCACTTCGGCTCGAAGAAGTAACAAACGTACACAAATCCAAACTCACATTTGCAATACTATTCTACTTTTTTCCTTTCATTAGAATTGTATTAAAAAAATTAAAAACATTATTGTATTTACACGTTCTGTTGCAAAACTCAAAATTGCATTTATTATTGAAATAGACCACATAGTGACCACTAGGCAGTGGTAGCCCGGTAGGCAGTGGTAGCCCAGTGGTAACGCGCTCGCTTGGGAAACCGAGTGAAGCGAGTTCAAATCCTGGGTCTCGCACCTCTGATATTTTCATGTGCGAATCATTTCTAACATGATTACCACTTGGATTACGGTGAAGGAAAACATCGTGAGGAAACCTGCATGTCTGAGAAAACCTAGCAAGTTTTCGAAAGACATGTGAAGTTTACCAACCCGCACTTGTCCAGCGTGGTGGACTATGGCCTGATTCCCCTCATATTGAAGGGAGACCCGTGCCCAGCAGTGGGACGTTAAAAAGGGCTGAATACAGATCACTTAGCACGAATTCATCAAAGATAAAAGACCAAAGTATATGAGGTAACATAGGTAAAAAGTATATATGTGTTAGAATAACTTCAATACAAATTGCAATTTTATAAACAAACAAACATATATATTTTAATTTCAATATTGATTTTTGCTGTACAAAAGTGTACATTTTTTATTATAATAAATTAACGGTAACGAGCGTATAGCCCGAAACATTGCTTCCGGTTTTCAGAGGATCTCTTTAAAATTCTCATCCAAGGTATAACAAAGTATTATTATAATTTAGATTCTTTTATCATGTTTGAGTCATTATGTATTTATTGTGCTAGAGGGTTGCAGCGGCTTGACTTGCGGTTACGACGATTATTTTTCCAAGCTTTTATTTAAGTTGCAATTTTTGTTAGGTATTTGTTAAAGTAGGGGCAGTGGTAGCCCAGTGGTAACACGCTCGTTTGGGAAACCGAGTGAAGTGAGTTCGAATCCCGGGTCTCGCACCTCTGATATTTTCATGTGCGAATCATTTTTAACATGATTACCACTTGCCTTACGGTAAAGGAAAACATCGTGAGGAAACCTACATGTCTGAGAGAACCTAGCAAGTTTTTGAAAGATGTGTAGTTCACAAACCCGCACTTGGCCAGCGTGGTAGACTATGGCCTGATCCCCCTCGTATTGAAGAGAGGCCCGTGCCCAGCAGTGGCACGTTAATAGGGCTGAATACACATTTGTTAAAGTGCAATGTAATAATAGTTTATTTTAATATAGTATTTATTGTTAGTTTGTTAAGATTTTTAGGTTGACAACATTTGTGGAAAAGAGATAAGTGTATGTAAAATTATTTTTGTTTCATCTTAAATTTTATACCCTGTACAATTTAGCTTGATCTTTTTGACAGACGAGCTAGTGATGTGAAACAGAAAATATCGAGTAGTACAAAAAATAACGTTTTAAAATACTTGTAACTGTGACGAAATGGTGTAGGTGTATTATGTGTGAAATTCTTTATTGCACTAGACATATAAAATATTGAGTAGATGAGCGACGGTGGGTCAATATTCATAATAAGTACCTATTTAATATTACAGGGTTATTTTTGGACCTCCCGCCAAATTTAAATAGGTGGTTCAGACCATAAACGTAAACAACTTTCCCAAAGAAACACGGGTCGAAAAGTGAAAAAAAAATCAGACCTTCCATACGAAATTGACCACGTAATCGAGCAGTTTTCTATGGGAGGGTCGAATTTATTTTTCACTTTTCGACCCATGTTTCTTTAGAAAAGTTGTTCAGTTTCATGGTCTGAACCACCTATTTAAATTTGACGGGAGGTGCAAAAATAAGCCTGTATGTAAAAATTAAGGTAGAAAAATAAAATAGTTTTATCTTTAAAACAGTTTTTATTTACAACTTAACAATGATCTTTAATAATGATTTATTGTAATCGATATTTGTAACAGTTACTGCCTGTTATTCGTGTCCCATCCGTATGTACCGACCGATGTAACATTGTACAAGTCTATTATTTTCTGTGTTCCTATTTAAATATATATATATACATATATATATATATATATATATTATATAATTTTACTTTGAAGCAATAAAAAGTTTTAAAATTTTCGGATAACGCTTAAATCTTTAGGGACTTTTGTGTTATATGTATTTTTTTAATGTTTTTACAATTTTTAAAATCATTAAATTAAGAAAATAATATGTTCGTCATTGCAAAGTTATGTCGATCAGAAAAATTTACATCTGTCAAAAAGATCATGCTAACTTGTACAGGGTATAACTGACTTTTTCTACAAGCTTGTATCATGTTATATGTACATCGTGCGATTAAATATTTAATAAAAAGTCTAGAGTTTTTCAATTTAAAATGTAACAAGAGTATATATGTATGTGTGTATGAGTCAATTCTTGCAAGCTGAATTAGAACCACTAATCTTATCCTACATAATTATATATCATACTAGTGGCTCACCCTTTTTTGCTCGGGTTCGCTTCTATAAAAACAAAAATAAATCTATCCCACGGGAACGGTTACATTTTTCCGGGATGAAATATAGACTATATAATAAGATAAGACTACGAATACTATATGAAATTTTCACATTTTATGACTATGGATTCAGGAAGGTTATATTACACTATTACATACATTGTACTCTGATCCCTAAAGGTCGCTTCTGATAGTGGATCAGTTATGGATAAATAAACTAATCAAACTTCTATTAAACTACTTATCTATTACTTAATTTAAACAATAATGTATGCTTAATAAGGTACTAAAGTCCGAAAAAATAAGATAAAATTGTATACATTTTCGATTTGTTATATTTCTTTACTAGCGGCTCACCCTCGCTTCGCTCGGATTCACCTCTAGACAAACAAAAACAAATCTAACCCACGGGAACCGTACATTTTTTTTATTTATTATTCTGATAAATGAACTATATTATTGTAAAGTTTCATTAAAATCCAATCAGTAGTTTTTGTGTACTAAGTTGTATAAGCTACTATAGTTTTTTAACTATCCCAATGAAGTCTTTAATTTGATGGGATGAAAAGTATTTACGATCTTGACCGAAGATATAAGGCACCACCATACAAAATGTCATTTAAATCGGTCCAACAGTTTTGGAGGTTAGCCCGTACAAACAGACAAACAGACAGAAAAACAAAAAAAAGTTAAAAATCTGAATTTGTTCTATTTCTCTTCTTACATCCCCCTGACTTGTTTTTAGCATTTTTTTTCTATGTACAGACATTTGACCTCTACAGTTTTATTATATGTATAGATGATAATGCGAGAAGTTTATTATATGTTAATTTATTCTATTAACGATCTTCATTGAATTTGAAATACGAGTTTATGTCTTCACCATTAAGCCATATTGGCATCAAATTATCTAATTAAAATAATTTACAACAGATTATCATATATAAAATTACAAGCTTCTCTAATAAATCAAGATTACCAATTAATCTTCTATTACACTTTGTTTATGGGAAACAAATTTATTGGATTAGTGTGCTAACTTATTTGACTAGTTTTAGAATGGATGAAGTCCAAACTGAAAGTGGACTTAAATTTACTATTCAAACTTCAACCATCTCTAAATGAACTCTTGACAGATTGAAATTAATTGAAACATAAACTAATTATACCTTTTGTTACAGGTGTAGTGAAGGACATAAAGTTTCAAAAGTTGAAGACAAGTCTTAACAAGAAGTCACTAAGGATGAAATGAAAATTGATGAACACGTAGTTAAAAGCAATGAATTCGCAAAGGTGATATCTGGTGACAATGGCATTATATAAACTGCCTCTACATATATGTAATTCTATAAAACAGTACTTGCTATATGTGAATTTAATATACTATATATTAAAGATTCAAGAGGTGAAGAGGAAATGTAAATTAGGGTCTGAACAGCGGATCAAACTAGTGGTACTGTTAGTGCTGCTACTGAGTGGAAATTCAAGTGGTAATAGTTTTAGTGGGGGTAGAAATTCTATGCTAAGGACTAGAATCATAGGTACGAGATACGGTAAATTACAAGGTGTCATACTACCTATGGATCAACATAAGTATTTGAAACCGATTGAAGCGTATTTAGGAGTACCGTATGCGACGCCTCCCACTGGTTCTAATAGGTATGTATGTTAGATAAGTTTAATTAATTTATTTTAATTTTTTTAAACGTACGATATTTATATGTCGTTATGTAAGAATAATATGAATATAAAATATTAGGTTTAGGAAGCAAAAAAATGTAAATATATATATAATACTTTTGTACGTGTGTATGTCACTGAACTCTTCCTAAAAGGCTGGTCCGATTATAATAAAAAAAATGTTTGTTTTTGAATGGGTCTCTGAATGGCTTAGATTCACAACTGGACCTGATAGGTGGTGCTGGAGTCGGGCTCTACGAATTTTTAATTAAAAATACACACGTACAGAAAATATATTTATATGTTGGTACAGGACAAACTCTGTCGGATCCGCTAGTATACATATAAAGTCTCTGATGATCGATATGCATAGTACGGGTATATATAAGTACATGTATGTTTAAATTCACTAAAAAAATCATTAAACTAATTTTTACTATAGTATAATAATAAACAATCTTTAAACAATATAAAATAAAGTTAATTTCAGTGTCTGTTTGATTGCTTGTTTCTTCTAAATTACGCAACGTATTATGATACGATTTTTATTATTATTACTAGCGACTCACTCTCGCTTCGCTCGGGTTCGTCCCTAGCTTGGATATAGTAAGATATAATTTTTTTTTAAGTATTAAAACCTTCTGTGGACCTTAAGGAACATACAAAAAAATAAATTAGCCGAATTGGTCCAGCCATTCTTGAGTTATGAGCTTACCGACATTCATTTTATTTATATAGATTATAGGAAGTTCTTCTAAATAAGATGTAGTATATTATGCATACATTAATTATAAAACATTAATACAAATTTCCAATGGGTTGGGACAGTTTTCAATTCAATTAGAAATAGTTTATGTTAGGGTCAACCCCCAGAATTTCAGGATTCAAGAATATATTGGACATAAGCTGCATATTTTAGATAAATTATATCATAGTTTCAAAGTAAAATATTAATTTGAGACTATAATTTTGTATTAATAATGGTGAATGAAAAATTGGTTTTCTTATTATTATAGTTGCAATTTGCTACATTTTGCCTGTGATTTTGCTCGTGTATTTTCCTTTAGTTCGGAAAGTAACACCGTTTTACATACGACGGTATTACGTGGAGAATTTTTTTAACGGATAATAATTAGAGTCAAAATAAATATTCTTATAATATGAACTAGCAACTCACCCTCGCTCCGCTCGGGTTCGTTCCTAGTTACGTTTTAACGTTTAGGTCAGATGAGATATTATTTTCCCGCAATAAAATGTATCCTATATTTTGACCCGGACAACCAGCTATCATCATACCAAATTTCATCAAAATCTGTCCAGTAGTTTTCCCGTGATGCGGTAACAGACAGACAGACACACAGACAGACAGACAAAAATTCTAAAAACTATAGATTCGGCCTCTGCATCGATAATAAAGTCTATTTCAATAAGATTTGCCAAAAAATATTTAATGTACAGATTCGGCTTAGTTACAATTTTATTATATGTATAGATTAGAATAATGAAATAAAAATCAATACAGACAAATAAAGTTGAAGTGTCTGTTTGTAATGTCAAAATAACAGCTTTATACTAAATGCATATGGAATTAAATACAGTACTTATAAGAAAAACACAATTTTTAATTTTTTTTTGTCTGTCTGTCTGTCTGTTTATTCTGGCTAATTTCCGAAACGGCTACTAATTTTAACGCGACTTTCACTGGCAGATAGCTGATATTATAAGGAGTAACTTGGGGTACTTTTATTTTAGAAAAAGAATTAGGGTTTCGCTCAAAAAAAAAAAAAATAAAACGTACCTAGGGACGAACCCGAGCGAAGCGGGGATGAGTCGCTAGTATATAATAATAATAAACCCGCGTGTACACAAGTAATAATATTTACAAAAATTGATTATTTCACTTTTGATCAACCTTAAATATGCCTTTAACTGTAATTTTCCTGCAAATATTCAATACAACTTTAAAATAAAGCAAAGTCTCAAACATTCATGATTTTCCGTTATTTTATTATATAATTTATTCAATTTTTTGTATAGGTTCGCACCTACGAGAGCACCGGCGCCGTGGGATGACGTGAAAACGGTTGATCAAATGGGTCCTGTATGCCCACAACGGCTGCCAGACATCTCGAACGAAACGCTCGTACTTGAGAAAATGCCAAAGGGTAGACTAGAGTACTTAAGGAGATTACTTCCTAGATTGAAAAATCAAAGTGAAGACTGCCTATATATGAATATTTATACACCTGTTCAAGGTAATTTTTATATACCATTTTTTTTTTAATTTACTTAGTGCCTTATTGCTTATTTGTTCAAACCACTAATACTTGTTGTAGGTACTTTATAGTAGAGATTATTTTTCTTTTTTTAAAAACAAAGCTTTTTCCTAAGATTTATGTACAAATGTAATATACTAGGTACATATTTTCGGCTTTGACTTTTTAAAATTCATTAATGGATACTAATATTATAAAGCTGAAGAGTTTGTTTGTTTGTTTGTTTGAACGCGCTAATCTCAGGAACTATTGGATGGAATTAAAAAAATATTTTTGTGTTAGATAGTCCATTTATCGAGGAAAGCTTCAGGCTATATATCATCCCAGAAAAATGTACGCTTGCCGTGGGATAGATTTGTTTTTGTCTAGGGACGAACCCGAAGCGAAACGGGGGTGAGTCGCTAGTTTTGTAATGAAAACTCTTTTGGTAAATTGGTCGTTTGGACAAATAAGCTCTGAGACGACCTTCTATAGAATAGTTATAATAGTATTTCAAATATTATAGCAACGAAATTTTATTAAGTAAAATTAAAGAATTTTCTAAATAAAAATACCATTGTCAAAATGCGGAATTTTTTATATCATTATATCCATATCTTATTGATAAAACTTTAGCAAATTTTAAACCAAAACAGCAACATAATAATATGAAAATTTAAAAATCACTACACCCTTATTCCCACGTTCATACATAATCTACGCATTTCGTATTCGTACGTAAAAATCACTTAAGCGAAAAGAATTTCTATTAAGCAGTCGACTGTCGCTTGCTATCTTCCTTTTACATTCAATGTTTCTCTCGTTCTTGCAACCCTAGCTCCTAGTAGTGTTGCCGAAATATCGATAGTTTTCATCTAAAAAAGCCCTACTATCGATAGCTATATCGATATTATCGATACTATCGATAGATGGAAATGTGACAATACTATTGACATACCACAATACTATCGATACTATCGATAGTATTGATGCTCACAAATCATAAACTATTGATAGTATCGATACTATCGATACTATTGAAGTTTCGAAATAAAATAATATCGATGGTATCGATGCTATCGATAGTATCGATAGTTTCAGCTATCGATAGTAGCTCAATTCGATAGTATTAGGTAAGTTTTAAAAGCAATATAATTAGACGAAAGTCAATACAAAAAATCGATTTGATTACTGCCACCTTCGTCTTTCCACTTCCTCTTTCTTTTTTAACTATGCTATTGAAAAATGAGCTACTATCGATAGTATCGATACTATCGATAGTATCGGTAATATCGATAGAACTATCGATATTCTAACTATCGGTCACTATCGATTAACTATCGATAGTCGACTATCGATCAGCAACACTAGCTCCTAGTCGAAACACTTCCTACCACTTGATATCGAAGATACGCACAATTTCATTCAGAATCATCACGAGTTATCGTGAAATTTACACACTTCGTTACCCCCGTTGATATTTTATTTGAAAAGAATGTTTTTTTTACACCTACTCGTAATGTATAGATAAAATATGTATGAGAATAGATCAATGTTCTTTCATTTTTATTATACAAATGTGTTTATCATTACATAATAATTGCTTTTTAAACGGCTTATTTATAAACATGTTATTTTGTCAGTTTGTAGATACGTATATAGAATATATTGTATGTCGAAGGTATATCGTTTGATTTTTTTAAATACGGTGTCTGTTTGCAAACGCCTTTTTGTAAAATGACGTAGGGTAATTTTAAAATATTTTAGAGTAAAATATAGCACTATGAGTATTGAGTAGTAAGGTTTTCAAGGATCAAGAAAAAATCCTGAAAGGAAGGCTATGATGGAAATTTTTACATCTATCATAATCCCAGTGTCACCTGTCACCGAGCTTCAATTTAACATAATGAAATGTCAAAAGTAACGACGCGTATTTTTATATAACAGACAGACAGACCTACTTTCCAAAATCATTAGCTATCAGTACAAACTAATCGCTAATGGTTCATATCTATTGTGTACACTCTACACGTTTATATGGTATAATTTTATTTCACCCCTCAGTAACATTTATGGAGTGCCACCCCTGTTTTATTTTTAATTTGTCTACAGAATCGTTTAGAAGTTCACATGAGAAACTTTCGTACTAAATTTCAGCAATGTAAAATGTCTGTAACATATGGACAGACGAACATGGTGAAATTATAAGGATTCCGTTTTTTTTTTTATTTTTTTTTTAATATGTTGGGATATTAACACACAGCACCATCTAGTTCCATGGTAAGCTACGAGGCCTGTGTTATGGAGACCAGATAGTTGATACACTACACATATTATATAACTTTAAATACATACTAATTATAAATATAAACAACCATGACTGGGTACAAACATTCGTGCTCACCACACAAATGAATGCCTCCAGTCCTCAAACCCGCGACCGCTGGCACAGCAAGTAGGGTCACTACAAACTGAGCCAAACGTGTTGTGCCGTTCAAGTTACGGTACCCTTAAAAATAATGATACTCTTAAATATATTCTTATGCTCCATCTGCGATATATTTGTTTATATATAAAATTTAATATAATATACTGTTTATCTGGTAACCCCAAGGGTGAACGACTTACTTCGGATCTAAGAATAAGATTGAAGAGACGCGTAAGACAATGATAGACGCCTTTATACATAAGCCCTTTTCTATTTATAACGTAGATATTTTTGGAACTAACTTCAACAATGGATATACCTTTAACATTAACGTACGGCATATCAACATTGTATTTGTCTACACCATCTTTTATGAGAGTATAATATAATTTCAGATTAGGAAATAAATTAAGTTGTTTTTGTTTTTAATTGTGAATTAAAGCTGTAAATAGATATTTATTCAAGGGTTTAATTACATTTATTAGTTTCTTTTTTCATTTTTTTTTTTGGGGAAACAAACAGTGAAATAATCCTTATAAATAATTACAAATTAAAACATGCAAGTTTCTGCGATGTTTTCCTTCACCTTTCTTCACAAAAGAAGTGGTAATCATGGGTAAAATGATTTACACATGAAAATATCAAAGGTGCTAGACACGGGATCTGAACCTGCTTCACTTAGTTTCTCAAGCGAGCGCATTTCCACTGGGTTACAACTACCTATTTCACTGTGCTACCACTGCCTATACACTCTATTCTGTGCTAGTGCTCTGTGGTGTAAAATTTCAACATTGTAATCCAATACAAGATCTTAGAGGCAGTTAGATGGTTTCAAAGATTAGAAAGAAAGAAAGAAAGGAGTACATTTGTACTCCTTTACGCTTTTTTCATACTTTATATAATACTTTTAAGAGTTTTTTTAACTACAACTGCTTAGTAGGTATCAATTAGTATCAATTTTGTTTCAAGGTACATAAAATCTACTTAATTCAGAAAATATAGTGTTTTCAAAATTGTTACAATTCTAGATAAAATATCATGCGCTTTCATTTCATATCACCAGTTCTCAGCTACTTCTTACTAACGATTTTAATTTCTTGATTTTTTAAAATGTTCTCAAACTGGATATTTATTATTATTTGACGACACGTTTGGCTCAGTTTGTTTTTTTTCCACTTTTTGACTCCACTTGCTGTGCCAGCGGTCGCGTGTTCGAGTCCCGCTGGGGGCATTCATTTGTGTGATGAGCACGAATGTTTGTACTCCAGTCATGGGTGTTTATATTTATAATATGTATGTATTTAAAGTTATATAATATGTGTAGTGTATCAACTACCTAGTATCCATATTACAAGCTTCGTAGCTTACCATGGAACCAGATAGTGATGTGTGTTTAATGTCCTAACATATTTATTTATTTAAAAATTAGGGTAGAACAAAATCAGTCTTAAATTATCGTACCATAAATTTTAGTTCCATTTGTAATTGTTATGAAACAAATAATAAAAGTTTCGTAATATTTTATTCATGCAGCGATCCAATTCTCTTTCATTCATAAATTACAAAATGCGACATACAATGCCAGTCCGTTGCTTGAATTTCGACGTAATAATATTTCATTGTGCATGTTAAGAGTATATTTCGTGTATTGTGAAGCTGTCGTGAAATAGCTGAAGTGTATGATACTTGCTTCCTTTTCCATCTTTTCCTTTTGCATCTGCCATCTTGTTCAAAGGATGACCCTTTAATTATTATCCTTTAGCTTATTTTTGAATTAAATGTAAATTTATTTAATTTATTTATTTATGTACCAAAAAAATACAATATATAAAATATATAACAGTAACCATGTGTACTAAGGATGACTTATCTCTTTAAGAGATCTCCACCAGAAACCCTCGAGCGTGAGAAAAAAGATAATAATAATAAGGTGCGGTGTAGTTACGAACTACAAACATCAATTATATCTATATTATATTAACATACACATATACAGACATACATACATACATACATACATACATACATACATACATATTACACACATATTTACATTACATACATAAATATTTCAAGAAATGTATTATATAATAAGGAAATTATGTGGAGTGACTCAGAAAAAATTCTTAAATTTATAATGTCTTACAGTAAAAAGAGTTTTATGAAATACATTTTTACACAAAAAACTAGTAGAAATAGATAAATAGCGCAAACGACAAGTAACTAAAATCATTTGAAATGTTCAAATCTTCAAGCGACTTTTTTCAGAGTTGTAAACACTCCGCCTTTTTGTCGGTTGGCAAATTATATACATTTCCAACTGGAAATGGATATGCTAAAGGATGAATTAGTTAATAAAAATGTGCAAAATAAAAAAACGTTTCTAATTAAATATGGCAATTTTATGGCATACAATCCGTGCGTACTTTAAACTTTAATAACCTTAAAACATTATTTTCACTGAAAATCACGAGCAACTTATTATTATTAAGCTTATAGCCCTACTAACTCACTAGCAAAAGATAACTTCTAGGATATTACAATTTAATGAAAAAGATACCATGATTTATGTGCACTAAATTTTAATTTCTGATGTCAATAGATATTGGAAATCCTTTGGTCCTATGGTCGAAAAATTTTAATCACACCTTACAATACCCGTTTCGTACGATAGTTTCACAAGAAAGATCTTTTGTAGTATTGAATGGGACTGTAAATTATTACTTTTACTTAAATTTTCGGTAAGAATAACGGAGGCGTTGCAGATATTCGGGGCTTCATTGTTCGGTAAAATGGGAAGCCAGTAGCGTTTTGATTGTTTTATCGATTCATTACAGCTATTATTCATACCATAATTTAGTTTAAAAGATTTTGTGCAATTTATCTCCTTCTATTTGAATAAAAATTAATGTTTGTATGTTAAGCTTTTATGCGTTCCTCAACCATTTATATGATAATGATGAAACTCTGGTGGGTTATTCTGTAAACGTCTACGAAAGTTTCTGGTCTAAAAAATGATTTTTTTCTTTAGACATTTGTTTTTTATGCGTTCATAAACTAATAGGTAGTGTTAGTCCAGTGGTAACGCGCTTGCTTGGGAAGACGAGTGAAGTGGGTTCAAATCCCAGGTCTCGCACCTCCAATATTTTTATGTGCGAATCATTTCCAATATGATTACCACATGTCTTACGGTGAAGGAAAACGTCGTGGGGAAACCTGCATGTCTGAGAGAAAATAGCAAGTTTTCGTAGGACATATGAAGTCCGCCAAACCGCACTAGGACTGTTAGACTATTGACTCATTCCCCTCGTATCGATGGGAGGCCTGTGCTCAACAGTGGGATATTAAGAAGGGCTGAAAAGGAAACCATTCAAGCTTAGCGAGGGGAAGTCGCTAATGCATGAAGCGCTTTTTGTTATCTTTTATTGTTTATAAGAAATTAACTATCACGCTATTATTATAAATGAGAAAGAAATACACAGGCTATTGTTAGTAATAAAAATTGCCGAAGGTGGCGCTACCTTTATCAATATATGTATATATTGTCGGCGTAGGTGGAGAACTAAATGACTCAAATTTTCTAGTTTGGAGAAAATCGCAATTTACTGATTTTTTTTCCAATTTTTTGGCGTAATTAATAAATGAGAGAAAATTTTACTGTCGGTAATTTTATATACTTTAGGTCTCTTTGCTTTTTATTTTATGCTTGAACAAACTAAACTCTACCTTAAAGTGTAAAAAAATAAAAAATAAAAAACCAATTTATCTAATTTTGCGACAACTAATTATTGCAATTAACTATTTATTTAGATTAGTTGTTTAGTTTTCCTACGCGTCAGACGCATAGGTACAGTAGAATAAATTAAGTTTAAATAAGTGCAGTTATTGAATTTGTCAACTTCAAGATATCATTAAACAATTGTAGAATTTAAAATGTATGAATTAAATAACTCAAGTTATTTAGTTTTCCGTGAACTCTCTTTATTTTATTATAGTATTTTGAGTTGAAGAAAAATTAACCAACTTATTTTATTTAAGTCATTAAACATTCAACTGGTCATAAAGCATAGTTGTCGATTTATTTATTGAGTTGATTATTTTTCCTTCTACTGTTTAGTGCTACGTTTAACATATTTATTTTACCATTTGGAATACAAAAATAGCTATATTTCTGAAACTGAACAAGATACGAAGGTGTTTGTTAGAGTAAAATATGGGGCATTTTTTGGATGTTACGAAAATGATTAAATGCCAATTTGGCCAAAACCGCAGTTGTTTAGTTTTCCACCTACGCCGACGATATATATATATATATATATATATATATATATATATATATATATATACTAGCGACTCACCCTCGCTTCGCTCGGGTTCGTCCCTAGTTACGTTTCACTGCTGAACTGGGCTAAACGTTGATAAGTCAGCCTGTGAGTCGCGAGTAGTGAATAAAAATAGTAATTGCGAGTGTACCTTAGGTGATAGACATATAATATTGCGAACTTCCCCGTATAACTTTTTAAGACCTACAATTTTCTAGTACATTGTTTTGATGTATCTCTTAAGGTTCAGCCAGCGTTAGCTAATAGAAATTTCTAAGGACGACTCGATAGAACCAGTCATTGCGTTTTCCCGCGGGAACGAAAAATGTGCCTGTAGTAAAAGGTATCCTAAATGTTGACTCGAGTGATAAGCTATATAAATCGGTTCAGTACTTTTTGCGTGAAACGCGCACATCGATTTAACTAAGTTAGTTTTGCTATAGGTATAGATAAGAATAGGTATTGCGAGTGTACCTTGAGAGATAGACGTATACTGTTGTAGATATTTCTGTTGGCCTTTTCAAGATCTATAATTTTTTAGTACATTGTTTTGATGTATGTCTTTAGGTTTAGCCAGCGGAGGGTTCCTAAGGAGGACTCGATAAAACCAGTTATTGCGATTTCCCGCGGGAAACAAAGATTTTCCAAAAGTAAAAGTTATCCTAAATGTTGACCCGAGTAATAAGTTATCAGTTCACAAAATTTCGTTGAAATCGGTTCATTACTTTTTGCGTGAAACGCGTACAGACAAAGAGACAAACAGACAAAAAAATTAATAACTATTGTTTTGGTGTCTATATCGTATACATAATACGTTACAGTCATTGTTTTTAAAAAATATTTCATGTACAGATTTCGCTAAGTTACTGCTTTATTATTATAGTATAGATAAACTTGCGATTCACGCTCGCTTCGCTCGCGTTCGTCCCTAGGTACGTTTTCACGGTTAGCTATGTTTATACATAAATAGTAGCTTGCTACTCCTAATATATTCATTTAAATTATATTGCGATTTTCCCTCGCTTTGCTCGGGTGCGTACGCCGTACGCGGATTTTGCTCACAATTTTATGGGTTTTATTTTTTTTTCTCGGAACCCTGATTCTTTTCTATAATAAAATTAGCCTAAGTTACTCCTTATACCATCAGCTATCTACCAGTGAAAGTCCCGTCAAAATCAGTCCAGCCGTTTCGGAGATTAGCCGGAACAAACAGACAGACAGACAGACAGACAGACAGACAGACAGACAAAAATTGTAAAAAATGTTGTTTTGGTATATGTACCGTGTATACATCCATATGCATTTAGTAAAAAGCGGTTATTTTAATGTTACAAACAGACACTCCAATTTTATTTATCTGTATAGATATATATATATATATATATATATATATATATATATATATATATATGAAATACAAAAGGAGCCTAGGAATACCCCCGAGCAAAGCAAGGGTAAGTCACTTGTAGTTTTTATGAACTTATCTATTTGCAAGTGTCCAAAAATCATAACATTTTGATATAAAAAGCTAAAGTCCACAGGTCAAAAATCCTACTAAAATACGTTTAATCTCAATTTAAAATAATAAATCTGTTATGTAAACTTTTACTCATACTAGATTTAGTTAGTTATTTAAATATGATCTCTTATTGTATTAAAAAATTCAAGTCTTCTCATATTATAGTTGGTTGACTACAAAGCACTGAAGTCGCGCTTGACGTACATATGCATGAGTGGCGTGACGTTGATTTGTTCTAGGTTTACATACAAATGAACATCCGTGTTACATGTCACAAATATTTATATCAAATATAATACTTTTTAACGTTTAGTATAGATTTCTCAGAGATAGAGATATTTTCCCGCAGTGAAAAGTATGTAGACCCCGATTACCAGCTACCATCATATCAAATTTCGTCAAAATTTGTTACGTGGTTTTCTCGTGATGCGTTCCCAGATAGACAGACAGACAGACAGACAGAAAGACAGACAGACAGATACACAGTCAAACAGATAGATAGACAGACAGACAAAAATTCTAAAAAGTATAGATCTGGCCTTATCCATAATAAAGGCTATTTAATGTATCTGTTAAAATATTTAATGTATCTGTTTGCATGTTTGTATGGGCTAATCTCCGAAACTGTTCGACCGATTTAAATGAAATTTTGCATGGTTATACCTTATATCTCCGGTCAATATTTTAGATACTTTTCATCCCGGAAAATTAAAAAGTTCCCGTGGGATAGTTAAAACACTATAGTAACTTATACAGCTCAGTACACAAAAACTACTGATTGGCTTTTAATGAAACTTTACAATAAAATAGTTCATACATTAGAATAAAAACAGGCTACTTTTTATCCCGAAAAAATGTACGGTTCTCGTGGAATAGAATTGTTTTTGTTTGTCGCAAGTAAATGAATAAAAACAATGTTTAAAGTTATTATAAAGATTCATTATTAAAACACAGTCTACTTTTTACTAACGCAATTACCACATGAATGAAGCAACGGACAAAAACTAGTGTTAAATATATGTATATCAAAATGGCTTCGCATAAGAAATAGTTAAAATGAGATAATCTATTCTAACTAAATAAGCGATCGCTTAAAGTCTCCAACAGAAGACCCTTAATTAATACCATAATGTGTTTGAACGAGATATTCTACCGAATCAAGTACTGTCAAAACCACAAGTCACAAATTTAATATAGTGCAATGAGATATGTATACGGGTCGACGTTGTGACTCTCTGTATGTAAATGTGGAACATATCAACGTCACGACCTACATTTGTATAGTTAGGGAGCTTTGCAGCCAACCAATTACGAATGAGGTATATAACAGTTGTTCTTTACATTATAAATAATAAGTGGGTATATAAAATACTAGAAATTTGCTTTACGTGATGCTTTAATATTAAAGTAAAGTTGATTTGAAAAAGAATTCTTGAGTTGGTTGCGCTAGTGTAACTAAACGAAAGCTCCTGTTAAGCTTAAATAACCGGCCAAGTGCGAGTCGGACTCGCGCACGAAGGGTTCCGTACCATTATCTATAAAAACGGCAAAAAAATCATGTGTGTTGTATGGGAATCCCCTTAATTTGTTTTATTTTAATAATTTAATTATTTATTTTTAAAGTCAATATATAACTAAATATTCTGTGAATATTTCAAGCGTCTACCTGTTGCCGTTATCAATATGCAAAAACGAGCAAAAAAATTAAGTTTGTTGTATGGGACCCCCTTAAATATTTATTATATTCAGAACGAGTATTTGCTGTTATAGCGGCAACAAAAATACATCATCTGTGAAAATTTCAATTGTATAACTATAACGGTTCATGAAATACAGCCTGGTAACAGACGCACAGACAGACATATAGACAGGCGGACGGACAGCGAAGTCTTAGTAATAGGGTCCCGTTTTACCCTTTGGGTACGGAACCCTAAAAAGTTTGCAGACATTTAAAGCGAAAGTTTTTATTTGTACGTTTGTTACTCCATCAAAGTAAAATGGACGGATTTGGATAAAATTAAGTACACAGATAGCAAGAGTACATCAAAACGTTTCCGAGGAAAACGAGGGTAAGCCCGTGACTCTATATTACGTTAAGTAAGCTACTTGACAGAAAATTTATAACTTTCTCAGAATTACAGTATGCAACTTTTACTGAGTACATTTATGTATTTAGTTTCTGTCTTTATAAAAGACAAAAAAAAGCCCCCTGGGGCGTCCATAAAATAAACGTGCTTTTTTTTTTGCTCGTTTTTGCTCGATATTGATAACGGTAATAGGTAGACGCTTGAAATATTTACAGAATATTTAGTTATATAGTCACTTTAAAAATAAATAATTAAAATAAAACAAATATTTAAGGGGAACTCTCATACAACAGATATGATTTTTTTGCCGTTTTTATAGATAATGATACGGAACCCTTCGTGCGCGACTCCGACTCGCACTGGGCCAGTTTTTTTCTTTCTTAAATATGTTGTGACATTAACACATAACACCATCTAGTTCCATGGCTACGAGGCTATTCCTACTACTAGTAGTAGCATAAATCCATTTTATTATAAGCATGAATAAATATATAAAAGATAACTGTACCGTAACTAACTTATGTTGAGAGTATTCATTCATATTTGAAAGCTTCCATTATCTATTTAAAAGTTGAAAGCTCAATACAACTTGTTAAACCACTTAAAATGACCCAGACAATAAATGTTTTCATAGAATGAAGTACCGCATGACTGCGAAACTTGCAGTTTTACGGACGTTTGTTTTGCTTCAAAATATCCTAAGTAGGGCGACTGACGTTGCCAGGACAAATGTTTATTCGACCGTGTGTTTTTTTTTTCATTACGTACGAGTAGCTGTGGTATTTGGGTTTGTTTTATTTCGTGAACTTCTTGATTTTAACGTACTGTAAAAAGGGTTTTGATGGAATCGTATCGCGTTTTAGTATGGGAGTTATCATGTGGGGTTTTTTATACAATATTCTGCTGAGTTTACGTACACTAAGTGTGACCCTACTTTATTTAGAAGTACGTAGAGCATAAAATTAAGCATAGTTCTTTTCTCAGTCAGAACAATTAAGCTTAGCTATTTTAAACGATTTTTCAAAAAGGGTCGTGAATGTTGGTGAATGATGTGATACATGATATGTATTTAATACCACGTTAGTCTAGTGGCTAGTATGTACGGCTGTAGATCTGGGATGCATGAGTTCGAGCCTAGGTTTGGGTCAAGTTTAGATATTGAGTTTTTCTGTCAAGAAATTCTTAGAAACAACCCGTAGTTGGAAGAACACGTAAAGACATCGGTCTTACACTCTCACCGGTCGTGTTAAATTGACGAGTAAGTGCACTTGTGATATTGGGAGAAATCGGTCAGTATTATACATAAGTACCTAGGCGATTGACCTTCGATCGGAGTTCTTTTTTGTTATATCGTAATTTTTAGATAAAAAAGACTAAAAACTTGTATAAGTACAAAAAAAAAAAGCAAAAGCAAAAGTAAAATCTTTGTATCCGACCGGGATTCGAACCCGAACACCTGTGATTGTCAATCTTGCACCTTGGTCGCTTGACCACGGTGCTTATGCCTGTGTGTAAGAAACTATCAACCATATTTTGCAAAAGTTTTGGAATAATGCAAAAGAAAACCGCATGAAAACTTGAAAACACGCGTTTTCCCAGACATAAGACTAATCTAGATCGATTTTTCGCCCCGAAAACTCCCGCATACCAAATCTCAGCGAAATCGTTTGAGCCGTTTCCGACATCGCCGGTATAAATCTATTCTAATATTATAAAGCTGAAAAGTTTATTTGTTTGTTTGTTTGTTTGGTTGACGCGCTAATCTCAGGAAATACTAATCCGATTTGAATAATTCTTTTTGCATTAGATAGCCTGTTAACTGAAGAAGGCTATAGGCTATATATCATCCCGAAAAAATGTACGGTTCCCGTGGGATAGATTTGTTTTTTTCTAGGGACAAACCCGAAGCGAAGCGAGGGTGAGTCGCTAGTAAATAAATAAATATACAAGAATTGCTCGTTTACATATAGTAGATAGATATTTTTTTTTAAAACGAGTGTAGTTTTATATATGCATAGTTAAGCTGTTAACAGATTACTGCATTTTATTTTAATTAATTATCCGCCCACTTGAATATTTAATGACTTGTATATGTAATACAGCATAATTACGACATTTCCGCTGTCACACTCAACATTGAATCACTTGTCGCTGTTATAAAGTGTTTTAAATTAACTTACATTGGAATTACAGCTGACTTTAATAGCTAATTTGATATATTCAAATATTATATTAAACTTATTAGTATTTTATTTTACAATACTTAAAGAAAATTACAAATATACTTTATTATATATACAAAACAAATGTACACTTAGCTATTGCTGTACAAGTCATGTATGCGTGGAATAGTGGCAAGAATGCTAGCCGCATTCCCCCGCTGAATGGCAATGCCGATTCTTTAGGCGAAAGATGCGCCAGCTCTCCTGTCACCAGTAGAGGCGATAAGATGAAGTGTTATGTCTTTTAAGAAATGCTTAGCACTTTGACTCCATGACTTATTAGTATAATATTAGTAAAAATATATTTATTTCAGTTATGGTATTCAATATAGGCAGTGGTAGCCCAGTGGTAACGCGCTCGCTTGGGACACTGAGTGAAGCGGTTTCATATCTCGAGTCTCGCACCTCTGATATTTTCATGTGCAAATAATTTGTAATATGATTACTACTTGCCTTACGGTGAAGGAAAACATCGTCAGGAAACTTGCATTTCTGAAAGAACCTAGCAAGTTTTCGAGAGACATGTGCTGTCCGTCAACCCGCACTTGGCCAGCGTAGTGGACTATGGCCTGATCCCCCTCGTATTGAAGGGAGGCCCGTGCCCAGTAGTGGAAGCTTAAAAAGAGCTGAATACAATACAATTCAACATAATTATTTTGTGAGTCTATCGGTGAATCCCTATAACCTATGTAGGTGTCGTTTTACTCACAAAGGATAAATATTAGGTACACGATACATAAAAATAAGTAATATACGAGTACTTATCTTAACTAAGGAGAATCACAGATAGATATCTAAGTTATTTTGATTCAACGTTAAAACATATAAAATAAATGTCTCTTAAAAAATACAAAAAACCAACTAAACTTATAACTAATTTTACGTGTATACATTTTATTCCCAATTAGTCAAGTTGTTAACAATATTTTTGCATTTATTACATTATACATTAGAAAGTCACTAATATCGTATTTGCTTCGAAAACCAAGTGAAATGGTTATAAATAAACCCAAGTCTCGCACCTCTAAGATTTCCATTTGCAAATTATTTTTAACACGATTTCCACTTACTGAAGTTACTTCACAGGAAAGAAGGAAATTATTATGAAGAAATCTACATTTCTAAGAAAAATAAAATAAGAAATATAACTAGTTTTTAATTTTGATAAGGGTAAAGACCTAAGGGGCAGTGGTAGCCCAGTGGTAACGCGCTTACTTGGGAAACCGAGTGAAGCGGGTTTAAATCCCGGGTCTCGCACCTCTGATATTTTCATGTGCGAATCATTTCCAACATGATTACCACTTGCCTTACGGTGAAGAAAAACATCGTGAGGAAACCTGCATGTCTAAGAGAACTTAGTAAGTTTGTAAAACTGTGGCCTATTCCCCTTCGTATTGAAGGGAGGTCCGTGCCCAGCAGTGGGACGTTAAAAAGGTGTAATGTCTTGTTGAGAAATAATAATCGGCCATTGGAAATGGTTGTAGTTGCAAAACAAAGTTATAACATTTTTAATACAGGAGTATGTGTTATCTATGTAATTGGATACGTTTGGCTCAGTTTGTAGTGACCCTACTCGTTGTGCCACCGGTCGCGGGTTCGAGTCCCTCTGGGTGCATTCATTTGTGTGATGAGCAAGAATGTGTGTACTCCAGTCATGGGTGTTTATATTTATAATATGTATGTATTTCAACTTTTATATTTTAACATTTATATATGTGTAGTGTATCAACTATCTGGTACCCATAACACAAGCCTCGTAGCTTACCATGGAACTAGATGGTGATGTGTGTTAATATCCCAACATATTCGATTAATTTTTGACTGTCATTAAAAAGAATGAGCTATACAATTTGATTCTATGGTTTTTACACGCCTGTTACTTTTCATGACATGCTTTTTATAAATAGAAATACTTTAATAAGAAATAGTACTATTAAGTGGATTTTGAAAAGATGACTAAATTTGTTATATTTACGCGCATATATGAAATATTTTAAATTTAGATTTTGTCGTAGTTTTAAGTTTTTTAAGTAAAATTTATCCTATCGTACTATACCTAAATATGTTTAGTTTAATTGCTATTATACATTATCTTCTATACACATAATAAAATTGTAACTAAGCCGAATCTGTACATTAAATATTTTTTTGGAAAATCTGATTGAAATAGACTTTAGTATCGATATAGAGGCCGAATCTATAGTTTTTGGAATTTTTGTCTGTCTGATGATAGCTGGTTATTCGGGTCAACATATTAAATACCTTTTACTGCGGGAAAATATCTCATCTCTGAGAAATCTATACTAAACCTTAAAGCGTAAGCAGGGACAAACCCGAGCGGAGCGAGGGTGAATCGCTAGTTTATTATATTATTCAATACTCAAAAAAAAAGTTTTACTAAAAGCAAAAATAATATTAACAACCTGTATATCAATAAATAACTCTTGGTGTCACGACACGTTATTATCTCATATAGGATTGTGTGTGGACGTGAGAGAAATTCAAATACACAGATATTAAAACGCTAGGAACTATGTAGAGGCTCACAGGAAATTGGACTGTCGTGTAGGATTATTTACGTTAATATTTAGTTTTTATATTATTTACTAGGGATTCACCCTCGTTCGGGTTCGTTCCTAGTGAAAAACAAAATCAAATCTATCCCATGGGAACTGTACATTTTTCCGGGGTAAAAAGTAACCTATATACTATTCCAGACTATAATCTATCTCTGCGCCAAATTTCATCCAGATCCGTTCAACCTTTCTGACGTGATTGAGTAACAAACATCCATTCATCCAAACTTTCACACTTATAATATTAATGAGACTACTACAGCTTAGTTTTCATCGTATAATATGCCGATAAATAATTACTTTTTATTAAAAAGGTACATTAAATTTATTTTTTTTAAGTTATACCTACTTGTTTTGGTACGTTTGGAAAAAAATATGAGAGTACATTTTTTACGATGCGCGCGGACACCGATAGCCAAAAAGCGACATGATGAAGTTAGCTGAAAGCGACATGATGAAGTTAGCTGCATTCCTTTTACAAACAGAGTTATGACATACGGCATGAAATCTTTAGCTATTTTTGTTCTGTTACGCCAAAGAAGTATAACTTCTTACATGCATACATAAGTACACACACACGGTTTTTTTAAATATAATTTCACTGTTAGGGTGGCCTCTTTTTATTTTTCTGGTATCACAGTAAAATTAAGAACTACAGCTGAATAGACCTCTAATAACTAAAATAAGCTAACATATAAAACGTTGTCTAAATCTGAATTTGCTAGTAAATAGTCACTTAAAAAAATAACACCGTCTTTAACCAGATGATAATATTTTTGGAATAAAGTACTTTTACGTATGCCAAAATATTAAATCACATAATATATTTTATAAATTTTCATTAAAACTTCCAGTTTTCTTATTCCGTGTTCTAATCAGTAAAATAGTTTGTACTACCCGCAAAGTATTTTTTTATAAGTATAGCTGCCTGTGTATAATGTTACCGACGTAAAACTAAATAAATATGTTGGGACATAACACACAGCACCAACTAGTTCCAAGTTACGAGGTTTGTGTTATGGATACCAGATATTTGATACACTGCACATATTATATAACTTTAAATACATATTATAAATATAAACACCCATGAATGGAGTACAAACATTCGTGCTCATCACACAAATGAATGCCCCCAGCGGGACTCGAACCCGTGACCGCTGGCATAGCAAGTAGGGTCACTAAAAACTGAGCCAAACTTGTCGTCAAGAACGAAAGTTTCTCAGTAAGTGTATTGTATTCTTTTGGGAAATAAATGAATCTTAAACCACCTAATACTTAACAAAATAGCTTAGAGGGAATTCACCACGCATAGGCAGTAAAAGGTAAAGCGATTGATACCTACTTTTTACTTCAGAAGATATAGCGTGACGATAACACAAAACAAATATTATAACATTTTATGACAAAAAATGTGCATGTAGCTTTTAAAAAGTTTTAACGTCCCTATTTTGGGCCATATTGAATTTATTGGTGTTTCATATTCAGTAAAGCTGTTTCATAATAAACTTTTATTACTGAAAGCTTATACATGGTGCATTGAAAATAACATTTTTTTTTTGTTTATTATTTAAAGTCCTATAGTTATTTTGATTTATGAATGAAATTGTTATCAAAAATATTACTTTTAGCTTTAAAACAGTTTTTATTTGACTAATACATACGTTTAAATGCAAATTGATTTTTTAAAACTAAGCTATTGCAATTGAAATTTGAGTTCAGTAAATTTTAATGTGTTACAATATTTTTTTATACTGTTTTTGTGCATTTTTACGAAAATATTTTTCTTTTTTACTTATATATTTTTTTTAAATTAAATTAAATTCAAAGTAATAAAATGGCTTCACTTAAAATAACAGTAGATACTGTTGTAAATTATATACAACTAACAACTCACCCTCACTTTGCTCGGGTCCGTCCCTAGGTTTCTTCCCCACACAAACTTTTATCCCCATTTTCACCCCCTTAAAGGATGGTTTCCGGGATAAAAACTATCCTATGTCCTTCCCAGGGTCACAAACTATCTTCTTACCAAATTTTATCAAATCGGTTCAATAATTTCGGAACTTATTCGGTAAAAAACAAACAAAATAAAATAAATTAAATAAAATTATATTAGTATAGATTAATATCTCACAATTAATAATTGTATAGCTTATAATTGAAAGCAGAAAAACATTTCAAGAGTATATTTGTATGAAATGAACAATTAGCTTGAACACAATATCCTTGTAATATCTTAGTAGTATCATGCAGATTTCAGTTGACGCTGCAGCATTAGGCCTATGTTACAATATAATTGTTATGACATTAAAGTAATAAGATACCAAGTTTCAAATCGATAAGATTTTTAGAAGTTGTTCCTATCCTTATACCGTCTAGAAAAGAGCTGATAGCCTGCAAACGGCTGAATTTATAGCTAAGGACACTCTTGGTTCGCCATAAACAACAATATTGGTTCATCCGTTTTGGTGCTACGATGTCACAGGCAGATATACACTTAATCTTATAACTTAAAACTCTTTGTGTCGGCTTTTAAAAATATACTGCTGTATATTTTTAGATAGCTAGACTAAAGTTTTAAGGAGCGTAATATATTTTTATAGGTAAAAAAGTAAGTAGGTACATAATATATGGCCTATTTGGTAGTAAATGGTAACCGTAGCCTACGAGTACACACACACACACACACACACACACACATATATATATATATATATATATATATATATATATATATATATATATTTACTCAATACTAATATTACAAAATGTAAAAGTGTGTTTGTTTGTTAGTCCTTCTTTTACATCGTAATAGAGTGACGAATTGGTGTGATTTTTTGTGTGTTGGATAGTTGAAGGGCTGGAGAGTGACATAGGCTACTTTTTACCGCGGCAGATTATCTCATTCCCACGGGAAAACACGTTATAATACAACTCATCATACCTATGTACATATATACATATATAATATATAGTCTATCTATTCCATACTAACTGTTAGAACCTACCTAGGCAAGAACCCGAGCAAAGCGAGGATGAGTCGCAAGTATACATAAATGTAGGTAATACTCTAAGTGTGGTTTATACTTTAAAGGAAAAAATCACGTTAGGCGTGAATTTTTGCATAATTATTTTTGAAACCGATTTGAAATTTTTAATTAAAAAAATTAGTAATTATTCATTTAATTACTTTTTATCACGGCACTAGTAATTACAGTGCAAAGTAGAAACGTGTCACAAGTAACGATTGTTTATAAAATTTTGTGTTTATTGCTGTTAGCTTTTACGGAATTGCTTCATCTGGAGCCAATCAAGATGGAGAATCAGCTCAAAGCTAAAAAAAAATATTGTTGGGATTAAATCAATAAATACAATTTCAATTCTGTAGGTTTAGGAAGTGGTTCTAATTCAGCTTGCAAGATTTGATCCATACAAACATACTAACTAACAAATATTGTATTCAACCCTATTTAACGTCCCACTGCTGGGCACAGGCCTCTCTTCAACACGAGGGGAATCAGGCCATAGTCCACCACGCTGGCCAAGTGCGAGTTGGCGGACTTCACATGTCTTTTGAAAACTTGCTAGGTTCTCTCAGACATGCAGGTTTCCTCACGATGTTTCCCTTCGCCGTAAGACAAGTGGTAATCATGTTGGAAATGATTTGCACATGAAAATATCAGAGGTTCGAGACCCGGGATTTGAACTAGCATCACTCAGTTTCCCAAGTGAGCGCGTTACCACTGAGCTACCACAACCTTACAAATATTGCAAGTTAAATAAAAGCTTGTAAAAAATAAACTACAACTTTTCGCTTAGCAAAAACAACAATTCTCACATTATTCCAGCTACTAAAACAATATGAGTATTTTCATTCGTATTCAATGAGAAAAACATATTTCATCCACTTGGATTGAGTCCAAAGTATGAATTTATGTAGAACGCTTCGAATCTGTCATGCGAAACACTGATATCATAAACAAAGGTAGAGTGAGCTTAAGACACTGCATTCGATCTGGGTCGCGTTTTGCTTAGAATAGTTATATGCTTTATCTAAGTTTTTACTTCCGCTTTTGTTTAGTGTTAGTCTTTTAACGAGCTTTTTTATTTCACTTGTTTTCTTAGTATATGTATGTATTCTCCTTCGTGTGTATGTTTTTGAGGTTCAAAGTGTTTTAATCATTTTTTCAAACACTGGCGGTTCTTTGTGACTTTAGTGATAATATAATAGTAAAATATAAAGATAGAAAAATGATTTTATTCCCAAAAGATCCAGGGGGTGATCAAATGTAAGCTGTTTAACTACAATAAAAACCGACCAAGTACGAGTCGGACTCGCGCACGAATGGTTCCGTACCATTATCTATAAAAACGGCAAAAAAAATATGTTTGTTGTATGGGAGCCCCCCTTAAATAATTGTTTTATTTTAATTTTATTATTTATTTTTAAAATGAATATATAACTAAATATTCTGTGAATGTTTCAAGCGTCTACCCGTTGCCGTTATCAATATCGAGCATAAACGAGCAAAAACCTCACATTTGTTGTATGGGAGCCCCCTTAGATATTTATTTTATTCTGTTTTTTAGTATTTGTTGTTATAGCGGCAACAGAAGTACATCATATGTGAAAATTTCAACTGTCTAACTATCACGGTTCATGAGATACATCCTGGCGACAGACGGACGGACGGACAGCGAAGTCTTAGTAATAGGATTCCGTCTTACTCTTTGGGTACGGAACCCTAATAAAAACTACAGTAGTATTTATAGGTTTTAAATTGAACGGTACCAAAAAATAATACTTTTGCAAGTAACCATTAGAAAGTTTCACTGTTAAAGCTCTTGCTTGATTCTTTCAAGTTATTGTATTATTATCTTTGCATATTAACTAAATAATATATTAAGGCTGCCCCGTAAAATTCTATAAACCCCCTTGATTTTATAGCAATGATCTGTAAAAAATCATCGCACTCTCTTCTAAAATTCTAAGACCCCATCAAAATCGGTATATCCATTACCAACATTGATTGAAAAATACAAATAGTAAAGAAAGTATTAAAAAATGGATGTAATTTATTATTTACGTTTGTAATATATGAAATACAGATGCACCTATTTTATATAACGACAGTTTGCAATTGAGTTCAGGTAACTTATTGAATGCAATTTATATGGTACTTCAATGTTTATACTAGTTGTTACATGTCGAGTTTCGCATGTACGGTTTGTATATATATATACTAATATTATAAAGCTGAAGAGGTTGTTTGTTTGTTTGGTTGAACGCGCTAACCTCAGGAACTACTAATCCTTTGAATTTTTTTTTGCATTAGATAGCCCGTTAACTGAGGAAGGCTATAGGCTTATATATCATCCTGGAAAAATGTACGGTTTCCATGGGATAGTTTTTTTTTTTAGGGACGAACCCGAAGCGAAGCGAGAGTGAGTCGCTAGTTTCAAATGATAACGTTACTTTAGATTATTGTAATAGTGTTGTATTTTACTATGGAGTTATATTATAAAGATTGGTTCACGGTTTCAAAATAAAACGATAATTTTAGGCCTTTGTATGAGATATAAGTGGTGATAGTATTTTGGACTAGCTGTTCAAGGTTTTTAGTTAGTTTAAATTTTTTTAGAATGTGCTTAGTAATTCTAGAAATTATTAGACATATCTAAATACAAATCTGAGATTAATTCACTGATTTTGATAAAATAACAATGTACAGCCTTAGCTATTAAGTCTAAACAAAATTTTGCACAACGGTTTATTGTAAAACTAAGGTAAGCCAGAATTAAAGATTTTTCAAATATTATCTAGGTATTATAGGAGAAGATATGTGTATGGAATTATGTTAATTTAAAATTTTTATATATTCTAAATATTAACTATACTTGGACATAAGTTGATCAGAACAGCTTTTATAGTAAGCATAAGCTTTTGTTTTATTTGAAAGTTTTTCAATAGGTATGACTCCCTGTCAAATTTCTCGGTATCGACGCATCGTCTTCTTCTTTACGTCATAACGTCTTCTTCTTCCACTCTGCCCTACTACTCGTTACCTCATCATTTCACCCTTTCTCTTTTATGTCCTGTCTCACACCTTTACATCCACCTACAATCATTAACCCTCACTCTTCTAGTCACATGCCTTTTATTCCTCCTCATCATATCTCCATACCATTCTATACCAACTCAGACAATTTTCTTCAAATTTTTCTGTCACTTTCAAACTTCCTCTTAAGTACTAAGTAAGTGCATTCTCCATACATTTATCTCAACATTCATTACTCTGCTGCGTGCTATCTTCTTTCATCAATCTTCATAACGGTCTTCTAAAACAACAAAAAAATACTCAATTCGGGTATATTTATTATTGTATAAGCAATATCTTCGTCTATAATTTTGAACCAATGTCCATGATTCTTTAGGTGGGTTATTATAAGTTTTAAGAAGGTTCTGTATAAAAAGGTAGAAGAATTAGTGATTTTCTTACTTAATTATATTGTGATTAGTAAAAAGCAGTCTTCTTTTACAGTTGGACCGACACTTCAGGCGAAATATCCAGTGGTTATTTTCATTCACGGTGAATCGTTTGAATGGAATTCTGGCAATGTCTACGATGGCGCCGTACTGTCGAGCTATGCGGGTTTGGTTGTTATAACAATCAACTATCGTCTCGGCATATTAGGTAATGTACCTACCATATTATCGCTTTATAGGAAAAATAAAAGATTTTTAGTTTTTCTCATAAAATTTACTTTTGCAAGTGAAAAAGGTGATATGGATATAATAAATAAATATGTTGGAACATTAACACGGCAGTATCTAGTTCTATGGTAAGCTATGAGGCTTGTGTTATGGATACCAGATAGTTGATACACTACACATATATAACTTTAAATACATACATATTATAAATATAACACCCATGACTGGAGTATAAACATTCGTGCTCATTACACAAATGAATATCCCCAGCAGGACTCGAACCCACGACCGCTGGCATAGCAAGTAGGGTCACTACAAACTAAGCTAAACGTCTCGTCAAATACATTACGTATATCTACATTATACATACATAATATGTAAATATCCATACGAAATTCCAAATTCGATAAAAAAAATTATGATTTCATTTTTCAATGTCAATTACTAGTTCAATATTAGTTTAAAATATAAATTGAAAAGTAATTAAATATAATATTTATAAATAATCCTGTTTAAAACATTCAAAACCTGCAATTTGAAAATTCAAAACAAGTTAAATAAAACTATCTTTTCGAATTTAGTTCTCTTTATACTTTCTTAGATTTACGCGAATATTTGACATTTAAATAAAGTCTCTCCCGTGACCATGATTGCTGTAAAGCATTCGAAACGTCGGGAACCAAAAATCAAAATAAATCCGCGAAATAATCCGAAAAGATAGTTTTATTTAAAATGTCAAATATTCGCGTAAATCTAAGAAAGTATTATTCAAAACAAGTTAGTTGAAAATTTCCCTAACAAATATTAGTAGAAGCTAACCTTTAATTTACATACATTATTTAACTCATGACCGTGAGCATTCATAATAAATTTAGTAACCAGGTCATTCGACACCTAAACGATATAATACTTGGAATGCACACTAACTTTAAATTGCATTGAGAATTAGATTCAAGCAAATCTAAACACGTACGTATATGTTATGTTCTCCAGAAACCATATTGGAATCGAACAACAATTAAGCCTATCTATATATGTATATAAAAGGCAAAAGTGATTGACTGATGTATTAACGCACAGGCTAAACCCTTAAGGCTAGAAAATTGAAATTTCGCACACGTATTCCTCATATGACGAAAGCATCCACTAAGGAAGGATTTTTCAAAATTCCACCCTCAAGGGGGTGAATTAGGGGATAAAAGTTTGTATGAAACTTTTTATTCCTTGGTCATATTTGCATGAAATTTCGTATGAATTGAGTACGGAAAAAATAATGAGTTACGTATTTTAGCGTTTTCCAAAATTCGATCCCTAAGAGTAAAATAGGGGATGAAAGTTTGTATGAAACCTACCTTTTCAGAGTTTTTTTTTGGAGTTTTAGCGCGAGCGAAGCCGCGGGTTCTGCTAGTTAAAGTATATAATTATACTGATTTAAGTACTATTTATTATAATATCGTACGTACATAAAAAAACTTCATAAAGCCATAGAATATCGCTACAAGAATGTTTAATTAAGCAAAGTGAAACGTGACGAAGCTATCGCATAAGAGCTGTGCATAAATTCATTGGAGACCAAGAAAAATAAAACTGTAGTAGCTCATTCTTAATTTATTATCAAGGGAAATTTTGTATAAATTATTTTTAGAGACAATTTAAATTCAAGGATGTTTATGTAATAAAAGGTCTAGGCATAAATTATGCCCTTTCAATCGAATGTAATCGGTTCAACAATAAATATGTAAGTGTCAATGTATTCGAAAATACGTCTGTTCTTTTTTATTTATTTCAAAGAAAGTTTGACGAGTTTTTAGTGACTCTACTTGCTGTGCCAGCGTTCGCGGGTTCAAGTCCCACTGAGGGTATTCGTTTGTGTGATGAACACGAATGTTTGTACTCCAGTCATGGGTGTTTATATTTATAATATGTATGTATTTAAAGTTATATAGTGTATCAACTATCTGGTATCCATAACACAAGCCTCGTAGCTTACCATAGGACTAAGTGGTGCTGTGTGTTAATATCCCAATATAATTATTTATTAAATATATTATAAACTTTTAACATTGTTTAAGCTTAAAGTAACTTTTATAATAAGGTAATTATATAAACTTTTGGCTAAAATTAATAATAACGTACCCAATTGATTGACCAAGATAAATTTGGCATAAGTTAAATATGTATCTTTGCTTGACAACAGAATTTTCTTTTTTAAATTTTGGCCAGAAATCGGTATTTTTTTAATTTAAGAATACTAAAATAAATTAAAAAACGCTAATAAGCAGCCTTTTTTCAAATATTTCCATTATTTAATATAACGTTCATATTCTTTTTATAAACTCAATGTAAAATATAAATAAATTTATTTTTGACCTCCATAGGATTCCTAAACGCAAATCCCATACCTCATTTGAAAGCAAGAGTGGCGAACTACGGGTTGATGGACCAAATTGCCGCATTACATTGGGTTCAACAGAATATAGCGCTATTTGGAGGTGATCCCGGAAATGTTACAATGTTGGGACACGGGTCAGGTGCCGCCTGTATAAATTTTTTGATGATTTCACCTACCGTCGTAACTGGTAAGTATACTTAGAACTAAAGCAAATAACTAAAAAGTAAATAAAGTAATAAGAAAAGATATTAAGGAAAGTATTTAATGGTAAACTTAATTTTAGGTCTATTTCATCGAGCTATCCTCCTATCCGGATCAGCGTTAAGTTCCTGGGCACTTGTGGAGGATCCAGTTAGTTATTCCGTCCAACTGGCTAAACAATCAAATTGCACACTCCCCGAAGATATTGTTAAAGACCACGAGCTAATCGTTGACTGTCTTCGAGAGGTACCACTTCTAGAATTAATGTCAGCAGAAATCAGCACACCAAGCTATCTCACAGCTTTTGGTCCATCAGTAGACGGAGTTGTTGTAAAAACTGACTACGCGAAAGAACTCCTAACATTCTTCATACCTAACGATCTCCAAGGCTTTACCAGTGTATCGGGTGTCAACAATATCAAGGCGGACAAAAGAAGCGGAGATAGGATTTTCGGGATAAGAGGCGGGCAGAATAAATATGATCTGCTATTCGGCGTGGTAACGAGCGAGGCTCTGTGGAAATTCTCGGCTCAAGACATACAAAACGGTTTCGAGGGTGAGAGGCGAGACCGAATAATACGGTAAGGATGTTTATCCAGCAAATTGGTATTTACCCGATTTAAAGGATTGCATAGCTATCAATAATTTATTTCCGTTAGGTTGGATAGCAAAAATTTTGGTATTAATTAAACCTACAATATTTAGTTAGGTAGCATATTATGTAACCTGTTATGTCAATCAAACTTTGAACAGTATTTATGTTAATAGTATTGTATTTTATTCAGTCCTTTTTAACGTCCCGCTGCTGGGCACGTGGCTCCCTTAAATATGATCAAGCCGTAGTCCACCACGTTGTCCAAGTGCGGGTTGGTGGACTTCACATTTATTTTGAAAACTTACTAAGCTCTTTCAAACATGTAGATTTCCTCACAATGTTTCCCATCACCGTAAGACAAGTCGTAATCATGTTGGAAATAATTTGTACATGAAAATATCGTAGATGCGAGACCCGAAATTTGTACCCAATTCACTCGGTTTCCCAAGCGAGCGCGTTACCACTGGGCTACCACTGCTTTTTATATTATTATTATAGTATAGTAATAGAAATATGTACATGTTTCTTTCTAAAAGCTAGTAAATATATAGAAACCTTTTCATTACAGGACGTATGTAAGAAACGCCTACACATATCATTTGAGTGAGATATTCTTTACTATAGTCAATGAATACACCGACTGGGAGCGGACAGTACAGGTAAGATAATATTTTCTTATTAGATCACAATATATCTTGTCGAGCCAAAGATTGCCAATCCCTTTCATGTCGTATTATTTTCATTCTATCGGCTTCACATTACTTACATACGTGATTGGAAAAATAAACCGAGATCAGGCCTTTTAAATTAAAGTAACAGTTTTTTGGAGTAATTTTCAAGAAGTACAGCCTCAGAAATGTAATTTTAAGTGGGATAATATAGTTTTATGAATAAAAATTAAATATTTTTTGTCTAAAAACTTTTGCTTATATTAGAATAATAATGTATAATAACATTTTCATATTTTATCATAAACTTTTCATAATACTTTCTTTACGCGAGTATTTGACATTTAAAAGCTTTCTTTTCGGATTTTGTCTCGGAGAGCATTCTAAATGTCGGGAACCAAAATGTAAAATGAAACCGCGACAAAATCCGAAGAGATACATTTTAAATTTTAATTTATTTTGAGATAGATACGAAATAGAGACCTATTTTAATAATTTGCCATACAAGCTTACCGGATAAACAAATCTTGTATTGTGTATATCTATACAGATAAATAAAATTGAAGTGTCTGTTTGTAATGTCAAAATTAACAGCTTTATACTAAATGCATATGGAATTATATACGGTACTACTACTACGGCATAAGAAAAACAGAATTTTTAAAATTTTTGTCTATCTGTCTGTCTGTCTGTTTGTTCCGGCTAGTCTCCGAAATGGCTGGAGCAATTTTACCGGGACTTTCATTGGCAGATAGCTGATATTATAAGGAGTAACTTAGGCTACTTTTCTTTTAGGAAAAGAATTAAGGTTTCGCTCAAAAAAATTAAAGCGTACCTAGGGACGCACCTGAGCGAGGCGAGGGTGAGTCGCTAGTCTTTAATAAAAATAATATTGACTGTCAGACTAGAAGTATGAAGTTTTCCATAGAGTTTCTTTTATAAAGAAGGTGATCATTAAGGAGGATTTTTAAAAATGTTCTCTAAAAGAGTTTGAAAGAGGATAAAATTTTGTGTGGAAGTTCATTAGTTTTGAAAAGAGTAATATGAAAATAAATGTTTTCAGCAGTATGGCTATGGTTATATTTCCTACTAAAAATTCCTTTTGACTTGTAATATATAAGCAAATATATTATTATCGTAAGGCTTGCTTATAACCGAATAAAATATAGCCACGGTATCATTTATATTTTTTGAAGTGAAAACTTTTTTGGCCGCGATTTTTGGTAAGGGCAAAACTTATGGATTCGCGTCACCGACATGCTACGTGTGACATGTGACGTGTCGATGTAGCTTGGCGCAGACCGGCATGTTTTGATTAATCAATAAATAAACTATATAAAAATGTAAATAATTATTGCTCAAAGTGCCAATGTATGTAAAAACCAGACTAATAATAATTTCAATTTACAAATTATGAAATTTTAATTGCTCATACTATAATTTATTTAAAAATTTAAAAAAATAAAACAGTTTTTCCAAAGTTATAACTTTTGACTACAAAGTCAGTCCCCATGACTGCCTATTTTGTTTTGATTTATATCCGACGACCTTGCTTCGGATATTATTATTATTATTATTCGGATATAAAAGTATTTGAGTAAATCTACTACACATAATTTTATTTACTGCTAGCAGATCACACTCGCTTCGCTCGGGTTCGCCTCTAGACAAACAATAACAAATTTATCCCACGGGAACCGTATGTTTTACCGGAATAAAAAGTAGCCTATTTATTATTCTGATGTATGAACTATATTATTGTACAGTTTCATTAAAATCCAATCAGTAGTTATTGTGTACTAAGCCGTATAATTAACTGTAGTTTTTTAACTATCCCACTGGAACTCTTTAATTTTGCGAAATGAAAAGTATCTAAGATGTTGACTGGGGGTATAAGGTACCATCGTGAAAAAATTCATTTAAATCGGTCTAAAATTTTGGGAGATTAGCCCGTACAAACAGACAAACAGACAGAGAAATAAAAAATTGAAAAAAAAAACTGGATTTGTCTCTCTTCTCTTCCTACATCCCCCTGACTCGGTTTTTAGCTTTCGTTTTCTACATACAGACATTCGACCTCTACCAATTTATTATATGTATAGATTTAACATGGCGTGTTTATTCATTTACATCCCAACTTTAGCTTATACGCTCTAATATTCACAAAGTTAGTTTAATTTGAATTACCTACTGTATTTTAGCTTAAAGATACGTTTTGTTAAACGCTCGTCTATATATTTGTTATCTTTAGACGCGTCAATCGTTGATCAGATTTTGACAAAATTTTGCAAAGACTTTAAATAAAACTATATTTAGATATTTTTCGCGGTTTTATTTATATTTTTTACTAGCGACTCACCCTCGCTTCGCTCGGGTTTGTTTCTAGGTTGCTTCCCAAAATAAAATTAATTTATTAATTTGGTTTTAATTTTTTTTCGTGGGACCCTATTTTTTTCTAAAATAAAATTAGCCTAAGTTACTCCTTATAACATCAGCTATCTGCCAGTCAAAGTCAGGCCATTTCAGAGATTAGCCGGGACAAACAGACAGACAGACAGATAGACAGACAGATGGACAGACAAACAGACAGACAAAAATTGTAAAAAAGGTTGTTTTGGTATATGTACCATATATACATCCATATGCATTTAGTAAAAAGGGGTTATTTTAATATTACAAACAGACACTCCAATTTTGTTTATCTGTAAGATAATGCACTTCAGTGCCATATCTCATTTCTTTCCTTAATCAAACCTTAGTCCCTCCAGTGACATAGAAAGCCCTCGAAACAAAAAATGAAAATAAAAGTGCGAAATATTCTGAAAACATAGTTTTATTCAAAATATCAAATATTCGCGACAATCTTAAAAAGTATTACATGCGTAAATAGATAGCATCATGGCAACGGACATTGGGGTACCTTTTATCTTGATCCGCTTACCATATTATGAGATTTCCCGCAGTTCCGCCCTCGTAGTTCAATTATGTACCTACTATTCTTTAGAAATTATAGCTTATGTGCTGTGTTGATGTGTAACCTTTATTACTGTAATGTTTCATCAAAATCTGTTCAATAGTTTTTGCTTGAAAGAGTAACAATCATCCACACATCCTCACAAAATTATATATTATACTAGCGACTTACCCTCGCTTTGCTCGGGTGCGTCCCTGGGTACGTTTTAATTTTTTTGAGCGAAGCCCTAATTTTTTTCTAAAATAAAAATATCCTAAGTTACTCCTTATAATATCAACTATCTGCCAGTGAAAGTCCCGTTAAAATTGGTCCAGCCGTTTCGGATATTAGCCGGAACAAACAGACAGACGAAATTTTTTAAAATTGTGTTTTTTTCTTATAAGTACCGTATATAATTCCATAATATGCATTTAGTATGAAGCTGTTATTTTGACATTAAAAACAGACACTTCAATTTTATTTATCTGTATAGATTAGTAGGATAATCTTAAATGCACAAGTGACATTAATTGTATACAAAAATAAAATACATATACAAATGATATTCAAAAATCTGTTCCTAATAAGATAGAATTTCCATTTATATTAGATTATATTGGATCGAGGAACTGAAACAAAAGTCGTTTGGCACCAATCTAGACATCGAGCTTAGGCCCGTGATCGTATGTCGAATTTAGAATTGTTTACCATTAAAATGGGATTCAGCTTAACGTCTGGAGAGTTTAGAATTACAATTAGTGTTATATTACAATCTATTTATTAAGATGTTTTGCCGGATTCAAAGATAAGGGAGGTAGGAGTCATTTTGATGTAATTTGTAGTTAAATAATGTGATTTTTTCGTTGATTTATTATGTTGAAAATTATGCAGATGATTGTACTTCACGGTTCTTTTTTCTTGTTGATATTTTCATTCGGTTATTCGACAACCATTTTGCATATTTCAATAAATTTTTCTTTTAAAATTTTATTTGTCGTGGATTTCCATAAACCTTGAATTTTGTAAATATCTGTAGTAAAAACTCAAATGGCGTTAAATCGTATGACCAAATTAAACTAAACGTTTCTTTCATTTCTTGACTGTACTCTCATATCTAATATATTAAATAGTATCGTCTGCCTACGACTACACCCACTATTGACACCGTGATCAAAACTAAGAAATTGAGTTGTAAGCTATATTATTGTAAAGTTTCATCAAAATTCATTCAGTAGTTTTTGCGTGAAAGAGTAACAAACAAACATCCATACATCCATACATACATTCTTACAAACTTTCGCTTTTATTATATCAGTAGGATGTTCGTCCCCAATAATTAAATATGTATTTGTATTAAAGATTGTCATATTTAAAGAGAAGATTAAAAAAATATGTTCAAGCTTAAGTTTATATTATGGATCGGAAATACCATATTGCTGATTAAAAATATATAAAACTAACGACTCGCCATCTCTTCGTTCACTTGAGTGTACCTCATATGCTTTTGTTTTTATAACAATATATACTGTCAGCGCCATCTTTTGTCCAGTTTTATTACTAACTTAATATGTACACCTGGTATACGTATGTACTCATGGTCATAATATATATGTGTTCTAAATTTCACGAAAATCTGTTCAGTCGTTTCGGCATGAAGGAGGGATAAAAATTTGAGGAAAACATATGAATAGAATTTACCTACAAATAAATAAAATGTTTCCAATTTTATTAATAACGCTAAAACTCATCCATACCTCCTAAACATAAAAAAAAGAAAATCGGTTGACAAACAGAGAAGAAAAATATACTGAACTCTATTATCTTTGTCTGTTTATATATGTACTAATAGAGATCATATTATATTTCAAGATTTTATTACAATATGTTAAAGCACCCAATCAACACAAGAGATGCTGCGGTACTAGCCTTATCAGATGCTCAATACGTCGCACCGTTGGTTCAGACTGGCGACTTCCTGAGTGTCAGCAAAAGCGCTATTGGAACTGGACCAAATACCTTCTTCTATGTGTTTGATTACCAAACTAAAGATGGGGACTATCCACAGGTAAGATGGCATATTTAATTCATCTTTTTTTCAAATATTTTATAACTTTTGCTATATAATATTTTTAGAGTTCCGTACCCAAAGAGTAAAACGGGACCCTATTACTAAGACTTCGCTATCCGTCTGTCTGTCTATCTGTTCGTCTGTAATACATTCACTTTAAAAATAAATAATTAAATCAAAATAAAACAAATATTTAAGGGGGGCTCCCACACAACAGACATGATTTTTTGTCCGTTTTTATAGATAATGGTACGGAAACCTTCGTGCGCGAGGCCGACTCGCACTTGGACGGTTTTTTACTATCTATTCGTCGCCTTATTTGTTCAAACGACCAATACTAGTTGTACTTTAAATAGATATAGTTTTTCCTCTACATATTTCAAAAGCAAAGCTTTATTTCTAGGATTTATATACAATATACATAATCTATATATACATAAAATGCTTTGTCCTGACTGACTGATCGATCAACGCACAGCCTAAACCGCTGGTCGTAGAAACTTGAAATTTGGAAGATACATTCCTTATACAATGTAGGCATCCGCTAAGAAAGGATTTTTCAAAATTCATCCCCTAAGGGGGTAAAATAGGAGATAAAACGTTGTATGAAACTCTGTCATTTTTAATGCGAAATGCACGGAAATTAGTATTTAGCTTTAAGATAAAAAATAAAAAATCTATGTATTACATTTTTTTCGAAATTCATCCATTAAAAGGGTAAAAGGGGGTGATTAAGTTTATATGGGCAAACAATTGTTTATGATCAAAATTACTTGAAACTTGGTATTAATGCTCTCCAATACAATTAAATAAATACATATTTTAGCATTTTTTGAAATTCATCTCATAAGGCTGTCAAATAGGGGATGAAAGTTTGTATGAAACTCTGTAATTGATACACGGAAAATGGTATTTACTTTTAAAATGAAAACTAAAACAATACAAATATCATTTTTTTTCGAAGTTCGCCCCTTAAAAGGGCAAAAGGGGGTTGTGCTTTTTATATCAAGAAAAAATTGTTTATAGTTAGAATTACGTGAAACTTTGTATTAATGCTCTTCAATATCTATATCTATACATATTATAAAATTCTAACTAAGCCGAATCTGTACATTAAATATTTTTTGGAAAATCTTATTGAAATAGACATTATTATCGATACAGAGGCCGAATCTATAGTTTTTAAAATTTTTGTCTGTCTGTCTGTCTGTCTGTCTGTCTGTCTGTCTGTCTGTCTGTCTGTTACCGCATCACAGAAAAACCACTGGAGGGATTTTGATGAAATTCGGTATGATGATAGCTGGTTATCCGGGTCAACATATAGGATACTTTTTACTGCGGGAAAATATCTCATTTTTGAGAAAAAATACAAAAACTGGTAGGAACAAAACCACGATGATACTATCTGTAAACAATTTAGCAAGGTAACTTACTAAATATGGTAAAAACTATTAAATATAGTTTATCTTGAAAATCAAATTATCAATAGCGCTATTTTATCCATTAAAATAGTTATTTTAATAAAAATATATATTTATGTGTTATTTAGATACTCGACAATAGATGTCGCCATGTGTTTTTAAAATACGTAGTTTTAATTCCAAAAAAATGAATGTACAGATATGACCTTTCTACGATTTTATTAGAATTACTACTAAATTACCGCGGCCCCGCCCGTGTTCAAATTATCAATAAAGCGAACTTTTTGGCTTTATAAATTAGTAACTATACATACGAGTATAATAAAATTGTAAATAAGCCGAATCTGTAAATTCAATATTTTTCGGAAAATCTTAGTGAAATATTCATTATTAGCGATTTAGAGGCCGAATCTATAATTTTTAGATTTTTTGTCTGTCTGTCTGTATGTGACCACATCACATCGCATCGCATCTCAGAAAAACCACTGGAGGGATTTTGATGAAATTAGGTATGGTGATAGCTAATTATCCAGGTCAACATATAGGATACTTTTTACCGCGAGTAAATATCTCATTTCTGTGAAAAAAATAAATAAAAAAACTGGTTAAAATAAAAGCACGATGATACTATTAACATTTTAGCAAGGTAACTTACTTATATATGTTAAAACTATTAAAAAAAGCTTATCTTAAAAGAAATATCAATAGCGCTATTTTATTCATTAAAATAGTTATTTTAATGAAAATTTATTTATATGTTATTTAGATATTTGACAATAGATGTCGCCATGTGTTTATAAAATACGTAGTTTTAATCCAAAAAAAAAAATATGTACAGATATGACTTTTCTATGATTTTATTAGAATTATTACTAAATTACCCGCGGCCCCGGTCAAATTATCAATAAAACATACTTCTTGAAACAATTTTCAAATGAAAATAGATTTGTAAATTTTTATTGTTTAGTAAATAATGTTAATATTTTTTAATCTTTTGAATGTAAAAATTGGGCAAATGTAAATCCAACTCGCGCATTATAGGTATCGTATAGCAAAATACTATGTTGTTTTTCTTACTTACGTGTTTTGTTAGGTTAACACTGAAATAAATACGAATAATATTTACGTTCCAACAATATCTACTCATTTTATCAACCGTAAAAATAAGTTCGATTCATAATTTTTTATAACATTTTATGGAAAACAAGTTTATGGCTGTTAAACTGACAAAGCGGGTAACTAAAAGTATTCCATGTCTCAAAAACTATGAAAAAGTATTTAAGGAATTGTAAACCTCAACTTTTTCAGTCTTTCTTGACACCATTTCGTGGAAGGTAAAGGCTTAAAGGCCACAATAAAATGCTTACGACTTTAATCATATTAGCCGAGCCATATGAAATAATAAAAAGTATTTGCTTAGAATTATTTACTCATTACACTTTCTTTTAAAAATCGTTTTGAAAAATATTACTAACTAGCGCTAACCAATCCCTGTTTCGCGACAAATTAACATTAAGAAAAGTAGTCATTATGTAATTTAAAGAATCAGCTAAATATTAAATTAATCAATAGCTGTCTATTTGTAAAAAAATGAACAAAATTAATTCCGTAGTTTGAGAGTTTTTTGCTAAAAACTAAACAAACAAACAAAACAGAAGTATAGACATACATAAATGTTATTGTTAAAACAAAAAGTGCAATATTACTAAATAAAATATGAGATTAACGGATTAACGGAGGAACCTTTGTGGCATTGTCAATCACTGCCATTATTTACCAAACATACGGTGCGCAATGAAAGCGGTATATGTAAGAGTATACTAATGTGTAAAACCTAAGAATTCGGTTTTTGATCATGTGGACGCGGGCGGAGCCGCGGGCAATGCTAGTAACTAAATAAACATGTGTCGTAGATTTTTTTTAATTCAGCCCCTAAGTGGGTAAAAAAGGGCGATGAAGTTTGAATTTTTGAATATATTTAAATAGAGTAACATTGCTCAAGTTGTCTGTAAGTGCACACTTAATGTGTGGGGTATAAAGAGGAGAACGGAAATTATTCCGAATCTAAAGGAAAATTATGTATAACTTTTCGGCTAGCCACAGCAGCGACAATTATAACAGACCTAGAGCGCGAGAGTGAGAACCTAGCTAGAGAGTATCTTGCTATCTATATCTTCCTTCTGAAGGTTGGCACAACTGCAATAAAAAAATCGCCTAAGCTATGTAACGGGATTAGACTGTGTCTACTCTGTGTCTACTGTGTATAACTGTGTCCACTGATAACTTCTGACTACGCCTTTGAATTTAATCTATTGTAATTTCTTCTTAAAGTTTGCTTTGCAATGACCTTTTATATAAAAAGGTCATTTATATAAAAAGAGTGATCGCGGGCGAAGCCGCGGGTTCTGCTAGTCTATACATATAATAAAACTGTAACTAAGCCGAATCTGTACATTAAATATTTTTTGGAAAATCTTATTAAAATAGACTTTATTATCGATACAGAAGATAAATATATAGTTTTTAGAATTTTTGTCTGTCTGTCTGTCTGTCTGTTACCGCATCACGGGAAAACCGCTGGACAGATTTTGATAAAATTTAGCATGATAATAGCTGGTTATCCGGTTAAACGACGTATCGCCTGCGGCTTTCCTCAAAAACAGATATAAGCTATATCCCATATCGAACTAACTCAAGTAAGAAACACACAGGTGAAACTAAATAAGAAGTTGAAAAGTGAAAGCAATACAATAAAAACTGTGATGACATAAAAAAATGTAATATTAAGTTCTGCTATTCGACAAATATTTCCAAATACAATCACTGTAGTAATAAAATATTATGGAGTATTCTTTGATTTTATTGAAATATCAAAAAATTGACTGAAATCTAATTTGATTTATTTATCCCTTAGTTTATATTACAGATTCTTTTACTTATTTACTAAAACTGGTATAAAATGAAATACGTTTCCGATTTAGTCAAACATTTTCGTTATTACGTTTTTATTGGCTCGATTCTCTCAAGCAAGACGCCGTTCATCAAAAGTTTTTGTTAGCTTATTTTTTACATTGACGAAGTTAGCTTTCTATAGTACTATCTTCTGTCAATATTCGATTTCGATAGTCACTATCGAAAACTAAGTTTATTACCACTTTCAATGTATGAATGTGGATCATACTTGTTTATCTATATATACATAAAATGCTTTGTCCTGACTGACTGACTGATCGATCAACGCACAGCCTAAACCGCTGGTCGTAGAAACGTGAGATTTGGAAGACATATTCCTTATACAATGTAGGCATCCGCTAAGAAAGGATTTTTCGAAATTCACCCCCTAAGGGGGTAAAATAGGGGATTAAAGATTGTATGAAACTCTGTCATTCTTAACGCGAAATGCACGAAAAGTGGTACTTAGCTTTAAGATAAAAAATAAGAAATATATGTATTAGATTTTTTTCGAAATTAATCCCTTTAAAGGGTAAAATGGGATGATAAAGTTTATATGGGCAAAAAATCATTTATGATCAGAATTACTTGAAAATTGGTATTAATGCTCTTCAATACAATTAAATAAATACGTGTTTTAGCATTTTTAGAAATTCATTCCATAAGGGGGTAAAATAAGGGTTTAAAGTTTGTATGAAATTCTGTAAATAATGCACGGAAAGTGGTATTTGCCATTGAAATGAAAAATAAAACAATACAAATATCATTTTTTTTTTTCGAAATTCATCCCTTTAAAAAGGGTAAAAAGGGGTCGTGCTGTTTATATGAGAAAAAAATTGTTTATGATCAAAATTACTTGAAACTTGGTATTAATGCTCTTCAATACAATTAAATAAACATGTATTTTGGATTTTTTTTTAATTCAGTCCCTAAGTGGGTAAAGCTGAGCGGTGAAATTGGAGTTGTTGAATATATTTAAATAGAGTAACATAGGTCAAGTTCTCCGTAAGTGTACACCTACTGTGTGGATATAAAAGGGTATAAAATAGAGAACAGAGATTATTCCAAACCCAAAGGGAAATTATGTATAATATCTCGGCTGGCCACAGCAGTGACAATTATAATAGACCTAGAGCGTGAGAGAGAAAACCTAGCTAGAGAGCATCCTGTTAATTATATCTTCCTTCTGAAGGTTGGCACAACTGTAATGAAAAAGTCACCTAAGCTATGTAACGGGAAAAAAAAGAAATAATAAAACTTACACGAACTTATTTTTGCCAATAATAAAGTATGTATTGCGAAAAAGTTTATTTTTTTCGTAGTTTGATCGCGGGCGAAGCCGCGGGTTCTGCTAGTAAATAATAAATATGTTGAGACATTAACACACAGCTCCATCTGGTTCCATGGTAAGCTACGACGCTTGTGTTATGGATAGCAGATAGTTGATACACTACACATATATAATTTTAAGTACATACATATTATAAATATAAACACCATGACTGAAGTACAAACATTCGCACTCATCACGGACTTGAACCCACGACCGCTGGCACAGCAAGTAGGGTTATTATTACATTATACATTACAAACTGAGCCAAATGTGTCGTCGTTTATATCCTCGATATCTATACATATTATAAAATCCTAACTAAGCCGAATCTGTACATTAAATATTTTTTGGAAAATCTTATTGAAATAGACATTACTATCGATGCAGAGGCCGAATCTATAGTTTTTAGATTTTTTGTCTGTCTGTCTGTCTGTCTGTCTGTCTGTCTGTCTGTCTGTTACCGCATCACAGAAAAACCACTGGAGGGATTTTAATGAAATTTGGTATGATGATAGCGGGTTATCCGGGTCAACATATAGGATACTTTTTACCGCGGGAAAATATCTCATTTCTGAGAAAAAATACAAAAACTGGTTGGAACAAAACTACAATGATACTATCTGTAAATAGTTTAGCAAGGTAACTTACTAAAGATGGTAAAAACTATTAAAAGTAGCTTATCTTGGAAATCAAATTATCAATAGTGCTATTTTATCCATTAAAATAGTTATTTTAATTAATATATACTTATGTGTTATTTAGATACTCGACAATAGATGTCGCCATGAGTTTTTAAAATACGTAGTTTTAATTCCCAAAAAATGAATGTACAGATATGACCTTTCTACAATTTTATTAGAATTACTACTACATTATCCGGAGCCCCCGCCCGTGTTCAAATTTTCAGTAAAGCAAACTTTTTGGCTTTATAAATTAGTAACTATATATATATAATAAATTTGTCACTAAGCCGATTCCGTAAATTTAATATTTTACTTAAAATCTTATTGAAATATTCATTATTAGCGATATAGAGCGATAGATAATGAAATTTGGTACGGTGATAGCAGGTTATCCGGCTCAATATAGAGGATACTTTTTACCGCAGGAAAATATCTCATTTCTGAGAAAAAATATAAAAACTGGTTAAAATAAAAAACACAATGATACTACTATTTTAGCAAGGCAACTTACTTATATATGTTAAAACTATTTAAAAAAGCTTATCGTAAAAGAAATATGAATAGCGTATTTTATTCATTAAAATAGTTATTTTAATGAAAATTTATTTATGTATTGTTTAGATATTTGACAATAGATGTCGCCATGTGTTTTTAAAATACGTAGTTTTAATCCAAAAAAAAAATGTACCTTTCTATGACTTTATTAGAATTATTACTAAATTATCCGCGGCCCCGCCTGTGTTCAAATTTTCAATAAAACAAACATTTGGCTTTATAAATTAGTAATATTTTGTTGGCCGAAACAATTTTCGAATGAAACTATTTGTAATTTTTTATTGTTTAGTAAATAATGTTAATTTTTTTAATCTTTTAATGTAAAAATTGGGCAAATGCAAATCTAACTCGCGTATTATAGGTTTCGTATAGCAAAATACTGTGTTGTTTTTCTTACTTACATATTTTGTTAGGTTAACACTAAAATAAATACGAATAATATTTACGTTTCCACAATATCGACTCATTTTATCAACCGTAAAAATAAGTTTGATTCATATTATTTTGTAACATTTTATGGAAAACAAGTTTATGGCTGTTAAACTGACGAAGCTAAAATATTCCATATCTCAAAAACTATGAAAAAGTATTTTAGGAACTGTTATACCTCAACTTTTATATTTTTTTTGACACCATTTCTTGAAAGGTAAAGGTTTAAAGGACAGTAAAATACTTACGACTTTAATTATATTAACCGTGCCATATAAAATAATAAAAAGTATTTGCTTAGAATATTAAATTAATCAACAGCTGTCTATTAGTAAAACATGAATAAAATTAATTCCGTAGTTTGAGAGTTTATCGCCCAAAACTAAACAAACAAACAAAACAAAAGTATAGAAAACAAAAAGTGCAATATTACTAAATCAAATATGAGATTAACTGAGGAACCTTTGTGGCATTGTCAATCACCGCCATTATTTACCAATCATAGGGTGCGCAATGAAATTGGTATATTATATGTAGGAGTATACTAATATGTAAAACCTAAGAATTTGGCTTTGGTCATTAGAACGCGGGCGGAGCCGCGGAAAATGCTAGTTTGACATAATTGTGAAGGTATTTAACATTTAAGGTTATACGTTAATTATTAAAGTAAATTTTGAGTTCAATTCAATTCTTATGTTCAATGCCTTGTAGGAGTATAGTTTGGGCACCATTTACTTTGATAATGTCACGTAAAATGGAGAAGGCAAGTTTTATAGAGAATGACCGGTATAAAATAGAGAAACACTAAATCTGATTACATTAGCAATACATATATATTAACAACTAACGACTCACCCTCACTTCGCTCGGGTTCTTCCCTAGCTTGCTTCCCAAAATAAAATTTCAACCCCATTTTCAACCCCTTAAGGGATGATTCCCGCGATAAAAAGTATCCTATGTCCTTCCCAGGGTCTCAAACTATCTTCTTACCAAATTTCATCTAAATCGCTCCAGTAGATCCAGAGATTACCCCCTACAACCTTACAAACACACAAACATTACCTCTTTATAATATTAGTATAGATATGTATAAAACTATTCACATTTGACTGATTTATTGATAAGCTACTACGATAAAAATAGCCCCATTTCTATATGTATCTACGAAACTATTCATTGTTCAATAGACCGTGAATAGAAATGATTAAAGTTATTTGATTTTAATTGAAATAGCTCAATGAATTTTCAGAACACTTCTATTTTTGAGAAATACTTAATTAAATTTATTCTAGTCAAATAATTTTATTTGGCACTAGCGACTCACCCTCGCTTCGCTTCGGGTTCGTCCCTAGACAAAAACATATCTATCCCACGGGAACCGTATATTTTTCTGGGATGATATATAGCCTATAACCTTCCTCAGTCAACGGGCTATCTAATCCAAAAAGAATTTTTCAAATCGGATGAGTAGTTCCTGAGATTAGCGCGTTCAACCAAACAAACAAACTTTTCAGCTTTATAATATTAAGTATAGATTCATAGATGTTTAATATACTCGTATAATTTTTACATTTGTTTATAGCTTTTTATATATTGTTATTTGAAATCAGGTAATTCGTTTGTATGAACGACTACATATCAGAATGTTCTGGCTTCAAGTTCTAGATCTTGGGATGCCAAAAGAGTTTTTAAATTTCATTGGTATTGAAAAGTGGACTTGCCTTCCTATTGGATTTAAATAGAAAGCAAATACACAGTCATCAATTTGTTTAAAAAATATAATGCAAAATCCTGCTTCAACAGAATAATTATAAATACTACTATTGGTTTGCGGATTCGCTCGTGTGTTGAATACGTTGAGAGAAATAATTAATAAGCCCATATGCTAATTTACGATATAAACTGTTTTTACTCAGAAACACGTTAATTAGTTAAGTCAATAAACGTAAAAATTAGACAAACATACATAACATGACGCTTGGTGACAACGGTCGCGGGTTCGAGTCCCACTGGGTACATTCATTTGTGTGATGAGCACGAATGTTTGTACTCCAGTCGTGAGTGTTTATATTTATAATATGTATGTATTTAAAAGTTATATATGTGTAGTGTATCAACTATCTGGTATCCATAACACAGGCCTCGTAGCTTACCATTGAACTAGATGGTGCCGTGTGTTAATGTTCTAACATATATTTATTTAAATTCACATAATACTTTAGTGCAATATTTAATTATAAATTTGTTTTTAGCGTATGGGTTCTGTACATGGAGAAGAGTTGCCGTACTTATTTGGAGCACCACTTGTAGAGGGTCTTGGACATTTCCCCAAAAATTATACGAAATCTGAAGTCGCATTATCCGAAGCTTTTATATTGTATCTAGCGAACTTCGTGAGAACAGGGTAAGTGTGGTTGATTATTATTAATTACTGTTTTGTTAGATTTTATTTACGTATTTAAATTGTGTGGATATCATTAAGAAAGCTGTAGGTCACTTCTAACCTGCACTGAGTAATGTGGAGTAGTATACTAAATATTTTGAAATCGATAAAGGAAAAAAAAAGAATAGGGAATATGCGTGATTTTAAATAAAAAAAAAATAATAAAAAAAATATTCAACTCCAAAAACTAAAATTCAGTATATTTTTTTTTTCAATATCATACTGATATGCATACTTTAAACGCTCGCCATTTCGCATACTCCAAGCTATAGTCTAATTGTGTACTAATTTCATCTAAACCCATTTAGACGTTTCAGAGCTAAGGACTAACAAAGAAACACACAAACACAAACTCACATTCATTATTATTTGTTAGTAGTGCGATATTTTTTAATTACGAGCAGTGATGGTGGTAGAATGTAGGATTCGGTTCTTTAGATACAAGTATGTATTGTATTTAGCCCTTTTTAACGTCCCATTACTGGGTATTGGCCTACCATTAACATGAGGGGGATCAAGTCCACCACTTGTATGAGGGTAGAGTTGACTTTTCTTTCTGTTCACCACTACCAATTTCTACTAGATGTGATTATCATCATGATCTTGATTGTCTAGATTTGGGAGATACTTCCCAATGGCCTTTTCTTTTTGTGTCGACTTTTTGATTCGACATATCCACTTCTTGTACGAATATGGATGTCTATGCATATACATAATATGTATGATCAATTATAGACTCTATACTTTGGTGCAGTGATTCACAAACGCTATACCACTGCGTTTCTATTTAACTAGTTTTGTTTTACAAAAATATAGTGATTTTAAATATTAAATTATTCCTCGGATAATCTCTTATAAAAACCTTGTCAACTCTTTACAAGTTCTGGCCATGTAAAAAAAAATCGCAAATCGCTCTACCTTAATATAATAGTAAATAATATGTAATGTATGTCACACTCGATGTAAAATCTTCTTAACAATAGAGATTGGCCTTATAAAGAAAATGTGACACCGTACAGTTATTCCTTTTAAAATAGCGAAAGAACAATAGGTTTCCTATGCAAAGTGAAAACAAATATGCGAGTGTGAAGCTTTCAAAAGAATGTATGAAAATAAAATTACTTTTCAATAACCCGCGAGTGATTTTTTTTTCTTCTTTTAATCTACTTCGAATGGAATTTGCTTTGTCGCGTTCTAAGCTAAGCTTTTGTCTTACTCTCTATTGTGAGATACGGCGGCAGTGTAGTGTCTAGCATGTACGGTTGCATATCCGGAGGTCCTGGGTTCGAATCCCGGGTCGGGCTGAATTTAGTTATTGACTATTTCTGTTTAGTAAGCCTCAGTAACAGCCTGGAGTTAGGAAGTTAGCGGTGTTTCACCTCCGTGCCTCGGAGAGTACGTATAGCTGTCGGTCCTGCACCTTAACTCTCACTGGTAAAAAAAGCCTTCGATTCCTATTAATACTATAAATATAAGAATATGTCTGTCATTCATTCACTCATTAATTTATTCATTTCATACAGTAATACGATTATATCGATGTAATTTATTCGATTTCAAAATGAGAGTATATTTCTTTGTGTGTATATAACAATATATCTTCTAATACGAATTTATGATTTTTGTATCAATAGATCGGTGCTTAAAAACGGTTTTTCATTTATAAAATCCGCCTTTAAAGGTATTATATTTATTTTTTAATTTATTTTGTAATTAGTATTAGTATTACTATTTTTAGTCGACCATGACCACCATATACCCTTGTGATAGATACACTAAAAACAGACATCTGTATTTCCATACTGTCGAACATAAAATCCCATAACATATATTGATTTCGCTTTTCAGTACAAGACAGACATCCCTACAATATTATTATACGTAAGTCATGTGTACATGTTATTTCTTTTGAGAACCCCTTTGTAGAATTTCCGAGACAAGGCTAAATGTTTGCAATATTTAAACTTTGGGTATGAGGTGAATTTTATATTCAAAATGTTAGCTTTTATTATGAGGACTATTCAGAGTTACATTTTTTGAAATTCGTAAATTTTCGTCTATAAACATTGTACTTTAATAGTTTGTAAGAATGTCTGTCTTTCTATCTCTAACGATTCAATATACATAGTTTGAACATTTAAGCGTATGAATATTTGTGTATCATATATATATATATATATATATATATATATATATATATATATATATATATATATTTCTCAACTGTATGCATATGACGACTATCACCGCGTCGGCACGTTAAAAAAGAAAACAATTTCATAGTGAAATCAAAACAAGATGTATCTAATTATTATACTTAGAATTTCACTTACTATTTTACATTTATTTGAAATTTACTATATCTAAACTTATTTCTGTCTGTTAGTTTAAAATATTTATTTAGATATTGTATTAAAAAAAATAGTGATTGTATTGAGTGAGTAAAAACGAGTGACTGATGTATTTTTTCAACAGAAAATATTTTCAAAAACTCAGCTTGAGTGCATTTCCTGCATAATATGAACAATTAATGTAACTTATAGCCTGTGGGCTAAACTGTAGGCTACTAAATATATGGTTACTTGTGACTTACCATCGCTGCGCTCTGGTGCGTTCCTGAGCAATCCTGTACCCAACAGTATCTTATATGTTACTCCATGTTATAGTACCATCTGTTTAAATTTCATACACACCCGATGTTTCAATGTGAAGAAGTAACAATCATGCATACATACACAAATATATTACTACTACAAACTAGCGACTCACGTTTCGCTTCAGCTTCGTTCGGAGGCAAAAACAAATGTATCATACGGGAATCGTACATTTTTCCTGTATGAAAAGTAGTACCCTATGTGCTCTTCTAGACTATAATCTATCTCTGTGCCAAATTTTATCCAGGTCCGTTCAGCCGTTCTGGCGTAAAAGTGTAACAAACATCCATCCATCCCTCCATCCATCCATTCCATCCATCCATCCATTTATCCCTCCATCCATCCACCCATTCATCTATCCTCACAAACTTTCACATTTATAATATTAGTAGGATACATAGAAGTACGATATTGGCTGACTTATAAAACTTTAACTTAGATAAAACAACAAAGTTTTAAATAGAAATCCTAGTCAGTCTTGTAAAGTATTAAATTTCATTGAGTAGTTTTTAAAACGTTTGAAATTCTATTACCCTTATCTAACTGATGTCTATGAACTTTTAACAGGTATTTCTTATATAGATTTAAGATGTATTGTATTCAGCCCTTTTTAACGTCCCACTGCTGGACAAGGGCCTCCCTTCAATAGGTACGAGGGGGATCAGGCCATAGTCCACCACTCTGGCCAAGTGCGGGTTGGCGAACTTCACATATCTTTCGATAACTTGTTACGTTGTCTCAAACATGCAGGTTTCCTCACGATGTTTTCCTCCACCGTAAGACAAGTAGTAATCATGTTGAAAATGATTCGGACATGAAAATATCAGAGGTGCGAGACCTGGGATTTGACCCCGCTTCACTATCGTTATCCAAGCGAGCGCCACCACTGGGCTACCACCACTGAGCTACCATTGCCTGCTAAGATATAAGATATTAAAAATTATTTATAATACAACATATTGTTTTATACTAGCGATTCAACCTTACTTTGTTCGGGTTTTGTTCGGTGTAGGTACGTTTTAACGGTTAGTACTTAGTATGGAATAGATAGACATATATGTGGGTATGAAGAGTAGTTGTGAGTTGTATTGTAACATGTTTTTCCATGGGAATGAGATAACCGCCTGTGGTAAGTACTCCACACGAAAAATCACGCCAATCCGTCACTCCATTCCGACGTGAAAGAAGAGCAAACTAACAAACAAACGGATGGACGGACGGACGAACGATCGAACGAACAAACAAACAAACACACACAATTTTAATATTAATATAGATGATCTTTAAAGAAACTTCATTCAAAAAAAGCAAACAATAATCTCAAACTAAAGATTAATATAGTCAGAGTATCATAGAACTAAACATGAAGCCAAACAACGAAATTTTAAAATAATATGTAACGTTTTAAAACAGCATACAAGTATTAATACTTAATAGAATGATTATTACTGTGATAAGTAAATAAATGCTTTTAAATAAAAATAGAATTTTATTATAATAAAGTAAAAAAAAAAGCAAATGTTATACTATTTCTTTTTCAAGGGGAAGAGATACTTGTAAAGTACAAAAGTGAAAAGACTACAGTCTCATTTCATTAATCATATTTTCTTCTCAAAAATAGTAAATTAATGAATAATACCCTGATAAAAAAAATCCATTATTCTTTAAAGAAAATAGACGAAATGTATGGCTAAATCGAAAATTGTAGCATAAACTGCAAAATAGCGCTACTACTTTAATTTATTTTGTTAGCGGACACCGTCTATATAATATTTTAGTTAGGACACACGTTGCGACATTAATATACAGTACCATCTAGTTCCATGGTAAGCTACGAGGCTTGTGTTATGGATACCAGATAGTTGATATACTACTCATATATAACTTTATATACACTCATATTACAAATATAAACACCCATGACTGGAGTGCAAACACTCGTGCTCATCACACAAATGAATGCCCACAAATGAGTGGGACTGGAACCTGCGACCGCTGGTACAGCAAGTAGGGCCACTACAAACTGAGCCAAACGTGCCGTCATATCAATATTTTAGTCTGAGACTAAATGCGTAAAATATTAAAGTATTTTTTTTAATTTTCTATAATTGGAATGAAGATTAAATCTCATTATAATACCACTTGCAACCTTAGAAGCATATAATTGTACAACTATTAGTTTTAGCAAAGATCTACCTAAAAAATATATCTCAATATTAAGTACCTTCCAAAATATTTTTTTTTCTCACTTCCTTGTATGAGGTTCTATTCCTGTTTTTAATTTTTCATAATATACTGCAAAATTGTCAAGCGTTTCACATACGAGACTTAGCCAAAGCCAGTAATATTTCAATCAGTAAGTCAGCTTCAACAGCCTGCGAATAAATTGGACATGTGGACGGACAGCTAGACATGACGACTTATAAGGGTTCTGCTTTTGCCATTTCGCTACGAAACTTTAATAATTAAAAGGGATCCAAATGTACGAGAAACTTCTTTTACAATTTTATTTTCTTTGCTTTATCGTTACGTTTTATACTAGCGACTCACCCTCGCTTCACTCGGGTTCGTCCCTACGTTGCTTCCTAAAACAAAATTAATTAATTTTATAAATTTGGTTTTAAATTTTTTTTTCGTGGGACCCTATTTCTTTTTTCTAAAATAAAAGTAGCCTAAGTTATTCCTTATTACATCAGCTATCTGCCAATGTAAGTCCTGTCAAAATCGGTTCAGCCATTTCAGAGATTAGCCAGAACTAACAGACAGAAAGACAAAAAATTGTAAAAAATGTTGTTTTGGTATATGTACCATATATACATCCATATGCATTTAGTAAAAAGCAGTTATTTTAATATATCTGTTTTTATTTATCTGTATAGATTAGATAGAATAGCAACTTCAAACTAAATGCAATTATGGCACACTAACGACTCACCCTCGCTTCGCTTCAGACATCTATCCCACAGGAACCGTACAATGTTCCGAGATGATATTATATAGCCTTTAGCCTTCCTCAGTTGACGGGCTATGTAATGCAAAAAGAATTTTTCAAATCGGATTAGTAATTCCTGAGATTAGCGCGTTCAATCAAACAAACAAACTCTTCAGCTTCATAATATTAGTTTTTTTAACCACTATTAAATATAATTTAATAAGACATGATATAAATTATGTTATTGCAAACTAGCAGAACTCGCGGCTTCGCTTGCGATCAAACTACGAAAAATACGAAATTTCATGCAAATATGTCCAAGGAATAAAAAGTATCATACAAACTTTTATCCCCTATTTCACTCCCTTGGGGGTTGAATTTTGAAAAATCCTTTCTTAGTGGACGCTAAGGGTTTGGCCTGTGCGTTGAGATATCAGTTAATAACTTTTGCCTTTTATATATATATCGATGGGCCCTATGTATATGGGCCAAAATGCAAAATCACAACTTTACAGGAGATGCTCCCAAAGTTTAAATCCTTTATAATTTTAAAATGGTAAAACTAAAGTTTATGAAACTTTGCATGTTTACTATGACAGCTATCGCCTTTATTTACATCATAGAGTCATATTTGTATATAATTTAGTTTATTTTTTATTGCACATTGGCCCTTATACGTTAGTTTTTCATATATTTATCTTTCTCCAAAAACACCTTAAAAAGGCCAATGTGTCAAATTGGCCGTTATACGCGTATTGCGTTAATTAAAAGAAATATTAATTTTATTATATTTTTTACTCATAAAATTAATTGAAGATAAATTAAGTTGAAAACTCACTACAATGAAAAAGAATTATTTAGATATTGTAATAAATATGTCATATTGATACTTATACGTTGTACGATCTGGTTATATAATGACTGAGTTTTCAGTTAGATCATATAAATAATAAAACAAATACAATAATTTTATTACTTTATTGAAAAGAAAAATTAAATCAGTCTTTGAAAACTTTAATTAAGAATCCGTATTCGAAAACGTATTGTGTTTTTTTAAGAAATAGTTTAAAAAAGCAAAAATTCAAAAATAACGTACATTACTAATAAGGGAGAAAATCACTAACTGTCTTCATTATCGCTCTCATTCATTGACGTCTTATCATTAGATGTTACTAAACTTTCGTAGTAACCAAAGTACACAGTTGGGACAACATTTTTTCGACATAAATCAAGAAAGTCTTACTTTTCTAAGGTCGAATCGATAACAGTTGATTGTAACGTAGATGCAATGAAATTTCTGTAGCTCTATCGGCCATTGTCTTCTTGTTTGTACTAGCTGATCTAAGATTTTAATGTCTTTCAACCGCATCTACACACAAATTATATTTACAATGTATAACGTATGTTTTGTATCTAAATTTGTTTTATTTTAGACAAAAGATTTGTTTGTCCTTTTCAGTTTTTAGTTCAGTTGAAGCAGGCATTGGTCTGCATCTTTTTGAATACATAAATCATGCTTTGAGTTACATTAATGACGTTATAAGGACTTGCTTTTGTTTTGGTACATCAAATCAACGAGCTCCATTCAGATGGAGTGTAAATATTCTCATATTTTGAAGTTCTTTTTTCAATTGTAGCGTGTATAGAGTCGCCTTTATTCTGAGTATGACCTTTCTCATGAGGAGTATGTTTGATATTTATATTAATATTTCGAAACACTTAAGCTTACATGTGCTCTGACATGGGACACCTAATTTTTTTTCATCTCGTTTCTTGCTATTTCTATTTTTATAAGCTTTTCCTGTATTTTCCTTACAATTTTTTCTCGCAATCTTCCACTGTTTCTTTTTTTTTGTAAATTTTTCTGCATTTCAAGAGAGGTTAAACATCACAAGATGAGTAATACTGTGAAATAGAAGAAGACGAAGTTGCATCTGATTACAATGATGGCAGTGATGGAACAGGTTTTTTTTCTTCAAAAGACCTATAATCAGACGATGTCATTGATGTTTTTACTTCGCATATATCGCTATCATCTGGGAAATTTTTATTTTGAATTGTCCACCGTTATGTTCAGTTGAGATTGAATAATTATTCGTTATCATGTTTAATGAAAGGCTAGCTAGTGGCTTATTATTTTATTCTAGTGCCAAAAAAGAGATTGACTGTAAATCAGAGTTGTTTCCTTCTTCATGCTACGTGTCAATAAGGGGTTGATTCAGTTGATTATTAGAAAAAAATAATTTCATCAGATTATACCAAAGGAGAATTTTCAGATGTATAATGCTTATTGTCTTGGTGGGATAGACAATGTTCAAAGCATATATCTTTCAACAGACTTAAACTGCAATTTCCAAGTATCTCATTGGCTCCAAAGAGCAGCAAAAATATTATTTTAGGAATAGGTAACATGAAATCAGAAGAAATACCAAATTTTAACCTTTATAATTTATAATAATAGTTTCACAGTAAAAAAATTAGAATAAGATAAAAGTGTATTTTTTAGAATAAAACACGTATAATGGCCAATGTGGTTGCACATTGGCCGAAAACATAAGCCAAACGTATAGAAATTCCCGCGTATAAGTCCCAAATTACCATTTGGCCCTTGTACGTTTAAATTCACGTTACATAGGCCTTTATACTGCGGTAAAAAATAGTGTTTCCATGCTGAAATTACTTTTTTTTAATAGCTCATATAATTAATTATATTAATAAGATGCGTTTACCACAAAAAAGTGAAAATGGCCAAATTGTTAGTTTGGCCCATATACATAGGACCCATCGATATAGATAAATACGTAACATAATATACAAATAGATAAAGATTCCCATTGTTCCAAGAAATCACAATTGAGAAATGTTTTTAAATTCGCAATCAAAACATTGTTTCTTTTTGAAATCGGTTAATAAAGTAGTAAGAAAACTATCAGAAGTTCTCGTTTCGGTTCGTTTAGTAACTAAACAAAATGGAAAATTATAGCAGAGAACGGAGTTTGTTAGTACGCTTCAGTACCCAGCCTTTTGTTGAAAATTACCTTAAGCATATCTTTAAAATACTGTTTTAAAATGTTTTAAAACACAGTTCCCTATACAATATTATTCTTCCCGCACTTCTCTATACAATATTATTACTTCTTAACAAAAATGGTATATTGAATTCTTAAATGCGATGGGGATCAGGCCATAGTCCGCCACGCTGGTCAAGTGCGAGTTGGAGGACTTCACATGTCTTACGAAAACTTGCTAGGTTTTCTCAGGCATGCAGGTGTCCTCACGATGTTTTCCTTCATCGTAAGACAAGTGGTAATCATATTGGAAATGATTCGCACATGAAAATATCAGAGGTGAAAGACTCGAGATTGAACCCGCTTTACTCGGTTTCCCAAGCGAGCGCGTTACCACTAGGCTACCACTGCCTTAAAATTAAATAAAAATGGTATACTGAATCCAAAATTACTTGTATGTGTTCAGCCCTTTTTAACGTTCCACCGCTGGGTACGGGTCTCCATTCAATATTGAGGGCATCAGGTTATAGCCCGCCACGCTGGCTAAGTGTGGGTTAGCGGACTTTACATATCGAAAACTTGCTGGGTTCTCTCAGACGTGCAGGTTTTCTCACGATGTTATCCTTCACCGTAAGACAAGTGGTAATCATGTTAGATATTCACTTAAAATTTATTATTCCACCCTTAGAAGTGAAACTTTTTCGTATGTTGAAACCTAATCTGTTAAAAATTTTACATTACTTTCCTCTTAAAATCTGCCAAAAACGTTTCTAGCGAACGCTCACAAAACCTTGGGTTTCATTCGGAGATTTTTCTTGAAACTGTTATATAAATAAGAACATTTTAGTTAAAACAGAATATATAAAGTAATAAAGTATAAAGTAATAAAATAATTATAATAAAATTAAATAATATAAATATAATAACAACCTCTCACCTTCAATACTTTTAAGGTAGGATGAGTCGCTAGTCTATACATATAATAAAATTATAAGTCGTGTACATTAAATATTTTTTGGCAAATCTTATTGAAATAGTCATTATTATCGATACAGAGGTGGAATCTATAGTTTTTTGGAATTTTTGTCTGTCTGTCTGTCTGAGAACTTATCACAAGAAAACCGCTTGACAGATTTTGATGAAATTTGGTATGATGGTAGCTAGTTATTCGGGTCAATATATAGGATACTTTTTACTACGGGAAAATACCTCATCTCTGAGAAATCTATACAAAACGTTTAAACGTAATTATTGACGAAATCGAGCGGAGCGAGAGTGAGTCGCTAGTGTATAAATAAAATTGTAGGTGTTATATTGTATAGCCTCAACTCGGTTCACCGCTGCTCACCTCTTATGTAAATAAAATATTTTAATTAAAATGACTTAAGGTTTAAATTACTTAACTTTTAAACGTTCGTGATTTAGAATTAATTAATTAAGTTTAAATTAAAAAATTAAAAGCTTTTTACATTACGTTCATATCCATACTTAATAATATTATAAATGTGAAAGTTTTTTTTATTTGTTTGTCTGTCTTTCTTTCACGTCGTAACGGAGTGACGGTTTGGCGTGATTTTTTGTGTGGAGATAGTTGTTTGAGAGTGGACATAGGTTACTTTTTATCGTGAAAGATTATCTCATTTCCACAGGAAATACGATATAATACAACCCACAACAACTGATATTAAATAAATAATAATAAATAAATAATAATAAATAAATAAATATGTTGGTACATTAACACTCAGCACCATCTAGTTCCATGGTAAGCTACGAGGCTTGTGTTATGGATACCAGATAGTTGATACACTACACATATATAACTTTAAATACATACATATTATAAGTATATATACTATATATTATATTATTTATCTATTCCATACTAAATATTAAAACACCTAGGGACGAAACCAAGCGAAGCATGGGCGAGTCGGGTAGTTAATTATCTATACCAATATTATAAAGCTGAAGAGTTTGTTTGTTTGTTTGATTGAACGCGCTAATCTCAGAAACTACTAATCCGATTTGAAAAATTGTTTTTGCATTAGATAGCCCGTTAACTGAGGAAGGCTATAGGCTATATACTATCCCGGAAAAATGTATGGTTCCCGTGGAATAGTTTTATTTTTGTCTAGGGTCGAACCCGAAGCGAAGCGAGGGTGAGTCGCTAGTATAATATATTTTGATTTGAATACGAACATTCTCTAAAAACAGATGTAACTGATCGCTAATTAAATGTTATTAGGTAACCATTAAGAAATCCTGCGAGGCATTTTCCCAACATTCATGAAGAATTTCTCGTAAAATCGCTTGTCCGACGCTTTTTAGCAAAAATAAACGTCGTAATCCTAATTGGCAGGAATGCCACAGCCTCCATGTAGGGGTCTACCGCATTCTCGCCTCTGATATTATATAATTTATATCGTCGACCGCTCAGTGCTTATACACAACTGGTGCACGATTTTGAATTTTGATGAGGAAATATTGGACTTATACCCTTTGACCAATTTCAATTTGAATTGCCTTAGATTTGGGTTAGACTTCTAATTTTAACCAAATTATTTAGATAGAGACAGATTGACCACAATTTTATTTATATTGATAATAGTAACTTTTTTTAAACTTCTTTTTTATCTATACTAATATTATAAAGCTGAAGAGTCCGTTTGTTTGTTTGGTTGAACGCGCTTATCTTAGGAACTACTAATCCGATTTGATAAATTATTTTTGCAATAGATAGCCCGTTAACTAAGGAAGGCTATAGGCTATATATCATCCCGTAAAAATGTACGGTTCCCGTGGGATAGATTTGTTTTTGTGTAGGGACGAATCCGAAGCGAAGCGAGGGTGAGTCGCTAGTTAATAATAAATACTAAAGCTCATCAATAGCTACTAAAGAAAAAAAGAAAATCGATTTACAAATAGAGAAAAAAAAGAAATGAAAATATAAAATATTTCTAGACCTTTCGAAAAATAATAGCCCTTTTTAAAATTGAACCCCCTTTCAACATCTCACTAGGCTTGAACTGAATATGGAGGAGGTGTGGGGGATGGGGTATGAAGAATGGGGAAAAAAGCAAACTTCTTCCTGCATGTCATATGTTAAAGAATTAACAGATTTTACCGATATTATCCTAATCTGGATTAACGATTAGGTACGTGAGATACTAACAAACTCGCATATTTTATCATTAGTTTAATCTATACAGATAAATTGAAGTGTCTGTGTGTAATGTCAAAATAACAGCGTTATACTAAATGCATATGGAATTATATACGGTACTTATAAGAAAAACACAATTTTTAAAATTTTTGTCTGTCTGCCTGTCTCTGTGTCTGTCTGTTTATTCCGGCTAATGTCCGAAACGGCTAGACGAATTTTAACGGGAATTTCACTGACAGATAGCTGATGTTATAAGGAGTAACTTAGGCTACTTTTATTTTAGAAAAAGAATTAGGGGTTCGCTCAAAAAGGGACGAACCCGAGCGAAGCGATGGTGAGTCGCTAGTGCATACTAACAGTAAAAACAATTATGTATATTTAATATTTTCTTAGATTTACGCAAACATTTTACATTTTAAATAAAAACCAAAAATCTATATAAATCAGCGAAAAATCTGAACAAGATAGTATTATTTAAAATTATGTATATTATTTGTTTAGAAATCCAAATGAAGCTCAGCGACAAGAGGCCGTGCTGCCAATATCGAGGGAGAGAAACAAATTCAAGACAATATTCTGGGACGAATACGACACCCTACATCAGAAATACTTGGAAATTGGTAAGTTTTGATTATATTGAAAAATGAATATTATATTTATAATTTGTCGAATCAAATTTTAGTTTTTAATGTCAATAAATTAAAAAAAGACCTAATATTTGCCCGTGACTCTATTCCTATAGTAAAAGAAGTGCAGTAGTGTAATAATCAAACATTATGTTACATACTAACTATAGTTTTTAGGAGAATGATCTCTCATCAATCTTTTCTTCTTGTCAATATTTTTTAGTTTTTTTTTAAAGTTTCATAGATATATTATTATTGTTTGTTAAGTATAATATATCTAACTATATAATTTTATAAGCTTTCATGACATTATTTTCATGAAATAATACGAGTTATTAACTATATTTTGCGTTTTCTTTTTTGAGTTTCTGATATTTCCGCACTGTTGCAAACGTCATGATCACGGGTATCTATCAATAATCTAATTAATTATTAAGTAGCGACTCACCATCGCTTCGTTCGGGTTCGTCCCTAGGTTAATACCCCATACAAACTTTTATCCCCATTTTCACCCCTTTAAGGAATTATTTCCGAGATAAAAAGTATCCTATGTCCTTATCACGGTCTCAAACTATCTTTTTACCAAATTTCATCTAAATCGGTTTAGTAAATCCAGAGATTAACTCCTACAACCTCACAAACTCACAAACTTTACCTTTTTATAATCTAATATATAAAATTCTCGTGTCACAGTTTTCGTTGCCATACTCCTCCGAAACGGCTTGACCGATTTTGATGAAATTTTTTGTGCTTATCCGGTATCTATGAGAATCGGCCAACATCTATTTTTCATCCCCCTATATGTTAGGGGTAGTCCACCCCTAAATTTTATTTTTTATTTTTTAGACAAAATTTTTAATTTCTATTTTTTTATGATACAACATACAAAAATACATACAATCCTCAATTTTCACCCTTCTACGATCAACCCTTATTTTTTAATAGCCATTTTAGTAATAGGAAATTATTTATATGGCAAAACAACGTTTGCCGGGTCAGCTAGTATTACTATAGATAAAACGTTTGGCCAATGCTACAAAATGGGTAATGTCTATGTAAAACCAATATAATAAACTAATGTGAGACAATTTTGTCTTTTATTTATGTATATAATACAAATACAGTTTGTACGTTTTTAATAAATGCATGACACTATTAATCCAAACTATTTACTTTGAATCAAAAGTAATTGTAGCATTGCAGATACCATGATTAACGATGGTTTGGACAAATAAATAATAAACAAAATAAATTGATGACGAATGCAATCACTAAATACGGGAGAGCATTTTAACGTTGATTGTAATATTGAAACACATTGGCGACATTAATTAATTTTATTGACATTTCAACCTCCGCTTATAGGATTTATTGAGTTATTTATGTTACTCATAACGTAAATAGAGTGTTAATTTAAATAATATTAAAAGTAAACAAAAATTATTCACTAAATAACAATAAATATTCATTAAGGTTAAAATTTCGTTGTTAACGAAAAACTGTATTACAGGAATGAAGCCGCGCATGAAAAACCATTACCGAGCCCACCAGCTGTCTGTGTGGTTACGGCTAATCCCGGAAATCCATCGGGCTGGGATGAAGGACGTTGTCGCGAAACACAACCTATTTCGCAACCACAATGATCCGGAACTGTACGACGGGTTAGTCCGCCCCGATCCTCTCACTCGGGCTAACTACTTCGATCCAACGCTCGAGCTTTATCGTAGACCATACAATATTAGCCTAGATATACCATCGACGACTGTAGAAACGTATGCCACAACTTGCATCAGTGTCATGTCGCCTCGACCCGACTCACTTGTCACTCAGAGTCAGACTAACAATTCACATACTCAAGACGTTTCCAATTTAGAGGTTGCCGGTTATACGGCGTACTCGACAGCTTTAAGTGTCACGATTGCTATAGGATGTTCCTTATTAATATTAAATGTCCTTATATTCGCCGGAGTTTATTACCAACGAGATAAAACTAGATTGCAAGTAAAAGCATTGCAGCAACAGAAGCGTAATCATAATGCAACGTTTGATAACGTTTCGAAACATCCCCATTATTTCGTTGGTCATTCACAAAGTTCTAGCACAATAGTGGATATCGATCACCAAGATAAAAATGCAATTATCGCCATGACGAATCGCGTTCCTCACTTCACTAGCGCAAATTGCCCGAACGTCTGTCACACTGGCATTCAAATGTCGAATTTAAAGTCCAGCCCGAATAGAGGACAGTGTACAACATTACCGAGAAAAGTGGGCTTCAGTTATCAAAATCAGATATGTAACGCGTCAAATTGTATGACATTACCTAAAAACGCTACGTTTATGAGTAGCGGTAATTTACCAGATGTGCAAGCACAAACTGGTCAGTCTCAGACGCCAGGGAATGGTTCCGTACCGTCTAATTCACCGCCATCGCAGCATTTTTCCCAAAAATCTAGGGTTCCTCAAGCAGCCATGTCAGAAATGAACGTATGAGATATGGAGGATATTTACAATTATGTGTAAAGTGAAGTGAAAGGGACACAAAACGTCACTGGACGAATACATAGTTGTGAATATCGTTGAAACCAATGTACAGAACTAAAACTTAATTTTAAACTTTAATAGATATATATGACATCAATAATGTATTATCTTTGTAAATAAACCATTCAAAATGGACTTGCCAATCGTAACCAATGTATAATTTGATTAAAGTCGCAAGTCAGTATCGACGTTTGCAAAGAACAATGTTACAACTCAGTATTATGACAATTTAAAAATTAATTATTAATTTCTAAAGATGTAATTTAAAATCGTTATAATATTGAATTACAATATTGTGCCTTGCAGCATTATAATGGTTGAGTAAATTCTTGCCCTAGTATAGTCATTTTAAATGACATTGTACATAGTTTAGTACCTAAAGACTGTATTGTGAAGTTACTGATTCAAATTTACGTATCAAATTTCTTGTACCTCATACTTCTCGCATTATTTGATTGTTATATTGTAATTTGAGTCGCGGGTTCGATTCTCGCAGATGCATTATTCATTCATTTCTGGCAATAAAAAAAAGGATTTGCCATAATATTATGGAAAATATAATATGGGGTCAATCTAATCATCCATCGTATTAAATATGAAATTGTTATTTTTTTTATTTGTTAGCTAAATTAATTGGTTCGATCTTCGCTATATATACTCTGTGTTGTTTATTTTAGGTTATGAATTTGTGTCATTATTGTATGTATAGCTTCGTCGTAATTATCAGACACTAGTCGTACGACTAATCGTCTAAACGATATCGTAATCGAATACACGACTTTTTTTCAATTGCTATCGTTTAAGCTTTTGAAGCAAGCATCGCAATATGCTGAGATATAGTCAATTACGACGATGCTATTATGAATTTTGTTTAACTAACAGTATGTTAACCGTTAAATCTTATGACAAGTATTAACTAAAGAAAAATAAGATGGAATAAAGTCATACAAATTAAATGGTTTGTTCATTTCCTCTGCTATTCTTACATTTTTTTTTTAATTAGAAAAATACTTGGTATGTTTCTTAATTCGATACTTGCAGTGAATAGCATTTTTTTTTAATGTTGGGACATTAACACACAGCACCATCTAGTTCCATGGTAAGCTACGAGGACTGTGTTATGGATACCACATAGTTTATACGCTACGCATATATAACTTTTAAATAGATACCTATTATAAATATAAACATCCATGACTGGAGTACAAGCATTCGTGCTTATCACCCAAATGAATGCCCCCATCGGGACTCGAACCCGCGACTGCTGGCACAGCAAGTAGGGTCACTACAAACTGAGTCAAATGTGCCGTCATTGTATCTCAACATTGTAACTCGGTATTGAAATAATTTTAAAACAAAAAAGTATTTCTTATATAATAATATTTAAGCTATTGCTACACTACCGATTTACAACGTTGTTCCTTACAGGCGGCGATTAATCGATTAATATTTATGTCAAATAACTTACTGCCAACTTATTCCTTAAAGATAATTTTGTAACAGCCTGGCCTAGGTGGGATACTTGCCTACAACATACCACAGGTCGCGGGTTCAAATTCTGCTCGGGGCAAATATTTTTTACATGTCATATAAATATTTATCAATGTACATGGATCATCCATGTGATCTATTTATTTATAGGAATTCCAAAATACAGGAACCTACTCAGGCTATTAAGTTGTATGAGTAACTTATAATTATTTTTTTTGTCTCCATTTTTATTAAGGGACTTTTATCCTTTTGGAACAAGTCAGTCCCATCGTACCTTGACCTAAGTACTGCATCACAAATATATTATGTATGTATGTATTCAGCCCTTTTTAACGTCCCACTGCTGGGCACGGGCCTCCCTTCAATACGAGGGGAATCAGGCCATAGTCCACCACGCTGGCCAAGTGCGGATTGGCGGACTTCAAATATCTTTCGAAAACTTGCTAGGTTTTCTCAGACATGCAAGTTTCCTCACGATGTTTTCCTTCACCGTAAGGCAAGTGGTAATCATGTTAGAAAAGATTCGCAGATGAAAATATCAGAGGTGCGAGACCCGGGATTTGAACCCGCTTCACTCGGTTTCCCAAGCGAGCGCATTACCACTGGGCTACCACTGCCTTTAACTATAACATAATGGTGAATTTACCTTTTTCATAAGGTACACAAATTTATTTGACAGATAATTGTGCGGTTAATTAGCAGAATTATGTTTTAATATAATTAATATTTATAACACACGAAATACTATTAAAAGTTCAAAATAAGTTAGTAGTTAGAGTCATTACTATTTTATGGTATTGCCTTAATGAGAACGACCTTGTTTTAACCCACAAGGCACAAGAGGGGTATTAGAAGTTTAATATGTGTATCTGTCTGTGGCATCGTAGCGCCCAATCTAGTGAACTTAGTTTAGTTTCTCTTTTGTTTGAAAAGGAACTTAATCTATAGTGTTCTTAGCTATAAATCAAGAAAATCTGTTCAGTCATTTGCAGGCAACTCTTTTCTAGACGGCGATATCCTTCTAATATGAGCAACATATGAGCAGTTTTCACAGATCTAATTCATTCGCAACTTGGTATGCCGTTACTTCAATGACATTGCAACGATATGGTAACCTTGGCCTGATACTGCAACTTCCCCTGGAATCTGCAAGATACTCATTTTTTTACTAAAATGCTGCAGAGATATCGTGTTTAGGCCTCAATAAATAGGTTATTGTGTTGGATTTTTTTTTTAATTTCGGATTTAATTTCTTGTTTTTTTTTTTTTTAATTTATATGTTAGGACCAAAGAATGACTAAAACTTTTTTCATACACAAAAAGTAAAATTTCATTTATCTGTTTTTATGAAGAGATTAATGTATGGAAATATCGAATCGACTTAAAAAATATAAATTAAATCTATAAAAAGCTATTTTCAACAAAATTATACACAAGCAAAGTCGCGGGCCATAAGCAAAGAATTTTTAATTGAAATATTCGTATTCCACAGTTATAGCATTTAGAGGAGCCATCTCCATGTAATTTAATGTCAACCTTGCAACCAGTATATTACAATTTAACTTAAGGAGTAATAAAAACCTGTTCCTGAAAAAATATGAAGCTGTATTTGTGTATAGTTTTTAGTGTAATTAGAAGATTTACTAATTATTATAACTGTAAAAGTAAATTTCTATTTATGTACATACTGTATTTAATACATTATTTTTCAAAAACGATAATAATCATAGCATAGTGAAATATATTGAGGTTGTTTGTCTCGAGTTCGATTCTCGTGTGATGAATTTGAACTATTGATATGTAATAGTGTATAAAGCATCTTACTAAGTATTTCATTTTAGGTGCATGTAACGGCTATACTTAAGATTTTAATGCCAACTTATTATTATTAAGTTAATTTAAATGGAAGTATCTATTTTTACGCATTCATGCACCTATTTAAAAACAAGTATGTACAGGTGGGTTCTTTTTGTTTTATTTAACGTAATTTTCTCACCATCATGTCTAGATAAGACGGCAATGTGACATTTGGAAAAGGATTAACTTCAAGAGTCAAGGCTCTACAAGACAAGGACAACTATGTACAAATAAAGGCCTGTGTAATCCACATTTTCAAACGCGCCAATGACGCGTATGAATATATGCATAGTCTGAGCGTATTCTGCGTAAATTAACCCAATAAATGCAATTTGCGTTTTTTAATTGCGTTAATCGATACTCGAAGTTGCGTTCGTTGATACAAACGTGCGACAAGCGCGATAATAAGCTGTAGTGTGCATAATTTCTCAACTATAGACCACTAAATGATATACAGGATCATTTTTAATTTACTGAAGACCTTTTGGGAGTATACTATTTACATCATAACACCAACATCTGTAAGAAAAAAAAATATTTCTTAAATTTTACAATAATAAAAATATTTTTATTGCACCTTCTAAACGGTAATAGTCCAGCATTAGCAAAAAAAGCGCGTGGCCGGTGGAGTGGGAGGGGTGGAGTAGGAGGGGTGGAGGGATGTAGGAGACGGCTCTCATTTAAACTTGACCAGACGCTAGGACTATTATCGTTTAGAAGGTTCAATAAAAATATTTTTATTTTTGTATGAAAGTAAAAATTTAAGATTTTTTTTTGTTACAGACAGTTGCTGTTATGACCTAAATAGTATATTCCCAAAAGGTCTTCAGTAAATTAAAAATGACCCTATATATGTATGTATATTAAACATCTTTGAAAATATATAGTATAGTAAGGCTGTACCTAAACACAACGTATCAACTAAAATTCTAGCTAAATGCGACACACATATACATAAATTTGTCAAAGTGACATCTATCTAGACGGACTTCCCCCAATTCATTATACAAATACTGGTAACATAGAAGTTAGCAAACGTTAGTTTAAATATCTAGAATATAGGAATGCAATTATTTATGAAGAGACAGACCAAACAGCTTATTTATTGACCAACTTTAAAAAAAGAGGAATACTCATCTGGGCTCAAGGTTATTTTTGGTGTAAGTCCAATATCTCCACTATTTTGCAAGTTGGTTTTCGAATTTTTTTTTTAATTCGTATTCAGCTCTTTTAACATCCCACTGTTAGGCCTAGGCCTCCTTCAATATTAGGGAATCAAAGGGATTAGGCGAAGTGTGGATTGGCGGACTTCACATGTCTTTCGAAAATTTTCTAAGTTCTTTCAAACATGCAGGTTTCTTCATGCCTGCCTTACCTAACTTATTTTTTTTAATTAACAAGTTAGAACTCAAGGGCAGTCCAATATGAACAAAATAATATTTTACTCGTATAAGTAAAAATAATTTCGTAGTGAATTTAAAGTATATTCGTATTTACTTTTTACAGTAAAAGTTGTTATAATATATATGGACTAAGGGCTTGACCCCACACCTCAGATTTTACAGCCCAAATCTCAAATTGTCCTTCTTAAGTATATACCTAGGTATTACGTTTGAAGCCTTCATTCTCCATAATAATTAGAAACAGATAATCAAAAGTTTTAAATATATAGTCTAAACAAAGCTATTTTAATATGAATAATATTGTATTTATATCTACTGTATACATATTAATTTACATTCCTCAGGTTTACTTAATTTCGCATGAATTAATTTGGTTTCTAATAATATGAAAATGAGCGTACTTTAATTATAATATTATGAATTAACAAATACCTTTGAACTGTGTTGATTAAATATTTAATAAAAAAAATATTCGGCCCTTTTTTAACGTCCTACGTTAAGCACATGTCTCCCTTGCATCGAAGCTTGCGAGGAGGATCATGCCATAGTCCACCATACTGGCCAAAGGTAGGTGGACTCCAAATCTGTTTCGAAAACCAGTTAAGTTAACTAAGAGATACAAGTTTCCTCATCATGTTTTTCTTTACCGTAAAACAAGTGGTATCATAATGAAAATAATTCGCACTTAAGAACAGAGATGATCAAATCCATTCTACGGTTTAAGCCTGAGGTTACAGACTGACAGAGCTACTTTTACATATATATTACTACGTAGTATGGATCACATCCTATGAATTAGCGTGAGGATATAATAACAACGACAAAACAATGGGTAATCTTGACGTTTATTCATAAAGGGATTATTATAGACAGAAAATTGACAGACTACTTTTTATATCATCCAGAAAAATGAGAACCTTCTCGGGATAAATGAGTATCAAAAAGTTACCTGATGTTATTAGCTTAAATATAGTTAGGTTATATACAAAATATTGAGCTTAATTACTACGTTTCCAACGTCTTAAATGGCACATTTCGCTCCTAGCAATTTAAAATGTAATAAAAATTTCAAAAATGACGTCGAGAAGAAGCCTAAAATTAGCAGTGCTCAAATAGGAATTTAGGTCGAGTGTGCTTTGCACTTTGCTACATGAGAAGTAAGTACGAATGCTTCCAGTTCAACAGTTAAAATATGAGGTGTAATCAAATATTTTTTCCTAGATATAGGCTTACACTGACCCAAATTACCAACCCTCAGGCGGAGTGAAGGGTGCTTAAAATGTAGCATCGTATGCACTTCGTAAGGGTTGCTACAATTATGCTTTTTACGCGAAATTCGCAAACTCAGTTTGAAAGTCCAGTAAAATTTTTAATTTTTTCCCAACTTTATGCCAGTTCGCGCGCTGTTGGAATACAAAGACCGTGCCGTATTTAAAACAGGTTTTTCTTTAGAGGATTTACTCATGTGATTCTCGATTGTGATTTTTTACTTTGAGTACAGTATTTATTTGAAATATTGTTACACGCTGTAGCTTGAAAACATATTATTAGTCTACTTATTTTTCACTTTCGATATGTTAACTTATATATGCATGCTGATACCAAAAAAAAAATGTAGATATTTTAGTGTCAAAATTTAACAATACTAGTTTATATATGTGTTATGATTTTATTTTTCTTTAGTTTCTATAACATTGGCTCTTTTAAATAATATCAATTATACAGTCTAAATTTAAATACAACAAACACTTTAAAAAGATACGACGACTTCAAAAACTCTTTACACTTCACTTGAAAATTCATTTTACTTAAAAGCAAACAATTCGCCAATTTTCTACCTTTTTTTCATTTAGATACATACTATTACGGTTTTTTTTTGTTGAATTTTACATACTCATAATCTGTTTGTTTAAAAAAAAAATGGAAATCCATGCAGAATTGGAAAATATTATACAAAATTTATACAAATATTATACAAAAAAAAACATAAAAGAAAATTGAGTGCCTCCTCCTTTTTAAAGTCGGTTCAAAATTTTGAACAAATTCAGTGTACAAACATACAATTTTATATATAGAATGAACTTTTCTTGTTAAAGCTTGAGCATAATATACACAACTAAGAAGGATTTTACTATAAAGTTTAGTAGTTTCTTTAAAAGTTATAACGTAATGGGAAAAGTTATTTGACAAGATCTGTTATAATTAACCACCTACGAAAAAAGAAGGGTATTAGATGTTTAAAATCTATGTATGCCTGAAAATAAATAAAATGAAATAAACATTATTCAATTAGACTTATTACAAGTGCTTTTGAATCGTCCATTTAATTTAAGCGTCAGTGTATTCAGTCCGTAAGGAAGCTATCGCTTCAAGTAGATATGGTTTTTTTTTTGTTAGAGTTGATCATATTTTAACAGTGATCTACCTGCAATACATAAAAATATCTGTTTATTTTAAAATTTTAATACTTACCTAACAAAAAAAGATATGATTAATGGAAATATTTACATCTTATGAAAGTTCGCTTCCTCCATCCAGGCTGTCCAAAACACGTTCCAACGTCCCAAAAAAATCCTTAATAAAAACTTTTTGGTTAAAAAATATTAAGTTAAAGAAGTCTTTACTTTGTAAATATTTAATTATTTTTTTAATACTTAAAACAAACATTATTAATTACTGAATGTTTCATATTGTGTTTAACTAAATTAAGAGATGGTCTGTTCAAGCGGCCGTAGAACAAAACACACTTTGTCAGAAGGTGCTAAAATTCCACACGGCCACAATATGTTTAGTAAAACACTACGTTTTAACGATTAATGAGAAAGAGATAGACTAAATATATTGTATGATATATAGCCTATAGCCTTTCGCAATAAACGGGCTATCTAATGCAAAAATAAGTTTTCAAATCGGATTAGTAGTTCCTGAGGTAAGCGCGTTCAAAGAAACAAACAAACAAACAGACACAAACATACAGACAGACAGACAAACAAACAAACTCTGCCTCTTTATAATATCAGTACAGATATATTCATTCTACTTTTCTACAATAAAACACAGTACAGAGTAAATGCATGCGTGGACAACAGAGAAACAAATAATTCACACATATCTTCTTCTATATAAAATAAACGATGTATGTAGGTATGTATGTTCCCTATGGACTCTAAAATGGCTGGAGCAATTTTGATGTAATTTTCACACTAGTCCAGCGGATAATTCTGTAAAGTTTGACAGCGACTGGAAGTTTGAATGCGGGCGAAGCCGCGGGTACTGCTAGTACGGTACTGCTATTGTTCTATAAAACACCACACAAATATTTAGCATACTATCGACTCATCCTCGCTCCGCTCGGCTTCGTCCCTACTTACCTTTTACAGTTTAGCATAGATTTCTCCAATATGAGATATGTTTCCGCAGTAAAAAGTATTCTATATTTTGACACGGATAACCAGTTATCATCATACCAAATTTCATCGAAATCCCTCCAGTAGTTTTTCCGTGATGCGGTAACAGACATACAGACAGACAAGAATTCTAAAAACTATAGATTCGGCCTCTGTATCGATAATAATGTCTATTTCAATAAGATTTTCCAAAAAATATTTAACTACAGATGCGGCTTGGTTACAATTTTATTATATGTGTAGAGTAAAAACCAAGCTGTTACTATAAATTCTGCAAAGCATTGATAACCCTACGCTAGGTCAAAGATATGCGATAAGAGGTTGTTGAACGTTTATCAAGTATTTAATGCGAACGATATTTATTTTTCGGAATACATTCGATTATATTGGCAATGCAGATTCCTGCAATATTTCTTTGAGATATGCGATTTTTATTACAGAGTATCGAATTAAAGTAAACGAATTAAGAATCAAATAAATATTTACTTTTAAACAGTCTTGCAGCATATTTTCATGTGCGATTCATAATCAAAATGATTACTACTCGTTTTACGGTGAAGGAAAACATCGTGAGGAAAAAATCTGCATGCCTAAGAGAAACTTGCAACACAGAGCGAGTTCAAGTTCAATTTAATTCTTAGTACAATGGTTTTTAGGAGTGCCATTTGGGAGCGAGTTTAAACCCAGGATTTCTACTTCTGACAGTTCCATGTGTCAATCATGTTCAACATGATTATCACTTATATCAGAGTGAAAAAAATGTCTTGAAACTTTTGTGCATGTCAAACGTCTAAAAACCTAACTTTTTCGGAAGATATGTATATGAAGTCCGCTAAATTTCCATTATTTTATTTTGAGCGGAAGCCTAGTTCTAGGTTTTATATTTATATGCATATTTTAAAACACTTTTATATAAATTCGTTGCACACAGTATTTACGTGTACATAATACCTAATACCATTTCTCCAGTTATTTATTATATCAAAAACAAAATTTCCATCATAATTATCATTCTTCATACCCATTTCATTTATAATATTATGCATATATTTACATCTCAGGTATATTCCAAGGATGTCTCATACATACAAAGTAAACTTTCTTACGGCACTCTAATCTGGGCTATTTGCAAATATAATAATTAAGCGTCGGCAACAACCCTACTTAAGCCCAAAAGTTTCAAACAAGTTATCGAGCTTACTGCTATTATAACTGTTAGTTACAAAGATTTAGAAGGTAATTACTAAAACTATAATCTGTAATACTTTATGTATTTGCTTATAATATTACTTTTTATTAGTTTTTGCCTATCGCCTATTGCCCAGAGGTCGGAATTTGACCACAATCATTGAACATTTTGAGAAAGAAATTTTTTTTTGTTGATTACAAGAAAACTCGTCGATAGTTACCAACAAAAAAAAAAGAATATCGGTTGACAAACAGAGGAGAAAAGTTACTGAACTGTTTTGTTTTTGCCTATTTATACATAGTAGTGTTTATCCAATTGAAATTAGACTATATTGTATATAAAACTCGTCAATAGTACAAACAAAAGAAAATGTGATGACATAAGACTGTAAGAAAGTAGGTTTTGCCCGCAGCTTCACTTGCTTGGTCGCTCTGGGCAATTAACGGTAGCCAATGTCCATCCACATGACACAATTTATGTCCTTGCCAAATCTATACTTAATATTATAAAGCTGAAGAGTTTGTTTGTTTGTTTGATAGAACGCGCTAATCTCAGGAACTACTAATCCGATTTGAAAAATTCTTTTTGCATTAGATAGCCTGTTAACTCAGGAAGGCTATAGGCTATATATCACATATATAGACAGATTTATTTTTGTCTAGGGACGAACACGAGCGAAGTGAGGGTGAGTCGCTAGTATTATATAAAAGTAAGTCGGTGGTGTAGTGGCTAGCATGTACGGCTGCACATCCTGAGGTCCTGGGTTCAAGTCCCGGGTCGGGCCAAGTTTAGTTATTGAGTCTTTCTGTATAGTAAGCCTCAGTAACAGCCCGGAGTTGGGAAGTTGGCGGTGTTTCACCCCCGTGCCTCGGAGAGCACGTAAAGCCGTCGGTCCTGCGCCTTAACTCTCACCGGTCGTGTCGAGTAGTCGTCCCACCGGAGTATGAGAGTGACAGGAATAGAGAGTGCACTTGTGTCTGCGCGTACATTTGTGCACTATAATATCTCCTGCGCAGTTGGCTAGTCTCAATGACATTGGCCGCCGTGGCCGGAATCGGTCAGGAGGACATTATTATTATAAAAGTAAGTTACTTTTACATTTATAATATTAGTATTGATTTAACTGAGTTATAGCAACAAACCTACTAATTATAATTTGATCAGTGCCTTAAAAATACAACTGAAAGATAAAAAAAATATTATAGTACTCGATACTTTAAAATGCCTATCGCAAGTAGTAAGTGAACTGTAACTTACACAATTTATATACTCTTATTGCGCTCTGTGCAAAAAGCTTTCATAGATATGCCTGTCCATTAGCTACGGCTCGAAAACACTAAAAGCGATATATGTAGTTAAAAAATACAAAAAGCTGTTACGATCTCGAATGGATCGAAGAATGCACTATGTTTCGTAGCAGTTAGTAGATTCTTTTTCTAATAAAATTGTAACCGTGATGTATTGAATTTGATTGATAAGATTTTGTAATATTCACTAATTAAAATATTATATAGGGTCTGCGACTTCAAGGTGCTAGTAATTGCTAGTTTAATACCATCTATATTCTTCATTTAGACATCCTACTCATATTTCGTACTATTTTTAGAAAGGCACAGCAATTTGACGTGACCAGTAAAAGATCAGGCACAGGATTGACCTTCTGACTTCTGACATGATCACCAGGAATTTAACGCCGCCCAAATTCCTAACTCTGGGCTATTATTGAGAATGTCTTAACCCAAAACCCTAATAACCAATCAACCTATACTTGGTCCAACTAGATCAACAAAGCAGACAATTGTTATTTTTAATATTAAATAATACAGCTACAAACAATTGTATTTCAAAAATATCATTACAATTTGTTACTTACAAATGAATTCAGTTGCAAGTCCGCATAATCAGCCAAAAGTTTTCTTCTTTGCTACTAAAAATATCTGTGGAGCATTACAGAATTAAGTAAGTACCAAAATGTATTAATTACGCAAAGCAAAATGAGCTTTACTGTAATAGCTTAAGGTAGTATTTTAAGTATCAGGAATAAAAGCAGATCCATTCTAAAAACAAGAATGTCCTAGCTAAGAAACTGGTGTAAAGTTTTGTTTTGTAAATCGCTTTCCCCTAATCTCTCAGCGTAATGGAAAAGTTAGGTGCTGGCTGCGAGCCAGATAATTAGTTAGCAGATGAAGGAATCAGTATCTACTATATTAATTAATATTAAGTAATAATATTATTTTACTAATATCAAAGATCAAAGGCAGTGGAACGCGCTTACTTGAGAAACCGAGTGAAGCGGGTTCAAATTCCGGGTCTCGCACCTCTGATATTTTAATGTGCGAATCATTTCTAACATGATTACCACTTACCTTATGGTGAAAGAAAACATCGTGAGGATACCTGCATGTCTGAGAGAACTTAGTAAGTTTTCGAAAGATATGTGTAGTCCACCACGTGCCAAGTGCAACCTGCACTGGACTGTGACCACAGTCCAGTGCAGGTTGCACTTGGCACGTGGTGGACTATGGCCTGATCCCCCTCCTATTGAAGGGAGGCCCGTGCCCAGCAGTGTGACGTTAAAAAGGGCTGAACACAATAATATTATTTTACTAAAGATCAAAGATAGTGGAACGCGCTTATTTAGAAAACAAAGTGATGCGAGTTCAAATCCCTTGTAAAAATTTAATTATTCTCAACATGATTATAACTCGTCTTACGGTGAAAGAAATCATTGTGGGGAAATTGCAAACCGACAATTTTGATTCTAAGTGCCTTAGCCTATTTGCTACTAGATACATCATTTCTATCATTTTCTTTTAACTGCTTCGTTGGTCTAATGGCTAGCATGTACGGCCGCAGATCCAGAGGTCCTGGGTTCGAGTCTCGGGTCGGGCCGAGTTCAAGTATTGAGTATTTCTGTCAAAAAATTCTCAGTAACAGCCCGGAGTTGGAAAGTTGGCGGTGTTTCATCATCCCCATGCCACGGAGAGCAGGTTAAGCCGTCGGTCCTTAACTCTCACCGGTCATGTCGAAATATCGTCGCATCGGACTTTGAGAGTGACCGGAATAGAGAGTGCACTTGTGCACTATAATAACTCTTTCGCATCTGGCTAGTCTTAGTGGAATTGATCGCTGTAGCCGAAATTGATCAAGATGACAATATTATTACTATATGTATCTGTGTACTCAATTTTATCCAAATCAGCCAGCCATTTAAGCGTGAAAGCGTACAAACATACAAACTTTTGCATATATTCTTATATGTATATCAGGAGTTGAATTAAAATGTACCTAAACATATCTTAAAAATCTTTCAAACTGATAAACAAAGGCATAAAAAACTAATTTAAGTGACAAATAGGCATTTTTACTATATCTAAGCCAGGAAATAGAATGACTAAACACATATGCAAAGACAGATACATAAATCAATAGTTATATATAAAACTTGAAACGAAAATGTAATTTTATTTGACTATTCACTATGTCAACAAATTCGATTAGTTTTAAGTCAATTCAGCAGAAGCAGGTAAATGTTTAATATATTTTGAAGACTCGAACCCATCCAATGCCTTTGATCCTTGATAAATCGTTTAAATTTGCAGGTATTTGGGAAACATCAATTCATGATAAGGTCACAGTAGAGTTCATTTTGAAAGAGTTACGTAATGCTTTGGAAGTTTGGTAAATGACTTGGAATGAGTTTAAAAATGTTTGGGGGTTTGATCAAATTTTCTAATGTTTATTTATAGGGTTTTATATGTCAAAGGCAAATTAAGAACCCTTATAATTTCTTCATGTCCAACTGCCCGTCTGTCCATATTTACGTTGAGTAGTTTTGGAAATATATACATAGGTTACTTTGAATTCCATTCATTCGGCCGCAAAATTATAATTATTTCTGATTCAATAAAAACAACTGATAAAATGAAAACTTATGTAAAATTTCCATAAATTATAAATAAAATAAATATAAATATATTGGGACATTGACACATAGCACCATCTAGTTCCATGGTAAGCTACGAGGCTTGTGTTAGGGATACCAGATAGTTGATAAGTTGATAGTTGATTATTTTGTTGAGTACTGGAATTAAAGACGTTGTGTTTTGTCATGAGGAGAAAGGAATGATGGAATTAAAATATATTAACAACTAGCAGAACCCGCGGCTTCGCTCGCGATCAAACTACGAAAAATACGAAATTTCATGCAAATATGTCCAAGGAATAAAAATATTCATGCAAAATTTTCTCCCCTATTTCACCCCCTTGGGGGTTGAATTTTGAAAAATCCTTCTTTAGTGGATGCCTTTGTCTTAAGATAAATAATTAGGATCCCGCTCAAAAAACTAAAAACGTACCTGGGGACGCACCCGAGCGAAGCGGGGGTAAATTGCTAGTCTTCAATAATTTAAGACAGTCACCTTTTAAATGATAATATATCTATAAGCAAAACGAAGCTTTTTAGGATAAAATATTTTTCATAAAGAGCGAATATATTTTTTCAAATCTATAAAAATTGCCTTACAAATATCAAACCATTCGATACAAACATCGTAAATATATAATGAGGACCAATTCTGATTTCCCTTTACGTTGATTTTATGAGTGGTTGAAACCATAGAAACTTTGACTTCTACATGAATACGTATTATTCCTACGCTATTATCGTTAAAGTTATTGCTTATTATTTAACGTTTGCTTTTTGTTTTTATGGTATATGTTTAAGTATATTTGTATGTTAAGACGTAATTTATTTTCGTTATTGATTCTGGACTCTTTCAGAGATTATCATAAATATATAAATTGCATTTGTATATATGTTTTTACGTCCATAACTGTTTAATAGATTCCTTTTTAGACATTATCATGTGTACACGACATGCACATAGTACACATTACACAACTACAAGAACAGTTTCAAGAAAGGCAAGGGTGGCTTACGTGGCCTCTTTTCCTCAAATCACCCCAAATACTAAAAAGCTTAGACGTAAGAGATGGAAGCATTTACTTGCCGTTTGTCTTCGACACACCAACGACAACACCAACAGTCCAGAACACAGGTATAGCGTTATAGTAAGGACAGTGGCCGTGCAAAAGTTACACGCAAAGTGTTCACCCTTAGCGAGTATTTATTAAATCGAATCTTACACAATTCTACATTCGTAGACATGCTACGCCGTAGACATAAGTATCCTGTAGCATTCAGATTAAAAAAGCACCAATTAATTTCCTTTCGCTCAAAATCATAAAAATAAAGCATGTTTAATATTAAAAAATACTATACTATACTATAATCAGACTTGCAGTTCTACAGCTTAGAGCATTCAATCAAACAGTATCTTCAACTATTTGTTTTCTTTGTGGCTAAGAGTTGTGATCTTCAACTGTTAATAGTAGTTTAAATAATGTAAGAATATTTGTATAATTGTATTCAGTCCTTTTTTTAATGTTCCATTACTGCTCACCAGCCTCCCTTCCATGTTGGTCAAGTGCGGGTTGGCGGACTTCACATGTCTTTCGAATACTTGCTAGGTTCTCTCAGTTTTCCTTCACCGGAAAACAAGTGGTCATCATATTAGAAATGATTCGCACATGAAAATATCAGAGGTGCGAAATCCGGTATTTGAACCTACTTCACTCAGTTTTCCAAGCGAGCGCGTTACCGCTGGGCCATCACTGTCATATTTATATTATTAGACCATTAAAAATAAAAAGCGAAGCGCACAAGCGAGAACTGAGACTAAAAATAGAATCAGAATAAAATTTCCACTTAATTCTAACAACGTATAGACATAGAGAGTACAGATACCAATTCGCACCATATAAAGTTGGCCTTTTGATACCACACAGTCGGCAAGCGTGATTGAATAAAGCCCTGCAAGCATCGGTCTGAGAAAACAAAGCGTGTAGTGCACGATGATTCCGATGTAGTGAAGTAGAGTTAGTCGTAGCAATTGTAAAGTTAGAACAAAGGGGACAGAACAAAGTTGGTTCAACTTAGAAAGTGATGGGAAAGTTTAATTATCATAATAGGAATTCGTAGGCCTTTGTAGGTGTTTCGTAAATTGAAAAAAAAAAAAATTGGCTTATGACTTATTTTATGGAAAACATTTTTGGATAATGGTACAATATGGTTGAGAGATCTAAGCACATAATTTATAGTCACTGGACTTTTCCAGGAATGTCGCTTGCTACGTATTTAGAAACGTTATCAGTAAGTAGCACAGTAGCAGAAGGTTGCTGCTATTGAGTGCACGTTAAGCCGTCAATCCTTATTGGTATCGATTGATGGTCGTTAAGCCATGTCAGAGGCCGTTGGCCGGCCTAATAAATTCTGTCATCAGACGTCCTGTCTGCCTCGTCTTGTATGAGACAAATAAAATTAGAAAACAATACAAATACATGCTGTAATACGGTAATTAAGTAGAAAAATCGATTTAAAGTGATAACATCTTGTTTCCTAAAGTGGGTGGACATACAAATATGTGTTAGCAACATTTAAAAAACATTTTCGAGAAAAATAAAGGGAAAAAAATGTGTCACAGTGTATAAATAATATAAGCTCAAACAAAAGAGTTCAGAAAAATACTTATAATTTTTTTTTAAAGGACAACTCATTAAAGTGTACACGTAGAGAAAAATGTTGTTTGAGATGGCTTAAATTAAAACTTATTTTAAAAAATGTGTACCATTGGATATTTTTGTATTTGAAATTAAACTCGGATTCTGAAACTATTCTACAAAACAATTGTCATATTTGTTGATAGCAGTATTTTGCCATGTATTCAGCCCTTTTTAACGTCCCACTGCTGGGCACGGGCATCCCTTCAATGAAACGAAGGGGATCAGGCCATAGCCCACCACGCTTGCCAAGTGTGGGTTAGCGGACTTATTTTGCCTGTATTTTGCCAACCAACCTCTAAAAATCTAGCCTCCTTTAATTTTTTGTAATATAATTACTATATTAAGCTTGTTTTTTCTTTACACGAGTGAAGACTCAGGTGAAACTTAGTCAAAAATAATTGGAACAACTCTAAAAGTTGATTATAAATAATATTCTTCTCCTTAAAATATAAAGACTATAATCACTATAAAATTATTTAACGAGCGATAGTTCACAATTTAAATTAATGAACATAAACGACCGGCTCAAAGCTCCCTTCTGACCTTTGTCTCTGAATGATTCGACCGACATAATTGGAGCCTATTGTGTTTTACGTCATAGAGCAGAGAGTTATATAGAATAGAAACTAACGTTGTGTAAAATCCATACTAATATTATAAATGTGAAAGTGTGTTTGTTTGTTTCTTTGTTTGTTTGTTTGTTTGTTTGTCCTTTTTTCACGGTGAAACGGAATGACGTATTGGCGTGATATCTTGTGTGGATATAGGTGGAATGCTAGAGAGCGACATAGGCCTTTTTTACCGCGGGGGATCATCTTATTCCCATGAGAAACACGTTATAATACAACCTAAAAAATATTTATGATCAGAATTACCAGAAACTTTACGTTTTTGTAAGAAACTTATCTTTTTAGATTTTTTTGTGGTTTTAGTGCGAGCGAAGCCGCGGGTTTTGCTAGTAATTAAATAAATTAAAAAAAAACAGCTTCAAGGTAATAAAAAGTAAGAAATAATTATTAGTATGTGATTTTTATAAGCTTTTATTCAACTTGCAATATTTGTTAGTCGCTAAGTTTGTATGGGTCAAATCTAGCAAGCTGAATTAGAACCACTTCTTATCCTGTAGAGTTAATATTTTACATGTTGGGTCTGGGTTTGGTGGTTGGTGGTTATAATTGACCTTTTGAAGATTCACCGCCTATTAAAATTAAATAGAGAATTAAAATTTGTATGGAAGTCTTTTTTGATGCTAGAAATATGGAATTGATCTTAAATTTTCTGTTTATATTGCCTGGGAAATCCCTTCTGGCATCTTGTACTAGATTTTTCTCTATAAAGAACATTAAAAATTTGTGAAATTTGATCATTAAATGAAGAAATATATCAGAATAATATTTTAGTTATCAATATTTTAAATAAAACTAGAAAGTTTAGATTTTTTCGCGAATTCATTTTGATTTTTGGTTCCCGACGTTTCGAATGCTGTACAGCAATCATGGTTACGGGAGAGACGGTCAGTATCTCAGTTTTATTTAAAATGTTATATATTCGCGTAAATTTAAGAAAGTATTATGTTATCAATATTTTTTTTAAATAGGTTTAACTTAAAAATTATTCATTTTACAAAGGCTTTTGTAATAAAAATGGTATACAGATTCCACTAAACAGTCACGGTTTTTTTTATTTATACATTGTGACCATCCTCGAGGGGCAATAGACTTGAGGATAGCTGAAAATATCGAGCACCATGTCCTCAAAATACTACTTTCTTTTTGAAGTCGGTCAAAACTAGCTTTACTGAAATACTGTCTTTGATAATATGTATAAATATAAATAGGTAATGTTTTGTCTTTGCCTATACCTTTTACTCTTTTGTTTGACAAACGAGTTTTTTTTTTATTAGTAGCTATTGACGTGTTATCAGTATTATTTGGGAACAGTTAGTTCCTTTTATATAGATAGCTAAATTCTCTTTGTAAGTTTTCCTTAATTTTATAATAATGATTATGGAAATTCGGCCATTAGGAGAGCACTATAATAAATAAATAAATAATATGTTGGGACATTAATACACAGCACCATCTAGTTCCATGGTAAGTTACGAGGCTTGTGTTATGGATACTAGATAGTTGATACACGACACATATATTACTCTAAATATATACATGTTATAAATATAAACATCCATGACTGGAGTACAAACATTCGTGCTCATTATATAAATGAATGCCCCCAGCTTAACTCGAACCCGCGACCGCTGGCACAGAAAGTAGGGTCACTACACACTGAGTCAAACACTAGATAAAAATAATACAATAAGAGGTCGATTTTTTTATTATTTAGGTATGGATCACCTTTAAGGGTGTAATAACCTTCAAAAAAATATTTAATAAAGTAAACAATAGTTATAATAAAAACTAAGTTTTGTATGTTAGTTTACTCTTATAGGGTTCCGTGCCTAAAGGGCAAAACGGGACCATATTACTAAGTCTCCGCTGTCCGTCCATCTGTCTGTCTGCCCCTCTGTCACCGGCTGTATCTCATGAACCGTGATAGTTAGACAGTTGAAATTTTCACAGATGATGTATTCAGACTTCAAAAATAAATAATTAAATTAAAATTAATATTTAAGTGGGGCTACCATACAGTCGACATGATGTTTTTGTCGTTTTTATAGATAATGATACGGAACCCTTCGTGCGCGAGTCCGACTCTTATTACTTTTATTAGCTAATTGATATTAAAAAATCATTACATATTTCGTGTTCTCTTAAAACATTCTATCATTTCAATCAAAATTAGACATAATTTAATTGTCACTCGTCATTTCGTTCAAACTCAATTTAGGGATGTGAGATTCCACTCGAAACGTAATTACCTCCACCTTCACAACAATTCGTGTAGTTAATTGAGTGGTTTCCAATAGTACTTTAAAAAACCAATAAAATTAATGTGATATATTAAAATAACAAATTACTCAATCAAGATAAATATTTGAATGAAAAAACAAAATGTTTCCAGCATATTATAGCTTGGTTATGTAAAGCGTATTTTTATTTATAATTACTATTTTTCGATAAAGACTTTCTGTTGAATGACACACCTAGAACCTATAACTTGTTCGTATCTGACCAGTAAAGTAGCTGTTATTAATTAATTTAGACGATCACGGCCTGAGTCAGTGGGAACGCAGTTGCTTGGGATAAGTGAAGCGGGTTCAAATCCTAGATCTCGCACCTCTGATATTTTCATGTGAACGCGTCAAAACAGCTTTTCGAAAAACAATGTAGTCCACCAACCAGTTTTGTGGACTATGGTCTGATATTGAAACGAGAGTCACGCCCAGTAGTAGGATGTTGAAAATGGCGGAATACAATAAAAAATATTCTAACCAAGAAAAGCACATCAAAATACGATGGATGAGCGGAGAAAATGATATAGAATTTTTAAATGACCTACAACATAAAAAATAAAAGACCTATCAGACGAAAACCAGGAACGTTCATATGAAATGAATTTAAGTAAGTAAAACACTATCCTGTATCAAACCTAAAGTTATACTATTTCTAAAGCTTTATAAGCAAATCGGTTAGTAAGTCACACACGTAACAGCTTATACCATGCGTCAAAAATACTCTTTCAAAACTAACTTCTGTCACGGTTTTCATTTACATCCCAAACGTGCCTTTTCCCACGCCTCTGAATAAATCATGGCAGAATTTAAGTACAAAATCGAAATACATTTTCATAAAACATTCTCAACTATAATCTTGTGAAGTTGGAATCTATCCTTTTGAAGTAAATAGTGCTATTTATAATATTAGGTGGTATTTGGACTTATATAGAATTTTTTTCGATTTAAAAAAATATATTATATTATGGAAACGCCATCTTATCTGAACTGCATTATTAGTTTTCTCTATTTGGATGATTTTATTTCAAACTATTTTCAAACCTTTAATCCGTTAAATTTACAAGTGTTTCTTTTAAATTATAATCTTCTGTTTCTCTCTTCTATTAGTTTTAAAATGAATGAATATAACGCAGAATTAAATATAAACTTCCTATAAATGTGACATCATTAAATATTCATAGCCTCGTCGACGGATTGATCAACTGAATGATCGGCCGACTAGTCGACCGACTGGTCGACCGACTGGCCGACCGATTGGTCGACCGACTGGTCTGCCAACTGGTCGGCCGACTAATCGACGGACTGATCGGCCGACTGGTCAAGCGACTGGTCGGCCGACTGGTCGACTGACTGGTCGACCGACTGGTCTGCCAACTGGTCGGCCGACTAATCGACGGACTGATCGGCCGACTGGCCAAGCAACTGGTTGACCGACTGGTCGGCCGACTGGTCGACTGACTGGTCGACCGACTGGTCTACCAACTGGTCGGTCGACTAATCGACGGACTGATCGGCCGACTGGTCGAGCGACTGGTCGACCGACTGGTCGACCGACTGGTCGACCGACTGGTCGAGCGACTGGTCGACCGACTGGTCGACCGACTGGTCGACCGACTGGTCCACCGACTGGTCGGCCGACTTGTCGACCGACTGGTCTGCCAACTGGTTGGCTGACTAATCGACGGACTTATTGGCCGACTGGTCGAGCGACTGGTCGACCGACTGGTCGAGCGACTGGTCGACCGACTGGCCGACCGATTGTTCGACCGACTGGTCTGCCAACTGGTCGGCCGACTAATCGACGGACTGATCGGCCGACTAGTCGACCGACTGGTCGACCGACTGGCCGACCGATTGGTCGACCGACTGGTCTGCCAACTGGTCGGCCGACTAATCGACGGACTGATCGGCCGACTGGTCAAGCGACTGGTCGGCCGACTGGTCGACTGACTGGTCGACCGACTGGTCTGCCAACTGGTCGGCCGACTAATCGACGGACTGATCGGCCGACTGGTCAAGCAACTGGTCAAGCGACTGGTCGGCCGACTGGTCGACTGACTGGTCGACCGACTGGTCTACCAACTGGTCGGCCGACTAATCGACGGACTGATCGGCCGACTGGTCGAGCGACTGGTCGACCGACTTGTCGAGCGACTGGTCGACCGACTGGTCGAGTGACTGGTCGACCGACTGGTCGAGCGACTGGTCGACCGACTGGTCGAGCGACTGATCGACCGACTGGTCGACCGACTGGTCGACCGACTGGTCGACCCACTGGTCGACCGACTGGTCGAGCGACTGGTCGAGCGACTGGTCGAGCGACTGGTCGAGCGACTGGTCGAGCGACTGGTCTACCGACTGGTCGACCGACTGGTCCACCGATTGGTCGGCCGACTGGTCGACCGACTGGTCTGCCGACTGGTCGACCGACTGGTCTGCCAACTGGTCGGCTGACTAATCGACGGACTGATTGGCCGACTGGTCGAGCGACTGGTCGACCGACTGGTCGAGCGACTGGTCGACCGACTGGTCGAGCGACTGGTCGACCGACTGGTCGACCGACTGGTCGACCGACTGGTCTGCCAACTGGTCGGCCGACTAATCGACGGACTGATCGGCCGACTGGTCAAGCGACTGGTCGGCCGACTGGTCGACTGACTGGTCGACCGACTGGTCTGCCAACTGGTCGGCCGACTAATCGACGGACTGATCGGCCGACTGGTCAAGCAACTGGTCAAGCGACTGGTCGGCCGACTGGTCGACTGACTGGTCGACCGACTGGTCTACCAACTGGTCTGCCAATTAGTCGGCTGACTGGTCGACCGACCGGTCGACTGACTGGTCTGCCGACTGGTCAGCCGACTGGTCGAATGACTTGTCTGCCGACTAGTCGAATGACTTGTCTGCCGACTGGTCGGCCGACTGGTCGGTCGACTGGTCGACCGACTGGTCGAGCGACTGGTCGGCAGACAAGTCATTCGACCAGTCGGCTGACCAGTCGGCAGACCAGTCAGTCGACCGGTCGGTCGACCAGTCAGCCGACCAATTGGCAGACCAGTTGGCAGACCAGTCGGTCAACCAGTTAGTCGACCAGTCGGCCGACCAGTTGGCCGACCAGTCGGTCGACCAGTCGCTCGACCAGTCGGTCGACCAGTCAGTCGACCAGTCGCTCGACCAGTCGGTCGACCAGTCGCTCGACCAGTCGCTCGACCAGTCGCTCGACCAGTCGGTCGACCAGTCGCTCGACCAGTCGGCCGATCAGTCCGTCGATTAGTCGGCCGACCAGTTGGTAGACCAGTCGGTCGACCAGTCAGTCGACCAGTCGGCCGACCAGTCGCTTGACCAGTTGCTTGACCAGTCGGCCGATCAGTCCGTCGATTAGTCGGCCGACCAGTTGGCAGACCAGTCGGTCGACCAGTCAGTCGACCAGTCGGCCGACCAGTCGCTTGACCAGTCGGCCGATCAGTCCGTCGATTAGTCGGCCGACCAGTTGGCAGACCAGTCGGTCGACCAGTCGGTCGACCAGTCGCTCGACCAGTCGGTCGACCAGTCGCTCGACCAGTCGGTCGACCAGTCGCTCGACCAGTCGGTCGACCAGTCGCTCGACCAGTCGGTCGACCAGTCGCTCGACCAGTCGGCCAATCAGTCCGTCGATTAGTCAGCCGACCAGTTGGCAGACCAGTCGGTCGACCAGTCGGCAGACCAGTCGGTCGACCAGTCGGCCGACCAATCGGTGGACCAGTCGGTCGACCAGTCGGTAGACCAGTCGCTCGACCAGTCGCTCGACCAGTCGCTCGACCAGTCGCTCGACCAGTCGCTCGACCAGTCGCTCGACCAGTCGCTCGACCAGTCGGTCGACCAGTGGCTCGACCAGTCGGTCGACCAGTCGGTCGATCAGTCGCTCGACCAGTCGGTCGACCAGTCACTCGACCAGTCGATCGACCAGTCGCTCGACCAGTTGGTCGACCAGTCGCTCGACCAGTCGGCCGATCAGTCCGTCGATTAGTCGGCCGACCAGTTGGTAGACCAGTCGGTCGACCAGTCAGTCGACCAGTCGGCCGACCAGTCGCTTGACCAGTTGCTTGACCAGTCGGCCGATCAGTCCGGTCCGACTGGTCGAGCGACTGGTCGACTGACTGGTCTGCCCACTGGTCTGCCAATTGGTCGACCGACTAGTCGACCGACTGGTCGACCGACTGACCAACCGACTGGTCGACCTATCGATCCACTAATTGATCGACCGACTGGTCGATCTGGTCAGGAACTACTAATTTGATTTGAAAAATTATTATTGCATTAGATAGCCCGTTGATTTAGGAAGAGTGTAGGCTTATATATAATACAATATACATATATACTGCCTATTCCATACAAACCGTTAAAACGTACTTAGGGATGAACTCGAACGCAGCGAGGGTGAGTCGCTAATATTCTATAATTTTGGAAAGAAATAAGAATATTACGGCGTTTATGACCAAATTAAGGTAAAATAGGGGCTGATTTTAATTATCCATACTAACCGCTAAAACTTAGCTAGGAACGAACCCAAGCGACTATATAATACTTTTGAGACACCTAACACCTTAGTCTCTCCCGTGGCCATGATTGCTGTAAAGCAATCGAAACGTTGGGAGCCAAAAATCAAAATAAATTCGCAAAAAAAAAATCCGAAAAGATAGTTTTATTTAAAATGTCAAATATTCGCGTAAATCTAAGAAAGTATTATGTGAACCCAAGCGAATTGAGAGTAAATCGCTAGTTTACCTGTAGTTCGACAATTAATACAGGTTTCAACGCACAAAATCAATAAACAATTCGCAGTATTACATTCCTAGCACATCCCGATCTGATTTCCTCACTTCCTAATGCTGTACGCGTGAATGCTCACAACAAAGGATATTGGGTGCATTCGAGATCAAATGTTTATATAAATTGTAATGCGGTGTAAATTCTTGGGTGAGAATTTCGGAAACGGAATCCTTGTCAGGTGAAACGAGCTGTGGATAAAATGTAGCGATACTATTTACATTGGTTGTACGTATGTATATATTGTTTTTCAACTCCTTTTGGTTACAGGATTATGTGTGTATGAAAGTGTATGGCTTAGTAGTGACATACATCATGCCTTAAGTCACAAATATTATCTATATATTAATACGTGGAGAGAAAGCTTTGAACCCCTAGTCATATTGCATGTACGGAGGAGAATGAGCTTTGGCATAGTTAAAGTTTATATAGAGAAGGACTGCAGAAAGGCAAAATTTATTGACTTTCTTTTACCCGCGGATCCGCACGCGTATTTTATTTATATATAATTACTTCACTGCTAAAAGATGTAGTATGATGTTAGATAACCTTCATCAATATTATACGAATACTTTACATAATATATAGATGAAAAGTTTATTTGTCTATACGTGCAAATCTCTGAATGTATGGGCCCGTTTGAAAATTCTTTTGGATTTTATAGGTTATCATATAGATAACCTAAACTTTGAAAAAAGAACCTCAATATCGATCAAACTTAATGAATTATGATTGATTTTCAACTACGCGGCGATCACTAGTAATATTAAAGGAGCCATTGTTGTAGATATATAAATTTATTTCGTGTAAAAATTCTCGGAAACGGCTCTAACGATTTGGACCAAATTTTGTATTTAGTAAAGGTTTGGCTTTATAAGTTTAACTATATAGGTCTCTTACCGGAAAAAAAAACTCATTTTTCATAACTTTTCCGTAAAACGTCGAGCGAAGTTCGGTCGCCCAGGTACTTAGTACTAATAATATTTACCTACGAAACAAAAATAACCTTAGACATTTTTTGTCCCAGCAATTACTACTGTGAAAAATCATTTCAAGTTTTCAACCCGTTGCTCCGCGATAAAAGGACAAAGTAAGATACACTTTTGCATTTATAATATTACTAACGACTCACCCTCGCTTCGCTTCAGGTTCGTCCCTAGACAAAAACAATAGCCTATAGTCTTCCTCAGTTAACGGGCTATCTAATGCAAAAAGATTTTTTCAAATCGGATTAGTAGTTCCTGAGACTAGCGCGTTCAACCAAACAAACAAACTCTTCAGCTTTATAATATTATAGTATAGATAAGTAAGAATTTGAATGAGTCGTTACATTTTATCTTGTAGCATATATTATTACCTGGGAGACCGAGGTTCTTTTAACATTTCTCGAAAAAAATACAAAAATTGCGTTGTTTTTTAAAAAAAACCTACATAGATAAACTTAAAAAGCAAAACCTTAACTTATCTTCCAGAAATCGAACGTGCGCCTTTTTCTAAATAGCAAAACACTGACAGTACCAATACAATACAGATCATAGGATTTTCTAACGATTTACAAAGTTTCAGCAAATATAAATTTGTTGGAAGAGCCATAAATGCATCTGGTTCGGTCAGTGGATCACAAATACATGGTATGGAGTGGTGAGTGTTGTGCAATATGTAAATTTAAGGCCGACTTCAACGTGCTATGCTAAGCTGATCTAGCTAGAATGTAAATTGCAGGTGTACCGCGATAAAAATTTATTTGATTTTGTCCCATGTACTTGATTTAAAGCTTTTTTTATTTAATTTTAAGGTTTTAAATAAATACTCGAAAAGTTCTATAATATAAATAAATAAATATGTTGGGGTATTAACACATAGCACCATCTAGTTCCATGGCAAGCTTGTGTTATGGATACCAGATAGTTGAAATACATACATATTATAAAAATAAACACCCATGACTGGAGTACAAACATTCGTGCTCATCGTACAAATGAATACCCCCAGCGGGACTCGATCCCGCGACCGCTGGCATAGCAAGTAGGGTCACTACAAACTGAGTCAAACGTATCGTCGAAAATTATACTTTCCATAATTATCTATTTCTTTTCTCTAACAAATTTTTCACCTTCAGAAAAAGTTGGTGAGGATTCAATATAAAAGAAATGGATATATTTTTATAAGTAGTATATAAAATCTTATCTGCTTATTTTTATAATATAATAATATACTCGTAATGTTATAATATAAATAAATGCTATATATCTGTTGTGTTGTAAGTCTTTATCTATATATTTATTTGATGTTATGTTTGTTTGTCATGAATAAATAAATAAAGTTTTTGTTTTTCAACTAAAACGCTGTAAGTTTATAGTTTAAACCGCTCCATAACAATCGGAGATCAAGCTCAGCGCTATGTGATGATTCAAGCACCTAGTATCGTAATCCTATGCCTTCTCTTCTGAAGAATTCTACCAGGTGTTCTATTTCGCAGACTTTTCGGATTTAGAGTGTGCGAGCATAAAACATAATATATAATACAAATGTATTTAAGCTTTTTATAAATCGTAAAATTTGATTTGCTATTGTAAAAGATTCACTTATGCAGTAGAAATTAAATAACATATTTGACGATACACTTGGCTCAGTTTGCAGTTTAGTTGGTGTGCCATCGGTCGCGGGTTCAAGTCCCGCTGGGGACATTCATTTCTGTGATGAGCACGAATTTTTGTACTCCAGTCATGAGTGTTTATATTTATAATATGTATTTAACGTTATATATGTGTAGTGAATCAACTATCTGGTATCCATAACACAGGCCTCTTAGCTTACCATTGAACTAGATGGTGTTGTGTTAATGTCCCAAGATAAAAAAAAATATTTTGTCATATTATTTTATTATTTTTAGTTATAGGTAAGATTAGCGACTAACTCTGGCTTCGCTCAGGAACGTCCTTATGTGCAATTTGTATATATACAGTTAGCGCCATCTTTTGGCATATTTTGCTACTAACAATAGCTTATGTATATTAAATGCCTCGGTAGTCTTACGGTTGCGGATCCAGAGGTCCTGGGTTCAAACCCGAGTAGTACTAAGTTTAGTTATTAAGTATATCTGTTAAAAATATTATCAGTTACAGCCTAGAGATAGCAGTATCGACATCGTTAGGGATCGCTACTATAATTCATGATTTCGACATCGATATCATTCATGATTTCAACTTAACAACACAAATCGATAAAATAGCGATCGCTAACTATGCTGAGACTGCCGGCCAAGAGTAGAGAACTTGGTGGTATTTAACCTTTGTGCATCGTAGAGCACGTAAAGCTGGTCCTAGATCTCTCACCAGTCGTGTACATATGGATTTGCAATTTGGATACGTAACCTTAAAAAGCAGCGGGAATTTTATATATATTATTTTAATAACTTAAAACGTTTTCCACAACATATTAATTAAATTTTCATCACTACATATTAATAAGAATTAAGTCTATTATTAAAATTACTCATTTTTCCTACGAATATTAATATTTATTTTACAAATGTTCGTTTTTATTTGGGCACTGAAGTACTCGTATTTAGGACGTCCAAAAACAATGTTTTAATCCTCGCATGTATTCAGTTTTCTATCTTGTTTGCTGAGCTTCAATATTAATCCGGATGTAAACTAAATAAATACAGACAAACAAACAAAAACAAATGTTTATAGTAGTTGCTTTTATTAAAACAGAATTTTTGAATGGAATTTGCATTGTTTCTCTAAAATAATTTACTAAAATGTACACTATCCATCTCAGTAAATAGTGAGGTTGAAAAATATATGTATCTATACAGATAAATAAAATTGAAGCGTCTGTTTGTAATGTCAAAATAACAGCTTTTTACTAAATGCATATTAAATTATATTATACGGTACTTATAAGAAAAACACAATTTAAAAAAAAATTGTCTGTCTGTTTGTTCCGGCTAATCTCCGAAACCGCTGGACTGATTTTGACGAGACTTTCACTGGCAGATAGCTGATGTAATAGGGAATAACTTAGGCTACTTTTATATTCGAAAAAAAAGGGTCCCACGAAAAACAATTAAAACTAAATTAATTAAATAAGTTTTGGGAAGCAATCTAGGAATCAACCCGAGCGAAGCGAGGGGGAGTCGCTAGTTTTAAACATAAATGCTGCTATAAAAGGTATTATGTGTAATGTGTGTGGTATTGACAATAATGTGCAAACTTTACGATGTGCTTAGAGGTTAGTGGAAGTTCATGAACGGTTCATGAATTTGGAATATAGTCATGTAAAACGCTTTACGAAATGGCTTTTGATTTTGATAAAAGATAATTATATATTTGAAGCTTTGTGACGCAACCCACACTAATATTATAAATGCAAAAGTAATTCTGTCTGTCTGTCAATCTGTTACGTTTCCACACCTAAACCGCTGAACTAATTTTGATGAAATTTTGGTGTAAAAAAGGATGGGGCCTTGGAGAAATAAATAGGATATTTTTTGGTCACAAAAATGAAACTTGAAAGGGGAAAAAGATGAAATAAATAATTTTTAAAATAGGGAATCATTACAAGTTTTTTTTTAAAGTAATTACCTATTTTTCTGTACCTATATATATATAGTCTATTTATTCCATACAAACCGTTATAAAACGTTTTAAATATATTTAGTTGGAACTAACTGCTATTTCATAGGTCACGTGTACATTCCTGAAAATTTCCAAGTAAATAGTAATAAGTCTGCTAGTTTAATTTTACGCCGCATTTACTTTCTTAGATTTACGCGAATATTTGACATTTGAAATGAAAACATCTTTTGTGTTTTTGTCGCGATTTAATTTTGAATGTATGTTTTTCTGTCTCATATGTTTTAAAGTAAGTATGGTTACTAAAAAGAGATGGATATCTATGTAAATATCCAAAAAAAATAGTTTATATAGGGTAAGTCCGGGAGAGATGTCTATAAGGGAGAGATGCCTATTAAATTTAAAAATTAATCAATTTTGCGTGGTCCGGAACGCATCCATAATACGTCAGTCGAATGTTAATGTTAGTTTGGAAGTTTACACACAAATATATATTACATTTAATTAATATTTTGGTATTGATTTGTAAAATAAATATTAAATTAAAATTAACTAAGCCTATTTTATGTAGTATCTTACATATATAATTAATATTGATCTTTTTGTATAACTATAGGCAACTCTCCCGGACTTACCATAATCTTATATTTTCATCTTGTAAATACATATAGACGACACGTTTGGCTAAGTTTGTAGTGACCCTACTTGTTGTGCCAGCGGTCGCGGATTCAAGTCCCACTGGGGGCATTCATTTATGTGATGAGCACGAATATTTGTACTCCAGTCATGGGTGTTTATATTTATAGTATGTATGTATTTAAAGTTATATATGTGTAGTGTATCAATTATCTGGTATCCATAACACAGGCCTCGTAGCTTACCATGGAACTAGATGGTGCTGTGTTTAATGTCCCAACATATTTATATAGTCATATATACATATAATCTATACATTAACATAGCAAATAACTACACGATATGTAAATTCCTGTCGCTGTATGCTGATCCAATGCACTTGCAAATTGCGGCTGTTGTATACAGACCGCATGTAATTCCCTTTGCATTCCCATTCTAATACTTGGATGTTTACTTTAAGAAATCTCCTCTACACTTTCAAAGTAAGCGAAAATGTTTCTACATTCTAAGTGTTTTAATATTTATTTGAATACTTATTTATTATTATTACGTATAAATTATAATAATAAAAATGAATCTTTATTAATTTAGATTATTAGTACCTTGGCGACCGAGCTTCGCTCGGAGTTCTTTTTTGTTACCTATATCGTATTTTTTAGATAAAAAGGAACTAAAAACTTGAATAAATAGGACTCATCCTCGCTTCGCTCGGGTTCGTCCCTAGGTTACTTCCTAAAACAAAATTAATTAATTTGGTTTTAATTTTTTTCGTAACATCCTATTTTTTTTTCTAAAATAAAAGTAGCCTAAGTTAAGTTTCTTATTGTATCAGCTATCTGCTAGTGAAAGTCCTGTCATAATCGGTTCAGCCATTTCAGAGATTAGCTGGAACAAACAGATAGACAAAAATTGTAAAAAAAATAGTTTTGGTATACGTGTGTGCGGTTATTTTAATATTACAAACAGACACTCCAATTTTATTTATCTGTATAGATTGTAACAAAACGTCATTTCAAATCTATTGAGTCATGAATATACATTAAACCAAAACCACGTGTAAATGATACCGATTACACAGCGATATAAAGTGAGAGACCTACATATAATATCACTATGTAAAAATTAACATATAAATTCTTTATATATTACTAGCGGCTCACCCTCGATTCGCTCGGGTTCGTCCTTAGGTTTCGTCCCTAGGATTAACGGTTAGTATGGAATAGATACTTATATTATCTATACTAATATTATAAGGAGGTAAAGTTTGTGAGTTTGTGAGGTTGTAGGGGGTAATCTCTAGATCTACTAAACCGATTTAAATGAAGTTTGGTAAAATGATAGTTTGAGACCTTGGAAAGGACATAGGATAGGTACTTTTTATCCCGGAAATCATCCCTTAAGGGGGTAAAAATGAGGGTGAAAATTTGTATGGGGAATCAAACTAGGGACGAATCCGAGGGTAAGTCGCTAATATACTACGAGTATATACTCGTATATAAGTACGATAAGTTGTCATGGGTCGTATAATAACGTGTTTTTACGTGGGAATGAGAGAATCTCCCGCGGTAAAAAGTGGCCTATGTCACTCTCCAGACCTCCAGCTATCTCCACACAAATCGAATCAATCCATCACTCTGTTTCGACGTGAAACAAAGACAAACAAACAAACACAATTTCACATTTATAATGTTATTAGTACAGAGCACGGATATGGATGTCAATAACAAGATAAATTTCAATTCTTTACATATTAATGTGATCAAACTATAACCAATGGCGGATCATGAAGGACGCGCAAATTAAATTTTAATAAAATTTTGTATTTAATATTAATATTATTCATATGTTTTTATATAAAATTTAACTATATTATGCATGGAAAATAATCGGCCAAATGGCGGTCGCGAATTCACTGAGCAGAGAGTATTTTTAATTGAAGGTCTTTTCGATGAGTCGAAAACATAATACGAGCTTAATATTATTGATAATATTATCATGGGACCTCATCAGGAAATTAAAATGAAACATTTCATTTAATTGCCAAAAGATGGTACATACGTGACAGTAAGGCAGTGGTAGCCCAGTGGTAACACGCTTGCTTGGCATACCGAATGAAGCGGGTTCAAATCCCAGGTCGCAAATCGCACCTCTGATAAATATCAGAAAATTCATGTGCGAATTATTTTCAACATGATTGCCATTTGTCTTTGTCTTACGATGAAGGAAAACATCGTGAGGAAACCTGCATGTCTGAGAGAACCTAGCAAGTTTTCAAAAGACATATGAAGTTCGCCAACCCACTCTTGGCCAAAGTGGTGGACTATGGCCTGATTCCCCTCGTACTGAAGGCAGGCCCGTGCTCAGCAGTGGAATATTAAAAAGGGCTGAATACAAGTGACATTATGCATATGTTCATGTTGTCTGATTTTTTAACACAGTTAAAACTGCTATAGGTATAGGTACTTTATATATTTTAGTACAAACATATTCATCAAACAAAATTTACTTAATAAGTAAAAACTTAAAAACAAACATAAAAACAGATAAACATAGAACCTCCTCCTTTTTGGAAGTCGGTTAAAAAATAATAAACACCAATTTTTAAATATTATAAAAGTAAAAACTTTAAGTAATAATTTTTAGCTATTTTTAGGCATAAAATAGGAAAAAAAACTACTATACATGAGTTTTGATTTACTATAAGATACCTAATCAGATATGTATTTTTGAAATCGACAATTAAATTTCAAAATTGAATTTTTTTTTCAAACCTAGGCGACTCACCCTCGCTTCCCTCGGGTTCGTGCCTATGTTGCTTCCTAAAACAAAATTTATTAATTGATTTGGTTTTAATTTTTTTTCGTGGGACCCTACTTTTTTTTGCTAAAATAAAAATAGCTAAGTTACTCCTTATTACATCAGCTATCTGCCAGTGAAAGTCCCGTCAAAATCGGTCTAACCGTTTCAGAGATTAGCCGGAACAAACAGACAGACAGACAGATAGACAGACAGACAGATAAAAATTGTAAAAAATGTTGTTTTGGTATATGTACCGTGTATACATCCATATGCATTTAGTAAAAAGCAGTCATTTTAATATTACAAACAGACACTCCAATTTTATTTATCTGTATAGATTTAATTATTAAAGCTACTGTTATTTAATCCTTAAATAAACAATTTTATTTGTATTTGTACATTAAATGTCGAGTAGTCGATCCAATAGGACAGTTTTATGTATCGTAAAATCATCTCGTAGCGCACGGAATAGATGTTTTGATAGTAAATTAATTGATTTGCGTATCTAAACAACATTCTTTAGTCCTTTCTCTTTATGTTTAGAAATCAAAATGTCCTTTCATAACTATTCACTGTTAAAGTTCAAATGTCTTTTTTAGGGAAACTATCTTGTGATACAAATAGGCCCCATAATTATCAGAATAACTGTTATTATATATTATATAAGTAGATACATTATACATATATGTGTAAATGTCGCAGATAGATTGCTGAATCAGCTGTTTTAAAAAACCGCTAGTTGTTTTACATAATAGCCCGATGTGTAAAACAACTGAACGATGTATAGCTAGGTTGTTATAGCGCTAGCAGTTTTTGATAGTAGAGGTTCTGGGCTTAAAATAAAGTAAATATTTATTTTATTCTGTTTTTTAGAACTATCACGGTTCATGAGACACAGACTGGTAACTGACGGACAGACAGGTATACATACAGATAGATAAAAAATCAAATAACTACAGATTTTGTCTCTGTATCGATAGTAATTAATATTTCAATAAAAAATTCCAAAAAATATTTATTGCACAGATTCGACTCAGAATTTTATTATATATAGGAATTTGGATACACCTATCATTTTCATTTGACTATCAATACTTTGAAAAATCCAAACAAAAACATCAATAGTACTTACTCTTTACCCATTGTAAGGTAACTGCTGTATAATGATGTAATTACTTTCACAACTATGTAGGAAAGTTATAACGAGCGTCTAACAAACTAGCTGGCTTCAAGTTGCCATATCGATTAAAGTTAGCTTTAACAGCTCTAGAAAACGTTTCTCAAGCGTAAAAAGTTTGTGACTTCGATAAGAGGATGTGTTTTGATGGAGCAAATGTTTACTGTTGGAATTTCTGTCTGTTTGTTTGTTTTATAAGGGAATATGTTAAAATTATTCTTATATTTGATTTCAAAAAAGAAATTGGGGCGTACAAATATATTTGTGTGTTTTTTGTGTGATATGTTCCAATATCGATATTTTATATTACATAATTTTCAAGAAATAATGCCATCTTTAAGGGTGGAATAATTACTTTTAAAGTGATTTTTAGAAACCAAGCTAGGTTACCAAATAGAGAATCGAACGAGAAGTTACCGATATAGGATTACATGCAATTAAATTTATTGATTCGGATTGACTCGGTTTGTAGCATTTTTTTTTCTATGTACAGACATTCGACCTCTACAGTTTTATTATATGTACAGACTAGCGGCTCACCCTCGCTTCGCTTGGGTTTGCCTATAGAAAAACAAAAACAAATCTATCCCACGGGAACCGTACATTTTTTCGAAATAAAAAGTAGCCTATGTTTTATTCTGATGTATGAGCTATGTTATTGTTGTAAAGTTTCATTAAAATTTATTTAATAGTTTCTGCGTGAAAGGGTAACAAACATTCAGACATCCGTGCATCCTCACAAGCTTTCGCATTTATAATATTAGTAGGATTATCGACTTACACTGACGTTATTCGAGTGCATCCCCAGGTGCCTTACAGTGTCTATATGTTTTTTTAATCTTATTACAGTTTATTGAAATAATACCTCTAAGTTACTATAGATCATAATCTATAAGTATAACATAGTAGTTCAACCGTTTGAACGTCTAAAAGTAACAAATATACACACATAAATAGCTAAATGATACTTATTACATAATAAAGTGCATTTTATAAGTATTAAGACTTAAAAATACTAAGCACATCTATAACTGTAATTCGCTTTAAAGAAACAGGTCTAAAAATCGAACCTAAATCATCTCTTACATTAAATATACACTACACTTAAAATAAATATCTCTACACAAATTCGGGCTATCTCCTAAAAGGATATAGCAAAGCGGTGGTATCCCTGGAACGCGTTCACATAAATTGAGTTCGGTGCATGCAAATGCCACGCGGGCTTTGAATCTAAATTATGAAGACATCAGAGCTGGTGCGGATTAATTGCAATTTCTTAGTATTCGCTTTATGCAATGGAGATCAGAAATTTATGGGTGTAGAGTGTTAGGCTTTGCTGAGTTTGTGAATGTGGGACGATCCTTCTAGTAAAATCTTAATTAAGTGCCAGCTATAAACTAAAACTTCTTATCCCAAATTGATATTGTTTTGTTAGATTTCTAGCGATCTATCCTTATGCTAACGCATTCTTTGGCTAATTTAATTAAGATATTAATCATATAGGATTTATGCATAGATATAGAAGTGGTTTATATTGTTGGAAAAAAAATGTCCATGTGATAAAACAAGATGGACTGTTACTGTGTTGCTATGTAAAAAGATTTAGGTCTTTAATGGACAGATAGATTATGCCCTGAAGTAACATACAGGTGACACGGGAGCTAGGGAAGCACCCAAACGAAGCCATAATCGTTAGTATTATAATTTATAATATATAGGCAGCGACATTTTTAACAAATTTTATTACCAACAGTAAAATGGTTAAGATAAACAATGACTACAATCTACACAGATAAATAAAATTGAAGTGTCTGTTTGTAATGTCAAAATAACAGCTTTTTACTAAATGCATATAGAATTATATACGGTACTTATAAGAAAAACACATTTTTTTATTTTTATTTTGTCTGTCTGTCTATCTAGTCTAGTGTCTAGTTTCAACTAATCTTCGAAACAGCTGGACCGATTTCGATGAGACTTTCGCTTCAATGGTTATTAGGAGTAACTTAGACTACTTTCATTATAGAAAAAAATTAGGGTTCCACTCAAAAAAATTAAAACGTACCAAAGGACGCACCCGAGTGAAGCGAGGGTAAGTCACTAGTTAACAATAAAAAATATCACGTAAAGTATGAAGAAAAACTGTACAAGTACATTTGAATAGAATCAATTCAACCAAACATCAGAAACTCTTCAATATTTCTACATTAGTAAATCCCAATATAATAATTATGTATTTCGTTGTATGTATTAGATTGATTGAAATAAGCCTCAGTTATATTTGTAATCTAGAGTATTAACTATAGGTACAATAGAAAATCTTATGAAAGCCTTCTGTAGCCGTCCCTGAGTGATACATGATTAAACACAAAACACTTTTGTAAGGATAAATGATTATACCATGTTGGTCGAATAATCCACGTGTTATTCAAGAAATCAGGTAAAAAGAAATATATATTGACAAATATATACATTTTAGTTAGGTACCACACTGGGCAGTGTGGTAACGGGCTCGCTTGGGAAACCGAGTAAAGCAGGTTCAAATCCCGGTCTCGCACCTCTGATATTTTCATGTGCGAATCATTTCTAACATGATTACCACTTGTCTTACGGTGAAGGAAAACATCGTGAGAAAACCTACATGTCTGAGAGAACCTAGCAAGTTTTAGAAAGACGTGTATATATATATATATATATATATATATATATATATATATAGGCATTTACGGTGAAACAAAATTATTTAAACAGTTTTATATTATGCTGTTATATAATATAATATATATTATTATGTAAATGGATTATTTGTCTTCGTTTGCAACCTCCTTTTTTTGAAATCGGTTCCGGAAGTCAGAAAAATTCGACGTGTGACCTCACGCACTGCGTGTTCCGTGCCAACAAGTAATATTGTTTTATTTGTTAGGTCAAAACTAAAGTAAAACCTTTAAGAAAGCACAAAGTTTATCAAGCATGAAAATAAGTTTGTATTTCATAATATTTCTTAAAGATATTATTAAAAACAAATTAATTTTTACGGTCGCTGAACTGATCAAGCGTTTATCCAATTGAAAGTATCCCATATCTTAAAAACCATTAGATGTTTTTTAATACTTGCTTAGATTTACGCGAATATTTGACATGTTAAATAAAACTATCTTTTCGGATTATTTCGCGGATTTATTTTGATTTTTGATCAAAATAAATCCGGAATAATCTGAAAAGATAGTTTTATTTTGATGTTTTTGATGTTTGATGTTTCTTCAAAATAATTTCGCTAAAAGTATTTGGATAGCTCATATATACCAGAAACTTTAAAATTATAGCTATGATGTACAGACAGACTGGACATGATGAAACTATCAGGGTGCTGTGTTTCGACTTCAGAATCCTTATAATCGCTTACCAAGGCTTGAGAGGCCATCAAAAATTCAAATATGTGGAGAGAGCGTTTGCCTTGACCTGTGTAGATTTGCAAGCATTTATATCCGTGGCCAAAGAAAATTTGCAGCAAGTGCTTATGATACATCCACACGTTTATGTATTTGTAAAAAATTGAATTTTGTAACAAATGGCAAGCGTGTGGATCCGGCATTAAAACTTCCCACTACCATATGTGATGATTGACTTAAATTCCCTAACTGAAATTAAGAGGCCTATTACATTATGACCGTGATTTTTCAATTTAATGCCCATCTTTGGCGTTCTTATTCAGAGAAACTCTTCGACAATTTTTACTTATTGTATGTTAGAGAATAGTTATTAATATAGTTCATAGCGGTCTCGCTTTTCGTAAATTTTCATTATTAATTGAAATAAAGCCAAAATTCCGAAACAAGTTTTTAATAAAATGCCCGACGGCACTTTTTTGATTGAAATATTATACTAAGCAAACGAATTGAAAAATATATAATAATATCTCGTAATAGTGGTTGAGTTTATAGCGGCCTCTGAATTTGAAATTATGTATTGGATTTCTACAAAGAAAATCTTTTTCAAAATCTTAAATATTATTAAAAACCTTCAGAATTATCATTTAATATATTCTTACAACGTTAATATTATTAAGTAAAATTTATACCAGAATATACGTCAGTTCAAAAGAAACGTAATTACATGTTTTTTTCTTTAATTATTATAAAACTTTACACAGAAGTGATTACAACTGTAGAAAATGCTAGAAACAGCGATGCGCTCGAACTCAATACCATAGAACTCAGTACATATTGTGATAGACCTCTGAACCCATATTACATTTAAAATATTATAATATACGTTTAATTGCGAATGTCCAAAAACGAAATTAAAATTTAATTTGCCAAAATGAAGTGACAATTGCATATAAAATAAAAACCTCAAACACATTCAGATTAATTCATAAAGGACATTAAGTGAAAATATTATTTTAAATATCCTCACTGTTCATACATTTATTTTTTGGGGATATTTATGTGTTTCATATGTTTTCACGTAGCACAACGCCTCATTGACGATAATATAGAGCTAGTCAACCGACTTCAAAAAGGGGGAGGTTATCAATTTGGCTAACCTAATTAAGTTTGTTACCTCAGAACTCCATCATTTATTAACCTATTTGGAAAATTTATATTTTTTTTAAAGTGTATACTTCCAATTTGGTCCCATTTAAATATAAAAAATAAAATAAATACCACTCCTCCACTAATCAAATATTTCTGAAATGCCACACACACTGACTTCGAAAATATCTGATTAGGTATCTATAATAAATAAGACTACCACTCAGTTATTTTTTACTTTTTAGTTTTTTTTTTTTTTTTTGAAATCGGTATTGTTTTTAATTTTTAATTTTTGCCAAGAAAGATCGGCTGTTCTTTACAGATAGGGTAAATATTTGTATTCACTGTAATATAATAAGAGGCATGTGGGTATTTTTCAAAAATTCTAAATTCTTTATTCAATATTGGTATTTCAAAAACGCACTTATAGTTTGTCAAAAACCAAAAATGTCTCATTCTTGAGAAAATCTGCTGAAAGAAACTCAACGGGACTTTAGATACTATTTTTAAGGCTTTTATATTAAAGCAGCAGATTATTTACATTATATTTTAGGATTTCCCTCTTAGAACGATCTGTATTATGCGAACGTTTTTCAAATTTTCGTTAACATTGTCGGAGATACCAAAAATTTACAAATATTTTCATAATAACGTCAATTTTGAGAAGTAAATAATACTAAAAACAATATTACCTTAGAAATGAAATCTTTTTATGATACCTTTGTTTAACCCGTTGCCGAATGAATCGAGGGACTTCCCCGAACTATAAAATGCGCCGTAAGCTCGTGGACAGATAAGCAATTATCATTTTGTTTATTGCTACAGATATTTATGTTGTGAAATCATGGTACAAGTTAGAAGTGCTTAACGGTTTTTAATTGATGAATGTTTTGGTGCAGAATCTCATCTATACAGATAAATAAAATTGAAGTGTCTGTTTGTAATGTCAAAAAAACAGCTTTATATTAAATGAATATGGAATTATATAAGTTACTTATAAGAAAAACAAACTTTTTATCTGTCTGTCTGTCGGAAAAACGGCAAAAAAATCATGTCTGCTGAATGGTACCCCATTAATATTTGTTTTATTTTAATTTATTTATTTTTAAAGTGTATATATAACTAAATATTCTGTGAATATTTCAAGCGTCTACTTGTTGCCCTTATCAATATCGAGTAAAAACGAGCAAAAAAATCACGTTTATTGTATGGGGCCCTCCTTAAAAATTTATTTTGTTCTCTTTTTTAGTATTTGCTGTTATAGCGGCAACAGCATCATCTGTGAAAATTTCAACTGTCTGACTATCACGGTTCATGAGGTACAGCCTGGTGACAGACGGACAGACAGACAGACGGACGGACAACGAAGTCTTAGTAATAGGGTCCCGTTTTACCCTTTGGCTACGGAACCCTAAAAATTAAAACATTTAGTCTTTTTATATAGATAGATAAATTCTAGCCATATAAGGTTTCCTTTACAATAATGATTACGATCGAATTTCAATCATTAGACAAACACTAGTTAAATAAATTAAAAAAGTCAATTCAGAGACAATATAAAGTTGACTGTAGCGTTTGTTTTCGTCAGTCAAGTTTGATTTATAATTTCAATGAGTTAGCTTAATTATAATTTAATAAGTTACTTCAAAACAGAAATTGAAATTAATATACATAATTTAAATAGGTATTTAAAGTTAAATTTCTTTAACATTAAATATCTACCATTGAATTTTATATGAACAATTTCATTTGAAAATCATTATTTCGTAAACAATTAATAACAATATCTATATTCTATACCTTAATAGCCAAAGACAAAACATATTCCTCTATTTGTCTATCGATTTTTTTTTTGTTTACTAGGTAATGATTTTCGAAACAGTTAGTTTTGTATATAGGGTAAGTCCGGGTGAGACGCCTATAAGAGAGAAATGCCTACTAAATTTAAAAATTCAAAATTCAATATTTTGTGTGATCCGGAACTCATCCGTAATACATCAGTCGAAAGTTTATGTCAGTGTAAAAGTTTTTACACAAATATATATATTACTTTTAATCAATATTTTAAAGTAAATTTGTAAAATAAGATAAGTGTAGTTAATATATGTATACTTTAGAATACCTATAATCTTTGACATAGTTTGCAGTATTTTATTTTCCTCAATTTTTTAGTTAAATAGTATTAAATTGTTTCCTAATGTAACATTGTGATCTTGTTTTGTTAAAAATCCACCATTTTGTATTGTAAATGCTTTAGGGTGTAGCAACTCTCCATATTAAGTTTTTTTAATTATATTATATTTTCTTCAAATATTTATTAATGATTATGGTCGAATTTCAATCTCTAGTTGACCACTAGTTGTAATATACATGAAACTATGTTCAAATGAATAATAAATATATAAGGACATTAGCACAAAGCACCATCTAGTTCCATGGTAAGCTACAATGCCCGTGTTATGGATACCAGATAGTTGATACACTAAACATATATAACTTTAAATACATACATATTATAAATATAAGCATCCATGACTGACGTACAAACATTTGTGCTCACCACACAAATGAATGCCCCCAGCAGGACTCGAATCCCTGACCGTTGGCACAGTAGGGTCACTACAAACTAAGCCAAACGTATCGTCGTTTATTACAATGTTGCAATTTTAAATGTGACCATAATTTTTAAATCGCCTACAACTTATACTAGACGGGACATCGTTACGCTTCTGTGCAACGGGAGGAGTATTATTTATGAGCCGTGAGCCTTTTCCACTTTTTAGAAAATTGACGCTTGTGCTCGTAAAATTGATTAATTTGTTTTATGTACTGCACTAACAGTGGGATTGTAGGCACAAAATTTTTAACCTAAATATTTGAAAATGTTTTTGTACAATTTATACTAATATTATAAAGCTGAAGAGTTTCGTTTGTTTGTTTGTTTGTTTGAACGCGCTAATCTCAGGAACTAGTAATCCAATTTGAAAAAATCTTTTTGCATTAGGTAGCCCGTTTATTGAGGAAGGCTATATCATCCCGGAATAATATACGGTTCCCGTGGGATAGATTTGTTTTTGTCTAGGAACGAACCCGCAGCGAAGCGAGGGTGACTCGCTAATGTATTTATGAAGTGTTTAAAATTTTATTGTTTAAATTCTATTTGATTTTTCTCATGTTCTAAAGTTTATAGTTATTAATTATTATATCTTTTTAGAGAAATATATTATACTAATAATTTATGTGAAAGTTTCATACGTACAGTATGTTCGTTTCAAACGGCTGGACGGATTTTGATAAAATTTTATACAAATATACACATTAGACAAAGATCAGTTGTAACACAGGTTACTGATAGGTCGCACTCAAGTGAAGTGAGGATAAGTCACTAATATCTTATACTAGCGACTCACCTTCGCTTCGCTTCGAGTTCGTCCCTAGAAAAAAAAAACAAATTTATCCCACGGGAACCGTACATTATTCCGAGATGATATACAGCCTTTAGCCTTCCTCAGTTAACGGACTATCTAATGCAAAAAGAATTTTTCAAATCGGATTAGTAGTTCGTGAGATTAGCGCGTTCAAACAAACAAACAAACTCTTTTTATAATATTAGTATAAAACCTACTTAAATTTGTGTATAAATTATCGTTATAACGAATAAAATATCCTTATATTTAGACCGCAGATGATAGTATAAATTCAAAATGCTTTCATTAAAATAGTTAAACCTTTTTGTACGTATCTATATATTAATACGTGAAGCAAAAACTTTGTACCCCTTTTTACGAAAAGTCAGTTTGTAGTGACCCTACTTGCTTTGCCAACGGTCAGGGATTCAAGTCCCGCTGGGGGCATTCATTCGTGTGATAAGCATGAATGTTTGTATTCCAGTCATGGGTGTTTATATTTATAATATGTATATATTTAAAGTTATATGTGTGTAGTGTATCAACTATCTGGTGTCCAACACAGGCCTCGTAGCTTACCATGGAACTAGATGGTGCTGTGTGTTAATGACCCAACATATTTATTATTTATTTACTATTATCGTTGATATAAAAATGTCTTACAGTAGGAGATCCCAATCTATGTGGCCGACCTCTCACCCTTTTTTCAGGCAAAATAATATAATTTTTAAGCAATAAAATATATTAAAAAACACGACCCAGGGGGGGGGAGGGGGGTTATCACTAAAACTTTGCTCCAGGTTATATTTAATAATGTTTATACCTGGATGTCAGGTAATGTGTTCGAATAAGGCCGCCAAACGTATGATAGTATTTTCTACAACTCTTTTACTTTCAATTGATATTAATTTTTCACAGGAAAAGAGTTCTTGACTTAAAAAAATGATATTATTTTTTTAATTAAAAATAGCCTGGAGCAAATTTTTGTTGACACTGGGTCGTGTTTGAAATTTATTTAGTTAAAGTGTATTTTACTTATATAAAACGAATTTATCGCCTCAAAATAATAACTAAAAATGAGAGATCCATAAAATCACCTGGTCTTTGAATATTTACAGTTTCCGTTTCAAAACAAAGCTCGAAAGCAAAATCCCTCGATCGCTGTCATAAATGCAGTGCATATTAATTACTAGCGACTCAACCTCGCTTCGCTCGAATTCGTCCCTAGATACGTTTTAACAGTTAGTATGAAATACAAATCTTGGAATTTCTCAGCTTTTATGTACTATAATATGCATGTATTATACATATAAACCTTTCTCTTGAATCACTCTATCTATTGAAAAAACCGCATCAAAATCCGTTGCGTTGTTTTATAAATCTAAGCATGCATAGGGACAGACAGACAGCGGGAAGCGAATTTGTTTTATACTATGTAGTGATTTGCATAGAAGATAAGAGCTAATAAAACAAACACATAAAAAAGATGGCATAGTAAATAAACACAGAGCAATAACGCTTTAGATTAGTTTTTTAAAAAGGCAAAATTGCATACAGCTATAGCCGCCCGTACAAAATTTGAAATTATTTTATAGGTAGCGCTGTAGGGAATTCTTTTCAAACGTTACCAGAAATGTTTAGAATACCTAAATGTCCAGCTTACATTATTCAACTTTTTTATGTTCTTTCGATTTTTGTATATTGGATCGAGAAAATCTCACCGTTTAAATGCCAAAGAAATGTACTCGTATAACAGATTCGTAAGCAAGATTGTTTTCTTATCCAAATATAATAATTTTAATACGATTATTGTGTGGCAATTTTTACATTCAATAATTGCATACAATTTTTACCCAATATTCGTTTGAGAAACTCCCTTACTTTCTCTCTAGTTTTATCTATTTTTCCATTATATTAGCGATGATTATTGTAGATAATCGTCTTGCTTAAGCCTACTGTTATACGGAAAACTCAATTACACACGAAGTTAAACAATTATAGCGTTACACAAACAAAGAAAATATGAATAACTCCCTCAAAGACAGTTCGTAGTGTTATCTCACTACTACGCTTAGAATGAAATGGAATGGAAAACGGTAAGCCTCTTATAATAGATACTAAATTCCGAATATCTCGCTTCATCAGTCAACAAACCTATTGAAATGAAGTTGCCCCAACTCCTTAAGACTGATAATTCGTTGGCGCTTTCACTCCAGTCAACTTAGTTAAGAGGCGAAAGACCGTTGTACGGACTTTGAACTAGATCAATGGGTTTTCTGACAGTACTTCAACAGTAAATATTTGTTCCACAGTTACGCTTATGTATTTAAAACTAGCGTGTGATTTTTTATCCCGCTCTAATTAATGGGAAAGACAAAGATGGCTAGATAAGTGTTAGTTTTAAGTTTTCTGTGTATAGGATGTGGCAAATTACACTTACACTATCTCATCTTGCAAGGGACCACTAAATATTTAAGTTAGTACAAAGTTTTCAATAGTTCTCAAACTATTTCCCTGGCCGCATTTAAATTGAAGGATTTATTGGCGACATCGATTCTCTTAGGTTTTGCGAGGGTTTGATTTAGTGGATAAAGTTACATTAATTCTGCTTTAAATGGATTATTCCTTTAGTTTTTTTCTCTATAATATAATCTTATTTTTTACTTTCTTGTATAATGTTTATTTTCAATTTCATAGTTATTATTTTAAGATAACTAATAAGATGGATAATTGAAGATTATTATTATTAGTTTTAAAATTATTTAGTGCCAATTAGTATTATGTTGTAAGTACTCAGCCCTTTTTAACGTCCCACTGCTGGGCACGGGCCACCCTTAAATAATGGGGATCAGGCCATATTCCACCACGCTAGCCAAGTACGGGTTGGCGGACTTCACATGTCTTTCGAAAACTTGCTACGTTCTTTCAGACATGCAAGTTTATTCACGACGTTTTCTTTTACCGTAAGACACTTGTAATCATGTTGGAAATGATTCGCACATGAAAATATCATAGGTGCAAGACCCGGGATTTGAACCCGCTTCACTCGGTCGGTAATATACTGAGATCAGTTTCATAAAAATAGGTATTTCTTTTCATTTGACTGAAAACAATATTGCTTATTTAAGATAGACTAGAAAGATAGAAAAGAAAGAACATCGACTTTCTTAGATTTACGCGAATATTTGACATTTTAAATAAAACTATCTTTTCGGATCTTTTCGCGGATTTATTTTGATTTTTGATTTAATTAACAAATATTGTAAGGTACTTTGGTGCCAATTTTCAAGTTTTTTGAATTCATTTTGTTATTTTGTGGGTAAGCTGTCTGTAACAACTATATAATAGCTTTGAGACATCTAACACCTTAGTCTCTTCCATGACCATGACTGTTGTAAAGCATTCGAAACGTCGGGAACCAAAAATCAAAGTAAATCCGCGAAAAAATCCGAAAAGATAGTTTTATTTAAAAGAACATCGACTTAAAAATCACTTGGTTACGCATTAAATATATAAAGTAATTTTTATAATTACCCAATTACCCCTATAAATTAATAAGTGAACGCACACATGCAACCCAATTTACGACAAGCGTAAACTCATGACCGTTTTATAGCACGCAATGTTCAAACAAACTTTACGAGGGTAAAACATGTAATTGATTAATATTCCGTCTATATATTTATTACTAGTTTTTACCCGTGACTTCACTTATAATGAATGCCTACTATCATAATCTATACTAATATTGTAAAGCTGAAGAGTTTGTTTGATTGTTTGTTTGTTTGTTTGGTTGAACGCGCTAATCTCAGGAACCACTGAATGGAATTGAAAAATTCTTTTTGTGTTGGATAGTCCATTTATCGAGGAAGGCTTTAGGCTATATATCATCCCGGAAAATGTACTGTTCCCGTGGGATAGAGTTGTTTTTGTCTAGAGACAAACCCGAAGCGAAGCGAGGGTGAGTCGCTAGTAATCTATATATATGTCGGAGAATCAACATTTTGCTCGACATCATCATTAGTGGTTACGAATGTCGTGGGTTTGTCCATGGTTTAAAGCGGGTTCAAAACTTTGACAACTGTGACGTTGTTTGTAGTGACCCTTGTAGGTACTTGCTGTGCCAGCGGTAGTGGATTCCAGTCCCGCTGGGGGCATTCATTTGTGTAATGATAAATGTTTGTACTCCAGTGTTTATATTTATAGTATGTAAGTATTTCAAGTTATATATGTGTGTTGTATCAACTATCTGGTATCCATAACATTAGCCTCGTAGCTTACCATGGAACTAAATGGTGCTGTGTGTTAATGGCTCAACATATTTAAGAAAAAAAAAATATTCACTACTTAATATAAATTGATAGAGAATTTCACTATGTTGTAAACTTTAAACGATAATAAGATAATTCCCGTCGTTTCATTAAGCAGCGGGTTCTTGACACCGATCTGTCTTCAACATATAATATTGAAACACAACTCTTCAATGATCCACAAATATCAACCTACGTAGTTAATGTTAGCATGTCCGGCTGCATATACGGAGATCCTGGGTTCGAGTCCGATTGAAATTGACCACCACATTATAGTAATAGTGTGTTAGTCACCACTAGAGTGGAATGGGTGGTGTCTACATCATGCTACGAACTCTCAACGTGACCAGAACCCATTCAACTCTACAGCGCAAATGTGACACACATATCTACAGATATACTTAATTGCTAAGAATTAAAGATGGATACGTTTACTTTGAAATATAATAAATTAATTTTAAAATGTATCAACTTTTAAAGCAAATATTCTATCCTTATAAGGGAAACTTTTCTTGAGATATATTATACTAGCGGCTCACCCTCGCTTCGGTCGGGTTTGTCCCTAGGTTGATCCCCATACAAACTTTGATAAAAAGTATCCTATGTCCTTCCCAGGGTCTCAAAATATCTTCTTATGAAATTTCATCTAAATCGGTTCAGTAAATCCAGAGATTACCCCCTACAATCTCACGAACTTTAAAATATTAGTAGAGATTGTGATTATTAAAGTGCAACCTATTTGTTAAAAAAACCCATTTAAAATAGGCAAAAATATCGCGTAGTACCTCCTTACTTCTGAAGTCGGTTAAAACTATGCAAACTGATTATGACTAAGTCACAACAGACTCCTTGAATTAGTAGTATTACAAACGCTTTGTACATTTTGCCTCATTCTCCTTCCGGCTTCTATAGATTCAAATATTCAACGTCTTGGTGTTTACTGTTTGCATCCCACGTGACAACGTGACCTGTTTCCAAAGCACCTGCCCATATTATGGTTATAGCATAGTGTAAAATGGAGGACGTATTGTTCCATGTATGCGAATACATTGTAACTACGAGTGTAATTTAGGAGGATTGTAAGAAAGTTGCTTTCTCGTTAAATATATTATTGGATAGCTTTTACTGGATGACTAGTCTCAATGAGATTGGCCGCCGTGGCCGGAAACGGTCAGGAGGACATTATTATTTATAGAATATTATATTTCGTACGATTTTTTTAGATATGTGTGTTTTATAGATAACTAGCAACTCATCCTCGCTTCGCTCGGGTTCGTCTCTAGGTACGTTTTAACGGTTAGTATGATATGCAAATCTTTAAATTTCTCGGCTTTTCTGTACCATAACAAGCATGTATTATACATATAAACCTTCCTCTTGTATCATTCTATCTATTAAAAAAACCGCATTAATATCCGTTGAGTAGTTTTAAAAATCTAAGTATACATAGGGACAGACAGACAGTGGGAAGCGACATTGTTTTATACTATGTAGTGATATTGGTATAAATTTTAAGGTAAGGCTTGAGTCAACGTCTTTTGGGTTTCTGGAATATTGTAATAGAGTAGACCATAAGAGCAACCCCTTGGTTGTTGTGGTTTGCCTTAGTAGACCACCCGTCGCGGCATCGTGACTGTATGCATAAGTGATGCTACGCCGCCCAATTAAGACGGAAAAGGTTCCGTTGGATTTTAGTAGGTAGCACTAGATTTTATATATATACTAGCAGAACCCGCGGCTTCGCCCGCGATCAAACTACGAAAAAAATAAACTTTTTCGCAATACATACTTTATTACTTGCAAAAATAAATTTGTGTAAGTTTTATTATTTGTTAAAGTATATACTCGTATTATGGAAACAAAATTAATTTTAGCGATCGTAACTCAAAATATCAAGTATTTTAAAAGATGTTAGGCGTATATTTTGTAATTAAATTTACACTTTAGGTATTTAGCAAGCTGCACTACCTGTATTTTTTGTACATTTTTCTATTCCATCTTTCCAAAGTTAGAGGAAGAGAGTACAATGATACAATCGCATACAATGTTTACGACTTTAGAATCATGTAACATGGCTAATATGGGTTTTTTTAACTAACATACTAACAGGCTAACATCTACGTTATTTTTAAAGACCCAATACTATGTACATACTGAAGCTTACAGTCTCCCTCCTTCTCCTTCTTTTTTAAGTTACGTATATGAAGTGCCATTCTTATTTTGTTGTAGCTTTTTGCCCGCGGCTACGCTCGCGTGGACTAAAAAATTTGCTCAGTTTTAATTTCCATTGAATTTATATGTTGTCATATCGAATTTTAATATTATGTTTAGAGTAAAACTCTTGATTCACTTAAATTAGTCTTCACTAAAAAAACCAACCACAAATATAGGTTAGGCTCTCTCTCGCGCTCTAGGTCTGTTATAGTTGTCGCTGCTGTGGTCAGCATGGATTAAGTTACACATAATTTTCCTTTGAATTCGGAATAATTTCCGTTCTCTGCTTTATATCTCACACAGTTAATGTGCACTTAAGTCATTAATGTTAACTTGAGCCATGTTACTCTATTTAAATATATTCAACAACTCAAACTTCACCGGCCAGTTTTACCCACTTAGAGGCTGAATAAAAAAAAATCTACAATACATGTTTATTTAATTGTATTGAAGAGCATTAATACCAAGTTTCAAGTATTTCTGATCATAAACAAATTTTTCCTCATATAAACAGCACAACCCCCTTTTACCCTTTTAAGGGTTAAATTTCGAAAAAAAAAAATGATATCTGTATTGTTTTAGTTTTCATTTTAAAGGTAAATACCATTTTCTGTGCATCAATTACAGAGTTTCATACAAACTTTCATCCCCTATTTGACAGCCTTATGGGATAAATTTCAAAAAATGCTAAAATGCATATGTATTTAATTGTATTGAAGAGCATTAATACCAAGTTTCAAGTAAATCTAACCATAAATAATTATTTGCCCATATAAACTTTATAACCCCCTTTTACCCTTTTAAGGGATGAATTTCGAAAAAAATCTAATACATATATTTCTTGTTTTTCATCTTAAAGCTAAATACCACTTACCGTGTATTTCGCGTTAAGAATAACAGAGTTTCATACAATCTTTTATCCCCTATTTTACCCCCTTAGGGGATGAATTTAGAAAAATCCTTTCTTAGCGGATGCCTACACTGTATAAGGAATATGTCCTCTAAATTTCACGTTTCTGCGACCAGCGGTTTAGGCTGTGCGTTGATCGATCAGTCAGTCAGGACAAAGCATTTTATGTATATAATAGATTATATATAGTATGCGTAAACGTATTTCTCAATTTTAAAATTAATATATTAGTAACTTAAAAATAACAATTAAGGTTATAATATTATAAATGTGAAAGTTTGTGAGTATGGATGTTTGTTTCTCTTTCACGCCAGAACAGCTGAACGGATCTGGATGAAGTTTGACACAGAGATAGATTATAGTCTGAAATAAGACATAGGCTTTTTATCCCGGGGAAGATACGGTTCCCGTGGGATAGGTTTTTTTTGTTTACCTAGAGGTGAACCCGAGCGAAACGAAGGTGACATGCTATTTAAGGTTATAAAAACTAAACACACGAAACCGAATGTATGCCCAAAACAAAACAAATGAACCCAAACTAGGAAATTTTACTTAAATAGTAGTCGTAGAAGGAACATTTAATAATGTTTGGGTCTCGTCAAAACAAATGAAATAAACCCAGAGTAAAAAGTTTTAGTAAAATAACATCCGTAGAAGGACAATTTAGTTTGAAAAAAAAAATAACTATGTATTTATTTATACCGACTTCTAACGAGAAAATGGTTTTATTTTTCCTTATTCTACTTTTAATATATTTTTGTACTATGTATGTATTTTACTTATTACTTATTCTAAATTGAAATAATCTATTTTTTGACGACACGTGTGGCTCAGTTTGTAATGACCGTACTTGCTGTACCAGCGGTCGCGGGTTCGAGTCCCGCTGGGGGCATTTTGTCTGATAAGCACGAATATTTGTACTCCAGTCATGAGTGTTTATATTTATAATACGTATGAATTTAAAGTTATATATAATATGTAGTGTAGCAACTATCTGGTATCCATAACACAGACCTCGTAGCTTACCATGGAACTAGATGGTGTTGTGTGTTAATGTCCCAACACATTAAATTAAATTAAATTTTGTTCGAAAAAGAACATACCTCGAAGATAATCTCTGTTAAAATTTAAAACCAATTCTTACTCTGAAAAGTGAGAAAATTTATTGTAGAAATGTTGTTTTTTTTTTTTTGGATTAAACTTACTCACATCTTTATACCTACACCAATTAAAAAAGAAAGGACACATAGCCTGTAGCATGAATAAAAAAATAAGCTACGTTAAATTTTGTAAAATTTTGACCGAACTTAAAAGAGAGAAATGAATATTCATTTCTAGAGTATGTATATACACGTTATCGTCGCAAAAAGTAAAATCATTTTTATGATTTCCTTGTTAAGGAATAGCTCATATTATTTTGAAACCTAAAAAAAAATGGGCACTTAAAGTAATTATCATATAATAATTAAGTCAAAGATATTAATTTCTTTTTTCAAATGAATATTCAATAAAACCAGCCTAGTGCGAGTTGGACTCGCGCACGAAGGGTTCCGTACCAATATCTATAAAAACGGCAAAAAAATCATGTCTGTTGTATAGGAATTTCTCTTAAATATTTGTTTTATTATAATTTAATTATTTATTTTTAAAGTAAATATGAAACTAAATAAATAAAGCATCTAACCCCAAAATATCATTGAGCATCTCTCCCGATCATTAGGGAGAGATGCCTATCGACTCTGAACACACCGTAAAGCATTTACAATAGAAAATGGTGGATTGTTAACAAAACAAGATTACAATGTTACATTATGAAACAATTTAATATTATTTAACTAAAGAATTTAGGGGAAAAATTACTGCAAACTATCTCAAAGATTATATTCTAACGTAAAAGTTAACTACACTTATCTTATTTTACAAATTAACACCAAAATATTAATTATAAGTAATATGTCTTTGTGTAAAAACTTCCACACTGACATTGACTGTCGACTGACGTATTATGGACGCGTTCCGAATCACGCAACATTAATTAATTTAATTTTTAAATTTATTAGGCTTCTCTCCCTTATGGGCATCTCTCCCGAACTTACCCTATAGATATACAAGAATTGCTCATTTAATATTATAAGTATACCTACAATAAGTTTTCACATATTTAATTTCTACATACGCTTTGAACTAATCACTCGTCGATTAAATTAGAATTTGAGTTTAATGGCATATAAGATATCAGTCACTCAATTTAGAGATCTAATCAAGATACAGTTTGACGCTAGCCAAATCATAATTAACAGCTTTAATATCCCTGATTAGTTAGTATTAGTTAAACTGAACTAAAAACGTTAACTACTTGTTATTTGTAATTCAAATTATCAATCATATTTAATAACTAGCGACTCAGGCTCGCTTCGCTCGCGTTCGTCCCTAGATACGTCTTAATTTTTTGGAGCTAAACCCTAATTCTTTTTCTAAAATAAAAGTAGCCTAAGTTACTCCTTATAACATCAGCTATGTACCAGTGAAAGTTCCGTTAAAATTGGTCCAGCCGTTTCAGAGATTAGCCGGAACAAACAGACAGACAGACAAACAAAAATTTTGAAAATTGTGTATTCCTTATAAGTACCGTATATAATTCCATATACATTTAGTATAAAACTGTTATTTTGACATTACAAACAGATACTTCATTTTTATTTATCTGTATAGATAACTAAAAAAAATGTTTAACTATTAAAAATATCAAGCCACCTACATATATAATCTTATCCTTTTTTTTAATGTTGGGAAATACAATTACGCATATTACTTGCATACATAGAGGTTGAATGTACATGTGAGACTTACAGGCTAGAGTAGATTAAAGAAGCCAGTACTACCCACTAAAACCCAACAAACCCTCCCCCGTCTCAATGGTTCGTCGCAAGATCGCTTACACAGTCAACCACGACGACCCGACGGCAGGTCTGTTGAAGCAGACCACAACAATCATGGGGTTGCTCCACTCTGTTGTCAAAGAAGTACCAGGAACAACCCGCATGGTACACCATCCACCAAAGTTGGCTACCTCTCAGTGCGTTTCTTGGCTTAGCGCCCAGCTGAAATGCCGGACGCTAATGAGCCCAATGCGAAATAACTCTGTTTCTTACCTTTTCACGACTAAACGGTTGAACCGATTTAGAAAATAATTGGTTTAGAGATAGTTTGAGCCCCTGAAAATGATATAGAATAGTTTTTATCCCGGATATTAATCCTTCAGGGGGTGAAAAGGGGGCTGGAAGTTTGTATGGGTAATCAATCATTTCTCAAGTAATAGGGGATATAAAAGTCATCCTATGTATATATAGTCTGTTAATTTCATACTAACCGTTAAAAGAACCCGAGCGAAGCGAGAATAAGTCGCTAGTCGAAAATATATCTTGAAATCTGAATAAGCTGGGGTCGAACTACTGTGAATTATATATGAAGTAAGTGAATAAAATAACGTCTCATCAAGCTTTATTTTTGTCCGACTTCATAAAGAAAGAGGTATTTTATTAGGTTGTATATTTTTTGTCTGTATCGATGTTCTAGTCATGGTGATAGCCTATGTGTCATTCCAGTCTATAATCTATCTCTATGCATTCAGATCCGTCCAGCCGTTCTGGCGTGAAAGAGTAACAAACATCCATACATACTCACAAACTTTTATAATATTAATACGAATACATTTTATAAGCAAAAACAGTATCATAGAGGTATATCATTCAAGAGGTACAAATACCTCTTCCCAATATATTGAATTGAATCATTATTATCAAAACGTCTTAATTAAATCTCAACTTGTATGATGAGTGACTCATTAGGAGCATTATTAAGCTTTCGACGTTAATTATCTACACTTTATACGTTCCAGATTTCATCTTTACTATAATTACACAGATACTTAACTAAATATGATAAACAGGTACTTTTTCGTTCTATGTATAGATATTTATGTTATAAATAAAATTATTTTTTAGCTTTTCTCAGGCATGCAGGTATGCATCAGAGTAGATACATAAAAATATCAGAGGTGCGGGACCCGGGATTTGAACGTGTTTCAATCGATTTGTAAAACGAGCGTATACTGGGCTACCACTGCTATAAATAAATAATTATGTTAGGACATTAACACACAGCACCATCTAGTTCTATGGTAAGCTACGAGGCTTATGTTATGGATAACGAAAGTTGATACACTACACATATATAACTTTAAATACATACATATTATAAATATAAACACCCATGACTGGAGTATAAATATTCGTGCTTATCACACAAATGAATGCCCCCAGCGGGATACGAACCCGCGACCGCACACAGCAAATAGGGTTACTACAAACTGAGCCAAACGTGTCGTAGCTATGATAATGCTGGGTGGTTATTTTCACACGTGTTATTTTAAATACACTAATACTATTTCCTTTCATAAAACGGAATTATCTAGTAGGTATCAGTCCAACAAATACAATATTTATGAATTGTACGTACATACGGACATTGATTTTTACCCGACTGCGCGACGCATAGGAGGGTAATGTGTTTATCAGTCTATATATATATATATATATATATATATATATATATATATATATATATATATATATATATATATATATATATATATATATATATATATATATATATGTGTATGCATGTATGTTTGTTCCTATGTAGCGTTCTAGAGACCAAACGCCAACTTTGATGATACGTCGTTAGATTCGTCTTGATAACGCGAGTGTCATCTATATACTATAATAAAGCAGTAACTTAACGAAATCTCTACATGAAATATTTTTTAAAAAGAACGACTGTAACGTATTATGTATACAATATAGACCCCAAAATAATAATTATTAAAATTTTTGTTTGTGTGTCTGTATGTCTGCTTGTGTGTGCGCGTTTCACGCAAAAAGTAATGAACCGATTTCAACGAAATTTAATGAAGTGATAACTTATTACTCGGGTCAACATTTAGGATACCTTTTACTTCATGAAAATCTTTCTTTCCCACGGCAAATCGCAATAACTGGTTTTATCGAGTCCTCCTTAGAAACCTCCCACTGGCTAAACCTTAAGACATACATCAAAACAATGTACTAAAAATATTTAGGTCTTGAAAAGCCTAACAGAAAAATCTGCAATCTATGCTATCTCTTAAGGTGCACTCGATTTCATCTTTTTAGTTAGCTTTTATGCAGTCAGGTTTTTTTTTTATTTTTATAATATATTTTTATATAGCCCTTAAGCATCTGTAAAGCATTTAGGAAAACATTCAAGTTTGTTTTAATTGTTATGAATTCACTCTCAGAGAATTGTCGAGATAATGCGTATGACCGTTTAGGCCTTCATTGACCCAATTCGTACAACTATTCTTAGTGCTATATTTGAGGACCGCTTTGGGATAATGCTTTAGCTATTTTTAGAACATGGGGAACTAATCTATACTATATTACAATATTATAAAGCTGAAGAGTTTGTTTGATTGAACGCGCTAATCTCAGGAACTACTAATCCGATTTGAAAAATTCTTTTTGCATTGGATAGCCCATTAACAGAGGAAGGCTATAGGCTTTAGATCATCCCGGAAAAATGTACGGTTCCTGTGCGATAGATTTGTTTTTGCCTAGGGACGAACCCGAAGCGAAGCGAGGGTGAGTCGCTAGTGTATTATAATTCTTCAAAACAAAATTGCGTTTTTTAATATTATAGTATACTAGCGACTCACCCTCGCTTCGCTCGGGACCGTCCCTAGCTTGATTCCCTATGCAAACTTTCATCCCCATTTTCACCCCCTTAAGGGATAATTTCCTGGATAAAAAGTATCCTATGTCCTTTCTAGGGTCTCAAACTATCTTTTTACTTAATTTTATCTAAACGGGTTCAATAGATTACGCCCCTACAACCTCACAAACTCACAAACTTTACAGTTTACATCTTTATAATATTAGTATTGATGTATGTATAATGTATGTACATATATCTAGAGCCCAAATTCGAAATTTACTATGTAACTAGCGACCCACCCTCGCTTCGCTCGGGTTCGTCCCTAGGTTGCTTCCCAAAACAAAATTATTTAATTAATTTGGTTTTAATTTTTTTTTGTGTGTGACCCTATTTTTTTTCTAAAATAAAAGTAGCCTAAGTTACTCTTTATTACATCAGCTATCTGTCAGTGAAAGTTCCATAAAAATCGGTCCAGCCATTTTAGAGATGAGCCGGAACAAACAGACAGACAGACAAAAATTGTAAAAAATGATGTTTTGGTATATGTACCGTGTATACATCCATATGCATTTAGTAAAAAGCGGTTATTTTAATATTACAAACAGACACTCCAATTTTATTTATCTGTATAGATAATTATAGACATCTTGATTCTAACAGAGTAGCTGGATGGCATCAAATTATTGTATTACCATCCGAATTTCACATACTTAGAAAGTTTCAAACCCATAGGATTTAGCAGCAGATTAAAGTCGACTTCTAAGCTAATATGAATATGTCTAACTAAAGCATAGTTCAAATTGACAATATCATTTGAATAGTCCTTCAAATTCGTACTTAGTCATATCTAGCACATGTACGAATTCAGATAAGCGGCTTACAATCGACGTTCGTCTGCGATATCAATCAAAGTCTTAATTAATACGTCATCTAACCAAGAATTTGTTCTGACGCTCTTAAGTCTATCGCCATAAAGATCAATTTGCAAGGATAATAGTGTTATTGTTAGGATATGTTATGGTCCTATCATGAAACATCGTAAGAAAAGAAGTATCAATTAACACTGTTTTGTTATAACGAAGCTGTTTTTGCTGTATTGTGTATAAATAGATAATTTAACAGCACGTTTGGCTCAGTTTGTAGTGACCCTACTTGCTGTGACAGCGATCGCGGGTTCGAGTTTTGCTTGGGGTATTCATTTGTCTGATGAGCACGAATATTTGTACTCCAATCATAGGTGTATATATTTATAATATGTATGTATTTAAAGTTATATATGTGTAGTGTATCAACTATCTGGTATCCATAACACAAGCCTCGTAGCTTACCATGGAACTAGATGGTGCTGTGCGTCAATGTACCAACATATAAAAATAAAATTACCAATGTTTTGTATCATAGTTGTTATTTTAGTTTATTTTTAATTAGTTTTTTTTTACTACATCTAGATTTTTCATATATTTTTAAATCGAAACAAGGACCGTACTTTATTTTTCTAATGTTTTTTGACATTATCACAATAGTTCACTAGTAATAAGAGAAAGAACATTTTAGTATTAATTAGTGACTGAAACTGAAAACAATTTCTTGTAACATAAATAATTTTATAAGGCATAAGTAAGTTTGTGATAATATTAACTATTTTCGAATATGATTCTTCAAACAGAAACTTGAATTATTTCTTTTAATATAAACTTTTAACACAATATATCTAAAATTATATATATATATATATATATATATATGAAATTATGAAAATGGATGATTTTTGATAAATATGGCGACAATTTAGATAATAGTGTGCGTTTAATTACGGTTGATCAAATTAATGCAATTTGTCGCCGACTACCGCGGCGTTGCGACTGATTTTGCGATAATTCACTGTTACGCTTTTAAATACAGAGATTTGTTCAGATGTACACATGAATATTTGATTCTATTGTATTCAGCAATTTTTCACGTCCCACTGGTGGGCACGGGTTTCTTTTCAATACGAGGGAGCCATAGTCCACCACGCTGGCCAAGTGCGGGTTGGCGGACTACACATGTCTTTCGAAAACTTGCTAGGTTTTCTCAAACGTGCAGGTTTCCTCACGATGTTTTCCTTCACCGTAAGGCAAGCGTTAATAATGTTAAAAATGATTGGCGCATGAAAATATCAGAGATACGAGCGACACTGGGCTACCACTGCCATATTTATATTATTTTTTTATAGAATTTTCTATTAAATATCTACAATCGCTATCTTTCTCCAGCTATTTTGGGATTTTCTATTAGGAACATACAAACATCCATTTTTATATATATGTATAGATACTCAAAGTAAAATAAATACATATGAATTTGTATTCAACGTTTCATGTTTACATTTATTATGAGCATCTACCATTTGGCAACCGACATTCAACGTAACGAGCGAGTTTGTTCGAATTATCGCAAGTTCGATAAGTACACAGCGTTATTCTGGACGTTTGTTTGTTTTTGTAATGTTATATAGGTACGTTGTATCTCTAGTCGTAGGGTGTAGGTTCGATTTTTTGCTTGTATTTATTTTCATAGGATTTATGCTTGCTGCTTATTTGTACATGTATCTTAATACTTGACTTTTTTTATGAGGTTCCACATGTGGTTCCTTAGTATTAGTGAAAGAATCTTTCGAATCACTTTAGTGTTCCTAATTGACTCTATTTTTCAGGCACTGTTTTTATGTTGGAAAATGCATTTACGCGTACCACCTGTACACATACAGATGGTTATGTGGGTCTCACCGGCTAGAAAAGCCACTACTACCCACTAAAACTCAACAAAACCTCCCCCGTCTAAATGGGGCGTCGTAGGATCGCTTACGCACTCAACCACGACGCCCTGACGGCAGGTCTACTATAGCAGACAACAACAGCCATGGGGTTGCTCCAACGATCCATTCTGCTATCAGAGAAGTACTAGGAGCAACCCGCATGACACACCGCCTAACCAGGTGGGCTGCTTTCCAGTACGTATCTTGGCTTCGCGTCCGGCTGGATTAACGGATTCTTATGAGCCCCCTCCCCTATTCCCCACCACGACAAGGTGAATATACGTTGGGTTAACTTTGTCGTTTTTGAAATTTGAAACTATATACATATATACATTATATATATATATATATGTTGAAAATTCTGTTTATATTACCGATGGGAAATCCCATCTCACTATTTGTGGTCAAATAATGTATAGGCTATTATCTAAATGCATAGCCACATAATATTATGTATTAAATTAATGTTGTAATAAATAAATAATGAGACTGTTAGAATAAATTTTGATTAACTTTTAAATAATTCATAAATTTGGAACCAAACAATAATAAAATACATGATATATTTATTTATACATCTATATAAAATAGAGTATCCCCCATAAATGCTTGAAGCATTATTGAAATAGCATAAATCTACACATGTGATAAAATTGTAAATAAGCCGAATCTGTACATTAAATATTTTTCGAATCTTACTGAAATAGTCATTATTATTATTATTATTATTATTATTATTATTATTAGTCATTATTATCGATACAGTGGCCGAATCTAAAGTTTTTAGAATTTTTGTCTGTCTGTCTGGGAACACATCACGAGAAAACCACTGGACAGATTTTGATGAAATTTGCTACACTCATAGATGGTTATCCGAGTCAACATATAGGATACTATTTACTGCGGGAAAAAATCTCATCTCTGAGAAATCTATACTAAACATTAAAGCGTAACGAACGAACCCGAGCGGAGCGAGGGTGAGTCGCTAGTACACAATAAAACTGAATAATACATTTAAAAGTTCAATATATTCAGGACTACTCTTATGAATTTTACATTCCGTATCATAATTATTTTATACAGAGTGTTATTTTGAAGCCCATTAAAGTGCAGTGAAATTAAGCATTTTTATGTACAACGAAAAACTATAGCTTAACAGCACATTGTCACTCAGAGATTTTCGTCGAAACGGATAATGTTGATATGTCGGTAGCAGACGGCTCTTTCGTCTTCGGTGCAGCTTGAGATATATACTGTGGACTAGTGACTCACACTCGCTTCGCTTCAGGTTAGTCCCTAGACAAAAACAAATCTATCCCACGGAACCGTACCTTTTTCCGGGATGATATATAGCCTATAGCCTTCCTCATTTAACGGGCTATCAATTGCAAAAAGGTTTTTTTTATTTGCCAATTTATATATAGATATTAAAGCACAATTAACAGCACCCTGTTTATATATACAGCTGTCATTAAATAAAATTTTCCTCCGAGACCAATCAAGTATATTTATATGGTGAATACAAATATTTACACGTTACATGTCAATTCGTGACAATCATAGTGTCGATATATTTATGATTTATTTGATTTACTTGCAGTTTATATTTTAATGACGATAATAAGTCTGTTGAAATTGTATTTCGGCAAGTCATTGAAAAGATGTTTGTATTAATACCAATAATATAATAATATGTGCAATAGACCATTATTACCAACTTACTATAGTTTTTTAACTATCCCACGGGAACTCTTTAATTTTCCGGGATGAAAAGTGTCTAAAATATTGACTGGAGATATAAGGTACCATCATACGAAATTTTATTTAAATCGGTCTTATATTTTCGGAGATTAGCCCATACAAACAGACAAACGTCTAGACAGACAAACAAACAGAGAAACAAAAAATTAAAAAAAAAACTGGATTTATTCTATTTCTCTTATAACATCCATCTGACTCGGTTTTTAGCATTTTTTTTTTTATGTACAAGACATTCGACCTCTACAGTTTTATTATATTATGTATAGAAAATATGATCATTGATCACAACGGTAGCTGACTTCTATAAAAAAATATAGCGTACTAGCGACATAACCTTGCTTTGCTCGGTGTATTTCTGATCTTGGATGGTAGGAAGGTAGGAATACGTGAAAGATACATTGACTCATTGAACTTAACCCATGCTTTGTATGGGAAAGCATAGAAATAGAAGTTAAAAATCTATCTCTTAAAATAACGGATATTGGGAGTAAGCGTACATTAGAACGACTTAAGCAATTCGATCTCTAAGTTTAGCTTGGTATGGTATGGTATAGTATGTTTGGGCTAGTCTCCGCAACTCGACGAGTATGCGCCTATTTTGCGTGTGGGAGAATTTCAATTCCTGTTATTCTTGCCATCCCAGTTCCTCCAGGAAGTTCAGCGGTCTCTTCGTCTTACTAAATATTTCCGGGAGTGTACTAAGGGTGCCAAGATTATGTGCCCGGTATGCATCTGCCCTCATGCAGGCCCTGCAAAGTGGGCTGTCAGTTATGCCTATATTAAATATATGTTTGTTGTAAGGTCCGTAACCAGTTAAGGCCGTGGTTATCTGTCTGATTTGGGGTCTGTTAAGTTTGATGAGACGGTTAGTCATTTTGGCATCAATGGTTGGAAGCGATTCCTTCGCCTGTCTGCAACATACAACTTCACGCCATAATTTGTTGTGTTGGCGTTTAGTGTGTTGTCGGATTTGGCCTTTGAGCCAGCAGGAAGGTAGCGAGACGATAGGCTCTGGTCCTATCGTCGTCATGTACAAACCTCTTCTTGCTAACTCATCGGCCCTATCGTTGCCCCACGAGTTACTGTGGCCTTTGATCCATCTAAGTTTAGCTTAGTTTTCATCTAAGATTTTCATGTACGAGCATTATTTATAACAAGATTATCAATTGTAAGAACAGAGAAAGAAGGTCTCGCTAGTAACGTTCAATTAGTTCAAAATATGTCCCAAATATATTTTCCAGTAGTAAAATTGTTCTAAAATGTCACAGGGAAAACAGTAATGAATTTCAATCACGCTAGCATCGTGTGATTCTGCCATATGCTAAGCAAATCATTAACCGATTTCTACAAAAGAGGACTGTATCATTTTTTTACATTATTAATTATTATTATTTTTTATATTACTATTATATTTTTTTTTAATAAGGGGGGGGGGGATATTGTACCTATTGTAATATGAGAATTATGTAACGAGAATGTGTTTTGTATAATTATAGATATTGTATGTATGTGTATTCAGCCCTTTTTAACGTCCCACTGCTGGGTACGGGCCTCCCTTCAATACGAGGGGAATCAGGCCATAGTCCACCACGCTGACCAAGTGCAGATTGGTGGACTTCACATGTCTTTCGCAAAACTTGCTAGGTTTTCTCAGACATGCAGGTTTCCTCACGATGTTTTCCTTCACCGTAAAGCAAGTGGTAATCATGTTAGAAATGATTCGCACATGAAAATATCAGAGGTGCGAGACCCGGGATTCGAACCCGCTTAACTCGGTTTCCCAAGCAAGCGCCTTACCACTGGGCTACCACTAGTTTAATTATAGATATTAGATTAGATTATTATAGATATACGTATTGTACGACAGTCTCTCGCTAGGTCTCGCTTGTGCACAACGCACATTAATAAACGATTTATGTTATTATTAAAGCCTTATTTATTTATCCTCACGTCCGCCACAAGGACAATTGATTGAACGTTTTAATATTTGTTTCATATTATCTGGATGAAAAATATTGTTTTAGGTAAAACGTTGTAGGGTTAGAGTCGCGCCATTTATTTAAAGGACAATTTCTGATTCTAAAGGTTGAATAACGTATAAGCTTTTACTTTAAGGGGACACATGAGGTTATAATCCAGACTTAGTAAAGTTTAGTCTCGAAACATACTTGCTTCGCAGCTTAAATCAAGGTATTTATTTATTTACTAGCGACTCACCCTCGCATCGCTCGGATTCGTTCCTGGTTTGGTTTTAATATTTAGTATAGATTTTTCAGAGATGAGATATTTTCCCGCAGTAAAAAGTATCCTATATGTTGGCCCGGATAACCAGCTATCAACATACCAAATATCTTCAAAATCTATCTAGTGGTGTTCCCGTGATGCGGTAACAGATAAACAGACAGACAAAAATTCTAAAAACTATAGATTTATTATAAGATTTTCCAAAAAATATTCAATGTACAGATTCGGCTTAGTCACAACTTTATTATATATAATAGATAATAGATTTAATCCTTTATTAATGCAAAAAATTGTAGTTTAAAAAGAATACAAATATATGCAAAAATGTATTTAAGTGTAAAGTAAGGTTCGTCCTAGGTTCGTCCCTAGGTGCGTTTTAAGCCTATAGCCTTTCTCAATAAAGGGGTTATCTAATGCAAAAAAAATGTAATCAGATTAGTAGTTCCTGAGATTAATGCGTTCAAACAAACAAACTCTGCCTTTATATTATTAGTATAGATTAGCTATTTTTTACTGAGTAAAGTAAAAAAACAAATTGCAAATTATAACTACAACACTTGAAACGGTTATGTATATCGTATAATATAATGAACCCATAACCTTTTTCGTTAAATAGAATGAAAGCAGGTGAAATAATACGTTTATGTACAGTTAACATAATCCACAAACAGAACAGCAGCTGTCCAAAAATATATATTCCAAACATCGTCGTCCCAGTTCTACGTACGTACGTGTAGTTGTATTCAAAATAAACTAGGCCTTTGAAATACTCGTATGTTACAAAGCCGTTTTCATTTCGAAACAATGAGCTTATTGTACGTAGAAGTATGACATGTACCTATGCTTAAATTATGTTAAAAGGTGGTTGTTTTTCTTCTATACATTTAATAAAACTAGCAACTCAGCCTCGCTTCGCTCGGAGTCCCTAGGTACCTTATGACGGTATGGAATACATGCACTATCTATGTACCTACATATATATATATATATATATATATATATATATATATATATATTATATATATATATATATATATAGGTATGATGAATTATTTTACTTGGCCCCTTACTTGAGAAATGATTGATTAACTATACAAAATTTCACCCCCTTAAGGGTCGATTTCCGGGGTAAAAACTATCCCATCTCCTTCGAAGGGTCTCAAAATATTTCCATATCAAATTTCGTCTAAATCGGTTCAGCGGATTAAGCGTGAATAGGTAACAGACAGACGAACAGGCGGACAGGCGAATAGGAGGACAGGCGAATAGGCGGACAGGGGGACAGGCGGACAGGCAGACAGGCGGACAGGCAGACAGGCGGACAGGCGGACAGGAACGCACTACGAGAAAACCACTGGACAGATTTTGATGAAATTTCGTATGACAGCTAGTTATCCGGGTCAACATATAGCATACTTTTTACTGCGAGTAAACATCTCATCTCTGAGAAATCTATACTAAATGTTAAAACACTAATTACAAATTTAATGTGCTATCTAATATATGGAAATTTGATGTATACAAATAGTATTATAAATATGAAAGTCTGTATGTGTGTATATTTGTTACTTTTTCACGCTGAAACGCTGGTCGGATTTAGAAAACAGACAGATTATTAACGCAGGTCATGTTAATAACACAAAGGCTATTGTTTCGTACATAAGGACTGGCTTTTATATATGTGATAACCAGGAGAACCCGCGTCTTCGCTCGCGCTGTAATTGTACAAAATAACCAAAAAGGTAGGTTGATACAAACTTTCATCTCCTGTTTGAACCCCTTATGGGTTAAATTTCGAAAAATTCTAAAACAAATTTCAAGCAATTCTGATCATAAATATGTTTCTGAGTTGTCATATAATGTGTTTTCCCGTGAGAATGAGATAATTTCCCGCGGTAAAAAGTAGCCTATGTTACTCTCCAGCCCTCCAACTATGCCGACACAAAGAATCACGCCAATCAATCATTCTATTTCGACGTGAAAGAAGGACAAAGACACAAACAAACAAACACACTTTCACATTTATAATATTATTAGTAATTAGTATACAGTATGGATAATTAATGTCATGTCCCCTATGTATAAACATTCATTACCCTGTAAAACTTAATTTATTTTTTACTTAAAAAGAGGTGTACCTTTAAAATCACTTAAAAATACATTATCTAGTCCACAGGGATTGACTCTCTCTGAAATATATGGAACTAGCAACTAATCGATTAGCGACCTATGTAGTTGAAAAAAATACTTCTATGTCATTTTGACTTTTGTCGGTATGTATGTCACCGTAAAATTGTAAGTGGCGATAGATTGTAATCTATCTCGCGAGATTGTAAACTGTCGAAAAAAAAAATTAAAAATGGCACCATCAATATTCGTCGAAAAGTCGGATGGCTGTCTGTACATGGAAGATATTTGAGAAAAACTATTATTGTGGATCTTTATTAACGCAATAGAACCCAAAACAATGATTTTTAGTTTTTTTCGTCTGTGCGTTTGTGCGCGCTAATCTTAGAAACGGCTTAACCGATTTGGGTGCGGTTTTTACTAATGTATTGTGGTAAGCTTCACTTAACATTTAATATGTATTTGTTTTATTTCAATCGGTTCCTAAATAAAAAAGTTATGTCAATTTAAAAAACTATCTAGTAGCACACCCGATCGAAGCGAGGGTGAGCCGCTAGTTAAAAATAAACATGTTATTTTCGTTCGTTAATTAAAACTCAAATGTAGCACCGAAATAGTTTTTGTGAAGCGTAATTTTACAACTTTCCGACGAAACCATACGTATTGTAAATAACATTTGACTAATTTTAATTAGGTAAAAAAATGCTATATCCATATTAATTAATATTGTAAATATGAAATAACTCTGTGTGGTACTTTTTCAAGCTAAAACCGCTGAAGAGACTTTGTTTAAATTTAGCAAGGTATTAATTTCTTCCTGGAGCCAGATATACACTGACCTTGACCCTATCCCACTTACCACGCAAGCATATCCGTGGGGCAAAAAACGGTATATAATATTATAATTTATGTGGACAATCTTGGTAGGCTAAATCAGAAAAAGAATTGAAAAAATTCTTTCATTAGGTTTGTAAATCTAATGAAGAAATTACTTAACAACTATATTATTGTGTTAAGACATTTTTTTATTAATTTGTTTCATGTATAATAAAATGAATTAAGGCAGTGGTAGCCGAGTGGTAACGCGCTCGCTTGGGAAACCGAGTGAAACGGGTTCAAATCCCGTGTCTCGCACCTCTGATATTTTCATGTGCGAATCATTTCCAACATGATTACCACTTGTCTTAACAGTGAAGGAAAACATCGTGAGGGAACCTGCATGTCTGAGAGAACCTAGCAAGTTTTCAAAAGACATGTGATGTCCGCCAACCCGCACTTGGCCAGCGTGGTGGACTATGGCCTGATTCCCCTCGTATTGAAGGGAGGCCCGTGCCCAGCATTGGGACGTTAAAAAGGGCTGAATACATACTCATATAATAAAATCTATCTATATATAAATAGGTAAAATCAAAATAGTTCAGTACCTTTTCACCTCTGTCAATCAATTTTCTTTTTTTAGTTCAGTAGCTATTGACGAGCTTTACTGTAATGATTAAAAACAACATGGCAGAAATATACAAATATCTTAATCTAACTCTAATCTTAGGCAATAAGCTTTATGCAGATTGATATATATAATATGTATGTATGTAAAGTTATATATGTCTAGTGTATCCGTTGATAGTATCTAGTACCCATAATACAAGCCTTTGTCAATGTCTTGGTCTTTATATTGTAAATCTAGAGGAAGTTAACGGTGCTCGTAATACAGGTCTCCTAGTACGAGCTCCTACGCACTCTTTCTAGATAATTTTATAATTAGTTTTAAGCGAAACAGTTATATATCTAAAGAGTATGTTGTGAATTTAGAAAGCTTGAATAAAGATATTAATATATTATTATATTATATTTATTTATTTAATCCGTCTCCGTACAATAATTATTAAACATCAAGTATGCATTTTCACTAAAGCCCAAAATAAATTTCTATTAATACCTAAGTAGTTAAAGCAAATTAAGTATTTAAAAAAATATTATTTACTTTAATTAAAGGTTAACGCGCCATAAGTTAGTATATGAAAAGAAAATGTCTTCATAAACAAAACAAGCAATTATATCATTCTATTTAATTATTGCGCTTGAGGAATTCAACAGGTAATTTACGTTCAGGGAAAGAGACCAGCTGTGAAAATAATAAGGGTCCTCAGTACTTAGGCGATTTTAAAGCGATAAAATATCGAACAATGTAAATTTTGTTTAGATGATCTTTGTAACATTGTATTATTTACTGATTATGAGGTGTTTATTAAAGTATATTTTACAAAAATAAATGATAAAGAAGATAATGATTCCTCCTAAGAATTTACCGGTGAGAAATCAGGTGTAAGGTTTTACGTGCTCTCTGAGGCATGGATTGAAACACTGCCAACTCCAAATTGTTGGGAATTTCTTGACATAACCTAATAATCTTGATCTGATCCGAGATTCAAACCCACGACCTACGGGCAGACATCCGTTTATGCTAGTATTAAATCGACGAGGCAGTTATCTATACATATAATAAAACTGTAGAGGTCGAATGTCTGTACATAGAAAAAGAATGCTAAAAAGCGAGTCGGGGGGTGTAAAAAGAAAAATAGAACAAATCCATATTTTTTTTATTTTTCTTTCTCTTTCTGTTTGTCTGTTTGTACAGGCTAATCTCCGAAACTGTTGGACTGTTTAAATGGAATTTCGCATGGTGGTACCTTATATCCCCAGTCAACATTTTAGATACTTTTCATCCCGGAAAATAAAGAGTTCCGATGGGATAGTAAAAAAAACTATAGTAATTTATACAGCTTAATGCACAAAAACTACATTTCGGATTTTAATGAAACTTTACAACACTATAGTTCATACATCAGAATAACAAAAGGCTACTTTTTATCCCGAAAAAATGTACAGTTCCCGTGGGATAGATTCGATTTTGTTTATCTAGAGGCAAACCCGAGCGAAGCGAGGGTGAGCCGCTAGTATATACAATATACATACATTATATACAAATATCTCTTAATTTATTTGTTTATGTGCATTAGAACAATATATAAGCTATTAACTTAACTAATACCTTATTAAGGCACATTTTTTATATTTCTAACCAACTATTATATTTCTATTGCCACAAACAATTTAGTTTATATCAGAAGAATGGTATGGCAATGCATAAACACATTGGGAATATGCTCGCTTTCAAAACAGAAGGAAAGAGGTTCAAATGACCTTTCTTCACCATCTGAAATTTTCATGTGTGTATCTGATTTTAACATGATTAATACTTAATTTAGCGAAGAAGGAAAACATCACGAGGAAATCGATATGAAGGAAAACTAAAGTCGTCTTCGACAGACGTGTGTAATCCACTAATCCATATGGCTTGCGTGTTGGACTATAGCAAATCCATGACAATGGTAAGGATTGAACTTGCACAAGGGAATATCCGGATATATTTTTTTTCATTATGATAATCACAATCTATAGTTTTTAGAATTTTTGTCTATCTGTCTGTCTGTTGGTGACCGCATCAGGAGAAAACCACTGAACAGATTTGGATGATATTTGGTATGAAGCTGGTTATTCGGGTCAAAAAATAGGATACTATTTACTGCGGGAAAATATCTCATCTCTGAGAAATCTATACTAAACGTTAAAACGTACCCAGGGACAAACCCGAGCGGAGCCGGGGTGAGTTGCTAGTTTATTGTATACTATTAATATCATTTAATATTATCACTAAATACATATAAGCAAAGCCGCATAATAAAGCTAGTATACTAAATATAATTTATTAGCCACATGTTGTTTAGAAAAAATTCTGAGACACAACGTTCAAAGGTAATTTGTAAGACGAAGTACAAAATATCCAGATGCGACACTGACATAAGCTTTCTAGTATATAAGAATTCTAGCAATAGAGGTAAGTGCTAATATTTTACCTGTAATAAATATTTTATTAAATGGCAACTCTTATTATAGTGGAAAAATAGCGATCCTAGTCTAAATTATCATTAATACAAGATTTAGCAGCTTTGAATCCAGTACGTGGTAAATTGATATTTAAAAAAAACCTACATTTATCTCATTAGAAATGTGCTGCATAATACTTTCTTAGATTTATGCGAATGTTTTATAAAAATTAAACGTAGCAATACTAAATAGAATATTTAAATGAATCTATATATCTCTACAGATAAATAAAATTGAAGTGTCTGTTTGTAATGTCAAAATAATTGCTTTTTACTATACGCATATAAAATTATATACGGTGCTTATAGAAAAACACAATTTTTAAAAATTTTGTCTGTTTGTCTGTTTATTCTGTCTAATCTCCGAAACGGCTGAATTAATTTTGAAGTGACTTTCACTGGCAGATAGCTAATGTTATAAGAAGTAACTTTGGCTAATTTTATTTAAGAAAAAGAAAAAAAAGTGACGCATCCGAGCAAAGCGAGGGTAAGTCGCTAGTTACTAAATAAGCCTTTAGGCAACGTCTTAATGGCATATATACACATGTTGGTGTAAACTACAAAGAGCCGTTAGATTTGCACACCGTTGCACGTAGTACGGTTATTTATCGCCAAGTTGCCAAGTCAACTGCACCCAAAACTTGCTACATCTTCACTAACAAAATCATACGACCAGAAACACTGTCAAGCTTGCCTGAAAGATTGATCAAATATAATCATAGGTAGACATTTCTAATTTCTAATCTATACTAATATTATAAAGAGGAAAGATTTGATTGTTTATTTGTTTGTTTGTTTGCACCGAATAGGCTCCGAAACTGCTAAACCAATTAAGATGAAATTTGGTAAGAAGATAGTTTGAGACCCTGGGAAGGATATAGGATAGTTTTTATCCTGGAAATCATCCTTTAAGGGGGTAAAAATGGGGATGAAAGATTGTATGGAGAATCAACCTAGGGACGAAACCGAGCGAAGCGAGGGTGAGTCCCTATTAATACATAATTTATCTTCGATGGAGATCGAATTTGTGACAACCAACATTGATTATTATTTCAGCTCATATTTAGCACTAGGATCTCTTAAAATACATTACTATTATTCAGTGTTGCCAATTGAAGTATTTTGTCGTTAAAAATTGCTGAAGCAAGAGTCGTAATTTTTAGCGACAAAATCGCTATATTGGCACCATTGCTATTATTGCATTCATACAAACAAACAACTTAAAAAAAAAGTTATATAAAACTCTAGTTCGATCAATTACGAACTCCTATGTTTTCATTTCTATTAAATAAAGCAATAGGTTGCACTTGAAAACCATTTGAAGCAAGAGCAAACTAAGAAGTGCCTGCGACATAAAGCTTTATTTCGTCTTCAACGCTAATTTGTTATATTAGGATGAGTTGAGACAGTGTATGTATACCTCTTTTTATCCACTTAGCTGGCTTCTACTTAAATTTAAGCTCACTAAGAGCTTTAAACTTTTAAAAATGGTTAGTCGTTGTGGTTGGATTTCTTCAATCTCATAAATGTTTACATAGAAATAAATTTAAAATATCTGTTTGTTTGTTTAAATAATTACTGTAATATATGAAACTTATAATAAGTATAACTGGTTCGGTTGTGTAGTGGCTAGGATATACAGTTGCATATTTTGAGGTCTTGAGATCGATTCTTGGGTCGGGCTAAGTTAAGTTAGAAGTTTTTCTGATAAGAAAGTCCCAATAACAGCTCAGAGTTGGGAAGTTGGCGGTGTTTCACCCCCGTGCCTCAGAGAGCACGTAAAGCCGTTGGTCCTGCGCCTGTTCTCCTACTGGTCGTGTCAAATTGTAGCCTACTGGAGAATGAGACTAACAGAAATACATTTGTATAGAGTGCGCTTGTGTCTGCGCGTACACTTGTGCACTATGATATCTCCTGCGCAGTTAGCTAGTCTCAATGAAATTTGCCGCCGTGGCCAAAATCAACGAGGAGAGCATCATCATTAAAGTCCAAACAAACTTTATTTTTATGGACTTGTTACAAAATTTTACTCAATACCTGTTACTGTGGAAAAAAATAAATATAAAGATTTCATTCTTAGGACTAAATTTTTATTATAGGATAGGATTACCCTTGAGGTAAAAAGTATAACTTATATAGTAAGAAACAAACTAAAATCAACACTTTTAAAGTAATTATTCTATATATTTCTATATTCTCATACCTTTAAGTTTTAAAATGGTAGTTAACCACCATTTACTATATTACATTTATAATATAACGTTATATATTTATATTAAAAAAAAAAAAACAATAAATTCACGGTTGTACTTATTGTTTTATTTGTACTTAATTAAGCATCCCCCTTTTCGAAGTCAGTCAAAAAGGCAAATTCTTATTATTACTATATCTGATACAGAAATCCATGTGTATTTTGTAAAACTGTCATCCATCATACTGTAATTGAGGTCTTGTAGTTTCGTGTATCTACAAATATCTGTACAAAATGGTTGACATCTGATTGCCTCTTAATCGCTCAATCGATTATAGTTTAAGCCTTAATATTCTCCATCCTACGTTGCATTGGCGAAGTAAATTATATCCAACTGGCTCTCATAGAAGCCACTAAGCAAATGAATTGAATTGAATTAATCATGGACAAAGTATCCTCTACACAGTTAAAGAAAATTGTTAAAAATTGACAATATCTGTCTGTCTGTGATCAAAAATTATTTTTTAAAAATTAACTAAATATAAGTCTCGTATCATACTTAAAATTATATTTGTAAATCAACATAGATCTATCACAAGAATAAAATATAAATTATTATTATTATTTTAAATTAAAATAAATTGATTATATGCCATTTTTAACCGACTTCAATAAAGAAGAAGGCTATACGTTCAGTAGATATTTCTTTTTTCTTTGTTTTGTATTATTGTACATACATTACTCTTACATATTGAACAAAGGATAATTTTTTTTCGTTTTAAAGCAATATACAATAAATATTACAATAATGATATTATGTGTTTCTCTAAAACACACAGCGTTACAATGAAGAAAGCTATTGTGTGAACCTGCCTTTAATTAAGTATCTATGGTAAAACTTACCGAGTTATCTATGGTTTTATACCTGTCTCTTTCTCTCACCAGCGGGCTTCGTCTTCCGTCTCAGAAGCATGTCCTGAAGTTTCAGTTCATATAGCGTTTGTGAATTTTGCCGCGAAGACATTGCAAAATTTTTCAAAGTTAAAGTTATTCGAAAATACTCTTAAATACATTAAAATATTGTGTTAAATGATCACACAGCGTCAAATACGTATACGTATTTTAATTTTATAATATAAAGTAGTGATTTGTAGTAGTGATGAATCCGGAAGAAATCGAGGCGGTAAGTTTTGGAGGTGAACAATGTTCGAAAGTTGATGCATCGGATGGAGATCGGCTTTCGAACAAAATGAATTCTCGTAATTCGTTATCTTCTTCATCCTCGGAGGATGAGGAGGGCACAGCGTCACCTCTGGCCAACAATAAACGAAAAATGTCTTGTAAGTATAAACAGGTTCAGACATGTTCAGACCTGCGAATAGGTTTTCTTATTCAACAAGTATAATATATGTCGCAATATCCTACAAGCTTATATCAATTAACACTAATTAATTAATTTGTTAACAACAAGATGATATCTCCATTTCAACATCTCATTTTTTGTCTAATCCACGAACGTTAGATAAATATCGCTTACAGAAGCTAAGTAATCTATATCTACATAAATTTGATACACCTGCTTGGAAGGGCATCTATTATATAAAAAAAAAATATATATAATATAATAAATATAATAAAAATAAATAAATAATTATAGTAATAATATGGTATTGCTACTTCTGGTTTTATAGGTCTTAATCTTAATGAAGAGTTTTGTCATTTTCTTTAAAATAAGGATTATCTTGCCTCTACTAAAGAATTAAAATTTGAATTATACATTTTAATTATTTAATTTAATATTAAATTTAAAATTATGAGCTGGATTATCAAATAACATTTTAGAGCAGAGATGGTTGTTGAGGTCAGGCTTACAAGATTTACTAGACTGGACAGCTGCCAATCCTAACAATATTAATACTAACATTGTTTGAAAAAAATTACTAGTACATTGGCCCGGGTTCGCCATAAGAATAAGAATTCTAAAACTATAATGCAGATTATCTGTGGTAAGAGTTCTGAGTGCATTGAGGTGAAACGGGACCATATTTTAAAAGTGATTGCTAATCCAAGTTTATGAAATACACTTAAGAATGTTTCATAAGGTCAACAATATCTGTTTAGCTGTGAAACCTTGCAGCCTGTTATAGCTTCCTTAGGTTGCTATCAGAGATGTCTTAATACACCTTGATATATATAAAATTATATGAGATATATAAAATTATATATAAATATAAACCTTGATATATAAAAAAAAAAAAAAACTTAGGCACACCAATATCTCAAAACAAGAGACATTTTAAATCAAATAATATTAAAGATTATAAATCACAATCACAAAAGAAACAAAATTTAAAACTAATCAGCCCTTTTGTGGAAATTATACAAAACATACCAAGACACCTACTAGTAGTAACCGAGGTTGACTATTAAGTCAAGAATTTCAATGGAGGTTGCCTGAAAAAGATTGTGTTCATATGTGCAGCTCGGAGCCTGCAACTACATAATGAAATTAGTAATTGGTGATTGAATCCCATTCTCAAAAGAGACTCCTTTACAATACTAGATAACCCTGTGTTAATAAAAAATAATAATAATAATAAATAGATAAATAATTGAATAGTAATAATACTTTTTACAATTAATAATTTCAACCTCATAGGACTCAATTCTTATGTAGCAATGAAACATTTTCAACTAATTTCACAGATAAATGTAGCAGAATTCTTACAAATAGACGATTGATTAGCTAGTGAAAATAGACATTCACCATGCCTATTTTCACCTGCTAATCGTAGAGGTGCACAGAAGGTTTTTAAGGGTGATGTGCAACAATGAATGTCTTCAGTTGACTGCCCTACCATTTGGTCTATCATCAGCCCCAAAAATATTTACCACAGTCTCAAACTGGGTAGCGGAAACCCTTCCAGTACAAGGGTGCTGCATATTAGTTTATCTGGTTATTTCCTGGTTAATCAGGACCATACAGTACTTGTGTCACAGGTTGCGGAAACCTTGAGAACATTAGAAACCTTGGGATGGCTTGTAAACTACCAGAAGTCTGTTCTGCAGCCTTCTCAGGAGGTAGAATATTTAGGCTTTCTATGGAACACCAAACAAAACAGAGTGAAACTTCCATCCAGGAAGCAACAAAAATAAAAATATTTCTTTCCAAGGTTTTGAGCAATGAAAACTGTTCTCTGAAAGATGCTCAGAGTTTATTAGGTTTGCTCAACTTCACAAACTATGCAGTTCCCTAAGGCCGCTTACACTGTCAAAGAAGGCAACTGTTTCTGACGGAGTTCAGACAAAACCGTTTAGGGAAAGAAAAGAGCCTACCATTATCAGTTCAACAGGATCTGAAATGGTGGTTGGAAATGTGGACCACCGCTCATTGCCAATAATAAAAAAGAGTGTCACTCATTATCTAATCTCAGATGCAGCGGATGCAAGCTGGGGAGCAGAACTAAATAACATTTATATTTCAGGGAAGTGGGCTCTACTTCAACAACTTTGGCATTCCAACATCAAGGAGAAGTATGCTATATTTGCAAGCATAAACAGTCAGCGGATGACTTTAAAAGGTGTACATATTTTAATATAATCCGACAATCGGACTCTAGTTGCATACCTCAGAAACGAGGGGGGGACACGATCTCTTGCACTTCTCAAATTGACAACCAGGCTTCTAAAGCTCATGGAGAGACTGCAAATAACTCTACCAGCCACTTACCTCCCGGGGAGTTTAAAGGGAATCGCGGATCGCCTATCAAGGGGCCGCAAAGTGCCAGAGTGGCTCCTATTACCCCAGGCAACGGATGCTATATTCAAAATTTGGGGCGTCCCAGACGTAGACCTGTTCGCGTCAATAGAGTCAGCAGTGGTAGCCAAGTACCTTACATTGGAATCCAGAAATGGTTGTGCAATTTTTTGCGACGCTTTCAGCCGTCAATGGGATTACCAGCTGGGCTGGGCATTTCCCCCACCCAGCTTAATACCCAGTCCTTGTGCATTTAAAACAACGCGAAGGGAGTATATATTCTAATAGCACCAGAGTGGACCAAATGCTTCTGGCTCCCCGACCTGCGGTCGAGAGCAATAACAGAACCAATTCCAATAAAGAACCTGCGGAAGGTCTTGATAGATTGGATTACAGGCAACTGTCCCCCACAAGTGGACGAATTGTCTCTGATGGCTTGGAAAGTTGGGGGTGGGCTGACCAGGTTGCATACTGGACTACAGAAGAGCAAAGCTTATTAAAAAGTAGCTGGCGGACATCTACTTTAACAACTTATAATGCCCCAATTAAACGATGGCTATCTTGGTGTTGTAAAAATAAAGTCAATCCAAAAGTACCTGAAGGCCATCAAGTTGCAAGGTTTTTGGTAGAACTGTTTTAAGTAGATAAATTTGCCTATTGAACCATAATTTGACATAAATCTGCTGTTTCCACACACTGTGCAACATCCGGAGCAGAACTTTCAAAAAAAATATATATTTTTTATTATTCAGGTTTTGAAAGCCATTACTCTAGCTAAACCTGACGTTAAGAAATTACCAATATGGGGCATAAAAGTTTTATATGATTGGTTAACATATACTGCAAATTCTGGTTCATTATTTGATATTTCTAGGCGAACAGCCTTGATACTTTTACTTGCTTCAGGTTGCAGGATTCATGACCTAACCCTCCTGGATGATGGTCCTGAAGATCTTGTTTTTACAGATAATAAGGCTAATTCTGTGGCCTAGATTTGGGTCTAACATGGACAATCAAACACACAGACAATCAGGTTGGTTGCCGCGGAGGCATCCAGATCCTCATGTTTGCCCACTCAGACACATTAAGGATCTTATAATTAAATCTCAATTTTACTATTCATTTCCCTGTCAGGAAAGTTAAAGCCAGCCTCAAGGACTGTGATTGCAGGTTGGATACATAGTATTTTTAAAGATGCTAATATTGATGCCCCACCAGGCAGTATCAGATCAGCTGTTGTCTCAAGGTGCTGGTTAGAAAAGAGACCTGTACAGGAGATACTTAATATAGGGAACTGGAAAAGCATTGAAACATTCAGAAAGTTTTACTGTCGGCCAGTAAACAATAAGGATTATGTTAATTCCAGTGTTGATTTGTTACATACAAATTTTACTAATATTTAAGGTCTTTTGGCAGATTTTCTTACTGTTAAATAGTTAATTTAAATATTAACTATTATTAATTAATATTAATAATTATTTATTAATTAATAAATATATATTATTTTTTAAATATTATATACTAAGACTAAGATTTAATGAAAGAACTGATTTATATATATCTTTGATATAATTATGATTTAAGAATTATTTTATTGTTGATTTTAAACTTAAAAAGTACAGAATTATTTTTTATTTTAATTCACTATTACTTTTAGTGTTTTGTTGATTTTAAAGATTTTATAAATTAATAGAAGTGGTGACTTATAAGTTATTAAGTGTTGTTTTTTGTGTTATCTTAGTTTTATTAGATAATTAAACTGATTTTCTTTAAAACAGTTATAATTTATTTTCATCATAGCGTTTGTGTCTATCACCAGCAGATACCAAACAGGTCTTCATTGTAACGCTGTGTGTTTTAGAGAAACACATAATATTACTGTTTTGCATTACAACAAAACAGGTATTATGTGTTGAATAAAACACACAGCGTTACAGCAATGTTCTTGCTGGTGAGATGAAGACCCTATGAACTGAAACTTCAGGACATGCTTCTGAGACGGAAGACGAAGCCCGCTGGTGAGAGAAAGAGACAGGTATAAAACCATAGATAACTCGGTAAGTTTTACCATAGATACTTAATTAAAGGCAGGTTCACACAATAGCTTTCTTCATTGTAACGCTGTGTGTTTTATTCAACACATAATACCTGTTTTGTTGTAATGCAAAACAGTAATATTATGAAAGGAAATCGAACCTGTTTCCAAAACTACACATGAGCTATACCAGGAAAAAACATAACAACCAATAATGTAAAATAAAAATGATAAAAGAAAATGCGATCAAAAACAACAGATTTCATCCCGTTCAGTTGTTTTATTACAATTTAAAACCTTTTTATTCAAGTTCAGCGTGTGACAGGACAAGATAAAAAGAGAAAATTATTTGAAATTTTATTAAGCCCACAATTCCAGTTCATGGTTGTATTCATTGATATTTTTATTATATACCTATATAAATATTATGTGTAAATTATGTTTATGTGTTCAACCCTTTTTAACGTTCCGCTGCTGGGCACGGGCCACCCTACAATACGAGGGGGATCAGGCCATAGTCCACCACGCTGCCCAAGTGCGGGCTGGCGGACTATACATGTCTTTCGAAAACTTACTAAGTTCTCTCAGACATGCAGGTTTCCTCACGAAAATACCTCATATATGAGAAATCTATACTAACCGTTAAAAGTATCTAGGACGAATGATGAGAATGAATGAGTCGCTTGTTTTAATGTAAAAATCGCCAGAACATACATACTGTGGCATAGTATTAAAACTTCTCATAAATTCTCATAAATCAACGAGTGTGATAAAACTTTCATGTTCAATTACAAAAAAATATTACAGCATTTTTTATTGCTTAAAAATTCATGAAAAACCATTTACAAAAACGAACTTATTCACTTCGAAAAAATACTATCATTTACAATAGGTATTGTATTTTCAAATTATCTTTTCTATCTGAATTTATTTTTATCAAGTTTATTGTTTTGATTTAACGTGTTCAAAGTTACATCGGCTTATACCAGATTATAATGATCCCACTGGAATAATATCCGCTATACAGTTAGGAGTTAAAATATATATATATATATATATATATATATATATATATATATATATATATATATAAAGTCAACTAAATGTTTGCATCCCTCAATTACATATAATGTCACGCCTATTTTTAGCCCCCAACGCAAAAAGAGGGGTGGTACAAGTTTGACGTGTCTGTCTGTCTGTGGCATTGTAGCTCCTAAATAAATAGACCGATTTTAATACGGCTTTTTTGTTTGAAAGCTGACGTGATCGAGCTATAATTTATGAAGACTTGTTTAGGCATTTCATGATCATCAAGTCATTTCCTACTTGACAAAAGGGTGTTACAGATTCGATCGATTTGAAATTTGGTGAACTGTTTATTCGGTGATATTTTCTTAGAAACATACATTAGATATAGCCTCATAAAAATAGTCTCAATGAGAGTTATCTACTAGAATTAGTGTCAGCAAATAATTTAAAAAGAATGAAATAAAAATAAAAAAAATTGATTAACCTCCAACACAGAACAAAACTCTAAAGAGTAAAAAAAAATCTCTCTTTGATCTTTTAACCTTATTAAGACCTTTTAACCTCATTAAAAATACCTATTAATATTTTATAGGAAAAGTTGTGATCAATCGTGAGACATCTGCTCCTACAGAAACTGCTACGTGATGACCACGACCGCTCTGTCAAGAGTGTCACGAAGAAGAAGAAGAAGAGGAAGATTAATATTTTGATGATAAGCATCGCCGCGTCGGGGAACCGCTAAGTAAATAAAATAAAAACCGGAATACAAATAAAAAGAAGATTGATAATGATAAAGTATTAGCGGTCCCCCAATGCGACGCACCTAGGGACGCACTCGAGCGAAGCGAGTGTAAGTCGCTAGTATACGTATACGTATAATCGACCCGATGACATGTATACGACCAAATGCTCTACAAGCCTTTAGTACATACATATATTGGGATTTAATATAAAAATATTATATGGAATCTTTTGATTAAAGATATATTAACTTGTATGTCATCCCACGCCATTGTTACTAATGAGCTCTAAGCCAGGAAATACCTATTATTTATGTTTTCATTTCAAGTAAGTTATTTATTTCTAATAAGTATTTTGTTTAGTATTCATTTGCTTGTTAAAAAAGGTATAAGTATTTTCAAGTGCACCTAAATGTATTGAGCCCTTTTTTACATCCCACTGCTGGACGTGGGCCTCTCTTTACTAAAAGAGGGATCTAGCCATAGTCCATCCCGCTGGCCAAGTGAGTATTTCGAAAACTTGTTAGGTCCTCTCAGACATGCAGGTTTCCTCACGATGTTTTCCTTCACCGTAAGGCAAGTGGTAATCATGTTGGAAATGATTCGCACACGAAAATATCAGAGTTGCGAGACCTGGGATTTGAACCCGCTTCACTCGGTTTTTCAGGCTAGTGCGTTATAACTGGGCTAAGTTATAATTATTGATGTATAAAAATTAAAAATATATATACACATTTCCTAACAAATATCTCTTCAAAAAGCGACGTCGACATGTGACGTTCAAACCTACGAATAAATAATAAGTCTTTTTAAATTATCGCCTTCCATATTTATATAATAATTATACTACGGCACTTAACGCAGACTGAGTCTGCCCGTGACCACGGCTGGTGCAACCCAGTGGAAACGTCGGGAACAAGGTATATAGCCACTTATTCACGCGTTAAGTCCCGTAGTATAGTTATTATATAAATAATAAGTCATTTATTCGTAGGTTCAAACCAAAGAATTAAATTGAAAAATCGAAAGTTTCAATTGTCTAAACACAAATTCGAACTTACGCACACCACATAAAGTACTTTTTTATACGAAACAAAGTGCGTTTTAATTTTGTGATTCGGAAAGCAATGAACAAGAGAGATTTGTGCACTTCTATTTGAGGACACTTTTGAGGCACTAGTTGTGTATTTGAGTTTTTATAATATATCAATGGTTATAATAGATTTATTACAATTAGTTCTTTCTAAATTATAAAGTTACTGCTATACATAGTTACTGTTGTAGGTGAAAGTATGTAATTTTATTTTTGAGTACACTATAATATAGAGTTTGACGACATGTTTGACTCAGTTTGTAGTGACCCTACTTGCTATACCAGCGGTCGTGAGTTCGGGTCTCGATGGAGGCATTCATTTGTGTGATAAGCACGATTGTTTGTACTCCAGTCATGGGTGTTTATATTTATAATATGTATTTATTTAAAGTTATATACATACGTGTAGCGTATCAACTATCTGGTATCCATAACACAAGCCTCGTAGCTTACCATGAAACTAGATGGTGCTGTGTGTTAATGTCCCAACATATATTTATTTATTTTATATATAATTATTGCAATATAACATTATGACCTACGAGAATCTAACTTCGGAACTCAGATTTAAAATATTTTGAAATATTTCCCTATCATACGTAAACCTCGGACTTTTACAGGAAGCATATTTCAATAACATATTTGATTATTCCCATCCTATAAAATATAAAAAGGGTTTGAGATGACATAAAAAATAGCACGGTATTCTCAAATCACACGCTTTTTATACATTTTCCATACGAAAATGCGCTTAAACTGTCGAAAGATGCGAAAGCAATAAATTCTAGTATAAACACCCATATTTTAATGCCAAGGAAATTAAATGGTATGACGTAATGTAACATAAATTTTGTAATATAAATTTCAATGTGCTTAATATGTGGCATGATTCTGTACGTGCATTTGATAATTTTGAAATTCATATTCTATTGTAGATATTGTAAGTTATTATGAGTTACATATTGTGTTATAACTAGTTTTGGGACGCAGCTTTACTTATGTGTTATTTTTTTTCGGTAAAATCTTGCGATCAGCCTTACAGACTATGAGACGATGAGATGGTTTAGATGGCATGTCAGGCACTCCCAGTGGAATCTGCCCTATCTTTACAAAGATATATATATATATATATATATATATATATATATATATATATATATATATATATATATATATATATATATATATATATATATGTGTCTATATATATATATATATATATATATATATAGTAATAAATAAATAAACTACGCTAGCAGAGTCGCGAAAACGCAAGGATAATATAATAAATATCCTGCTTATGAGAAAACTTATATTTTTCAACTTTTTTATTTATAAGAAACGCTTGAACAACTACTAAAGTGATCTCAATGAAATTTTATATGCATTTTTTTCTCACAGTATTAGAAAGACAATATTTAATTAATTTTCTATCCAATCTTGTTAAAAATAAAAATTTAAGTTGTTATGATTTTTTTAAATAATTTTAGTTCAAATCAAACATATCATGGCATTGTGTTAAATTTAAAATGTATTTCACAGAAGAGAACTAGAGGTAAAACTTTTGAACAGGGAATGTCGCTTGAAACTTTTATTCGCTGAACAGGTGTCTATATCACGATCCTTTATAAGAAAAACTTTCCAGTATTTTTTCATTATTTTGTCAAAATAATTTTTACTGTAGATTAAATAAATAAATATATTGGGACATTAACACACAGCACCATCTAGTTCCATGGTAAGCTACGAGGCTTGTGTTATGGATACCAAAAAGTTGATACACTACATATACATAACTAAATACATACATATTACAAATATAAACATCCATGACTGGAGTACAAACATTTGTGCTCATCACACAAATGAATACCCCCAGCGGGACTGGAACCCGCGACCGCTGGGACAGTAAGTAGGGTCACTACAAGCTGAACCAACGTGTCGTCGTAATATCCCAACTTAGTTTGTAACTGAGATTTTCTTAAGAGAAAGAATCAATAGCTAAACATGGCCCAACCCGGGACTCGAACGCAGGACCTTCGGATGTATTGTACATGCTAGCTAATACACCACAGAGATGACAATAAGTTCATTATTACTAAAATCTCATCTACGAGTATATACTAATATAACAAAGCTGAAGAGTTTGTTTGTTTAGTTGAACGCACTAATCTCGGGAACTACTAATGCGATTTGAAAAAGTATTTTTGCATTAAATAGCCCGTTAACTGAGGAAGGCAATAGGCTATATATCATCCCGAAAAAATGTACGGTTCCCGTGGGATAGATTTGTTTTTGTCTAGGGACGAACCCGAAGCGAAGCGAGGGTGAGTCGCTAGTAATGACATAATTAAACATACTTTGTAAGTTAATGAATGATTTTGTATCTTAAAGCTAAGACATATTCAACAGTAAATAAATTTAAAGTACACACAGTATGTATAGAAAATGTAAACATTTAGGTGCTACATTAATTTAATAACTGCTTTTCTGAGATGTTATGTTGGAAACGTTTGTTTAAATTTCTTGTTTCACTTGATTTTGCGTTGAAATTACAGTCTTTCAGTATTGATCACCATTTAAAAATATTTGTTATAAAAAACCAGCCAGTTTTTTACTTTAATTCCGTGTTTTCTATGGAATATTAGTTTTACTTAAAGTATTATTTTCAAGCGAGAGTATATTAGCAATAAAAATGGTAAAATATTTTTTGCCATTTAATAGGTAACAGCCGTTTATACGAAATTCTAATCGTTTCAGTAGTAAAAATATTCCAAGTATCCTATAAAATATAAGAGGAACCTTAAGATTCGATTGCGTCTATAAAAATCTGGCATCGAAGGCGTAATATCAGGTAGGCATATTAGAACCAACAGTAAATTTTTTGGGGTTTCAAGAACGATTTTCCACTTTTTTACTTCAAACTTTAATAAAAATTTCATATCTTTGGGTAAATAATAATTGATTAATAAATAAAATAGCTTAATTAATCCATTTGATGTGAGTGATAGGTACATCAATCTTGATAAAATCGATTGAAACGGAACGTTCTCGATCAATTGAATGACCCCCTTTTACAGGACAAAATAGCGATACAAGCACATCGTGTGGGATGATATCGATAAACAAATACCGTAAAATCGATTCTGACTTTCCATGACAGTCATGGGAAACGCTATTGCTGTTAGAGCAAATGTTCTTTATTAGATTGCATGAATTATATCCCGTTTCCATTGTGCGGTATAGTCATTTTTATTGATTTTTACGACACGTTTGGCTCAGTTTGTAGTGACCCTACTTGTTGTGCCAGCGGTTGCGGGTTCGAGTCCCGTTGGGAGCATTCATTTATCTGATAAACACAAATATGTGTACTCCAGTTATGGATGTTTATACTCGTATGTATAATAGGTATGTATTTAAAATTATAGGTATATATGTAGTGCATCAACTATCTAGTATCCATAACACAAGCCTCGTAGCTTACCATAGAACTTGATGGTGCTGTGTGTTAAATGTCCCAACATATTTATTTATTTAATTAAATTCCGCTTGATAGTTTGGCTCTTTTAGCTCTTGTTAGAATAAAATGATTATATTTACTACAACTCGACCAGTCGATTCTAAAATTGGACCGTAATCATTTTTTATTGATAACACTAAAGCTCGTCAATAGTTACTAAACAAAAAAAAATCGATTGAAAAACAGAGTTGAAAAAGTTAGTGAACTGTTTTCTCTTTTTATACATATATAGGTATATAGATATTTAGGTATAAAGATATTTAGGGCTTATTGTGTATAAATTTTGCTATATTTAAAAAAAAAAACAAATTAAGGAGGAGATTATGTAAGTAAATTCGGGTAAGTTAGATTTTTTTTTCTTTTTTGTCAAGAATTTGTGTTTTTTTTATCAACAAATAAATTTTAACAAAAAATATTTGCATAGTAAAAACTGAAAACAAATGTGAAGTTGAAAAATAAGCAAATATGATATATTAGCAATATACGCGGCTTCTTTACAGAATCACCCGCTAGGTTAATCTGTAATTTGCCTGAAAATTTCATCAAAATCGCTCCAGCTATTTACAGTTTATAGGCGAGAGTCGATTTTTATATATAGATTTATTAGACAAAAAACCACATTAACATATCGGTTTGAAAATATAAAAGTAAAAGAACCAATTCAAACACACAAGTTTGCACAACGTCTTACAATTCCGCTGACAATCTGCCAACGCATAAAACTCGTATTTTGTTTGATGCAAACTATTTTTAGAAAAGTTATTAAAAGCTTTTTTAAACATTTCAAAGTAAGACAATGTTTTATCTATACAGATAAATAAAATTGAAGTGTCTGTTTGTAATGTCAAAATAACAGCTTTATACTAAATGCATATAGAATTATATACGGTACTTATAAGAAAAACACAATTTTTAAAATTTTTGTCCATCTGTCTCTCTGTCAGTCTGTTTGTTCCGGCTAATCTCCGAAACTGCTGGACCAATTTTAACGGGACTTTCACTGGCAGGTAGCTGATATTCTAAAGAGTAACTAAGGCTACTTTTATTCTGGAACAAGAATTAGGGTTTCGCTCAAAAAAATTAAAACGTACCTAGGAACAAACCCGAGTGAAGCGGGAGTGAGTCGCTAGTTTATGTTAAATAATTATTTTGAAGTTTTGTATCGTAGGTATTTATGCAAATATCAAATTAAAAAAAAATGTTCATTATAATGTTTTAATAAGTAATCATATTTTTGATTTAGTGGAAGTTCTCTAAGATATAACACCTCGTCTTATCACCTCTACTGGTGACAGGAGAGCTGGCGCATTTTTCGCCCAAAGAATCGACATTGCCCTTAAACGGGGGAATGCGGCTAGTATTCTTGCCACTATTCCACGCGGATATGACTTGAACTCTAATAGCTAAGTGCATATTTGTTTTGTATATATAATTAAATTTGACGACACGTTTTGCTCAGTGTGTAGTGATCCTACTTGTTGTGACAGCGATCGCGGGTTCGAGTCCCGCTGGGGGCATTCATTTGTGTGATTAGCACGAATTTCTGTACTCCAGTCATGGGTGTTTATGTTTATGTACAAACGTTTATGTACAAACAGACAAACAGACAGAGAAACAAAAACATTGCAAAAAATCTGTTTGTTCTATTTCTCTTCTTACATCCTCCTGATTTGGTTTTTAGCTTTTTTTATGTACAGACATTCGACCTCTACAGTTTTATTATATATATATATATATATATATATATATATATATATATATATATATATATGTATATATATGTGTATATATATATATATATATATATATATATATATATATATATATGTATAGGTTTATTAAAAGAAAATATATGAACCGATGGAAATAAAACAAATAAGTGTTAAGTGAAGCTTACCACAGTACATTAGTAAAAATCGCAAACAAATAGTTTTTCTCAAATATCTTCCATGTACAGACAGCAAGCAGTTACACTTTTATTATATGTATAGATATAGATAATTATATGCTATGTATTATGTAGGAAATATGTACTCTGCATAAACCTTATATAACATTCCAATGATATTATCTAATATTGCTAATGATATGAGCTCACTAATGTGTTACCAGATTAGTTTTAGAATGTAATAAATTATGTATTATCGATTTTGATTATAGTAAGCGTATAATAATGTTTTGTACTAAGAGGCGTTGAAAATAATATTTTAGATTAAAATTTTACAAGGGAAATTACATTTTTCTTTTGAAACTTTTGTTTTTGGATTGTTTTAAATAAATATGCTTTAATTGGTTTGTTTATCCTGTGATTAACAAATTTAAAAAGGTAATTGGTTTTTTTTTATATATTTGTAATTTACTGATGAAGACACGTTTGGCTCAGTTTGTGACCATTGTTTGTGACCCTGCTTGCTATGCCAGCGATCGCGGGTTTGAGTCCCGCTCTGGGCATTCATTTGTGTGATGAGCACGAATGTTTATATTGGGTGTTTATATTTATAATATGTATGTATTTAAAGTTATATATATGTAGTGTATCAACTATCTAGTATCCATAACACAAGCCTCGTAGCTTACCATGGAACTAGATGGTGCTGTGTGTTAATGTCCCAACATATTTATTTATAATATAATATTGATAACTGAATAGTGTAACTCTTCAATGACTTCTAGTAAAATCTTTAAGTTAAAAATTATTTAATTCGTTTTTAAGTTCAATACGTTTATAAAATTACTAGTGATTGACCCTCGCTTCGCTCGGATTCGTCTAGGTACGTTTTCAAGATTATTATGGAATAGATAGATTACATATTATAGTACAGATATATAATATTCAGATATATATTCAGAATATGATTCAGTTTCATAAGTCTTATTTGAGAAATGATCGATTCCCCATATAAACATTCATCTTCTTTTTCACCCTTAAAGATTTTCCCTTAAGGAACGATTTCCGGGATAAAAAGTATCTTATGTCCTTTCAGGATCTCAAACTATCTTTATAACAAATTTCATCTAAATCGGTCCAGGAAGTAGTTTTAGAGATTACTTCTTACAAACAAACTCACAGACTTACAAACTTTACCTCTTTAAAATACCATTAGTAGATATAAAAAGATATTAGTTTTACCAAAAAAATGCTAAAAATACCATTAAATTCATGAATGCATTTTAAACGAGAGCAAAATTCGAAATACTTTACCCTTTTTCATATATTAAAGAGTAACTCCGACAGAACAATTCTGAAGTCCCCACACAGGTAAGGAATTTTCAATATAAGTCAACAAGTTTAGCTTTTGTTACGCGCTTTTAAGCTTTCAACTAAATATTTTTAGTTTATTGGATATAGATTTTGTTTCCTATACACGTTATAAAAGATAACAAAAATTTTGTCTTAAAATTGAATTCTATATGTATTTTTCTTTGAAGCATAGTTCATTAGTAAAAATGGAATTGAAATTTGAGTCTCGCATCATTTCAACATACTAAAGTTGTAATTGAAGACTTTCTATATCATTATCAATATGATTAATATGTGGCTGCTAATACAGTGTAAGGAATATCGCGAGAAAAGATGCGAGATTTACGCCAATCCGCATTCTTTGCCAGCGTAATGGAATTAAGGCCTGATCTATTTCATAGGAGAGAAATAAATATACAACAATGTAAATTGAACCTTAAATGCTATGCTTAAAGTTATTTTCACAAAAAAATATATATATTTAAAAGCGCGCTCAAATGTTCTAATGAGCGCTCATTCGGTGAGTACATTTTTTGTCGCTGATTGTGTATATAGTACTTATTTGATCGATGTAATTCGATAACTAAATTTTTCCAGTTGACTTCTATTAAACATTTAGACACAATATTTGTTTCAAATCAAAAATAACCGTTGTAAGATATATTTTCAAGTAATTGTTTAGTAAAATTATTAGTACATGGTTTCAAATATAAAAATAGTTAGTCAAATATGTTCAATTTAACGTAAATTACACATAAGTTAGCACAAGAGATTTGCTTATAAAACTTACATTTCAAAATCTGTAACCCAGCAATTATATAGTAGTACTGTAAAGAATAGCCACTAAAAAGCAAATCGATGGAAGATTTTTACCCTCTTTATCCCTTCTTCAAACCACCTTTTAGTATCAGTTACGGGTTTAAATGGTCTCGCAATGAATTATTCATGGTACAAAGTGGGCCAGGGTCAGAATAAAGTCGCGGACAAATTTTTGTTTATGAAACATTACGTAGTGCCTTAATGGAACTCGCCATGAGTCATCTTTTCTTTTTGACAGCAGATTTCGAATCACTTACCTAAAACTGCTTAAAACAGCACTTCATCATATTTTTTTGCTTAATATTTTAAAAGGTATCTCTTTGTTTTTGCGAGGTTAAAATATTATTTTTGTTTATTTAAAATTGCTACTGAAAATATAGTTTCAAAGTTATTTGACAAAGTAATGTAAAAGTAAAATATATTAATACTAGCGGCTTACTCTCGCTTCGCTCGAGTTCGTCCCTAGGTACGTTTTAACGGTTAGTATGGAATTTTTTTGTCATAGGTACGATATACATAGGTATGATGAGTTGTTGTGGGTTGTATAATAACGTGTTTTCCCGTGGGAATGAGATAATCATCCGCGGTAAAAAGTAACCTATGTCACTCTCCAGCCCTCCAACTATGTCCACCCAAAAAATTACGCCAAACGGTCACTCTGTTTCGTCGTGATAGTAGGACAGACAAATACACTTTTACGTTTATAATATTAGTAAGTATAGATTTTACTACATAAATCAAATTTAAATTTAAAACAAAAATCCTTAGAACCAAACTGAATAGATTTTATGAATGCTGCTGTTATAGGAACCAATAAAACTTTAAAGTATGTGCACTTGTAACATGTCGGTCTCGATTGGTCTGGGCACTGTAATAAATATTATAAGCTAAAGTTACTGATATTAGTATAAATAAAATTTATTTAATGAAATCGCTTAGCTCTACGTTTCTCTAAATTATTAGTTTAATTATTTCTTTGGACAATAGCTATGGTACTTTAAGTATACTGTTCATGTATTTCTGCCAGTCTTTTACGAATATATATATATATATATATTTCGCGACTAATAATAATCGTTATACTTAAGAGTGTGACTGTACGTAAAGGCAGCTCATTACATATGAATAAAAAAGACTTTCACTAAAAATTAATTTCCGTCTGAAATCCATTTTTCGCTGTTTAAGTTATGTAAAACTGTTTGCTGTCTATTAAATTTAAAAATTCAAAGCTATAAATAAAATAAGTTTACAAACTCAGACATTATTTATGTACATGAAAGTATTTTTGAAGTTATATTCCTTTTGGCACTTTTGTAAAATTATGAGAGTAAAATTTTTACGATACGCGCGCACACCGACATCCAAAAAGCGACATGACGAAGTTAGCTGAAAGCGACATGATGAAGTTAGCTGCGTTCCTTTTACAAACAGAGAGTTGTGACATACGGGATGAAATCTTTAGCTATTTTTGTTCTGTTATGCCAACGAAGTGTAACTTCTATACATATAATAAAACTGTAGAGATCGAATGTCTGTACATAGAAAAAAAAAAGCTAAAAACCGAGTCAGGGGATGGAAGAAGAGAAATAGAACAAATCCAGTTTATTTTTTCATTTTTTTTTATTTCTCTGTCTATTTGTCGGTTTGTCTGTCTGTTTGTATGGGCTAATCTCCAAAACTGTTGAACCGATTTAAATGAAATTTTGCATGGTGGTACCTTATATCCCCGGTTAAAATTTTAAATACTTTTCATCCCGGAAAATTAAAGGATTCTCGTAGGATAGTTAAAAACTATAGTAAGTTATACAGCTTAGTAAACAAAAACTACTGATTGGATTTTAATGTAACTTTACAATAATATAATACTTACATCAAAATATTTAATAGGCTACTTTTTATCCCGGAGAAATGTACGGTTCCCGTGAGATAGATTTATTTTTGTTTGTCTAGAGGAGAACCCGAGCGAAGCAAGGGTGAGCCGCTAGTCTTACATAAGAACACACACATGTGTTTTTAATTTAATTAAACTTCAATAATACATGCACAGTAGTTTTAAAACTTAACAAAAAGTCTATCTTTTGTTATGAAGTATTGATGTAAGTCAAGCCTGAGCGAAGTGAGCCCACTAGTTTGTGACTCATTCTTGTCATTTGTGCTATAAGGAAAAGATTATAACATATTTTCTTTTATATCTTGAGTCATTTAACTTGAAATATGTTGTGCTACACTCAGCCAGACAATAAAACTGCACTCACCGCGGAATCTATTCCCTCATAAACGGGCGTGAATCAACTTTATCTCACAATATTTGTGCGGGCTCTTCATTTCGTCGGTACGTGCGGCGAATTAAAAATTTTGAGAGCTTTTGTTTTTGTATACGTATCGATACGGATACGATACGACATTTTCTTATCTATACTAATATTATAAAGAGTTAAGATTTTTTATTTATTTATTTATTTATTTGGAAGACAAACAGTATTTAGTTACATATAAACAAAAGTTTTATTTGTTTGTACTGAATAAGCTTCGAAACTACTGGACCGATTTAGATGAAATTTGGTAAGAATATAATGTGAGACCCTGGAAAGGACATAGAATAGTTTTTATCCCGGAAATCATCTACCAAGAGGGTGAAAATTGGGGTGAAAGTTTGTATGGGAAATCAACCAAGGCACGAACCCGAGCGAAGCGAGCGTGAGTCGCTAGTATAAAAGTTAAAATTAATTAACTCTTTTCAATATAACATATTTAAAAAATGTGTTTTATTTCAACAGACTGCTAACCAGTTACTCTGTTTTGGATCCTGGTTATCTGATACTTCACACATACACACAAGCACACACACACGCGTGCATGCACGCACGCACGCACATATACCAAGACCAAAATTGCAGTAAGCAAAAGTTCATATTATTATAGTGGATCACGTAGTATGTAACTGAATGTAATTTAGTATTGTATTCAACCCTTTTTAACGTCCCACTGGGCACGGGCCTCCTTTCAATACGAGTGTGATCAGGCCATAGTCCACCACTTTGGCCAAGTGCGGGTTGGTGGACTTGTCTTTAAAAACTTACTAGGTTCTCTCAGACATGCAGGTTTCCTCACGATGTTTTCTTTCACCGTTAAGACAAGTGGCAATCGTATTGAAAATAATTCGCATATGAAAATATCAGAGGTGCGAGACCCGGGATTTGAACCCGCTTCACGCGCTTTCCCAAGCGAACGTGTTACCACTGGGCTACCACTGCCTTAGCTAATTTTTATATTACCAGTTGGTATCTCGTGACCGTAGTCACCGTGGATAACAATAATTACTGCCTTGTTGCTTATTCAGAAATATGAAGTTAAGTATTATATTTACTAGATAGAATCAAAGTGTTTGACTAACGATTAAACGTTTATATCACGCAATTGAGTAATTCAAAATGCAAAACCCCAGTAAAGAGTGATTAAGAATCAAGTTAAGTTGACTTATAATTTGTGCTTATTAAGTTCTATTATAATTACCTTGAATTAAGATGCATATCGTAATAAAAGCTATATTTTTGCTCTTAGGAAGAACCTCAAAGTTTCCGGTCTGACGGTCGACAGGATCTCATGATTGTTTTCTTAGCGATATACTTAAAAGGAGATAAATTAACTCATTAGTACCCCACATATCTATAACTAGCAACTCATCCTCGCTTCGCTCGGGTTCGTCTCTAGGTATATTATATAGTTTATAGTTTACATAGAAGAAATATAATGTATGTATACAACTTCCCTATTTGAATCGGATATTATTCAATTTTTCATTGGTTTTAATTTTTTTTTTCGTGGTACTGTATTTTTTTTCTAAAATAAAAGAAGCCTAAGTTACTCCTTATTACATTATCTATCTGCCAGTGAAAGTCCCGTCAAAATCGGTCCAGCCATTTCAGTGATTAGCCGGAACAAACAGACAGGCAGACAGATAGACAGACAAAATTTGTAAAAAATGTTGTTTTGTATATCTATCGTGTATAAATCCATATGCATTTAGTAAAAAGCGGTTATTTTAATATTACAAACAGACACTCCAATTTTATTTATCTGTATAGATGATGTAATTCAAACTGTAACTAGGCGTTTAAAAGAGCAACTGTTGAGTTTCTCACCGGTTCTTATCAACACTACTACCTTCCGAGTCACTGGTAGCTTATTTACCGGCTGACTACACTGTCTCTCTTTAAATTAAATTGATGTGACAAAGTGCTTATAGAAGTCTAATTAAATAAAGTTCATTTCCATTTCAATAATTTTTCATCACATAAAAAAACAGGCCACACTTTATGACATTCCATGCGTTCTTTTGTAATATCTATCTCCTATATAAATAAAAATGAATGTTGGTAAGCGCATAACTTAAGAATGGTTGGACCAATTCGGCTAATTTATTTTTTAGTATGTTCCTTAAGATCCACGGAAGGTTTTAATACTTAAAAAAACCATATCCATGTTACTATATCCAAGCTAGGGACGAACCCGAGTGAAGTGAGGGTGAGTCGCTAGTTTGCAATAAATTGTGGCAAAATATCACCGCAAGGACCATAAAAGCCTATTTAATGTCTGGCTTATGGTCTATTACATTTGTTATATTACTAGTTTTTAGTTAAGTGAAGTGTTAATCTTAAGTAGTCTATATCCGCCCAAGGATGCAATTTATCTCCTTGCCAAATTTTGTTGAAAAATGATTCAGCGTTTTAGAAATTAGTTCAGTGTTTTAGAACTAGACGACGACGTTTGTCTCAGTTTGTAGTGACCCTAATTACTGTGCCAGCGGTCGTGGATTTGAGCCCCACTGGGGGCATTAATTTGTGCGATTAACACGAGTGTTTGTACCCTAGCCATGAGTGTCTATTTTTATAATATGTACCTATGTATTTAAAGTTATATGACGCCGTTGGCAAAGCAAGTCGGGGCACTACAAACTGAGCTAAGCGTGTCGTCAGATCGTATTTCGATTTGATCTATTTTACTCATACGTAGTCTGCGATAAATCGTATAGTATAAATAAGAATGTATCGGCGCCGTACACTTGAAACGGGAATTTTATTGCTTTTGAAGAGAATTTATTCAGCATGTACCCAAGACTGCTTTTATCTGAACACGCCTTCATATGTTTATTTTGAAGTTGAGTGACTTGTAAGAACTTGGAAAAAAAAATCTTCTTTTTTGATGAAAAAGCTTTGTTTAATATGTAATAGGGGCTGGAGTAAAAAGTGATTTGGTGTAACATGCTTCGTCTGTTAACGTCTGCATAGGTTTCTAAAATAAAAATTCGAATGACGGTTCTTTATTTATCATGACTTAAATAATAGATTTTTTATAATAGATATTAGGAGATTGTTATGTCTTCTCAAAATCCTTTTAAGACAAGCGTACATTCAGCACTTTGTAACGTCCTACTACTGAGCACATGCCTCCCTTCATGCTATCAAACTATAATCGGTGGCCAAGAACGGTTTGGCGGATTTCACACGTTTTTTGAGCTAGGTTACCTCAAATGTGGGGAGAGGAATAAACTTGCATCCTGTGACCTGGGAAAACCACAGGGTCGTCGTCGTCATCATCGTCTTAGCCCAAACACGTCCACTGCTGGACATAGGCCTCCCCTAAATATTTTTACCACAACCGGTCTTATCATCTGCATCCAGTGGGCTCCAGCAACTTTACAGGGTACCTTACCATAAATTGTAATAATGGTGTCATCATACAATCACTTATATAGTATATTACGTCTGTCTGCCACACCCAATTTAATCCAAATCTTTTGATCGGTATTACGAGACAGACTAATCGACGCGACGGACGGCGTTGTGGAAGAGAATTTTTACCAAATGTAAGAAATGTCACGATAAAAATTCTTTTGTCAAAGGTTATATTATATAGAAAATATAAGATAATATAATATCAAGATTCATGAGATATGTTAAATGACCTTGTTGTGATGAATGTTTTTTTCTTAAATGCATGGTTAGAAATATATTATTACAAAATTTAGTGTACTTTTGTTTGCATGCACTTTTGTACACTGTAATATTGCATACGCAATTAGCCAGTCCCAGGAATATTGGCCGCCACGGTCGTGTGGGTTACTTCTGGTACTTCTCTGATACCAGAGTGGGAGCAACCCCATAGTTGGCGTGGTCTGCCTCCACAGGCCTATAACTATCGTTTCGTCGTGATCGGTTGTCGCCGTTAAGTGCGTAAGCAATCCTACGATGTAAGACGAGGGAGGTTCGGTGGGTTTTATTGGGTATTACTGGCTTTTCTAGCCGGTGAGTCCCACATAATCCACGTTCTACTTAAATTAATTTCCCAACGTTTAAAAAAAAGGTTGTGGCATATATACACACACAGAGTTATTTTAAAAAACATAATGTATACACTATATTTATAATTTTATACATTTCAAATTATCTAATTCAACTCACGCGATTTCTGTGTTACGTTAATGATGCTATGTCATGATTTTTTGGTGTCATTTACTCAACAAATCAGTTTCGGATCTTATCAACTAAATTGAATCAACATATTTTATACTTATTTACTATAAAATAGTGACTTACCCTTGCTTCGCTTGGGTTCATTCTTAGATACGTTTTAACGGTTAGTATAGAATAGATTGACTTTATATTATATATACATAGGTACAACATAAAGAGTTCTGAACTTTTCGATTTTTCAGTAGTTTTATTTGGATTTTCCCTATTTTTTTAGGGTCCCGTACCTCAAAAGGTAAAAAAAGGAACCCTTATAAGGTCACTTTCTGGTCCGTCTGACCGTCTATCTGTCTGTGTGTCACCACCGATTTTCTCAGGAACGGGTGGTCCTAGCAAGTTGAAATTTATACCAGATACTCAGGTTTATAGTCCCTATTAGGTGTATAAAAATCAAGGTCCTGAGTCAACACGATTAAAAATATGGGCTTTAGATTTTCGTGAAAACTTGTAAGCACCAATATTTACCTTAATTTTCAACTTTTTTTTTCGGAATTTTCCCTTTACTTGTGCTGTAAAACCTTGTTTTTAACCAAAATGCCTATATGCCTATAAAAACATATATGGTAGTTTCCGTTGACCTAGAATCACGTTAGGAAAAAGCAAGGTCTTATAGCGCAAATAAAGGAAAAATTCGAAAAAATAAAGAAAGTTGAAAATTAAAGGTTCTGTACAAATTTGTACGGAACCCTCGGTGGGCGAGTCCGACTTGTCCAGATTTTTTTTATACTTAAACCACCCTTGACACACCCTCCAATAAAACAAAAAAAGAATTATTCAAATCAGTCCAGCCGTTTTTGAGTTTTAGCAAGACTAACGAACGGCAAGTAATTTTTATATATTTAGATTTATGTAACATTTAGGAATAAATTTTATTTTTTATTATGTATGAAACAAAACCCTTTCATAAAAATAATTAACTGCAAATTAAAATGCAATAAGTATAATTAACCATGCTTAAAAACGTATAGTCGGTGGTAAAATTGATTTCATTTCCTGAAGTCCACGTGATTTAGTTCACATAAAAACGCTATAACTATTATTAAAGTAGGTGCCTAAGTCATAAATATTTTCTTGAAATTATTTTAGGGCTGGAACTTTATAATGTAGTTAATTTGTTGAAAATTGATAGAATAAATATATAAAAACTGGTTTAGCATCCCACAGTTGGGCATAAGCCTCCTGTCAATACGAAAGGGATCAGGCCATAGTCCACCAGGCTGGTTAAGAGCGGGTTGGTGGACTTCGCATGTCTTTCGAAAACTTGCTAGGTTCTCTCAGATATGCAGATCCTCACGATCTTATACATGATCATAAGACAAGTGGTAATCATATTGGAAGTGATTCGCACATTAAAATATTAGAGGTGCGAGACCTGGGACTTGAACCCGCTTCACTCGGTTCCAAGCGCATTACAACTGGACTACCACTGCTTTGCTTTCAATATATTTTCGTAAAATACATTATCAAAGCCTATACCTAATAGAGTACGTTGAGTGCGTACGTATATATATATATATATATATATATATATATATATATATATATATATATATATATATATATATATATATAAGGCTTTATTGAAATTTTCCATATTAAAAAATACACTGACGCTTTAAAAAGAATCATTAGTGAAACACTCGGATACAGCCCTAGTGGATATTACGTATGAAGTGACGGTCCGGTGCACGCCACTTTGACATTCATCATAAATCCTTTATAAACATACAAATGAATGGAAATTCGCTAATTATTTTGAGCTAGCAGTATTGTGTGACTTTGTTTATTTTATTACTAACAACTTACTCTCGCTTCGCTCGGGTGCGTCCTTAGCTACGCGTATTTTGTTCACAATTTCATGGGTTTTTTGTAAACATTTTTTTGCGCGGAACCCTGATTCTTTTTCTAAAATGAAGTAATTTAAATTACTCCTTATAAAATCAGCTATCTGCCAGTCAAAGTCCCGTCAAAATCGGTCTAGCCATTTCGGAGATTAGCCGGAACAAACAGACAGGCATTTTTTTTTTAATAGTTCCGTATATACTTTCATATGCATTTAGTAGAAAGCTGTTATTTTGACATTACAAACAGATACTTCAATTTTATTTATCTGTATAGATTATAATCACTTATTTATCTAATTCTATTTGTCTTTTCGGATTAAAATTTGTAGCCGTTTTTCAAGGAAGTGATTGAGCGAGATAATGCTAATATCCGACTAAGTTACTCGATCTATCTCCATGATGCACTCTATGTTTTGTTATGAAATTTTATCAAAATTTGTTCATGAGTAAAATGATAAAGAGACAGGCAGATTCTTTTCCCATTTATATAGTAGTATGGATTAAATTCTAATTTCAAATTTAGTAATTACTAATTAGATTCTGGTGATGAACAAATCTAGCGTTAATATTGGAATGAGATAAAGAACATACAAAATCATATACTTATTACTAGCGACTCATCCTCGCTCCGCTCGGGTTTGTCCCTAGTTACGTTTTAAAGTTTAGTATATATTTCTCAGAGATAAGATATTTTCCTGCACTAAAAAGTATCCTATATATTGACCCGGATAACCAGCTATCATCATACCAAATTTCATCGAGATCTGTCCCGTAGTTTTCTTGTAATGCGGTCACAGACAGATAGATAGACAGACAAAAATTCTAAAGACTACAGATTTGGCCTCTGTATTGATAATAATGACTATTTCAATAAGACAGACAGATATTATATCATATTGAATATCGTTTTTCTTGTTTCAAATTTGCATTTTTATTCTACGTAGAGAAAGTTACGGATTTTGCGATTTTATAGTTTAGACTTGATTGCTGTTCCACTACGTCGACTTAACCCTTTCGTGTTCGAGGTTATTTCTTTGGAATAAAAATCGATATGCATAAATAATAACATCGTAAAAACTGCTTAGAATTCAAATATTCATATTTAGATATGAACATAACAGATATAACTACAATTTTAAAACTTGTATAGTAATAATGAGAAGCCTGCAGGGCAGCTTGTGCGAGATGTTGGTGAGTGGCAACACCACGGACCTGAGATCTCCCGGGGGAAACAACATCTGTCCCCTGCCTCTGATTTGCCTTCATTAGCCGTCCAAAATGAAGCAAGATCTCGAAAGAGTGGAAGTGCTTAATCACACCTCTCGATACCCGTAGCCGACCACGCCGATATTGCGCCCAAGGCACTATGCCGCTTTGTGGGGGTCTATCTAGTTCTACTTCTATTTGCTAAATATTCAATCTGAGACTGTTGAGAAGACGGACGTCTGGTAGTCTCATCCAATAGCCCAGTTTTGTAGCCCATCCAAACTCAATTCCATAGACTATTTTAGTTTTCTATATTTTCCATAATACCTACGTATTATCCGGAAACCATCTTTGAACAATCCCTTATGGGTTACTCAGAGACGGAGCCCGGCTGATTCGTTACATTAAACAAACTTGAATCTCATAAGGGGCCTCTACGTATTGTACCTGTGTCCCCATGCAAGATTTCCAAAGGACCGGACTCCTTCGAGACCGTGAAATCCGAAGAGATAAAAATAATAATAATAATATCATTTATTGTACATCCAGTAAAGAAGGGAGAGAAAAAATACAGAAAGGTTAGAAAATGTACAAGAGGCAGAGTATATTATTAATTTATGAAATCCATACTACTATTACTAATATTATAAATGTGTTATTTGCCCTTACCTTTTCACGCTTAAACTGCTGAACAGATTTTGATAAAATTTGACAATGATATAGAATGCATCCTGAGTTCGCATAAAGGCTACCCTTGATCCCCGCCTCACTTATTATCAGTAAAAACTTATAACAAACATACATATAACAGGCATATGACATTTCTCGAAGATTCGATTCCAATATATATATTCATGAGTATTTAAACATGAGAATATCAGTGGTATGAGACCCAGATTTGTCCCCGCTCCACTCGGTTTCTCAAGCACGTTACCACTGGTCTACCAATATCTTTTAAGTTTTAGAGATTAGTGCTTTTATATAAATAAAAACATAATATATTCATCAAATTTAATAACCTTTTTGAATTTTTCATCGATTAATGTAGATCTTCCGATACACGAAATCTATACACCACCAACTTCTACCCAAAAACCCACTAACAAATTATGCACGACCTGGAAATCGAACCTAGTACCTTTTCATCTCGATCTGCATCTAACCACTAGTCCACCGAGGTAATCAAAATTAGTATAAACTAAACATAAACACTACGTACCTAAAATAAGTCCATTTAAACGCAACACTCTGTATTTCCATTTTCAACTAAGAGCGCCAAAAGCTTAATATCCGTTGAAGTAATAAGATTTTAAAATATAAGGATTATAATGCTACCTTCAAATTTTATATCATTTTTCAGTTTTGTAATTTTTTAAGAATTACATATTACGCAGATTTTCTTTTTTTTTTTAAATCAATTATGATCTATTAAGTAATAATCTGTTGTCATAATAAAGAAGGCCCTAACTAAAAATTTGGTCAAAAATGACTTAAATCCAGATTCGGAATCAGCAAAAAAATGCTACTTGATAAACTTACTCATAAAGCTCTAAGTCTTATGAATCAGGAGATACCATAACCATTTTCATTTTAACTACGTCAAAACTAGTAATAATTTTGGCGTAGTAGTAAGACAAAACTTCAAATATCTGGAAATCAACTTTGGCGAAGTTACGGCATGCTTTTTTATGACAGCAGTATTTCTATGCTAATATCGATTAAATTATTAATATGATTAGTTCCTAAAAATATACATACAGATGTACGTACAAATTTGATTATATACATATGTAGTTATTTAATGTACTAAAATCATAGATAGATAGAATAACTTTATTTATTAGTATAAGTTATTCAATCCAAACAGCTCTAGTCCATTTCATCTATACGGCAGTCGGTTCATTTCGGCTTATTTCGACACCTTCAATTTTCCTCTCAAAGGTGGAATCACACAGATATCTTTGAAGGCAGAAAATAAGGCTGAGCTTCCATCAAATATATTATTATGTTACTACTTTTCTTAATCTTCGTTTAGTTTTTGTATATTGTAAAAACCTGTCTCACCGGTCGTGTCGAGTAGTCGTCCCACCGGAGTATGAGAGTGACAGGAATAGAGAGTGCACTTGTGTCTGCGCGTACATTTGTGCACTATAATATCTCCTGCGCAGTTGGCTAGTCTCAATGAGATTGGCCGCCGTGGCCGTAATCGGTCAGGAGAACATTATTATTATTGTAAAAAAATAAAAATTGTTTGTTGCTTAGTTTAAATTATATATATATATATATATATATATTTATATATATATATATATATATACATATATATATATATGTATATATATATTTTGTTAGGTGAAACAAGGTTCTAAAGCAAAATATGTAGGAGTTTCACAAAATTATGCTTCAATTTACGATTTGAAATAGGGTCAAACAAACAATAATTTTTTCTAATATATAACATATCATATAACAGAGTTAGTTTGTTTGTTGAACGCGCTAAGCTCAGGAACTACTAATCCAATTTGAAAAATTCTTTTTGCATTAGATAGCCCTTTTATTGTGGAAGGCTATAGGCTATATAACATACTACTAGCCAAGGGAGCGGAGCAGTAATACAATATATATAGTCTATCTACTCTATACTAACTGTTAAAACGTACCCAGAGACGAACCCGAGCGAAGCGAGAAGATGAGTCGCTAGTCTGAAATATATATATATATATATATATATATATATATATATATATATATATATATATATATATATATATATATATATATGTAGCTCGCAAACTTCCTTATATCGCTGTCACTGGACGATCACCCCTAAGATAGGCGACTCACGGGGTGTTCAGAAGCGTTATTTTAATTAATTAACATTTTCTCTTCATAAACGTCAAAGAGATGTGGTATTAACAGACTCACCATCTGGATTACTAAAATATACGCAATTACTATGCATGAGGTCATTAATTGCATTTAAAAAGAGTTAATCTATGTATATAAAAGACAAAAGTGATTGGCTTGGATGTATCAACGCACAGGCCAAACTCTTAAGGCTAGAATATTGAAATTTCGCACGCGTATTCCTCATATGACGAAGGCATCCACTAAGGAAGGATCTTTCAAAATTTAAACCCCCAAGGGGGTGAAATAGGGGATAAAATTTTGTATGAAACTTTTTATTCATTGGACATATTTGCATGAAATTTCGTATTTTTCGTTGTTTAATCGCGAGCAAAGCCGCTGGTTCTGCTAGTTTGTCATATTCTAATTAGCTTTGAATTTTAGTAAAGATTTTATGTACAGTGTAAATATATTATTAATGTCCTTTTTACCGATTTTAGATTATGGCCGAAAGTGTTATCTTATACCTATGATAGCCTTATGAAGGATAAAATACAGACATTCTCATAGCCAGCAATTGTTCATGATATCATAGAAATCGATAAGTTTTGGTGCTTTCTGAGCTTCCCAACGTCGAGCTTTTAGTGATTAATATGTAAAAGAAAAAAACCAGTACTAATATATCCTAGCACCTAAATCACCTGGGTTTCTTCTTTAGTTGCCATACCCTATTCTTTATATTATTTTATATTTAGCCAAAATAAGTATTTATGAATATTTTTGATAATATATACTTAAAATTATAAATGTGAAGGTTTGTCAGAATGGAACGATGGATAGATGGATGGATGGGTGTTTCATGACAGCTCTTTCACGCTAGAACGGATGAACGAATTTGAATGAAATTATAGTCTGAAATAGCACATACGAGTAGGTTATTTTTATCTCGCGAAAAATGTTCGGGTAAAATATGTACTCGTGGGATAGATTTGTTTAGGGAGGAATCCGAAGCGAAGCGAGGGAGAGTCTACTAGTTATAAGCTCGTGTTGACCAATATTAAATGAAAAAAAACTATTTTCTAGAAAAAAATATTAATAAAACTAAAGCTCATCAATAAGTACCTGCTAAAAAAAATAGAAAATCTGATAACAAACAGAGGAGAAACAAGTACTGAACTGTTTTGTCTTTTTATATAATACTAGGTTGATTCCCCATACAAATTTTCATCCCCATTTTCACCCCCTTAAGCGATGATTTCCGGGATGAAAAGTCCTATGTCCTTCCCAGAGTCTCAAACTATCTTTTACCAAATTTCATCTAAATCGGTTCAGTAGATCCAGATATTACCCCCCTACAACCTCACAAACTCACAAACTACCTCTTTATAATATTAGTATAGGTATAGATACAAGTACTAGAAGTCGAACACCATATCCTACATAGTAATAGCGAAGTACATATTGATTAATATTAAATGACAAAATATCACTTTTTAAACTATTTTGACAATTAATATTTATTTAACTTTGACATAATTTATTTAAATAGATATGTAATAAATATTCAATTACATATAACAAATTTCGAATATTATTGTATTGAAAACCATAATTAATTATTTGTTTGCGGTAATTTGTGTAATTAAATATAGATGTTAAAATATTATCATTATTATACATTTTCGATAAAATGTGTGTATATAAAACATTAATTAGCAAAAAACGGTATCTGCCATAGACAATCTGTACAATTCCCTTGTTGAGTAGAGTACGAATTCATATTTAGTACTAGCGACTCACCCTCGCTGTGCTTCGGGTTCGTCTCTAGACAAAAACAAATCTATCCCACGGGAATCGTACATTTTTCCGGGATGATATATAGCCTATAGCCTTCCTCAGTTAACGGGCTATCTAATGCAAAAAGAATTTTTGAAATCGGATTAGTAGTTCCTGAGATTAGCGCGTTCAACCAAACAAACTCTTCAGCTTTATAATATTAGTATAGATTATAAATGTGAAAGTATATTTGTTTGTTTGTCCTTCTTTCACGTCGAAACAGAGTGATAGATCGGCGTGATTTTTTCTGTGGAGATAGTTGGAGGGCTGGAGGGAGACAAAGGCTACTTTTTACCGCGTGAGATTATTCATTACCACGGGAAAGCACACTATACACAACAACTAAATAAAAGTGCGCGCTTTTAATTGAATTTTCTTGTTGTGATAACAACTTTAAGAATTGCATTAAATTAAATTAGAATGCATTAAGTATACATATTTATTTCAACTAGAGTAATTACCTAAACTCAATTAGTGATAGTTTTAAGAGAACTTTTGCATAGGATTTTGTATCTAGTACTTTTTTTATTGATTCATATGATATAACACATACAGCACAACCAAAGTATTTGGTCACTGTGTCTATACTCTATACTATCGGTTGTCATCGTTTAACACGTTCACTGCGGCAATAGGTCGAATCAACCCGATACGAGACTTACCCGTGGTGCGGCACGAAAAATCTGTGTCTTACCGCTGGTGCGGGATAGATATCTCTTTCATTTTATGAAATAAAAAAGGGACTTTTAAAGTTTTATTTTTACCTCTTCAAATATTTGACGTAAATACAAAAAAAATATATCAGATCTATTCGACCCTATATCGACTAGCAGTAAATATTTTTCGCTAGGTGCGGTTATCGGGTCTTCCAGACCTGATGACCCGATGACCCGATAGCAGCACCAGATTTCGTGTTCGTCACACTAGTGTTGCACATAAGTTAGCAACGTCTAAATCGTTATCGACATATTGTAATTATTGTTACAAGTGATAATGAGTTTTGACAAAATGAAGAGGTCGAGATGCAGAAAAATGCTTTAGACGTATGAAGGTGAAGTTGAAAGGAATAATAAAACCCGGAATGAAACTGTAAGTCCCGGAATATTTACTAGTCACACGCAAAGTGAAAAAGGTTAAATCTTTTTGCGAAGTATGAAAAAAAACCATTTGTTGTAATGAAAAACATATTTCTAATCTTTTTAATAGTCGATAAGTACCTTTTATTTCAACAAAATTTACTATTCATCTCATCGTTGTTTTACTTGTACAACACTATTTTTTTATCGATACACTTTACAAGCAGTGCGGATACGGGTGAAAACGACCCGAAAATTTTGACAAATCGTTAACATAAGTTACAATAGCCGGATTTTGTTACGAATGTATAAATATACGAAATGATTATTAAAAAATATGTTTCATAAAGAAAATTTAAAAAAATCATTATAATTGCTTCAAAATCCACTTCTGAATACATGTATACCGAACAGATATTTTCGACCCGATAACGCACTCCAAAATCGTCATGCTTCAGGTCTTAGGGACCTTATATAGCACTAGCTGAAAGTCATCTAAAAATCTTAACGCAGTGAACGTGTTAATAAACGTTTAAATAAAATACAGTCTTTACGGAATACTTCAGATCTAAATCAACTTAATAAAGTGAAATTTTTTCCCGACAATAAACCATTTAAGGTTTTCTACTAAACTTAGAACAAATAGTTTTAAAAGTGACATTGAAATATAATATATTTCAAAAATAACTCTAGTGTAGATTTATGCTTTTTTTTATATCATAGACAGCTATTCTACTTATATAATATTTATTTCATATCATGGATACATTTTTCATTTAATATTATATATCTCACCGGTCGTGTCGAGTACTCGTCCCACCGGAGTATGAGAGTGACAGGAATAGAGAGTGCACTTGTGTCTCTTGTGTCTCGTTGTGTCGCGCACACTTGTGCACTATAATATCTCCTGCGCAGTTGGCTAGTCTCAATGAGATTGGCCGCCGTGGCCGGAATCGGTCAGGAGAACATTATTATTATTATATATATCAATCTCGCTTCGCTCGGGTTCGCCTCTAGGAAGACAAAGACAAATCTATCCCACGGGAACTATAATTTTTTCCGGGATTTATCCCGGTACAAGTAGCTTATTTGTTATTCTGATGTATTTCTGATTGATTAGTTCTGATGATTGCTATATTATTGTAAAATTTCATTAAAATCCATTCTGTAATTTTTGTGTGAAAGAATAACAAACATTCACGTTTATAATATTAGTAGGACAAAACTTTGCAAAATTGTTAAAACAGAATTCAATTCGATATTAGTATATTACGACTCCTTGTTAACAAAATAGTACGCCATTTCACTAATGAGTTTAAAAACAATTATTATCTTGAAAAACGTGAAAATTCTTTTAAAATTAACTGAACATCGCATAACATAGATAAAAATATACCCAAACACGTCTTCCTTCTTGAAAGTCAGACAAATAGGCATTAACCTCAACTCAGTCACACCTGGCACTTCTAAACAAAAACTGTTCTAAGGTATCACAGTAATTTCAAAAGTTCACGAAGTACAATCATAAAATTGCTAAGGACAGATTAACATTGCGTTTGAGTTGCGCTCCACCGCAGAACTTTTAATGAAGTCGGCTAGGTGTTTGGAGTTTTATACATTATGGGGGGTTGACTAAAAGGCGTGTGAGATGAAGTTGAGGTCATAACTTGGTATGCGATATACGTTAATATCGAGTTTAATTAATTATTCAAGGGTGTGTATGAAATTAAGGCAGTGGTAGCACAGTGAAACGCGATCGCTTGGGAAACTGAGTGAAGCGGGTTCAAATACCGGGTCTTGCACTTCTGATATTTTCATATGCGAATTATTTCCTAAATTATTACCACTTCTTTTACAGTAAAGAAAAACATCATCATCACAAAGACATGTGAATTGTGAAGTTCGCCAACTCGCACTTGGGCAGCGTGGTGAACTAGGGCCTGGACCCCCTCGTATTGGTGGGAGGCCCAACCCCAGCAGTGGGACGTTAAAAAAAGGGCTGAATACAATACATGAAATGTGGTTGAAACTTTAGTTTCTTGTAATATAAAATAGGCTATAATATAATCTATACATATTATAAAATCCTAACTAAGCCGAATCTGTACATTAAATATTTTTTGGAAAATCTTATTGAAATAGACATTACTATCGATGCAGAGGCCGAATCTATAGTTTTTAGATTTTTTGTCTGTCTGTCTGTCTGTCTGTCTGTCTGTTACCGCATCACAGAAAAACCACTGGAGGGATTTTAATGAAATTTGGTATGATGATAGCTGGTTATCCGGGTCAACATATAGGATACTTTTTACCGCGGGAAAATATCTCATTTCTGAGAAAAAATACAAAAACTGGTTGGAACAAAACTACAATGATACTATCTGTAAATAGTTTAGCAAGGTAACTTACTAAAGATGGTAAAAACTATTAAAAGTAGCTTATCTTGGAAATCAAATTATCAATAGTGCTATTTTATCCATTAAAATAGTTATTTTAATTAATATATACTTATGTGTTATTTAGATACTCGACAATAGATGTCGCCATGAGTTTTTAAAATACGTAGTTTTAATTCCCAAAAAATGAATGTACAGATATGACCTTTCTACAATTTTATTAGAATTACTACTACATTATCCGGAGCCCCCGCCCGTGTTCAAATTTTCAGTAAAGCAAACTTTTTGGCTTTATAAATTAGTAACTATATATATATAATAAATTTGTCACTAAGCCGATTCCGTAAATTTAATATTTTACTTAAAATCTTATTGAAATATTCATTATTAGCGATATAGAGCGATAGATAATGAAATTTGGTACGGTGATAGCAGGTTATCCGGCTCAATATAGAGGATACTTTTTACCGCAGGAAAATATCTCATTTCTGAGAAAAAATATAAAAACTGGTTAAAATAAAAAACACAATGATACTACTATTTTAGCAAGGCAACTTACTTATATATGTTAAAACTATTTAAAAAAGCTTATCGTAAAAGAAATATGAATAGCGTATTTTATTCATTAAAATAGTTATTTTAATGAAAATTTATTTATGTATTGTTTAGATATTTGACAATAGATGTCGCCATGTGTTTTTAAAATACGTAGTTTTAATCCAAAAAAAAAATGTACCTTTCTATGACTTTATTAGAATTATTACTAAATTATCCGCGGCCCCGCCTGTGTTCAAATTTTCAATAAAACAAACATTTGGCTTTATAAATTAGTAATATTTTGTTGGCCGAAACAATTTTCGAATGAAACTATTTGTAAATTTTTATTGTTTAGTAAATAATGTTAATTTTTTTAATCTTTTAATGTAAAAATTGGGCAAATGCAAATCTAACTCGCGTATTATAGGTTTCGTATAGCAAAATACTGTGTTGTTTTTCTTACTTACATATTTTGTTAGGTTAACACTAAAATAAATACGAATTATATTTACGTTTCCACAATATCGACTCATTTTATCAACCGTAAAAATAAGTTTGATTCATATTATTTTGTAACATTTTATGGAAAACAAGTTTATGGCTGTTAAACTGACAAAGCGGCTAACTAAAAATATTCCATATCTCAAAAACTATGAAAAAGTATTTTAGGAACTGTTATACCTCAACTTTTATATTTTTTTTGACACCATTTCTTGAAAGGTAAAGGTTTAAAGGACAGTAAAATACTTACGACTTTAATTATATTAACCGTGCCATATAAAATAATAAAAAGTATTTGCTTAGAATATTAAATTAATCAACAGCTGTCTATTAGTAAAACATGAATAAAATTAATTCCGTAGTTTGAGAGTTTATCGCCCAAAACTAAACAAACAAACAAAACAAAAGTATAGAAAACAAAAAGTGCAATATTACTAAATCAAATATGAGATTAACTGAGGAACCTTTGTGGCATTGTCAATCACCGCCATTATTTACCAATCATAGGGTGCGCAATGAAATTGGTATATTATATGTAGGAGTATACTAATATGTAAAACCTAAGAATTTGGCTTTGGTCATTAGAACGCGGGCGGAGCCGCGGAAAATGCTAGTATTTTATAAAACTTATTAATTTTTTACTGTACGGAGTCTTGTGAAATGCAAAAGAGATTATATCTGTTCAATTCAATTAGAATTTGATTTTTTGATCAATAAAAAAAGTTTTAATTGATACAAAATATATTTTAATTAAAGGTTTTACTTTTTAGAGTGTCATTCATTTACTTAATCCCATTAAAGTTTTGTCTGTATGTATGGCTACAAAGAAACTGTACCATCCATCTACAGCATATTGCTTTGGCGGATAGACGTTTGGCTAGCATGGTTACAGAATACCTAACTTCTACACTATATAGTTGTTGTTATTTGCTTTGTTAGCAAAAGGAAAGGCGTGCATTGAGGCATGAAGTGCGTGGATTGCAGCAATGCAGTAAACTGTAAGAGATAACGCTAAATCTATAGTTTAAATTTCAGCATTAACTTTATTCTAAATAAAAAGAGTTATATTCAGAAAATGTTGTATCAATAGACACAAAAATAAAAATATATGGACTTTATCTGATATTTTAAATAAAACGATTTTCTTTTCGCCTGTTTCGATTTTTTGTTTTTTCTTTATATATATATATATATATATAGGTATGTTGATCATTATGATATCAACCCAAATAAAATATTTTCGTTTATTATAGTTTTAGCAACTCTAATTAGAATTATTATTATTTTTTAAATTGTAGGGTATCTCGTGCTCTCTTTCTCTTTTCTTCAAAATTATTGTTTATATTTTGTGATTAGGCACTCACTGCCGGTAATAAATATGACTCTAGAAACGTGAAAAACCATAGCCTCTCCTCCTCCTCTCATAGTAAGGCTTCCTCTCATAGTAAGGCTTTCAAAATGTTGGAAACATAAAAAACAAACCACATTCGAAAAAATTGTTCATTTAAAGTGGACATTTTTCGTATTGAACAACAGTTATTTAATTATAAATACTTATATATATATATATATATATATATATATATATATATATATAATTAGCAGACCCAGCCACGCGTTGCTGTGGCACACATATGAAAATCTGTAATTTTGCAATAAAAAAGGTAATAATCGGGATAACAACTATCCTATCTTTTAAGTTAGAAAAAATCACATGTTTTGAAAAAAAATACTTACCTTAAGATTGGATAGGTCGTCGTGGATAATCATGACACGGGAATTTTATATATTAAGATGATAGTTGATAGTATCTTTATATACTTAATACCAAGCAACTATTTTCAAAATTGATGGTTGATCGCCTTTACGAGACTCAAATCAGAGACTTACGATGTAATAGATAATATAAATCAAAAAAAAAAATAAATATTTTGGGACATTAACACACAGCGCCATCTAGTTCCATGGTAAGCTACGAGGCTTGTGTTATAGATACCAGATAGTTGATACACTACACATATATAATTTTAAATACATACATATTATAAATATAAGCACCCATGACTGGAGTACAAACATTCGTGCTCATCACACAAATGAATGCACCCAGCAGGACTCAAACCCGCGACCGCTGGCACAGCAAGGATCACTACAAACTGAGCCAAACGTGTCGTCAAATATCCCTATTCCGACACGTATCCAAGTTTTAAATACTGTTCCATACATCTGCTACAGTCTAAGCATTTAATGTTAATAGTCCCCAAAGAAAACTTACAAAGCAAAGTAAAATGTAAAGAAATACATTTGATGTATTGAAAGAAAGAAAACTCTATCCTAAACGACAATGTCGGAATTCTAAAGATTCCTATCTTAACTAAACACTCCTTTGTGGGGTAAATTCGCAATTTATACATTCATTTAGAGTTAACATGAGCGTACAAAGAAGAAAAAATAAAACGAGTCCTTTTATACTTTGACAATGCTTAATATCCGGAACGCAATTGTGTAGGTCTTTTTGTACGTCTTCTGAAGATTTCAGGCTATTACGCTGATGTAGGATTTATTTATTATTTCTCTTACTCTTTCTTTCGGGGAAAATAGAGAGAAGTGAGTGTATTCTCTATCTCCTTTTTAATACTTTTAAATATCCAAAAAATTTTAGCTAGTGTGAAAACGGGCAAACCTGCATAATTCTTGTGTGTTTGTCCAGTTTTCTAGTCCAATTTTGCATTAACTAAACGTAAATGCTAAAATTTCCCAAATATTAATTTTATTATGTAAATTGGATAACTGACTTACTGATAGGTTAAATAAATGAATTAAAATTTTCAGTTCTAATAATATGCCTAAAAATTTAAAAAGAACGTAGGGTAAGAGCCGGATAGTTGCCCTACTTTTTGAAAATCTTCAATTACATAAAAATTAAGTATCTACTTACAACATGCTCCGTGTATAAGAAAACATTGGTCCTTAATCTTTCATTGTGACCTATTTTTTTATACACAACCAATATTGTTTTTCAGTAAATCCTGTTTTATTTGACCTCTACAAAAAGGGATAGTTGGCCTCTGTGGCGGATAGTTGTCACATGTTAAAAATGCTTTCGGGGATACTTGCCTCATGCGGGGATAGAAGACTCAATATGAAATTGCTTTGATATTTTTTGGATTAAAACAAATTTATGTAATCAACCATTATTAATTATTAACATAAATTTATTAAGTGGGTAATAATCGAAATACTAATCAATATAACTTTTGAAATACAAATAAAATCTCCAAAATTTAAGTTATAAATAATAATTAATTTTAAAGATAAAAATAATATGTCAATCAACTTTGGCACAAATATTAAATTAGTGGGTAGGCGGATATCACCAAGAAAAATTTTAAAATCTATTACGAAGCCAGAACTTACAATTTTTCACATCTCACACAATATTCTTTAAATGATGAACATGTTTCCTGGAAACACACTCCAGTCTGATTTGGATTTAGTATTATTGTAATTTTCAAAACATTTACAATAATCATCAACTGAACTTTTCTCATTCGCATTTTCTATTTTTGTATTAATGTTTATAACTCTCTTAGTGTCTTTTCAGTGTCTCTTATCGTCTTTTATTTCTTACTCCTTTTTTTGTACTACTTTAGTAGCTTTTTCTTTAGCTATTTTTGTATTTATAGTGCTTTTTTCACTCTCGGAACTATAAATTGTTATTTGTCATCCTTTTACTCTTTCTTCGTTCAGTTTAATGAAATATATGTTTTCACATTCTGTTTCACTGCTAGAGAAATCGACATATTTTTTGATCTTTTACTTTGTTTTCGACCTCTTTTCTTCATAATTTTCATCTCATTATCAGCTGATTTATTTTCTATCGTCTTATAATATTTTTATTTCTTTGTCTCCATTCTAGGTCTTTAGTAATGTTTGTTTCTTGTTCTTTATTCTTTTTTTGGACAATTTTTTCGTTGGAATTTAAAACTTCTGCAGATTGTTTAGACATGCTAAACTCTTGCTCATATTTGCGAGGCATTTCGCCTACTTGCAACTCTAATTGCCCTTAGGGGGGATGCAAAATTATATGGGGCGACTATCCGCTTCGGTACGGATACTTGCCCTTATATTTTGAAAAAAATATAAAAGCTATTTAACAATATAAGGTAATAGGTAGTGTAATTTAAAATTCACTGCATGCGTAGAAGCAAAAAGTTGACTGAACCGATAACCGTAACAAAAAATATTCAATAGTAAATACTCACGAATATTATTTCAACGCTCGTCAACGTCCTGCCGTGGAAGATTTTCGCTCACACAGACAAAACACGTGTACCTAATCCTACTACTGGCATGGACCTTAGGTCTGTGGAAGAGGCGTTTCAAATTACAGAAGAGCGCTAACGTCAGGGACATCTCTAATATAGCGTATTGAAAATTGGGGCAAGTATCCAACAGAGGCGACTATCCGGGTTTTACCCTATATGGTATCAAAATAAGAAAGAGCTCGTTATGACAATTTGATTCTGATTCTTTACTAATGACACACCCTCGCTTCGCTCTAGTTCGTCCCTATGTATGTTTAAACGGTTAGTATAGAATAAATAGATTATATTATATTATATATAACTTGTAGCCCTCCTGAATAAAAGGGCTATGTAATGCAAAAAGAATTTTTCAAATCGGAGTAGTAGTTCCTGCGCTTAGCGCGTTAAAACAAATAAACTCTGCCTCTTTATAATATTAGCACAATTTGGGTTAGGTATGTATTCATAAACATAGAATACGACAGAATACGAATTTTTACGAAAATTTTATTAAAAAGAGACTAATATTGTTAAAATATAAAGCAAAGATGGATGTAGTGATAGAAGCAGGAAAACTTCACACTACACCCATTGTAACACAACTTATTAGCTACTATTTTATTCTAGTGTTGGGATTTATTTATTTTCGAAGGACTTTCATAGAATTTACGTTTCTGAAGTCCACTTGCCAGAGTGCCTTTAAATTTTACGATACGTTTAGAAGATGCCATAACATTTTAGTGCGACTATTGACGATGTTATACACAAAAATAAGTGGAGCAACTTAATGTAGCATAGAAGAAAAAGGGTAAAATTGTGTATCCAAGTCTTTTCCATTTCGAATCGAAGACTTTGTACTTAGTACAATGAAACTCTCTAGCTGTTCTCATGAAAGTTAATGTTTGAATCGAAAAGTTTTCACACTATCTCATTTATCTAATGAGGAAATTTGCCAATTTACTTATTGGGATTCATGATAATAGGGTACATTTTCCTTAATCCTTTATTTACTTACCTATATTGTACGTATAGAAGGACTTATAGGGCTAGTGGTTAGGATATTCGGCTGCAGACCTCAAGTACTGGATTCGAGTATTAGGTCCGTCCTTGTAAATTTATCAGCTAGCCTAGTATTTCTGCTAAGAAATAGAATAGAATAGCATATTTTTTTATTGACACAAGTATTTCTTGTCACATAAGTCTCAAGCCTAAAGTTGATACCTCTGACTCCCGAACTAGATTAAACCTGCATGTCAGAAGTCAGCGCCCTCTTTCATCTTTAATCATAAGCGCACGTCAATAATATTACAGAGCATGTTTAACAGTAATAATTTTACTACTTGATTGTAAAAGAAGAAAAAAAATTCTCAGTAGCAGCCCGGATTTAAGAAGTTGGTTGTGTTAATCCCCCATGCCCCTCAGAGCACGTAAGCCTCGTAATGTAAGCCCTGAACCTTATTACTCCAGTTGTGTGAAATTGACGCCTCACCGTACATTATGTGTTAAAGGAATAAAGAGTGTTCAACTGGCACGTTTTGAAGCCATTAACAAGAGAATTGAATTAAATAAAGAGTACACTTGGGTATGCTCATATTAGCTAATTTCAATATATATGCCCGCTACCAAAATTGGCCAATTTCGATAGAGAAAGAGGATTAAAAGAGATATACAATACTAGCGGCTCACCCTCGCTTCGCTCGGGTTCGCCTCTAGGAAAACAAAAACAAAACTATCCCACGGGAACCGAACATTTTTGCGGAATGAAAAGCCCTATGTGTTATTTCAGACTATAATCTATTTTTGTGCCAAATTTCATCCAGATTCGTTTAGCCGTTCTGGTGTGAAAGAGTAACAAACATCCATACTCATAAACTTTCACATTTTTAATATTTATACAGATACGGATTATATATTATCTAGATTAGAACCAATTTTTTTCTTATAGAATAAAAGAAAATGTCGAAGTTGCTTGTTCACCACAGAACCCAGCCTCATTTGCGTTCCAATTTATAATTTTCCATATATCTAGTAGCTTTACTTTCTTGACGACACGTTTGGCTCAGTTTGTAGTGACTCTACTTGCGATGCCAACGGCCGCGCGTTCGAGTCCCACAGGGGGCATTCATTTGTGTGATGAGCACAAATTTTTGTACTCCAGACATGGGTGTTTATATTTATAATATATATGTATTTAAAGTTATATATGTGTAGTGTTTCAACTAGTGGTACAAATACTGGTATGGTATCCATAACACAGACCTCGTAGTTTACTATGGAACTAGATATTGCTGTGTACTAACGTACCAACATATTTATTAATTTTATTAATAAGATTTATTTAAATTATATTTATATACTTATACTTTACATAAACGATAAAATCATATAACAATTTCTTTATATAACAATGTGTCAACATGAAGCCAATCAGATATTCTGGTACAGCAATGCGTTTGGAAGAGAAACAAAAATTAAATAAAGTATCGTCTGTTCCTCTGTAATTGCATTTAATAATTAACAGGAGCAAGTGAGTCAAGCGATCACGTAGCGTTTCAGGCTACAAATCACTATAGCCGTACATACTAAGTAAGAAGAGTAAGCGGTAGATCTAAAGATTTGTTTTGACAGCATCCGGCATAGTAGCGGAAATTTGATTCGTCTTTCTCTTTGTACGCTCTCGTCAGGGGTCTTGAAATTTTGATCAGACGTTTAAGTATAATACAAGTTTGATCTGGACGATCCAAGGTCTCCTCCCCTTTATCATTCGCTCACTCTTCTTAAGATCTACTTTAATGAAACATATTATAAGTATTTAAATATTTAATCAATAGGCTCTAGAATCAATCAATCAAAATAAATAAATATGGTTAAGAAAAAAAGATTTAAAATTCAATTTCTAAATTTTTATATGATTTAAGTACTAGCGACTCACCCTCGCTTCGCTCCGGTTCATCCCTAGCTTGCTTCCCAACACAAACTTTCATCCCTAATTTCACCCCCTTAAGGGATGATTTCCGGGATAAAAAGTATCCTATGTCCTTCCCAGGGTCTCAAACTATCTTCTTACAAAATTTCATCTAAATTGGCAAAGTAGTTTCGGAACCTATTCGGTACAAACAAACAAACAAACAAATCTTTCCTCTTTATAATATTAGTATAGATTAACTTAGTTAACATATGATTAGCTGATTAAACATATTTTTTCATTTATTATAAGTAACAAAAAGATCTGTCAATTCATGAGACTACTCTTTCAAAGCAAAATTGAAATATTAATATCTATTATAAATGGTGGGGCAGTGTTAGCCCAGTGGTAATGCGCTCGCTTGGAAAAACGAGTGAAGCGGGTTCCAATTCCGGATCTCGCACCTCTGATATTTTTCACATGTGAATCATTTCCAACATGGTTACCACTTGCCTTACGGTGAAGGAAACCATTGTGAGGAAACTTGCATGTCGGAGAAAAGAAATAAATTTTCGAAAAACATGTGTAGTGGTCCGCCAACTCACACTTGGCCAGCGTGGTGGACTATGGATTGATCCCCTTCGTATTCAAGGGAGGCCTGTGCCCAGCAGTGGAACGTCAAAAATGCCTGAATACAATACAATTATAGAAATATTGTAATATTATCTCCGCCTCATCGTTACACTTAGAGCAAGTGATGAAACAAAATCCTGTTCCCATACATCAAGTGTTCAGACACATTGGCCATTTTAATGAATTGCTGGCAAGTTGTCCCGGTGTTACAGGAATCTGTTGTGATTTAAACACGAATAATATAACCATCATGGGCAGTGACATCTAACGTGGCAACCGATTTATCTTAGTATTTCCTTATGTAACAATATATCATTATTACAGTCATCTATATCTATCTTATTATATAAAAGGCAAAGGTGATTGACTGATGTATCAACGCAGAGGCCAAACCCTTACGGCTAGCAAATTGAAATTTCGCACACGTATTCCTCATATAACGAAGGCATCCACTAAGGAAGGATTTTTCAAAATTCAACCCCCAAGGGGGTGAAATAGGGGATAAAAGTTTGTATGAAACTTTTTATTCCTTGGACATATTTGTATGAAATTTCGTATGAATTGAGTACGGCAAAAATAATGAGATACGTATTTCAGCGTTTTCTAAAATTCAACCCCTAAGAGGGTGAAATGGGGGATAAAACTTTGCATGAAACTTTTTATTTCTTAGACATATTCGCATGAAATTTCCTATGAATTGAGTACGATGAAAAAATGAGTTATGTATTTCAGCGTTTTCCAAAATTCAACCCCTAAGAGGGTAAAATAGGGGATGAAAGTTTTAAGTAAACGCACAGGCTAAACCCTTAGGGCTAGACACTTAAAATTTCACACACGTATTCCTCTTATAACGTAGGCATCCACTAAGAAAGGATTTTTAGAAATTCCACCCCTAAAGGGGTAAAATAAAGGATGAACGGTTGTATGGAAATCCGTCATTTTCGAAGTTAGAAACGTGAAAATTCATATACAAACTTCTGATTAGAAATAAATAAATATATTTCAGAGTTTTTGAAAACCTATCCCCAAGAGGGTGAAATAGGGCTTGAAAGTTTATATGGAAGGTCCGTCATTTTTGAAGTAAGAAGCATGAAATTTCTTATACAAGCTTCTGGTTAGAAATAAATAAGTATGTATTTCAGAGCTGTTGAAAATCTATCCCCTAAGAGGGTGAAATAGGGGATGAAATTTTATATGAGGAGACCGTCATTTTTGAAGTAAGAAGAATGAAATTTAATATTAAAGCTTCTCAATAAAAATAAATACATACGTATTTCATCGCTTTTGGAAATTCAACCCCAAACGTGAGAAATAGGGTGAAAACATTAGTATAAAAATGAAAAAAAAAAATTCAAAATTCCATCTCTTAGACGAGGAAAGGGCTGAGAATTTATTTATGTTTGTTTCGAAGGGCTAGCATGTTTGTATGGACATATTCCCAAAACAACTTGATGTAAATACTTCTAAATACAAACAACTTAAAAAAACTGACTTTAAAACACTAACAAAAATAATAAATTTAATTAAAAAAATACGACTGCGTAAAAAGCGAACTAAAAGGTGAGAACAGGTTGACAAAGGATCTTTAAAAATAACGTAGATTTTAGCCTGTTTATATGTAAGTCGAGTTACATGATTCTTAAGTCGTAAACATTACATGCGAGTTCTATCATTGTAGTCTCTTCCTCCAACTTTGAAAAGATAAAGTAGGAAATGTGCAAAAAATAGAAGTAATGGAGCGTGCTAAATACTTTAAACATAAATGAATTTACAGAATAATACGTAAAATGTCTTTTCAGATACTGGATATTTTGAGTTACGATCACTTAAGTTTTTGTTTTCTATAATATCTTTAAAAAATAGTATGAACCGCGAACTTATATTTGCAATTAATAAAGTATGTATTGCGAAAACAAATATATATATATATATATATATATATATATATATATATATATATATATATATATATATATATATATATACTAACGACTCACGCTCGCTTCGCTCGCGTTCGTCCCTAGGTACGCTTTCACGGGTAGCTATTTTTATACATAAATAGTAGCTTGCTACTCCTAAGATATTTATTTAAATTATATAGCGATTTACCCTCGCTTTGCTCGGGTGCATACGCCGTACGCGGCTCACAATTTCATGGGTTTTAATTTTTTCTCGCGGAACCCTCATTCTTTTTCTAAAATAAAAGTAGCCTAAGTTACTCCTTATACCATCAGCTATCTGCCAGTGAAGGTCCCGTCAAAATCGGTCCAGCCATTTCGGATATTAGCCAGAACAAACAGGCAGACAGACAGACAGCCAAAAATTGTAAAAAATGTTGTTTTGGTATATGTACCGTGCATACATCCATACGCATTAAGTAAAAAGCGGTTATTTTAATATTACAAACATACTCTCCAATTTTATTTATCTGTGTGTGTAAATGTGTAAGTTTGTTACTTACACAATAATATTCGGCGGTACGGAGCTCTCGATGCGCGAGCCACAATCATACATTTGCAAATCATTACAGCCATCAAATTCATCAATTACTAATAGCAAAAAGTCAAAGAGGTTTTTTGTAGTACATATTTGCTTAAAATTTCGTATGAAATTAGTAAGGCAAAAATAATAAGTTACGTATTTCAGCGTTTTCCAAAATTCAACTTCTAAGAGGGGATGAAAATAGGGGATGAAAGTTTTAAATAAACGCACAAGCCAAACCCTTAGGGCTAGAAACTTAAAATTTCGCACACGTATTTATCTTAAGACGTAGGTATCCACTAAGCAAGGATTTTTCAAAATTCAACCCCCAAGGGTGTGAAATAGGGGATAAAAGTTTGTATGAAACTTATTATTCCTTGGACATATTTGCATGAAATTTCGTATTTTTCGTAGTTTGATCGCGAGCGAAGCCGCAGGTTCTGCTAGTATATAATAAAATTCTTAGTCGAATCTGTACATTTTTTGGAAAATCTTATCGAAATAGTCATTATTATCGATACAGAGGTCGAATCTATAGTTTCTAGAATTTTTATCTGTCAGTCTGTCTGTCTGTCTGTCTGTCTGTCTGTCTGTCTGTCTGTCTGTCTGTGACCGCATCATGAGAAAATCACTGAACAGATCTTGATGAAATTTGGTATGATGATAGCCGGTTATTCGGGTTAATTTATAGGATACATTTTACTACTAGAAAATATCTCATTTCTGAGAAATCTATACTAAACCTTAAAACGTAACTAGGGACGAATCCGAGCGAATCGTGGGTGAGTCGCTAGTAGCATATAAATAATAATATAGTATTATGAATATCTATACAAATATAATAAAACTGAAGAGTTTGTTTGTTTTTTTTTGTTTAAATGCGCTAATCTTTAGAACTATCAGTTGGATTAAAAAAAAATGCATTTGATAGCCCAATTTTTGAAGATGGTATAGGTTATTTAAAATCTAGTTATGATATTTAAGATCGAAGACAGTTATACATATGTGCATATCTAAATAAGACTAGATTTGAGTCTCGGTTATTCTGATAAACATATTCATTAGTACCAACCGACATTAAGGAAGTTGGCATTGGCGGTGTAAGTCTTGTATCTCCCTTGCTTCAGAGAGTGCTCTGCGAAACGGGTTGCTACCAGGCGTATCAAATTGTCGTCCCACCGGACTATGAGAAAAAATGTATATAAATAAATAAGTTGAGACATTAATACACAGCACGATCTATTTCCATGGTAAGTTACGAGGTCTGTGTTATGGATACCAGATAGTTGATACACTACACATATATAACTTTAAATACATACATATTATAAATATAAACACCGGTGACTGAAATACAAATATTCGTGCTCATGGCATAAATGAATGCCCCCAGCGGGACTCGAACCCGCGACCGCTGGTACAGCAAGCAGGGTCACTACAAACTGAGCCAAACGTGTCGTAATACTACATATATAGTGCATTTGTGTTTATCTAGACCTTAGTGCAAGTCTTACGGGCGAGAGTGTTAACGAGATTGGCCGTTATGGCCGGAAGTGGACGTAACTAAATATTCACTTGCACATTAACAGTCTATTTTGATCAATTTCTTATTTTTCTTCGTTTAATTTTGAACTCTAACATCAGTGATACAATGTCACTCGATTATTCTGTTATCTATACATATAATAAAACAGAAAATTAGCGAAATCGATATACGCATTTCACACAAAAAGTGCAGAATCGATATTAACTAAATTTTGTGTAGTGATAACTTATTACTCGGGTCAACATTTAGGATACCTTTTACTACAGGAAAATCTTTCATTCTCACGGGAAAACACAATAACTGGTTCTATCGAGTTGTTTCTAGTTACATGTCTAACGCTGGCTAAACCTTATGAGATACATAAAAACAATGTACAAGAAAATTGTAGGTCTTAATAAGGCCTACAGAAAAATTTTCAATAGCATAAGTCTTTCTCCTATAGTACACTCGCAATAACTATTCATATCTAATTAAAACGTAAATAAAAAGTCACTAGCGAAAAATGAAAAAAATAAATAAATGTAAAAAACGTACATAAGTGTGAGGTAAGTAAAAATTAGAGACGTTTTATACGAAAAATTCCTTCTTTCAATAAATTACTTAATCGTTTAGTTTTCGTACCATTTTCCTCACTAGATATATCATTTGTCATACAAATGTATCTGTGGTTTGATTTATTTTTGCTAAAGTAAATGGGGAAAATTGATTAGATTAGACTCTAGCTTGAGACAATTAAGTAAACCGCATGGAAAGGCCGATATTCCCCTTGACTGACTCCATGCGTTCGTAGTGAAATTGACGTGATAATCAATCCGGTAAACTAGCAATCAATCTATACAGATAAATAAAATTGGAGTGTCTGTTTGTAATATTAAAATAACCGCTTTTTACAAATACATATGGATGTATACACGAGACATATACCAAAACAACATTTTTTACAACTTTTGTCTGTCTGTCTGTTTGTCCCGGCTAATCTCTGAAATGGCTGGACTGATTTTGACGGAACTTTCACTGGCGGATGGCTGATGTTATAATGAGTAACTCAGGCTACTTTTATTTAAGAAAAAAAATAGGGTAAAAAAAATAGGAAGAAGTGAGTCTCTAGATCAATTATATGTAAGAATGTATTTTAGTTAAGATTATTTTCTACAATGAGTACAAAATTATCTTCTATGTAAATAAAAATGTACTTTCTTATTGTATTCAGTCCTTTTTTAACGTCCCACTGGACACGGGCCTCCCTTCAATACGAGGGGGATTATGCCACAGAGTACAACGCTGGCCAAGTGCTGATTGGCGGACTTCACATAATATAATAGTTTCTCTCAGACATATAGGTTTTCTCACGATGTTTTCCTTCACCGTAAGGCAAGTGGTAATCATGTTTAAAATGATTACAGTACAATATATTTGAATTTATATAGAAATGTTATTTTTTAATCAAGTAATCGACCCTGAGTATAAGCGAAGACAACTCTGTAATTACAAATACTATGTATTTATTAATACCTTAATCTTATGCGCAAACGATAAACAAAATCTCAAATAATTAAACAGCACACAATTATAACACACGAGTATAGCACATAAAATCCTTCTTCAAAATTTTTAGAAGAGACCCTCCCTTTATTAAAAACTAGCAGCTTATCATCGCTTCGCTCGGGGTCGCCTCTAGAAAAACAAAAAAAAACTATCCCACGGGAACCGTACATTTTTCCGGGATGAAAAGTAGCCTATGTATTATTCTGATGTATGTGCTATATCATTGTAAAATTTCATAAAAATCCATTGCGTAGTTTTTGCGTGAAAGAGTAACAAATATCCATACATCTGTACATCTAGACATCCAGACATCCATACGTCTTCACAAACTTTCGCATCTAATGATCTATATTTATTAATATTATAAAGAGACAGAATTTGTTTGTTTGTTTGTTAGAACGTGCTAATCTCAGGAACTCCTAATTCAATTTGAAAAATTCTTTTTGCGTTAGATAGCCCGTTTATTGAGGAAGGCTTTAGGCTATATATCATATAGTATATAGTCTATCTATTCCATACTAACCGTTAAAACTACTGACGACGAACCCGAGCGAAGCTAGGGTGAGTTGCTAGTTAATAATATTAGTAGGATTGTTATATTTTCGCACCTTGAATGAGAAAAAGGTATAATCCTTTACATACTATAAAATAAAAGTCTCAAGGACTAGTTTTACGAGCCGATACGATAGGTGAGTGGATTTTCAAGCAAATTTCAACTTAATCCTTTACAAAATAAGAATGTTCAATCAGAATGTGCAAAGAAAGAATGTAGATCATTAGAGTGGACATCACACCACTCTATTATTTGGCTCGCACAAAAGGTCGCTTGTTAGAAGGATCTACTTTAAGTGATGCAGCTGAAGTTTATTTTTCAGTAATATTCGCATTTCCTTTATAGTAGTATATTGCAGTCTATTTAACAATATTCTAAACGTTACTTTTATTATATATATATATATATATATATATATATATATATATATATATATATATATATATATATATATAAAGACTCCTAAAACAAAAAGACAGACCAAGTAAATCTATCACAAAACACTTTTTCATAGTCTAACAGACCGATCTATGCGGTGGACCCCTCATTCTTTTTCCAGACGAAACATATTTTTTAAGTATTAAAACATATTAACAAACACGATTCAGGGGGGGTTGTCACCAAAAATTTGCTCTAGACTATTTTTAATCAAAAAAAATTGATCAAACCTATAGCCTTTCCGAATAAACGAGCTATCTCACGCAAAAAGATTTTTTCAAATCAGATTAGTAGTTCCTGAGATAAGCGCGTTCAAACAAACCGATTCTTTATAATAATAATAATGTCCTCCTGACCGTTTCCGGCCACGGCGGCCAATCTCATTGAGACTAGCCAACTGCGCAGGAGATATTATAGTGCACAAATGTACGCGCAGACACAAGTGCACTCCCTATTCCTGTCACTCTCATACTCCGGTGGGACGACTACTCGACACGACCGGTGACCGGTCTTTATAATATTAGTATAGATAATGTTAAATGAAATACAATTCTTATTAATATAATAAATTAAAAAATACTCAAGCAAACGAAGTATTTTATCATAAACTAAACGTTGCATCAGGAATTTATTGGCATTTTGCCTAAGCACAAAGTTACATAATAATGAAACTTGCTTCCTTTGTTTCGATATTACCGACTAGATATTGTTAATATCACAGCTAGAAGTTAAAACTAGGTAAATGAAAATGTATTTGAAAATAATATCAGCTTATCTAATATATTTAAACAAGCAATTCTTGTATATTTATATATTTATTTATTTATACTGGCGTTCTCGTAAACGGCTCTAACAGGCACGGCACAGAGTGTGGGCGTTTTCGTGGGTGAAAATCGATCTAGATTAGTCTTATGTCTGGGAAAACGCGTATTTTCGAGTTTTCAAATGGTTTTCTTTCGCATTATTCCACGCAAAGTATGGTCGGTAATTTCTTTCGCTGGGGCATAAGCATCGTGGTCAAGCGGCCAAGGTGCAGAATTGACAATCACACATGTCCGGGTTCGTCTCCCGGTCGGATATAAAGTTTTTACTTTTAATTTTTTTTGTATTTATTAATTTTCAGTTTTTTTTTTTATCTAAAAATACGATACAACAAAAAAGAACTCCGAGCGAAGCTCGTTCGCCCAGGTACTTAAAATAAATTGACACAACTTTTTTATAGATGAACTTATTGAAATAATAAATGTTAAGTAAAGCTTACCACAATACAATAATGAAAACCGTACCCAAATCGATTTAGTCTTTTCTGAGATTAGCGTGCACAAACGCACGGGCAAACAGACAAAAATTCTAAAAATCATCGTTTTGGGTTCTATTGCGTTAATAAAGATCCCCAATAATAGTTTTTCTCAAATATCTTGCATGTACAGACAGCGATCAGTTACAATTTTATTATAAGTATAGATTACTTTATAACAATAAAAGGTTCTCCGATTTTATAACCACTTAAAATTAATTATTCTATTCTGTTTGGTGTTTTTATTGTTTTTAGGGTTCGCCTCTAGACAAACAAAAACAAATCTTTCCCACGAGAGCCGTACATTTTTCCGGAATAAAAAATATCCTATTTGTTATTCTGATGTATGAACTATATTATTGTAAAGTATCATTAAAATCCAATCAGTAGTTTTTGTGTACTAAGCTGTATAATTTACTATAGTTTTTAACTATCCCACGGGAACTTTTTAATTTTCCGGGATGAAAAGTATCAAAATGTTGACTGGGCATATAAGGTACCACCATGCAAAATTTTATTTAAATTGGTCCAACAGATTCGGAGATTAGCCCGTACAAACAGACAAACAGACAAAGAAACAAAAAAATTGAAAAAATCTGGATTTGTTCTATTTCCCTTCTTACATCGCCCTGACTCGGTTTTTAGCATTTTTTTTCTATGTACAGACATTCGACCTCTACAGTGTAGAGATTTCGCGAATAATCAGTCAGTCAGTCAGTGGTATTTCCCTTCTATATATAGAAATAATTCTATAAACATAACAAATAAAACACTTATGAGAATATTTTCAATAAAACATTCAATCCTTGGATTACGAAGGGTTTGTGTAATTGTTTGAAACCATCTAAAAAGAACATACACATATACACATATTATATTTTTACATAATCAAATAATTTCAAGAAAATATATGCTTTTTTTATTTCTTGTATATGTTTTTTTTATATATTTTAGTATAATTTAAGTGTAAAAACACAAGTGTACTCTCTATTCATCTTTCAAACTTCGGGGAGATGACAAATCGACACGACCAGTGAAATACTGTTGCAGGACCGGCTTTACGTACTCTGAAGCGCGGGGATGTAACCCAACATCCCAATTCTTAGCTGATACTATGATTTTTTCAAAAACAGAAGACTCGAATTATACCGAACATAAGATTTGAACCTAGTACTTTCTTAACTGAAGGCGGTTATGTTACCAGCTGAACCAACAAGACTACAGTAACGTTAAGTAAAAATTACAAGTTTCTTTGATACCAAAAACCAAAATCTGAATATAAATTCTTTAAGATCTTCTTAACTTTAAACCAGTAACTACCACCATCTTAAAACCTCATCTATACTAATATTATAAAGAGGATGAGTTTGTTTGTTCTCAGGAACTACTAATCCGTTTTGAAAAATTCCTTTTGCATTAGATAGTCCGTTTATTGAGGAAAGCTATAGGCTATATATAATATAATATATAGTCTATCTATACCATACTAACCGTTAAAACGTACCTAGGGACGAACCCTAACAAAGCGAGGCTGAGTCGCTAGTTTTTATATACATAATTCCATTTTTGCCTTTTGACTATGGAACCCTAAAAATACATGAAGGCCGCCGTTGTAAAGCGGCACAGACTGTGTCTGACTGACATATCGTATACAATTTTATAAAAGGGTCCCAGAAATCGTACAAAAAGCTTTTATTTATAAAGTTTTAAAAAACATAAAAGGACCTTTTTTTGATGGATACTATTACATACGCAATGATTTCATAAAACGATACACCCTTTGGGGAATCGTATGAGTATGATCGCCTCCAGGCTATTATAATCATAGTCGATTGGCTATTATATATCGTTGATCTAGTGGCTAGAATGATTCAGAATTTCAGTTTCAGAGGTTGTGGGTTCGAAACCCGGGTTGGGTTAAGAGGTAGTCATTAAGTTTTTCTACTTCAAACTGTTATAAGTACTAGCGACGCTTCGGTTTGGTGTGTGTACCTTTAGCCATACATTTTATTGCCTTATTTATACTATAATAACGAAGAAGTAGAATTGTTTGTTCGTTTGTTTGTTTGTTTGTTTGAACGCGCTAATCCCAGGAACTACTAATCCGATTTTAAAAATTCTTTTTACATTAGGTAGCCCGGTTGTTGAGGAAGGCTTTAGGCTATATATCATCATGCTACTACCCAAGGGAGCGAAGCAGTTATCATAAATATCAACAAATCGGGCAAACTTCCATACATTATTGAAAAGTATAATTATATAATACCTAATATAAATATATATAGGGACGAACCCGAGCGAAGCGAGGTTGAATCGCTATATAACATAAAGCCAAAGAATATTTTTTTTGTAGATTGAACGCAGGCGAACCCGCGGGTTCTGCTAGTATTAAAATAATACTGATCGACATCAATTAAAAAGGAATTTAACCGACTTTAACAAGAGGAAGTCCTCAAATCATTTGAATGTTTTACATGTGCTATAGTATAAAATATAGTGTAGCTAGAAGAAGTTTTTATTTAATTTTTATCGTATCAATACATTTCAATCTAACACCTTTACCGTCCAGAGTTTCACTTTCGATATCCACAGTTAATAAACTAAAAAATATATACTTATTATGGCTTTAACGAGAAAATACTGGCGTATAACATTACGGAAGGAACGGTTGGCCGTAAATCCGGTTTACACTTTGCTAAGTAAAAACAATGTCCTCTTAAGACCCCTTAAAGTTAAAACCTTTGGATAGGAAAAGAAAATATCTTTGAACTTTTTTTTTTCTAAATTAAACAAAAATTCAATGTAATTCTAGTAATATAAATCTGTTTTTTTTTTACATTTATTAGTACCTTCGCTTTCCTTATTTGGATTAATAGATGATAGAACAGATTATAATATATCTATACATATAATAAAACTGTAGAGGTCGAATGTCTGTACATAGAAAAAAAATCCTAAAAACCGAGTCAGGTGGATGTAAGAACATTCAGATTTTTTTCATTTTTGAAAGAAATTTTTCATGGTGGTACCTTATATCCCCGGTCAACATTTTAGTTAATTCCCTCCCGGAAAATTAAAGAGTTCCCGTGGGATAGTTCAAAAACTATAGTAACTTATACAGCTTAGTGCACATAAACTAGTGATTAGATTTTAATGAAACTTTACAATAATATAGTTCATACATCAGAATAATAAATAGGTTACTTTTCATCCTACATAGATTGGTTTTTGTTTGTCTAGAGGCGACCCGAGCGAAGTGATGGTGAACCGCTAGTCTATACTAATATTATAAAAAGGAAAGATTTGTATTTTTGTGTGTAGGTTTGTAATGAAAAAACTCAAAAACTACTGTGCCAATTTCAAAAATTCTTTCACCATTGGAAAGCTATATTCCCCTTGAGTGATATAGGCTATATTTTTTGCTAGAAAAGATTAGGGATCCTTACTAAAACTTAAGTAACATAACCCAAGGTGTGAAAAAGTGCCGTAAAACGTCTTTCGTCGCATGCGCTGCGGAAACTATTGATGAAAGAACAAAAGTATGTTCTACAATATTAAAGAAAATGTCAATATCTACAAATTTTATTCCCGTAAGATTGAATAGTTCCCGTGGGATAGTTAAAAACTATAGTAACTTATACAGCTTAGTAAACAAAAACTACTGATTGGATTTTAATGAAATTTTACGATAATATAGTTTATCCATCAGAATAACAAATAAGCTACTTTTTATCCCAGAAAATGTACGGTTCCCTTGGGAAAGATTTGTATTTGTTTGTCTAGAGGCGAACCCGAGCTAAGCGAGGGCGAGCCGCTAGTGTAATATAAAATCAGGGGTATTAGAAATCATGCAAGTGAAACCTTGAACTAAAGTTAGTACCTAATATAGAACTAATAAAAATATGTAAAATTTCTTTTAAACAAACCAATTACGTCTTTTATACATTATTTTAATGAAAAAAATATAAACAGAATATCTCGAATAACCTTTTAATAATCCCTCTTAAAAAGTCGGACGAGGTAGAGAGCTTAATTGTAAAAGTTTGGAAGCACTCGTTTATCGAAAGGTATTTATGAAAATAAAATATTCTTATTGTAATAATTAAGAACATATATTTTATTGTAATCCTATTTTTTTAAATAACTACTTTTTGTTTTAAAATAATGTCTTTTTTAAATAAATGTGTTTTAGACGACACGTTTGGCGCAGTTTGTAGTGATCCTACTTGCTGTGCCAGCGGTCGCGGGTTCGATTCTATGCTCTCTAGAATCTCTATGACCTTCCTTTAGGCTCTAAAATACAAAATGTATTTTAAAATCGAATAATCGAATACAAACAATACAAGTTTTTCAGCTTCATAATATATTAGTAGCGATTCGCCCTTACTTCGCTCGTGTTCGTCCCTAGGTGATTCTTTAAATTGACATAACTTTTTTATTTATAAACCGATTGAAGTAAAACAAATACTAAATGTTAAGTGAAGCTTACCATAATACATTAGTGAAAAACTCACCTAAAACGGTTAAGCCGTTTCTGAGAATAGCGCCCACAAAAGCACAGACGAACAGACAAAAATTCTAAAAATCATTGTTATGGGTTATTCTATATGTTGACCCGGATAACCAGTTATCATCGTACCAAATTTCATCAAAATCTGTCCAGTGGTTTTCTCGTGATATGTTCCCAGACAGACAGACAGACAGACAGCTGACAAAAATTCTAAAAACTATAAATTCGGCTTCTGTATCGATAATTATAATGATTATTTCAATACGATTTTCCAAAAAATATTTATTGTACAGATTCGACTTATAATTTTATTATATGTATAAAAGATCATTATATAATAAGTTTATACTGATAAAATGTGTCATCGTAATCAGCTCAGATAATTTGTAAGATATTAAACACATTCCTTTAACCTTTTTTTTATGTTGGGAAATGTATTTACGCATACCACCTGTAGATATACATGTGGGACTCACCAGCTAGAAAAGCCAGTATTACCCACTGAAACCCAACAAAACCTCCCTCGTCTTAATGGGGCGTCGTAGGATCGCTTACGCACTCAACCACAACGGCCCGATGGCAGGTCTGCCGAAGCAGACCACGACAACCATAGGGCTGCTCAACAATCCACTCTGCTATCAGAGAAGTACCAGGAGCAACCCGCACGGCACACTGCCCACCGAAGTGGACCACCTCCCTGTGCGTTTCTTGGCTTCACGCCCGGCTGAACTGCCGGACACTACTGAGTCACCCCCCCCCCCCCCCCCCCCCCCCCTCACCACCACCACCACGACAAGGTGAATGCACGTTGGGGGGATCATTCCTTTAACCTACACTAACTTCAAAAAGAAGCTCCTACAAAATTTTATAAATATAACTTAGTTTGTAAATAAAATGTTTTGCAAAACAAATTTCAGTTGAAATTCATAAAGTCGATGCGGTGTGCATATAAAATACCTTATTAAGTATTCCATTATAATTCACAATGATAGCGACTATTCAGAGCTATTCATATTAATGGAACAATTTCATTTTATCTAAAGTTTTTATTTTTGCCAATAACTTTATATTAAAAATTATTTTGAAATAAAAGCATTCAATAAAAAGTGGAATTTTCATTATTAAAGTAACGTAAAGGAAAAATTATGTCTATATTCATAGTTACTGTCCAAATTATCCGATAAATTGTTTTCACGTTTATTTGTTTTATTTGAATAGTGTATGATCCGCGTTACGCGGAGTAAAATATATATAAAACTAACGCTAATAAATTATAATATAAAGTGTACCTTGTACGTGGACTTAGCCGTGGAAGCGTTGCCGGGCCCGGAATCCTTAATCCTGCGTAGGCACTGATCACTAGGGGTGTTTGTGTGTATGTGATGTATAAATATATAAGCCCATAATTAATCCGACCGAAAATACTTATTTTACTTTGTAACCGAAACAATTCAAACGAGAGGAGCACTCGTCACACCGACCGAACGATCCCGAATTCAATTGACAACTGTCATCTGTCATTTCAGACATAACTTAAGACAATAATACCATATATAAAAAATACTAAACATTCCCCCGCCCAAGCAGTCCCAAACTGCTTTAACCGAAACTAAACTAATCTTAAATTACCCTAACACCAGCCTAAATACTAATATCCTAATCTAAAGGCAAACGTGACAGCTTAGAAACTGCACGTTGCAAAATCGTACCTTTAGCAATCCGTACTTCCGCGAGCCTGACCACACCATCTGTTCCTGGGTGTAAAGCTATTATCCGACCTCGACGCCATTGAAGAGGAGGAGTATTTTCCTCCTTTAGTAAAACCAAATCTCCAACCTTAGGTGGATTTATTGAATCATTCCACTTAAAACGTTGCTGCAGGGTGTGGAGATACTCCAAATGCCATCTATGCCAAACTCTTTGTGACATTTGCTGTAGAAGTTGAAACCGAGATAATTTAGAAAATTTTATATCCTCTAGCGGATATTCGGGAACCGCATTCAACGGCTGGCCAATTAGAAAGTGACCAGGAGTTAATATTTCCAAATCATTGGGATCCGACGAAAGAGGACATAAGGGCCGTGAGTTTAACACCGCTTCAATTTTACAGAATAGAGTGCTAAGCTCTTCAAAAGTTAAGGTAGTTTCCCCAATAACACGTTTTAGATAAGTTTTCGCCGATTTAATTGCAGCTTCAAACAAGCCTCCCCACGATGGACACCCAGGTGGATTAAAGATCCATGTAATTCCACGTCGAGATAAATCTTGACCTATGTGACCTTCACTTTTATCCAAAAAACTAATTACTTCCTCTAAATATCTATCACTTCCCTTAAAATTAGTACCACAATCCGACCGAATAACCGAAGGTAGGCCACGCCTAGAAACAAACCGAGTAAGAGTGGCAATAAAAGCCTCCGTTGATAATTCCGAAACCAATTCTAAATGAACAGATTTAGTGGTCAGACATACAAAGACGCATAAGTAAGCCTTGATGATTTTTGGATTACGATGTTTATGTGACCGTACAAAAAAGGGTCCCGCAAAATCAGTCCCAACACCTTGAAAGGGTTTAGCAGCTACAATTCGATCTCTTGGTAAGTCTCCCATTAAGGGTTGCATCGTAATTCCCTTTAACTTATAACAAGAAACACATTTAAATGTAACCTTCCGTACTGCCCTTCGAGCAGAAAGTACCCAATAATTCCGTTGCAAAATAGCTAAAAGTGCGTTTGGTCCAGCATGTGATTTTTTTAAATGTAAATCCAATATTAAAAGATTAATAAAATGTCCCGATTTAGGAAGCAACAATGGGTGTCTTGCGCTATAAGATAAATCCGAATTTTTGAGTCGTCCTCCAACACGAAAAAGACCGTCCGAATCAATAAATGGGTTAAGCCGTTTTAAATGTCCGCTCAACGTTTGTCCGTTCCGAATACGTTTCATTTCCATATGAAAACTCTCCGTTTGAATAAGCCCAATCAACCTTAATAACGCATCTTTACGTTCTTGAGGGAGTAAATAAGCCGTAAGTCTCCGATTATCTTTCCGTTTACAATTATTAAGAAATCTCCGAATCCAAGCAGTAACCGATATAAGTTTATCTAAGGAACTATAACGTTCAATAAGAAAACCGAAATTAGGAACAAATTCCGAAGTGGTAGCTACGAGGCATTTCATACCAGGCAGCTCCGAATGAGTAACTTGAGATGTGGTTAACACAGGCCAATGTGAATCTGGATATGACAGCCATTTTGGACCCCACCAGAGATTATGGTGCACTAGCTCCGATGCATATAAGCCCCGTGAAGCACAATCTGCAGGGTTTAAATCTCCCGGTACATGTCGCCACGTAATTGGTACTGAATAATTTTGTATTTGTGATACTCGATTCGCCTCAAATACTTGAAGAGTATGAGGGGAAGTTCTTAACCAAGCTAAAACTATAGAACTATCAGTCCAACCGAACACCTCCTGGACATCAACGGTCCTTTTCAAACAAAGGCAAACGTGATGTAGAAGTTTTTGCAAGAGCACGGCTCCGCACAATTCCAGCTTTGGAATTGTTAGTCGTGATCTAATTGGGGCGACCTTGCTTTTAGCCATAACTAAATTAACTGAGGGGCTACCATTATCTAAAACCGCACGCAAGTAAACAACAGCAGCATATCCTGCTTCCGAAGCATCCGAGAAGCCGTGAACCGTAATACATTTAGCCGATTTAGGAATAATACATCGCGAAATCCGAATATCTCTAATATAAGAAAGGTCATTTCTAAAATGATTCCACTCATATTCAATATCTCCAGTTATAACCTCATCCCACTGAAAATTACCGAGCCATAAACGCTGTAATAAACATTTAGCCTTAAATATGATAGGGCATATCCACCCACTGGGATCATACATCCTAGCTACCGTTGATAGAATTTTACGCTTGCTCACTGTATCTTTGAGATCCAAATCCATCCGAAACGAAAAGATATCCTGTATAGGATTATATTGTATACCTAAAACCGAAGTTAAACTTGGCAAATCTGGGTTATCAAATATAAGAGGTAACTGTTGATGATCATATGGCAAATTCCGAAGTAAAATTGGATCGTTCGAGATCCACTTGCGCAACTCATAACCTCCCGAATTCATTAGCTTGATCAGCTCTTGTTGAAGCTCGAGCGCTTCGCTTTGTGTGTTACAACCAGTTAAAATATCATCGACGTACACATCGTACTTCAAAATTGAAGCAGCTCTGGGATAACGTTCGCGCTCCCGCTCAGCCAATTCCAATAAAGACCGAATCGCTATAAATGGACTAGACTTTAAACCATAGGTATTTGTGTTGAGCTCGTAAGTAAGAAGAGGCTCATCAGGAGACTCTCTCCACAGTATAAGCTGGTACCGTCTATCCGATTTATCAATAAGCGTTTGCCGAAACATCATCCTAATATCCGATATAAAAACAATTTGATGCCGTCTAAAATTAATCAAAATTTCCGTTATATCCTTATGTAGCTTTGGACCAGCGTGCAAACAGTGATTCAAAGAAACACCCGAAGTAGTAACACAGCTACCATCGAAAACAACACGTAACTTAGAGTTTTCATCCGAAACTTTAAATACCGCATGATGAGGTATGACAAAATATTCTTGGTCACTATTAAAATCAAAGTTTGATACCGACATGTGTCCGAGCTTTAAATATTCACGCATGAAATCAATATATTTTTCTCGCAATACGGGATTTTTAGTAAACCGTTTTTCTAAGGCAAAAAATCTTTTTTCCGCCGACACTCTCGAATCACCTAATAAAGGTCTATCAGACAAGAAAGGCAACTTAGTAACAAACCGACCGTTTTCTAACCGAAAAGTATTATTAATATAAAAGAGTTCACACTCCTCATCAGGTAAACCCAAACGCGATGCCATTGGTGGTTCTTCCACCTCCCAAAACCTTTGTAAGGTATCCGAAATAGAAACACCGAAATATTCCGAACTATCAATTAAACTCGATTCAATATATTCCACTGGACCTAAAATAATGTATCCGAAAACCGTACTATACGCCGTAAGACCAGAAGAATTTAATATAATTTTGTCACCTCCGACTAGTGAACCGAAAACATCCGAACCAAGTAAAAGATCCACTGGCTGTGGAATATAAAAATCTGGGTCTGCGAGACTTAAACCCATAGTTAAATCCGTTACCGATTTATTCAAACAAATTAACGGTTGATCACCGACAATTGTATCCATACATACTACCGTTGTAGTTACTCTAGGAAATGAATTATTTAATGGAGAAAATGTAACCGAGGACCTTCCGATAATATTAATATTTTCAATACCTCCTACTCCTTTAACCCGTTCCGTACATTTTTCTAAACATAACCCCAACCTACCCAATAACTTAGAGGTGATCAATGACCCTTGAGAACCTGCGTCCAATAAAGCCCTAGCCGTAACGCCCCTTTCCGAATCCGAATTAAAATAAACCTTAACCAATGCTGTAGGTAATAAAACAGTAGCTTTAGGGCACGTCTCAAGAGGGTAGGTGGGGACCGTATCCTAGCGCCGACCTGGTGAGTAACCACGTGAGTCAGTATAAACAGCCTCACGCGTAGCATTCCGTTCATCATAATGATGACCATGGTTTCGACCGTTAGAGTTACCAACTCGTTCCACTTCTCCCCGTTGGTGCGGCGAAGAAGGTGACGTACGAGTTGGTGAGTTCCGAGGAGATTTTCTAGCTGTTCTATTATAATTGCGACCACCCATGCGAGGAGGTGACCGTTCCGTAGAGTTCCGATTAATATTCCGCCTTTGTTGGGTTCCCGACCGATTGAAACAAAGCATTGGATGATGCTTATTACTACCACAATGACAATGAGGAATTCGGCTGCACACTCGATAAGAATGAGGACCTAAGCAAAAGAAACAAAGACGTTTAAGGTTAACTAAATCTTTTCTCGCGAAAGGTGTCATTGCTTTAAATTGAGAGCAATGATTCAGAACATAATGTTTTGTTTCACCACAGCAAGCGCATGGAGGAGAAACTTCAACCGCAGCATAATGACCAGCCTTACATGAAGGCTTTGTTTGCCTCGCATTGTATTCATTATACAAACCATGCGTAGATTCCGAACTTGCACATTCTAAAAGCCGACATTCCGTTTCCAAAAACTCAACCAATTCCGAATATTTTGGTATAATATCTGTTTCACATCCGAATTTCTGTTCAAACCGAGATTTTAGTGTAGTAGGCAATTTTGACAAACATATATGTAAAAGTAAAAATGACCATTCCTCGACAGGAAAACCAAGCCGCTCTAATTGATTTACCGCCATAATTAATGGATTTAAAAATTGAGTCCGAAGTCCATTAAGGCGAATAGAAATTACAGGTAATTTTAAAATCTGGTCAACCTGAACATCTGCCAGCCGTCTAGTATTTTGATAACGCTTCATCAAAAGATTCCGAGCAATACTGTAACCTTCATCCGAAATTCTAATATGTTGAACCAAACCGCGAGGTTCACCGGAAAGACATGACATTAAATATGCTAATTTCTGCGCAGGAGATAAATCCGACCGCTTATCTACAAGGCTATCAAAAAGATTATTAAATCCAACCCATTGATCCATATCACCATCAAAGGATGGGAGCCGAAGTCCTGGTAAATGTGATAACAGAGCATCCAGTTCCATCCGATCCGATTTAATATTTTCCGAAGTAGAAGCCGACGTAGGAGGAGATTGTTGCAATTTAATCGTCATTAATTTATCAAAAGCTTCCAAAGCACGAGTATAGTCCGCCCGGGCCGCAACCACTATTTCTCTGTCCGCCGTAATAGTCTCATCCGCGAGTTCAAGAATACGTTGGTAAGACGTCTCAAAAGCCGTAAATTCCGAATTCACCGTTAAAAGCCGTACCGATAAACGCATAGAAAGTTCTGGCCTGTCTATAAGATCAGCACTATCTAACAACCATTGCAACTTTACTCTAAATTGGGACCAATTAAACCGTACAAACATGATAAATAACTATTATTAATCAAGCCAAACCAAAAATAAAAAAATAAAAATATATTTCAAACAAAATGTTAAAATATTCCGAACGTTAAACTATATATAATATTTTATTACAATTATAATTTCTATAAACCGTTGATGCTAATCTTTAAACACAGTATAATATAAAGTATATAATACTTTATATCATAAATTAAACTTTCAACAATGACATCTTAAACCGTATGAAACAACTCGATAATAATTATCCTATATATTTCACGAACAACCTTTTACTTCTTATTCCAAGTTTATAATAATATGTATATTTCATGTCTGTACGGTTTAATTGGTCCCAATTTAGAGTAAAGTTGCAATGGTTGTTAGATAGTGCTGATCTTATAGACAGGCCAGAACTTTCTATGCGTTTATCGGTACGGCTTTTAACGGTGAATTCGGAATTTACGGCTTTTGAGACGTCTTACCAACCACGCTCTGCTACCAAATGTATGATCCGCGTTACGCGGAGTAAAATATATATAAAACTAACGCTAATAAATTATAATATAAAGTGTACCTTGTACGTGGACTTAGCCGTGGAAGCGTTGCCGGGCCCGGAATCCTTAATCCTGCGTAGGCACTGATCACTAGGGGTGTTTGTGTGTATGTGATGTATAAATATATAAGCCCATAATTAATCCGACCGAAAATACTTATTTTACTTTGTAACCGAAACAATTCAAATGAGAGGAGCACTCGTCACACCGACCGAACGATCCCGAATTCAATTGACAACTGTCATCTGTCATTTCAGACATGACTTAAGACAATAATACCATATATAAAAAATACTAAACAAATAGTATTAAAATAATCTATACATATAATAAAATTCTAATTAGAAATTTTGTATGTCTGTCCATCTGTCTGGGAATGCATCACGAGAATATCACTGGATTTTGATGAAATTTGGTCTGATGATAGCTGGTTATCCGGGTTAACATATACTTTTTACTACAGTAAAATATCTGATCTCTGTGAAATCTACACTAAAGATTAAGAATTAAATTAGCTGTAAGTACATAAGATTTAGCACTTTATTATTATCATAAAAGAAATTTTGTTTGTCTGTCTGCTGAACTATTGAATTGATTTTAACGGAAATTTCTAAAAGTTCTTTTGGAAGTATCCATACGATATAATGTTATTAATTAGGTACATATTGTAATAAGTTACATCTTTTCTGTACAATTGTATTTAACAGTATGTACAAATATAAAATCTATTTATGCCTGCAGACCCTGAGGTCTTGCGTTTGATTTCCGAGTCAGGCTAAAAACTCGGCTTTTCTGTTATAAAATACTAAGTAGGAGCCCGGATTGGGAAGTTGACGGTGAATAGACCCATACCTCGGAGAGTACATGAAACTGTACTCCCAGGGTCTCATCTCGTGTCTTTCTTTAATTTGAGGAGGATCATAATTTCTTCATAGTCCACCGAGGCCAAGTACGGGTTGGCGGATTTCTTTAATTTTGTCGGTTAAAAAAACTTGTTAGATTCTCAAAACATGCAGGTTTCCTCACGATATTTTCCTTCACCGTAAGATAAGTGGTAATCATGTAAGTAATGATTCGCACATGAAAGTATGATAGGTGTAAACAGCTTAAACAAAAATAAAAGCTCATTTTTATGCCACTAACTTTTGCTACCAAAATTTACTGACCAAATAAATAAATAAATAATTAATAAATAAATATGTTGGGACATTAACACACAGCACCGTCTAGTTCCACGGTAAGCTACGATGTTTGTGTTATGGATACCAGATAGTCGAAACACTATACATATATAACTTTAAATACATACAGATTATAAATATAAATACCCAGGACTGGAGTACAAACATTCGTGCTCATCATACAAATGAATACCCCCAGTGGGAGTCGAACCCGCGACCGCTGGCACAGCAAGTAGGATAACTACAAACTGAGCCAAACGTGTCGTTAAATAAATAAAATAAATACAATTTTCCATTAATAATAATAAACTTAATTTATATAACGTGTATCGTCTTAACGTGAGAACTTCCTACAACACGCAACTGGTTGAACTTTCTAAGCTTTTCTTTTATAAAATAATTTATATTCCGTATATTTTCAAACATAAAAGTCGTTAGTTTTTGTTATGAATGCTGTTTTTTGTATTTGAGAAATTATTTTAGTAAAAATTTTCAATATATAAATTCATTATATTCAACAAAAGTCTTAACATAATAAGATTCATTATACTAGAATATACATCATTAGAGAATAATGGCGTGCTTCAACTACGTAATATTAGATGAGGAGCTCACGAACGAAATTTATGGCTAGAATTGTATAATGTTTAAACTATAATAATCTATTCTTATCTATTGATTGAAAAAATATGTTTTCCACGTTTTATTACTAAACTAGCAACTCATCCTTGCTCCGCTCGGGTTCGTCCCTTACGTTTTAACGTTTTGTATACATTTCTCAGAGATGAGATATTTTTCCGCAGTAAAAAGTATCTTATATGTTGACCCGGATAACCAGCTATCATCATACCAAATTCCATCAAAATCTGTCCAGTGATTTTCTCGTGAAGCGTTCTCAGAGAAACAAAAATTCTAAAAACTATAGATTACGCCAATATCGATAATAATGACTATTTCAATAAGATTTTCTAGAAAATATTTAATCTATAGATTCGATTCAGTTGGAATTTAATTATATTTACATATATGTAGATGATACAATAAATCGTATGCTTAAAGAAATCTGTGTTGGGGACAATGTTGTTGGGACATTAATACACAACACCATCTAGTTGCATAGTAAGCTACGAGGCCTGTGTTATGGATACCAGATAGTTGATACACTACACATATATAACTTTAAATACATACATATTATAAATATAAACACCCATGACTGGAGTACAAACATTCGTGCTATCACACAAATGGATGCCCCTAACGGGACTCGAACCCGCGACCGCGAGCACAACAAGTAGGGTCACTACAAAATACTGAGCCAAACGTGTCGCAATTCTGTACATTTGATACACGACAATCTGTACATTTGATAGAGACTGGCTTTTGGATTTTTAAGAGTATCTATTAGGTACGATGGGCATTACTCGAATTATTGGCTAAAGAATTTTATTCTTTAACTATTGTAGAATGCTATCTTTACTATGTTTGCATCTTACGTTTATTTTATATTTTACTCGTAGAAGAGATCTATCAAGTTGTCTTTTTCTTGCATAAGTTATAGCCTAGTTGTAAGGTCAGATTATTATTTACTTTTATACAAAAAGTTTTATTAAAATCTATTCGTTTTCGAATGATTCATTACTAAATACTGACCGACCGAAAACCTTAAATTATTGACTTAGTTTCTATTTTAAATAAAAGTATCTTTTCGGATTTTTTTTTGTGGATTTATTCTGATATTTGGTACAATTCCGCAAAAAATCCGAAAAGATAGTTTTATTTAAAATATCAAATATTCGCGTAAATCTAAGAAAGTACTAGGTCTATTTCTTCAGCTTCAGCTTCTCCTTCTATTTCAAACTTAAAAAAAAGAAAGGGTCCACTCTGCTGTCAGAGAAATATCAGGAGCAACCCGCATGGCACACCCCTCACCGAGGTAGACCGCCTCCCAGTGCGTTCCTTGGCTTCGCGCCCGGCTAGATTGCCAGGCACTAATAAGCTCCCCACCACGACAAGGTAAACGTACTATGGGGAAGTGAGGGGAGGGGGAGAGGGGAGGGGGGTCCATAGTGCCTAAAAGTACCTTAACCAAGTCTTAATCTATTAGTGCGCAATATTTCATCCAAATTCATCCTGTCGTTTCAACGTGAAGTACAACTGATACACATACATACAAATTTCCACATTTATTATATTAGTTAATTATATTTAGTTACTTTTTATTTAGTTTAATGTTAAATAATAAAATCAGTTTCTGACCTATCCCTTTGTATTCATCTCTAACCCATTAATCTAGTGGCGTGCGAAATCTACCGCCAACCGTTGTTTTATTCCTCGCACGATGTTCAAATATATTTTATTTACATTCTCCTACACATTCGATTTTGATATTGGTAGCATTTTAGCACCCTTTTATTATTACTTGTAACAAAAATAACCAAATAAGTTGTTATACTATTTTGCAAATATGTAAAACTCGTGTTGACCTCGACGATATGTTTGGCTCAGTTTGTAGGACCTACTTACTGTGCAAATAGTCGCGGGTTCGAGTCCCGCTGGGAGCATTTATTTGTGTGATGACGAATGTTTGTACTCCAACCATGAGTGTTTATATTTATGATATGTATGTATTTAAAGTAATATATGTGTAGTGTATCAACTATCTGGTATCCATAAAATAAACCTCGTAGCTAAAAATGAAACTAAATGGTGCTGTGTGTTAATGTCACAACATATTAAGTGTTTTCCCACGGCTCCGCTCGCGTAGTTCATATTTTAATTATAGCATATACCTTACACTCATGTTTAAGATATATTACTGTTAAGTTTCATCAAAATCCCTTCAGTGGGTTTTGCATGTAAGAATAACAAATATCCATCCATCCCCACAAACTTTCATGTTTATAATATTAGTAGGATTCCATTTATTTCCATACTATTAATGTGACAACATAATATGCATATATTCGTGACAAAAATGCAGAGTGAAAAAATAAATATCGATGATAACCCAAAATCTCAAATAAAGCAATGAGTACAGAATACATATAAAAATAAAACTATAACAAATGAAAACGATATAGAAAACTCGAATGTAAATGGTATTTGATCTTTAAATGAAATCGATGCCATTCAACTGAAAGATTGAACGATCGAGAGCAGGAAAACGTCCAAAACGAATACGCGTACGGCCAATTCATATTAAGTTTTGTATAAGGTATAACTATTGCATTTTTGTTAAATTTGTTTTATTATATACATCAACAATGTTTGGATGATGTTGGTTTTACAATAATGTTTGGAAGTCTGTCCGATTTGTTGAATTTATGATTACTGCTCCACTCCCTTTGGTAGTACCAATAAATGAGGGATCTAATGCAAAAAAAATTTTTCAAATCGGATTAGTAGTTCCTGAGATGAGCGTGTTTAAGCAAAAAAACAAACTCTGTCTTTTTATAATAGTGGTATAGATTTCGCTAATTCATTGGTTTAGTGGCTGGTATGGACGTCTGCATATCTGGTGGTCCTGGGTTCGAGTCTCGGGTCGGTTAAATGTAGTTATAGGGGTATTTTGTGAAGAAATTCTCAGTGACAGCCCGCAGTTAGGAAGTTGGTGGTTTTTCATTCACCCCCGTGCATGAGATCACGTAAAGTCTTCTGTCCTGCGCTTTAACTCTCACCGGTCGTATCTAGTTGTCTTCCTATAGGAGTATGAGATTGACACGAATAGAGTGTACGGCCTGTGTTGATGCTCACTCATCTATTCGTAATATCTCCCATGTAACTGGTCTCGTTTTAGTACTAGTATGATTGAGAAATTTTCTACGGCTGACCTTGGTTAAGAAAACATTTTCATACTATTGTACTCTAATCATAGCCACGGATACAGTAAATAACTTTAATCCGTAGAATCCACATTACATTTTACTATAAAAAAATTGAAGCGTAAAGTAAATGCAGAAGAATTCAACCGCATAATGAAATACCGGCTTTTACAAACATTATTATAATATGGAAAGTCCGACGCTATAGATTTCTACGTAGTTAAATTAATTGAGTGAATATTGTCGGCAGCTTAATAATACTTGTAGTAATTTTATACTAATGTACGATTATTGAAAATTTTAGGAAAACATATATGAATGTCTTAGTGACTTACCCTCGCTTCGCTCGGGTGCGTCCCTAGGGATGTTTTATTTTTTTTGGGTGAAACCCTAATTCTTTTTTTTTAAATAAAAGTAGCCTAAGTTACTTCTTATAATATCAGCTATCTGACAGAAAAAGTCCCGTTAAAATTGGTCCAGCCGTTTCGAAGGTTAGGTGGAACAAACAGCCAGACAGACAGACACACAAAAATTTTAAAAATTGTGTATTACTTATAAGTACCGTATATAATTCCATACACATTTAGTATAGAGCTCTTATTTTGATATTACAAACAGACACTTCAATTTTATTTATCTGTATAGATTTCTCAGAGATGAGATATTTTCCCGCAGTAAAAAGTATCATTAGTTATATAGTTATGTTGACCCTGATAACCATATCTATCATCTTATCTATCTATCATCATACCAAATTTCATCAAAATCTCTCCAGTGGTTTTCTTGTGATGCGTTCCTAGACAGATAGACAGACAGACAGACAAAAATTCTAAAAACTATAGATTTGGCTTCTATATCGATAACAATGATTATCTCAAAAAGATTTTCCAAAAAAATATTTAATGTACAGATTCTACTCACAATCAGCAATAATTTTATTATATGTATAAATTTAACTATCTATGTATGTAAAAAAAACTTTACATTTTTTTTTATTCATAACACTAAAGCTAGTCAATAACAACTAAAAAAAGGAAATCGGCTGATAAACAGAAGGGGAAAAGGAGGAACCAAAAATCAAAATAAATCCGCGAAAAACCCTAAAATATATAGATTTATTTAAACGTTTTAACATTTAGTATAGATTGCTCAGACATGAGTAGTTTTCCCGTGACACGTTCTAAGACAGACAGACAAAAATTCTAAAAACTATAGATTCGGCCTCTATAACAATGATTATTTCGATAAGATTTTCTAAAAAAATATTTAATGTACAGATTCGACTCACAATCAGTAAGAATTTTATTATATGTATGCATAAATTCAGCCATAGTGAAGGTCGCAAGTTCAATAACCGTTCGGTAAATATTAATTTTGAGACGAAATTTGTAGAGATCAAATATCTTCTCAAAATCTTTTGACTTTAGTATCGCGTCTTGTTATTTGAAGTAATATTGTTTGATGTTTTTCACTAATTGGTAGTTATTTTTGATACTAGCTATACCTGCGACTTTGTCGGCAAATAACCTGGGTTATAAAGATTATTATATAATTAATTAATATTATTTAACTATTATTAATCAATTTAATTTAAAAAAAGGCAGTGGTAGCCCAGTGGTAACGCGCTCGCTTGGGAAACCGAGTGAAGCGGGTTCAAAACCCAGGTCTCGCACCTCTGATATTTTCATGTACGAATCATTTCTATCATGATTACCACTTGTCTCACAGTTAAGGAAAACATCATGAGGAAACCTGCATATCTGAGAAACCTAGCAAGTTTTCGAAAGACATGTGAAGTCCGTCAATCCGCACTTGGCTAGTGTGGTGGACTATGGCCTGATTCCCCTCGTATTGAAGGGAGGCCCGTGCCCAGCAGTGGGACGTTAAAAAGGGCTGAATACAATCAATTTAATTTTTTTTTATTTATTGTTATTTATATGGATTATTATTTAAAAGAAAAAAGTATTTATTATAATTATTTCCTTCTAAGAAAATTACATGACACAAAAGAGATTTAAAAAAAAATACCTGTATTCTCCACCTTACAGGCGTATGTTTCCAAATGGCTATGGTACAATGTCGATGATAAATTTTATAATAACATATTCCTTTTTAAAATCCCACTATTGGGTAAGGGCCAAGGACGTTGTCCACTACGTTGGTCAAATATGAGTTAGTGGACATATCTTTTTAGAACTATTCAAGTCTTTCGTCACCGTATTTGGCTCATCAGTTGTTGAGAAAATACGTTTAAAAACAAATTTAAACAGTTTAAAATCTCCTCCTGTTTGAAATTAGAAGTAGGCCTAAAAAATGGCAATGGTTTCATCTAGACTCATGGTTTGAATCCTCGGTATAAATTAAATTTATTTGTTTTATTCTTGGTGTGATCTTTACAATATTTCATTTATAGAATCAACAAAACAAAAACAAATCTATCCCACGGGAACCGTACATATTCCTGGATAAAAAGTAGCCTATGTGCTATTCCAGACTATAATCTATCTCTGTGCCAAATTTATTCTAAATCTGTTCAGCCGTTCTGGCGTGATTGAGTAACAAACATCCAAACATACAAGCTTTCACATTTATAATAATAGTATAGATCGATTTTATGATAGAAAATGCAATTCCAATCGTTCATGACTATTGGCAATAGAGACAAAATCAGATAGAAATAATAGCTCTAAAGCACGGTATGGTATTATGTAAGTCAAATATTACTCCATATTAATAAATGAATAACACAAAGTGATCAAGTTTTTTTATTACACCTTTATGGATCCCTTGTTTGCTTATCTATCCGTCTGTCTATCAATTTTCGGAAATATTTTTTTCAGTTTATCGCTGTCTACTGAAACTTTCTTAACAAAAAGACTTTATAACTACAGCCTCGACCCGGAACTTGAACCCAGGACCTCCAGATGTGCAGCCGTACAAGCTAGCTACTATATCACCGAGGCAATTACACATCGTAAGATAACTACAGCATGTATTATAATGCCAAGATGGAAGGTGAAGGTGAAAATGACCTTCAGATATAACTTTACCTATTAAAAAACCTAAGCATACGTAAAAATATGTACACCACAACAGATCACGAACTACGAGAGTACCTAATTACGTCAGCAACAGCGCGAGATTAAAAAAAAAATAATTTAAATAATTTATTTAAATTATAATTTTTACAATTAAAATTATTATTAATTAAAACTATCTTCTTGATCGGATCTAAATCTAATAGTAATTTTAATACTAATATTATAATGAGTTAAAGTTTGTGTGTTTGTAACGTTGTAGGGGATAATCTCTGGACCTACTGAACTGATTTAGATGAAATTTGGTAAGAAGATAGTTTGAGACCCTGCAAAGGACATAGGATACTTTTTATCCCGGAAATCATCCCTTAAAAGGGTGAAAATGGGGATGAAAGTTTGTATTGGGAATTGGGCTAGTTGAGCTAGTTTACACAATATTGCACCAGCTTTACCCCAGATTTAAGTTTTTGGAAATAGCTTAGTGATTGCGACCTCAGCTCTTCTATATTAGCTTTGAAGTACCTCTGTCTTTAAAATGATCCTAAATTACTTATGAAATAGTCAATACTTTGACAAATCAAAACACGCTGGTCTCCGAAATACGAAGTCACATTATAACATAATCTGGTAACGTACTTATATAATAACTAGCGACTCACTCTGGCTTTGCTCGGGTTCGTCCCTAGGTTGCTTCCCAAAACAAAATTAATTAATTAATTTGGTTTTAATTTTTTTTCGTGGGACCATATTTTTTTTCTAAAATAAAAGTAGCCTAAGTTACTCCTTATTACATCAGCTATCTGTCAGTGATAGTCCCGCCAAAATCGATCCAACCATTTCAGAGATTAGCCCGAATAAACAGACAGACAAAAATTGTAAAAAATGTTGTTTTGGTATATGTACCGTGTATACATCCATATGCATTTAGTAAAAAACGGTTATTTGAATATTACAAACAGACACTTCAATTTTATTTATCTGTATAGATGGTCGTAAATTACTTATGAAATAGTCAATACTTTGACAAATCAAAACACACCGGTCTCCGAAATACGAAATCACATGATAACATTATCTGGTAACGTACGTACGTATATAATAATAAATTCGTCTAACTCCAGTACAAAGCGTTACATTTGGCTCTATTGAAATAATTCAGTAACTTTGGTGTTCTCTCATTAGCCTCCATCATTTGTCATTTCACTGCTACATTACGATCCTTTGGGATATGACTGAAGTTTCTACTTCCCGTAATATATATCTCATTCTATGATATTATGGTAAATGATAAAATCAAGACGTATGAGGAAATTATTATTAGAATTGGAATATCCTATTTGTAAGAAAACTATTATTATTTAATTTTAATAATAACAAGTATTTTTTTTATTTTCATGAATGCCTTAAATTATATAATTATAAGTAGGTACTATCTCTATATTATATAAAAACAAGCGAAAAACAAAAACAAATGTATCCCACGGGAATCGTACATTTTTCCGGGATAAAAAGTAGCCTTTGTATTATTCTGATGTACGAGCTATATTAATGTACAGTTTCATTAAAATCCATTCTGTAGTTTTTACGTGAAAGACTGACAAACATCCTCACAAACTTTCGCATTTATATTTGTAGAATTTAATGTCCGTTTGTGCCAAACTGTAAATTTCCAAAAGTCCTTTGCTTAAGAGCATTTTTACATTGAAAGTTCTTCTGTTATCTATTTTGCTATAATTTGACATCACATGGTGTTGCGGCATCAATTTCTGAGTGACATTGGCGAAGTAATATGTACTTAACTGGTACGTTTTGAAGCCATTAACAAGATAATTGAATTGATTTTCATCATCATTACACCATCGCTATGATAATTGGTACTTAACTTCGATCCACTATTTTTTTGCTTTGAGAAAGAAAAAATCTAATATGACATGAAACTATCTTTTCGGATTATTGCGCGGATTATTCGTGAATATTTGACCTTTTAAATTTTCATCTACAGCTTGATGGCACGTTTGGCTCAGTTTGTAGTTACCCTACTTGTTGTGCCAACGGTCGCGGATTCGAGTCCCGCTGGGAGCATTCATTTGTATGATGAGTACGAATGTTTGTACTTCAGTCTTGGGTGTTTATATTTATAATATGTATGTATTTAAAGTTATACATGTGTAGTGTTTCACCTATGTGGTATCCATAACACAGGTCTTGTAGCTTACCATGGAACTAGATGGTGCTGTGTGTTAATGTCCCAACATATTTATTATTAATATTATCTAAGAAAATATTATGTGAACCATGAAATACTCGCATCATTACAAACAAATGAAACAAAAATTATATAATATTAATTAGTTTTCCTCTATTCACTTGTAGTCAACTCCCCCAAATATTTTAAACTTAATCAAAAAAACTTATGGATAAATGAAGTATTTAAGATATTGCTACTGCAATAAAAAGTAAGTCTATCCATATGTAATAGCCATTTTATTCTGGAATCAAATTACAAAAATAAAAAAAGAGTGGCACTATACATAAGTAAAATGATAACTGATAAGCTAACTAAACAACATAAACTTAATATGTAAAGCTACGGAACCCTCTGAGTACGAGTCAGAATCTCACTTGCTTGATTTTATTAATTAACATTTTTATAACATATCTATTGTAATAACATATCTAATTTCATAATGATCTTATTAATGGCGTCGTGGTTGAGTGCATAAGCGATCCTGCGACGCCCCAATAAGGGGGGGGGGGGGGGGGGGTTCTTTGGGTTTTAGTAGGTAGTACTGGCTATTCTAGCCGATGAGTCCCACATAACCACCTGTACCTATGCAGATGGTATACGTAAATGCATTTCCCAACATTAAGAAAAATAGTTTTATATATATTTAAAACTTATTATTGCATCTTTTACTGGATTATATTTATTTAGACCTTGTACATTACATTTATCGACCAAAAGCGGCTCAAAGTAGAGTACTTTGTCGCTACGAGTTGTTTCTGCAAAAAATATGGGTCAAACAGTAATTTAAAATGCATATGGAACAAAGATCAAGGGCGGACTGGAATGAAATAAAAAATATCTACATTTGCTTATTTGTAGGGTAAACTCGTTTTTACTACATTTTTCTTATCGATTTTACGAAAACAAGTAAAAATTACATTACTTTTTATAATCTAATTGATTTAACTTAGTTTACCTAAGAAATAAATAAATAGCAGTGGTAGCCCAGTTGTAACTTGCTTGGGAAACCAATTGAAGGGGTCAAATGTCGGTTTCGCAGCTCTGCTATTATCATGTGCGAATCATTTCCAACATGATTAACACTTGTCTTACGGTGAATGAAAACATCATGAGGAAACCTGCCTGAGAATCTAACAAGTTTTCGTAAGACATGTAAAGTCGTCCACGCACTTGGTCAGTGAGCCGAATTATGGCCTGATCCTCCTCCTATTGAAAGGAGGCCCGTAACTAGCAGTGATACGTGAAAAAGGGCTGAATACATTCAATTCCACAGACAACTATAATATGAATCTTCTAAAAAACCGTATGATATTAATTAAAAGTTATATTTTTCGTTACTTATACCAAATGTCAACACGATGTTCAGTGAAAATACGTTACGTATTTGACTTTGACCCTCATGAATTGAAAATAGGTATTTCCTTTGTACAAGATGGTAAACTGCAGACTGCTATAAAACTTTAATGTGAGAAAGTTACAAGTTGGAAGATTTATGCTACCGCGAGTAAATCGTACCGTTTGATGTTAATCTTAAGAGTATTAGAGAAGATTTTGATTTCTTTGCTTGATAGATAATGAACCTTGATTATCCGACTGCGGCAAAGGATGGTTATGTGTTTGACCTGTATACATGTACATATGTATGTATGTATGTATGTATGTTTGGCCCTATTTTCCCTCGTAATTACTAAACGGCTTAACTATTTTTGATGATTCATACGTTTGTTTTGATATTTATTAAAAAGAATATTCGTCATAGCTGTCGTATGTATTTAAATACATATCTCTTTGTGTAAATCGTATGCCTTAGAAATTATTTAAAGAAGCTCAGTTTTCTTAAGTAATGAGAGAGCGCTGCGTACCGTCATAAGCGAAAAGTTAGATTATAATTTTAAGCCCTTAATTCACTACACTATTACCGGGTCTTATTATAGAAGCAAAACGACTGTACAGATTTGGGTAGAATTCAGTACACAGATAGACTATGAACTAGAATAAAACAAAGGCTACTGTTAGTAAAATTTGTCAATTATGGCGCTACCTTATATGTACACTAATATTATAATGAGGCAGAATTTGTTGTTTTGTTTATTTGTCTGTCTGTCTGTCTATCTGTCTGTCTGCCTGTCTGTCTGTCTGTTTGTTTGTTTGTTTATTTGTTTGTTTGAACGCGCTAATCTGAGGAACTAATAATCCGATTTGATAATAACCCAATTTGAAAAATCTTTCCGTGTTAGATAGCTCGTTTATTGAGGAAGGGTCTATATTATGCTACTACCCAAGGGAGCAGAGCAGTAATATAATATATAGTCTATGTATTCCATACTAACTGTTAAAACGTACCTAGGGACGCACCCGAGCGAAGCGAGAGTAAGCCGCTAGTAGTATTATAAATACAAAAGACAACTAGGACGCAATTGAAAAAGCGAGGGGAATACCCTAGTTTATTATTTACAGGTTTATTCAACTTAGTTATATTTCATCGACATTCCAAAAGCTTCTCCTAAAGACGACCTTAGTTCAACCTTTTCATTTAATTGAATCCCTTCAGACTTCTGTGATTCATATTATATCATAGATCCGTAGATACGACAAATTTCATAAGTCGACTTTCATCAAATATTTACAAATAAAATTCACTGATCCTTCGAAAAAACTTGGGTAACATACGTTTTATCACAAAAAAGGTCCAAAAAAAGTAAACACAGAGCCTCTAAATCGATTTACTTTCAAGTTTCGCACAACTTTAAGAATACAACCAGTTTTTTGATAGAGAATATATTTGTGTGGTCTTGTATTATCATACAAAGTACGGACGCGGAAGGCGGAACATTTTTTAGACATAATGGGTGTTAAATATTTCAACTTGTCCCCCTTTTGGGAGATGTTTTATTTACATACTAGATTCAGCGCGGCTTTCGCTTGGTATTCGGTGAATAGTGTATTATTACTTGCTGTTATGTTATAAAACATGCAGCGTGACCTAAATTCACATAAGTAACTATGAACTATTACAATGAAAAAGCTAATCATTATGTACATGCATTTAAAATTTCAACTAAATGATAGAGTCGTAAAACAGTTAAATTTATTTAATATACTAAAACCAGATTTGAAAATATTTGAGATTGATTTAGTTAACATTCTCCCCAAGATTGATCTCACCTTCGCTTTACTTTGGGTTTGTCCCTGGACAAAAACAAATCTATCCCACGGGAACCGTACATTTTCCCAGGATGTTATATAGCCTATAGACTTCCACAGTTGACGGGCTATTTAATGCAAAAAGAATGCATTTTAAATCGGATTAATAGTTAATGAGATTAGCGCGTTCAACCAAACAAACAAACAAACTCTTCAGCTTTATAATATTAGTTTATATATTATCATAATTCTGAGTCGAATCTCTACATAAATATTTTTTCAAAAATCTTATTAAAATAGTCTTTATTGTCGACACAGAGGCCGAATCTATAGTTTTAAAATTTTTGTATGTCTGTTTGGGAACCCATCACGAGAGAGCCACTGGACAGATTTTAATGAAATTTGGTATGATGATAGCTGGTTAACTGGGTCAAGATATAGGATACTTTTTACTACGGAAAAATATCTTATCTCTGAGAAATCTTTACTAAGCGCGAAAACTGAAATAGTTCTATTTATATATGTTTTCCTAAAATTTTCTATAATCATTATGGTCTATATCGACCAACAACAATAATCCTATATATGTAACTATATATCCTATATATGCAACAATAGTCCTATATATGTAGTTTGTTTTGAAAAAATAATCACGCTTTATTTTGAAACAAATGAAATAACAAAACAGCTAACACCGTTGTTCATCAACGTGACTTTTTATCTTTGTGAGGATTAAATTTTTCGATCACACCGTACTATGTTCTATGGATTTTTGATGAAAAATTTTACGTTTGATAAATGCCGAAAATATTATGTAAATATTAGTTCCATTCTATTTATTCTTATGATGTCAAGTGGTATTACCACTAATATTTTCAATGCTTAAACACAGGTAACTCAAAGAGAAAGTGAAAAACATGGTGACTGTTTCACATAAAACTAAAATTTAAAAGAAATATATCATCAACTTCAATTGGTTGAGTAAATTCAAAATTAACTTAAACTAATTCATGATATCCCATCCCAAATTGAAAAGTTACGTTAAGGTAAGAAAAATAAAAAAATAAATAAATATGTTGGGATATTAACATACAACACCATCTAGTTCCATGGTAAGCTACGAGTAAGCATGGTAAGCTAGTTACAAATATCTACCACTAGTCACCCTCGCTTTGCTTTGGGTACGTCCCTAGACAAAAAGAAATCTATCCCACGGGAACCGTACATTTTCCCGGGATGATATATAGCCTATAGTCTTCCTCAGTTAACGGGCTATCTAGTGCAAAAAGAATTTTTCAAATCGTATTAGTAGTTCCTGAGATTAGCGCGTTCAACCAAACAAACAAACAAAGAAACAAACAAACTTTTCAGCTTTATAATATTAATCATATACGTACAGACACTTTTATTATATATATAGATTACTTCGCTAATGTCACGTAGAATGGAAAAAACACTCGGTTAGTTTTAAAAATTGTATCAAAAAATGTCAAACCGTTATGTTACAAAATAATAATATATGTTCCCATATTTTAATACATTTTCTTATTCAACGATTGTAAAAAAACATCTTAAAAGTTCATATTATAATTTACTTACATTCTTAGCACAAACAATATAAAAATAATATTATATTTTAAGGTAAAATTTATGTTTTATTCAAATACCTCATTTTTCATAAGGCTTTATTACCGGTTTATATTTTAGATGTAAGAATTAAGAAGAAATTTAACAAGAGCGGTGTGTTCATTAAATAAATAAACAGGCGGCTCAAACCCTACGGTGTAACACTTGTGTTAAGACCATAATCCAACAAAGCCAGGTCTTTCAGATCAAGTTTTTTGTTTACATTTTATATATGCACGTTTACGCTAATTTAAATTGTTGAATAATGTACGTATCGTGCAATTTGAAATACCTCTTTTAAAATGAAAATGCTTGTACATATTTTAATTTATTTGTACTGGCTTTATATTATTCTACCTTTTACGTTTTTATGATTTTTTTAATCGTTCCACTGGTACTGGTCAAGTACGGGTTGACAGACTTCACACGTTTTATGGAAACTACTTAGGTTCCTTAAAATATGTAGGCTTCCTCATAATCTTTTCTCGTGTCGTAAGGTGGCAGGACATTTTGAAGATGATTCGCACATGAAATAACAAAAGTAACAGCTACCAGAGTGTGAACCCGCATCACATGATCTTACAACCGAGCGTGTAACCACTGGGCTACCACTACAACCTATTTGGTTATAATTTTAATAATCCTAAAACCTTTTGGTAAACATGAAAATAATGGAACAAAGCTACATCTATAAATAATTATTTGGCATAAATATAATATTTGCTTTTAATTTGACTGCTCAATGGATCCTAGAATACTCTGATCATCACAAGTTACATAATCACTAATTGCGTTAGCAATTAATTTATATAAAAATTTAGGTAAGACATTTAAGAATACAAGCAGTATTCTTTAGTTGAAACGTAAATTATCTATACAGATCAAAAAATTGATGTATCTGTTTGTAATGTCAAAATAATAGATTTTAACTGAATGCAAATGAAAGCATATACGGTACTTATAAAAAAATACAACTTTTCTAATTTTCGTCTGTCTGTCTGTTTGTTCCAGCTAATCTCGGAAATGGATAGACTAATTTTGACGGGACTTTCACTGGCAGATAGCTGGTGTTATAAGGAGTAATTTAGACTACTATTATTTTAGAAAAAGAATTAGGGTTCAACTCAAAAATATTAAAACGCACCCAGGAACACACCCAAGCGAAGCGAGTGTAAGTCGCTAGTACCTAATATAAACATCATCAAACCTTAGACCTCCAACAAAGTAGGTAGCGTCAGTCAGATAAATGTTCTGTGCACTTTCTATACAATAAATTTTATTTTTCATTTCCATACTAGATATAGTAAAATGGATTTAGTATGTTATCCTTAAGAGATAGACATATGCCACCGCGGACTTTTTTATAGAACTTTTTAAGTTGTACAATACTGTAGTACATTATTTTGATCTATCTCGTAGGGTTCAGTCAGCGTTTGTAAGCGCAAAAAATGTGTTTATTTACGACATCACATTAGAAACCTCTAATATTATTAGTGTTTCTCTACTATATTATGCATGTATTATACATATAAACTTTCCTCTTGAATCACTCTATCTATTAAAAAACCCGCATCAGAATCCATTGCGTAGTTTTAAAGATCTAAGCAAATATAAGGACAGACGGACAGAGTATTTACATTAATTTTCCATACATTTTTCATTTAAACGTCAAAACTACTAAATTTTTATCACTAAAATATTCAATTACACACCCTGTCAACTCAACCCGCTTAAAATCAAGAATATAAAATTTGGAACTCCTAAACAGTAAGAAATACCTGCATTCAAAGAGATAACTAAATTTTCTCTTTCGAGAAATAAGATTAACTTTGAACGTTTGACAGTATAAAGTAAATGGGACCAAAAAGGGATTTTGTATAGAGAATTCTATACATATAATAAAATTCTAAATGAGTCGAATCTGTACATTAAATATTTCTTGAAAAATCTTATTGAAATAGTCATTATTATCGATACAGAGGCCGAATCTATAGTTTATAGAATTTTTGTCTATCTACCTGAGAATGCATTACGAGAAAACCACTGGATAGATTTTGATGAAATTTGATATGATGATAATAGCTGGTTATCCGGGTCATTAATAGGATACTTTTTACTGCGTGAAAATATCTCATCTTTGGAAAATCTATACTAAACGTTAAAACATAACTAGGAACGAACTAGAGCGGAGCGAGGGTAAGTCGCTGGTCTACTATATTTTAGTGAAACTGGTAGTGGAAAGTTTTCATTAGAAATGTCAATTGAATCTGTGAACTAGATTTGGCTTACAGCTTCACCTGCGTGTGTAAATATAGCATTATTACTCAGACTAAGGTGTAATATAGTCAGTATCATAGATCTAAAGCAATGAAGTCAAACAATAATGTTTTAAAAAACTATACAAATGACAGTATACTGAGTGATAAGTAAATAAATGCTAAAAATAAAAATAGGTAATCGATTTTAATATAATAAAGTTCTTTTGAAATGACATAAAGAAAACTATGTAATTACCTGCAAGGAATAATATTGTAACTCAGTGTTGTAGCAATTTGACTTAAAATATACACTAATTCTTTTTCTAAAACATTCATTCATTCAATCTGGTAGATAGCTGATGTTATAAGGAGTAACTTAGCCTAAGTTCTACCAATGGCAGTCCCGTCATAATAAGTAATAAGTCATAACGGCTGGATCGCAGCCGTTTCGGAGATTAGCCGGAACAAACAGACAGGCATTTTTTTATCAGTACCGTATAAACTTTCAAATGCATTTAGTAAAAGCTGTTATTTTGACATTACAAACAGATGCTTCAACTTTATTTATCTGTATAGATTATCTTAATTTACAATATTATTCTACTGCAGGTGTCGATATGTACATAATATACGTATGTGCTGTATACTTATGAAAATATGATCGCACATTGCTATTGTTCCACATTGCAATGAAGCGAGGAATCGACATGATTTTCGTACAATAATAGACTGCCGGGAATTTCCAAGGAAATAGGTACATTTTCCCAGATTTATCTATACTAATTTTATAATACAAATGTGAAAGTTTGAGTATGGATGTATGGATGTTTGTTACTCTTTCACGCCAGAACGGCTAAACGGATCTGGATTAAATTTGGCACAGATATAAATTATAGTCTGGAATAACACATAGCTACTTTTTATCCTGGAAAAATGTAGAGTTCCCGTGGGATAGAATTGTTATTGTTTTCTTAGAGGCAAACCCGAGCAAAGCGAGCGTGAGCCGATAGTTGTAATATAGTTTTCTCTTGGATACAGTGTTATTACTGTTAATTAATTTAAATATTGATGTACCTACCTAAAATGCTATACATTGTATTCAGCCTTTTTTAACGTCCCACTGCTGGGCAGGGGCCTCCCTTTAATACGAGGATAATCGGGCCATAGTCCACCACGCTGGCCAAGTACGGATTGGCGGACTTCACATGTCTTTCGAAAACTTGCTAGGTTTTCTCAGACATACAGGTTTCCTTCCGATGTTTTCCTTCACCGTAAGACAAGTGGTAATCAAGTTAGAAATGATTCGCACATGAAAATATCAGAGGTGCGAGACCCGGGATTTGAACTCGCTTCACTAGATTTCCCAAGCGAGCGCGTTACCACTGGGCTACCACTTCCTTTTATGCTATATGTATACATAATACATATTTTTTAACATTTCATCCTTGCCGTGAGATGTACATACGAGTATTATGTATATCTCCGACTGCATACTATATGTCTTCGTCAACTTGTTTTCATCTTTTTAGTTAGCTTTTATGCAGTCAGGTTATTTATTTCTATAATTTAATATTAATTTATTTATAAATAGCCCTTAAAAATCCAGTTTAAATTTACAGTTTCCTAATGAATGTACATTTTAAAGTCATAACATTATTATTTACTTATTTTTATTTACTTCTTCCAGCGACGAAATTCAAAGCCCTAGTTAGCTACAAAAGTTGAAATTACTTTCTTTCATATAATTTTCAGGTGCAAAATTTGCACATTTGCAAATGAAGGCGTCTTTTGCTCATTTGTTGTTTGAGATGACACTATTATATTCTGTAAACTTTCGTACTGAGTTTCTTTTGCATTTCACTCAAAGGGTGTTACGATTTAATTGCTAGGAATTCTGCTTAGTTTTTAATTAAACCCTATAAAAAATTAACCTTTCTGTGGAAGTATATTAACTTTTAGTAAAAACGAGTTTTCTTTAATCTTCTTTGTCTTGGCTTATTCTGAGTACTAGTGGTCGAATAGCGGTCAAAATTCAACTATTATTATAATTTGAGGAAAACATAAATGAGAATTTACTATTAATATAAAAAACTAACATTTTCCATTTTTTATTTATAACACTATAAAGCGGTAATAAAAATGAAAATCGGTTGTCAAACCGAGAAGAAAAAGGTACTGAACTATTTTATATTTGGCATTTGCATATCTATACATATAATAAAATTTTGAGTCGAATCTGTACATTAAATATTTTTTGGAAAATCTTATTGTAATAGTCATTATTATCGATACAGAGGCCGAATCTATTGTTTTTATAATTTTTGTCTGTCTGTTTGTCTGTCTTTGACCGCATCACGGATAAACCACTGGAAGGATTTTGATGAAATTTGGTATGATGATACTTAGTTATCCGGGTCAACATATACTTTTTACTGCGGAAAAATATCTGATCTCTGAGAAATCTATACTAAACGTTAAAACGTAAGTAGAGACGAACACGAGCGGAGCGAGGTCGAGTCGCTAGTCTTCAATATAAATAAAAAAATTGTATTATATTATATCCCATGTGAAGGCATCACCATATAGCGTAAAATAATAGACGTTTATACACCTATACGCTTAGTCAGTTCACCCACGTTTACAACGCTTCGGTGCACTCTGCGCTTCACTAAGCTTTGACCTGTTGATACATCGGTTGAACTATTACGTATCAAATTTAAGACTAACTTTTGCCTGTAGAATCATTCGATTATATGTTTTATATATTATCTAAAAGAAGTAGCATGAAATATATATAATAAATAATAATAATGTTGTATGTACATATGTATGTACATATTTACAATTGACGTAGATATCGTATATCATAATATGTGTGTACACACATACAGGAAAATATTCATCAGAACTGAAAACCTACTCGAAGTCGGTCATAATATTTAGCCCCGAAGTTTAGCAAAGATGCTTATTTATACATGATACGTAGATATTTCGTCCTCTCAGTAATTATTTGTCCAAAATTTGTCGTTGTTGAATTATTGACTTTTAAATGTCAATTTTATTAGTATAAAATACACATTTTATTAAAAAAGATCAAAAAGATGTATTTTACACGTAATACTGTATAAAAATCCTCGAAATGACTGACACTTTGTAATAGAGAACAAAAAATATATACACATACACTTTAAAATAGAGAAGAAAAAATCTCTACTGGAAAATACAACAAATGTCCGGGTTTGAATCCCGATCAGATACAAAGTTTTTGCTAAAATTTTTTTTTTGGTATTTATTCAAGTTTTTAGTTTTTTTTTGTCTTTTAGGTAACTAAAATTAAAAAGAAAATTGTACTTTTGACCAAAAAATCAGAGCGAAGCTCGGTCGCCCAGGTACTAAGTACTAAGGCGACTAATTTTGGGTAAGTCTTGTAAATTGATAAACTACAAAATGTAGTTTAAAGGACAATAGCATTTAAATTATAACGACGTTGCATTAAACGGACTGTACATTCGAGTTCACAAAATAGGAAGTTAATAGTACATGTTATTTGTGCATCGTTGATTCCATTGAATATGCTCGCTTTATAGTCTATTTAATATTACTAGTAATACTATAGTCTTTGGTAGAAATGTTAAATAAATAAATAAAAATGATCATGGTTTTAATACTCGTATGCATAAGATTATAATTAACTAGCGACTCACCCTCGCACCGCTCGGGTTCGTCCGTACTTACGTTTTAACGTTTAGTATAGATTTCTCAGAGATGAGATATTTCTAAAACTATGGATTCGGCCTCTCTATGGGTAATAATGACTATTTCAATAAGATTTCCCAAAAAATATTATTTAATGTAAAGATTCGGCTTAGTTACAATTTTATTATATGTAGGTACAGATAACCCATGCCTTGGAGGAACATTATCTGATCTCTTTGTGGTAATATAGAATTATCATTCAATTTGGATGCACATAGATATACTGAGGATATGCCCCTAGTTATATTTCACTAGCGACTCACCCTTGCTTCGCTCGGGTTCGTCCCTACCTTGCTTCCCAATACAAACTTTAATTTTCACCACTTTACGGGATGATTTCCGAGACAAAAAGTACCTTATGTCCTGCCCAGGGTCGCAAACTATCTTCTTACTAAATTTCATCTAAATCGGTTCAGTAGATTACCCCCTACAACGTCAAAAGCTCACAAATTCACAAACTTTACCTCTTTATAATATTAGTATAGATTAGCATTAATACGGGTCATTAATGCTAATGAAATATAACTGTAATTTCCCTCATACCCTAATATCATACCATGCATTTAATTACTAATATTTTGAAATATCCTCAAATTCCATGAGAATGGCAGGTACAAAAAGCTTATTTTATTTTTAAACTCATAGGATCCCTTTAAAATCACTTCGAATTATGGAAAATTAATAATAACTATTTAAAATATTTATGAAAAAAATAACTATATACTAAAAAAGAAACTGATAAGAATGCCACTATTTTTTTATAAATCGGAAAAAATGAACTTATTAACATATCTCGCATGTAAAGAATGAGTTTAAATGAACGAAACGATAAAAACTTATTTGCTTCAAATTCTTTTTAACCGACTTCAAAAAGAAGGAGGTTCTTAGTTCGATTGGTATTTTTTTATGTATGTACACCGATTACGCTGAGATTTATGATCCGATTTACGTGATTCTCCTTTAGTTTGATGCGGAATCGATGCCATTTGGTCCTATAAAAATTTAACATAGTTTGGCCCAGTAGTTTTCATTTTGTCTGATTTGACAAGCCCAATACGTTAGAATCGGATTTTAGAACCAGTTTTTAGTGTTACTAATAAAAGCGAATTTTAGTTTGTCAGTATTCATGCTTTCCTACTACTATTGTGTCTACACTAAAAAGGGCAAAATATAAACTTTTTAAGAAAAAAGTAAAAACCGACTTCAAAAAAAGCACTGAAAAGTAAAAAATAACTGATTAGTAGTTTTCATTTACTATAGACACCTAATCAGATATTTTCGAAACCCGTGTGCTTTGATTTGTATCGGCTGGCACCGACTTCGAAAATATCTGGAAATTTTTGGGACATTAACACAGAGCACCCTCTAGGCTTGTTATGGATACCAGATATTTAATACACTACACATATATATTCAATCCAATCTCATTGAGACTAGCCAACTGCGCAGGAGATATTATAGTGCACAAGCGTACGCGCAGACACATGTGCACTCTCTATTCCTGTCACTCTCATACTCCGGTGGGACGACTACTCGACACGACCGGTGAGAGTTAAGGCGCAGGACCGACGGCTTTACGTGCTCTCCGAGGCACGGGGGTGAAACACCGCCAACTTCCCAACTCCGGGCTGTTACTGAGGCTTACTATACAGAAAGACTCAATAACTAAACTTGGCCCGACCCGGGACTCGAACCCAGGACCTCAGGATGTGCAGCCGTACATGCTAGCCACTACACCACCGAGGCAGTTACAGCAGCATAACTTTAAATACACATATATTATAAATATAACCACCCTTGACTGGAATAGAAAAATTCGTACTCATCGCACAAATGAATACCCCCAGCGGGACTCGAACCTGCGACCGCTGGCACAAACACTACTGTCACTAATATGGCATCTAACATGTCAAACACGTTAAAATATAACAACAGTCCAAACAAATTATATGAAAAATGTTGGCGATTCATAAAAACGTGAACAAAAACGCAGTGTAAACCATTAGCCGTACAGATTGTCGCAGTCACAGACACGCACTCGGAAAGAGACAAATTACTCCCTCCCTGATTGAGGTCGGCTATACGTGTAATCGATCATTACTTATAGCTGGGTTATTTTGATTTTCTTTCTATTTCAAGTGATATTATTAGAGTTTTTGCAAACGAAAGCATATAATCTATTTTTAATATTATAAATATTAAAGAGTGTTTGTTTGTATGTCCTTCTTTCACGTCAAAACGGATTAACGGATTGATTTGATTTTTTGTGTGGAGATAGTTGGAGGGCTGGAAAGTGACATAGGCTACTTTTTACCGCGGGAGATTAGCTTATTCGTACGGAAAAATACGTTATAATAAAATCCAAAAAAATATTACTTGAAACTTGATATTGATGCTCTTTAATAGAATTAAATAAATGCGTTTTAGCATTTTTCGAAATTCATCCCATAAGGGGGTAAAATAGGGGATGAGTTTTAGTTCGAGCGAAGCCGCAGGTTCTGCTAGAAATAAAATAATAATTGGAAGTTAGTTAGACATTGACAATGACACCAAAAATTATACTACTAAAAATCACATCACTAAAGTTTATATGTATGTTTTTTACACCTTTACGCTCAAATGACAGCTATTATTAGTAATAAAAATTTTCCAATAGGTGAAGCTACCTGTATATATTTAATATTTTGAGAGACAGCGTTGCATTTTTGATAGTGATTTCAGGTCGCTAAATTTTGTGTACCGACTACACGTCATAGTCTAGATATCGTGAAGAAACCTGGCATGTCTGAGAGAACTTAGTAAGCTTTCAGAAAAGATCTGCCAGCTCGTACTTGGCCAGCGTGGTAGACTATGGCCTGATCCCCCTCGTATTGAAGGGAGGACCATCCCCAGCAGTGGGACGTTAAAAAGGGCTAAATACAAACGACGCAAACAGAGCCACGGGAAGACACTAGTTTATTTATGATTTACCTTCGTTTGAATATATGTACTCGTAACAGATTTAGTCCTACGTAGTTAAGATTATGCGTTTAGTTATTATATTAAGCTATAGAATATCCCATTTTGAATTTCGTATGCCAAAATTCCTAATTCTAGTTGGCTTGATACATTACGATTTAATATTCATGTTTAAGCCTATCACGTTCATGCCCTAGAGACAATGAACTGTCATCGCATTAGTAGCCTAATGGGGGATCAAATCAACATTTTATCTCGCTATATAGGTTTCAATGTATATTTAGAATATATAATTAAAAATTATAATGTAATTTCTTCAATTTCAGTTTTACAATTTAGATAAATTACCGAAAATACATAAAAATACGAATAATATTATTTTTTAATTCTTAATATTTATCATTGGTTGATATATATAACAAGGTGAAAAGAGAGGTCCCCCAAAAGAAGTACTAGGAGCAACCGTATGGTACACCGTCCACTAAAGTGGACCACCTCCCAGTGTATTTTTCTTTTTCGCGTATACCCGGATGGATTGTCAGACGCTTAATTCATTTTACTTGTTTTGGGCTGAACACGTCATTGGAAAATTATGAAGATTCTCTTCTTTCTCTCTCTCTCTTTTTTTCTCTTAGAGGTGCAAGACTCGGGATTTGAACCCGATCCACTGTGTTTCCAAAGCAAGCATGGTACCAATGTGCTAAATTTTACATATAGTGACGTATCTTAGTATAGCACAACCTTACTTTCTTCAAAATAAATTATATTTGACTGTAAAGCTTTAAATGGTTAACATTTACTTTTTATGGTTACAACTAACCTTATTTTACTCACTACACTGGTGACATGGTCAGAATAAGTTGCATAAGCTTCGTATAATACTAGGTTTAGTGCTTAAAAGGCGTTTTAGTACCACATAAAGTCGCGTGCTAACATATAAGGTACCTTCACAACTAGGTTACTACAATGTCAGGTTTATTGGACGGTCTATAAAGCATAAATAGTTAAGAAGCTTTTTACGCAGCTTTTTTCACATAAACTGGGTATTACAATGGACACAATATTTTTTTTACTAGTTGTAATAAATAAATCAAAGTACAAAGAATGAATGTAGTTTAGTGTTTCCTTTTGATCTTATTTGCATATATTTATAAATAACGCAACTCTGAGCCACTATATATATAAGCTATGAAATAAAAACTACGTATATATTTCTTAAAATGCTGTTTGTCTGATTAAAAATAATTTGAGCAAACATTTGAGCGCGCTTTTAATTTTTTTTTTTTGTGTAACATCTTTAAGCATTGCGTTTTAGGGTTAATTTACATTATTTTACATTTATTCATTTAAACTATAATAATTATCTAAGCACAATTGGTAACAGTTTTAAGAGAACTTTTGCATGGGATTATGTATCTAGTACTTTTTTGATTGATGATGCTCCTATTTAATTTATTTATGTCATCATTATTTATCTAAAATATAATAGTTTATAATTAAACAGCCCTCAGGACAAGGCCTTTGATGGATTTCACTTCACTTCCAAAAGCAGTAAAAAAATCTTATATTATACAGATATATATGTATTATTTATTATATTATACTAGCGACTCATCCTCGCTTAGCTCAGCCCATATATATATATATATATACATATACATATAGGTACAAAATAAACGGTTCTGAACTTTTTGGATTTTCCAGCTGTGTTTTCGGGTTTTCTCATATATTTTTTTATACTTAAACCACCCCTGACACACCTCGAACAGAACAAAAAAGAATTATACAAATCGATCCAGCCGTTTTATTAGCGAGACTAACGAACCGCAATTGATTTTTATATCAATAGATTATGTATTAAATATTTATTTTTTTAACAAAAAAATGTTCTTATACAGCGTGTTTTGTTCTTAATTTTTTTTTTTACTTTCATCACCAAACAATCTTTGATAATAAAACTAAGCAATTTTTATATAAAAAATATTAATTTCTTCAATATATGAACTGAATATTGAAATTGTAGACGGATGAAATGATTTTTTTTTTTATTAGGTACGGCCAGAATATTGCAATCACAATTCGTACATATTTATTGGGAATCATCAAAAAATCTATGGCCTATTCAAACAAATAATTGATGTGCACGTGAAAAAACAACTATAGTAGACACTTATTGAAAATTTGTACATTTGAAAAACTTTAAAAAAAGATTACTGTTTTTTTACGTTTCTCCTCATTTATTAGGTACTAGACAAAAACAAATCTATCCCACGGGAACTGTACATTTTTCCGGGATGATATATAGCTTATAGACTTCCTCAGTTAAAGGGCTATCTAATGCAAAAGAATTTTTCAAATCGGATTAGTAGTTTCTGAGATTAGCGCGTTCAACCAAATAAACGAACAAACTCATTAGCTTTATAATATTAGTATAGATTACACTACACTGATTCTTTATATTGACATTTTTTTATTTGTGAATCGATTGAAATAAAACATTTGCTAAATGTTAAGTAAAGCTTACAATATATTAGTGAAAACCGCACCAAAATCGGTTTATCCGTTTCTAAGATTAATGCACAAAAACGCACAAACAAACATATAAAAATTCTAAAAATCATTATTTTGGGTTCTGTTAAAGAATAAAGAAAGACCTATAATAGTTATTCTCAAATGTGGACATGGACAGACAGCGATCAGTTACACTTTTATTATATGTATAGATTATATAGTATAATTTGCCTTGGCAATGCTCAGTGGCCCTTGCTTAGGAAACCAAGTGGAAACCTGGTTTCAAATCCCAGGTCTCATATCTTTCATATGCCAATCATTTTCTACATACAACATATAATTTATAGGTTATATTTTTTATATCTAACACTATAGTTAATTTAAATCTATACTAATATTATAAAGCTGAAGAGTTTGTTTGTTTGTTTGGTTGAACGTGCTAATCTCAGGAACTACTAATCCGATTTGAAAAATTCTTTTTGCATTAGATAGCCCGTTAACTGAGGAAGGCTCTAGGCTATATATCATCCCGGAAAATGTATGGTTCCCGTGGGATAGATTTTTTTTTTTGTCTAGGGACGAACCCGAAGCAAAGCGAGGATGTGTCGCTAGTCACCATATGTATATACCTACTTTAAAACCATGTTAAAAGACATTATTTTTTATCCTTATTCATTTGAATGAAACGTAATTAAGCAATTAATTTCATTCAATCTAATAAAAAACAGGACTCTTATCGGTGGAAACTGGAAGTTCATCAAAAAGTAGCACCTATTGAACCGTCTAATGTTCAGTAAACTGGTAATAATACGATCGTGATATCAAATGTTATCGCTTCGTGAAATTTCGTCGTTATTTCTGATCTACTTAGTTCATTTATATACTTAACCTTTTTTTTGCTTTAAGAAAGTTATAAATAGAAAAGTTTTTCTACTTATATCTTAAGGCAGTGGTAGTCCAGTGGTAACACGCTCGCTTGGGAAACCGAGTGAAGCGGATTCAAATCTCGAGTCTCGAACCTCTGATATTTTCATGCGCGAATCATTTCTAACATGATTACTACTTTCCTTACGGTGAAGGAAAGCATCGTGAGGAAACCTGCATGTCTGAGTTAACCTAGCAAGTTTTCGAAAAACATGTGAAGTCCGCCAATCCGCACTTGACCAGCGTGGTGGACTATGGTCAGATTCCCCTCGTATTGAAGGGAGGCCCGGGCTCAGTAGTGGGACGTTAAAAAAGGCTGAATACATACATACATACTTATATTTTGTACTAGCGAGTCACCCTCGCTTCGCTCGGGTTCGTCCCTAGCTACGTTTAAATGGTTGGCATGGAATAAATAGACAATGTACTTACGCGATTTCCCGTGAGAATGAGATAATAATACGGTAAAAAACTACCTCCAACTATCTCCACACAAAAAATCAAAACAATCTGTCATTTCGTTTCGACGTGGAAGAAGGACAAACAAACAAACAAAATTACACTTACACATTTATAATATTATAGTATGGATATATAAATAGGCGAAACAGTTTAGTACCTTATTGTCCTTTATTTATCAACGTATTTTTTTTGCTCAGTTGCTACTAACGAGCTTTAGTGTTAGGAATAAAAACAATGGTTATGATCGAATTGCTAGCATGCACGGCTGCAGATCTAGAGGTCCTGGGTTCGAGTCCCCTTCTCCGTGCACGCAATTTTCGTAAAAAGGGGTATAAAGGGGTATTTAACTTTAATCCCGGCATTTATGGTCAAAATTTGTTTTACTACTGGAAGTCATTACTTGGAGTCTCTAAAGAAATATTTTATTATTCATATAAATATTTATATAGCAGTAAAAGCTTATGAATAACGTGCTCGCATAAAAACGGTTTTAACCCTGTACGATTACTGATTTTCGATTGTAAATCTTATTTTTACCAAATTGATTATATGCAAATATAATAAAGTTGTAACTAAGTCGAATCTGTACAACAAATATTTTTTGTAAAATCTTATTGAAATAGTCATTATTATCGATACAGAGACCGAATCTATAGTTTTTAGAATTTTAGTCTGTCTATCTGTCTGTTTAGAAACGCATCACGAGAAAATCACTGGACAAATTTTGATGAAATTTGGTGTGATGATAGCTGGTAATCCGGTTCAACATATAGGATACTTTTTACTGCGGAAAAATATCTCATCTCTGAGAAATCTATACTAATAATATAAAACAAAATATAAGAAAGAATATTATAATATTCTTAAAAAAGAAAGTTCTCTAAATTCACACGTATCAACTATAATATGTAAACTAAAGAAAATATACCGACATGTTCTCTTGATAAAGGTATTGTTGACTTGCTCTTTTATAAATGTCTATCAAAAAAGTTTAATATGCGCGGTTTCATATGTTCTTTTCCTTTTGTATCTAAAATATACGTATTTATTCTTATATTGATGAACTTCGAAAATTGCAGTCGTCTTTTTTTTTTTTTTTTTTATTGGTAGATAGGCTTGCGCTTGACGACAATCAACGCTGAAAAGCACTGATGAGGTCTAGGTTGGAGCGCGCTTGCCTATAAGATGCCTATTCACTCTTGCCTTGAAGGTACTTATATTGTAGGTGGCAGGAAACACGGATGCTGGAAGGGTGTTCCACACCTTAGCAGTTCGATTCAGAAACGTTGAACTAAAGCGTTTCGTGCGAGTTGGTTGGATTTCTACTACGTAAGGATGCCAGCGCTCACGGCTTCTTGCAGTTCTGTGGTAAAACGGTGAAGGAGGCACAAGGTTGTGAAGTTCCTGCGAACACTCCCCAAAGTAAATCCGATAGAAGATCGATAGATAGGCGACATTGCGTCGATGTTGCAAACTGAGCATTTTCACCTGCGTTAGTGATTGATCACCTATTATACGGCGGGCGCGGCGATCTATTGAGTCTAATGCATCGAGTTGGTACTTGGCAGAGCCATCCCAGAGGTGACAGCAGTACTCCATGGCTGAGCGCACCTGAGCCTGATAGAGAGCTAGACGCTGTTCAGGCGTGAAGTACCGTTTCACCTTATTCAGGATACCAAGTTTTTTGGCAGCTGTTTTGGCCTTTGACTCGATGCATTTCCCAAAATTGAGATTGGGTGAGATGTCTATGCCCAAGAGCTCAATATGGTCACTAATCGGGATGGATACACTTTGGAAAGTGGGAGCCAAGGTAAAGGGGCTCCTTTTTGCGGTGAATAAGCACGCTTGTGTTTTTTTTGGCATTAAACTTAACTAAATTGGCGTCACCCCAATCGGACACCTCCTTAAGAGTTGAGTCAATGCGATTCACCAAGGCCTCTCGTTGCTCAAGGATCTCAGTAGCACTGGCTCTAGAACTGGACAAGTATCTATCCGCAACAGTGCTGTCATCAGCGTACCCAAAGATACCGGTTTTTAGAAGATCGTTGATGTGCAGCAGGAAGAGTGTTGCAGACAGAACAGATCCCTGAGGAACACCGGCATTGATAGCCATTAGGTCAGATGAGCAGCCGTCAACTACCACCCGAAATGACCTCTCACTTAGAAAATCAGATATCCAGTTACAAAAGCCAGTGGGAATCCCATATGTCGGAAGTTTGCTGAGAAGACTGCCGTGCCAGACCCGGTCAAAAGCCTTCGAGATATCGAGAGATACGGCAAGTGCCTCACCGTGTTTTTCAATGGCTTCACCCCAAGTATGTGTGGCATACACTAAAAGATCTCCAGTAGACCGGTTTTTCCGAAAGCCGTACTGGTGGTCTGACAGGAGATCATTTTCTTCTAGATATGCTAGGAGTTTACTATTGACCACACGTTCCATACTTTCTTCCTTTATCAATACATATAATAAAATTGTAACTAAGCTGAATCTGTACATTAAATATTTTTTGAAGAATCTTATTGAAATAGACATTATTATCAATAGAGAGGGCGAATCTATAGTTTGTAGATTTTTTGTCTGTCTGTCTGTCTGTCTGTCTGTCTCTCTGCTGTTTGTCTGTCTGTCTGTCTATCTGTATGTCTGTCTGTTACCGCATCACGGAAAAACCACTAGAGGGATTTTGATGAAATTTTGTATGATGACAGAAGCTAGTTATCCGGGTCAACATATAGGATACTTTTTACTGCGTGAAAATATCTCATCTCTGAGAAATCTATACTAAAAGTTAAAACGTAAGTAGGGACGAACCCGAGCGGAGCGAGAGTGAGTCGCTAGTATATTAAATTGAAAATTTTAACGTATTGGAAGCGTGACTAAAATTTTGAAACTTTTTAAAAGTTTCAATCAAGCTTCCCACTAGACAAAAATAAATAAGCACATGTTATAAATTGATCCCACAGTATTGGAGGGAGAGAATTAGCATGAAGCTCGAAATATTAAAACACTCTATAGTTTATTTAAATGATAAATTATTCATTAATACGAATCAATCAGATCCAAGAGCTGTATCATTAAACTGGACAGCGGTTAATTACGATTCGTGTTCGTTTTATTGTTGCTAATTAATTTGTGGATTTCAAGTATTATTATTGAAAGAGGAGGCGATAGTATATTTTTATATGTTTATGGATAATATGTGGTAGCATGATAATATATAGGTAGCTTATAGCATTCCTCAAAAAACGGGCTATCAAATGCAAAATGAATTTTTCAAATCAGATTAATAGTTCCCGAGAGAGTTTAGCGCGTTCAAACAAACAAACTCTGTCTATGATATTAGAGTATATTTCTAAGAAATAAATGTTATCTATACCTACAAATAAAAATTAAATTAAAAATTTAAAAAAACCCGTACGCAATAACCTGCAAGGTATCTATCTGCTCATTGAAACTAATTATTGAACCCAAAAAATACGATATGTCTGCTGTAAGTTTTCGAAGAGTTGGGTTCTCTGGAGACCATTCTGATTACAGCATCAGGTCGAAGTTATCAATTGTCATTTAACGATTACACTGGCACGCGTGAAGCACTTAATCGAGTAAACATACGCCAAAATGCCTTACATCATTTTGGAAAAGAGCTGATACTCTTACACTGCAGGACCGATATCAACCAAACATAGCTAAGAACTACCGCAAGGAAACTGGCTTTCAAGTGAAAAAAACTACATGGAAATCGGTCCATTCGTTTGAGAACTACGATGCCACAGACAGGCACACATACACACACACAAACATACATTGACGTCAAACTTATAACACCCCTCTTTTTGCGTCGGGGGTTAAAAATAAATTTGTATATTTCTTAAACTAATAGAACATTGAACTGAAAATATACAGTAAAAATAGAAAGCTTATATTGCCGACGACATGTTCGGCTTAGTCTATAGATACCCTACTTGCTGTGTCAGCGGTCGCGGGTTCGAGTCTCGCTGGGCATTCATTTGTCTCATAAGCACGAATGTTTGTACTCAAGTCATGGGTGTTTATATTTATAATATGTATGTATATAAAGTTATATATGTGTAGTGTATCAACTATCTGGTATCAATAACACAAGCCTCGTAGCTTACCATGGAATTAAATGGTGCTGTGTGTTAATGTGAATAATGACGTAGAGACACATAAACTACTATTAAACAATGAAAGCACCTGAGTGAAGTAAGGATCTTCGCTAATGAATACATAAATATATTTACTAGCAAGACATTTAAGTTTTAAGTACTTCTGAGAGACGAATCTCAGCAGAGCATTCCACTGTACATAATTATTACAATATCTAAATAAATTTATTTATGAAGGAATATTTTAAGCTATTATGACAATATTTTAGAGTTATAAATATTCAAATGTAGGAAGCCTAAAAAAATTTTAGTCTAAAAACTTTTGTGACATATGTTCAGGCCTCGACGGACGCGACACAGTTTCTTGCCACAGATGTGTATTCATTTACATTTATATTTCACCAGCCATGGACCATTTTTAAAAACTTCATCCATATAAGCAATTTTGTTTTATAACAATCGGACTATCTATACATATAACAAAATTCTAAGTGAGTTGCATCTGTACCTTAAATGTTTTTTGGACAATCTTATTCAAAAAGTAATTATTATCGATACAGAGGCCGAATATATAGTTTTTAGAATTTTCGTCTGTCCCTCTATCTGTTTGGAAATACATCATGAAAGAACCACAGGACCGATTTTGATGAAAGTTGGTATGATGATACCTGGTTATCCGGGTCAACGTATAGGATACTTTTTACTGCGGGAAAATATATCTTCTCTGAGTGATCAATACTAAACCTAAAACGTAACGAGGGGCTAGTTATTATATAACTAAGTCGCTAATTATTATATAAATATGAAAGTTTGTATAAGTGTGTGTATATTTGTTACAGATTCACCTTGAAATGGATGAACGAATTTGGATGATCTAAATCTTCTCAAAGTTAAACTAATACAAAATATTCATTATATTACTGACCCCATTTAAAATTAATTATAATTTCTATAAAAAATATTCTACTTAAAAATCGATTAAAAAACCACATACATATGTACGTACCTTTTTGAAAATTTCTTCAAAAAAAATACAACTTCAACCTTTCACTGAACATTATTTTCTTTTTTATTAAAAATGAGCATACTCTTGACCTTCATCTTAGCTCGAAGGCATGGATAAGATCTACGATGTAGCGAGTTTGCCCAAGAGAAGCCTGTAGGTATGTAGGTACTCAGTACTTTTTAACATACGTCCCACTGCTGGGTACGGGCCTCAATACGAGGGGCCTCAATACAAAGGGATCAGGCCATAGTCCACCACGCTAACCAAGTGCGTGTTGGTGAACTTCACATGTTCCAAAAACTTGCTAGGTTCTCTCAGACATGCAGGTTTTCTCACGATGTTTTCTTTCATTATAAAGCAAGTGGTAATCATATTGGAAATGATTCGCACATGAAAATATTAGAGGTACGAGACCTGGGATTTGAACCCGCTCCACTCGGTTTCCCAAGCGAGTGCGTTACCACTGGGCTACCACTGCCTTATCAACATCATAACACAGACTCATCCTCATCTCGAAAAGATAATAACAAAGGATTTCCTTAAGCTAATAAAACTTATAATATGTTAATTTAATACATTATATATTCGCATACATCCGAGGAGCTTAGTGCTTCATGTCTTCATATCACTGCTATTCCAACGTAATACGTAAACATAACCTACTGAGCTTTGATTTGAATAAAGCTAAATAATTATAACTTCACTGACTGTTTAATTTAAATTACTATTATTAATACAAATGAATTGTATGTCTGTTGGCATGATTTTTTTTAGAAAAATAATCAAAAAAAATTCTAATTAAGCCATTATGTGAGTAAAATAAAAGGGAGCCAAAGCTTGTTATAAATAAATAAATATGTCGGAACATTATTTTTAGACATTATTTCTCACATTGACATTATTTCTCAGAGATAAGATATTTTCCAGCAGTAAAAAGTATCCTATATGTTGACCTGGACTACCATCTATCATCATACCAAATTTCATCAAAATCTGTCCAGTGGTTTTCTCGTGATGCGTTCTCAGACAGACAGACAGACAAAAATTCTAAAAACCATAGATTTGGACTCTGTATCGATAATAATGACTATTTCAATGAGATTTTCTAGAAAATATTTAATGTACAGATTCGACTTAGTTACAATTTTATTATATGTATAGATAGATATCTTTTATAAGAATAATTCACCATGTATGTATTGAGCTCTTTTCAACGTCCCACTGCTGGGCACATTCGATGCTTTCGAAAACTTGCTAGGTTCTCTCAGACATGCAGGTTTCCTCACGATGTTTTCCTTCACCGTAAGGCAAGTGGTAATCATGTTAGAAATAATTCGCACATGAAAATATCAGAGGTGCGAGACCCGGGATTCGAACCCGCTTCACTCGGTTTCCCAAACGAGCGCGTTACCACTGGGCTACCACTGCATTCGAATAATTCGCATTAAGTTTAAAATAACAATATAATTGTATAATTATTTATGTACACTGTACGTACTATGTCACATTTCGGTGCCGACACGTTATTCAATTTCGCAGACACGAGCGCGGTCTTGTATTAATAACTGAGTCTCTAAAGCCATTCTAGTACTTGCTGTTTAATTTAGTCACTAAGCTAACTAAATTAAAACAAGGTATATGAATTTTGTAGTGCTTAATGATTAATTAATGCCATTTTAATTCAAAATCTGATTAACATTTAAGGTCTTTTTGTTAGGCTTTTGTTAGTGCAATCTAAGTATATGATTAAATTAGCGATTAGGTATGTTTTAAGGAGACATATAGAATAGATAGTCGATCCCTTGTTTTGTGAAAAACAAAAACAAATCTATCCCGCGGAAAGCGTACATTTTTTCGGGATAAAATGTAGCCTATGTGCTATTCCAGACTATAATCCATCTCTGTGCCAAATTTCATCTAGATCCGTTCAGCCGTTCTGCCGTGATTGAGTTACAAACATCCATCTATCCAAATTTTCGCATTTAAAATATTTATAAGATTTTTGAATCAAATAACTTATTTTGTGAAAATTTGTATGTGAAATTTGAACGATAATATGGTAATTTTATCCTATTATACTTTAAGCTGATCTAATGAGGCTGAAGAGATTTAAGTAAAACTCTGCAGTTACTACCAATACAATCTTTAACTTTGAACTCATTCAATTTGTGTTATTAAGGTTCAGCACCCTATAGTTGGTCAAAATATTTTTTTTTTTCAACTATAGTTTGTTTATTATACAACACTCATCAACATATTATTTTCATAAACATTATTACTGTCCATATATCGTACCGCATTACCATTTAATAAAAACTTTTACATAACTCGACAATTCAATCCACATACAGAATATACTTAATACAAAAAATTGGAATACGAGGATTCAGATGTCTCAGCCTAGCGGTTGTAAGTTCGAATTCAGCACAAAGTATTTACCGCATCTAGATTATAATCAAAATCACAAGTTTCAGAGATTATTGCATAAATACAAACATACTTTATGATGGCATAAAAAATATCATATATGTATATATTTATAATATTCATATTTACCCCTTTTAGGGTAAACATCACATTTCGATATACGAGCAAGATATTTCACCCCTCACTACGGGTTTATTTTCATAGAAATGACGTGTTCTTGCCTCATTGTCTCCCACGAGACGTTGAAAGCTAAACCGAAATGGGGATCTCAAGTTTGTAGACTAAATTAGACATAAATTCTAACTAAAGGTTAAAGTATCTATTTACACATTCAATCTATTCTTATAATATAATAATAATATTATAATGAGGAAAAGTAAAGGCAGTGGTAGCCCAGTGGTAACGCGCTCGCTTGGGAAACCCAGTGAAGCGGGTTCAAATCCCGGGTCTCGCACCTCTGATATTTTCATGTGCGAATCATTTCTGTCATGATTACCACTTGCCTTACGGTGAATGAAAATATCGTGAGGAAACCTGCATGTCTGAGAAAACCTAGCAAGTTTTCGAAAGACATGTGAAGTCCGTCAATCCGCACTTGGCCAGCGTGGTGGACTATGGCCTGATCACCCCCGTATTGAAGGGAGGCCCGTGCCCAGCAGTGGGGCGTTAAAAAAAGAGCTGAATAGAATGAGGAAAAATTTGTTTTTTTGTTTGTTTGTTTGTATCGAATAGGTTCCGAAACTACTGAAACGATTTAGATCAAATTTGGTAAGATAGATTGAGACCCTGGGAAGGACATAGAATATATAGATAGTTTTATTCCTAAATCCTCCTTTCCTATTTATCCTATTTATCCTCATTTCTATAGTATTAAGCCGCGGGTTAGTTAATATAAGCATTTGAATTAAGTTTATGATTGTATACTGTATTCCATTCAATTAGTTGAAATTCAACTGGAAATTCCATTATATTGAGTATAAATTGAAAATGCAGTAACAAGAATACACTCCAACATCCACTAGGCGTAGCTTATAATGGAAAGAAATTTCAAAAAAGCTTTTCAAAGGGTAAGAATTTAAAATTGCTATCACAATTTGCTACTTAAAAGGGTATTCGTCATACCTTAGATCTATTCAATAGTCTAAATAGATAGATTTCATCAATGACATCAAATGTATTTTACGATTTCTTCAATAGAACGAGCATGTTAGTGAAAAGTGAATATTTCAACTGATGTATATATTTAATAATTTATATTTTTTAGATAATTTGTATATATTTTGATAAATTCAGGTTAGATTTTACTATTGTTTTTCATGTTTTTATTTACCTTACTATTTATTATTATAAATGTGAGTTTAGATGGATGTTTGGATGTTTGTTATTCAATCACACAAGAACGGCTGAACGGATCTGGATGAAAATTGGCACATTATAATTTAGAATAGTACATAGGCTACTTTTTATCCCAGAAAAATGTACAGTTCCCGTGGGATAGATTTGTTTTTGTTTTTCCAGAGGCGAATTCGAGCGAAGTGAGGGTGAGCCGCTAGTTATTTTCATATAACATCTTCAAAAACATGTGTTTTGACTTCAAAACCGAGAGAGTAGGTAATTGATTATATTATATGTATGTATATTTTTCGTCGATTGTGAATCGATTTGTATAATACTTTTAGTATTAAATATGTCACGGGAAATGGTAAATGAAAATTTAATAAATACATCCATTACTTAGTTTTTTAAATTATTTTGAAGATTGTATACTTTTTTAGCTACAAAGTATAATTTAACTGCAATCACGAAAAATTTGTTTTCAATAAATATGTATACCGATCTAAAAAAATGACCATAATTGATCAACAATTCATTCGTCCACAAAGAAGTGATCTATCTTTTTTAAATAAAAAAAAAAAACATAAATTTTCATACGATATATTTATTGCTGGAACCTTAAAAATAGAAGGCATTTTACCAAACATTTAACAAAACAGTTATTTATGAGGGCTCACTTCTAATGTTTACAACACTGTTATCTCTGAGTAATTATTTCAGTTTTAACTGAATATTATTCTTCTTTATCAGTAAAAATTTTCTTTTAGCTCTTTAATTCTTCTGAGAGACGCTTATTTATCTATACATATAATAAAATTCTGCATTGAATCTGTACATTGAATATTTTTTGGAAAATATTGTTGAAATAGTCATTATTATCGATACAGAGGTCGAGTCTATAGTTTTTAGAATTTTTGTCTATCGAGAACGCATCACGAGAACACCAATGGACAGATTTTGATGAAATTTGGTTCGATGATAACTAGTTATCCGAGTCAACATATAGGATACTTTTTACTGCGGAAAAATATCCTATCTCTAAGAATACTATACTGACAGTTAAAACATAAGCAGGGACAAACCCGAGCGGAGCGAGAGTGAGTCGCTTCTATATTATATTACTGTGCAATATAATTCATAATCTTGGTTTTACCGAGCTTTTCTTTTTATTTGCTCTTACTATTTATGTAATTAATTTTTTTAATATTATAAAATATGTAAGAACTATTTATATCTCTGAATGATTTTTACTCATTACTAGCGGCTCACCCTCGATTCGCTCGGGTTCGCCCCTAGATGATTATTTAAATTGACATAACTTTTTTATTTAGGAACCGATTGAAATAAAACAAATACTAAATGTGAAGTAAAGCTTACCACAATAAATTAGTGAAAACCGCACCCAAATCGGTTAAGCCGTTTCTAAGATAAGCGCGCACAAACGCACAGACAAACAGACAAAAAAACTAAAAATCATTGTTTTGGGTTCTATTGCGTTAATAAAGATCCCCAATAATAGTTTTTCTCTAATATCTTCCATGTACAGACAGCGATCAGTTACAATTTTATTACATGTATAGATTACGAGTAAACCGTAATAATACTTTTTACTGTCGTTAGTTGTAATGTTTCTAATATCAACATCAGATTATCTCCCGTTTCTTATGATATTGCCACCAGTAGGTAATCTTTTCTACAAAAAAAAAACAACAAATTTAGTATGTATTACGAAAAACCTTACACTTGAAATACACGAATAAACGTAAAATTACATAAAAAAGATTTATTAGTCCAACGATAGGGAGACGTGAAAGTTTTGACAGACCATTCGTCTAAATTAGCCCAGCCATATAGAAACTGTCCTTATATAGCTTTTTGTATGTAGCTTTCCATTTATATCTTAGTTAACTTTAAAATGGCTGTGAAGTTAAGTTTAAGGAGTTAAAAGCTATTTTAAGCTTTTCAAATCCCATAGTATCTAAGACACTTAGTGTTTGTGAAATTACTTAATACAAAGCTTTTTTAAGGATTTTCTTATATTGATGGTCAAATAATTGAACTGATTCATATACACAATGTGTGTGAAACTAATGACTTACGCTTGCTTCTCTCGGATGCGTTTTAGGTGATTCAGTGATTTTTTTGATTGAAAACTTTAACTTTTATTTCAAACTAGCGACTCCCTCTCGCTCTGCTCGGGTTCGTCCCTAGTGACGTTTTAACGTTTAGTATAGATTTCCCAGAGATTAGATATTTTCCCGCAGTAATCTTATATGTTGACCCGGATAACCGGCTATCATCATACCTTTCATCAAAATCCCTTGAGTGATTTTTCCGTGACGCTGTCACAGACAGACAGACAGACAAAAATTCTAAAAACCTCATCCTCTGTATCGATGATTCAGCCTCTGTATCGATCGATAATAATGACTATTTCAATAAGATTTCCCAAAAAATATTTAATGTACAGATTCGGCTTAGTTACAATTTTATTATATGAATAAATAATCAAGCAGTTTAACAAATATTACAAAATATTCGTAGTTAAAAATTCGTGTAAAGATTCTTTGTGTATCAAAACCAATCATACTCTTAATTTTTAGCGTGACATTACAAAGGTCCAAAGGTCAAAAAATATTTACTCACTATACATAAATCGTTAGTATAATTATACATTTTTTACATTATCTTATCTTATTATATTAAATGAAGAATGCTTGTTATAATAAATATTTAATTTATATTAGACAGTGGTAGCCCAGTGGTAACGCGCGCGCTTGGCAAATCGAGTGAAGCGGGTTCAAATCCCTGGTCTCGCACCTCTGATATTTTCATGTGCGAAGCATTTCTAACATGATTACCACTTTTCTTATGGTGAAGAAAAACACCGTGAGGAAACCTGCATGTCTGAGAGAACCTAGCAAGTTTTTCGAAAAACGTGTGAAATCCGCTAACCCGCACTTGGCCAGCCTGGTGGAATATGGCTTGATCTCCCTCGTATTGAAGGGAGACCCGTGCCCAGCAGTGGAACGTTAAAAAATATTTAAAATATATAATGTGTGTAAAATATATAATACCTGTGTTATGGATACCAGATAGTTGATACATTACACATATATAACTTTAAATACATACATAATATTATAAATATAAACACCCATGGCTGGAGTACAAACATTCGTGCTCATCACACAAATGTATACTCCCAGCGGGACTCGAACCCGCGACCGCTGGCACAGCAAATAGGGACACTACAAACTGAGCCAAACGAGTCGTCATATTTAAATATCTCTTAAACGGCTCTAACGATTTGGATAAAATTTTGCATTTAGATAGATTTTTATTTTACAAGTTTATCTACATTGGTGTATTTTTTTAAAAACGTATTTGTTATAACTTTTTTGAAAAAACTCCAAGCGAAGTTCGGTCACCCAGATACTTTACTTAATAATATACTAGCGACTCACCCTTGCTTAGCTCGCTTCGTCCGTAGGTGATTCTTTAAACTGACATAGCCTTTTAAGTGAAGCTTACCACAATACATTAGTAAAAACCACCCCCAAATCGGTTTAACCATTTTTGAGATTTGCGTGCACAAGCGCACAGTCAAACAGACAAAATTCTAAAAATCATTGTTATGGGTTTTACTGCGTTAATAAAGACCCCTAATAACAATTTTTCGTACATCTTCCACGTACAAACAACGATCACTTACAATTCTATCATATGTATACATAGATGACATACTCATATATTACTGAAAATATAAGCTTTTAACATCCATAGTACAAACATTTAGAGCAAAAAGAATTTGGAGACGCTAAAATAAATAATGTACAGTGCCAAATATTTTACAGTTGGACATGTTGCATCGTTTCTAAGTAGCTCGTAAATCGTGACCGGATTTAATACGACACTCACTTAAGACTTGCCTTGAGAGCCTCATTCTGAACTGGTTGCCAACATCCAATGAACCAGTAATTAAAAAGTAGAACCACTCATGCTTTGAAATGATAACTGGTAATCACGTATTTGATTACCGCTTCGAGCAATTAAATGCACATGATATTATTTTTAGGGTGGAATACGTAACCCTACGCTTAAAAATAAGATGTCTTTATTTCAAATGCATTTTCACAAGGTAAAGGATAGAAGAAATGGCTAAAACTATTTTTACTACCCAACTCCATCCATTGATCCATCCATCCAGTGAGACTGACTTTTTACGAAATTTTGTGTAGTGATAACTTATGTATAGCTCAAGTCAACATTTAGGATACCTTTTACTAAAGGAAAATCTTTCATTCCATAACAATAACTGGTTCTATCGAATCGTCCTTAGAAATTAACATGTCTAACGCTGGCTAAACCTTAAGAGATGATATAAACAATGTGCCAAAAAATTGTAGGTCTTACTAAAACCTACAGAAAAATCTGCAATAGCATAAGTCTTTATCCCGAGCCCGTACCCGAGCGAAGCGAGGAAAAGTTCCTAGTATTAAAATAACACATTTAAGAAATAAACCAACCACTATCAAAATTACAGTAACTAGAAGATTTCAACTAAGCCTAATTCCTTTTAGAAGATAAAACCCTGAAAACACAAAAATATACTAAAATGGGTCAAGATTGGGTATATTATATGCAGGTATTTAAGAAGACACGTGATCAACCCTCGTCCACTAGAATTGCCCGTCCTAAATAATTCTTATCGTACGGCTACGGCTAGCGACGTGAAATACGAGAAGAAATTCTATCACACGCATTTTCTTAGTAATTTGTCGACTGGTACCTAATTATTAGAACATTGGTAGTATTTTTTCTCTGTTGGTTTGGAAATTGGGTTTTGTTCCTTCACGTTGCTACCAAGTGATGTTTTTAAGAGTAAAGTATATAAGGGACACTTGTTCCGTTGTAAGTCTATTATTATTTCTATTTAAATTTGAATACATTATGGTTGTGTATGTCATACTTCCTACTAATATTATAAAGAGGTAAAATTTGTAAGTTTGTGAGTTTGTTTGTAGGAAGTAATATCTGGAACTACTGAAACTTTAGATGAAATTTGGTACGAATATAGTTTGAGACCTTAGGAAGGACAAAGGATAGTTTTTATCCAGAAAATCATCCTTTAAGAGGGTGAAAATGGGGATGAAACTTGTGTGGGGAATCAACTTATGGACGAACCCGAGCGAAGTGAGAAGGAGTAGCTTGTATGTAATAAATGAAGTATTTGACAACTATTATTCTGTAGTAGACCAGCATGGTCACGGGTTCGAGGTTTGTTTAAGTTTATCATACATATATTTATTTTGCTTAAATTAAAGTGCACTTTTTGATAACCCCCATTTTAATTATTCATCAACTTTATTATTTTTATTTAGTGAAGGACAGACTAAAGCGTCAACAATTAGGTAAAATATCTAAATGAGATAAAATTTGTTTTTCCTAGTATCTTTCGAAGTATCCTATTGTCAACTTCCTGGATCCATTATCAGTGTCTATATGGGACATGAACTATTCTAGCATGATTACTATACTCTTACTTAGTGAAGAACAGACTGAAGAGCTATTAATGTCTGTAATTTCTTTATTGAAAGTGGATCATAATATATTATGAAATTAAGTACTTATAAATAAACTACTTATAAAAGAAAACTAATAAATATATAGATAAAAAATAATTCTACACTATAACTCTGTCTAATAATAATATTTTAACATAGTGACACCCATGCCCACTGCCCAGCAGTGGAACTATAATTGTTTATAATAAAATTTTATTATAAGCTAGCAACTTACCCTGGTATTGCTCGGGTGAATCCCTAGGTACGTTTTAATTTTTTTTAACAAAACCCTAATTCTTTTTCTAAAATAAAAGTAGCTTAATTTACTCCTTATAATATCAGCTATCTGCCAGTGAAAGTCCCATTAAAATTGGTCCAGCCGTTTCGGAGATTAGCCGGAACAAACAGACAGAAAAACAGACAAAAAATTTAAAAATTGTGTTTTTCTTATAAGTGCCGTATATAATTCCATATGCATTTAGTATAAAGCTGTTATTTTGACATTACAAATAGACACTTCAATTTTATTTATCTGTATTATAAACAAAACACTATATGGATTACTTATATACATATATGCTGGTCAGGTATTCGTTATGTACGTAGCAAGGATGCTAGTTGCATTCCCACACAAAATTGCAATGCTTATTTCGTAGGTGAAAAACGAGCCAATACTCTTGATCTCAAATCTCAATAGAAGCAGCTGAAAGTATACTCATGTAGGAACTCACATTAAAATATTGAGTACTAAGGAAAATACTCTATATTCACATGTAGTATGCCTTAAAATGTACTTTAAATACTGGTACCGCTGTATTGCATTTAATTTTTATTTTATTTTTTTATTTTATTTATTTATCCCAAAAAAGAATGACAAGTGTCGAAAACAACAAAACTATATGACTATAAAAGTATGTATAGTTTTGTTTTACAAAACTTTTATTATATAATATAAATGAAATGATTTATTTATTTTGTAGTAAAAAAAATTGCATGCATGTTAATGTATACAAAAAAATATGTTTCTTATCATTTGTTCATAAAATTCAAGAGGTTAATCCATGTTGCAATAGTAGATTAAGTATGTATATATTTACTGTTTATGTGAGAAAATGGCTTTTAAACGTTTAGTCTGAATAAGATCTATTGAAACATAAATTAAACGTATTAATATTAAGATATTTATAGGAGCAAAATTTACTTATCTTACATTCTTACTTGTATAATTATGATATAAATTTTGTCATTTATTCATTCAGTGATCACTAACATCTAAACTAGGCCGAGCCTTTAAAATTAATGTACTTAATATTGTAATAAGCAGGCTTGAACCATGCTGAAGAATAGACGTCGAGACAGTTGTCATCCTATTCTTTCACCGTAAGGCAAGTGGTAATCATGTTAGAAATGATTCGCACGTGAAAATATCAGAGGTGCGAGACCCGGGATTTGAACCCGCTTCACTCGGTTTCCCAAGCGAGCGCGTTACCACTGGGCTGGCTGGGCTGTGTGTTAATCTCCTAACATATTTATTTATATTTTTAAGGAATTAAACCATATATATATAGCAAGTGAACCCCTGATCCTGGCTCGTAATATAAAAATATACCACAGGTACCTAGTTGACAAGCTCTGATGATATTTCTAATACTTAAATAGATAAATATAAACTAGTACAACCTAAGCCTTTACATGCAACGGAACAGGACCTGCATTTCAAGTTGAACAATTGTCTGTTCGAGTACTATTGTGTAGAGTTCGCTTAAAATCACGTACGCTTTGAAGGTGTAGTTTTGTTAGGGATTAAGTTTTGGCTCCAACCGCATTCAGTACTTATCGAACTTGAAATATGATTAAATATTCAAAGATGGCATCATTTATTAATACTTGCAGTAGTCGTCATTCGTAATCATTTTTTATTTCATTCTGCAGTATTGAAGCTATCTTTGTCTAGTTTGTACCAATCATGTAGCCTGTGTTCATCGGATTTAAAAAAAGGACAGATGGCTTTTCTGAGGCATTTGTGTTGATGTTTTTTTTTTTTGCGGTATTGGGAATTTGATGGTGTTAATTCCCTGTGAGTAAAATGTATAGCTGTCGATATAATTCAAACACCTGGATCTCTCTCCAATAGTGTTCTCGTCAAATTAGTTTAGGCATAGAATTATTCACTATAATAAGCCATAGTTGACGACACGTTTGACTCAGTTTGTGGTTACCCTACTTGCCGTGCCAACGGTCGTGGGTTCGAGTCCCGCTGGGGGCATTCATTTGTGTGATGAGCACAAATGTTTGTACTCCAGTCATAGGTGTTTATAATATGTACATATGTATTTAAAAATATATACTATGTGTAGCGCATCAACTATATTATGGTGGAACCAGATGGTGTTGTGCGTTATTGTCCCAACATATTTATTATTTATTTATATTCACATAGATAGCTTTTTTTAATATGCCAATACCTTCGGCACCAAAGCTTCTTCTTTTTGATCAAATCGAATTTCTTGTGGCACAAATAGACATGTTGCACTATCTTATAACTTGCAAAAATGTCATTATTTTAAAATAATATACTCAATTCGAATTAATTATATTCTTAAGTGACAAAAATGAAAGCCATAAACTAAAAAGTGTAGATTTATATGAAAAATTACTTATTATGTTTTAAAACAATCTTCTTTTTACAAATACATGAGGCATTTTAATTTACGAAATTCTGGCGCAGAAGCTTTATATAATTATTAAGAATAATTAATGTTTCATTGAGATCTTAATAAGTACTTCCTAAAATTTAAGTACTTGGTAGAAATTAGTCTAAAAAGGGTAGAACCCTTAAAATTAAATTAGCCCTTACCTCAGTCCAACCAAATGTTTAAGCACTCCAATAATTAAAAATAATTCACAGTACATCCGATTTTATTAAAAAGGATTATACTTTAACCTTTACTTATTCTAATTGATAATATCATTTTTAATTAGTCTAATATATATATATATATATATATATATATATATATATATAATATGCTTAGCTAAATATAAATTTTTACAAGATATAAAAAACATTTTTTATATCTTGTAGAATTACCGTCACTTAGCATCAGCAGAATGGCACCAAAAGGACTTAAAGGAATATAATATGTTGGGACATTAACACACAACACCATCTAGTTCCATGGCAAACTACGAAGCTTGTGTTATGGATACCAGATAGTTGATAACCTATACATATGTAACTTCAAATACATACATGTTATAAATATAGACACCCATGACTGAAGTACAAACATTCGTGCTCATCACACAAATGAATGCTTCCAGCGGGACTCGAACCCATGACCGCTGGCACAGCAAGTAGGATCACTACAAACTGTCGTCGAATAAAAAAATATAGTTGAAATCCGTCTAGAGGACATTATTGTAAGTTAAAAGCGAGTTAAATTCTTTAAAATTGTTCATTGTTGAGATTCCACAATATTTAAAAGTTATCGTCTTCAGCGTATAACTCAACATTATATTCCCAAAGGCTCTTCATCGTTAATCTAGGACAGGTGAAATTAAAAAAAAAACTAAGATTTGAAATATATTTTAGATGGAAAAATAAAATTTACATATGCATATCAGGCATTGGAAAGTGGCCAGAGCTAAGCTACGTTTCACTTACAAACTTAGGGCTTTTACACACATTTTTATATCGATATAATATCATAAGTACTGACTTACTCTCAGCCCGATCGAATGCAGTTCTAGTTACCTAACAGAAACCAATGTAAATAAATATAAATAAATATGTTGGGACATTAACATACAGCACCATCTAGTTCCATAGTAAGCTATGAGGCCTGTGCTATGGATACCAGATACTTGATACACTAGACAAATATAACTTTAAATACATACATATTATAAATATAAACACCCATGATTGAAGAACAAACATTCGTACTCATCACACAAATGAATGCCCCTAGCGAAACTCGAACCCGCAACCGCTGGCACAGCAAGTAGGATCACTAAAAACTGAGCCAATCGTGTCGTCAAAATATATTGTTATGTAAATGTTACTCTAAGCAATTGTCCGTATTTGTACCAAATTTTACAAAAAATCGTCCAACCTTTTTAGCGTGAAGAACTAACAAACATTATATACTTACACCTAATAGTAGTAAGATCATTGCAATTATTTTTAAGCATTCATACAGATATATTTGAAATATAACCATCAACTCTTGCTTAATTTCGGCCATCTTTACACCTCTTACCAAATTAATTTTTATATTAAAGATTTTTTGGTTTTTTATTATATTAAAGGGGTGAATGTTGATATGACGAGTAATAAGGGAGAGTGAAGGACCGCAAGTAATTTGGGAAATGGGCAAGGAGATGATGATTATTTTATTTACAATTATACATTTTATCGGTAAATGCCAAAAATAAATAAAATAAATAAATAAAGAATCTCAAACATTTATTAAATACTAGCGACTCACCCTCGCTTCGCTCGGGTTCGTCCTTAACTTGGATATAGTAAAATGGATATAGTATGTCATCCTTAAGAGATAGAAATATGTCATTGCGGACTTTTTTGTAGACTTTTTTAAGGTGTACAATACTGTAGTACATTATTTTGATCTATCTCGTAGGGTTCAACCAGCGTTTGCAATGTAAGCGCAAAAAATGTGTTTATTTACGGCATCACATTAGAAACCTCTAAAATTATCAGTGTTTCTGTACTAGATTATGCATTTATTATACATATTAACCTTTCTCTTGGATCACTCTATCTATTAAAAAAAAACGCATATATAGGGACAGATAGCGGGAAGCGATTTTATTTTATACTATGTAGTGATGGTAATAAATAAAACTTTTCTTTTTTTTCTAGAGAACTTATAATTTTTCGACGACAAAACTATTTACCACACATAAATAGTATAGGGTCAATGTTTGTTCATGTGGGCTAATTATAAGACTTAAGCATCTCTAACGAACATAAATTATTAAAGGCAGTGGTAGCCCTGTGGTAACGCGCTCGCTTGAACCAAGTGAAGCGAGTTCATATTCCGGTTCTCGCATCTCTGATATTTTCATCTGCGAATCATTTAAAACATGATCACCAATCGTCTTACGGCGACGGAAAACATGGTGAGGAAACCTGCATGTCTGAGAGGGGCTCGCAAGTTTTAGAAATACATGTGAAGTCCACCAACCAGCACTTGGACATTTTGGTGGACTATGGCTTGATCTCTCTCGTATTGAAAGAAAGCCTGTGCCCAGCATTGGAATATTAAAAAGGACTGAATACAATACGATTATTAGATACGGCAATTTAATTATTCAAGCTTTATACAGGTTTTACCGCAGACCTGAATTAGTTATAAAATATTTATTTTTAATATCAATCTGTATGCAAGAAGCCTTATTTGTACAGTTCGAACGAAAATTGAGGCTGCTATTGAAATTGCATTGAAATAGCAATATCGTCTCTTGTAACATGTCTATGGGGCATAATGTGTGCAGATTTAGCAATACTCGTGAAAGAAATTGTTGAGATCAATACTGATTTCATATACAGTACCTGAACAACCGAGGTGCAGCAGTGGACGTGTTTTGGCTAAAACAAAACGACGACAATACTACTTGTTATAGTAATGAAAAATATTGTAAGGAAACTTGCCCGTCTGAAGGAACCTAGCAAGTTTTCAAAAGACAATATGCACAGTCCGCCAACCCGCTTTTAGCGTGGTGGACTATGACCAGAACCACCTTTAAGGGGAGGCGTGCCAAGCAGTGAGACATTAAAACTTAAAATTAAATTCTTGTATACTTGTGTTCGTAATTCTCCTACAAAACAGCTTGACCGATTTTGGTGACAATAAATAATCGATTTTTTGTTTATATTAATGTTTATATATAGGTAGCCCCACCTGGATATTTTTTTCATATAATTGGACCAGGTAGGTGGCAATTGTCGAGATCTAGAAAAAAATATAAAGAGCACAAATTAAATTGAAACGACAGTACACCGTTAATAGGAGCAGATAGTTTCTATATAAAAACTAATACTCTTCGATGCTGTGTGTGAGAGAGATAAATTAACGAACATAGCAATGACTTTGGAATCAAAAAGATAATAACAGTAATAAACATCGTAATTGAGGAAAATATTTACTTAAGAAATCATGTTAATTGCTTTATTTTTTTTTATTTTTTTTTTGTAAGTGAGATATTATTTTTGTTGTTCCGTTATATTGTAGATATTTTATTAAAAGTTTACTTATGATTAATCGGATAGTGTCTAGTTTCAAAAAGAAAAACGTTACATCTGTTGATTACAAACGTATTCAGTGTTCTTTTATTAACAAGATTGTAGTTTTTATTCTATAAAAAAAATCTTATATCGTGGAATAAATATTTTTTTTTAATATGATCACGCCTTACTTTATACTACAGACAACTCAATTTTTATCATTGTATTTTATAATTGTCTTAAATTACATTCGCATGTCTCAAACCTACGTATATATGTACAGGGTGGATTTTTGAGACGGGACTATAAGGGTAGGTACCTTAAATACTATAGTTACAGGAAAACGTTCCTAAGAGACCATCCATAACTTTTTGAGATATTCTGAACTGCATTCACAGATTTTGAAAAAAATGTCCAGTCAGTGAGAAAAATGCTTAAATACGAAAAATTTTTTTTTTCATGTCAATCGATCCTATTTCATATAGAGATCAAAAGACTCTATGGGACCATTTAAGGTTTGAGTGCTAGAAATGACAGAAATCGCAAAAATCTTTTCCCATACATTTTGTATGGAAAAACGTTTAATCAACTCGAAATACTCTTTGTTGCCAAACGGTCCTATTTTTTAATATGATCACAAGACTCTTTGAGGCCAACTGAAGTTTGAGTACAGAAACTACGGTAAATCACAAGACCGGGTTTACAAGCAGGCATTTTATGCAGCGGGGACAAGATATTTTTTTTTTTTTTGTTTTTGTTAAAGTACTCAAACCTTAAATGGTCCCATAGAGTCTTTTGATCTCTACATGAAATAGGATCGATTGACATGAAAAAATTTTTTTCGTATTTTAGCATTTTTCTCGCTGACTGTACATTTTTTCCAAAATCTGTGAATGCAGTTCAGAATATCTCAAAAAGTTATGGATGGTCTCCTAGGAACGTTTTCCTGTAACTATAGTATTTAAGGTACCTGCCCTTACTGTCCCGTCTCAAAAATCCATCTTGTATACCACCAAAATAACCAACTTTGAGATATATTCTCAAAGTTGGTTATTTTCCAATAGGAAGATATATAACTCTTATACCTTAAGATTTTCATTTACTTTTGGAAGGCATTAACTAGTAGATTTTAGCCAAAAAATCTAATAATAAACAAAAAGTAAACTGAAAAAACAGACAAAGAAATTTTGTTAAAAAGTTTTTATTACTAGATATCGAGCAATAAGTTAATAGACCAGCAACTAATGCACGTATTTCCGTTGTTTTATACCTAATAACAAATAATCTAATATATAAATATCTCGTGTCACTGTGTTTATGGTCGCATTCCTCCGAAACGGCTCGACCGATTTTAATGTTTTTTTTTTTCATTTGGTAGGTATGAGAATAGGTCGTTAAGTATTTTTCACCCTTCTACCCCCACTCCCCATTTTTAATGGAGATTTTAGTATTTTTGGACAATATTATATAAATCTTTTAATAAATACATAGCGACGAACCCAAGAGAAGTGAGGGTAAGTCGCTGTATAACAATTTTTTTGTAGATTTAAAGCGGGCGTAGCCGCGGGTTCTGCTAGTAATATATAAAGGTTATTATTATTAGGTTATTATGATAAAATAAGTGGTTATGAAATCGAATAATACTTAGTCAGTCGTATCGTTATCTCTAAAGTGAATTGACCACAGTTGATTAAAAATGTTGTTTTTGTTCTTAATAATATTATGTACAATATTACTAATTATAATATACATAAGAAGAAATAAAGATTATTGGAAAAAACGTGGAATTTTTCAAGTTCATGGTGTATTCAAGAATTTTTTTGTTAATAAGCGATCGATTTCAGAGATTTATAAAGAAATTTTCGATGAACACCCAACATTGAGTCATATTGGTGCTTTCTTGGGCAGACCAGTTCTCATAATCAAAGACACGAAAGACCTACAGTCAGTTTTACAAGGTGATTTCCAAAATTTCAACAGTCGCGGAATTATAACTAATCCAAATGACATACTAAGCGACAATGTTTTATTTATGGAAAACTATGGAAGGTGGAAACTTCTACGGAATAAACTCTCACCAATTTTCACTAAAACCAAGTTAAAAAATATGTTTTACATTATGGATAGATGTGCTCAAGATTTTATAACATTTATAGAGGATACCAAATGTATACACCGCGACACTTATAATACTCTTTATAATTATACTACATCTTCTATTGGAGCTGCTCTCTTTGGCATCGACGCACAAACTAAAAGTACTATGAATTCTCCATTTATAAGCATGACACGAAGAGCAACTGAACCTTCCCTAAAAGGTAATCTAAAGGCTCTGATAGCTAATATATCGCCAACATTATTTAATCTTTTTAATTTTAAATTATTTGGAGACCATGAAGAGTTTTTCATAGGTACCGTTAAAAGAGTTTTGGAGATGCGCAGGCGTGAAGGGGATAAAGACAAACGTCACGACTTTATTGATATGTGTTTAGAATTGCAAAGTCAAGGAACTATGCAGGATGCAACAACTGGTTATGAGCTAGAAGCTACTGATGAAGTATTAGCAGCTCAAGCGTTCTTCTTCTTCGTGGCTGGTGTCGATACATCAGCTTCGGCTATGCACTTCACCTTACTTGAATTGGCAAGTAATCCAGATGTTTTAACAAGAGTTCATAATGAAATAGATAAAATGTTCGACGAGTGCAATGGAAAATTAACTTATGAAGGGGTTGAAAAACTAGAATATTTAGATATGGTGCTTAGCGAAGCTTTAAGAAAATATCCACCAATAGGCGCAATTCAAAGGCGTTGTATAAATTCAACGGTTTTACCTAGTGGAATTAAAATAAAAAAGGATGAAATAGTTGTCATACCAATATTTGCTTTGCATCGTGATGAAAAATTCTTTCCTCGTCCATCGGTGTTTGATCCAGAACGGTTTTCTCCAGAAAACGTATCGAAAATAGTGAAATTTAGCTATTTACCGTTTGGGGAAGGAAATCGCATGTGCTTAGGTAAGATTCGAAATATCCCAGCAACAACTGAACAAAAATTTTTAATACTTTTTGACGACACGTTTGGCTCAGTTTGTAGTAACCCTATTTGTTGTGCTAGTGGTCGCGGGTTCGAGTCCCGCTAGGGGCATACATTTGTGTGATGAGCACGAATGTGTTTACTCCAGTCATGGGCATTTATATTTATAGTATGTATATATTTAAAAATATATATGTGTAGTGTATCAATTATCTGGTATCCATTACACAAGCCTTACGAGGCTTGCCATGGAACTAGATGGTGCTGTGTGTTAATATCCCAACATATTTATTTATTTATACCGATTTTTCTTCTTTTAAATCATAAAGAATTTTAATAAATTACTAACATCATTTTTTGCTATAGACTTATAATCTCAGTGTAAATACATAAGGAAGTACTCGGCTTTATAATACAATATTGCGCAATAATTATGCAATAAGAAAAATAAATCGCAATTAAACAAATATCACAAGTGTGTACTACTTTTAAAAGGGAATAAACTTAGTATCTATACTAATATTATACATCTAAACGTTGTGTTTGTACTTTTTTCTTTCTTTTTTTGTTTTTTTGAACGCGCAGAATCTCTGGGACTTCTAGATAGATTTGAATTTTGAAGCATTTCATATCTTATTGATTAAAGATTAAGGTCTATTTAAGATCATACTTGGACCCTTAGAAGGTTACTTAAGTAAATTAAGCGATAGCAGACGTTGGTGAAAGTTTTAAAAGAAGGCAGATATCGACTGTGTTTCCATAAAATATTTCAAAACAAAATACACAAGTTAAGAGATAAGAAAGTAGTAATATTTATAACTAAATCGCAAAAAAAGGTCTTAAATAATATATTTTATTACAGGAACAAGATTTTCTCGAGTACAGATAAAATCAGGGTTAGCGTGGCTACTTCGAAAGTATACTTTAAAGGAAAAGAAATATGAACCATTATCATTTGCACCGAGTCTTTTTAGTGTGAAAGATGAAAAAGCTAATTTCGAACTGATACCGAGACTGGGTAAATAATATTATTTAGTAATAAAAATAATTGTTTTTAATATTACTAATATATAAGTGAGCTTCAATTTTTTTATTTAATTAAACTTTAAATTAATAACATATATTATTAATTTAATTAATTAATTTAATTAATTTAAATATTTAATTAATTTAATTAATTATTTATCAAAATGTTTGTTTTTTTTTTTATAATATGAATTGTTTATATGGAAAATAAGAATATAAAAATACACTAGACGACATTTTTATTTAATACACTCTAAAACTAAGCAAATACATTATAGCATACATAAAATTAGTTTAAACTTTTTCTTAAATATGCATTCAGCCCTTTTTAACGTCCCACTGCTGGGTACGGGCCTCCCTTCAGTACGAGGGGGATCAGGCCATAGTCCACCATGCTGGCCAAGTGCGGATTGGCGGACTTCACATGTCTTTCGAAAACTTGCTAGGTTCTCTTAGACATGCAGGTTGACGATGTTTTCCTTCACCGTTAAGACAAGTAGTAGAGACCCGGGATTTGAACTCGCTTCACTCGGTTTCCCAAGAGAGCGCGCTACCACTGGACTACCACTACCTTACCACTTTCTTAAATATATTTAAGATCAAATATTATAATGCAAAAATTAAAATCTTAAAACCTAAAGTTACATGATACTTTGTAAAATGTTAAGGGTCTGCTAAGAAAGAATTTATGTGTAACACAAGTACACTCTCTATTCCTGTCACTATCATACTCCGATGGGACGACACGAGACACGACCGGTGAGAGTTAAGGCGCAGGACCGACGGGTTTACGTGCTCTCCGAGCCACGGGGGTAAAACACCGCCAACTTCCCAACTCTGGGGTACTATAGCTACTGAGAATTTATTGAACGAAATACTCAATAACTGAACTTGACTCGACCCGGGACTCGAACTCAGGATCTCAGAATCTGCTAGCGAATATGCTAGCCACTAAACCACCGAGGTATTTATATTAATTATAGTACCTATATATAAAAAAATGTCTGCCTAATACATCTTTTGTCTGACATCAGCTCGGCCTGTCCGTTGGGATAGATTTATATTCAATTCCACGTTTTCCTGCTTGGTTACCATCCGTTACGTAAATATAAGAGTGGATAGCTTTGGGACACTAAAAACCTCGAAGGGATCGGTAGAATTTTCGTTATATAAAAATATATTGGAAATCAATGCTCTTTCCCTCTAACTTAGAATGATGATAGGAACATTTCGTATTTATGATACCTGAAGGAAAAACTTTGTACCTCAGTTTTAGAATTTTTAAATTGGATGTATATTTATATATGATAAACTAGCGACTCACCCTCGTTCCGCTCGGGTTCGTCCCTGCTTACGTATTAACGTTTAGTATAGATTTTTCAAAGATGAGATATTTTCCCGCAGTAAAAAGTATCCTATATGATGACCCGGATAACCAGCTATCACTATACCAAATTTCATCAAAATCCCTCCAGTGATTTTTCTGTGATGCGGTAACAGATAGACAGACAGACAGACAGACAAAAATTCTAAAAACTATATATTCGGCCTCTGTATCGATAATAATGTCTATTTCAATAAGATTTTCCAAAAAATATTTAATGCACAGATTCGGCTTAGTTACAATTTTATTATATGTATAGATTAATCTTTATTTAAATCATCTTATAGCCGTTGCAGCAATATATTAATTATTTTAATCTATTTTATTGGAATAGAAGTAAAATATATGCATCTAATTGTAGGCTTCTTAATGTCACTATTTTTTTGCTTTTTTTACAAATCTATACAAAAACGAAATTTATAAAAAAAAAGGTTAACAAAAAGGTCTTAATCAAACATGTAAAAGTATTAAAAAGGATATGTGTATATATATGTGTATATTTGTGTGCCTACAATCTCAATACAGGTGTCGATATACTATTTTATTTAAGAAAATTGAGCTTTATAGAGTTTTAAGGGTTCCATTGTCAAAGGGTTGGCATCTTATTACTAAACTTACACCGTCCTCTCCTTTTATCCTAAATTAAAAAGCTTTCACCTTTTGAACCGGAACAGAGATCGGATGTATTAAAAAAAGTTAAAAATTAATAATTTAATTATCAAAGTTTTATGATAATTTTGTTATTAATTTAAAATATTATGTTTAAATAATGTAATTTTAGTAATCATATTATAATAATTAACTAGCGACTCACCCTCGCTCCGCTCGGGTTCGTCCCTAGATATGTGTTAACGGTTAGTGTAGATTTCTCAGAGATGAGATATTTTCCTGCAGTAATAAGGATTCTATATGTTGACCTGGATAACCAGCTACCATTTTATCAAATTTCATGAAGATTTGTCCAGTGGATTTTTCGCGATGCGTTCCCAGACAGACAGACAAAAATTCTAAAAACTTTAAATTCGGCTTCTAATCCCCCTCGTATAGAGGCCTGTGCCCCGCAGTGAAACGTCAAAAAACGCCTGAATACATAATATGTATATACATACATACATACAAATCTAAGTACAATAGGTAAAAATAAATATTATTACATATGTAACTAAGTGCTCCCGATCTATTTCCACCATGGCTAGAGTATCCTTAAGATGGGTTTCTTACTGAGACTAGCTAACTGCGCCAGAAATATTATAGGACACAAGTATCCATGTAAACACAAGGGCATTCTCTATTCCTGTCGCTTTCACACTCTAGTGGGATGAAAATTTAATACTATAGGTGAAAGATGAGACGCAAGAGAGACGGCTTAATGCTCATCCTGGCGCAATAGTGTAACCCCAATTTCCCATCTTATAGCTGGCACTGAATATTTCATGATAGGAGAACTCTTGATAGCAATAACTATACTTGGCCCGACCTTGGACTCGAACCCTGGACCTGTAAGTCTACAACCGTACTTAAGGGCTTATATTTTATTTCATGTATGTATAACGTATAATATTATAAGAAAATGATATATTATGTTATTATATTTATGTCTATATAACAACTCCCCTAACGAAGTTTACGAATCATTCAGTAGGTAAGCAAACGCCTATACAAATAGCCACAACGACTATTACCGATGTTTTGATACAGATTGTTTTATGTGAAAATTATTAAGGTACACACAATTGTTTGTAAGAAAATATAAATTTGATTAGATATTAATCGAATCTGTTACTTTGCGTCTATTTACCCGACTGCGGCGAAGCCAAATAAGAACTGTATTTGTAATATTTTTGTCTGTTTGTCTCTCTGTCTGTCTATTTGTTCCGGCTAATCTCTAAAATGGCTGGACCATTTTTGACGGGACTTTCATTGGCAGATAGCTGAAGTTATAAGAAGTAACTTAAAAAGAAATAGGGTACCGCACAAAAAAAAAATCATGAAATCGGAGCTAAATCCGCGTACCTGGGGATGCACCCGAGCAAAGCGAGGGTACGTTGCTAGTGTATATTACAATGGTCCTCTTCATCTTCTTTTTATCTTCATAACTTGCATTTTTCACTGTCATTTTTGTCATATTTTTCATCCTTATACTGTATACATTATACATAAAATTTTTTAAGCCTATATGAAGAAAAATAATGTATACATATTTCATGGTAACGGCAAATACCGACGACCTGGTAAGTACTCTAAGCACTTTTCTTTATTAGCCCTCATGGGAGCGCTTTTATGAGATACGTCAAAGGACAAATAGGTCTCAGTTACAGCATTCATCTATTTTTAAGTCTACGATTTCACGAGCAATTTTAGTACACCTTTCTTTGACTAAAAGCTAGCTGTGTGAAATGTTTATAAAGCATTATATAAAGTAATAATTGATAAAACATCTATAGTAATATTATAAATGCGAAAGTAGTTCTGTCTATCTGTCTGTCTTCTTTTCACGCTTAATCCGCTGAACCGATTTAGACGAAATTTGGTATGGAGATTGTTTGAGACCCAGGGAAGGACATAGGATAGTTTTTACCCCGGAAATCATTCCATAAGAGGGTGAAAAGGGGGGTGGAACTTTGTATGGGTCAATCAATCATTTCTCATGTAAGGGATGTAAAACTCACAGTCACAAGGTATCTAGGGACGTACCCAAGCGAAGCGAGGGTGAGTCGCTAGTTAGTATATATACATACAAAATTATGTATCTACGTAAAATTTGAGAACAAGAAGGAGTGGAAATTGTTCACTTTCCTCAAATAAATAGACTTTTTAAGGAGACTTCTCATTTACATCTTCATCTGCACAACTATTATATTATAAAGAGGAAAGATTTGTATTATTATATGTTTGTAACGAATAAACTCAAAAACTACTGGACCGATGTAGACGAAATTTGGTAAAAAAATAGTTTGGAATCATGGGAAGGACATAAGATATTTTTTATTCCGGATATCATCCTTTAAGGGGGTGAAAATGGAGATGAAAGTTTGTATGGGGAATCAAACTAGGGACGAAACCGAGTGAATTTATACTAAATAGAAGAAAAATACAATTTTTAAAAGTTTTGTCTGTCCATCTGTTTGTTCCGGCTGACCTCCGAAACAGCTGGACTGATTTTGAAGGAAATTTTGCGTGCAGATAGTTAATGTTATAAGGAGTAACTAAGACTACTTTTTTTAGAAAAAGAATTAGAGTTTCGCTCAAAAAAAACGTACTCGAGCGAAGCGAGGATAAGTTGCTAGTATATAAATAAATTGAGATGTTAACAAAGAATATTTCATACTGTTAACAATATAAAGAATATGTACTACACATTTATTCCCACAACAGTACAGAAATAATTCCAAGTGAAACGTGTCACACGTGCCACAACGTACAAATTAGATCAATGTTATGAGTTTAGTTCCATATTTTTATGTATCGTAGAGCCAAAATAGAACGAAGAAATTATCTTTATCATAAATCAAAAGATTTTCTTAACTACTTTTCAAAATAACTTTCGTCCGCGATGCCATTCAAATATTTCGTCAAGAAATAACCTAGAATATATAACACTAGAAGAACCCGCGGCTTCGCTTGCGCTAAAATTACAAAAAAAAACTCTAAAACGGTAGGTTTTATACAAATTCTCATCCAATATTTTACCCTCTTATGGGATGAATTTCTAAAAATGCTAAAACATATGTTTATTTAATTGTATTGAAGACCAATAATACCACGTTTCAAGTAATTCTGATCATAAATATTTTTTTGGGTTGTATTATAACGTATTTAACGGGAATGAGATAATCTCCCGCGGTAAAAAGTAGCCTATGCCACTCTCCAGGCTTCCAACTATTTCCACACAAAAAATCACACCTATCCGTCACTTCGTTTTGACTGAAAGAAGGACAAACAAACGAATACACATTCATATTATAATATTAAATATAGATTCTCACCTGAATCTTCTACCCTTTAAAAGTCCCATAAAGCTAATTGGTTGTTTTGTTTTCCTTCAGATTTAAATGAGATTGTATAATTAGTAACTAGCGACTCATACTCGCTTCGCTTCGGGTTCGTCCCTAGACAAAAACAAATCTATCCCACGGGAACCGTACATTTTTCCGAGTTGACATATAGCCTAAAACCTTCCTCGATCAATGGACTATCTAACACAAAAAGATTTTTTCAATTTCAACCTGTAGTTCCTGAGATTAAGGCATTCAACCAAACAAATAAAGAAAGAAACAAACTCTTCAGCTTTATAATATTAGTATAGATTATAAAGCTTAATTTTATTTAAATCAACCGAAGTACTGAACACTTCTTAAAAGACATAACACCTCGTCTTTCGCCTCTACTGGTGACAGAATTAGCATTCCATTTAGTGGGGGAATGCGGCTAGCATTCTTGCCACTATTCCACGAGGACATTAATTGTACAGTAATAATTAAGTATGCTTAACAGCTATAGTGGCTTTAATATAGAATACGAGTATTTGAGCGAAGACTTAGAGAGCTATTGTTTATTAAAGTACTAGCGACTCACCCTCGCTTCGCTCGGGTTCTTTTTTTTTATGATACTCAGTGATACACGAGCAGACAGCCCACCTGATGGAAAGCGATACCTGTCGCCCATAACACCTACGGTTCATGCACTTAGGTTTTACGTAACAAAACTGCAGAACCGCCGGTACGTTATCACTGTGAGGACTAAGATAATATACCTCTTGCCTGTAATTGCGCTGGCTACCTTATCCTTTATACCAGAACACAACAATGGAATCATTGTTGCTTGGCGGGAGAAATAGATAAGGGGATGGTACCCATCCAGTCGGACACCTCAGGCTTGACAGAGTCCTACCACCGGTATAAAACGGTTCGTCCCTAGGTACGTTTTAACGGTTAGTATGAAATACAAATCTTAGAATTTATCGGCTTTTCTGTACTATAATATGCATGTTTTATACATATAAACCTTCCTCTTAAATCACTCTATCTATTAAAAAAACTACATCAAAATCCGTTGCGTAGTTTTAAAGATCTAAGCACACGTAAGGACAGACAGAGGAAAACGACTTTGTTTTATACTAGTATGTAGTGATGTACTACAGAAAGTATAAAATGAAACTGACCATATATTTTAATTGCAAACCCATAAATATTGAGGAAATTTTAAAAAAGCTAAACCAAATTTGATAAAACCTACGCATTTCTTATAGGGTATTTTGAATGTATCAAGTAAAGCAAGATGAAGGTTTGTTTTAACACTACATAAATGTATAAAATTAGACCAAGCACGCGATTTCTATTGACCAAACTTTAGCCAAGACTGCAATGAGCTTAGGTTTATTTAGTTTACTGCCTCATTATCCCTTGTAATTACATTAAATTTGTCTTTTAGTGCGCAGTTTTAATCTTGCAGGACATCTAGTTGGTGAATATAACCCCGTTTCATATTTATACAAACCTCGGGTCCAGTTCCAAGAGGGTGGAACAGGGTTGTCAAAATTAAAAATCAAAAATCATTAAGTAAATATTTAATAGTTTAGAGTTAGTTTTAGTCTTATTAAAAACTGATAACTTACCTTCCCTTCGCTCAAGTGCGTCCCTACGCATATTTTGTCCACAATTTTTATAAAATAAAAGTAACACTAAGCTTAAGTTACTCCTTATAACATCAGCTATCTGTCAGTGAGATCCCATCAATATCGGCCCAGACATTTTGAAGATTAGCCGGAACAAACTGACAAATTATTAAAATATATCAGAATGTTTTTTTTTTATAGTTTTGTGCTGACAATCATTGACACAATAATTAAATTACTTTAATATATCCAAAAATAATTACAAACCAATATTAAAATAGCATTCAAGAGTGAATTTTGACACCCCTGATAGTAATTAAAACTAAATAGAATCGCTATGACGTCTTCACGCGTTGCTCTCGACCTCAATTTGTTACCAAAATCTCTTTGTAGCGTCACGTTGTACAAAAGGCACGGTCCCTTGGACTACAATTCACTTCTCCATTAGTTTGTATTGTACAGATTTCATAGTATTTTGTTAAATTATATACAATATGAGAGCTTGATTTAATATAATTTTATGTAGGTTTATGATAATACTTTCTTACATTTATGAATATTTCTCATCTATATATCTATCTATATATATAAATCAATTGCTGTTCGTTAGTCTCGCTAAAACTCAAAAACGGCTAGACCGATTTGAATAATTCTTTTTTCGTTTTGTTGGGGGTATCTCAGGGGTGGTTAAAATATAAAAAAAATTAGCGAAAACAAAAAAAAACAGCTGGAAAATCAAAAAGTTCTGAACTGTTTATTTTGTATGGAAATTACTAACCGTTAAAACGTACCTAGGAACGAACCCGAGCGAAGCGAAGGTGAGTCGCTAGTTTTAAATAGAACTATCTTTTCGGATTTTTTCGCGGATTTATTAAGATTTATGCTTCACGTTTCGAGTGCTTTACAGCAATTATGGTCACGGGAAAGATCAAAGTATTAAACGTCTCTTATTTAAAATATAAGGGTAGGGTCTCGTAGTCTTATTTAAAATAGGGTTATATTCATACTAGCAACTAACCCTTCAATTGGGTGTATCCCAAAGTTCCTATTTTTTAACATTTTGATTCTTGTTTATCTACACTACATTAACTTTTATATCATACTAGCATTGCCCGCGGCTCCGCCCGCGTTCAGATGATCAAAAACCAAATTCTTAGGTTTTACACATTAGTGTACTCTTACATATATCAATTTCATTGCGCACCGCATGATTGGTAAATAATGGCAGAGATTGACAATGCCACAAAGGTTCCTCCGTTAATCTCATATTTGATTTAGTAATATTGCACTTTTTGTTTTAGCAATAACATTTATGTAAGTCTATACTACTGTTTTGTATGTTTATTTAATTTTGGGCAATAAACTCTCAAACTACGGAATTAATTTTAATCATTTTTTACTAATAGACAGCCAGCGCACTCCCCCCTCACGACCGCCCCGCCCTCGCCTTGCATCGAGCTGAGAGCGCGCTCACCCACAGTCCGCGTAAAGTTAAATATTATGTATATTTTAAAACTATGATATCTCCTAAGATATTCATTGAAATCAAATGATGTCAAGGGCAATTTTGTTCAAAATTAAATACTTGTGATGAATAACGTATTTATTTTGATAAGGATTAATATTATGTTTATAAAAACACCTTAGGAAGTAATGCATTATTTTAGAACAAAGTTGATTACTATAAAAAGGGTTATATTGAGTCAACCTTAAAAGATAGACATATGCTGTCGCGGACTTTTTTTTAGAACTTTTAAAGGGGAACAATTCCGTCATACACTATTTTTGCGTAACTTTAACCGTTTACGCAGCGCACGCAACGGAAGCTCTCAAAAGGAATCATTTTGTCCCGTATTTGCAACATTTTTCATTTTTGCTCCGTTCCTATTGGTCGTAGCTTGATGTTATATAGCTTAAAGCCTTCCTCGATAAATGGACTATCCAACACAAAAAAAAATTTTCAATTCCAACCAGTAGTTCCTGAGATTAGCGCGTTCAACCAAACAAACAAACAATCAAACAAACTCTTCAGCTTTATAATATTAGTATAGATAAATTGTGTAATGTAATAAATTGTTGGGTTTGATTTAAAGTTTATTTTCTTCTTTTTTTTTTATTTAGAGCATTTAAATAAAAGCTTCTTTTTTAAAATGTTTGTTTTTTAATTATTTTATTTTTTTATTTTTTAGTTATTCGTCCTCTTCGCAGCAAAGCCTTTCATATTAAAAATGGCGGCATTTAGGTAATCGTAAATTGTCTTGGGAACCAAATTAGTGTGCTAAAGTGTGCTTTCAGTAAAATCAAACACTTCGGGTCTTTAACTTGCAAAGGTTCTATTACACAACCCTGAACAGATGAAACTAAATAGAAGCTTGTAAAAATACAAAAGAATATAGTATTATTTAAATTATTCATACTTACTTCTAAAAATTATAAATTAACAACTAATACCCATATAAAATTTGCCTTATTCTTCAAAGAAAGTAAACAATTTGTTTGGCAAATGGCAAAATCGAGAATAGTAGCATGAAGAGCAAATTATATTAGCGGGCTCGGTTTTTAAGTAACAATATGCAAATCACCTATCTCTGGAGCATTTTGGTACATAATTATTAATGCTTTTTCTGTCTTAGTAAGGGGTCGCCCACCGTTGGGCATGTGTTTCCATACGCGTTCTGCGGCTCCATCTGGCTCGTAGTTTTTGGCTTCTCTCAGACATACAGGTTTTTACCCGACTGCAAGGAAAGGGTTATGTTTTCCGCACCTATCTCTATATGTTTGTTTGTATGTAAAGTTTTTTGTTTCCTCATATCTTCCAACCCACTCAATGGATTTGTTTAATTAAGGTACCGTTAGACATACATACGAGTGTGTACATCTCGCGGCAATGATGAAACGTGTATGTCTCCGACTGCATAATACTATATTCCTTTGTGAACTTGTTTTCATCTTTTTAGTTAGCTTTTATGCAGTCGTATTTTTATTTTTATAATATATTTATTTATTCTACGTTTTCCATCATTAAAAAACAAGTAGTACATTGAAAATTGTGTACACACGAAAAACTCAAAGGATTGAACCCAATTTATTTTCCAAGCATTATTACCACTGGACTACGACATAACATTAAATTATGCCTTCTTTTCATAAATAAATACTATCATCTCGTCTATCATGCGTTCCTCTATTTGTTATGTCTTCACAGGCGTACCGCTAGAGTGATCTTAATGAAATATTACATATTTTCTTTTGTTCCAGTAAGCACAAAGGAAACACAATATAATGGATAGAATATACTACTATTCCATCGACATGCAGAAAAAATAAGACCAATTTTGATTAAAATTGGTATTATAGTGATCTATGTATACATATAATAAAACTGTAGAGGTCGAATGTCTGTACATAGAAAAAAAATGCTATAAACCGAGTCAAGGACATCAAAGAAGAGAAATAAAACAAATCCAGTTTTTTTTTATTTTTTGTTTCTCTGTCTGTCTGTTTGTCTGTTTGTACAGGCTGACTCCGAAACTGTTGGACCGATTTAAATAAATTTTGTATAGTGATACCTTATATTCCCGGTAAACGTCTTAGATACGTTTCATCCCGGAAAATTAAGGAGTTCCCGTAGGATAGTTAAACTATAGTAACTTATACAGCTTAGTGCACAAAAACTACTGATTGGATTTTATTGAAACTTTACAATATATAGCTTATACATCAGAATAACAAATAGGCTACTTTTTATCCCGGAAAAATGTACGGTTCCCGTGGGATAGATTTGTTAATAAAAATAAATAAAATAAAAACCATTTATTGTTGATTAAATTACCACCAGTTACCAGTTTAAATTACCACCATATGTTTATCTCCAAGGTACATTCACAATAACTATTTTTATCTATCTAAAACATATCTAAGAAGGCACCCAAGCAAATCAAGGGTAAAACACTAGTTTACTATAAAATAACACACTAAGTTTATAATAATTAAGTTAATATTTTAACAATACAGTTTATTTCATTCGCTGTCATTGTAAAGCACATTGTCTTTAGTCTCACCGGACCTCAAACTAAGACGATTACGATAGAAGTGACGTTAGCAGAAGTTATTACAAACAATCTTTAGATACTTTATTTCATATGAGAAAAAGCGATAAAATTGTATTACAATTTTCCTTTTATTGTGGAAATACAATTGTTATGTTTTTGCCTTTATGCCATGATTTATTTCATTTTATGGTGGTATAAGGGGAGCTGTAACTTCAGTTACATGTCAAATGTATTGGTTTTCGTACGAAGCCTTCAAATATAATATACAAATTTAGTTTGTGAATACTGAAAATGTTTTATTTACAGTCTTTGCTTTGCATAAAAAGAAAAAATAAATAAATAAATATGTTGGGACATTATCACACAGCACCATCTAGTTCCATGATAAGCTACGAAGCCTGTGTTATGGATGCCAGATAGTAAATACACTATTATACAAATATAACTTTTAAATACATACATATTATAAATATAAACACCCATGACTGGAGTACAAGCATTCGTGCTTATCTCACAAATGAATGCCCCCAGCGGGACTCGAACCCGCAATCCCTGGCACAGCAAGTAGGTTCACTAGAAACTGAGCCAAACGTGTCGTCATTAAAGAAAACGTGTATTTGTACATATGTACGCACGTAAGAACTTATACTTCTTTGACGTAACAAAACAAAAATAGCTAAAGATTTCATCCCGTATGTCAGAACTCTGTTTAAAAATAATGATAAATTAATAAAATGATTAAATAAGGCATATTATAATCATACATTTATAGAATATCAAATTTACTCTCATAATTTCGCCCAAGCGTCCCAAAAGAAGTATAACTTCAAAAATATATCCTACTAATTTTATAAAGCTGAAGAGTTTGTTTGTTTGTTTGTTTGTTTGTTTGTTTGTTTGTTTGTTTGGTTGAACGCGCTAATCTCAGGAACTAATCCGATTTGAAAAATTCTTTTTGCATTAGATAGCCCGTTAACTAAGGAAGACTATAGGCTTACATCATCCCAGAAGAATGTACGGCTCCCGTGGGATAGATTTGTTTTTATCTAGGGTCAAAACCAAAGCGAAGCGAGGGTGAGTCGCTAGTAAAGTATATAATTTCAAAAAAAAAATGTTTCTAAATATTATTTCACTATTAATGTCCTGACGGAGTTCGACCACAGTCGCCTAATTACCTGAGATTTACCAACTGTACTGGAAATATTATTGTACAAAAGTGTATACGCAAACACAAGTGACAACGCAAATATTCCCATACACCGGTGGTTTCTACACGATCAATGAGAGATCAGGCGCAGAGCCGGCTTTACGTGGACACACCGCCAACTTCCCAACTTTGAGCTGTTAGAGATAATTTGCTATCAGAAAAATCTAATATTTATATCCGGCCTAACTTGGACTTGAACCCAGGACGTCCAGATCTGCAGCCATGCATATTATCCACTAGGCTATGGAGATAATTTAAATATACACATTCATACTAATATTTTAAATGTGAAAGTGGGTTTGATTGTTTATTTGTCCGTCTTTCACGTCGCAACAGAGTGACGGATTGGCGTGATTTTTTATGTGAAGATAGTTGAATGGCTGGAGAGTGACATAGGCTAGATACCGCCGAAGGTTATCTCATTTCCACTAGAAAACACGTTTTAATACAACCCAAAAAATTATATATGATTAACTTAACTTGAAACTTGGTATTAATGTTCTTTAATACATAATACTTTCTTATATTTACGCAAATATTTGACATTTTAAATAAAACTATCTTTTTAGATTATTTCGCGAATTTATTTCAATACAATTAAATAAATACGTGTTTTAGCATTTTTCAAAAATCATCCCATAAGGGGGTAAAATAGGGATTGAAAGTTTTTTTAGAGTTTTTTTTTTGTAGTTTTAGCGCGAGCAAAGCCGCGGGTTCTGCTAGTATTTATATAAGCCTGATATAATAAACTATAATAATAATGCAATCCTTGTTGTTGACAGTTTCTCTAGACGCACTTTCATATTATATTCATGCGGAGATATAAATGAAAGTTTTCAAGATTTCATTCCTTTGAGTATTTTAAGTTTTTTAAATATAAGCGACTTACCCTTGCTTCGCTCGAGTTCGTCCCTAGGTTGTTTTTCCATATTTTCACCCCCTTAAAGGATGATTTCCGGGATAAAAAGTATCCTATGTCCCAGGATGTATGTTTCCAAGGTCTCAAACTATCTTCTTACCAAATTTCATCTAAATTGGTTCAGTAGTTAGGAGCCTATTCTGTACAAATGAACGAACAAACAAAAAATCAAATTTTTCCTTCTTATAATATTAGTATAGATAATACTAATATTTATTATAAATATGATTTTTTTAAGCATGTATGCTTGTTACTCCTACATGTTTGATATACCTGGATTAAACATAAAATTTCAAAAAAAAAAACCGACTACGTACAAAGCGATCTAAAAATAAGGAAAAAAATTAACAAAGGAAAATAATATTATGCTGTCGGAGACATATAGGTACATATGTACAATGTACATAAAAGTTAAAAAAATTCCAAGACACGAAGACGCCATTAAAGCACGGATTGATGGTATGATAAAAAATATAAGCATAAAGTAAACTTTCGATGACATCTTATCCATTTTTTTTTTTTGAAAATATTAAAATATCTCTTTAAAGTATGGCCTCTTCCAATGTCCAGTCATGGCGAAATTTTAACCTTTTTGTAACACGTTTTTATCCTCATATCCTACTAAAATGCAACATGAATTTTAAATTTATGTAGATTTCACGTAGTCATGTGAGATTTTTTTTAGATGAAACGACTCATGTTTAGCTTTTGCTTGCAAAATGGTTCACGTGTCATTTTACTTCCTTTTGTGACATTACTATGGTCTTTTACATTATTATAATTGAAGGATTGTCTAAAGGATCTAAGAGCTTATTTTATTATTTAAGGATATAACGAAAATACTTAATAAAATAGACAACTCATTAAAATTGTATTCAGCTCTTTTTTAACGTCCCACTGCTAGCTAGGTACGGGCCACTTTTACTACAATGGGGGTCTTGCTTTTCCACCAAGCTGACCAAGTGCGGGTCGACTTCACATGTCTTTCGAAAACTTGCTAGGTTCTCTCTGACATACAGGTTTCCTCACGATCTTTTCCTTCACCGTAAGTCAAGTGGTAATCATGTTGGAAATGATTCGCACATGGAAATATCAGAGGTGCGAAACCCCGGATTTGAACCCGCTTCACTCGTACCAAGCAAGCGCATCACCATCTACCACTGTAGATTCATTAAAATAATAATAATTTATTTTTACTTAATTAAAATACCTTACAACTACAAAAATTCACAAAAAATCTAAAAAAAATAGGAATGCAAGGCAATAAGTTATACAAAAAATTATTTATATAATCTCTCGCTCGTTTTAGAAACTAAATGACCACTCCATTTAGTTTGACACCCGGATTTAGCACTTTTGAGTTTTTTATAAGCGAATCTCTGTAGTTATTATGGCCTTGAAGGCCTTAACTTGTCAGTGGGACGTAAAAAGAGTTGAATTATTATTATAAAATAACTAGAGACTCACCCTCGCTCCGCTCGGGTTCGTCCCTACTTACGTTTTAACGTTTAGTATAGATTTCTCAGAGATGTGATATTTTCCCGCAGTAAAAAGTATCCTATATGTTGACCTGGATATCCAGCTATCACCATACCAAATTTCATTAAAATCCCTCCAGTGGTTTTTCTGTGATGCGGTAACAGACAGACAGACAGACAGAGAGACAGACAGACAGACAAAAATTCTAAAAACTATAGATTCGGCCTCTGCATGGATAATAATGTCTATTTCAATAAGATTTTCCAAAAAATATTTAATGTACAGATTCGGCTTAGTTAGAATTTTATAATATATATAGATAATAATAACTGTTTATTGTACACTCACGTCATTGTACGTCAAATAGGGAAAATATATAGGGAGGTTTGAAAGCTATTGCTAAAACGAAGGTGTTTCCTAGGCAACCTTTAGATGTAGGAAATAGAGGTAATCAAGAAAAGAAATGTGAGTACTACGTAGAGTTATATAGCAAAAAATAATTATTTTCATGATTTTGAATAAAAACTGATCACTATCCATATATCGCACGCATAATAAAAAACTGACCAATCACAACTTAGATCAGAATTGAGTTATTAGGTCAAAATAATTACACAAAACGAATCATACTATAAATATACATTTGACGACACGTTTGGCTCAGTTTGTAGTGACCCCGTTTGCTGTGCCAGCGGTCGCGGGTTCGAGTCCCGCTGGGGGCATTCATTTGTGTGATGAGCACGAATGTTTGTACTCCAGTCATGGGTGTTTATATACATAATATGTATGTATTTAAAGTTATGTATGTGTAGTGTATCAACTATCTGGTATTCATAACACAAGCCTCGTAGCTTACCATGGAACTAGATGGTGTTGTGTGTCCCAAAAAAAAAACGTTTAAAGACTATCTGGAATAGTCTAATTAATAAAATATATTAATTTACTTCGTAAACTTTTATTCTATTTAAGAATAAACAAACAAGGTCGTTATTGCAAAAAACATTTTTCTTGATTTATCAAATATCTAGTTTTATGAGTTAAGTCAGTATTTTATTAAGCGTGTGATATCCCGTCTTTTTCTATACAAAAGATAAAGCTTCCAGACAAAAAAATATAAATCAACGAATTTTAGATATTAGTATTAATTTTATTTACAAATGAACTTAAAGCACAAAATGTGAAGAGCTTTTTGTTATTTCCCTTAGGACACCGTTAGTTAAACGATTTTCCAAGAATAAAAGTTTTTATCTTTCATTGTAGTATAATTTCATATATTTCGATAACTGAACAAACCAGCAAGTAATATATAAAATTCGTTTTTTAAAAGACAATCCAATTGAAGAGCTGCCCTACGGTACTCAAGAATATTAAAGTTAATACTTTTTATCATCCAAGACTGGCCAGTTGAAACGTCTATGAAAGATTTGTGGAGTGATTCGCTTAAAATATGATTTAAAAGATTTGGAGGTAAGAGATAAAAAAATTAGATTGAACTTTTTGTGTTATTTGATACATTATTTATGGAAATCATTAAAAACTTGATGAAATTAAAATCCGTCGGGGGCTGCCATCACTATTTTAAATTTCACCGTAAATAAAAATAAGTATCATCATCAAATTCTAAAGGTCCCCACTGTAGAGGCACGGCCTACGCATTAAGGGTGTAAGTATAGCGCTAACAAATCTCAAATTATTCACGTTACTATAAAACTGCAAAACTAATACTTTCATAGATTTACGCGAATATTTGACATTTAAATAAAACTATCTTTTCGGATTTTTTAGCGGATTTATTTTGATTTTTGGTTCCCGACGTTTCGATTGCTTTACAGCAATCATGGTCACGGGAGAGACTAAGGTGTTAGATGTCTCAAAGGTATTATACAGTTGTTACAGACAGCCTACCCACAAGGCTTTGTGGGTATCGAAACGTCAGGAACCAAAAATCAAAATAAATCCGCGAAAAAATCCGAAAAGATAGTTTTATTTAACTGCAAAACTAGTTCATTTAATGGCAACCGCCGACGGGTATTCTTGGGTTTTTTATTAAGTATATAGGTAGTTGAATATGTTATTGCCACATCTACAATCATCAAGAACCAAATAGGTAGGTAGGTACGTAGGGAATTGCTATGAAAATTGATACTCTATTGTATACATATATCACGAACTCCGCGAGGTATCAACTCTACTTATTATTATTTTTTTACGTTTATTATCTCGCGTTACATATATTTTTTAATTCTGAGTTTTTTTTATTTATTTTATTTTCAATCACTATTTAAACGTCGTGGGTTTTTTTCAAAATTTTTAAATTTGCTTTTCATTGAATAAGAGGAAATTTTCTTATTTACTTATAAATAAGTATATCTACATACATAACTATCGTTAACTAATAGGTAAATACAATTTGAAAAGACTAACATTAAATTATTTTATTTCTTCATTCGACCTATATAAAAGGTAAGAGGTAAGAATCTCAGCATCTGCTTTAGCATAGGCTTTAGCTCGAGGTGTTAACTTAAGGTGAAGCACGTTCCACCTCTTCTGCAAACCGCGGCTCTTGTGCATGAATTGTACACGCTCTACAACTTAGAAAGTTAAGTCAAAATACGTTTTAACAGCGAAAAATGGAACTTGAAAATTTTATTTTATCTATACTAATATTATAAAGAGGAAAGATTTGATTGTTTGTTTGTTTATTTGCACCGAAGAGGCTACGAAACCACAGAACCGATTAAGATGAAATTTGGTAAGAAGATAGATTGAGACCCTGGAAAGGATATAGGACAGTTTTTATCCCGAAAATCATCCCTTAAGGAGGTGAAAATCGGGATGAAAGTTTGTATGGGGAATCAACCTAGAGACGAAATCGAGCGAAGCGATGGTGAGTCGCTAATAATAATATAAAGTGTATACCTGTGTGTATATTGTATGTGCATAAAAGAGTTATTTCTTTTGTTTCTTTAAAGGCACGAGTAAAACCACAGACTAAAGCTTATATCATATGTACATATATAGAAAACAAGTACATTATTAGCCTTTAAACCAATGCACATATAAGTTGGTTCATAAAGAGCTAGTCTGGAGCCGCATCTCGTCAACTCCACTCTTAGGAAATTACCATTCAACTGCAGTTTAAGCAAACCTTTGAACGCACAAGATCGCCCCTTGCGGTAATTGAGATAATATAAATAAATGAATAATATACTGTGCCTTTTGGAATTTTCCTCACTATTTCTCCCGTGAACATGATTGCTGTAAAGCATTCGAAACGTCGGGAACAAAAATCGAAATAAATCCGCAAAATAATCCGAAAAGATAGTTTTATTTAAAACTAGTACACTTTTAATGTAAGCCGATCACGGCCAGTTATGTTATTAAAACTTAGTCTTATTCTCATCTATACATATGATAAAATTTGAACTAAGCCGAATCTGTGCATTAAATATTTTTTTAGAAAATCTTATTGAAATAGACATTATTATCGATACAGAGACCGAATCTATAGTTTTTATAATTTTTGTCTGTCTGTCTGTCTGTTACCACATTACGGAACAACCAGTGGAGGGATTTTGATGAAATTTGGTATGATGATAGCTGGTTATCCGGGTCAACATATAGGATACTTTTTACTGCGGGAAAATATCTCATCTCTAAGAAATTTATACTAAACGTTAAAACGTAAGTAGGGAAGAACCAACAAAAACAAAAGAACAAAACAAAAATGTGCGATTAAACAGAGTGATATTAAAAATCTAAAATTGATTTAGCTTTTGACCCAAAATGTAAAAAATCATTCATGACGCAGTTTTGACTCCTTCAAATTCAATTACACCATGATTGTTTAGATACTATAGTTAAGTAAATAAATTTAATTCAAACAAAGAAACAATAAAAACGAATTGTGAAAACATTACCAGAGCCAGCTTTGTTGAATCTTATTCCAGTACTTTAAGAATTTACATCAACCCTGGAAGTTGGAGAGAAGTGACAAACTTTTTTAATAATATTTAATTTGAATCTACAATTTCCTTTGTTAAACTAAAGACAATTATAAGTGAAAAAACTTGAACTAAAAATATTTTATTAAATATTGTTACAGCTGTAGGCAAGTTATATAAGAAGTACCTAGGCGACCGTAGACTTGTTTCCAAGCTTCTCCTTCGACCTGTTAACAAAAATTATAATAAGGTACTTATCAGTAGAAGTTATTAGTACCTGGGCGACTGAGCTTCGCTCAGAGCTATTTTTTGTTATATCGTATTTTTTAGGAAAAAAAAAAACTAAAAACTTGAATAAATATAAAAAAACCCAAAAGTAAAAACCCCAGTTTCGAACCATCGACCATATTCTACGTAGAATAATGCGAAAGAAAATCGCATGAAAACTCGAAAACACGCGTTTTTCCAGACATGAGATTAATCTAGATCGATTTTTCACCCCCGAAAACACCCACATATCAAATTTCAGCGAGATCGTTAGAGCTGTCTCCGAGATCGCCGATATAAATAAATAAATAAACAAGAATTGCTCGTTTAAATATATTAGATATGTATAAATTAATATAATTCAGCCCTTACTAAGGTCCCACCGCTGGGCATAGGCCTCCCTTCCATACAAGAAGAATTGGGATAGCGTCCACCACGACGCTCACCGAATGGGGGTTGGCGGACTTAAATTATAGCTTTTCGAAAACTTGCTAAGTTCTCCCATATATGCAGATTCTCTCATTATGTTTACTTTCACTATATTAACAAGTGGTAAGCATTATGAAAAAGGTTTGCACATGATTATATCAGATTTATAAGTCGCGGGTTCGAAGCCCGCTTCATTTCATTATCAAGCGAGCGCCGCTACTACTTGTATTATTACTATTTAGAACTTGTGATATCGCAAATTTTTATTTATAGAAAAGCGCATTAAATTAATATAATGGTACCATCTCCAGCTTCTGCTAAATAAAATTAAAATATATTTAACTAGCGACTCGCCCTCGCTTCGCTTCGGGTTTGTCCCTAGATAAAAACAAATCTATTCCACGAGAACCGTACATTTTTCCGGGATAATATAGCCTATAGCCTTCCTCAGTTAACGGGCTATCTAATGCAAAAAGAATTTTTCAAATCGGATCAGTAGTTCCTGAGATTAGTGCGTTCAACCAACCAAACAAACAAACTCTTCAGCTTTATAATATTATATAATATAGATGTACAACTTTAATTCTCTAACATTTTTATTATACTTTCTACTTATGAAATAGGAACATAGTACTTACATATTATGTAACTCCCCAACCATCAAACGATATCTATACAAAAAGTCACACCAATGAGTCTTTGTTTCGGTATGAATTAGGACAAACAAACAAATAAACATACACATTTTGACATTTATTATATTAGAAAGTATTACTAGACATGTTCCCATATCATACAAACTTTCATCCCCTACAATCTACTTCAGAAATGTTGTTACAAAAAACTATGAAACAACCAACTTTTACTTACAAACAGAAGCTTAACAAGCAACTTTCACGTATGTAGCTTCAAAAATGACGAACTTCCAGATACTTTCATCCCTATACATTCAATCCATAATCTCTGACTAAAAAAGAGTCTGCTAATAAATATGTCAAAGTAAAAATAGTGTCATGATTTCGCTGCTTATGCTACTACTAGCACCTCACCCTCGCTTTGCTAGGGTTCGCCTCTAGAAAAAGAAAAACAAATCTATCCCACGCCAGAATAGCATGCAATGAACTTTAAATTACTTTTTTATAATCTACTAGCTACTCAACCTCGCTTCGCTTCGGGTTCGTCCCTAGACAAAAACAAATATATCCCACGGGAACCCTACATTTTTCCGGGATGATATATAACTTATAGCATTCCTCAGTTAACGGGCTATTTAATGCAAAAAGAATTTTTCATATCGGATTAGTAGTTCCTGAGATTAGCGCGTTCAACCAAACAAACAAACTCTTCAGCTTTTATAATATTAGTATAGATATATATTTATTATTATATACGCTGTCCTTTGCCTGCACCCTTCATATAAAGTAAAAATAAAAATAAATGTATAGTTTAAAATTAATCTTCTATTGATATTATTAACTAATAATATGTACCAGCGGTTGTTTCGCATAATAGTTTATGAACAACTTTAAAACAATGTACGAGAATTTAACGTCACTATTATCTTAGAATACTTAGTAGACATTGATAAACTTACTATAGATTAGTTATATACTGCTACTAGCGACTCGCCCTCGCTCCACTCGGGTTCGTCCCTACATACGATTTAGCGGTTTGTTTAGATTTCTCAGAGTTGAGATATTTTCCCGCAGTAAAAAGTATCCTATATGTTGACCCGGATAACCAGCTATCATCAAACCAAATTTCATTAGTTTATTATAATATTAGTATGGATAAATGCTATTTTAAAGATGTATAATTCTTATCCGGTATAAGTCTAACAGTTTGCAAACAAAATTTTAAGCTAATATAGATCCCACATGTCCAAATATAAAGTTGTGACCCTTACGCATATAATTTATGAGGTAAACATTTCTGATACATGTGTACCCTATTACTAATTTAGTAGTAACTTTAACTAGTTGTTTGCTTAATACTAGTATAGAAATATAAACTTTATGTCATTGGGGTAAAGTTTAACTTTGATTGATGATGTTGAAGGAAAACCAAGGTAGTTGCCCAACTAGGATTGGAATTCTTCAAACACTCAAATGTTTTAATACGATTATTAAAACAAAAATGTTTTACATAACATAGATATTGATTTCTATACATAATCTATTATATACATATAATAAAATTGTAACTGATCGTTGTCTGTATATGGAAGATATTAGAGAAAAACTGTTACTGGGGGGTATTAATTCATGCAATAGAACCCAGACGAATGATTTTTAGAATTATTGTCAGACTGGCCATGCGTGTGTGCGCGCTAATCTTAGAAACAGCTAAACGGATTTGAGTGCAGTTTTGCGCTAAAACGTCTGAACGGATTTTGATGAATTATTGTAGTTTATAAATAAAGATTTTTTTATGTTGAGAAATACATTTACTCATACTACCTGTATACATATGTATATAATATATATAGCTAATTATTTGCGACTTACCAGATAGAAAAGCTAGTAGTAACAACACCCCGACAACAGGTTTGCTGGACGCAGGGGGCCGAGAGAGGGAGTAACCAAGAGGTATCTCCCTCCTTCGGTCCACTCTGCTGTCCAAGACTTCAATGCAAAATTTTAACGATTTTTTTTCTGTGATTAAAGCGTGAAAAGGAAACAGACAGATTTAATTTTACACGTTAGTGTGAATTGGAAAAAAATGTATACCTGCAATGCGATTAAACCAAGTAAAAGTCATAGGTACCTACTTCGTTTTATCATTAAGTCTTAAATTTGAGGTTGTGCAGTAATAATAAAATCCAAACTCTTTCTTTCTTAAGCAAGAAGGCAGTACGCTTACTTAAAGTTTGATTCTACCGCCAGCTTAAAAAGAAAACATCTCAATCCTTAGAACTGGCGAAAGAAACTACGACTTCAGGTAAAGTTATAAGTGGATTTATACGGTAGAATCATTCACTTCTGCTTAGATTCATCTAGAAAAAACTCAGAAAGGTAAAAACTCTGCTGCAGACAGATTTCATTAAAACGACCCTTAACTAATTTTACTAAATAAAAGTATCTCAGTTCCGCTGATTCAAATAAATTTAATAAAGATTTTTAAGAGTTTTTGTAATAAAAATAACGAAAATTCACTCTCATTTCACTCGGCTTGAGTTAAGTGAATATAAAAATTGATGGACGCTATTCAAACTAGTTAGCAGCTTGCGAATACTTCATTAGGTTGGTTTATTTATTTTGCTTGAAGGTGGAAATATTTTCTCTAATTTAATGGAAGAAAATTTAATTTAACATAAATCTGGTTCTTTTAAACCTACTCGTAGCATAATTTTCATAAAAAATATTATTAGATAAATTGGTATTATTCTAGATGATGATAAATACCATAATCCAACACGCAAAAAGCAAAAATAGGTGATACACTCGAAAATACAACAGAATTTTAATTATTTAGAAAATGTTATCGTTTGTTAAAGATAGCTTACTTCTTTAAGTATTTTACTCATGATATTGGCGCTTGCAACATTGTCACAATTCAATTCAATAAATTATTTGCCCAAACTCGATCGTCTTAGCGCTTTCCATCAGAGAATTTCAGTGGCAATCTTCCGGCTACATCTTCAGACCTTCATCTTCATGTGTAATGGAAAGTACTAATAATAACAAAACATACTAGCCCAAATTCGACTGTCTTACCATATACCATAAGGGAGTTCTAGTATTCCTTCCGGTTCCATTATAACATCAGCTCGATGGTACTATTTTTTATTCTCAAAGAAATTACATAAGTATTCCCAATTTCTTAATTGTATACCAGGAAGTAGTTGAAAAATTGACGCTGAGAGAGGAGTTCAGACACTATTAGGGTGAAAGTTTAAGTGTCTTTGAAGTTTAATTTTTTGGAAAAAAAATATGTAATAAGGATTGTCCGATATAGTTAAGATTGTTGTCAAATCTAAATCACGCTGGTAAAATTTTCATCCCATACCATAAGATTTTTTTTTAATTATTTTGTCTTGAAATATAGCAGTGTTTTCTTCCATGTGGCGTTTAATTGGTTGATGGACCAGTCGATTCGGCAGTAATTAGATAGCCAAAGATGTATAATTTAAAGGTATTTGAAAGGGAAAGCAGATACCAATTAATAAAGTGGTTCGAGGATCGAGAAATCTAATTTTAATGGCTTCAATATTATTATAATTTTAATTTAGTTGAATATTTGATATTTAAGAAAACTGTGTTTTCGTTTTTTTTATTTTTTGAGGATTTATGTTTATGTTTTGTTCCTATATGTGTAATGACTATATATAATAAACTTTTAGATGTCAAAGATGAATGAAAATGAAAGATTTTTTCACTTTTCGACCCGTGTTTCTTTGGGAAAGTTGTTTACTTTTATGGTCTGAACCACCTATTTAAATTTGGCGGGAGGTCCAAAAATAACCCTTTAATATTAAATAGGTACTTATTATGAATATTAACCCACCGTCGCTTATCTACCCAATGTTTTATATGTCTAGTGCAATAAGGAATTTCACACATAATACACCTACACCATCTAGTCACAGTTACAGGTATTTTAAAACGTTATTTTTTGGACTACTAGATATTTTGTTTCCCATCACTAGCCTGTCTGTCAAAAAGATCAAGCTAACTTGTACAGGGTATACCACGCTACTTAGCTGTCAAATAATACTATTTGTCAACAACAAAAAAAAACATTATTTTTAACGTAAAACATAAAAAAAAATAGTTATTTATTTATTGGCTAAGAACATCATTTTGGCATATAATATCATAAACAGTTTTTAAGTTAATAATTGCATTAGTTATAATTATATATACATAGAAAAATACAATACACTCATTTCAAAAGTAGGTTAAAAGGTCACTCAAGTAACATAATATAAGATGTTATAATTAGTTTCATATCAACTTGTTTTAGTACAATTGTATTTCTCTGTTCCAAGAAGCTCTTCACCCACTGTTATGCTTTAGGGTATGGTACAAGTTTAGAGAGACACATATTTTATTTTGCTTTGCTATTTAATAGTACCTGGGCGACCGAGCTTCACTATTGCTAACTATTGTTATATCGCATTTTAGATTAAAAAAACTAAAAACTTGAATAAATACAAAAAAAAACATAAGTAAAAACTTTGCATCCGGCCGGGATTCAAACCCGGACACCTGTGCTTGTTAATCTTGCACCTTGGCTGCTTGACCATAATGTTACTATAAAGCAAAGTCAAGCTCTGCAAGTTTTTAGAAAAAACGTAGCGATTTTGCGTTTTTTTTTTTTTTTGGAAAAACTTACTGAAGTAGTTATTATTATCGATACAGAGGCCGAATCTATAGTTTTTAGAATTTTTGTCTGTCTATCTGTAACCGCATTATGAGAAAACCATTGGATAGATCTTGATGAAATTTGGAACTATGACAGCTACTTATCAGGGTCAACATACAGGATACTTTTTAAAATCTATACTAAACGTTAAAATGTAACTAGGGATGAACACGAGCAAAGCGAGGATGAATCGTTAGTATTAAATAAGACATTAAACTGTAACACTTTGCCGAATTAGAACTCTCCTTGACCTTTGGTAAGTCAAAACCTATCCAGTGGCTGGACTAAATCTCCTAATAACTTCCCTTATCCTGGTTTCTAATATACATATTGATAATTTTTAATTAAGTGAGGCAACTCACAACTAAGCAAGTATATAAAATTTTTTTACGAAACATATTTTACACTAGCGTGTAAAACGAAAGTGAAAACCGCACCCTAATCTGTTAAGCTGTTTCTAAAATTAGCGTGCACAAACATAGACACACACACACAAACAGACAAAAAAACTAAAAATCATTGTGTTGGGTTATATTGCGTTAATAAAGATCCCCAATAATAGATTTTCTCAAATATCTTCCATGTACAGACAGCGATCAGTTACAATTTTATTATATGTATAGATTATCAAAAGCGGTAACTTCTAACTTGAGTATGAATAAGAAAGTAGCGAGTACAGATAGTAAAACAAAACTGGAAGCTTTCTTTATTGCGACATAAATAATAAGGCCAGCCGTATATTTCTTCTTTTTGAATTAGTTCAAATGAATTTAATACTTTGAAAGGGTAAAATTGAGTTGTTTTAAAAGAAACAACATACTTATAATGTGTGTTATTGAAATACATGTATTCATTACTTCACTAATGACTTGATGAAGTTATATGCTTGATAAAGTATGGCGATATACAGAAGTTCGATTTAGTCGACTCAATAAAAACCTACAATAATACATACTCGTATTATCAAGCAACAAGCCAGCTCCATGTTATCCTTATAATAATGAAGGATTAAAGTTAGTATCGATTTCTCAGTGATAAGATATTTTTACGTAGTAAAAAGTATTCTAAATGTTGACCCGGATAACCAGCTATCATCATACCAAATTTCATTAAAATCTGTTCAGTGGTTTTCTCGTGATGCGTTCCCAGACAGACAGGTAGATTGTAAAAACTATAGATTCGGCCTCTGTATCGATAATAATGTCTATTTCAATAAAATTTTCCAAAAAATATTAATTAATGTACAGATTCGACTCAGCATTTTATTATATGTATAGATTACATACAAACACTGCCACGTTTTAACTAATTTTTTACTACAATATTGGAGGACGCACGAATCGTCTATTTCGTGTAAATGTTATTTTCATGAGAAATTCTCAATATTTATTTATTTTTTTCGTCCATTAGATTCATATAATATCATAAACCTAATATATAATTAAATATATGAATATTGAGTATTGTTCCTTAATACTTTATTTTTACATCCATAGAATGAGTACAATAGAATAAAAAGCCATAAAATATGGAATCTGTCATCATGAGAATAACTATTCGGTCGAATTCCAATAATAAACCAGTTAATGTGTTTCAGAAATCAGATAAACAATACGTTTAAAGTTGGTATACCATCACGCTATCGGGCTATAATTACAAAGGTTTTGTATATACGTGTGTATGTATGTTTGTCACTTCTTCAAGTTGTAATGGCTGGACAGATTTTGATGTTTTGTACACAGATAGAGTACGAGTATAACCTGGAATAAAATGTACCCGTAGGATGAGCTGTACACCCCAGCGAGGCTAAGGCAAGTCACTAATAGATTCTATGTATTCAGTCTTAAAGTCCCTTTGCTGGTGCTGAGCCTTCCTTCAATACGAGAGGGATCAAGCCATAGTCCACCACGCTGGTCAAGTGCGGGTTAGCGGACTTCACATGTCTTTCGAAAACTTGATAGGTTTTCTCAGACATGCAGATTTCCTGACGATGTTTTCCTTTAGCGTAGAGCAAGTAGTAATCATGTTGGAAATTATGCGCACATGAAAATATCAGAGGTGTGAGACCCAGGATTTGAACCTGCTTCACTCGGCTTCCCGAGTAAGCGCGTTACCACTAGGCCACCACTGCTTCCCTATATATACAAAATTAATTTGAATGTCTTTATGCCAGTGGCACCTACGAATATTTCCGATCAAGATGATATTTTTCATTTATGATTTTCTTGTGTTGTGATGAAAGCAGTGGTACATTAAGTCGACTGTCTTACATGTTTTTTTTTTTTAATATTTTTTATTTAAAAAAAACTTATTAATTAAGCTTACATCAGAAAAAGAAACTCCATCAGTGGCATACAACCTTAATTCAAGAGTAAAGGGTTGTGAATAATACATGGCACGATACACATTGATCCTATAAGGCCTGACCGGTCCCTCGAGTGATCTAATGGCCAGACCATGTTTGGGAGAGTGGCATCTTCTAAATATATATTGAGACAATCTCAAACAAACAAGTTTTATATTAATAACTAGCAGAACCCGCGGCTTCGCCCGCGATCAAACCACGAAAAAATAAACTTTTTCGCAATAAAACATAGTTTATTACTTGCAAAACTAAATTGTGTAAGTTTTATTATTTCTTCAAGATATATGGAAAACAAATTAAATTTTAGCGATCGTAACTCCAAATATCCAGTATCTTAAAAGATGTTAATCGTATATTCTATAAATAAATTTACACATTAGGTATTTAGCAAGCTCCACTACCTGTGTTTTTTGCACATTTTTGTACTCCATCTTTCCAAATTTAGAGGAAGAGAGTACAATGATACAATCGCATACAATATTTACGACTTTAGAATCTTGTAACTCGGCTCATGTGGATTTTTTAACTAACATACTAACAGGCTAACATCTACCTTATTTTTAAAGACCCAATGCTATGTACACCTGAAGCTTACAGTCTCCCTCCTTCTCCTTCTTTTTAAGTTACACATATAAAGTGCCATTCTTATCTTGCTGTAGCTTTTTGCCCGCGGCTACGCGCGGGTGGACTGATAAATTTGCTCAGTTTTAATTTCCATTGAATTTATATGTTATAGTTGTCGCTGCAGTGGTCAGCCGAAAAGTTATACATAATTTTCCTTTGGATTCAGAATAATTTCCGTTCTGTACTTTATCCCACACAGTAAGTGTGCACTTACAGATAACTTGAGCCATTACTCTATTTAAATATATTCAACAACTCAAAGTTCAATACCCAGTTTTACCCACTTAGGGGCTGAATTTAAAAAAATCTACAATACATGTTTGTTTAATTGTATTAAAGAGCATTAATACCAAGTTTCAAGTAATTCTGATCATAAACAATTTTTTCCTTTTATAAACAGCATAACCCCCTTTTACCCTTTTAAGGGATAGATTTCGAAAAAAAAAGATATTTGTATTGTTTTATTTTTCATTTTATAGGTAAATTACTATTTTTCGAGCATCAATTACAGAGTTACATACAAACTTTCATCCCCTATTTGACAGCCTCATGGGATGAATTTCAAAAAATGCTAAAATACGTATTTATATAATTGTATTGAAGAGCATTAATACCAAGTTTTAAGTAATTCTGATCATAAATAGTTGTTTGCCCATATTAACTTTATCACCCCCTTTTACCCTTTTAAAGGATGAATTTCGAAAAAAATCGTATACATATATTTCTTATTTTTCATCTTAAAGCTAAACACCATTTTTCGTGCATTTCGCGTTAAGAATGACAGAGTTTCATACAATCTTTTATCCCCCATTTTACCCTCTTAGAGGTTGAATTTCGAAAAATCCTTTCTTAGCGGATGCCTACATTGTATAAGGAATATGTCCTCCAAATTTCACATTTCTACGACCAGCGGTTTAGGCTGTGCGTTGATCGATCAGTCAGTCAGGACAAAGCATTTTATGTATATATAGATATGTAAATTATTATTAATATAAACCTTATAATACTTTCTTAGATTTACGCGAATATTTGGATTCTTTCTCGGATTTCATCTTTTCGGACTTTTTTGCGGATTTATTTTGATTTCTGGTTCCCGACGTTTCGAATGCTTTACAGCAATCATGGTCACGGGAGAGACTAAGGTTTTAGACGTCTCAAAGGCATTGTGTTACCCACAAAATAACAAAATAAAATCAGGAAATACAAAAATGATGCCAAAGTTCCTTACAATATTTGTTAATTTTAATTTTTAATATTTTTATAATTTTAATAAGGTTTATAATTGAATATGGAATATTATTTATTTAATTTTAGATATTATTATTATAATATGTTATTATGAAAATCTTTAAAATCTGTGTATTTCTATGAAGACAAAGTATATAATTATATAATAAAGCTCTAACTAAAAATATCCATTGAAAAATCCATTTATACTAACTCTTATTCCACTCTAAGGTACGTTTTACATTTAAATTTTATGGAAGCAACTTTTGGTAATAATGTATTCATTTAAAAACAAAAAAAAACTAAAAACTTGAATAAATACAAAAATAAATAATTAAAAGCAAAATCTTCGTATCCGACCGGGATTCGAACACACCTGTGATAGTCAATCTCACGCCTTGGCCGCTTGACCACGATGCTTATATGCAAATGTGCGAAATTATTAACATATTTTGTGTGGAATAATGCTATAGAAAACCACATGAAAACTCGAAAATGCGCGTTTTCCCAGACGTAATACTAATCTAGATCGATTTTTCGCACCCGAGAGTCCCCACATACCAATTTTCAGCGAAATCGTTAGAGCCGTTTCCGAGGTCGCTGGTATAAATAAATAAAGATATAAATATACAAGAATTGCTCGTTTAAATATATTAGATGATATAAAAATCATTCGACTATCTACATATAGCGTAAGGAGGGAGAGATCTATGAGTATATAGCATACATAACACAGTAAGAAAATGTTACAAACTATGAGCTTGGTTGTTTAACTACTTAGTTACTAAAATTTTCTGTCACTCTATAATCGACTTTGGTGGTTTTAGATTGTAAGCAATTGTTAAATTATTACATAGGTTTGTTTAACCCACAATGACATTATAATTATTAAGTAAAAATATGTTGGGTGATAGTCCCTAATGCCACATTACACTTTACATTTATATTCGTAACAACGAAAATTTAATTAAGCAACTCAACTGTGTGTTTTGTTGCCATGTCATTATAATTTGTGCGCAATTTATAAGTAAGAGTAATTATTTCTGTTAACTTGAAGGTTAAAATATAAAGCTTTATTATCTATACTTAATATTATAAAGAGGCAGAGTTTGTTTGTTTGCTTGTTTGAATGCGAATGCGCTAATCTCAGGAACTACTAATCTGATTTAAAAAATTCTTTTTGCATTAGATAGCCCGTTAACTGAGTAAGGCTAAAGGCTATCATCATGCTACTACCCAAGGAAGTGGAGCAGTAATATAATATATAGTCTATCTGTTCCATACTAACCGTTAAAACATAAAAATGAAGTAGATCATTGTCCAACAGAGTGGAAGTGTATTAATTGTTTATTTCGATTTGTATCGCATGGTTGGTTTTTGTTCCAGCGTGTAACCTATATATTAATACGTGAAGTAAAAACTTTGTACCCCTTTTTACGAAAATTGTGCGGACGGAGGATGAAATTTCCCATACTTATAGTTTATATAGACAAGGAGTGCAGGATGCTAATACGAGTTTATTTTTTTTATTATGCATAAAAACACATTAAATCAATAAAAAATACATTATTTGACACACACGCATATATACTCTTTTGTTTATTATTAAAGTCTGTGATCAAATTGGAAACACATTAATATTGTAATATACGCAAGACGATAAATATATTATAACTTAATGAATTATGGTTGATTTTCCACCACGCGGCGATTACTAGTATTAGTAAATATGTCCCCCAGGTCGATTTCGTTCACGACGTCTATTCTCAATAAGACTAGCTTCGAGGATATTATAGTGCACAAATGTATATGTAAAGACAAGTGCACTCTCTATTCCTTTCGCTCTCAAAGTTTTATGAGACGATAATTGATAATCAGAGGTAGATCTGGTACCTGACCAAGAACTATACTTACTCTCTGAGGCAAAAAGATACACCAACAGCTTCCCAATTTCTTGACATAAAAACCCAATAACTGTACTAGACCTTAACCGAGATTTGAACTCAGAACTTTTGGTTCTGTAGACGGACAGAGACAGGTCAAAGATGTCATCGGTTAGTCTCCTAGTACTGTAAGGCAATTGAAACGTCGTCAGCAACAAACAGTAAAAATAAAACGTGAAAATATCCGAAAATGTATTTTTATTTAAGACTAGCGACTCACCCTCGCTTCTCTCGAGTTCGTCCCTAGTTACGTTTTAACGTTTAGTATAGATTTCTCAGAGATGAGATATTTTCCCGCAGTAAAAAGTATCCTATATGTTGACCCGAATAACCAGCTATCATCATAACAAATTATTATATATTATCACAATCTGTCCAGTGGTTTTCTCGTGATGCGGTAACAGACAGACAGATAGACAGACAGACAGACAGACAGACAGACAGACAGACAGACAGACAGACAGACGGACAAAAATTCTAAAAACTATAGATTCAGCCTCTGTATCGATAATAATGACTATTTCAATAAGATTTTCCAAAAAATATTTAATGTACAGATTCGACTCAGAATTTTATTATATTATGTATAGAAGAATATGATTCTATGTAATAAAATCTATCCAAACGTCTGATTAGATACCAGTTGTGATCGGAAATCCCTTTTTGGATATTTCCTACATTTCGTGTGTTGGGTGTTTCATTATTCAAAGGTACTAAATTAAAAAAGTTGATATTCATCCCATACTATATAGAGCTAGGTGATATTCTTTACACTAAAAATATAAAACAATGAAAAAAAGAATCTATTATAATCTCATTGCTCCTTTAATTCTCTTCTCTTCCCCAGTTTTAAGACTTTTAGGATTAAAATCAAAAATTTAAGGTCAATTTAATTTCCACGTTCTAGGAGCTCCCATAAATACCATGACTTAGGATTATGTTCTATTAGCGGCTCACTCTCGCATCGCTCGAGTTCGCCCCTAGCAAAACAGAAACAAACCTATGCCACGGGAACCGTACATTTTTCCGGGATAAAAGTAGTTTGTGTGTTAGTCCAGACTATAATCTATATCTGTGCCGAATTTCATCCAGATCCGATCAGCCGTTCTGACATGAAAGAGCAACAAACATACATCTATCTATACATACATTCTTACAAACTTTCGTGTTTATAATATTAGTAGGATGTTGATCTAAATAGAAATATCGGACGACACCACAGATACTATATGGTTTTAACGGCATGATGTTATTATATGAAATGGATGAAATCTTCTAGATTAAACGCTTGGCAAAGTCTAAGTGGTCGCTCAACTAATGGACGTTCCGTATTTTTTTAAGCGACACAATCAAATTGAAGCGGAATGTTCTGGCACTCTCGCAAATTAAACTCAATATTATTTTTGTAGGACGGCGATAGATTTGTAATCTAGGACAGTTCCAATAAAATGTCGTATATCTTAAAAATTTACTAGTAATACTTTTAGCATTATTGTTATTTGTCATTGTATGATACAGATAAAATCAACTTAGATCAACTTCATAGTTGATCATTGATTGATTGATATTTTGATATAGTATGTAGAAAGTTACAGGTATTTTTTCCATTAAAATGATTCATTGTATTGTATACAGCCCTTTTTTACTTGCCACTGCTGGGCACGGGCCTCCTTTCAGTAAGAGGGGAATCCGGCCATAGTCCACCACGCTGGTCAATTGCGGGTTAACGGAGTTCACATGTCTTTCGAACTTGCTAGGTTCTCTCAGACATACAGGTTTCCTCACGATAATTTTCTTCACCGTACGGCAAGTGATAATCATGTTAGAAATGATTCGCACATGAAAATATCAGAGGTGCGAGACCCGGGATTTGAACCCGCTTCACTCGGTTTCCCAAGCGAGCGCGTTACCACTGGGCTACCACTGCCTCATATATGTCTCAAAATGATTAGTGGTATGTCTTAATTAGATGATAAACTACATAAACTAAACTACATAATACCTCAGAAAAATTGGAGATGGAATGAGCTATAACTTCCTCCCTGGCTAAGAAAGAAACATATTTTCATATTTACAATATTATTTATTCACCAAACCAAATGGCTAAGACAGTATAAAACAAATATCAAAAGCTTTATTTACTATTTGGAAATTTTTGATCATTTCCGCTTACAATAAATCTATAACAGAATAGCCTTAACGCTAAATGGAATACAATAATGACAATCGAATATTATTTTCACACAAAAAAATAAGGAAAAGTAACTTGCAAGGCTTCGGATACTTGCTACAATATTGTTTCTTCTTATTGAATGGAACGTCTCTGAAAAAGATAGGACGCTAAGAGTTTCTTTGTTATTCAAAATGTCTGTCTTTCGCGTGACAGATGTTACTGGTTCGATATTAGAATATGTTAAAAGAAATGTGAGGTGTGTGAGAATATTTTATATAGGTCAGGATAGGATTTTTTTTATTTATCAGAAAAAGTACAATGAAACTAACAATGTAGTTAAATACATATATGTATTATTATGTATATTATAAATAAGCAAAGAAAAAACAGTTCAGTACCTTTTACTCCTCTGTTTGTCAAACGACTTTTTTTTTGTTTAGCAGCTATTTACGAGCTTTTTTAGATCAATGAAAATATTTTGCAAACAGTTTTTTTTTTTTCACGATACCTGAGGAGGTTCTTACAGAATACAGACTTTGGGCCATTTTAAAAAATAAGTTTTTAAGCACACACTAACTAAAAACCTTTAACTTTTATGCAAAATATTGTTGTAAGCTATCTTACCTGATTAGATTTTTCGATAAATTTATTGTTGTTATTATTTCTACCTGTTCATTTAAACAGTATAGCCAACATACTGTATGGTACAAAAAAACTACGATACAATATGTCCGGGTACACCCAGTAGAGAATATATTTTTTTCAAAAATTGAAGTAATTTAAAAAACTTTTAACTTTTCAACACCACACTGCACGGTCCAAACCAACTTCTGCATTCAGCATCTTATTATTATTTTCGCCCCCTTGATATTTTAATCAAAAGTTTGCAGGGTTTTCTTGAAAACGACAGTGTGCAACAATAGTTTCATTTGGGCCAGCTATATAGCTCGCCGCAAACTGCAAACTATACTCATTTACTTTATCTAAACCATCTCCTACAGTCTACGCAGTTATGTCTTTCTGGTTTGGTTATTTAGGAATATTGTTCAGAATCTCTCGAAAATTAGAAATCACAGTAGTTTTAAGATATTATGGTACACCCCAAATTGAACATTGTTGTTTATATTAAAATATCTATACTTTTGTTGAACATTTCGCATTGTTTTGGATTTCTTTCAAAACGTCTCTTACATATTCCAACGACTCAAAATTCTATTCTAACGAACTATCACGAGCACATGGATCCCGAAAAAAAATATTTGTCTAAAAAGTAGTAAATTTGCTGTTTATTTTAGGTGCTATTACCGTTTTCCTGGTGTTGCCATGCCACGAGATGGTACACTTTCCTCAAAGAATAAAGGAAATTTCTGTATTCATCGTTAATTTACAATTTTTGAAAAGAAAATATGAATAATAAATATAATCAGCCTAATATTTTCCTTTATTGTGTATTTTAAATATTAGGAATTTCTTCTTAGGAAAAAGTAAATAAATACCTCTGCTGTAGGTACGGTTTTAACTAATTATAGCTACATAAAAAACAGAGTCGAGACATAAATATGAAACGGGGTTTATATCCGAAATATCCCATGGGGTTAAAATTACCCATTGGTGGATAAAATGGAGATCATTATAAGGGATAATTAGGTTCCTCCTTAATTTTCTTTAATGAAAGTAAATGAATTAGGTAAATGTCTACATATAACACAATGGTACCGGTATTAGGTTATATACTTATATTATTATACAGGTTATTGGTTATACAGGCTGTACAATATAAACTTATAAAAAATAAAATATTTCATTTTTTTTAATTTAAGTTTGTATAATGTTTGTTCGACAGATTTTATTTTTACCATAAGCATTATCGATTATTTCGAAAAAATAGTGACCATATTTTATTTTATTTTTAGTTAGTTCGATTACCGGTAATTTAAGGTAAGCTTTAAAACATCTAAACGGATGAGGATGAAATTTAGTATATAGATATACTATGAGCTGGACTAATACATAAAGGCCACTGTTAGGCACCCAGGGTCAAAAAAAAATCTCTGAGTGAAACTTAATGTTTTCATTATGTAAGGTAGGTACTTCTCTTCCACACCCCGTACATTTTTACCACCCTGTGTAATGACTGACTTTGATGAATAAATGAGGGATGTTTGTTATGGAATAGAAACCTTGTCTTAAATTATCAAGAGTTTTTGTTTGTCAGACAGTTTAAAGGTGGATTACTTATAAATAAATAAATGTTGGGACATTAACACACAGCACTATCTAGTTTCATGATAAGCTACGCGGCTTGTGTATGGATACCAGATAGTTGATACACTACACATATATTAAATACATACATATTATAAATATAAACATCCATGACTGGAGTACAATTATTCGTGCTCGTCACACAAACAAATGCTGCCAGCGGGACTCGAAACCACGATCGCTGGCACAGCAAGTAGGGTCACTACAAACTCAGCCAAACATGTCGTCAAACTTAAGAAGAGCTGTATTTATTTTAATTGGGCATTTTTACTACAAAGGAGATTGTTTGAAAAAAAAATGCTAACTTTCCTTCTTTATTTATCCTATCTTTTGAATGGCTTCAAATAAACGTCATTAGTGCCCATTGAACAATGGATCACTTCAATACAAAGCGATATATCAACGGTAATGTATATTTAGGAATAGCCTCCAACATTATCTTGTTTCAAATAATGATATCCAAATGAGAAATTTTGTAATTACTATTAACTATTTTGCCGAAAATAAATGTTTCTATCATTCTGTCATAAGAAGGATAAGATTTTTCGTGAGTGTTTGTGTGTTTTGTGCCTTTTTTGATAAGTGTTTTTTGTGTCTCGTTTTGGTATTTTTTGTCTTTCTCTATCTTCAAATAGGTTCTATATAATGTAAATGTTGAGTAATAGATTTTAATTATAGAAGTGGTAACATTTTTTTTTAATTGTTTATAACTTTTTATTATTGTTTTCCTTTATTTCTTTATTTCCATAGATGAACTTGGGTGAGTAACTTCGATTATAAATGCGAAAATTTGTGCGTGTATTTTGTATGATTGTTACTCCTTCACGTAGAAATGACGTGAAATAATACAGATGAAATTTAGTGCACATATAAAGTATGACCTGGAAGTAACACAAAGATTTTGTTAATGAAAAAAAAAATACCAAAACTTGATGCTGCCTAAATGTATATCTATACAGATAAATAAAATTGAAGTGTCTGTTTGTAAAGTCAAAATAACAGCTTTATACTATATACATATAGAATTATATACGGTGCTTATAAGAAATTATAGTTTAAAAAAACTAAAAAAACACGCTTTGATAGCAATCGAACTAAAAAGTAGAAAATAATTTTTGTTTAAGACAGTTTGTGTTACTGCAATATCAAATTCAACAATCAATTATCATAATTAATTCAGAATAAGATTAACATGAATATTAAGATATTAACAAAAATTCAAATGAAGTGAAAAAGCGTGGGGTGCTTAATCATATTATTACAATAATTCTGATATTGCAAATAGTGACAAATAAAATAAACCTCACATTCGATATCAAGCACCCCACGCTTTTTCACTTCATTTGAATTTTTGTTAATATCTTAATATTCATGTTAATCTTATTCTGAATTAATTATGATAATTGATTGTTGAATTTGATATTGCAGTAACACAAACTGTCTTAAACAAAAATTATTTTCTACTTTTTAGTTCGATTGCTATCAAAGCGTGTTTTTTTAGTTTTTTTAAACTATAATTTATTTTCTGAATTTTTAGTGTCAAGACGACAATTAAAAAAAACTTATAACCAAACGCTTCGATTTTTTGTATATTATATATTCCACAATAGATCCAAATTCACTTCATTCCTGTCTACGTAATCTCTCCATTTCATCTAAAGCATCTCTATTATAGAGAACTTTTCCTGTTAATTTCGAGCAATCAAGTTCTTCTATTCGAATACCATTTAGTGATCTTCCGCGACTTAGAGCTACATAAGCTTGTCCAGCAGCAAACAAACGAGAACCCAAATAAATAACCGCATTATCTACTGTACAACCTTGCATTTTGTGCACAGTAGATGCCCAACTCAGAGTTATTGGCAACATTCGTCTTTCAGCAGTACCATAGCTATATTTTGCTGGAAACTGTATCGATATTGGCTTAATTAGATGTACACCATCCTGACCAAAGTCGATACGGACTGATGGTATGTCTGAATCATATACTTGATCACGTCGGAAATGTGGCCAGATAATTTCAGTGATAATACCCATATTGCCATTCACTAAACCTTTTGTCACGTCAATATTTGATCTCAACATTACTTTAGCCCCCACGAAAATTTTCAAGACCTTCGGGAGACCTCCCGTCTTATTAATATCATCAGGTATAACAGATTCCACATTTTTATCACCTAAATTTCGTGTAGCAACAATAAGTTGATCTTGCGCCTTTATTGTATAAATTCTTGTTCCTTTTGTCTCAAAGTACTGAAGAATGAATTATGTTGCCGCATATGCTCCAAGCGAGCGGCTCTATCTTCTTCTGATTGTGAAGCTCGAATCTCAGCATTATGTTGCCGCATGTGCTCTAAGCGAGCAGCTCTATCTTTTTCCGACTGTAAGGCTCGATAATTTTTCATATACAGTCGCCTTTTTTGTTTTCTCTCAATCAATTCATCACTTGAGAGTTCTGAAATTTTATCTATTCTTTTTGTCTTTTTTTCTCCAGTCTCCTCTTTCTTTGTGTTGTAGTTTCATTTTTCATTTTTGTTCCCACGAGTAATGGACAATTAAACGGTCAACCCTCCCAGAGGTCCGATAGAAGGGTAAGGCTCTTATACAACAGGGTGTGCCCGGTGCCCTGAGGTTGACGCTAGCGACATGACATTTTTAATCACCCTCTTGCCATTCATCCATCGGCACGTTTCTCACCTTATATTGGATTGGGTGAATTTAAAATTGAGTGAAAATTTAGTGCCCGACAATCGTTAAAGTTGCGCTGTACAGCTTACAGATGTTGCATATTCTAATTCATGAAATAGCAATTTCAGTAGATGTTATTATTAGCATATCACAGCAAACAGTTCTAGAATCTCTACATGCTGCAGTGACCGTCAGCAATCTATTACACAGCTATGGTCTCTACAGAGCAATTTTAACTCCCGATAATTTGGATTCCGATAACTAAAAAAGAATTAAAAATTTTGGAGTGTCATGATAAAATTTCAAAAATTTTGGAAAATTCGAATAATTCAACAAATTAGATTATTTGGAAAAAGTTCAAAATTTTGAAGAGATTAAAAAATTTTCAAAAAGTAAACATTTTGAAAAATTGAAAAATTTTAGAAACTTTAAAACCGTACAAATTTGAAAATTTTGGAAAATTTGAAAACATCGAAAAATTAGAAAACATCAAAAAGTTAAAAAATTTGAAAAAAAGATTGAAAATTTGGATAAAGTTCAAAAATTTTAAAAATTTTCAAAAAGTTTAAAAACTAAAAAATTTTAGAATTTGAATAGTACCAAAAATTAGGAAATTTGAAAAAAAGATTGAAAATTTGGATAAAGTTCAAAAATTTTAAAAATTTTCAAAAAGTTTAAAAACTAAAAAATTTTAGAATTTGAATAGTACCAAAAATTAGGAAATTTGAAAAAAAGATTGAAAATTTGGAAGAACAAAAATTTTGCAAAAATTAAAAAAAATTTCAAGAAGCCTAATAATTCTGAAAATTGTGAAAAATTGAATAATTTCAGAAAATTTAAAAACTAAAAAATTCGAAAATTTTGGAAAATTTGAAAATTAAAAAAAAAAGTTCCTATTTCGAATTCGGAAAAAGTGTTTATCAATATTTTTGAAATTAAAGATTAAATATTATAAATGCTTTAAAATTTAGAACAAAATATTAAAACGAGATTCTTGATAAGAATTTAAATATTGTTCACGATCAAATTGGAACACGGCCAGTATTAAACTATAAATTATCATTTAAAAATCAATTTTTTTATTTATTATATGTTTTTTATTTTATATTACAAATATTTTTTATATTAATCAATTATTTAATTTTAATTATAATTTTTTAATTAAATTTTCAATTATAATTAATTTTTTATCCTTAGGAGGATTACCCCCCTTTCTAGGATTTCTCCCTAAATGAAGTTAATTTAAAAATTCATTTAATTTTAAAAATTGTCAAAATATTAAAATATTAAAGAAATTTAAATATGCAAGTGCGGATGCGCGCGCAATATTTCGGTAGCAGCGACAATTATCATATTCGAGGAGTGAGAGTGCATGCACACGAGGCAATTGGTAGCAGCAACCAATAAGGAAATTTGTCTTTTGAAAGTGGGGGGAACCAGAAAGAGGAACAGGCCGTAGGTAGCAGAGGGCCAATCGGCAGCAAGAGAAAGAGAATACCGTTTTTTCCTGCAGCATTTAGCATTATTTTTCATTGGCTTTCAGCAAGTGGTATAGGCTAAATAACCTGATAATTCATCTGAATTTATTTTTTTTATCCTGATGATCCTAGTTAGGACTTTAATATAAAGTTATGAGATTATTGTATTGTCATCGGTCCTTGACCCCTGTGCAAATTTCCATGTTAATCAGACTCCTAGAAGTAGGTGAAAATGAAGTTCAAAGATTCCGTTACATACATACATAGTTACATACAGGTCAAGCTAATAAAAGCGTGTTAAAAACACAATTTTTTTTAATTTTGTCTGTCTGTCTGTCTATTTCTTCCGGCTAATCTCTAAAACGACTGGACCAATTTTGACGAGACTTTCACTGGCAGATAGCTGATGTTATAAGGAATAAATTAGGCTATTTTTATTTTAGAAAAAGAATCAGGGTTCCGCGAAAAAAAATTAAAACCCATGAAATTGTAAACAAAATCCGCGTACGGCGTACGCACCTGAGCGAAGCGAGGATAAATCGCAATATAATTTAAATGAATATCTAGATGAATATCTCTATCTATGAATATCTATAGCAAGCTACTATTTATGTATAAACATAGCTAACCGTGAAAACGTACCTAGGGACGAACGCGAGCGAAGCGAACGTGAGTCGCTAGTCATATTATAAATGCAAAAGCACCTAAGGGAACACCCGAACGAAGAAAGGACAAGTCGCTTGTATCAATATTATTCCATCCCATCAAATTTTACCTAGAAATATAATTTCTATGTGAATAACAAAATAGTCATCCAATTTATCCTCATATCGATAACAGGTAACATATTTACATTTGTTTAGTTTTTATATAATAGTTCCTATAGTAGCGAAGAAATCTCATTAGAGGAAAAGAAATAGCTTTTCACGAATCAACCTCCTAATGATAATAAATGAACGCTTGTAAACAGTATTCGATTAACTTGAAAGTATTAGAGACCGTTCACACTGTTACAACCGTTAACCTGTTACTGTTGTTTTTTTTTACTATAAAATATATTTAATTTGTTTGATATTAATATTGCATAATTTTATAGGAAAAATGGCAGGCGGGGAAAGCAGTGGTAACCCAGTGGTAACGCGCTCGCTTGGGAAACCGAGTGAAGCGGGTTCAAATCCCGGGTCTCGCACCTCTGATATTTTCATTTGTGAATCATTTCTAACATGATTACCACTTGCCTTACGGTGAAGGAAAACATCGTGAGGAAACACAAGGTACAGACAGACATTTAGTAAGTTTAGTACCCTACTGCGGCACAACTATGCCTGATATCCAGATTAGGCAGCGTGATGTACGGGCATTACTACAGTCGATCGACACCCGGAAAGCAAGTGGTCCTGATGGTATCCCAGCGATTGTACTCAAAAATTGTGCAGCAGAATTGGCTCCAGCATTGACGCGCCTGTACCGAACCTCCTATTCTTCGGGGATTGTGCCAAAGGCTTGGAAGGTGGCGAACGTTCAGCCGATCCCTAAAAAAGGTGACCGGTCTGACCCTGCCAACTATCGACCCATAGCCATCACCTCAGTACTCTGTAAGGTGTTCGAGCGGATCATAAACTCGCAACTCGTCCGCTACCTAGAGGGTCACTCCCTTATCAATGATCGTCAATATGGTTTTCGACCAAAACGTTCGACGGGTGATCTTCTAGCTTTTATGACGCATCTATGGGGCGAGGCTATGGACAAGCATGGCGAATCGATGGCCGTTAGCCTTGATATCTCGAAAGCTTTCGATAGGGTTTGGCACCGTTCTCTTCTTTCCAAGCTTCCGGCCTACGGTCTACCTCCTCGCTTGTGCGACTGGGTGGCTGACTTCCTGCATGAGCGCAGTATCCGTGTTCTCTGCGATGGACAAGCTTCTAGCTTCCTACAGGTGAATGCTGGTGTGCCTCAGGGGTCTATCCTATCACCAACACTCTTTCTTCTGCATATCAATGACATGTTATCCCTAGGTAACATTCATTGCTATGCAGATGATAGCACTGTCCACGGTCGATACTTTGGCCATCCCGCCGCAAATCGAACCGAGATTGAGAATAAGAGAACCGAACTTGTCCGTGAGCTCGACGATGTCTTGTACCGCGTTTCAGAATGGGGTTCAAAGAACCTGGTCGAGTTCAATGCCAAGAAGACGCAGGTATGCGCGTTCTCGGCTAAAAAATCTCCATTCCTTTGTCTTCCCTCTCTTCAGAACACACGCCTTACGTTGCAGGATGGCATCAACATCCTCGGAGTTAATATCCGTAGCGATCTGAACCAAAAAGGCCATATCGAGAGTGTCATTTCGTTAGCTTCACGTAAACTCGGGGTCCTGAACAGGGTGAAGCGGTTCTTCTCGCCTGAGCAGCTATGCCTTCTGTACAAGACTCAAGTGCGCTCATGCGTTGAGTACTGCTCTCACCTCTGGGATGGCTCTGCTAAGTACTTGTTAGATGCTCTTGATAGACTTCAACGCCGTGCTGTCCGCATAATTAATAAAGCTGAGGCTACTCAAAACCTTGAATCTCTGCAATTGCGTAGAGATGTTGCTTCACTAGCCGCTTTTTACCGCCTATATTACGGCGAGTGTTCTGAAGAGCTCTTCCATCTTATACCCTCCTCTCCTTTCCTCTCCAAGACCACACGTGCTGGTCGGAAATTCCATCCTCACACGGTACTACCCATACCATCTCGTACCAAAAGGTTTGGTAACTCCTACCTGTGCCGCACTATTGGGAAATGGAATTCATTACCGTCTCACGTGTTTCCCTCCTCCTACAATCCTGGGTCTTTTAAACGGAGCGTGAAAAAGCACGTATGCGGGCCGACAAGGTGAGGTTGATCGGTGTCGAGATCACGTCCCGGAACCGATGGACTTCATTCCTGGACTCCACTGTCGCTTACCATCAGGCGTCATGGAGTCATCTTGTCGAGCGACAATAAAAAAAATAAAAAAAAAAAAAAAAAAAAAGGTTTCCTTTTGTTTTAAAGAGGCATTTTCGAAATATATACACATAGATATTATATAGCTTGGTTTCTAGTATGATATTTGAAAAACAACAAGATGGATATGTATATAATAATTATTCATATTACTATGACACCTTAAGTAATATTAATATATCAGCCCTTTTTAACGCATACGCTGGGCGTACGCCTCCCTTTAATACATGAGGTATCAAGCCATAGTCTACGCTGACCGAGTGCGAGATTGCTTCTTCACTTCTTTTGAAAACTTGCTAAATTCTCTCATTTTCCTTCACCGTAAAGCATGTTTCATGTTGAAAATGATTCGCACATGAGAATATCATAGATGCGAGACCCGGGATTTGTACTCGCTTCACTTGGTTTTCCGAGCAAGCGCATTACCACTGAGCCACTGCCTTCCTTTCCATTCTTTTAGTAAATATTCATAGCACAAATAAATCATTATGTTCAAAAAATTCTTTTTAAACGTTACTAAGCCAGTTGTTTACGTAACGTGCCTTAAGACTTAATTAATCCATGGTCTTATCAAAACCATCAATATTGATTACAAGTCATTACCATAATTAATATAATTAATGTTAGTGTTTAAGTGTACCTACTAGCTATTTTAGTATTAGGACACAGGTAAATAATTTCTTTTAATTTTCTTGCTGTTAGCTTCAAAAGTTGTCAGATGAGGAAATATTACTTTGCCAATGTAAAGGCAGTGGTAGCCCAGTGGTAACGCGCTCGCTTTGGAAACTGAGTGAAGCGGGTTCAAATCCCGGGTCTCGCACCTCTGATATTTTCACGAGCGAATCATTTCTAATATGATTACCACTTGCCTTACGGTGAAGGAAAACATCGTGAGGAAACCTGCATGTCTGAGAAAAACCTAGCAGGTTTTCGAATAACGTGTGAAGTCCTCCAATCCGCACTTGGCCAGCGTGGTGGACTATGGCCTGATTGCCCTCGTATTGAAGGGAGGCCCGTGCCCAGCAATGGGATGTTAAAAAGGGCTGAATACAATGTAACGTAAAATGGAGAAGACACGAGGAATAAATAATTTGAATAAATAAGAGTATTTATCATACCTTTTGTACCTACACTCAAAACGATGAATTTGTCGAGAAATCCATTCAGTGTTTCTTGAAATATGCACTATATATATATATGTGTATATATATATATATATATATATATATATATATATATATATATATATATATATATATATATATATATATACATACCTGTCACCCAAGCGGAACTGCGGGCAAGAACTACATTATTTACATAATATATGTAGATGATTTAACTAAGGGTCGCAGATTTGATTTTTGATTGATTTTAATTTTTAAAAAAAACTATAGAACTACGAGTATGTGGTAATACAAAAGGTAGATTCACACGATACGGGCGGATACGCTTTATGTTTGTTACTTGAGTTGAAACAAAAGATATCTCGATGGGGTTCGTCAAGTACATAGCCTTATATAGTACAGACTGTATATGTGGGTCCAAGGGTCGGAAGCTGGGGAACATTACATTGTTTTCTTGACAATGATCTACAATCTTTTTTAATCTATGGAGAAATTAAAATTTCTTCAACAATTTTAATCTTATTCTGAATCAAAATGACCTTACTTAAGGATTATATAGCTAACATTTCAATAATATCTTAAAAAAGTATATGGTAAGTCCGGGAGAGTTGCCCATAGTTTTGAAAAACGATCAATATTAATTATATGTGTAAGATACTACATAAAATAAGCATAGATTATTTTAATTCAATATTTACTTATGCCATTCAGATTAAATTTGGAACTATTGTGCAATATATTCTAGATTAAAAAATGTTTTTTAAAAATAATAGAAAATAGGCATCTCACCTGTGGGTTAGTTGCATATAGATGTCAGGGATAGGTATAGGACGAGTAATTAGTGCATAATCAGACATACTTTGCTTAGTGACGCAAAAATCCTTTTTTTTTTATGCATTTATACATACTACCTATAGATGTACAGGTAGTTATGTGGGACTCACCGGCTAGAAAAGCTAGTACTACCCACTAAAACCCAACAAAACCTCCCCCGTCTTAATAGTGCACCCCGACGGCAGGTCTGCCGAAGCAGACTACAACAACCGTGAGGTTGCTCCCACGGTCCACTCTGCCGTCAGAGAAGTACCAAGAGCAACCATATGGGTTAGGCCATAATCCACCTCGCTGGCCAAGTGCGGGTTGGCGGACTTCATGATGTCTTTCGAAAACTTGCTAGGTTCTCTCAGATATACAGGTTTCCTCGCGATGTTTTCCTTCACTGTAAGGCAAGTGGTAATCATGTTTGAAATGATTAGCACATGAAAATATCACATGTGCGAAACCCGGGATCTCACTTCACACGCTTTCCCAAGCGAGCGCGTTACCCACTGGGCTACCACTGCCTTAATGAGCGTCCGGATGAACTGCCGAACGCTAATGAGGGAACCAATTAATATACTGGGCATCTAACCCCAAAATATCATAGGGCATCTCTCCCGATCATTAGAGAGAGATGCCTATTGACTCTGAACACACCGTAAAGCATTTACAATAGAAAATGGTGGTTTGTTAACAAAACAAGATCACAATGTTACATTATGAAACAATTTAATACTATTTAACTAAAGAATTTAGTGAAAAAAATTACTGCAAACTATCTCAAAGATTATATTCTAACGTAAAAGTTAACTACACTTATCTTATTTTACAAATTAACACCAAAATATGAATTATAAGTAACATATATTTGTGTAAAAACTTCCACACTGACATTGACTGACACGAAAACGAATCACTACAAACGAACATTAATTAATTTAATTTTTAAATTTATTAGGCGTCTCTCCCTTATGGGCATCTCTCCCGGACTTACCCTATTAAACCTAAAGAACGATAATTCATATGATTTTACACATACCGCAAAATATTTACACACCATCAATTAGAAACAAAGTTTATTTTACCTTATTTTTACGATTGCTATGGATATATAATGGAAAAATATACTGTAGAGATCATTTTTAATAATATTATTTACGTTTAGCATGAGTATTTTGAGACAATCAGACGCTCTTTAGGAACAATTTACTCGCGCATCACGTAAAAACAATGATTTTACGCACGCGTGCAAAGCGAGGGCATAGCATTGCCGCTCGCTTTGTATATAATTGTATATAAATACAGATAAAAAATAGCGTATAAAAGAAAAAATACAGATAAAAAATGCTTAGTGAAAGCATTAACATAATATAACAAAATTCTAACTGAATCAAATCTGTACATTACATATTTTTTGGAAATCTTATTGAAATAGTTATTATAATAGATACAGAGGCCGAATCTATACTTTTTAGAATTTTTGTCTGTCTGTCTGGGAACGCATCATGAGAAAACTACTGAACAGATTTTGATAAAAATTAGTATGACGATAGCTGGTTATCTGGATCAACATATAGGATACTTTTTACTGCGGGAAAACATCTCATCTCTGAGAAATCTATACTAAAAATTAAAACGTAACTAGGGACGAACCCGAGCAGAGTAAGGATCAGTATCTAGTTTATATATAAACTAACATAATATATTATTATATGATAAAAGATAAAACTACAAAGTCATAATATATACTACTATTGTACGTGCATAGTTACCGCTTTCTATGTTTGAAACAATGTTTACTTCAACCATTGAAAGATATACATTATACATACATATTATTATGTAGAAAATATTGTTCTATTAGTACCTGGGCGTTTTTTTCTTGTAAAATGTTCGTGTTTATGCAGAAAAGATATAAAAAATGCGTTTTGTTAGAAAAGTAATCTAAATAGGTAAACTTAAAACGCAAAACCTTAATACGATATTTGATCCAAATCGTTAAGAGTCGTTTCTGAGATACACGAAATAAATTTATGTATAGGTTCATTTTTAATTTACTGAAGGCCTTTTGGGAATATACTATTTAGATCATACAACATCTGTAACAAAAAAAATCTATTTCTTAAATTTTTATTTTCATAGAGAACACCCCACCCCTCCCATTCCACCGGCCACGCGCTTTCTTTTGCTAATGCTGGACTATTACCGTTTAGAAGGTGCAATTAAAATATTATTATTTTTCTAAAATTTAAGAAATATTTTTTTTTATTACAGATATTGTTGTTATGATGTAAACAGTACATTCCCAAAAGGTCTTCAGTAAATTAAAAATGACCCTGTATAAAAAAAAGAAATGCTCATTTAATATTATAAGATAATAATACATATATATTATACAAATGTACATTACGAAACGAGCAACTTACCATATATTGGAAATAACATCTAAGAACGAATATGTTATATCTGAAATATATATATATATATATATATATATATATATATATACATATATATATATATATATATATATATATATATATATATATATATATATATATATATACATATATATATATATATATATATATGTCGGAGACGGTCATCAATACGGTCGCTAAACGAAGCGCGGCACGACACCCGAGTGATGGCAGCATCGTCGCCAATATCGTTGACACTCGGCGAACTTCGTGCTACGACGGAGCCTAGCGAATGGAGGCGTGCTATGAGGGCCGGTCACTTATCTTCGAGCCGGGCCGAGATCAAGACCTCTCCACTAGGAACTGTCCAACGTTTCGTTTAAGATAATTATTGTGAAAATTATTAAAAAGTGATTGTTGCATACGCTGTATTCTCTTTGTTCAAATTATTCTACTATTTGCCCACAAGATGAACGATGAAAGTACTAAAAACGTTACGGATTCGAGTTATATATATATATATATATATATATATATATATTTAATATGAAATATATAATATTAATGTATTTGTTATAGTCTAAGATCCCGATTTATGTGGTGGACCCAGGGCCGGATTTAGGGATGTGGAGGCCCCGGGGTAACAAAGGAGCGGAGGCCCCTAATTATTTTCCGAATAAAATGAACAATTTTTTTAGTCAATGATTTAAGTATTTATTGCGAAACAAATTAAATTATTTCAATAAACATATGTATATATAGTCAAATACAAGAATTATTCGAAATTTAATTACAGCGTTAATGAATAGAACCTTGCGAGTTTTTTTCGACGAAAAATAGTTGATGAAATCATCAACAATCGCTAAACGTTAATGCTTTTTTATTTTGGATAGAAGTCTTAAATTACTCATATAAATATAATGACCATATAAATTATAGACTTAATGTAAGCATAAATAATCTATGATAAAGTTTCTTTTTATGTAAAAGAATATACATTATTTTAATAAGATAAAATATTATACTGAGATAAATAGAGGTGTGCTTTGATTTGTATTGGCTGGCACCGACTTCGAAAATATCTGATTAGGTATCTATTTTAAATGAAAACCCCCGTTTGGTTATTTTTTACTTTTCTGTGCCTGGAAGTCGGTTTTTATTTTTATTTTTTTAAGTTTTTATTTTTCCATTTTTGGTGTAGACGTAATAAGCAGGAAATTTATAAGAAGAAAGATTTTCAAAAACATATTCGATTAAGCCATTTATTCAGACCCCTAATGACACTCACAACCCATCTAAGTGTAAAGTTCTCATCAATACAAATTAATCAAGCCCAAACACCAGGTAATTGCTGTAAATCGTTGAGGAGTTTCCTCGACTGTCTTTCGGTTCCATCATCAGATCGACTCCTGACCTTCATTAAATAGTAGTGCTTTAAAATACTTAATGAAAAAAAATTAACAAGCGCACTAGTCGCCACTACGATTTTCGAAGGTTCTGCTCGATTTTTCTAAGATGCCATCATCAGATCCTGGTTTCCATAATATGGTACTACCCTTGAGATATCTCCTTTCAAACAAAAAAAGAATCACTAAAATCGATTCATGAACGACGAAGCAATCCGCGAACATACATAAACAAAAATTTTATTTTTTTTCATAAAATGAAAACTACTGGACCAAACTATGTTAAATTTTTATGGAACCAAATGGCAACTATTCCGCATCAAACAAAAGAAGAATCACGTAAATCGGATCACAAATCTCAGAGTAATCGATGTACATACATAAAAAAAAAAATACCAATCGAATTGATAACCTCCTCCTTTTAGATGTCGGTTAAAAATACAAAAGGATATAATATATTTTTTATTCATATTTTATTTTCAAAAATGTAATAATTTAATTAATACATATGTATATAAAATTTACCTTATACTTTTAAAAAATCGAGAATAGTAGCATAAATAGCAAATCCCGCGACTATTTTTGACTTTGACACTTTATTTTGCGTCCGTCTAATATAATAATTTAGTAGTTTGAGAATATAATATACTAGCGAATCACCCTCGCTTCGCTCGGGATCATCCCTAGCTTGCTTCCGCATACAAATTTTCATCCCCATTTTCACCACCTTAAAGGATGATTTCGGGGATAAAAAGTATCTTATGTCCCTCCCAGTATCTCAAACTATCTTCATACCAAATTTCATCTAAATCGGTTAAGTAGATCCAGAGATTACCCCTTACAACGTTACAAACTCACAACATCACAAACTTTACCCCTTTATAATATTAGTATAGGTAAATAATATAACCATAACCATTTAAAAGCAACATATAACAAACTGCAATAAATAGAATTTATAATTATATCTTAAAATACTCAGTTACTTCATTGTCAGAAAATAATCAAGCACAATTTCTAGCAATTAAGTCGTAACGGGCCTTTGAGTCGCGCATTCCAAAGAAGCTCGGTTCGAAACGCTGTGGCATATAATTGTACCCTCTCAGAGTGTACCGTCGCAGTAAGCGGGCGAGACACGCTTTCATTTGCAGATGTGCAAATCTTGCACCTGAAATTAAGTTTGTAATTAAAATTTAATGTAATTTACTATCTACTTGAAAGTACTAATAACTACTAGTATAGATAGATAGATAGTGCCATCCACGAGACGCGCCTCACTCTTTTTCCTGATCTCTTACAGTACAAGTGTCCAACATTCCGCTAGTCTTATAACTTTTAATTTTGTCAATACACATTTATTACATATGAGTGCGCACACACACTACAATGAATCATGCATCGAAACTCTCCGCACCCTGCGATTCCATCTGTCAAAAAAGAGAGGGGTGCGTCTTCATGGATGGCACTATCTATACAGTAGAGGACTGCAACCACGACTATGGTCCCTTTTATTTAAGCTTCGCTACAAAAAAAAAATCTTAATGATCTTTAAAATAATTATGTTCGAGTCGTCCCAGTAAGTAATCCGAAGGTACTTGTGTTGGGAATGACCCGCTTCTTCCCATATGCATACTCTATGATGAAGTGAGTAAAACTTTTTTTTAAACTATATAATACTAATATTAAGGATTTAAGATGGTTACAAGATTAAAGTAATTTAGTGCAAACAAATATATAGAAAATTACAATATTAACCACTGAAGGTTGTTTTTTTCTGTAGGTTTTTATTAGTCTTATTTTATAATATTAGGTAATCACTATTTTAGTGGTAAGTACATGTAAGTACACCCAAATATACACAAATTTTACACAACACATTTTTTTTTGAACAGTTATATTCAGTTTAACATAAAGATAGACTTAATACACATTTTTAGTTAAGAATACAGGTTATCTATATATACATAAAATGCTTTGTCCTGACTGACTGATCGATCAACGCACAGCCTAAACCGCTGGTCGTAGAAATGTGAAATTTGGAGGACATATTCCTTATACAATGTAGGCATCCGCTAAGAAAGGATTTTTCGAAATTCAACCCCTAAGAGGGTAAAATGGGGGATAAAAGATTGTATGAAACTCTGTCATTCTTAACGCGAAATGCACGAAAAATGGTGTTTAGCTTTAAGATGAAAAATAAGAAATATATGTATACGATTTTTTTCGAAATTCATCCTTTAAAAGGGTAAAAGGGGGTGATAAAGTTAATATGGGCAAACAACTATTTATGATCAGAATTACTTAAAACTTGGTATTAATGCTCTTCAATACAATTATATAAATACGTATTTTAGCATTTTTTGAAATTCATCCCATGAGGCTGTCAAATAGGGGATGAAAGTTTGTATGTAACTCTGTAATTGATGCTCGAAAAATAGTAATTTACCTATAAAATGAAAAATAAAACAATACAAATATCTTTTTTTTTCGAAATCTATCCCTTAAAAGGGTAAAAGGGGGTTATGCTGTTTATAAAAGGAAAAAATTGTTTATGATCAGAATTACTTGAAACTTGGTATTAATGCTCTTTAATACAATTAAACAAACATGTATTGTAGATTTTTTTAAATTCAGCCCCTAAGTGGGTAAAACTGGGTATTGAACTTTGAGTTGTTGAATATATTTAAATAGAGTAATGGCTCAAGTTATCTGTAAGTGCACACTTACTGTGTGGGATAAAGTACAGAACGGAAATTATTATGAATCCAAAGGAAAATTATGTATAACTTTTCGGCTGACCACTGCAGCGACAACTATAACATATAAATTCAATGGAAATTAAAACTGAGCAAATTTATCAGTCCACCCGCGCGTAGCCGCGGGCAAAAAGCTACAGCAAGATAAGAATGGCACTTTATATGTGTAACTTAAAAAGAAGGAGAAGGAGGGAGACTGTAAGCTTCAGGTGTACATAGCATTGGGTCTTTAAAAATAAGGTAGATGTTAGCCTGTTAGTATGTTAGTTAAAAAACCCACATGAGCCGAGTTACAAGATTCTAAAGTCGTAAATATTGTATGCGATTGTATCATTGTACTCTCTTCCTCTAAATTTGGAAAGATGGAGTACAAAAATGTGCAAAAAACACAGGTAGTGGAGCTTGCTAAATACCTAATGTGTAAATTTATTTATAGAATATACGATTAACATCTTTTAAGATACTGGATATTTGGAGTTACGATCGCTAAAATTTAATTTGTTTTCCATATATCTTGAAGAAATAATAAAACTTACACAATTTAGTTTTGCAAGTAATAAAGTATGTTTTATTGCGAAAAAGTTTATTTTTTCGTGGTTTGATCGCGGGCGAAGCCGCGGGTTCTGCTAGTATGTAATATTTTATTTTAGCAAATAAAAATATAAATGAAATTAGGTAAGTACAGATTTGCAAATATTATTTATTATATTAATAAATTATTCTTACCTAAGCAAATGCGATTTCCTTCTCCAAATGGTAGATAGCTGAATTTAACAATTTTTGCAATGTTCTCTGGTGCAAATCGTTCTGGATCAAAGTTGTCGGGATCCGGGAAATATTTGGAATCTCTGTGCAAGCCATAAATGGGAATAATCACAATTGAACCTTTTTCAATTTTAAGACCTCCAGTTGGTAAAACAGTGTCTTTTGTACATAATCTTTGCATTAATCCGATTGGTGGATATTTCCTTATTGATTCATTTATAACCATATCCAAATATTCCATTTTCTTCAGATCCTCATAAGTAATTTTGTCTTTTGTTTTATCAAGAACGTTATCTATTTCATCGTGTAACCTTCTTAAAATATTCGAATTGTTAGATATTTCTGTCAAAGTAAAGTTTAAAGAGTTAGCTGTTGTATCCACACCAGCTATGAAAAACGAAAATGCCTGGGCTGCCAATATTTCATCAGATGACTTTATTTCATACCCTGTTGAAACGTCACACATTTTTCCTTGACTTTGTAATTCCAAGCATGTATCTATAAAGTCATGTCTTTTATCATTTGTTTCCCGACGATTCTTTAATATACACTTCATGATGCCAATAAAGAAGTCTTTGTTTTGACTAAATACCTTCAAATTGAGTAAACTATGTAATTTTGGACAAATATTTGATAGCGCGAATGTCAAATTAAAAAGTATAATTGAGTTTATTCGTTTCCAACCTTTGTCTAATATTGGTGATTCCATCGTATTTTCAATGGTTGAATTTATTCCAAACACAGATGCACTGATAGATGCTGAAGTAAATGTATGCAATGCTTCAAATATTTCTTCTGGTGAGTGTCTATGTTTATCGATATACATAGAAAAATCAGTAGCACATCGTTCTATTACACTGAACATATTCTTTAGTTTTAAAGATGTAAAAACTGGTGTAATTTTTTGCCTTATTAACTTCCAACGGTAGTAATCATCTATTAGTAGCAGATTGTCAGCTAGTTCATCTTTTGGACTCGTCTTATATCCACGACCATGAAAACTTTGGAAATCACTTTGCAAAACTGCTTGAATATCTTCTAAATTTCTTAAAATAAGTGCTGGTTTCATCCCAACAAACGTACCAACATAATTTTGTGATGGATATTTATCATATAACACTTTGTATACTTCAGATAGTGAACATTTACCAAAAATAAAATGCCATGCATTCTTATCCACTTGCACAATATTACGTTTTATCCAGTAATTTTTATTTTTATTTTTAAAATACAAATAAAATATTAATAAAGCCCACACAGATAATAAAATAAAAAACATTGTACTTCACTACACCGGCCGTTGACAATAAATGAAAAATAATGTTTGTATTGATTTATGTTCAGTCGATTAATGTTTTAGGGGTCAGCATGTAATTTATATATTAAGAATTTTAATCAAGCATTTTTATAATGAAAATTTGAACTTGGTATCCAAAGATAAGATTGTTTTGCATAAGTTTGAATACGGTTGGCCATTTCTAGTTCTCAGAGACTCTTAGAGTAATATAGAAAAGTAATTGTAAAATTTTGTAGATATCTACAGTTAATTTACTAAATCTTATTTTTACTTCATTTTGGTTTAATGTGTAATTAATCACTTCATACTAATGTTTACCATTTAGGAAATTAAAGTACAATATAAATAAATAGATGTTAATATTCTTAGCTATGAAAACATTAACAAACCATTAGTAATAACTTTTAAAATAAACTATCATAAAATGCGTATGTATGTATGTATGTATGTATGTATGTATGTATGTATGTATGTATGTATGTATGTATGTATGTATGTATGTATATATGTATGTATGCATGTATGTATGTGTGCTTATTATCCCTTCAAGATGAAATGGTTTTGGATGAGATTTAGTACAAAAATAGACTTTAACCTGACGTAAAAAATAGGCTAATGTTAACCTCCCAGAGAGGCATCCGAGCGAAGCTAGGATATTCGCTTGTATTATATATACAGATAAAAAAATTGAAGTGTCTCTTTGTAATGTCAAAATAACAGCTTTTTACTAAACGCATATGAAATTATATTCGGTACTTATAAGAAAAACACAATTTTAAACATTTATGTATGTCTGTCTGTTTGTTTGTTCCGGCTAATCACCGAAACGGCTGGACTGATTTTGACGGGACTTTGACTGACAGATAGCTGATGTTATAAGGAGTAACTTAGGCTACTTTTATTTTAGAAAAAGAATTAGGATTTCGCTCAAAAAAATTGAACTCTATCCGAGCGAACGCACCCGAGCGAAGCGAAGGTAAGTCGCTAGATATAAATATAATATAAGAAACACTTCCAAATGAATTATAACATCAATTTATTTAGTAGATATTACAGATACAGTAAATGCGTTGTAAGAAAACAATTACCGTTATTAGGGCCACTCAATTAACTTAATGGATGGATTTTTAAAACAGGTTACGTTTTGATGAGTCTTACAAAATAGCAACATTAAATTGTTACTGTAAAATATTAGTCCGGTCTATTTAGACATAAAAATAGTGGTCAAATAGTAGTAGTGGTGGTGGTCAATAGTGGTAATTAGAATCGAGATATCTCATGAATCGTAACTCTTAGGAAAAAAATTATAAGAACCATTTTTGTAGAGAATTTTAAGGTCTACAGCTTTGGTTTGAGTTTTTTTTTTATAAAACTTACCGTTTTCGAGAAAAATGTAAAAAAACTTCAAATTTTGACCTTTGACCCCGAATAACTTTTGTAGCACACATAGGATCGATGGGGATTTTTAAAACTTTATTTGTAATGGTAAATGCTAGCTCTCCACCAATATTTAGCTTTCCGGGAATTTTTGTTATTTAAAATGTCTATATTGACCGGACTATATGTCCAAGGTTGCTTTTGTTTATGTCGTTTATCAAAAGTAACACTACTCAAGTTATTAAGGTCATAATAGATTTTATATTTTAAATTAAACCAATTACTAGGGGACTGTAGATTAGATGTAGTGAGTTATTAATGTCTAGATCTTCTTAGTAGCCTTAAATGAAATGAATATCTTTAATTTTTTTTTTTAAATTATATACCTACTAGTAATTACAGCAGTTTTATTTAGGATTGCCATAATTGATCTATAGAAATAAAAATGAATGTTTGTATGTTTGTCCTCTATACATTCCTAAATTACTGATCTGATTGTGATGAAATTCTAGGAGGTTCAGTTAAATTTGAAAAAAAAATAGCTTATTTATTGAAGGACAATCTAACATTTACGAGAGGAGGAATGATAATCTCATAAATATTATAAATGCGAAAGTTTAAATGGATGGATTTTTGTCACTCTTTCACGCCAGAACGGCTGAACGGATCTGGATGAAATTTAGCACAGAGATAGATTATAGTCTGAAATAGCGAATAAGTTCCTTTTTATCCCGAAATAATGTATAGTTCCCGTAGGATATCCGTACTAACGGTTAAAACGTACCTAGGGACGAACCCGAGCAAAACGAGGGTAAGCTGCTAATATGTAAATAAACTCGAGAAGAATCACGGTCAAAGTCTAAGGAGAAATATATTAAATAAAACTATCTTTTCGGATTATTTCGCGGATTTTTTTTTTATTTTTGGTTCCCGACATTTTAAATGCTCGAGACTAAGGCTTTAGACATCTCAAAGGAGTTATATACTTGTTACTAACAGTGCCTACCCACAATTTTACAAAAATGTAAATTAAAAAATGGCATCAGAGTACCTTACAATATTTGTTGATTTTAATTCTAAACATTTTTAATTTTTTTTATAAGTATTATAAATACAGGAATATTATTTATTTACTTTTAGCTGTTATTATTATAAATATTATTTTTTTTTAACTTTATTAATTAATAATATTATTTAGTGTTGCTATTACTATAATTTGTATAACTACAAGGAAAATTAAAAATTAATAATATTAATTATTTATTATAGCAATATTATTGTTTTATATGTAGTTTAGAAAATTGCTATTGCTTTATATGTAATTTAAAAATTAAATTATTAATTTAGATTGCTATTATATAAAGTTAAAATATTAAACAACACTATTGCTATATTTACAGATAAAAAATATATATTAATTTGAATTACTGTTATTGCTATCCACATGAACATGGACATGAACTAACTACATCTAATGGTCTGACCATTACATGTAGTAAGCTACGAGGCTTGTGTTATGGATACCAGATAGTTGATACACTTCACATATATAACTTTAAATACATACATATTATAAATATAGACACCCATGACTGGAGTACAAATATTCGTGCTTATCACACAAACGAATGCCTCCAGCGGGATTCGAATCCGCGACCACTGGCTCAGCAAGTAGGGTCACTACAAACGTATCGTAAATAACTTACATATTCCCATTCCATAGTTTATTGAAAGATCTAATAGGTGGATGTAAGTGCAGTATAGCTTTCAATATCACACACGCGAGCTTTTCTATTTTAAAACAGACAATAGTTCGACTTGAAATGCAGGTCTTGTACTGTCAACGTGCAAGCGCTCTAGATTTCGATCGCTAAGCTTAGTGTACATTGTATACTTGTTTTTATAGTTTCTTTAGTTTTAATTTGCTTCAGTTTAAATACAATTTTAGGTACTTTATTTTAAAGGAATTACATAAAGTTAATTTGTCCATATTACTTTTTCGCACATGAAAATATCAGAGGTGCGAGACCCGGGATTTGAACCCGCTTCACTCGGGTTCCCAAGCGAGCGCGTTACCGCTGGGCTACCACTGCCGTAGGTGTATACATCCCTTTAATTTAAATTAAAAATAATAAAATACTTTAATAGACAAAAGATATTTTTACAGTTTGAGTATTCCTCATTCAAAATCGAAGTTAAATACCCACTGTTAGACAATATCTTTATTAGCAGTTATTTATGAACAGTATACCCTCTGCCTATATAGCAATATGACTACAGCATAATAGCCTACTAATATCGTCGTAACGATGTCCTTGGGAATCCTCTCATTCGATTCTTAAACCATTGTCATTCAAATAATTATGCTACGAAAATGTACTTGTGGCTATAATTTTATTATTGAGTTGACTATTATTGGCATCCATATAATATTCTTTGGATTGAAGCACAAAGGATGGAAAACATGCATAAAATAATTAAAATATTTTCATAGGGTCTTTGTATATGTATGATGAAATGTAATAAAAACACATTATTATGAAAATTTTGTGTGGAAGAAGATCAGAATACAATATAACTATAACAATAATATAATAAAATGTAATCTATAGGTACTTTTAATAAAATTCTAAGTGATTAAATATTTTTTGGATAATCTTGTTGAAATAGTCATTATTATCTTATAAAATATGAACACGCATCATCTAGATACATATGTGTTCTACGCTGTTGCACTTAAAAAAACGGCCAAGTGTCAGTCGGACTCACGCACGAAGGGTTCCGTACCATTATCTATAAAATTAGCAAAAAAATCATGTCTGTTGTATGGGAGCCCCACTTAAATATTTGTTTTATTTTAGTTTAATTATTTATTTTTAAAGTGCATATATAACTAAATATTTTGTGAATATTTCAAGCATCTACCTGTTACCGTTATCAATATCGAGCAAAAAAATCAGGTTTATTGTATGGGAGCCCCCTCAAATATTTATTTTATTCTGTTTTTTTTAATATTTGTTGTTATATCGGCAACAGAAATATATCATCTGTGAAAATTTCAACTGTCTAACTCTCACGGTTCATGAGATACAGCTTGGTGAGAGACGGACAGTCAGACAGACATACAAACGGACGGACAGTGAAGTCTTAGCAATAGGGTGCCGTTGCACCCTTTGGGTAGGGAACCCTAAACACGCAGATTTTTTAACGTTAAACACGCGCGTTGATAACGCCTTTACTACACGACGAACAGGCGTCAAACGCGCGTCTAAAAGTCGTCGTATGCATAGACCCTAAACGTTATTTATTTACTTATTACTTCTTCATTACGTTTTCTGGGAAAATTTATGTTTGATTATGTAACTCTATGTTATTAATATAATATTGACAAGACTAAAGACATGAAGTAAGATGCCAGTATAAACTCGTATATTTGAATTTGAAATAACTTAGATCAATATTAAGCTTGCTTAAGTTTATGGGAGATTTCTGAGTTAAATAAGTCAATGATGACGTAATTTCCAAAAAAAAATAGATAGGAATTGAGGTGGTGTGAAAATTTGGTTGATATATAATTCAGTAATATTATTTTAGAGGGCTTTTATAAGTGTAACGTGTGTATCTGTGTATCTGTGTCTGTCTGTGGCATCGTAGTGCCCGAACGGATAACTTAATTTTAATTTAGTTCAATTTTGTTTCAAGGATAACTAAAACGAGAGTTTACTTAGTTATAAATCAAGAAAATCCGTCAAGTCGTTTGCAGGCTATCAGCTCTTTTTTAGGCGGTAGAAGGAGATGACAAACTTCTACAGATCTAATCCATTCGAAACTTGGTATGCCGTTACTTCAATGACATTGCAATGATATGGTAACTTGGGCCTGATGCTGCAGTCATCTCGCATCGGCAAGATACTCTACTCTTTACTAAAATACTGCAGAGATAATATAGTGCTTAGGCGCATTAAAATGGTCTCAATGAATAAATTATTATGTTAGCTTGTATTTAATTTTTTGAATTTAATTTATTTTTTATTTAGTTATATTTACTTCAATTTCTTTTCAGATTATTTCGCGGATTTATTTTGATTTTTGGTTCCAGACGTTTCGAATGCATTACAGCAATCATGGTCACGATTTTTGAATTTTTAAAATCATTTTTGTAAAATTGTGGGTAGGCACTGTCTGTAACAAGTATATAACGCCTTTGAGATGTCTAAAACTTTAGTCTCTCCCGCGATTGCTGTAAAGCATTCGAAACGTCGGAAGCCAATAATCAAAATAAATCCGCGAAATAATCCGAAAAGATTGTTTTATTGGAAATTAATAAGTACTAATATGTATAGGTATGATACAATAGGATAATTAGACTTGAAAATAAACGTTTATATTATAAACAAAAAATGTTGTTGGATTTATACTTGTTTTTACCGTGGATTTTAACTGTAGTATAATCGTGAGACTCATCAATACTGGCGGACTTTCCGGATTTATTTCACGGAACGGCTGGCAATTTTACATCTGTCCGGCTCTCTGTGTTCTAAAGTAAAAATAAAAAATATGTGAAATAATACAGAAAAATATACGCTACTAGCGACTCACCCTTGCTCCGCTCGGGTACGTCCCTACTTATGTTTTAACGTGTAGTATAGATTTCTCAGAGATGAAATATTTTCCAACAGTAAAAATTATTCTATATGTTGACCCAGATAACCAGCTATCATCATACCAAATTTCATCAAAATCCCTCCAGTGTTTTTCCGTGATGCGGTAACAGATAGAAAGACAGACAAAAACTCTAAAACATTTACATTCGGCATCTGTATCGATAATTTATTTATTTATTTATTAATAATAATGTTTATTTCAATAAGATTTCCCAAAAAATATTTAATGTACAGATTCGACTTAGTTACAATTTAATTAGGTATATGTATAGACTAGCGACTTTCCCTTACTTAGCTCTAGTTCATCAATAATGATTTTCATATACAGGCAACTCATTTGACCCTTACTTGATTTGCAAATATTAAGATTGAAAACTGAAAACTTTTTTAAATCAAAATTAAATATCATCAATCAGTCAATAATAGTATTATAGCTTTCTATTAGTGAAAGAAATTTTGAAATCGGTTTAATACTTCCAGAGACTTCCCCCTACATCCAAACAAAGTTAACCTTTTTATTATATTAGTATAAATTGAATATAAGTGCAGTCACATATCATATTATCTCAGCAAAAGGACTTTTAAAAGGTCCTTTTTGTCTCTATCAATTGTTATATAACTAAGAGCTTTAACGACACGTTTGGCTCAGTTTAGAGTGATCCTACTTACTGTGCCAGCGATCGCGGGTTCGAGTTCAGCTGGGGGCATTAATTTATGTGATGAGCACGAATGTTTGTACTCCAGTTCTGTTTGTTTATAGGTATTAAATGTATGTATTTAATTTTTTATATATGTGTAGTGTATCAACTATCTGGTATCCATAACACAAGCCTCGTAGCTTACCATGGAACTAGATGGTGCTGTGTGTTAATGTCCTAACATATTATTTAAGACTATACTAAACTATCTAATGTACGTATCCACATAATAGACAATGCAATACATCCTCGATTCTAGTTACGTTTTGAAAATGATACCTATATTTACTTGTCATTCAAGAGGCCCCAGAGGATACACGTTTTGTTTCAAAACCGAGCATGAGTGAAGTTAGTCTCTCGAAATTGCACAGATAATATCTAGTGCAAAATGTTTATTGTGTTATCATACTACTATTACATTCGTCGTCTCAGTGCTTGTTCGTTTAAACGTCCAATTTACCGAAAGAGTTTTTAATACAGAATTATTGTTTTTATTTTATTGGTAAGGAGTACTCATTTTTACTTTAAACATGCCAAAAAAAATATATTATCTATGCACATCTATGCATGTACATTAAATATTTTTGGGAAAATCTTATTGAAATAGTCATTATTATCGATACATAGGCCGAATCTATAGTTTTTAGAATTTCTGTGCATCTGTCTGTCTGGGAACGCCTCATGAGAAAACCACTTAACAGATTTTGATGAAAAGTATGATAATAGCTGGTTATCCGGGTCAACAAATAGGGTGATTTTTACTGAGGGAAAATATCTCATCTCTGAGAAATCTATACTAACAGTTAAAAACGTATCTAGGGACGAACCCGAGTGGAGCGAGGGTGAGTCACTAGTACGTATATAAATCTTAAATATAAAGTTTTTAAAATAGAAGATTTTTTTAAATAGAGGAAAAAATCTCTACTGTAAAGTACAACAAGTACCTATTGGTCGTTTGAACAAATAAGCACTAAAGCGATGTATTATAAATGCGAAAATGAACGTATGTGTGTGTATGTTTGAATGTTTGTTACTATTTCACGCCGAAACGATTATTCAGTTTTGGATAAACTCTATCTGTATATAGATACATAGATAGATTATGAACTGGAGTAACATGTAGGCTTCTGTTAGGCACTTAGTGTGCGTGAGCGGAACGAGGGTAATTCGCTAGTATTGTTTTATTAAATTACATATAAATAACTTTATCAATACTTATAATAAAATTGTAAGTAAGCAGAATCTGTACATTAAATATGTTTTAGAAAATCTTATTGAAATAGACATTATTATATGTCTGTCTGTCTGTCTGTCTGTTACCGCATCACGGGAAAAACCATTATAGGGATTTCAATGAAATTTGGTATGATGGTAGCTGGTTATCCGGGTCGACATATAGGATATTTTTCTTCGGGAAAATATACCATCTCTGAGAAATCTATACTAAACGTTAAAGCGAAAGCAGGGACGAACCCGAGCGGAGCGAAGGTGAATCGCTAGTTTACTATATAATAACAACATGTTATACATTATATATACCCTCTACACTTACAGTTATGTCGTACGTAATTCTTTATGATTAACTTCAAAAGAACATTTAAAGTGTTGTGTGAACTATACCTAGCTATATATAAAATAATGTAAGGCAGTTTGTTGCCAAATCAGGAATAAAAGCAAAAAGCCCGTTTAATTAATTTACTTGTGCGTTAACTTGCCAAGTTGCAAAACAATAAAAAAAAAATATTTTAACCTAAATCGACAACAATCATTCCACTACGGTGTAATTGGATTACTATTATTAATGTTATCTACACATAAATAAATTTGAAGTGTCTGTTTGTAATATCAAAATAACAGCTTTTGCTAAATGCATGTGAATGTATATATGATACTTATAGAAAAAAAAAACATTTTTTTCTGTCGTTCTGTTTGTTCCGGGCTCCGGCTAATCGCCGAAACGGCTGGACAGATTTTTACGGTACTTTCAGTTGCAAATAGCTGATTTTTAACAAGTAATTTAGGTTTCTGTTATTTTAGACTAAGGAAGCATCCAAACGAGGCGAGGGTAAGTATGGCTATATAGTAGGTAACTTTATACAATAACTAGCGACTCACCTTCGCTTCGCTCGGGTTCGTCCCTAGGCTGTTTCCCGGAACAAAATTAACTGATTAATTTGATTTTAATTTTTTTTTCGTGGGACCCTATTTTTTTCTAAAATAAAAGTAGTCTAAGTTACTCCTTCTTACATCAGCTATCTGCCAGTGAAAGTCTCGTCAAAATCGGTCCAGCCATTGCAGAGATTAGCCGGAACAAACAGACAGACAGACAGACAAAAATTGTAAAAAATGTTGTTTTGGTATATGTACCGTGTATACATCCATATGCATTTAGTAAAAAGCGGTTATTTTAATATTACAAACAGACACTCCAGTTTTATTTATCTGTATAGATTTTATATTTGAAGAGTAAAGGCAAAGAACAGGGAATGTCCTAATGAATAGATTAAGAAAAAAAGCAATTTTAGAAGTATAATATTTTTATCGAGTTCAAAGTATGCATTGACTTTTTACTATGTAGATTTTTGGACAATCCTCCTTTTTTTCCGGTATGTCATGGACATTCAGTCAGTTCTTTTCTCTTTGGACACAGATAAAATCGTATTTTTACCGACATCCATTGAGTATTTGTAAAAATCAGTGGTTGGGAATGCAAGTACTGTGGACATAGATTCGTTACCAGTACAACAACAAAACAAAAAAAATATTAAAAAATATATCAATCAATAAACGGGCTGTAATGCAAAAAGATTTTTTTTAATTGCATTAGTAGTGTCTGAGATTGGAATAAACAAATAAACAAGCAAACTCTGCCTCTTCATTATATTAGTATAGATAAGAATATGCATCATACAATAAACATAATGTGTACTTCAATTTAGACAAATAAAACAAAGATTTTATGTAAACACCGTAATAATAAGACATCTTAGAAAATATATGCATAACGTGAATATTTAGTGATATTCTTATTCTTATTTAAGAAAAAAGCCGGCCAAGTGCGAGTCGGACTCGCGCACGAAGGGTTCCGTACCATTATCTATAAAAACGGCAAAAAAAACATGTCTGTTGAATGAGAACCCCCCTTAAATATTTGTTTTATTTTAATTTAATTATTTATTTTTAAAGTGTATATATAACTAAATATTCTGTGAATATTTCAAGCGTCTACCTGTTGCCGTTATTAATATCGAGCAAAAACGAGCAAAAATATCACGTTTGTTATATGGGAGCCCTCTTAAATATTTAATTTATTCGATTTTTTTAGTATTTTTTGTTATAGCGGCAACAGAAATACATCATCTGTGAAAATTTCAACTGTTTAGCTATCACGGTTCATGAGATACATCCTAGTGACAGACGAACAGACAAACAGACAGACGAAGGACAGCGAAGTCTTATTAATAGGGTCCCGTTTTACCCTTTGGATACGGAACTCTAAAAATGAAAATTTAACAAAATCTGTGAGATTTGCAACAAAATTTTCTGTAGAAAGCAAAAGTTTTTAATAAAGTATAAAATATTTTCACCTCAACTAGAAATTAAATAAAGTATTTCAATAAAGCTTCACGCAGAGCTTTTTTGAAAGACATTCTTAGGATGCAAGAAACTTAAAAAAAAAGCATAGAGTCTCAAAGTATTCTTACCGTTGCGGTTTTCACAGAGGTGTAGCCAACAAGAAAAATACCACTTAGTCGGAACTTTGCACTCTCATTAAAACTTTGAACGGAAATTAAATAAATGACAGTAAATCCGGAGGAAAAATGCTATTTTAACAACTTATTTCCGTCTGTTTTGTTTTATTTTTTGTTAAGTTTGCGTATTATTGGAGTTTAAACTTTTTATTTATCTATTGGCTTTCTTATGTATTAATCATTCGACTGCTGTTGAATCTGACTATTATTATAAATGTGAAAGTTTAGATGCTTACAGGGCCGGATTTAGGGGAGGGCAACCGGGGCTGCAGCCCCGGGGTCTCCACAAGAAAGGAGCCCCCACAAAAAAGGGCCCCCCACAAAAGAGTTTAAAAAAAACAAATTCTGAGTGGTCTACAACTTTATCGTTTTATCTTGAACAAATATGACAGAATACATATGTAGTTGTTCTTAAATATTAAAAACAATTTATCCATATTCGTTTACCGCAATTCATCGCAGTCGGGTAAAAATAAGTTACAGAGCGGTTATGATTAATTAATTTTCATGCGTTTATTTTTTGATTTCGCGTGAGTTTATTTATTTTATAATTTTTAAGTCTGCAATATTATCATCAACATCAACAGGGTTATGTGTTTAACCTGTATGTATGTCTGATTCTATGTTCGTTCGTAATCACTAAATGGCTTAACCGATTTTGATGATTCATACTTAATTCGATTCGTATTGATAATGCGAGTGTCTTAGGCTATATAGATATTATTAAAAGTCAAAATGGCAGATCCTAAGTGCCAATTTGTGTATATTGAAAAATTTTTTTCGTCCGAATAAATCGAGTGGGGTATCGAAATACAAGTTGTTGAAAGGCGATTAAAGAAATATTTACAACTTATAAGTTCAAAAGTTATTTACGATAAGAAATTATTAAAAAAAAAACTAAAAATAAAAAACTCTCCTAAAAAAAGAGAACAAATTGACGAAGGAACATAGTATTATGCAGTCTGAGACATACATATATTATGTATATACATGTTTTAGAATAGCTGCGTGTGTGTATGTCTCCGACTACAAACTAATAATAACATTATGTTTCTTGGTCAACTTCTTCTTCTTTTTTTTTATTTTTGTAAAAAAAACTGGAGTGATTGTGTGTATTGTCCATTAAAAATCTCTGTAGTTTTAGTAAATCAGTACTTATCCACATCTCAAAATTATTTGTGTCTATTCCAATATAAAAAATTTGCTCTCCGGCCTCATCTAATCGATTGATGGAAGTAAAACATAGTTTTGAATTATTTATTGGTCAACTACCTATCTCAGTATAATATTTTATCTTATTAAAATAATGTATGTTCTTTTACATAAAAAGAAACTTTATCATAGATTATTTATGCTTACATTAAGTCTATAATTTATATGGTCATTATATTTATATGAGTAATTTAAGACTTCTATCCAAAATAAAAGAGCATTAACGTTTAGTGATTGTTGATGATTTCATCAACTATTTTTCGTCGAAAAAAACTCGCAAGGTTCTATTCATTAACGCTGTAATTTAATTTCGAATAATTCTTGTATTTGACTCTATCTACATATGTTTATTGAAATAATGTAATTTGTTTCGCAATAAATACTTAAATCATTGACTAAAAAAATTGTTCATTTTATTCAGAAAATAATTAGGGGCCTCCGCTCCTTTGTTGCTCCGGGGCCTCCACACCCCTAAATGCGGCCCTGGATGTTTGGATTTTTGTTACTCAATCACGCCAGAATGGATCTGGATGTAATTTGGCACAGATAGATTATACTCCGAAATAGCACATATGGTACTTTTTATCCCGTAAATATGTACGTTTCCCGTAGGATAGGTTTATATATATATATGTATATATATATATATATATATATATATATATATATATATATATATATATATATATATATATATATATATATATATACGCTGTTCGTTCAGTCGTTGAAATTCGACCATAATTTATAACGCTAAAGCTAAAAATAAACGCGACATAAACAAAAATCGATTGACAAACAGAGGAGAAAAAATGTATTGAACTATTTTGTCTTTGCCTATTTATATATAAATATGACTACCTCGTTTATCTGGCTAACATTTACAGCTGCATATCTGGAGATCCTGGGTTTGAATCCCGGGTCGGGCCGGGTTAATCATTTTCTATTTTATATCCATGTAATTGATTCCATAAATACAAGGACCTTTTTGCATACAATATCATTCATAGTAATAGCATTAGTTAAAGTACGACTTTAAGTCTTATGTCATATAGAAAAAGAGTCGTTTTCAACCTTAAGTACGTTGATGACGTAGTTTTTGTTTGTTGACTTTTGCAAGTTTTTTTTTAAGCCCGTATAGCTATTTTAAGTATATATTTGTATTTTGCTTAACTAAGATTTTTAGTTTCTCAATTATTTTAATCCATAACGAAGTTACACGACTTTTGAGAAATGTGCCTAAAATTTCAAAATAAAATAATGCATCTTGGAGCGTTTTTCATAAAAATATCTGCATTTTTTTGTACGTTTTCCTTTTTATTTTTAATGGGGCAGGTCAACGATCATTATCATACAGACGCGCTGAGTTGAATTTATAGTTGAAAGAAAAGTTAAAAAAGAATAATTTACTTTTTTATGTGCCCCAAGAATTCCAAGTCAGTAAACGGTGTTAAATGATAAAGAGTTGACAGTGTAGTATTGTTTTATTCGAAAAAACATAATAGTACCAATAATTATTCATTCGGGTACGTCCCTAGGTGCCTTTTCTATAATTTATAGTAATACAGGCAACGGCACCTTTTGGCAAATTTTAGTACTAACTATAGTATATGTCAGGGGGGGCTAACCTGCGGCTCGCGAGCCACATGCGACTCTTTGAAGGATTATTTGTGGCTCCCGATGAATGTACCCGAGTTCATTTTTCATTTTTGTGCTATTATATTTTTTTAAATATTAGTGATCGCCGCGTGGTTGAAAATCAACTATAATTCATTATGTTATATATTTATTGTTTTACGTATATTACAATATTAATCTATTCTCAATTTGACCACAGACTTTTACAATAAACAAAAGAGTATATGCGTGTATGTGTCAAATACATGGTAGTGTGTGTAATGTTTCTTTTTATTGATTTAATGTATTTTTATGCATAATTAAAAAAAAATAGCATTCTGCGCTCCTTCTAAACTATAAGTGTGGGAAATTTCATACTCCTCCGTCCGCGCAATTTTCGTAAAAAGGGGTACAAAGTTTGTGTTTCACGTATTAATATATAGATAAAATTTACATATTTGTATAAAAAACTGTTTCTAATTTTTTTTATTGATAATACTAAAGCTCATCAACAGGTAACAAAGAAAAATAATTTCAAAAACAAAAAATCTGTTGACAAATAGGGTAGAAACAGGTAGTGTATGTTTTGTCTTTGCCTATTTATAGGTATACATATATGTACATCGTATACATTTCATGAATAAATTATTTTCCTAAGGAATTCTCTTTATTAATTTAAAAGTAATACTTTCTTAGTTTTACGCGAATATTTGACATCTATATCTATATCTATACATATAATAAAATTGTAACTAAGCCAAATCTGTACATTAAATATTTTTTGGAAAATCTTATTGAAATAGACTTTATTATCGATACAGAAGCCAAATCTATAGTTTTTAGAATTTTTGTCTGTCTGTCTGTCTGTCTGTCTGTCTGTTACCGCATCACGGAAAAACCGCTGGACAGATCTTGATGAAATTTGGTATGATGATAGCTGGTTATCCGGGTCAACATATAGGATACTTTTTACTGCGGGAAAATAGCTCATCTCTGAGCTAAACGTTAAAACGTAACTAGGGACGAACCCGAGCGGAGCGAGGGTGAGTTGCTAGTTTTAAATAAAACTGTCTTTTCGGATTTTTTCGCGGATATATTTTGATTTTTGGTTCCCGACGTTTCGAATGCTTTACAGCAATCATGGTCACGAGAGACTCTAAGATGTTAATGTCTCAAAGGTATATAGTTGTTACAGACAGCCTACCCACAAAATAACAATATGAATTCAAAAAAACTTGAAAATTGGCATCAAAGTAGGTAGGTACCTTACAATATTTGTTAATTTTAATTTTTAAAATGTTTATTATATTTAAAATATAAATATTTTTAATTACTTTTATATTCGAATATGGAATATTGTTTATATAGTTTCAGCTGTTATTATTATAATTATGACAATTTTTTAGAAAACTTTATTGATTAGTAATCTATATTTAGTTTTGTCTTTATTATATTTATAACCATGAAGAAAAATAAAATATAAGTAATTTTAAAATCAACAAAAAATTCCTTTATTTTTTCTTTGTATACCAAAATCTCATATTTTTTAAAATCTATATCAAGTTTTTTCAGTAATTTAATAGAATTTTTATTCGTATATTAATAAAGGAGACATAATATTGCATCCTTTTTTCCTTTCAAAATGTAAGCATAGCCTGCAGTTTACTTTATGACTCAATGTATGAAGCTTAAGCCAAAGCCCTGTTTGTGGAGGATTTATGTAAAAAACGCGATGTATTTATTCAAAGTTCAGTGAACTCGAGACTTACTACAGTTAAGCTTGCATTTTATTATTATTTCAACTTACATATACGAGAATGTTTCTACGAAACATGCACTATTAATGGAACATCTATATATGGACATATATAATAAAATTGTAACTAAACCGAATCTGTACATTAAATATTTTTTTGGAAAATCTTATTAAAATAGACATTATTATCGATACAGAGGCCGAATCGTAATTTTAGAATTTTTGTCTGTCTGTCTGTCTGTCTGTTACCCCATCACGCAAAAACCACTGGAAAAATTTTGATGATGATGATAACTGGTTATCCAGGTCAACATATAGGATACTTTTTACTGCGGGAAAATATCTCATCTCTGAGAAATCTATACTAAAAGTGAAAACGTTAGTAGGGACGAACCCGCGCGAAGGGTGAGTCGCTAGTAATATATAAAATAGGATTACTTATCACCAGACTGATGGCGGATTTAATGAAAAAATGATTTTTCATACAACAAATAACATTTAAATTATAAAATACGATTTTCCACCTGTAGATTCAATAATAATAATGTTGAGACATTATGTTGGGATATTAACACACAGCACCATCTAGTTCCATGGTAAGCTACGAGGCATGTGTTATGGAGACCAGATAGTTGATACACTACATATAAATATAACTTTAAATTCATACATATTATAAATACTAACACCCATGACTGGAGTACAAACATTCGTGCTCACCACACAAATTAATGCCCCCAGCGGGACTCAACCCGCAACCAAATAGGGTCATTACAAACTGAGCTAAACGTGTCATCAAATAATCCATTCTCTTAGGTACAAATTGTACTTTTACTTAATAGAGAAGAACTTTTATAATTAGTTAAGCAGTTTTAGAGATTATGCTACACGAATAAACAGAATAACTTCATATTATTATAATTTTATCAATCGTTTATGCAAAGCTGTAAACCTCCGAAAGATCTATACCGATCAATAACGATGTAGGGAATCCACTTCATCGTTCAACCGATCGCCACGAAAGCCGGTAGAATATTTTCACGCTTCACTCAAGCGGAGCACGGGTAAAACTCAGTATGTATGTATAACTAGGCACGAACCTGCCTTTAAAGGATTGTGAAGTGTCGATACGCGGCGCGAGTAGGTTTTTAAAAAAATGCTATCTGTTTCATACCGCTCACTTTGCCAACCCGTATGGTGCGATAGAGAGAGTTGCAAATCTTAGAGGCAATTACCTACATATCCTGTTTGTAATATTGTTTCGAGCGATAACGTTTTCACCCCCCTAAACATTTACGAAATGAAACAATTTTGATCTTATTATATTCAGTACACCTTAATCTAGGTCTGTACGTTTTTTTTTTTAGTAATTCAGTTTAGTTTAATTTAAAAAAAAGGCTCGAGAAAGTTTTTAAGTTAAAATACAGATATTTAAATGCTAATAACTTCTATCATACGCATTATTTCTTTAAAATAAAGACGTACGGACCTAGTTTTTCATTATATCTACAACATTTCCAAAACTTATGAAAATTAGACTATGTTAATGAAGCTTTTTTGTTAGAAAATTTACAGCTTCACAATCCTCTTAATGTGAACAGGATCAGGCTATGGCCCACCACGTTGGCCAAGTGCTGATTGACGGACTTAAAATATTTTTTAACAACTCGCTAAGTTCTCTCAGACATGCAAGTTCTCTCACGATGTTTTCCTTCACCATAAAGCAAGTAGCGATCATTTTAAAAATGATTCGCACATGAAAATATCAGAGTTTCACTCGATTTCGTAAGCAAGCCCGCTAGCACTGGGCTACCATTGCTATAACAAAATCCAAGCACATGAATATAATACCTTCAAAATAAATTATTTATGCAAGGATTCCACATTAAATTATATAAATTCAGAACTAGTACTAAGAAGTTATTCTCAGCGGAATGAAGTTGTAGAGTATCTAACATATCGAAGGTTTCTTTAGCCTAAGCGTTTAATTAACTATTCAAAGTCAGCCCCAGAATGTAGTATCTAAGTGACCTATCCTTGGGGATCTTAAGGAATCGGAAATCATTTTGTTTATATACTAGTTATCTCCCACAACGATCCGCGAGAAATAACTAGATTAAATACAAAATAGTTCAAATTAAACTAAACTGATGAAATAATATTAGTCCCGCTGAGTTTCTTTCGCCAGTTCTTCTCGGGTCTGAGGCTTCTTCTTTCCGAACTGGTAGTAGACTCATGATGTTCTGTAAAAAATGTAATAATGTAATGCTGAATAAAATATTTTGAACTTGAATTTGCATTACTTGGGTGGTCTAGTAGCTAGTATGAACTGTGGTGCTGATGCGGAGGTCGTGGGTTCAAATCCCGGGTTGGACCAATTTCAGTTATTATATATAGCATTTCTGCTTAGAAATTCTCAGTAATATCGTGAAGTTGGAAAATTGGCAGTATTTCACTCCCATGTCTGAGAGTCATGCCTGATCTGTCGTTCGTCATGTTAAATTGTCGTCCCACAAGAGTGTAAGAGTGGATAGGAATAGAGAGTGCACTCGTCTCAGCATACATACTTATGCACTACAACATCTGGCCAGTCTCAATGAGATTGGCTGGTTTGGCCGAAATCAGTCAGAAGGAAATCAGTTATAAAAGTTATTACTAGTAACCGCATCTTATGTATTACCATAGTCTGCCTATTTTTACCCGACTGCGCGACGCAAAGGAGGATAATGTGTTTATCAGTCTATGTTTACCAGTCTATGTATGTATGTATATTTGTTCCTATGTAGCGTTCTAGAGACTAAACGCGAAGGCGTTATTTTTTTATGATTAATACGTCGTTAGATTTGTCTTAATAACACGACTGTCATAATTTGTATAAAAATAGTTAAAAATTAAAATGGCGGATTTCAGACGCCAATTTGTGTGTCTTTAAAAAAAGGTCTTCCAAACCAATCGAGTGGGTTTATTTAAAATCCATTTCTAGTTTTGAGTAGCCAACCATGTTTGCTGTTAAGTATTCGAAAAGTCGAAAATAAAATGAAAACAAAAAGAATCCGAAAAAATAGTAAAATGTAAAATATTTGCTATAATCTTAGAAAGTCAAAGTAAGGTCTTCAGTGGTTTTAAGTCGGGCTGAGCCGATTTAACACTACAGTGCTTTGAGTACTGGACAGTGAATAAATGATATACACTACATAAATTATATCATAATACCACAAATAAAAAACTGGTGCTATGTCAAAGAAATAATAATAATAATAAAGCCTCTTTGTGTCCTTAAAAAAAATATCACAGTCTTTTATTTTAACAAAATATATGTCAAGAAATTAATTTTATTGAAGACTAGCAGAACCCGCGGCTTCGCCCGCGATCAAACCACGAAAAAATAAACTTTTTCGCAATAAAACATACTTTATTACTTGCAAAACTAAATTGTGTAAGTTTTATTATTTCTTCAAGATATATGGAAAACAAATTAAATTTTAGCGATCGTAACTCCAAATATCCAGTATCTTAAAAGATGTTAATCGTATATTCTATAAATAAATTTACACATTAGGTATTTAGCAAGCTCCACTACCTGTGTTTTTTGCACATTTTTGTACTCCATCTTTCCAAATTTAGAGGAAGAGAGTACAATGATACAATCGCATACAATATTTACGACTTTAGAATCTTGTAACTCGGCTCATGTGGGTTTTTTAACTAACATACTAACAGGCTAACATCTACCTTATTTTTAAAGACCCAATGCTATGTACACCTGAAGCTTACAGTCTCCCTCCTTCTCCTTCTTTTTAAGTTACACATATAAAGTGCCATTCTTATCTTGCTGTAGCTTTTTGCCCGCGGCTACGCGCGGGTGGACTGATAAATTTGCTCAGTTTTAATTTCCATTGAATTTATATGTTATAGTTGTCGCTGCAGTGGTCAGCCGAAAAGTTATACATAATTTTCCTTTGGATTCAGAATAATTTCCGTTCTGTACTTTATCCCACACAGTAAGTGTGCACTTACAGATAACTTGAGCCATTACTCTATTTAAATATATTCAACAACTCAAAGTTCAATACCCAGTTTTACCCACTTAGGGGCTGAATTTAAAAAAATCTACAATACATGTTTGTTTAATTGTATTAAAGAGCATTAATACCAAGTTTCAAGTAATTCTGATCATAAACAATTTTTTCCTTTTATAAACAGCATAACCCCCTTTTACCCTTTTAAGGGATAGATTTCGAAAAAAAAAGATATTTGTATTGTTTTATTTTTCATTTTATAGGTAAATTACTATTTTTCGAGCATCAATTACAGAGTTACATACAAACTTTCATCCCCTATTTGACAGCCTCATGGGATGAATTTCAAAAAATGCTAAAATACGTATTTATATAATTGTATTGAAGAGCATTAATACCAAGTTTTAAGTAATTCTGATCATAAATAGTTGTTTGCCCATATTAACTTTATCACCCCCTTTTACCCTTTTAAAGGATGAATTTCGAAAAAAATCGTATACATATATTTCTTATTTTTCATCTTAAAGCTAAACACCATTTTTCGTGCATTTCGCGTTAAGAATGACAGAGTTTCATACAATCTTTTATCCCCCATTTTACCCTCTTAGGGGTTGAATTTCGAAAAATCCTTTCTTAGCGGATGCCTACATTGTATAAGGAATATGTCCTCCAAATTTCACATTTCTACGACCAGCGGTTTAGGCTGTGCGTTGATCGATCAGTCAGTCAGGACAACGCATTTTATGTATATATAGATTAATTTATAAACTATAAAATTTAAAATATAATAAGTTTTCTTTAAATTGCAAGATATTATAATATGATACAAGGGACGAACCTGAGCGAAGCGAGGGTGAGTAGCGACTCAACCTCGCTTCGCTCAGGTTCGGTATGTACGTACATATATAAGAAGATTATTAAAAAGGTAATTATCAAGTACATAAACTTATTTGTAATATAAATTATATAAATAAAAGTGAATATTCGTATGTCTGTCCTCTATTCGTTCCTAAACCATTGATCCGATTGTGATGAAACTCCGATGGAATATAATCGTTATACATCATAAGGTTCCTGGCGCATAAAAAAAATCTTTTTCTTTGGACATTTGTCTTTTATGAATTCCAAACCATTCAAGCGTAGAGCAAGCTTAAAGCTTAAATAAATTTTCAAAGTCAAAAAACACAGAAATAAAAATCAATTTTTAAACTGTGAAGTACATTACACAGTAAAGACTACTAGAGCTAAACTTTTGCTTTTCCACCCACTGATTTATGCCGCGGCACATTTAACAATTGATTCAGATGCAAATAACCCACAAACCTGCACAGTCATAGTCTGAGCGGAATATTCCAACGAAAACTTGGCATTCGGGGCGAAAAAAGACAAAAGGGACGACGTGAAGCCCGGCTTTATTCTAAAAGAGATAAAATCTAGATCATTTTATTTAATTACTAGCCTTTGTCTATGGTTTTACATGTATAATTTAATACATATTTTGCCGCCTTATTTGTTCAAACGAATACTTGTTGTACTTTAGAGTAGAGATATTTTTTTCTTTTTTTTTAAAAACAACGCTTTATTTCTAAGACTAGCGACTCATCCTCGCTTCGCTTCGGGTTCGTCCCTAGACAAAAACAAATCTATCCCACGGGAACCGTACATTTTTCCGGGATAATATATAGCCTATAGCCTTCCTCAGTTAATGGGCTATCTAATGCAAAAAGAATTTTTCAAATCGGATTAGTAGTTCCTGAGATTAGCGCGTTCAACCAAACAAACAAACAATCAAACAAACTCTTCAGCTTTATAATATTAGTATAGATATATTTTTTTTGGCTTTTTAAAAGCAATGTGTATTTTATTTTTACCATTAGAATTGATATTTAAAAGTCAATAAATTCTGTATTTAAAACCTCTTTCAGTAAATTGGTTGTTTGAACAAATAAGTACTGAGACAACGATTTGTTTTATTTACAAGTCTAAATGCTTCTTATACATTTTATGAAACCGTAGGTATATTCAGAAAGCAAGCAATAACTTTGTAAAGTATTAAATTGAGTGCATACAATTTTAATAGTTTTCGAAAAACATGTGAAGTCCGCCAACCCGCACTTGGCCAGCGTGGTGGACTATGGCCTGATCCCCCACGTATTGAAAGGAGACCCGTGCCCAGCAGTGGAACGTTAAAAAGGGCTGAATACACAATACACATTTAATTTTAAAAATACTGTATATATATTCTTTTAGATTTCGGATTATTTCGCGTTTTTATTTTGATTTTTGGTTCCCGACGATTCGAATGCTTTACAGCAATCATGGTTACGGAAGACTTTTTTAAATTTGTGTATTTGTTTTTTAGTTTATTTTCTTACTTATATTATAAACTCAAAAGTTCGTGAGGATGTTTGTTACTCTTCCACGCAAAAACTACTGAACGAATTTTGATAAAACTTAGTACCTTGTAGCTTATACATTAGAGAAGCATATATATTATTTCTTTCTATTATATTTTATTTATCTATACAAATAAATAAAATTGAAGTGTCTGTTTGTAATGTCAAAATAACAGCTTTATACTAAATGCATATGGAATTATATACGGTACTTATAAGAAAAACACAATTATTAAAAATTTTGTCCATCTATCTATCAGTCGTCTGTTTGTTCCGGCTAATCTCCAAAACGGCTGGACCAATTTTAACGGGACTTTCACATGCAGATAGCTGATATTATGAGGAGTAACTTAGGCTACTTTTATTTAAGAAAACGAATTAGGGTTTCGCTCAAAAAAATTAAAACTTACCTAGTGACGAACCCGAACGAAGCGAGGTTGAGTCGCTAGTATTAGTATATAAATGTACAAATGTACAGCGCAAGCAGAGCCGCATGAAAAAGCTAGTCTGTTATAAACTCAATTTAACTAACCAATGTAATATAACGCATGACTTAATATGAAACATTAAAGAACGATCTCTTTAAACATTTACACTTATGCCATAGCAGTTGCAACAAAACAGCACAAAGTCCGAACTTACAAAGAACTTGTTACTTTTAATAATGGTCTCTCGTTAGACTCAACTACGTCTGTCAATCGAGCTTAATTAATACATTCCTACAGTAAAATGTACGCCGTGCATAATGTGTGGAGCTCATCAATACTCACCGACGTACTGGATTTATTTCGCGGAACGACTGGCAATTTTACTTCTGTCCAATTATTGCCAAAGAATGGACGTTTTCGATGCAGATTTAAACTGTAACCTAGTCAGTTGTATACGTTGTTTAAGTTTAAATGAAGTTTTTGATTGCTTGCGGTTTGTTTCCTTCGAATCCATTAATGTTTTAAGTATATGTAATAAAAAATACGTACAAACAAACATAGAATCATCTCCTTTTTTGACGGTTAAAAATTATTAAGTAGAAACATAATTTCAGGCAATGGTTACGCGCTCGCCTGGGTAATCGAGTGATGCGGGTTCAAATCCCGGGTCTCGCGCCTCTGATATTTTCATGTGCGAATCATTTCTAACATGATTACCACTTGCCTTATGGTGAAGGAAAACATCGTGAGAAAACCTGCATGTCTGAGAGAATCTAGCAAGTTTTCGAAAGACATGTGAAGTCCACCAACCCGCACTTGGCCAGCGTGGTGGACTATGTCCTTATCCCCCTTGTACTAGGAGGCCCATGACCAGCATTGGGACGTTAAAAAGGGTTGAATACGTAAACTTAATTTCATTATATTTTAATATAGAAATATTAAAATATATTGTTTTTAAGTAATGAAGTTAAACTCTGAACTTAAGATTTTTTTACAGTCAATCTTTTTTGAAAGCCTTAAACGAAAACGAATATCAATAAAATATTTTAGTGCCCTACTAAAAGTCTTAACAATTTAAATCTATACTATAATAAAGCAGTAACTTAGCGAAATCTGTACATGAAATATTTTTTAAAAACAATGACTGTAACGTATTATGTATACGATATAGACCCCAAAACAATAGTTATTAAATTTTTTGTCTGTTTGTCTGTTTGTCTGTTTGTCTGTTTGTCTGTTTGTCTGTTTGTCTGTTTGTCTGTACGCGTTTCACGCAAAAAGTAATGAACCGATTTCAACGAAATTTGGTGAAGTGATAACTTATTACCCGGGTCAACATTTAGGATACTCTTTATTTCAGAAAAATCTCTCTTTCCCACGGGATATCGCAATAACTGATTTTATCGAGTCCTCCTTAGAAACCTTCCGCTGGCTAAACCTTAAGACATACGTCAAAACAATGTACTAAAAAATTGTAGGTCTTGAAAAGGTCAATAGAAAAATCTACAACAGTGTATGTCTATCTCTTAAGGTACACTCGCAATACCTATTCTTATCTATACCTATAATAAAACTAACTTAGTCAAATCGATGTGCGCGTTTCACGCAAAAAGTACTGAACCGATTTTAACTAAATTTTGTATAGTGATAGCTTATTACTCGGGTCAACATTTAGGATACCTTTTACTACAGGCACATTTTTCGTTCCCGCGGGAAAACGCAATGACTGGTTCTATCGAGTCGTCCTTAGAAATTTCTATGGCTAACGGTGGCTGAACCTTAAGAGATACATCAAAACAATGTACTAGAAAATTGTAGGTCTTAAAAAGTTCTACAGAAAAGTTCTCAACAGTATATGTCTATCTCCTAAAGTACACTCGCCATAACTATTTTTATTGAATGATATTACTGTTTTCTTATACGAGTACGTTATCTATACTATAATAAAGCAGTAACTTAGCGAAATCTGTACATGAAATATTTTTTAAAAACAATGACTGTAACGTATTATGTATACGATATAGACCCCAAAACAATAGTTATTAAATTTTTTGTCTGTTTGTCTGTTTGTCTGTTTGTCTGTTTGTCTGTTTGTCTGTACGCGTTTCACGCAAAAAGTAATGAACCGATTTCAACGAAATTTGGTGAAGTGATAACTTATTACCCGGGTCAACATTTAGGATACTCTTTATTTCAGAAAAATCTCTCTTTCCCACGGGATATCGCAATAACTGATTTTATCGAGTCCTCCTTAGAAACCTTCCGCTGGCTAAACCTTAAGACATACGTCAAAACAATGTACTAAAAAATTGTAGGTCTTGAAAAGGTCAATAGAAAAATCTACAACAGTGTATGTCTATCTCTTAAGGTACACTCGCAATACCTATTCTTATCTATACCTATAATAAAACTAACTTAGTCAAATCGATGTGCGCGTTTCACGCAAAAAGTACTGAACCGATTTTAACTAAATTTTGTATAGTGATAGCTTATTACTCGGGTCAACATTTAGGATACCTTTTACTACAGGCACATTTTTCGTTCCCGCGGGAAAACGCAATGACTGGTTCTATCGAGTCGTCCTTAGAAATTTCTATGGCTAACGGTGGCTGAACCTTAAGAGATACATCAAAACAATGTACTAGAAAATTGTAGGTCTTAAAAAGTTCTACAGAAAAGTTCTCAACAGTATATGTCTATCTCCTAAAGTACACTCGCTATAACTATTTTTATTAAATGATATTACTGTTTTCTTATACGAGTACGTTATCTATACTATAATAAAGCAGTAACTTAGCGAAATCTGTACATGAAATATTTTTTAAAAACAATGACTGTAACGTATTATGTATACGATATAGACCCCAAAACAATAGTTATAAATTTTTTTGTCTGTTTGTCTGTTTGTCTGTACGCGTTTCACGCAAAAAGTAATGAACCGATTTCAACGAAATTTTGTGAACTGATAACTTATTACTCGGGTCAACATTTAGGATAACTTTTACTTTTGGAAATTCTTTGTTTCCCGCGGGAAATCGCAATAACTGGTTTTATCGAGTCCTCCTTAGGAACCCTCCGCTGGCTAAACCTAAAGACATACATCAAAACAATTTACTTAAAAATTATAGATCTTGAAAAGGCCAACAGAAATATCTACAACAGTATATGTCTATCTCTTAAGGTACACTCGCAATACCTATTCTTATCTATACCTATAACAAAACTAACTTAGTTAAATCGATGTGCGCGTTTCACGCAAAAAGTACTGAACCGATTTCAATTAAATTTTGTATAGTGATAGCTTATCACTCGAGTCAACATTTAGGATACCTTTTACTACAGGCACATTTTTCGTTCCCGCGGGAAAACGCAATGACTGGTTCTATCGAGTCGTCCTTAGAAATTTCTATGGCTAACGGTGGCTGAACCTTAAGAGATACATCAAAACAATGTACTAGAAAATTGTAGGTCTTAAAAAGTTATACGGGCAAGTTCGCAATATTATACGTCTATTACCTAAGGTACATTCGCAATTACTATTTTTATTCACTACTCGCGACTCACAGACTGACTTATCAACGTTTAGCTCAGTTCAGCAGTAAAACGTAACTAGGGACGAACCCGAGCGAACCGAGGGTGAGTCGTACATAATATAATATGTATTAAGTAGATGTTTAAATAAACATTTCACTTCTAAGGCTGGTATAATGATTTTAAAGTTAGAAATCTAATTAGCAACCCTCGCTTTACTTTGGTGCGTCGCTAGGTGCTTATTGTATTTATAATAATCTATACTAATATTATAAAGAGGAAAGATTTTTTTGTTTGTTTGTTTGTACCGAATAAGCTCCGAAATTACTGGACCGATTTAGATGAAATTTGGTAAGAATACAGTTTGAGACTCTGGAAAGGAGATAGGATAGTTTTTATTCCAGAAATCAACCCTTAAGGGGGTGAAAATGGGGATGCAGGTTTGTATGGGGAATCAACCTAGAGACGAACCCGAGCGAAGCGAGGGTGAGTCGCTAGTCTGCAATAAATACTTTAATTAAAAAATCCTAAGATTCATTTTATTAAATTTTACAGTATGGATAAGTCTCTACCGTGACCATGATTGCAGTAAAGCATTCGAAACGTCGGGAACCAAAAATCAATATAAATCCGCGAAAAAATCCGAAATCCGAAAATGTCAAATATTCGCGTAAATCTAAGAAAGTAGTATAATAAAGGATAAAAAGTGGGTATTTAGCCTTAAGAAGAATTAAATAATCATAATACTTTCTTAGGTTTACGCGAATATAATAAAATTCCGAGTCGAATCTGAACATTATTTTTTTTTTAAATCTTATTGAAATAGTCATTATTATCAACACAGAGGCCAAATCTATCGTTTTAAATTTTTTGTCTCTCTCTCTCTCTCTCTGTCTCTCTATGACCGCATCACGAAAAAACCACTGAACAGATTTTGATGAAATTTGATATGATTATAGCTGATTATCCGGGTCAACATATAGATACTTTATTTGAGCAAAATCTGAATTCTTTTTCTAAAATACAAGTAGCCTAAGTTACTCCTTATAACATTAGCTATCTGCCAGTTGAAAGTCCCGTCAAAATCAGTCCAGCCGTTTCGGAGATTCGGGATGGGCCGGAACAAACAAACAGATAGACAGACAGATAGACAGGGATAGACAAAAAAATTCAAAATTGTGTTTTCCTTATAAGTACCGTATATAATTCCATATGCATTTAGTATAAAGCTGTTATTTTGACATTACAAACAGACACTTCAATTTTATTTATCTGTATAGATTACTTAAAGAAACGAAATAGTTGTAAGTTAAATTTGACAAGTATAAAAGTTAAAAGAATATTTAAAATTCAAATCATAGCCATACAGCGTCTGTTTCTACCATAAAAAGATACGGCAATGAGAATTCAATTTTTTAAAATATTCTATACACTTTTACAACATCTTGTTTTACATTTTCGTGTACTCTTTAGGTTGTGCAAATAACTTTACCATACTAATTATTTCCCCACGTCGATTGTGTGTATATACAATGAAATTTTGTGCCGTCCGTTCGTTAACCAGCACATAAGGCCCAGGGCACCAATTTATCCGTCTAACCCAATTACGCTCTGAAACGAACTCTATTTATATTGTACTAGTTATTCGCAGTGAGATTTTGCTTAAATTAGATCACTGATGGTAATGATAGTTGATATTGCACAGTGAAAACGATAAACTATAATAGTTGTATTGAGACAAAGATAATGGGTTCGATGCTTTTTGGGCTTACAGTAATATTCAAATTGATCACAGAGATGTTTGTCTGAGTTTGTTTTAGATACATAATAAAACTAGCGATTTAATATCGCTTCGCTCGCATCTCTGAGTGTTTTTGTACTTATAATATTCTAGCAAATGTAATAATAGCCTATGAGTTAGTCCAGATTATAGTCTATCTATATAACAAGTTTCACCCTAATTTGTCCAGTAGTTACAGTTTACAGGAGTAACAAATATACACATACAATTTCCCTTTTATAATCTATACTAATATTATAAAGCTGAAGAGTTTGTTTGTTTGTTTGTTTGTTTGTTTGGTTGAACGCGCTAATCTCATGAACTACTAATCTTATTTGAAAAATTCTTCTTGCATTAGATAGCCCATTAATTGAGAAAGGCTATATACATCATCCCGGAAAAATGTACGGTTCCCGTGGGATAGCTTTGTTTTTGTCTAGAGACGAACCCGAAGCGAAGCGAGGCTGAGTCGCTAGTAATAATATATGTATGTAATTAATAGCTCATCTTTTAACTTTTACCGATAAAGATAGAAATATCAAAGGTTCTTCTTAGTAGCTATATCACATACGAGTATCTTTTTTCTTCAAATTATTTAGGTTATAACCTCAGACTAAGGAATAATAATATAGACAGAGTGTCATGGAACTAAATACTGTATGAGTATGAAGCCAAACAATGTTTTAAAACCTATTAATATTATAAATGTGAAAGTTTGTGAGTATGGATGTTTGTTACTCTCTCACGCCAAAACGGCTGAATAGATCTAGATGAAATGTGGCACATAGATAGACTATAGTCTGGAATAACACATAGGCTACTTTTTATTCCAGAAAAATGTACGGTTCCCGTGGATTAGGTTTGTTTTTTTTTTCTAGAGGCGAACCCAAGCGAAGCGAGGGTGAGCCGCCGGTAATATAATTTTGTATACAGAGTGATAATAAAAAAATATATTAATAAACAAAAATAGCTAACGGATTTTATTATAATATAGAAAAACAAAACGAATTTCTGAACGACATGAATATGATATATCTCTTTCAAGGGGAAGAGAATTAATGCTTAAAAAATACAAAAGAAGATAATTACTTAATTTTTATTATTCATATTTTATTCTCAAAAATTGTGTATTAATTTAACTCATACATATAATATTAAACAAAAATTGTGTATTAATTTAACTCATACATCTATCTATACATATAATAAAATTGTAACTAAGCCGAATCTGTACATTAAATATTTTTTGGAAAATCTTATTGAAATAGACTTTATTATCGATACAGAAGCCAAATCTATAGTTTTTAGAATTTTTGTCTGTCTGTCTGTCTGTCTGTCTGTCTGTCTGTTACCGCATCACGGGAAAACCGCTGGACAGATCTTGATGAAATTTGGTATGATGATAGCTGGTTATCCGGGTCAACATATAGGATACTTTTTACCGCGGGAAAATATCTCATCTCCGAGATAGCCGTTAAAACGTAACTAGGGACGAACCCGAGCGGAGCGAGGGTGAGTTGCTAGTATAATATAAAATTTCCTTTATTATTTTAAGAAAGTTAATAATCTGTATGGCAAAATCAAGAATAGTAGCATAGACAGCAAATCATACTACTATTTTTAACTTCGACAATTATTTTGGCAGGTTCTCCGATATTCTTTAATTTAAGGTTAAAACATAAAGTTTTATCGGTAAATTTTTACAGAAAGTCTTAATGCGTTGACAGCGATCGACCCCAATCAGCATTTTTGGGTCGGCAATTAAAAGTTGGTTACGCAAAAATCAAAGTTGGCTACAGCCTACAACATAACGATGCAATGAATCGCGCTTTACTCAGAGTTCGGCGAACTTTGCAAACACGTCGCGTTTTATACATAAATCATTGCGAACAATCGGGCCACGTTGAGTGGTTTTGGGGTCGACATACGGTGAAAAATTACTATAAATATTACTTTTGATGGCATAAATTATTGTACTAGGGTCATTTATGCCATCTTCCTTAAGGATATCTTCTTTGTATTTAAAAAAATATGTCATGGGTAAGACTTCTGCTTGAGCGTTGGTAAAGTGAGAATGACAAGCACTATTATGTATAAATGGAGAAATTTAGCTTAAATTTTTATACACAGGTACACTATGATTCGGAGAAACACATTGTCTACTGTTAGTAACAAAATTTGCCAAAGGTGGCGCTAACTGTATACCATAATAAAACGAGTATTATAATACAAGTAATATAACAAAAAGCATCTAGGCATACACTCGAACGTAACCAGGCTAATTCTGTACGTACTATATTAGATCAATACTTGATAGTTTAATAAAATCATAAATAAAAGATGAAATTGTTTTATTGCTGGGCACGGGCCTCCCTTCAATACGAGGGGAAACAGGCCACAGTCCACCACGCTGGCTAAGTGCGAATTGGCGGACTTCACATGTCTTTCGAAAACTTGCTAGGTTTTCTTAGACATGCAGGTTTCCTTACGATGTTTTCCTTCACCGTAAAGCAAGTGTTAATCATGTTAGAAATGATTCGCACATGAAAATATCAGAGGTGCGAGACCCGGGATTTGAACCCGCTTCACTCGGTTTCCCAAGCGAGCGCGTTACCACTGGGTTACCACTGCCTATATTGTTTTATTTAGTTAACATTAATTTATCTTGACATTTTGGGGCAAATTTTTATATAGCAAATCATTGAAATTTTAAACTTATGCATAAATATTTCTGGATGTAGATTTGTTCTTGCTAATTAAGTGCTTTGATCATCGAAATCATATCCATATGTATGAAGATTATAAAATAATCAATAAAAAAAAAATTGTGTTATTTCCGATTTCCTTGCCGTATGTTTTCTAAATCATTCAGAATCACAGATAGGCTTTTTTCCCAACTTAATGGGATGTTTCTATTATTTATCTATTAATTTAATTATCTTTCAAGACATATTAATACATAGTGTTTTTAGATCTTATATAAATACTATTTATTGTTAGATACGTTTTAACGGTTAGAATAGATTTCTCAGAGATGAGATATTTTCCGCGGTAAAAAGTATCTAAATTCAAATTCAAAATATTTTATTCAGCATTAAATTATTACATTTTTTTACAGAACGTCATGAGTCTACTACCAGTTCGGAAAGAAGAAGCCTCAGACCTGAGAAGAACTGGCGAAAGAAACTCAGCGGGACTAATATTATTTCTTTATCTTTTTTATAAAGTTAAATTATAATTTACAATATTTCTATAAAGTTGAAGTAGCCTGGAGGAGATTACTTCATTCCCAAGGCGTGCCATCTTCTATCAAAACATTAATTGTATAATAGCCTTTAGTACACAAACGTTCTTTAAGAATTTTTTTGAATTTGGCGATAGAAGCTTTTTGAACATTTTCTGGGATCCTATTGTGTAAGCGTATAAATTGTCCATAAAAAGTATTACTGACTCTCTGTAGACGAGTCAAAGGCATTACAAGTTTATGTTTGCTCCAAGTATTAATGTTATGCATGTCACAATTCTTAGGAATTTCGTGTATATCTTTATGAACATACATAACATTTACGTACACGTACTGAGAAGCAACAGTCAATATTTTTACTTCTTTAAACTTTTATCTTAATGACACTCTAGGACCTAAACTATAAATTGTATGAATAGCTCTTTTCTACAGGACAAAAATCGTATCAATAGCAGCTGCATTTCCAAAAAGTAAGATACCATTCAACATAATACTATGAAAATAATTAAAATATACTATGCGAGGGAGAATCTGTAGATTAAATATTTTTTGGAAAATCTTATTGAAATAGTCATTATTATCGATACAGAGGCCGAATCTATAGTTTTTAGAATTTTTGTCTGTCTGTCTGGAAATGCATCACGAGTAAACCACTGGACAGATTTTGATAAAATTTAGTATGATGATAGCTGGTTATCCGAGTCAATATATAGGAAACTTTTTACTGCGGTAAAATATCTCATCACTGAGAAATCTATACTAACAGTTAAAACGTATCTAGGGACGAACCCAAGCGGAGCGAGGGTGAGTCGGTAGTTAATAAAATATAAGTAAAAGTATATAAATAAAAGGGTATAGCCGGATAAGTATGACGATCCGGCCCCCAAATGGGAACCTATATCGAAACTTATGTTCTAATATCGACTTGATGTACAAACACAATTTATGTACTTTTCGCGGCCAGCTTTCGCTTTGACCTTGAGATATGGGAAAAAATAATCGCACGCATGACTTTTATTCAAAGTCATATATCTCAAAAATTAATTACGCTAAAGAGTTGAGACCAACGCGAGTTTTTAGATTACATTGCAGAGTATATCATATATTTTTTTTCAAATTTTTAGAGTATATTTATATATAAAAAAAATTAAAAAATAAATAAATCATAATTTTTTTTTCGTGTTCGCTGAGACTTACAATCACGAAAATAATATATGTTATGCTCCTTTACGTGCTCTATTATTTATAAAAATTTGGTAAAAAAAAAGTTGGTGCAACACTTTGAAAAAAAATTAAAAAGTGTTTCGCACCTTGTAACTTATAGATATAAACATGACTCAACACGCACAAAATTTTATCGCTCGTGGAAGGAATTGTACATAAACAAGTTTAGACTTGTTTTCACGTTGTTTATTATATTTTATGACTTACTAACATCGCTGGTCATGCGTTGGTATCGCTCTTGGACATTGGTATTGCTCTAAGTCTAAACTGAAGCTTTTGACTTGGGATTTTTATGGTATTTTGTTCCAAGATTTTAAAATTAGTCATTGTTAAGCCAACTTATTATTTTTATAAGGTCATAATGTCTGACAAGTGCAAAAACTGTAACAAATATCTTCGTAAGATGGTTGGTTATAAAAAAGTTGTAAAAACTGAAGAAGAAGTTAAAGTGTTCAGTGATTGTTTAAATAAAACAGTAACAGTTAATGATATATTCTGTAACAAGTGTCGTCTTTTCCCATATATTAAGAAAAAAGCTTCTATTTCTAAATGTACAGCATCTGACGAGGTGTCTTCAAGCCTGGAAGTATGTCACATGTACATAAGCTTCTTCTGGTTCACCTGTAGCTGTTGATACTTCATCGCATACTTCCAGGCTTGAAGACACCTCGTCAGATGCTGTACATTTAGAAATAGAAGCTTTTTTCTTAATATATGGGAAAAGACGACACTTGTTACAGAATATATCATTAACTGTTACTGTTTTATTTAAACAATCACTGAACACTTTAACTTCTTCTTCAGTTTTTACAACTTTTTTATAACCAACCATCTTACGAAGATATTTGTTACAGTTTTTGCACTTGTCAGACATTATGACCTTATAAAAATAATAAGTTGGTTTAACAATGACTAATTTTAAAATCTTGGAACAAAATACCATAAAAATCCGAAGTCAAAAGCTTCAGTTTAGACTTAGAGCAATACCAATGTCCAAGAGCGATACCAACGCATGACCAGCGATGTTAGTAAGTCATAAAATATAATAAACAACGTGAAAACAAGTCTAAACTTGTTTATGTACAATTCCTTCCACGAGCGATAAAATTTTGTGCGTGTTGAGTCATGCTTATATCTATAAGTTACAAGGTGCGAAACACTTTTTAATTTTTTTTCAAAGTGTTGCACCAACTTTTTTTTTACCAAATTTTTATGAGTAATAGAGCACGTAAAGGAGCATAACATATATTATTTTCGTGATTGTAAGTCTCAGCGAACACGAAAAAAAAATTATGATTTATTTATTTTTTAATTTTTTTTATATATAAATATACTCTAAAAATTTGAAAAAAATATATGATATACTCTGCAATGTAATCTAAAAACTCGCGTTGGTCTCAACTCTTTAGCGTAATTAATTTTTGAGATATATGACTTTGAATAAAAGTCATGCGTGCGATTATTTTTTCCCATATCTCAAGGTCAAAGCGAAAGCTGGCCGCGAAAAGTACATAAATTGTGTTTATACATCAAGGCGATATTAGAACATAAGTTTCGATATAGGTTCCCATTTGGGGGCCGGATCGTCATACTTATCCGGCTATACCCTTTAAAAGTAATGAAAAAAAAATGATTGCATTTATCACTGAAACCATATCTTAATTAGAAGCATAATAGCATTTAGTGTTCATTTCATGACTTCCCATAAGTGTAAAAGTTTCTGGAATCAGATTAAATCTCCGAAAATTATCTCCTATGTTTGAATGCACAAACTTTACCTGTTTGACCGACTTCAAAAATAATAGGTACTTAAATGAGCCATAATTTTTTATGTATATGTCATGCGATTTCTTCTAAAATAAATTTAAAGCGATTTTTTAAATTGGCGTAGTTTTAGTAAAAAGTATTAGATGTAATATTTTAAAAATATTTGTATGTTACTGACAACCTGACAGGTATTATCGTGTCCAAAATTCGTTTCTTTTGTGATCTTTGAGTTCATAATCCTATAAAATAAACCAATTTAACTTTTCCCAACTTTCCAAATTTTCCGAGACAATTGTCCAATTTTTTGCCATAAGGCCGTACTCAGGCTTACGAGTATGTATGCGTGTGCGTATGCATATGCGTGTATGTAATCAAAGGCACGTCTCTAAAGACGCACATAAGCAAAGCAAGGGTAAGTTGCTAGTGTTATATTGATAATATAAACTATCCTGGAAAATTAAAAATACGCTTCAGTAGATAGATTATATATACGAATGTAACTAGTATTACCTATAATATTATTCAAATAAACTCATCCACGTATCAGCGCGTCGAACTAATTAACTTGCGATAGGCGAGCGCAGTGGAATGCTAACGAGCATCCTTGCTGTTGGCCAATTACTCATTTGATGACACATCTCGATACAACTCAGTTATTTATCGCATTCGAATAGATAGCTGATTTCATTTACATTTACTTTTCGTGTTTTCATGAGAACATTAAAACTAAATTTTTATCCTTTTTATAATATTACTAGCGACTCACCCTCGCTTCGCTTCGGGTTTGTCCCTAGACAAAAAAAAATCTATCCTATGGGAACCGTACATTTTCCCGGGATGATATTTAGCCTATAGCCTTCCTCAGTTAACGGGCTATCTAATGCAAAAATCATTTTTTAAATCGGATTAGTAGTTCCTGAGATTAGCGAGTTCAATCAAACAAACAAACAAACTCTTCAGTTTTATAATATTAAGTATAGATTTCATTGAAAAACTGTTTTAAAAACTAATCTGATCCCCCAGCTTCGTTCGTGACTTCATTAATTTCAGTCTTCATAAAACCTAACTAGATTTGATCAGGAAAAGATTATTTTGTCATAAACATATTACTACCTGTTTTCATCCACTTAAAGCCTTAAATTGCTTAACACCCCCTGGAGTTTTCCTAAGAAATTAATTGTTAACTGGCACACCGGTGTGTCCTCAACGGGTTAATGATTATACATGCCAGTATAACCACAAAGCAATTTAATGGACAAACACACCCAGACCCATGCACGAATGCACGCAAGCTCGTACGCTTGAACATAAACTATCTCATAATGATATATCGATGTGCCTAATGTGTCAGCATGATCAACAAAAGCTATCACATCTTGCAGAAATCGGATTCGAGGTAAAGCCAATAAGACACCTCACTGCGTTAGGGTCAGCATATTAACGTATTTCAAGTCAAATTACTGTTCAATCGCAAGCTAAGCTAACTGGTTATCGATTTGTTCTTAATGAGTATCAAAGATGGCAGTTCTGAGTTAACAAGAATTCTGGATATTTGCCAGTTGTGAAATATATGATGTTACAGCAAGTAGGGCATAGTTGGTAAAATGTTTTAAAGAACTCGTGTAGTTTTCTAAAGAGAAATTCATCAGATGAATCTATACTAATATTATAAAGATGAAGAGTTTGTTTGTTTGATTGAACGCGCTAATCTCAGGAACTACTAATCCGATTTAAAAAAATCTTTTTGCATTAGATAGCACGTTAACTGAGGAAGGCTATAGGCTATATATCATCCCGGAAAAATGTACGGTTCCCGTGGGATAGATTTGTTTTTGTCTAGGGACGGACCCGAAGCGAAGCGAGGGTGAGTCGCTAGTACCATATACACATATAAGAGTTAAAAATTCAAACTTGTCTGTCTATTTGCTTAATCTTTTCAATCGCTATAAGATTTAATTCAGGCATTCAATTAATAACGGCATTCCCGTGAAATTAAAGTTTAAAGAAAATAAAATAAAAGTTTTGACCGATTATTACGTACGGGATTTATCGAGACAAACTAAGCGCGAGTTTGTAGCATACACATTTTATTAAAGAGGTTAATTGAGCGGGCTTAGATCCGAATAAATATGTAAAACAAAAACAATATGACCGAACTTGGGATATGCAACTGTAAATGCTAGGTACTAGACCAACCAATTAGTCCAGTCAAATAAGGTCTGAAATCAAAATGTTGACACTCAACTTTGCATTTTTGATATAATGTAGGTAATTTAAATGATACAGAAACAATGTGTAAAGGTTTTCGTGTCCGCAACCCCCGGCAAGGGTCCAAAATAAATTGTCAAAAGTGTTTTTTCGCAATTACCCGCAATTACTTAAAAACATTTTTACAAAAAAATTTTTTGTAAAAATGTGTAAAGCTTAAAATTTTGCATAAAAAAGGTTTCATGACTTTTTTTTCCTCCGGTCAAAATTTACCGAGTTAAGGAGGTTTTTAGACCGATCGGAATCCGTTTATTTTTAAAAGAAAAAAAAATTAATTAAAACCTGAAGTTTTATGGTTTTAAAACATTAGCAGGTATATAAGGAATAGAAATTCGTAACTATAAAAAAGTCCGCGATGGCATATGTCTATATCTTAAGGATATCTTAAGGATAAAAGGATATAGTATATATCTATTTTACTTTATCCAAGCCAGGCACGAACCGGAGCGAAGCGAGGGTGAGTCGCTAGTTTCTATCATATTATTAAGTGCATTAGCAGACCGCTGGGACTCGCCAATAATTGGGCGCTGGATGCGACTGAACACAGTCAAGTAACTACTGTCAAGTATCAGGAAGAAAGTATTTGTTAGATTTTATTATTATTAAATTTAATTGTGTTCATAAACATAAGCAAATATTCCATGAATTATCTACACAGATAAATAAAATTGGAGTGTCTGTTTGTAATATTAAAATAATCGCTTTTTACTAAATGCATATGGATGTATACACGGTACATATAACAAAATAACATTTTTTACAATTTTTGGTCTGTCTGTCTGTCTGTCTGTTTGTTCCGGTTAATCTCAGAAACGGGGCTGGACCAATTTTAACGGGACTTTCACTGGCAGATAGCTGATATTACAAGGAGTAACTGAGGTTACTTTTATTTTAGAAAAAGAATTAAGGTTTCAATCAAAAAAAGTTTAAACGTACCTAGGAACGCACCCGAGCGAAGCGAGGGTAAGTCGCTAGTTATTAGTATTATTATAATATCACGCAAGCAAAGTCGCAGCCAAACCCCTATATATATATATATATATATATATATATATATATATATATATATATATATATATATATATATATATACGAGCAAAGTGTTAAGTCGGTATCGGAAGTATAGCAAGCAATCTTTACTCAAGTTCTGCTTCCACTGAGCACATCTGAAACTGAATAGCATGAATCAATAAATTTGCAAATGTAAAGTTCGCTACTTGTTTGTGCAGCTGCGCATTTCGACTATAATAAACTTCCTCCCTAATTGGAACTAGATAATAGTTATTTCTGTTTCAATATTTGAACTGATGTTGCATACTGCACGTAAATTGCAATGGACGACCCAATTATGAATAAGTGTAACGCTTGTTTTGGATAGGTCTGTAGAGAAGTTTATACAGAATATCAGTTTTGATCAATATTTATATTATATACATACATCTGGTTATCGTTGCGTATTATTTTGTAAAAAAAGCTGCATTGATATTTTATATTGGTTTTTAGTGAAAACGTTAATGTATATGGCTGCACGTTGGTTCAAGTCCAAGATTCAAATCCAGGATCAAACCAGTAGAATTTTCCTTTAAAATATCACCATAAAAATATAACGATATAAAAACAAAGCTACATTGTGACATCGTAAACTTATAATTGATAATATTTCATGTTAGTCTATACATATAATAATACTCTGAGTAGAATCTGTACATTAAATATTTTTTGGGCAAATTTTACTGAAATAGTCACTATTATTGAAACAGAAGTCGAATCTATAGTTTTTAGAATTTATGTCTGTCTGTCTGTCTGTGACTGCATCACGGAAAAACCACTTGAGGGATTTTGATGAAATTTGGTATGATGATAGCTAATTATTCGGATCAACATATAGGGTAATTTTTACTGCAGGAAAATATCACATCTCTGAGAAATTTATACTAAACGTTAAAACGTAAATAGGGACGAACCCGAGAGGAGCAAGGGTGAGTCGCTTGTCTCATATAAAATTGATAAAACCTGTAGGTAAATCAAAGTAAAACTCCTCAACATACTCGTACATGCATATCGCTTGGTGAAAACTTCACCCTCGTGTATTAGAAATGTTGGACCTATGGCGCCTTATTAGACAGTTACATACCGTTTTTTGTCCTAAAAATCATATTTTAATGTTTCATCCTCGCAAATTTCGCTTAAAATTTTTAACTTACAATTTATAGCGTATGCTAAAAATATTTAACAAAAAAGCCAAACTCTCACGTACTAAACGGATTTGTTTTTCCCGTTATTTAATTCTCTTGGAAAGTTTTAATGAGACGCCGCTCAAAGTTCTCAGTTTAGCGCGGTTTTTTGTTGGTTGTTTCATGAAAGACGTACGTAAGATGGTGTAAATAAAAAACAATTTTAAACTAACAACTTTTCCTGACTACGCTCGGGTACATCCCTAGGCTTAATAGCTTATTTATTATGTTTTTTTTTAATTATTAGATCCGAAGTTCCTCTGACATATAGGTAAGAGACCTTTTTTACAATCTTTTACATTTTTTGAGACCTTAACATATGAGTGTTTTTTTTACATTTGTTATCTTCTTATTTTATATTACAATTTTTGAATCCATTTATTTATATTTATACAATTTCGTGTTTCGGAGTTTTATTATGATTCTTATGGTTTTTAACTTAAATTAGTCTTTTATCGTACGTGGATGATATATATAGATATGTACTATACAAACTTTGGCATCTAAAACAGTGATCTTATTAGGATTAAAAGTTAATAATTGTTTCCTTGCTTTGCTTGTTTTTGCAAATTACATAATAAGATTATATTATATGCTTACCCGATTGCGGTGAAGCCCAAAGGAGGGTTATATGTTGGATCTGTATGTGCATAATATGTATGTATATATGTATGTATGTACATGTGTATGTCCGATCCTATGTTCCCTTGTAATTACTAAACGGCGTAATCAATTTTTATGATCCAGATATCGTTAGATTCGTCTTGATAATACATGTAGCAAGACTCACATATACTATGTTTCTTTGTTACTTGTTCTCATTTTCTTAGTTTGCTCTTTACTGAGTCGAGTTTTTATTCATTTTCCTAATTTATTTTTAATGATTAGAATTAAATTTTATTTTTACCTTGCGACTCACCCTCGGGTCACTCCCTAGGTTGCTTCCCCATACTAACTTTCATCTCCATTTTCGCCCCCTTAAGGGATAATTTCTGGCATAAAAACTATTCTATGTCCTTCCCAGAATCTTAAACTATCTTCTTACCAGATTTACACAAACAAACAAACAAAAAATCTTTCCTCTTTATAATAATAGTATAAATTGACGCAGAGAAAACCGTAGAATAGCGTAGTATAAAATAAAAACATTTAACAGGTCGTAAGCCCGCCCTTGGGGTGTTGAAACGATATTAAAATATTTAAAAAAATTCGATAAACGCAGGTACTTTTCAACTTTTACAATCAACCGTTCGACTTTCAAGGGGATTTATTAAAACGGGATATTTTGTTTGTAATTTTTCTGGGAGAAACTTCTCCGGGGAACAATAGAGGGTGTAATTAGTTTTATCGCCCAGGTATCGCTCGAACACACGAAGTTTGTAAGGCAATATGTGCTTTTAATTGCTAAAGTCTGGTCTTACGTGCATCAAGTTAGTGTTAAGTTAGAAATTAATATGTTTTTACTTTATAATTAAACGTTAAGTTTCAGTTGGAGAAAAGTTTGTTTATTTTAGTTATTCTTGCCTCAATAATTTCTTACTCTGTAACAACTATACGATGGACCTTTGTGATGAGTAAAATCTTAGTCTCTCCCGCAGTCAGAGACAGCTGTAAAATATTCAAAACGTGGGGAACCAAAAATCTAAATAAATCCGCGAAAGGCCGAAAAGATAGTTTTATTCAAAATGTTCTAACCTTGTTTTAGTAATAAAAAACTTTAAAAACTATGAACTAAAGAAAAAATAATGAAATTGATATTTGATCGTGGTATCATTATTGTCCCTGTTTGTAAAAATTGTTACCTGCCTACCTATACAATATACACGTATAATATGTATATGCCTTATCTATACATATAATAAAATTCTGAGTCGAATCTGTACATTAAATATTTTTTGGAAAATCTTATCGAAATAGTCATCATTATCGATACAGAGGCCGAATCTATAGTTTTAAGTTTTTTGTCTGTCTCTCTGTCTGTATCTGTCTGAGAACGCATCACGAGAAAACCACTGGACAGGTTTTGATTAAATTTGGTATGATAATAGCTGGTTATCCAGGTCAACATATAGGATACTTTTTACTGCGAGAAAATATCTCATCACTGCGAAATATATACTAACTCTTATTATAGTAATGTGATTATTAAAGAAAACACTTGGGTGAAGTCTGGGTTTGTTGTGTTATAATGTAGATTCTTTACAAACTTTGTCGAATACATCTTAAGCTATTTAGAGTAAATAATGTAGAAGTCTCTGTAATATTTTAGCTTTTAAAGAAAGGTCTTAACCACGAGCATTGTTTTTAGCCAACGAAGTGTTAACCAGATTTACAACCGACCGCTGTTTCGGTAAGTAATGTTGAATGTATACAGTTGAGGGAAAGAATTTATAGGCTTTGCTTTAGAATTTCTTGTTAATTTTGTTAAAACATGCCCTCTATGTAGATCTACAGACTCCTCTATATTTCAGTGAAAGTTCCATTACAATAGGTTAAGCCGTACCATAGATTTCAAGGGACAAACGAAAAGACAAACAGACCAAAAATTTAAGAAGGGTTGTTTAGGTACTGGTATCGTTATAAATAACTATAAATATTTACTTGAGAAAATAGGTAGTTATTTTGAGACCACAGACAGACACTTTAATTTTATTTGTTTTTATAAATTATAGAAAAAATGCAAAATAATTTAAAGGTAATACTTTCTTAGATTTACGCGAATATTTGACATTTTAAAGGTTTTGAATTTAAATGTATCTTACAATGTATATGTTTTAAAGCTTTATACGAGTATACACAAGAGTCGCTAAGAATCACGTACAAGTTTATTCACAGTGCATTTTCTATAACGCTAATTTATTCAATGTCACTATATTCCACCACTACTTCTACTACAACTACCACTGCATTTCACTTTGTACTCAATCTTGATTTTTTCTAGCAAGTGTTCTGTCTCTTTCTCATAGATGACAATTTTCCATTAACTGCCCTTATCATAAATTATTATGACTATTTTTAATTTTTTAAGATTGCCTGGAACGTTTTTTTGAAGTAAAAAAGTTGTATGTCATTAAATAAATCATATAATATAATACATACATATCGTAATATACACTTTACCATTTAACAAAAACGTTACCCTCCTCCTGTGACAGTCGGGTAAGAATAGTTCCACTCTACGTGTCATTGGCGAAGTAATCTGTATTCAACTGGCATGCTTTGAAGCCATTAACAAGATAATTGAATTGAATTGAACGATTGTAGTCTCATTAATCTCACTTAGATTGGCATAATATTTTATATCGACGTATCTACCACGTGAGTGGAGTCGCGGACAAAAACAAGTTAATAATAAATTGTGAATGATCAAAAACCTGCAAATTTTAGAACTGTTAATAAAAAAAAAACGGCTACGTTTTAAAATGCTCTTATACCCGAGTACATTCTTCACAGTGTGAATTTTTAACTCTTTGAATAAGTCATGATATTTTTATGAATATGCATAAAAGAGGCAAAAAAATTAAATTTATATTTTTTTTTTTCTTTCAGAAATATGGCAACTTTGAAATTTAACACTGTTATTTCCTTGCTTCATAGGTGTCACTTTGGATGTGTTATATGATACGGGATATCTTTGCCAATTTTAAACCGATCTTTGATTCTTTTTGTAATGGACAGATTATATCTTTAAAATCTATACTAATATATACTAATATTATAAAGCTGAAGAGTTTGTTTGTTTATTTGTTTGTTTGTTTGTTTGTTTGTTTGGTTGAACGCGCTAATCTCAGGAACTACTGGATGTAATTGAAAAATTCTTTTTGTGTTAGATAGTCCATTTATCGAGGAAGGCTTAAGGCTATATATCATCCCGGAAAAATGTATGGTTCCCGTGGGATAGAGTTGTTTTTGTCTAGAGACGAACCCGAAGCGAAGCGAGGGTGAGTCGCTAGTAATATTATAAATCTGAAGAATTTGTTTGTTTGTTTGGTTGAACGCGCTAATTTTATTTTTATTTTTTTTTTTATTTTTTATTTTATTTAGTAATCCACTTTAGTTTAATCAAAAAAAAACTCCCGAGAAAGTGTTTAAGTCAAAAATACAGATATTTAAATGCTAATAACTTCTATCATACGCAATATTTCTTTAAAATAAAAACGTACGGACCTAGCTTTTCATTATATCTACAACGTTTACAAAAATTATGAGAATTAGACTATGTTAATGGTGGGAAAAACGTTATCGCTTTTCGTAAGAAAATTTACAGCTTCACAATCCTCTTAAGGAGATCACTCGCTTTTAAATAAAATGGACAACGAAGTGTTCTTATGAAGGTTGTTCTTTTCCTTTTCAGCAACGGACACCAAAAAATGTCTACTAATTAATTAAATTTTTAACGTGCCATCCAATGAACATTTTGCTAAAATTATAGTATTTGGTCATTGATAATCGACAGATAAAATAAATACATAACTATTTTGGGATATTAACACACATCTATCAGTAGTTCCATGGTAAGCTACGAGGCTTGTGTTAAGGATACCAGATATTTGATACACTACACATATATAACTTTAAATACATACATATAAAAACCCATGACTGTAGTACAAGCATTCGTGCTCATCACACAAACGAATGCCCCCAGCGGGACTCGAACCCGCGACCGCTGGCACAGCAAATAAGGCGAATCTCTAGATCTACTGAACCGATTTAGATGAAATTTGGTAAGAAGATAGTTTGAGACTCTAGGAAGGATATAGGATATTTTGTATTCCGGAAATCATCCTTTAAGGGGGTTAAAATGATGACGAAAGTTTGTATGGGAAATCAACCTACGCTAATAATATATAGAATAGATTTTCCATGTTACGCACTTATAAAACAATGTAGTTATTAATTTCATCCCCTTCTACTAAAAGTGGCAGTAATTTTTAAATATTTCTTTTAATTTTTATTCTGAATTCTGAGTAATACCAGTTTTTAATTAGTTTTATCTCGAATACAAAAGGTTATCTTTCGTGCAAACAGTTTACAAAGTAACGCGTGGATGTTTTAATTACCACCTAGGGGTTTTAAGCACCGTGAAGATATATAATATTTAAACACGCCAACTTAATATGACGTGTTATTATTTTTATATTACTGATTTTAACGAGTAATATTATTTATAATATTATCTTTATATACGTAAAATTCCGGTGAGCGTGAATTCGTGATACTCCTCCTAATAAAAGCTGGACCAATTTTCATGATTTTATAGGGTTACTTGTGCAGCATGACACTAATAAAACTTCTAGATATACCTTGCACATATTTTTATATTCAGTACTTTTATAATCGTCAGTACGTCTGTCCGTGTAGAAGCTACCACCGGCTCGGAAAGCAGTTTTGCTGAGAAGAGCTAGCGAGAAACTCAAAAGTTACTCTTTTAAATAATGAGTTACATAATTTATAACAATAACTTTCATTTTCAGTATTACAAACATTCCATGACTAGTCACTACAGGGTGGTACCGACATTTCCGTGCAAAAGCGCGGGAAAACAAATTAATTTCCGCTTCTTATTTATTTTTTTAAATATATTCCTATCGACCAAGGTCACATAACTAAATGCCTTAAACATAAAATATTACAAATCAATCAAATATAATATTATTTTCCATTAAAACGCCCATATTATATTAATGCAACCTTACACTTGGATGATTCTTAGCTATAATAGAATCCAGTAGGTGATTCTGTTGTCGATATCCACATACTATTTTCTTAAATATCTAGATGCATATGAAAAAATGTACGGTACATATAAGAAAAAAACATTTTTAAAATTTTATTCTGTCCGTCTGTTTATTCCGACTAATCTTGACCGATTTTGACGGAACTTTCACAGGCAGATAGCTGATGTTATAAGGAGTAACTTAGGCTTACTTTTATTTTAGAAAAAGAATTAGAGTTCAGCGCAAATATATTAAAACCTATGCAGTTTTGAACCGAGAAAAGCCAGGGTAAGTCGCTAGTCACACGGCTGAACCGATTTGGCTGAAAATTTGAAAATTGGTGGGGAGGTAGCTTAGAACTAGGAGACGGACATAGGATACTTTTTATCCCGTTCGACCGCGTTCCCGTGTGACGTGACATAAAACGTCAAAGAGAATACAAGTCACTATAAAACCTGGTATAACAAAAACGCATCTGATATGGAATAACAAAACGCAAATGACAGTTAAAGGTGATTTTGTCTATGGTTAATTAAGTATTCCATCAGAAAAATTGAAAAAAATATATCAAAATTTATATAGCTGGCAAAAAACTATTTTAAATATCTATGTAAAACGTAACTAGCGACGAACCCGAGCGAAGCGAAGGTGAGCCGCTAGTTGTCAATATTTCTTAAATTTTAGAGCTTCCATCATATCTGTTTAATTTATTGATATTATATTGACGAAGTAAATTGTATTCAAAGGGCACCGAAATCAATAAATCAAGGAACTAATTAAATTAAAATTGATTAAAACCTTTTATAACCCTTTTTAATTATGCCGCCTTCAAATCGAGTTTACTTAAAAAGTGTAAAGTTTAAAGTATATATTTAAGCTTAATAAAGTGAGTAAATTAATTTTTATGTATCTTTTTGTTGAACTTAAACAATAAGAATCTGCTGAATTTATTAAAATCGAATATTTTAAAGTTGAACTATTTAAATAGTTTTTATGTTCTTAGTATTTCTATAAAAAATAAAGTTGATTTAACGAAAATTGAAGTTGAAAATATCTAATATCATAAAAACTGCTTTACATAATGTCTAGACTGAAATAATTTATAATTTCCACTTCATAAGAAAGGTACGAGAACGGTAACATACTTATTATTATTTAACTGCCTCGGTGGTGTAGTGGCTAGCAAGTACGGCTGCACGTCGAGAGGTCCTGGGTTAGAGTCCTGGGTCGGGCCAAGTTTAGCTATTAAGTCTTTCTGTTTAGTAAGTCTCAGGAAGAGCCCGGAGTTGGGAAGTTGGCGGTGTTTCACCCCCGTGCCTCAGAGTGACAGGAATAGAGAGTGCACGTTGTGTTTGCGCGTACACCTGTGCACTATAATATCTCCTGCGCAGATGGCTAGTCTCAATGAGACTGGTCGCCGTGGCCGAAGTCAGTCGGGAGGTCATTATTATTATTCCCTATTATTAATATTTTTAAGCTTAAATAAATAAGTCGCTTAGAAATACGTGTTCAAGACTCAATTGCTCTCCAATACTTTTATTTTTCGTAACTAGCAACTTTCGTAATTCCGTAATAAAAATGGTTATTGTAAGTCCACCTTAAAAGATAGACAAATGTTATCGTAAACTTTTTTGTAGTAATTTTTATGTTTTTCAATTTATTAGAACTTTTCGTGGCTCTGCCTGCAGTAAAGCTCTTACTCAACATGCTTTTTTCCGAAATCTTTAACAATAATCGCCATATTTCAGCCAATTTACACAAAATATTAATGTATCATATATTTAAACCTTCCTCATGAATCACTCCATCCATTGGTGAAAATCGTACCAAAATTTGTTCAATAATTTTTGAGTTTATCGCGTTCAAACAGATGACTTTCTTTCTTTCAGAGAGAGGGAGACTTTGTTTCATAATATGTATAGATTTAACATTCTTATAGTTTTCGAGTAATATCGCTGTGACATATGGACAGATGGACACGAAGAAAATATAAAGCCTCCGTTTGTGTCCTTTGGCGACGGAACCCTAATAAATAAAACAATTTAATATTAAATAAATATACCCGACTCGTACAATAAATGAAGCAAGTGCTTAATTTGAGTGGGTATTTTCTTTTGTATAATATGTACATATTATAATATTCTAAATTATATGGAATCTTTGAGGCTTTATCATTATTAAACCTCAAAGGTCCCTATTTCAAGCAAAGAACTTTACATTTGAAGGTGAAATTAGTAATTTAAAAATTTCATTTTGTAGTCAATGATCCTTTGTAGTATAATGGAAAGGGTTTCATGGACTTGATAGCTAATAATAGACTCTTCATACCGTGCGGTATCTTTTTACCTACAATTCAAACTAAACTGAATTTATCGAATAAAAAATTGAAAAAATAGTACATTTTATGCATATTTAAAATAAAACTATCTTTTCGAAATTTGTCGTGGATTTATTTTGAGTTTTGGTTCCCGACGTTTCGATTACTTTACAGCAATCATGGTCACGGAAGAGACTAAGGTTTTGGACGTCTCAAAAGCATTATATAATTGTTACAGACAGTACCTACCCACAAAATTACAAAATGAATGCAAAAATACAAAAATGGCACCAAAGTACCTTACAATATTTGTTAATTATTTTTTTTTTATAATTTTATTAAGATTTGTAATTGAATATGAAAATATTATTTATTTAATTTTAGCTATTATTACATATTTTTTTTATTTCTATTAGAGATAACGATAATAGAAAGTCATTTTGTCTAAGCAGTAATCCTCCATCTATCATAACTTATTAAAGCATTGCGAATTTTAGTACGGCATAAAGTCGAGTCTTCAGTAATAATACTTGTACACTCAAGTATACCATCTGCATATAAAATACCTTATTAAAATATCCCTGTTAAAAATATACTATAGCCGTATGAGAAATAATATGAAAGGGACATTAACGTTAACGTACTATTAGATTTCAGTTTTCCAAATAACTTTTTACCTGTGGCTTTGCTTGTAGTCCATTTAAATGTATCAAAACAATACTTTCTTAGATTTACGAGAATATTTGACATTTTAAAAACAAACTGCCTTTTCGAATTTTTCGCGGATTTATTTTGATCTTTATAGCGATTATTGTCACGGGAGAGACCGGCCGAAAAATCGATAGCAAAAAAATCCGAAGAATTTTATTTAAAGTATCAAATTAAGTCCGTTTTAATATCTATTGCTTAGTAAGCCTATATCTGTAAATGAAAGGTTTATTTTTATAGCATAATATCACAAGTTTAAGGCTCGAGCTACATCCATAAAGCCAAACTTCTGATTGAAAGGAAATTATTACTTACGTATTTAAGTATACATAATCAAATTTTATTAAGTTAATACACGCGTATCACTTGGATAGTAATTTTTTTAATAAGTGTATCTGTTTCTACTTAAACAAATTATATATTATATACTTATATTGTATACTTATTAATATAATCTATACAAATGTTATAAAGCTGAAGAGTTTGTTTGTTTGTGTGTTTGTTTGTTTGGTTGAAGGGGCTATTCTCAGTAACTACTAATCCGATTTGAAAAATTCTTTTTGCAACAGATAGCCCGTTAACTGAGGAAGGCTATAGGCTATATATCATCACGAAAAAATGTACAGTTCCCGTGGATTAGGTTTGTTTTTGTCTAGGGACGAACCCGAAGCGAAGCGAGGGTGAGTCGCTAGTATAATATAATCATAATCAGCCCAAGCATTGTCGCGTAAAAAAACTAACAAACACTAATAAACTTCAAAAACTTTTTATAAACAACTATAACTTTTATTACATAACCATAAAGTAAAATATCTTCTATATTATAATAAATAAGTTTATATTATTATGAAGACGCCAACGCCTTCAAGATCTTATAATATACCCCATGCATTCGAAGAAGCTGTTAAAAGTTGCTGTATATTACAAAGCTTACTTTGCATACAAAATACATATTTAACAAACTTTACACGATAAGATCAAACTTAGTTTAAGTATTGAACAAGAATTGCAAAACAAGATTTGTTAACAACTAGAGCTTTTCGGTCGTTTATATGGGGTTGTTGGATATTATAATTATACCTACCGACTTATTTATAATAATAAATAAATAAATATGTTGGGATATTAACACACAGCACCATCTAGTTCCATGGTAAGCTACGAGGCTTGTGTTATGGATACCAGATAGTTGATACACTACACATATATAACTTTAAATACATACATATTATAAATATAAATATCCATGACTTGAGTACAAACATTCGTGCTCATCACACAAATGAATGCCCCCAGCCCTCGAACCCGCGACTGCTGGCACAGCAAGTAGGGTCACTACAAACTGAGCCAAACGTGTCATGAATTCATGAATAATGTCTTCTTGTTGGATTCGATCACGGTAATTTTTCTCATTAAAACTAGCCTGCAGAGGAGATATTATAGTAGAATTTGTATGTGCATAAACACAACCTTCTCTCCTATTTCTTTCACTCTTAAACTCCAATGTGATGATAATTCAGCATGATGGATTTAGGATTAGCCTAGCTTCTAGCCTTGAGGATTTGGCCTGTGCGTTGATACATCAGTTAATCACTTTATATATATATATATATATATATATATATATATATATATATATATATATATATATATATATATATATATATATATATATATATATATATGTATGTATATATGTACATAGATAACGATAAATCGAATACTAGTATTCAATAGACGAAAGCATACTTGTTCAGCCAATTGAATGCAAATTCGATCTCGACTCGGCGCCTCTTCAATTATGTCTCAAATAAATTAGAAAGCGCGAATGAACGAAAATCGGCATAATCTCTATTCCAATAAATGGAATCCAATTTCTGCAGAATTAATAAGAATGTGATCTCGATATGCCAGATGTAGAAATTATATAAAGGTGTCGCGTGTTTTGATCGACTTGAAAAAAAAATCTTTTTTTCTAATATAACGCGTATTAGAAAAAAATACTGCATGTATTAAAAAAGAAACGGACGAAAACATAATCACATAAGAATAATCTACTATTTTAAATACATAGTTATAATTGAACATATCGCTAGCGATACATAAATTTATATTTATACTAATATTATAAAGCTGAAGAGTTTGTTTGTTTGTTTGTTTGGTAGGTTGAACGCGCTAATCTCAGGAACTACTAATCTTGATTTGAAAAATTCTTTTTTGCATTAGATAGCCCGTTAACTGAAGAAGGCTATAGGCTATATATCATCCCGGAAAAATGTACGGTTCGAAAGCTAATATTAGGTAAATTTTGTTATTTGCCGTGTGTGATAATCAAGTCATTCTATTTCAATTCTATTTTCTACTTATTAAAAAAATAAAATATCTAGTATTGATACGGTCTCTATACTCGTAAAAAGTTGTTATTTAAATAATTAGGTAACAATTTATAACAAAGTTGTTGGATAGATGCTTCCATATAAGTACTGAATAAATAAATCGAATTGGTTTTACATTTGATCTCAAAACTTTTGGTGGTAGAAGAAGTGAATTGCGAGACTTGTATTTTTTTACCAGTTACGTTTTTCATAGGATTTAGTCTTTCTTCTATTAGGTTATTTTAATAAAAAATATTTTCTCTTAGAATTCGATGTTTATACTGTTATAATTTATTACTGTTAAACATGCTCTGAATATTATTGACGTGCGCTTATGATTAAAGATGGAAGAGGGTGCTGACTCCTGACATACAGGTTTTATCTAGTTTGGAAGTCAGAGGCTTCAACAGTCTTATGTAACAAACTATTATGTCAATAAAAAATATACAGGATCATTTTTAATTTACTGAAGACCTTTTGGGAATATACTATTTAGATCATAACAATAACATCTGTAACAAAAAAATAATATTATATCTTAAATTTTTATTTCCATACAAAAATAAAAATATTTTTATTGCACCTTCTAAACGATAATATTCCTAGCATCTGGTCAAGTTTAAATAAGTAAGCGCCACCTCCTGCACCCCTCCACTCCTCCCACTCCACCGGCCACGCGCTTACTTTTGCTAATGCTGGACTTACCGTTTAGAAGGTGCAATAAAAATATTTTTATTTTTGTAAAATTTAAGAAATATCATTTTTTTTCTTACAGATGTCGTTGTTGTGATGTAAATAGTATATTCCCAAAAGGTCTTCAGTAAATTAAAAATGACCCTGTATATTATTATTTGTATCTCTTTGGAATTCACGGGCTCGAAGGAGCCCGGTCCTTTGGAAGGCTTGCGTGGGGATACAGGTTCAACACATAGAGGCCCTTTAAGAGATTCAAGCTTGTTTAATGTGACGCATCAGCCGGGATCCATCTCTGAGTAGCCCATAGGAAATTGCCCATAAATGGCCTCTGGATAATGCGTAGGGACTATGGAAAATATGGAAAACTAAATAGGGTTATGGAATGAAGTTTGGATGGACTAAAAATGGGCTATTGGATGAGACTACCGGACGTCCGCCTGCGCAACAGTCTCACATTGAATATTTGGTGTTGAGAGGTGTGCACCGGTTTCACCATCGCGAGAATGCTCTTGAGCGGGTTTCCCCGTTATTACGCAGACTGATTATTATTATTATTATTATTATTATGTTAGCACAGATGATATATGATATTAGGAATTAGTAATAAAATGTCTTACTCGAGTCCAACGTTTATATTAGCCACATGTACATCAAACTAAATCCGCGATAACATCCGCAGCTCAGGCTGGTCCATTAAAAAGTTAGTTGTTGCAACAGGGACTACCAGATTTAGTCTAATAATCCAAGCGGATTAGCAGCTAACTTTCTCAAACAGATTTCACTTGAACTTCGACTCTACTATATATTGCTACATGAATGTGTAGTACTATAGTATATTAATTTTCGTAACTTATTTCTATAGAAAAGTAGGAAGCGTATTTTTTATTTTGATAATTGTAAGGTCATTGTATCAGTCACATTACTATTGTAAATATTAAGTTTTGTGAGTTAGTGAGTTTTTCTGCTATTTCTTCAGTATAAAATCCGTCAAGTGTGAGTCGGACTCGCCCACCGAGGGTTCTGTAAAAATTTGTAGGAAATCTGTTTAACTTTAATTTTCAACTTTTTTTTATTTTGTTGCCAAATTTTGTGATTCTAGGTCAACGGGAACTGTCATATTTTACGACCCAAAACCTATAAGATACGTCCGGTTGACCTAGAATTGTCAATTTTGGTTAAAAGCAAGGTCTTACAGCACAAGTTAAGGGAATGTTTCAAAAATTAAAAAAAGTTGAAAAGTAAGGTTAATTTTGGTACTTAGGTACAAGTTTTCGCGAAAATCTAAATTTGCTCATATCTTTTATCGTGATGACTCAGGACCTTGATTTTTATTCACCTAATAGGAATTATAGACCTTACTGAGGTTTAAATTTCAACTTGCTAGGTCCACCCGTTCCTGAGAAAATCGGTGGTGACACACGGACAGACAGACGGACAGACGAATAAAAGAGAGAGAGAGAGTGATCTTATAAGGGTTCCTTATTTTTCCTTTTGAGGTACGGAACCCTAATAACGGCCCAACTGATTTTAAGATAGTTATGTTCTATATTAATACATAGACTACCTGTTTTCCCTTTCTTCACTACTTTCTTTTACAGACCCTCGGGAAGTATGGAAGAAGTAACACACTACATCTTCTATGTGAGACTTGCAAAGTATATTAGTTAATTGTCATTAAATTTAAAACATTTTTTTAACAAACACAAAAAATAGGTCGCCCATATTAAAATTGATTGCAATCAGGAGAAGAACTCTTTGGAATGAGTCATATAAATAAAGCTTCTCTGAGGTTGTATAAACAAAAGACAATGTTAGACAAGTAATACAAACTTTATACATTTGCTGAAATATCAGTTAATTTTATGTAGTGGATGAGTTTCTAAAACAAATACAGAATAGACAAATATACCCTCAAACATACACACGTCCTCCATTTTGTATCATTATTGCAAGGAAAATATTGCATTAGTAATCTTGAAAGTGTCTTTATAATCAATAACCCGACCCGAAAACCTGAAAATTGATTTTTGGCAGTGACAGCAACTATACCTTATTGTTAAATGTAAATTAAATAAATGTGCATAAATAAAATTTTATAAAATTATGTCAAAAAAAAAACAGAGTTGAAAAATCTATTTTTTTCTATAACACTGTATGCCACGACAAAAAAGTCGCAAGTGTGCGTAATATATTACGGGAATCAACATTACCTCTGACTCAATTGAAATAATTCAGTAACTTTGACGCTGCCTCATCAGAGTCGTCATTTGTCATTTCACCGCTCCATTACGATCCTTTGGGATTCCAGTACAAAGTTTTAAGTCCCAGAACTGCTCTCAGAAATTTCTGACGTGTGACAACTTTTGATTTACATTAAGGATGTCAGTCCATTAATTATTTTAATTTCGCTTCCATAATTTGTGTTGTGTATCCAGTTTTCATAGGAAAAAAAATATTTATACATTGGGAGGATTTATTGGCCAATTATTTCGTTTTTCTTATTAGGGTTCCGTGTCAGAATGGTGCCAACGGAACCCTACTACTAAGCTTCCGCTGTCCGTCCATCTGTCCATCAGTCTGTCAGAGGGCTGTAATTCATGAACCGTAATAGATAGAGAGTCGAAATTTTCACAGGATATGTATTTCTATTACCGCTATAACAACAAACAATAAAAAAATAAAAATAAAAGAAACATTTTTTCAAGGTTCGTAATCGATCATCGAAGTTAATAGAGGAAAAGTCATATCAATAAAAAGTACATGTACGATAGTACGGTACCCTTCGTGTGCGAATTCGACTCGCACTTGTTTCAGTGATCAAAACGACGCTTTATCTAGTAACAAGAGTATTTTATTTACTTACTTTTAGTTACATTACCTTGATTATCTTTGGTTATTAAAACTACATGTAGACGTTATCTGTCTTATGTCCGTCCGTAATAAAAAATATTTTTTTGAACTATCGTTTTTTTAATACAATATATAGTATAGCTATCGTTATATTAGCGCAATACAAACATTGGACGACAGGACTACATGTGTGAAACCCACTCAGAGTTTCGGGTAAAATCAATTTAAAATCCATTACTTTGCAAATTGTAATTACAAAGAATAAATTAATTTCTATCGCATACAAAATTGATATTTTATAAAGCGTTTGGTGTTCAAATGTTAATCATTGTTAGTTATCCTGAAACATAACTAAGTGTTTTGCTTAGTAACTTTTAAAACTAACTATCGTTTAATACTATTTTGTTTTGATCACTGTAATTAAAAATTTAATTATTTTTAATGAAAACAATAAAAAAGTCCTAAAATTTTGCATTTTTAATAATTTTAAATAAAACTATCTTTTTGGATTATTTTGACAGGCTGTGGTAACCCAGTGGTAACGCGCACGCTTGAGAAACCGAGTGAAGCAAGTTCAAATCCCAGGTCTCGCTCCTCTGATATTTTCATGTGCGAATCATTTCCAACATGATCACCACGTGTCTTAACGGAGAATGAAAACATCGTAAGGAAACATGCATGTCTGAGAGAAAAAGTTTTCAAGAGACATGTGAAGTCCGCCAACCCGCACTTGGCCAGCGTGGTGGACTATGACCTGAATCACCTAGTACGGAAGGAAAGTCCGTGCCCAGTAGTGGGACGTTAAAAAGCGCTGAATATATTTTCATTTGTGGTTCCCGACGTTTCGAATGCTCTACATCATTGAAACGTCGAGAACCAAAAATCAAAATAAATCAGCGGAATAATCCGAAAAAATATTTTTATTTATAATGTCAAATATTCGCAGAAAGTATTCATTATTATCAATAACTAGAGACTCACCCTCGCTTCGCTTCGGGTTCGTCTCTAGACAAAAACAACTATCCCACGGGAACCGTACATTTTTTTCACAAAAAGAATTTTTCAATTCCATCCAGTAGTTCCTGAGATTATCGCGTTCAACCAAACAAACAAACAAACAAACAAACAAACAAACAAACAAACAAACTCTTCAGCTTTATAATATTAGTTTGGATACTTGAATGAACTCAATTACAACGCGAATCATGGAGCTGCTCCCACGGTCCACTCTGCTATCAAAGAAGTACCTGGAGCAACTGCTATGTTACACCATCCACCAAGGCCTCTCAAGTACGTTTTATGGCTTCGTTTTCGGCTAGACTTTCAGACGCTAGTGAAATTGACGCTAAATTCGATATACAGATAGCTTATTTACTAGATTATCTATATACATCTATCTATATACATCTATCTATACAGATATATAAAATTAAAGTGTCTGTTTGTAATGTCAAAATAACAGCTTTTTACAAAATTCATATGAAATTATATACAGTACTTGTAAGAAAAACACAATTTTTAAAATTTTTGTCTATCTCTACATCTTGTACGTTCCGGCAAATCTCCGAAATGGCTGGACTGATTGTGACGGGACTTTCACTGGCAGATATCTGTTATAAGGAGTAACTTAGACTGCTTTTATTTTAGAAAAAGAATTAGGGTTCCGCTCAAAAAAAATAAAACTTATCTAGGGAAGCACTCGAGCGAACCGAGGGTAAATCGCTAGTCATTATTATATATAGTGTGTATGTCTTTTTATTACCAGACGAGAAGAGCCAGAAGCAAACCCTAGTATAAATAAATATAATTCGATTGCAAATGCCCACCCACGTACATACCATGAATTATTTCTATCAAGTATTTATTACAGTTTATGTATTATCAGAGTATCCTTTGAACAGCCAAGCACCTGGTCACGTTTTAGTAATATTTTTTATAATAATTCCCTCTTTATCTTAAGTCATAGATACGCTGGGGTATGACAGTTTTGAATATACTTATTTATTTTAAAAACATCCCTGTTTCCACTAATCTATACTAATATTATAAAGCTGAAGAGTTTTTTGTTTGTTTGTTTGGTTGAACGCGCTGATCTCAGAAACTGCTAATCCGATTTGAAAAAATCTTTTTGCATTAGATAGCCAGTTAACTGAGGAATACTATATAGGCTATATACTATCCCGGAAAAAATGTACGGTTCCCCTGGGATAGATTTGTTTTCGTCTAGGGACGAACCCGAAGCGAAGCGAGGGTGAGTCGCTAGTCTTTTAATAAAAAATACTTTTAAAGGAAAAAGGTACAAGAGTGTAATAATCTCTTAAAAATTCCACATTTACTTACCTTATTTTTTTATAATAAAATACCTTATAATAAAATGTAATAAGTATAATACTATGTAATAGGTAAATGTAACTGACCGCTGTCTGTACATGGAAGATATTTGAGGAAAACTATCGTTGGGGAAGGGGGGGGGAGAGGGGGGAGGCGGAGGGGTCTTTACTAAAACAATAGAACCGAAAATAATTATTTCAGATTTTTTGTCTGTTTGTTTGTGCGTTTGTGCGCGCTAATCTCAGAAACGGCTTTACCGATTTGGGTGCTGTTTTGGGTGGTAAGCTTTACTTAACATTTAATATTTTGTTTTATTTCAATCGGTTCATAAATAAAAAAGTTATACCAATTTAAAGAATCGCCTAGGGATGAACCCGAGCGAAACGAGGGTGAGTATTATAAAATATCTAAAGAATCTAATCATCTACACTAATATTATAAAGAGAAAAGATTTTTTGTTTGTTTGTTTGTTTGTTTGTACCAAATAAGCTCCAAAGCTACAAGACCGATTTAGATGAAATTTGATAAGAAGATAGTTTAAGACCCTGGAAAGAACATAGGATAGTTTTTATCTCGGAAATCATCCCTTAAAAATGGGTATAAAAGTTTGCATGGGGAATCAACCTAGGGACGAACCCGAGCGAAGCGAGGGTGAGTCGTTAGTCTTTGAATAAAATGCATTACTCGTCAGTATATTACTATAACCTATGCACATAAATAGAATTATAAATGGTGTCGCCTTTATTTGCTTCTCGTTCGAAAGCCCTCATCGTCTCTACTCCCGACCGCCGCAGAATTAATGCTATTTAGCATAATATTCTTATGGTATTTATCATAAGATCTTTATAATATAATAATTTGTTATATTATTGATACGTATACGTTTTAACGTTTAGTATAGATTTCTCATATATGAGATATTTTCCCGCAGTAAAAAGTATCCTATATTTTGACCCGGATAACTAGCTATCATCATACCAAATTTCATGAAAATCTGTCCAGCGGTTTTCTCGTGATGCGTTCCCGGACAGTCAGGCAGACAGACAGACAAAAATTCTCCAAACTATACATTCGGCCTCTGTACCGATAATAATAAATATTTCAATAATATTTTCTAAAAAAGTATTTGATGTACAAATTCGGCTCAAATAAAAATCAAATTAAAAACATTTGTACCTTCAGTAATAATATTTTACATTAATTAACTTTAAGATTTTTTATAATATTTATTTTTGTTTAGAAAAAATCGTAACAACTATGTTATATCCAAATATACCCTTATTAGTGTTTTTCGATAACTTATTAGAGTAAAATGTCTGTTTTACTCAAACCATGACATGCTGACAATATAGGTTCTATGAGCCGCCATTTCCAATCTCATTCTTAATCTACACGGGTGATACACAAAAACTAAGTTTTACAAACTACCAAAAAACAAACTGTGCCTATTACGTATTCAAATTGAAACACTGACACTTAACAAAATAGATACCTTTAAGTACTTTCAAGGTTTAAGAGGGAAAAATATGAGGACGAACTAAAATTGCCGTTATGATGAAACGGTGGGATTTAGGTGACTGATGCTCGGTCTAGTATAAATAACGTCTCATTTGTGTTCGTGATGCGTACGCTTTATTTATTTTGCTATAAACATTATAATATGTAGCCAAATTAATAATATCTATTACATAATTAGTTTGTAAGTAATTTGTTTGTAGAAGGCAGGTAGCCCAGTGGTAAGGCAGTGGTAGCCAGTGGTAACGCGCTTGCTTGGGAAACCGACTGAAACGGGTTCAAATCCCGGGTCTCGCACCTCTGATATTTTCATGTGCGAATCATTTCTAACTTGATTACCACTTGCCTTACAGTGAAGGAAAACATCGTGAGGAAACCTGCATGTCTTAGAAAACTTAGCAAGTTTTCGAAAGACATGTGAAGTCCGCCAACCCGCACTTGACCAGCGTGGTGGACTATGACCTGATTCCTCTCGTATTGAAGGGAGGCCCGCGCCCAGCAGTGGAACGTTTAATAGAGCTGAATACAATTAATTTGTAACAGTAAATAATAAATTAATAGACCAGGTAACGCGCTTGCTTGAGATAACGTGAAGAAAAAAATGAAGCGGGTTCTAATCGTGATATTTTCATTTGCGAATCATTTTCAACATGAATATCACTTGTTTTACAATGATGGAAAACATCGCAAGTAAACCTGCATGTTTGAAAGAATCTAGCAAGTTTTCGAAAGACATGTCAAGTCCGCTAACCCACACTTGACCAGTGTCGTGCGGTATGGGCCTGATCCTGATCTGATGACATATAAATAAAACTGAAAAGAATGTTTTTATATTGTTTACTTAAACGCTAAGCTACTAAGCTTTGAAATTAACAGCCCGGTTTAGAAAATCATTTTTGTTTTACAAGTAAAATGACTTACAAGTAAAACCTCAACCTCAGGCTAAAATTAGTAAAAAATATAATAAATTTAAATAAGGAGAAGTTGCGATATAATAAATCACATTACTCACACAAAGTGGAAACTTGAAAAATCATTACAAGTGTTTTAAGCCAAGCTTCCTAACTGAGCGCTCCTCCGGACGAAAGGGACGTAAAGCACGAAATATAGCCTCATAGCGTCGTTGTAAATTGTAGCTCCCTTTCGCAATTAAATATTAGTTATGATGTTATTACTGTCGTTAGTTTTTAACGACCGTTATAACGAATGATAATGTAGAATTTTACTATACAATGATATGGTACAAAAAATTCACTTTTTTCTTTAGCTGTTATTACAAACAATGCTACGAGTAACTATAAGTGTTTTACATATAAGAATTATTTATTAAATGAATGTATATAAGTATTTTTTACCAATAACATAATCGAAAGCTAGAGGATACAATAATCATTACATCTACACTAATACTATAAAGAGTAAAGATTTGTATTTTTGTATGTTTGTAACGAATAAACTCAAAAATAACTAAACCGATTTAGATTAAATTTAGTAAGAAGATGGTTTGAGACCCTGGAAAAGATATAGGATATTTTTTATTCCGTAAATCATCCCTTAAGAGGGTGAAAATAGGAATGACTGTATAGGGAATCAAGTCGCTAGAGCCTCATATAGTAATATACTAAACCTAATAATTATTCAACAAATAATAAATAGATTGTAAAATATATTTTATGAGATTTTGCGGCTATAGTTTTTAAGTTTCTATAATATGTATTTATTTTTAAGTGCAATAAAAAATAGTACATGAAGATAGTCTCCTTAAAAATAAATACCACAACGCAAAATTAAATTATAATTATTGTACTCGATATGCTTAAAACGTATTTTTTACAGGTGACAACATATTTTTATCAATAAATCATAACAGAATGTACAAGTAAATAAAATAACAAAACGTTGACTTTATAATAAAACGGTTGTGCTGTGCAGTCGTTTTAGTGACATCGTAAAGAACATAATACAGTCTCGTTACAACAGTGTAATACTATGTAACTTGATTTAATACAAGTCAAAAAATGAACGGATTAATAGATTTCTTAGATTTACGCGAATATTGGATATTTTAAATAAAACTAACTGTTCGGATTTTTTTGCGGATTTGTTTTGATTTTTGATTCCCGACGTTTCGAACATGTTAATACCACAGTCTACCACGGTCTCTCCTGTGACCATGATTGCTGTAAAGCTCTCGAAACGTCGGAAATCTAAAATCAAAATAAATCCGCGAAAAAATGCGAAAAGATAGTTTTATTTAAAACTAGCGACTCACCCTCGCTTCGCTTGGGTTCGTCCCTAGCTTGATTCCCCATACAAACTTTCATCCCCCTTTTCACCCCATTAAGGGATGATTTCCGGAATAAAAAGTATCCTATAACTATATCCTTTCCAGGGTCTTAAACTATCTTCTTACCAAATTTCATCTAAATCGGTTCAGTAGATCCAGAGATTACCCCCTACAACCTTATAAATTCACAAACTCACAAACTTCACCTCTTTATAATATAGATGAATGGATTACATAGAATTAGAAGAGTGTTCAGTTTTCAGTTTAAAATTTAGGAAAAAAAATGAACAGGGTTTTTTCGGTCATTAGTTTTCCTAGTGTCTGTTTTTGGAACTGCCTGCGTCTTTGACCATCAATAAGGAGGTATTCAATTTATGAGCATGGATTTTAGTGCATACGATCGTATATTTTTTATGTTGTTCAACGTGTCAACTGTATGGTGGTGTAGTAACTATCATATGCAGGCGCAGATCCGGAGGTCCTGGGTTCGAGTCCCAGATCTGGTCAAGATTAGTTATTGAGTTTTCTATTAAGGAATTATCAGTAGCAGCTCAGAGTTGGGCAGTTGGCTGTATAATACTCCCGTTCCTCACCGGTCCCACTGGAGTATGAAAGTGACAAAAATAGAGGGTGCACTTTTGGTGCAAATACTTGGACACTATAATATTTCCACAATTACCTAGTCTCTGTGGCATTGCCGGTGTTGCCATCGGTAATGAGTGCATTATCATATCTCAAAAGTTATCTTAATCTCAAACAAAAATTTCACTCCCAAGGATAGAATATCCATTTTTAAAATGATTTATGTGAATGTACCTTTTTAATTAAAACGTATACTGTAAAAAGAGCATTCAATTACAGCTGAAATTGTATGTAGATTAAATCATGTAGCCAGTATCTTATAATTAGGATACGTATATGTTTAAATTAATCATTTGAGGTCACATCAATGCGGTTGGTTCAGGAGTCACCGCATAATGTTATATCATACTACGAATGTGTAGTTCATTTTCATTTATAACTAGCGACTCAAACTCGCTTCGCTCGGGTGCATCTCTAGGTATATTATATATAGTTTATAGTTTAAATAAAAGAAATATAGAAAAAATATGATGTATGTATGCATATATCTATTTGAATCGGTGCCTCGGTGGTGTAGTGGCTAGCATGTACGGCTGCACATCCTGAGGTCCTGGGTTCGAGTCCCGGGTCGGGCCAAGTTTAGTTATTGAGTCTTTCTGTATAGTAAGCCTCAGTAACAGCCCGGAGTTGGGAAGTTGGCGGTGTTTCACCCCCGTGCCTCGGAGAGCACGTAAAGCCGTCGGTCCTGCGCCTTAACTCTCACCGGTCGTGTCGAGTAGTCGTCCCACCGGAGTATGAGAGTGACAGGAATAGAGAGTGCACTTGTGTCTGCGCGTACATTTGTGCACTATAATATCTCCTGCGCAGTTGGCTAGTCTCAATGAGATTGGCCGCCGTGGCCGGAATCGGTCAGGAGAACATTATTTGAATCGGATATTATTCAATTTTTCATTGGTTTAAATTTTTTTCGTGGGACCCAATTTTTTTTCTAAAATAAAAGTAGCCTAAGTTATTCCTTATTACATCAGCTATCTGCCAGTGAAAGTCCCGTCAAGATCGGTCCAGCCATTTCAGAGATTAGCCGGAACAAACAGACAGACAGACAAAAATTGTAAAAATGATGTTTTGGTATATGTACCGTGTATACATCCATATGCATTTAGTAAAAAGCGGTTATTTTAATATTACAAACAGACACTCCAATTTTATTTATCTCTATAGATTTACCTCGTCAATTTTATACTGAAAATTTATTTTACTGATACATCGGACTAGTGCTCTCTTAACGCTGTAAAAGCTAGACGTATTTGGATGAAACTTAATACACATATAGACTATGACCTAAAGTAACACGTTAGGCAGACAGGAACGTACCCAATCATTTTTAGGGTTCCGTACCCAAAGGGTAAAACGGAACCCTATTACTAAGACTCCGCTGTCCGTCCGTCTGTCTGTCTATCTGTCACCAGGCTGTATATCATGAACCGTGATAGCTAGACTGTTGAAATTTTCACAGACTATGTATTTCTGTTGCCGCTATAACAACAAATACAAAAAAAAAAGAATAAAATAAATATTTAAGGGGATTCCCATACAACAAACGTGATTTTTTGCTCGTTTTCGCTCGATATTGATAACAGCAACAGGTAGACGCTTGAAATATTCACAATATATTTAGTTATATATTCACTTCAAAAATAAATAATTAAATTAAAATAAAATAAACATTTAAGAGGGGCTCCCATACAACAGACATGATTTTTTTGTCGTTTTTATGGATAATGGTACGGAACCCTTCGTGCGCGAGTCCGAATCGCACTTTGCCGGTTTTATTTTGTTTAGATAAGGTTTTGCTTTTTAAGTTTATCCATATAGGTATATTTTTTGAAAAAAGATTTTTTTATATTTATTTCGAAATACGCTAAGTGAAGCTCGGTCGTCCAGAACTATACATCTAATCTAATATTATAAAGCTGAAGAGTTTGTTCGTTTGGTTGAACGCGCTAATCTCAGGAACTAATAATCCGATTTGAAAAATTCTGTTTGCATTAGATAGCCCAGTAACTGAGGAAGGCTATACATCATCCCGGAAAAATGTACGGTTCCCGTGGGATAGATTTGTTTTTGTCTAGGGACGAAACCGAAGCGAAGTGAGGGTAAGTTGCTAGTAATATTATATGTATAAGTTAAAATTAGTGACAAAACATCCAGACAAAATTCCACTGAAAATAAATGAAAAATATACCTCATTAACATTCTGAACATTAGCGAAATCTGTTTAGGAAAGTGATGTATTCGTGTCGCATAGGCATTTAGTGTAATAGGTCCGCTTTCAGTAGTAATGCGCTATTTGTCTCGCTGTCACTACACACGCCCGCCGCGTACATGAGTGCGTCGCCACACGCCGCGCCGCAAACTACTAATTTGAGTGCTATCGGCCACTGACCGCATTGATATATGATGTATTTCGATTTAACTATTGACGATATATGCATATCTTTTAAGGATAAAATATTTTAATAAACTAGCGACTTACCCTTGCTTCGCTCGAGTGCGTCCCTAGGTATGTTTTAGTTTTTTTGAGCGGAACCCTAATTCTTTTTCTAAAATAAAAGAAGCCTAAGTTACTCCTTATAAAATCAGCTATCTGTCAGTGAAATTCCCGCCAAAATCAGTCCAGCCGTTTCGGAGATTATCCGGAACAAAGAGACAGACAACGACAGACAGACAAAAAAAAATTAAAATTGCGTTTTTCTTATAAGTACCGTATATAATTTCATATGCATTTAGTAAAAAGCTGTTTTTTTGACATTACAAACAGACGCTTTAATTTTATTTATCTATATAGATAAACACCCATGACTGGAGTAGGTACAAACATTCATGCTCATCACACAAATTAATGCCCCCCAATAATTAATCAAATATTGATCATCAGATTAACAGACAATTAGCAAGAGCCATTAAAAATATAAGTCAATTAAGCATACGTATACTAGCGACTTACCCTGGCTTCGCTCGTGTACGTTCCTAGGTACGTTTTAGTTTTTTTGAGCGGATCCCTAATTCTTTCTCTAAAATAAAAGTAGCCTACGTTACTCCTTATAACATCGGCTATCTGTCAGTAATAGTCCCGTCAAAATCAATTCAGCGGTTTCGGAGATTAGCCGGAACAAACAGAAAGACAGACAGCAATTTTTAAAATTGTGTTTTTCTTAGTACGATAAGTACCATATATAATTTCATATGCATTTAGTAAAAAGCTGTTATTTTGACATTACAAACAGACACTTCAATTTTATTTATCTGTATAGATAATAAATAGCTTTACGCTTATTTGGACTACTCTAACAATACTACTATGTCTATAAATTATGTAATTATTTACCCTAAGGGCTAATTAGGCAAACATTAGTTAATATTACACAACATCATATCTATGTATATATATATATACATATATATATATATATATATATATATAAATGGGTAAAAATAAAACACTTCAGTATCTTTTTCTGCTCTGTTTCTCAACCGATTTTATTTAAGAAGTTATACTTCTTTTGGTTCGTTTGGAAAAAATTATGAGAGTAAAATTTTTACGATGCGCACACAGACAGCCAAAAAGCAACACGATGAAGTGAAGCTGAACGTGATATGATGAAGTTAGCTGCATTCCTTTTACAAACAGATGAAATGATACGGGATGAAATCTTTAGCTACGCTTTCTGTTACGCCAAAGAAGTATAACTTCTTACGTGCGTAAAATCAAAAATCAATTCAAAAATCATAATTTGTAAACTACAGTGTAAAATAAAAAAAAACCGACTTCAAAAATTACACGTTTTAATCCCTAAGTTGAAATAAATGTAAGCAAATAAAGAAAGAATAATCACGATCCGATAACTAGTTTCGGAGAAATGTGTGAACAAACGTACACACATACAAACACACATACACCTATAAAATTTTGTATATTTGTTTGGAAGCCCTAATAGATTATCATATGTGAATATATTACAGTTTCAATAATTGTTGAATTGATAACCTCCTTTTTTTTCTAGTCTGTTAAAAATACGACTAACTTTAAAGAAATGAGAAATCTATACTAATATTATAAAGCTGAAGAGTTTGTTTGATCGTTTGTTTGGTTGAACGCGCTAATCTCAGGAACTACTAATCCAATTTGAAAAATTCTTTTTGCATTAGATAGCCCGTTAACCGAGGAAGGCTATTGGCTATATATCATCCCGGAAAAATGTACGGTTCCCATGGGATAGATTCGTTTTTGTCTAGGGACGAACCCGAAGCGAAGCGAGGGTGAGTCGCTAATAATTACATAAAATATAATAATATATAGACGTAATTATTTTTAATATTAGTGTACTTTGAATACATAGGAGCAAAATTTAAAAACTATTAATGAAAAAACTAACTTAGATTTGTTTTTGCGTTTTTTTTAATTCAACCCCTAAGAGGGTAAAATAGGGGATGAATTTTTAAATAAACGCACAGGCCAAATCCTTAGGGCTAGAAACATAAAATTTCGCACATGTATTCCTCTTATGACGTAGACATCCACTGAGGAAGGATTTTTCAAAATTCAACCCCCAAGGGGGTGAAATAAGGGATAAAAGTTTGTATAAAACTTTTTATTCCTTGGATATATTTGCATGAAATTCCATATCTTTCGTAGTTTGATCGCGAGCGAAGCCGCGACTTCTGTTAGTTTATATATAGATCTGTTGATAAAACTTCAGTTTGTTTCACAAACTTTATTAAAACAGCTATTCGCAATTGGCATATCGATAACTATAATATGGCATATAGATGGCTAAGTAAATTATAATCGATTATTCCACTCAAAGTAGGAGTGCATTTGGATGTTAAAGCCAAATCCATGATGATTATAGCGAGACTCGCACTTGAAGCAGTAAAATCAAATGCCAATCGAAAATACGAACGGTTTGCAATGAAAATTGACGAATAACTAATGACGTTTGTTATTATATGGGACCTAGTTTGAGAATTCTTCTAAAAGTTTGATTAATTATATTATGGACTTAAACTTTCTTAGATTTACGCGAATATTTGACATTTTAAATAAAACTATCTTTTTGGGTAATTTCGCGGATTTATTTAGGTTTTTGATTCCCGACATTTAGAATGGTTTTCAATAATCATGGTCACGGGAGAGACTAAGGTTTTAGACGTCTCAAAGGCGTTATATACTTGTTACAGACAATGCCTATCCTACAATTTTACAAAATGCTTTCATAAATTCTAATTATAGGGACCGACACAACATTAGATATCATGATGTAATGCCGTAGTATGTAGAAATCGTACGTTCAATTCTTGCGCGGTCCATTTGCTTATATTGGTCATCTACGTAAGTAGTTTGCTTCGGCTTTTATCATAAGCGCTCGATTAAATTCTATGTTCTCAATATACTAAGCAGATGTGCGAAATTGTATACTAACGATTTATCCTCGCTTCGCTAGGTGAGTCCTGAAACTTTTATTATCAACAGGTACGTTAACATCGTAAGGTATTAACCGTTAGGTGTTAACTGCCTCGATGGTCTAGTGGCTAGCATGTAAGGCAGCATATCCGGCGGTCTTGAGTTCGAATTCTGAGTCGGGCCAAGTTCAGTTATATAACATGTAAAGGCGTCGGTCCTGCGCCTTAATACTCACCGGTCGTGTCAAAGTATCGTCCCATTGGGCTTTGAGAATAAATGGAATAGAGAGTACAATTGTGTTTGCGCGTACACTTGTGCACTATAATATCTCCTGCGCATCTGGTTAGTCTTAGTGAGGTTGGCCGCCGTGGCCGGAATCTGTCACAAGGACATTATCTAATATATTTAAACGAGCAATTCTTGTATATTTGTATCTTTATTTATTTATACCAGCGATCTCGGAAACCGCTCTAACGATGTCGCTGATATTTGGTATGTATATGGGTGCTTTCGGGGGCGAAAAATCGATCTAGATTAGTCTTATGTCTGGGAAAACGCGTGTTTTCGAGTTTTCATGCGGTTTTCTTTTGCATTATTCTACGCAGAATATGGTCGATAATTTCTTACACTTTGTCATAAGCATCGTGGTCAAGCGATCGTGCAAGATTATCAATCATAGGTGTGTCCGAGTTCGAATTTCGATCGGATACAAAGTTTTACTTTTTTTTTTATTTATCAAAGCTTTTAGTTTTTTTATTTAAAAAATGCGATATAATAAAAAAGAACTCCCAGCGAAGCTCGGTCGCCAGGTACTTATTATTATTTACTGAACATCATAGTATAACTGTGAACTGAATTTCATTTAAATCCGTCCATTCGTTTTAGCGTGAAAGAGTTATAAACATACATACTCTTACGTTTATTATATACTAGCGAATCTAGGAACACTCGGGTTCGTTCCTAGATTGATTCCCCATATAAACTTTCATCCCCATTTTCACCCCCTTAAGGGATGATTTCCGGGATAAAAATTATCCGATGTCCTTTCCAGGGTCTCAAACTATCTTCTTACTAAATTTCATCTCAAATTGGTCCAGTAGTTTCATAGCTTATTCGGTACAAACAAACAAAAAATATTTCCTCTTTATAATATTAGTATAGATTGAGGTATGATATTTGCTTAATTTATATTGTGTAGAAACAAAATAGAGGCATTCCTATAATTGCCAAGCGAGTTTATTCATATTAAATTTTAATAACCGCAGACGCCAAGGGATACATAATTGTGTAGTGAAGATAACAATCTACGTACATATATAGAAATAAACTACGTTACGTTTTAATGTTTTTTATAGATTTCTCAGAGATGACATATCTTTCCACAGTAAAAAGTATCCTATATGTTGACCCGAATAAGCAGCTATTATCATACCAAATTTCATCAAAATCTGTCCATTGGTTTTCTCGTAATGCGGTCACAGATAGACAGGCAAACAGACAGACAGACGGACAAAAATTTTAAAGCTATAAATTCGGCCTCTGTATCAATATTACTATTTTAATGAGATTTTCCACAAAATAATTAATGTTCAGATTCGACTCAGAATTATATATATATATATATATGGTTATCAACCGATTTTCTTTTTTTTTCATCTAGCTATTGATGACCACTGGGCCACTGGGAGCAACAGAAATGAACAAAATAAATATTTTTTACTACAATACATTATTGTATCGTATGTTTAACGAGAAATAACATGGGCAATAACTAGTGTCATAATATGATAAAACATATTAAATTTAGATTATGTCGCGCTTAGGGACCAGGGGACGTTGACGTGTGACGAAGGTAACTAGCCTTATTTATACCTTCTAACCTGTTTCATTATGATATATGTATGTATGTTTAGAAAAATGTGAAAACAAACATTTCTAAGGATGGGGATGTAAGAAGAGAAATAGAACAAATCCAGATTTCTTTTTTCAAATCTTTTTTTCTCTGTCTGTTTGTCTGTTTGTACGGGCTAATCTCCGAAAGACTCTAATGTTAGACCGATTTAAGTGAATTTTTGAATTGTGATACCTTATATCCCCAGTCAACACTTTTCATCCCGGAAAATTAAAGAGTTCCCGTGGGATAGTTAAAAAACTATAGTAACTTATACAGCTTAGAACACAGAAACTACTAATTGGATTTTTAATAAAACTTTACAATAATAGTTCATATATCAGAATAACAAATAGGCTTTTTATCCCGGAAAAATGTACGGTTCCCGTGGGATAGATTTGCTTTTGTTTGTCTAGTGTATAATAATGATCATGAGCCTATAACAGTACTGTAATAACCTGCTTATAACAGTGCTGTAATAACGTAAAACTCATAAAAGTAAGTGAAAATTATAGTATACATCGAGAAATAGGACTAATATTATAAATGTGAAGGTCCTTGGTGCTGAACCGGCTAAATGGATCAAGATGAAATTTCTTACACAGATACCTGGAGTAACGTAGAGGCTTCTCTCAGACATTTAGGGACTCACTCAAGCGAAGCAGGGGTAAGTCACTAGTAAAAAAATAATCAAAAAATTATCCATCAATAGTCAACTTAATTCCCAATACATCAGATGCATATATTAACGCGTTTAGCGGCCGATAGCACTCAAATTAGTAGTTTGCGGCGCGGCGTGTGGCGACGCATTCATGTACGCGGCGGGCGTGTGTAGTGACAGCGAGACAAATAGCGCATTAGTACTGAAAGCGGACCTATTACACTAAATGCCTATGCGACACGAATACATCACTTTCCTAATCAGATTTTGCAAATTAGATGTTAGAAATATTAATTACTTTGTTTTATGTTAGATTTAATTAAATTGTAATGATGGTCATAGCAGTCCAATTAGATATAAGCAACTACTGATTTAGGAATAAGAGTAAAGAAAAAATAATTTATCCATCAGCGAAGTAAACTTAACATGACGTGGATGCTGACATCTGAACGGATATGATACTTCAGAAATGATGTGATGATAGAGCCAGGATGTAAATGGTGGAATTCTTCGATACTAGTAAAACCTTTGTTTCGTCTCGTAGGTCCTTATAATATGTACATACATAGTTTAGGGGACGTATAGGGCATAAGCACAACAAACTATCAAGCCCTACGGTCCCTATCTCTTTTGCTTCTTCCATTAATATAATTCTGTTCATACGAGCTTGTCGGAGAGTGAGTGAGAGAGTTGTAAAAAAAAAAACATTTTAAAAAACAAGCTTTGATATCGTATGAATTATGTATTTATTCATATTCTTCTCAGCAAACCCTTTAATTTGATATTAATATCATGGGGTTACATAAAAAAAACATAGTCCGCCATCGCTGGGAGTCCGCCATCGTTGGGAGTCCGCCATGTTGGATTTAGAATGAAGTCACATATCTAACCATGCATTGTCATCTAAACTAAACGTGTATGCAATATTTCAGCTCAATCTGTTGAGGATAACTGCTTTAAAATTCAGTTGCAAGATTTGACCCGAACAAACACACATACAAACATTGCAAGTTAAATAAAAGCTTGTAAAAACACGTGGTATTCAAAAGTCTTCGTTAAAAATAAATATGAAGTTAAAAGTTCACTAAAGCTTAAAACGTCACGTTATATATGTACATGCAAATAGGCTCCCAATTATTATAGATTCGATAGATACGCGGGTTGTTTTGACTAAGCCAGCTTACGTCTCGAATGCATAAACTGGATTATTTCGAAGGTCATTGACATATGTATTGTATGTAAACCTAGCTACTGGAATCAAATGATTGTATTGTATCGTATTCAGCCCTTATTAACGTCCCACTACTGGGCACGGGCCTCCCTTCAATACGAGGGGGACCAGGCCTTAGTCCACCACACTGGCCGAGTACGGGTTGGCGGACTTCACGTGTCTTTCGAAAACTTGCTAGATACTCTCAGACATGTAGGTTTCCTCACGATGTTTTCCTTCAAATGATTATTTCCATGGAAATGTGAACTTATACTTACTTAAAACTCCAGTACCTGGCGACCGAGCTTCGCTCGGTGTTCTTTTTTGTTATATCATATTTTTTAGATTAAAAAAAATCTAAAAACAAAAAAAAAATAGAACTTTGTATCCAATATCCAAAATGATCTATATAATGTTAATCTTGCACCTTGGTCGCTTGACCACGATGCTTATGCCTGAGTGTAAGAAATACGAACATAAATATCGAACATATTCTGCGTAGAATAATGCAAAAGAAAACCGCATGAAAACTCGATAACACGCGTTTTCCCAGACATAAGACTAATTTAGATCGATTTTTCGCCCCCGAAAGCCCCCACGTACCAAATTTCAGCGAAATCGTTAGAGCCGTTTCCGAGCTCGCCAGTATAAATAAATATATAAAGATATAAATATACAAGAATTGCTCCTTTAAATATATTAGATACTCCTTAACAAAGCACAAAACAGCGTACATTATTAATTGAATAGAACTATATTATCTAATCAAAAAAAAATTATACTCTTTTGAATCAGTCAATTGTACATTTTTAAATTTAACGGTTAGTAGATTTCTCAAAGATAAAAAAGGTAAAAGATAATTTTCCGCAGTAAAAAGTATCCTATATGTTGACCCAAATAACAAGCTATCATTATACCAAATTTTATTAAAATCTGTCTAGTGATTCTCTCGTGATGCGTTCCCAGACAGACAGACAGACATCCAAAATTTCTAAAACCATAGATTCGGTCTCTGTATCGAGAATAATGACTATTTCAATAAGATTTTCCAAAAGATATTTAATGTACCTACAGATTCGACTGAGTTAGAATTTTAAAATATCTATGTATAGATGTCTATGTAGTCGGTCTGTCACGAATGTACCACTGGCTCGGATGGCAGTTCTGTTGGAAAAAGCCGGTGAAAAGTTGCTATTTTTAAAAATAATATTAGTTTATAACATTACAATATAATAATTATGTTCTTATCCTACGTGAGTCTATGCAACTAACAGTAATCCAACATATTAGCATCACCAAAGTATTTCGCGACCGAATAATATACTTTGATCAATAATATATTTTTAATTTTTAACTTAAATTATGTGGTAAACTGAATATAGAGTGTGGAATCTTTTCTTATCCAAAAAACCTAATATATATATATATATATATATATATATATATATATATATATATATATATATATACTATATATATATATACTATATATAAATATACAATAATAAAACAAAGTCGTGTTAGTTACACCATTTATAACTCAAGAACGGCTGGTCCGATTTTTATGATATTTAATTTTTTGGATTTCTCTTAGTCCGGGATAGGATAATAAGTATTAAAACATCAGAAATATATTAAAATTTATATGGCTAATGTTGGTAAATAACTATTTTAAATATCTATGTAAAACGTACCTAGCGACGAACCCGAGCGAAGCGAGAGTTAGCCGCTAATAGTAGGTATATAAAAAGAATATTTTAAGAATATTAATATTATTGCGATATTACTACAACCACAGATCGCATTCGCATACTATACAACTGTTTCTCGATATTGAGGATAAAATTTTAAAACTATCCTACTTCCTACTAACATTATAAACGTGAAAATTTGTGAGTTTGTTACTCTTTCACGCAAAAACTACTAAACCGATTTTGATGAAACTTTATAGTAATATAGCAATATAGGTTGTGTTAAAATATAGATTATTATATATATATATATATATATATATATATATATATATATATATATATGAACTTCTATTTAGCTTTCTGACGGTACAAAGATAATGCTGAGCGATTACTAATATTTTTAAACCAATATTAATAAAATAATGCCTCTTTAGATGGGACCATTCAAAAATATATACGAATATCATCGATTTTTGTGGAATAAATGTATTAAAACCCTTAACACTGCAAATCTTACAGAATTAGACATAATAAATATTCAATAACCTAATATATTTTTTTTTTAAATTAAAAAATCAAACTTCATAAACAAATGTAACAAAATATGACTTCTAACACCAACAAATTGAAATCTATATATACATAAAATGCTTTGTCCTGACTGACTGATCGATCAACGCACAGCCTAAACCGCTGGTCGTAGAAATGTGAAATTTGGAGGACATATTCCTTATACAATGTAGGCATCCGCAAAGAAAGGATTTTTCGAAATTCAACCCCTAAGAGGGTAAAATGGGGGATAAAAGATTGTATGAAACTCTGTCATTCTTAACGCGAAATGCACGAAAAATGGTGTTTAGCTTTAAGATGAAAAATAAGAAATATATGTATACGATTTTTTTCGATATTCATCCTTTAAAAGGGTAAAAGGGGGTGATAAAGTTAATATGGGCAAACAACTATTTATGATCAGAATTACTTAAAACTTGGTATTAATGCTCTTCAATACAATTATATAAATACGTATTTTAGCATTTTTTGAAATTCATCCCATGAGGCTGTCAAATAGGGGATGAAAGTTTGTATGTAACTCTGTAATTGATGCTCGAAAAATAGTAATTTACCTATAAAATGAAAAATAAAACAATACAAATATCTTTTTTTTTCGAAATCTATCCCTTAAAAGGGTAAAAGGGGGTTATGCTGTTTATAAAAGGAAAAAATTGTTTATGATCAGAATTACTTGAAACTTGGTATTAATGCTCTTTAATACAATTAAACAAACATGTATTGTAGATTTTTTTAAATTCAGCCCCTAAGTGGGTAAAACTGGGTATTGAACTTTGAGTTGTTGAATATATTTAAATAGAGTAATGGCTCAAGTTATCTGTAAGTGCACACTTACTGTGTGGGATAAAGTACAGAACGGAAATTATTCTGAATCCAAAGGAAAATTATGTATAACTTTTCGGCTGACCACTGCAGCGACAACTATAACATATAAATTCAATGGAAATTAAAACTGAGCAAATTTATCAGTCCACCCGCGCGTAGCCGCGGGCAAAAAGCTACAGCAAGATAAGAATGGCACTTTATATGTGTAACTTAAAAAGAAGGAGAAGGAGGGAGACTGTAAGCTTCAGGTGTACATAGCATTGGGTCTTTAAAAATAAGGTAGATGTTAGCCTGTTAGTATGTTAGTTAAAAAATCCACATGAGCCGAGTTACAAGATTCTAAAGTCGTAAATATTGTATGCGATTGTATCATTGTACTCTCTTCCTCTAAATTTGGAAAGATGGAGTACAAAAATGTGCAAAAAACACAGGTAGTGGAGCTTGCTAAATACCTAATGTGTAAATTTATTTATAGAATATACGATTAACATCTTTTAAGATACTGGATATTTGGAGTTACGATCGCTAAAATTTAATTTGTTTTCCATATATCTTGAAGAAATAATAAAACTTACACAATTTAGTTTTGCAAGTAATAAAGTATGTTTTATTGCGAAAAAGTTTATTTTTTCGTGGTTTGATCGCGGGCGAAGCCGCGGGTTCTGCTAGTATATATCAAAATTTAATGCAAAACCCACAATCTCGCTTATTAGGAAGACATACGCATCTCAGCTATTACTTAAGTGAAGATATATGTGAGTCAACAAACAAACACAACAAACATACATTTACATTATAATGCAAACGCTTTTAGGCGGATCTAGTGGCACTGTTATATATCGCTTGAGGACTTAAGTAATTACGGAAACAGAATGCACGTTATACTTGACGATAAAATATTATGTGGAAATTATTCTACACTCGTTAATAACTGTGACGTGAATACGATTTCTAAGTGATCGGCCTACTGTTTGACTGATAGCACGTACGGCTATATCTGAAGGTCCTCGATTCAAGTCCCGGGTGGGCCAAGTTTTTGTTATTGAGCCTTTTTAGTAAGAAAGTCCCAATAACAGCCCGGAGTTGGGAAGTTGGCGGTGTTATACTCCCGTGCCTTAGAGAGCACGTGAAGCCGTAGGTCCTGCGCCTGATCTCTCCCTGGTCGTATTGAATTAACGTCCCATCGGAATTTAAGAGTGAAAGGAATAGAAAATGAATTTGTGTCTGAAGGTACTAGTGCACTATAATATCTGCTACGCAGTTGGCTAGTCTCAGTGAGATTGGCCGCCGTGGCCGAAATATGTCAGGAAGACGTCATCATAAATGCTAAAATTTGTATGTATGTTTGTTACTCCTTTTCGCTTGAAATGTCTAGACAGATCTATATATTCAGCCCTTTTTAACGTTCCACTACTGGGCACGGGTCTCCCTTCAATACGAGGGGGATCAGGCCATAGTCCACCACGCTGGCCAAGTGCGGGTTGGCGGACTTCACATGTCTTTTGAAGACTTGTTAGGTTCTCTCAGACGTGCAGGTTTCCTCACGAAGTTTTCCTTCACCGTAAGACAAGTGGTACTCATGTTAGAAATGATTCGCACATGAAAATATCAGAAGTGCGAGACCCGGGATTTGAACCCGCTTCACTCGGTTTCCCAAGCGAGCGCGTTACCACTGGGCTACCACTGCCTAGTACTTAGGCTACTGCATTATATTATTTTCTACAAGACGCTGCCTGTAAATAACATTATATATACAAAAGGGACCTGATGACATAAGTACATATTTAGTAATATTATATCAATTTTTCTAACTGCTATTGCTTATAACAAAATTGCTTATAAAAATTGACAGAAATTATATTAAGTGAAGCCGATAACAAAAGTACATGAGATATTTATATCTAGAAAAGAGAAGATATAACAATTACTTGGTTAAAAATACGACCATCAAAGGCGAGAACGTTAAAAAATGAAAGGACTGCTTGAATTTTATCTTCCCGGTAGATACTACGAGAACTAATATTTTAGTTTTACGACGACCGTACATTACTTGAATGTATAACAGGCTTATCCTCTCTTTAAGTGAGATTACACTGAAGAATACACGATTGCGGCAAAAAATCTTAAACATATGGAATAGAAAGTCTAACAATTTATAGCGTACTTTATCAAAGGGGAATTTGGAAGACTTTATGGGGAATATACGCAATCTTCGCATTGATTCAACGTTTTATTTTATTTTCGAGCGTGGAAAGAGGCGTGTGTTAGTGATATAATTCAGCTTTTTTAACAATCTATTGTTGAGTATGGATATCCCTTCATGGGGCATCAGGGTTTGATTATTAGGCTATACTCCATCACGTTAGCTAAACGCGGACTTCCCATTTGTTCAAAAACTAATTTCGTTATTTTAGATATATTTCTTCACCCTATTTTTTTTTCATTCATTTTCATATGAAAATATTTAAAAAAATGAAGAGATGCCGTGGGACGGTAGGAACGTAGTTCCTTTCGCTGTCTGCCCTGAGCTATAAATTAGCTCATAAAAATGGTACGAGTACTAGCGTATCATAAATATCAAGCAACGTCCATCGTACATGTTGACATCGTACATATGACGACACGTTTGGCTCAGTTTGTAGTGACCTTACTTACTGTGTCAGCAGTCGAGGGTTTGAGTCTCGCTGGGGGCGTTCATTTGTGTGATGAGCACGAATGTTTGTACTCCAGTTACGAATGTTTACATTTATAATATGTATGTATTTAAAGTTATATATGTGTAGTGTATCAACTATCTGGTAACCATAACACAAGCCTCGTAGCTTACCATGGATAGTTGATGGTGCTGTGTTTTAATGTGCCAACATATATAAAAAAAATGAATTAAAGCTCATCGAAGAAAGACCTGCACAAAGTGCACACAAATTTCATTCCTCAACACTTATGATTGCCTGGTATTTATAATGTCACATTACGGGCTACCCTTAGCTCATATTTGAAGATAATAATTGTCACAGCGACCAGCCTCTCAGATACCAGCCATCTGACCAGGGGGATATTATAATGCACAAGTATGCAAACACGAGAGCACTCACTATTCCTGTCACTCTTATACTCCGGTGGGATGACATTTCGACACGAGTTGAGGCACAGCACCAAAGACTGACACACTGCCGAACTCCAAACTGTTACTGAAAGTTCCATAACAGAAAAACTCAATAAGTAAACTTGCCCGACACAGGATTCGAACCCAGGACCTCCAAATCTGCAGCCGTTCATAATCGCCACTAGACTACTATGTGTATATAATAATAAATATGTAGTTAAAATAATAAATGCTTAAAATAAGTGCTAGTGTTTCTCATAGAAGATTCCATATTATGACCGCATCATACATATTTTGTGTCACATATGGACTAATAAAATAGAGTCTAGTCGATGTTGAATAGCGGTTGAAGCCCCAAGCGTTCAAACACACGGTTGGCCAATTCTATTATTTATTATTTTACGTTTTAAAGTTTAGTATATATTTCTCAGAGATGAAATATTTTCCTGCAGTAAAAGGTAAGGTTACCCGGATAACCAACTATCATCATACCAAATTTCATCAAAATCTGTCCAGTGGTTTACTTGTGCTGCGATCTCAGACAGACAGACAGACAAAATTTCTAAAAACTATAGGTTCGGCCTCTGTATCGATAATAATGACTATTTCAATAAGTTTTTTTCAAAAAATATTTAAAGTGCAGATTCGACTCAGAATTTTATTATATGTATAGATTTTGAATGATATATAAATTTTTTTACATTACATCTACCACGAAAGGAAAGTATTTTTACTTTTTTGTATTTAAAAATTTATTTCAGCCTTCATTTACATGTAATGAGTCCAATTTTAGCCCCTTTTTTTGTTTTTTCTACTTTGACTATGGAATTATCTTGGGACTTACATGCATACACCTTTCTACCAATTTTTAACAATGTAGCTTTCACAATTTATGAGTAAAATTATACGGACATACGGATATTATAAAATAACAAGGGTTCCGTTTTTGTCTTGTAGCTACGGAATCAATTTTTTTTTTTAATTTTTAGCAAAAAAAAAAACATGTAACATAATACTTCCCCATCGTATAGCAATCCCGTAAGACATTATACCCTCAGATTTTCAGTAGCTTTGTGCTGATATAAATTAATATGATAATAATAATGCTGACTGATAAAACTACAGTCACTCCTTCCACAAACAATACCTAAAAAAAAAATTATTACAAATGAAATACCCCTATTTATAAATTCCATTGTTTTAAGGCAACGGTAGCCCAGTGGTAATGAGCTCGCTTGGAAAACCGAGTGAAACGAGTTCAAATCCCAGGTCTCGCACCTCTGAAGTTTTCATGTGTGAATCATTTCCAACATGATTACCACTTGTCTTACGGTGAAGGAAAATATCGTGAGGAAACCTGCAATTTTCGAAAGACATATTATGAAGTTCGAAAATGCGCATTTGGCCACCATGGTGGACAATGGCTTGATCTCCCTTATATTGAAGGGTACTGCCTCGATGGTGTAGTGACTAGCATGTACGGCTGTACACCCGGAGATCCTGGGTTTGAGTCCTGGGTCGGGTCAAGTTTAGTTATTGAGTCTTTCTTTATAGTAAGCCTCAGTAACAGCCCGAAGTTGGGAAGCTGGCGGCGTTTCAACCCTGTGCCTCGGAGAGTAGGTAAAGCCGTCGGTCCTGCGCCTAAACTCTCACCGGTCATGTCGAATAGTAGTGCACTTGTGTCTGTGCGTACACTTGTGTACTATACTATCTCCTATAACACAGTTGGCTAGTCTCAATGAGATTGGCCGCCGTGGCCGAAATCGGCCATGAGGACATTATCGAAGGGAGGCTCGTGTGCAGAAGTCGGACGTTAAAAAGAGCTGCATACTATGATCCTTATTTCGTACTTTTTAGTGACTTGAAGTCGATTTATGTTTTCTTTTATCTTTTAAAAATTTCATTATTCTTTTATTAATTAATACTCGTGTAATACCAGAATAAATTATTAGAAAAATATATTGAAGTAGTCAAATAAAATGCTATTAGACAATTTTATTCATATTTATTTCTGAAGAGGGTTTAACGTGGATCAGATTTAAATTCACCAGGAGACTGAGTTTCATATATTTATTTTTATGATGTCAAAAGCACTAGATGTGCCTTTAAACAAAATATACAGTCTTGCAATATACATAATATATACATATTTAAAAAAATCGAAAAGCTGTCACATCGAAATCAGTAAATTACAAAAATTTACTTTTTCTTGGTAATCCTCAGCATACTACGTACGATAGATATTTAAATCTTACTTATATTATAAATTTGAAAGTTTAGATGGATGTTTGGATACATTTGGATGGCACAGAGATAGATTATAATCTGAAATAGCACACAGGCTACTTTTTATCCCGGAAAAATGTGCAGTTCTCATGGGATAAATTTATTTCTGTTTTAATTGTAATATAACCTAAAAATCAAATATCTATACATACTCGTATCATAGCTTACATTGACTTAGTGATTCCTTCAAATAAAATATATTCCCTCTGAAATTAATTCAGTTCCAGCAAAACTAATAAAATACGTCATTTAATATTTTGGATAAAAGTACCACTAAAGCCATCCGTCTCACGCGTCGATCATACAAATCCTTTATTAAGGGTCTACGTAATTTCAATAAATGTGCTTGCAAGAGAAAATGATTTAGACGCGACGTATAATATTCGTATTCATATTTATACTATACAAACAATATGCTTTGGCTTCGTGTGTGTTTTTTTTTTCAATTATATCGTAAAGTGATATATTAATATTACTTTTTTTAAAAAACCTCTTTGCAGGTTGTGACTTACTAGTTTTTAGTAAGGTTTAGGTTTCGATCGATTTTGATCTTTTGATCCCAATTATCAAGCTATCGGTGGTTCAATTAAATTAAAATATCTTGTTTACTAACGGCTTTAAAACGTGCCAGTTAAGCACTTGATATTACTTCGCCTTACTCACGTAGAATGGAGAAGACTGACTCCTGGTACTTCTCTGATAGAAACCCTCTAGAATATGGTCTGCCTTGGTAGACCAGTGGTCTAGTTGTGGTTGAGTGTGTAAGTGATCCTCCAACACCCGACTCCTAGAGAGGACATTCCGTTAGGTTTTAATGTATACTAGCAACTCATCATCATCATTTGATGGCACGTTTGGCTCAGTTTGTAGTAACCCTACTTGCTGTGCCAGCGATCGCTGGTTCGAGTCCCGCTGGGGGCATTCATTTGCATGATAAGTACGAATATTTGTACTCCAGTCATAGGTGTTTACATTTATAATATGTATGTATTTAAAGTTATATATGTGTAGTGTATCAACTATTTGGTATCCATAACACAGGCCTCGTAGCTTACCATGGAACTAGATGGTGTTGTGTGTTAATGTCCCAACATATTTATTATTTTATTTATTATCATCATCAAAATCCCTCCAGTAGTTTTTCGTGATGCAGTCACAGACAGACAGACAGACCGACAGACAGACAAAAATTCTAAAAATTATAGATTCGGCCTCTGTATCGATAATGTCTATTTCAATAAGATTTTCCAAAAAAAAATATTTAATGTACAGATTCGGCTTAGTTACAAATATTATATGTACCTATAGATTATACAATACTGGCTTTTCTAGCCGGTGAGTCACCACAAAACCACCTGAATGTACTCGTATACAGGTGGTACGCGTAAATGTATTTTGTTATCACTGTCTGTCTCAAATATGAAACCCACAAAACGGTAACCGGTATTGTTCCCTTACAAAACCGCTTCACCAAACTTCTTCTGACAAGTTTTACGAGAACTGAGAGTTTCTTAAAACTTCGTTTAGATATTGTGTTGTGTTCAAACTACATTACAGCGGGTTAGTGAGTTCCGCCTTTATTTATTATATATTTATATTATGGGAACGCTATAATCTTATAGATTATCTATATTTCATATTATAAAGCCGAAGTTTGTTTGTTTGTTTGGTTGAACGCGCTAATCTCAGGAACTGCTAAGCCGATTTAAAAAATTCTTTTTACATTAGATAGCCCGTTAACTGAGGAAGGCTATAGGCTATATATCATCCCGGAAAAATGTACGGTTCCCGTGGGATAGATTTATTTTTGGCTAAGGACGAACCCGAAGCGAAGCGAGGGTGAGTCGCTAGTCATTTATATTTAATATGAAGTATTGACTTGCTACTTCTTAATTCCCTGTAGAACATCTATACGATTCCCAAGCATGGTCAATATTTATGTTAGTCGTAGGTACTAATTTTGTATTAATTTAATTTTGCTCTAATATCATAGTTTATAATTTTTTGTGTAAAAGATTAACAATCATCCTCCCATACATCCATCCTCACAAACTTTCCGATTATAATATATCGATATTATCTCATAGTAGAATCATTGACGACACGTTTGGCTCAGTTTGTAGTGATCCTACTTGTTGCGCCAGCGGTCGCGGGTTCAAGTCCCGCTGGGGACATTCATTTGTGTGATAGACACGAATGTTTGTACTCCAGTCATGGGTGTTTATATTTATAACATGTATGTATTTAAAGTTATACATGTGTAGTGTATCAACTATCTGCTATCCATAACACAAGCCTCGTAGCTTGCCATGGAACTAGATGTTTCTGTGTGTTAATGTTCTAACATATTAATAAAGAACGTGGTAAGTGAGGTATGAGGTACATAAGTGTTTACATAAATATACAGATATTTACTTATTAGTGTATGTATTTACATAACACAACACTTAGAGCAATAATTAATTTATAAAGCTAAATATCTTTAGAAATCAACAATGAAACGAGAACAAAGATTTGAAACCAATTAAAACTCATAAAATTTTAAATAAATACTAGCTGACCCGGCAAACGTTGTTTTGCCATATAAATAATTTCCTATTACTAAAATGGCTATTAAAAATAAGGGTTGATCGTAGAAGGGTGAAAATTGAGGATTGTATGTATTTTTGTATGTTGTATCATAAAAAAATAGAAATTAAAAATTTTGTCTAAAAAATAAAAAAAAAATTTAGGGGTGGACTACCCCTAACATTTAGGGGGATGAAAAATAGATGTTGGCCGATTCTCATAGATACGGGATAAGCACAAAAAATTTCATCAAAATCGGTCAAGCCGTTTCGGAGGAGTATGGCAACGAAAACTGTGACACGAGAATTTTATATATTAGATAAACTGAGAGAGAGAGAAGTCTCATTAATGATTATATTGTAGGTAAGTGTTTTGGTAGCGTCAATTATTTCTAACGAGCACCGCCACTTGTTACGTATAATGATTCCATGCTTCGGTAAATGCCCATTTTCAGATAATAAAATGAAAAATACTAAAAAAATGTATGGATATTACAATCTATCTATACATATAATAAAATTGTAACTAAGCCGAATCTGTACATTAAATATTTTTTTTAAAATGTTATTGAAATATACATTATTACCGATACAGAGGCCGAATCTATAGTTTTTAGAATGATTGTCTGTCTGTCTGTTACCGCATCACGGAAAATCCACTGAAGGGATTTTGTTGAAATTTGGTATCATGATAGCTGGTTATCTGGGTCAACATATAGGATACTTTTTACTACACGAAAATATCTTATCTTTGAGAAATCTATACTAAACGTTAAAAGCGTAAGTAGGGACGAACTCGAGCGGAGCTAGGGTGAGTCACGAGTATAAAGTATAAGTACTTAAAGTTTATTAACAATGTTGCTATTTTTGATAATTTTGATTGTTCGTGTTAGTATAAAGAGTCTACTTTTTATCCCTCTGCGGCGAAGCCCAAAGGAGGGTTATGTGTTTAACTTGTGTATGTATATATATATATTACACGTAGTAAGACTCACAACAAGGATAAAACATTTACATATGTCTCCGACTGTATAATACTATGTTCCCTTGTAAACTTGTTCCCATCTTATTAGTTCGATTATTACGCAATTGTGTTATTTCTTATTTTTATAAGTTTAGTTTTAACCAACTTAAAAAAGGAAGGAAGTACTCAATTCGGTTATGTATTACGTGTGTGTGTGTGTGTGCTTACTTGCTTGTAAGTTTGTTACAAAATATCCACAACTCTCTTCTATTTAATAGGAATAATTAATTTAAATTGATTTAAGTATAGTAAGGGTTGAATATAACTATATTTCTAACCGGCTTCAAAAAATGAAAAGGTTCGAATTGATTGGATGCTTTTTTTTTGTTTCTGTATGATCTAATATGATATTTATGCCGATAGTAAATCGAAGTTTATGAGTCTTTTGTTAATCAATAGGTTTGTTTGTCCTTGAAGTAAATACGTATAAATTTCAAGAATTTTTTCGCTGAAGATGGAATACTTTTAAAGATCAAATGACAATTAAAAATGAAGTATCGTGCTACTATTATTATAAATGCGAAAGTTTGTACGTATTTGTGTATTATACTTCTAACTCCTTTACGCAGAAATGCTATAGGATTTTTTTTTTATATGTTGGGACACTAACACGCAGCACTATCTAGTTCCATGGTAAGCTATAAGGCTTGTGTTATGGATACCAGAGAGTTGATACACTACACATATATAATTTTTAAATACATACATAATATAAACATAAATAACCATGACGAATACAAACATTCGTGCTTATCACACAAATGAATGCCCCCAGCGGGACTCGAACCCGCAACCGCTGGCATAGCAAGAAGGGTCACTACAAAAAATAGCTAAAGTAGTCATCTTTTCGAATAAACTACTGGATACACCCGAGCGAAGTAAGAGTAAATCGCTAGTATACAACATTTTATAAGCATTTCTAGTTCAATGGAAACAGTCAACATCAATAACTTACACCAGTCTAGTATATTGTAAGTGAACATGAAACAGAATATTAATTACGTACATTAGTGTCTAAATACAAATATCAAGCTATATACTGAGCAAGATGGAGCTTGGCGCAAATAAAACATGAAATGATAAATTATATTACCATCATACGCCTTTGAAGGTATACCGTATACTGCGAATTCTGTAGTAGTTAGTCTCTGCTCCTTCCACTTTGTTTTCGGTCGTCCCTTAAATGTGTTGACTTTCTATAATTCATATCGCTAATAGAAAACTAAAATGTATGTACATATATCCTAAACACTTCACATTCAGTCAAATTCAGGGGGATGTAAGAAGAGAAATAGAACAAATCCCGATTTTTTTTAATTGTATTGTTTTTCTGTCTGTGTGTTTGTCTGTTTGTTTGTACGGGCTAATTTCCGAAACTGTTGGATCGATTTAAATGAAATTTTGCACGGTGGTAGCTTATTTCCCGGGTAAACATTTTAGATACTTTTCATCACAGAAAATTAAAGAGTCCCCGTGGGATAGTTAAAAAACTATAGTAACTTATACAGTTTAGTTCACAAAATCTAGGTACTGTTTGGATTTTAATGAAACTTTACAATAATATAGTTCATACATCAAAATAACATATATTATACTTTTCATGCCTGAAAAATGTACGGTTCCCGTGATACAGATTTGTTTGTAATATTTTTTAATAATATTAAAAAAATATTAAAAAAATAATATTAAAAATTTTTGTTAGTAATATTACTAACGGCTCACCTTCGCTTAGCTCGGGTTAGCCTCTATATTATAAATAAAAATGATACCTAAGGACGCAAAAAAAGCGAGGAAATGTCTCAAGTTTTGAATAAGAGATACGCACATGAAAATTTCAATGTTACAACACATGGGGTTTGAATTTACTTCACTCCGCTTTCGAAGCGAGCGATTCTATGTGACATAATTCTTTCTATTAGCGATGGAGACGATAGAATAATATATCAATTTATATTATCTATACATATAATAAAATTGTGACTAAGCCAAATCTGTATATTAATTATTTTTTGGAATAGACATTATTATCGATACAGAGGCCGAATCTCTAGTTTTAAGAAGTTTTGTTTGTCTGTCTGCCTGTTACCGCATCACGGAAAAACCACTGGAGGGATTTTAATGAAATTTGGTATGATGATACCCGGTTATCCGAGTTAACATATAGGATACTTTTTACTGCGAGAAAATATCTCATCTCTGAGAAATCTATACTAAACGTTAAAATGTAAGTAGGGACGAACCCGAGCGAATCGAGGGTGAGTAGCTAGTACCCATATACATATGTATTGTGATACTTCAAACGTCATGCTTCTTACTTATATGATAATATAATATGATGATTCTAAATCACACCAACGTCTCCATACTATGCCAAGATCTAAGTAAGGTCGGTATAAACCAGAATTATAAAATTTTACTATTTTCAGTCTACATGTTTCGTATAAGCGCGCACAAAATAATTTATTTTAGCTGCATCTATACAGATAAATAAAATTGAAGTGTCTGTTTGTAATGCCAAAGTAACAGCTTAATATTAAATGCATATGGAATTATATACGGTACTTATAAGAAAAACACATATTTTAAAATTTTTGTCTGTCTGTCTGTCTGTTTGTTCCGGCTAATCTCCGAAATGGCTGGACCAATTTTAACTGGACTTTCACTACTAGATAGCTGATATTATAAGAAGATTATAATAAGGCTACTTTTATTTTAGAAAAAAAATTAGGGTTTCGCTTAAAAAAATTAAAACCTACCTACGCTAGTCTTTAGATATATTCATTTCAATTGAAATAAGAATGAACTATATTTCAACTTCAGATTGTTTAAAAGTTACAATTTCAGTGAGTTAAAAATCAAAAGGAAAACGTATTAAATAAATATTTTTGTACAAAAAATAACATTCTTCTTAAAGGTTTTCATTTGAATAGAAAATTAATCTCGCATAGAATAAATATTTTATTATAACGCAGAACTAATTTAAAAAGTAAATAAGTAATTTTGTAGTAATACTTCATTTAAAATAATTTAAAAAGCCCTTTGTAGCTTATATCTCTCAACTTTTTTATGCTTTAACCTAATAATCTATACTAATATTATAAGCAGGCAGAGTTTGTTTGTTTGAACGCGCTAATCTTAGGAACTATTAATCTGATTGGAAAAATTCTTTTTGGATTAGATAGCCCGTTTATTAAGGAAGGCTATATGCTATATATCATATAATATATAGTCTATCAATTCCAAACTAACCGTTAAAACGTACCTAGGGATGAACCCAAGCGAAGCGAGAGTGAGTCTCTACTAAACTAAATATTTTTTTATGGAAAATAAGCATATTGTTATAGTTAGATAAATAAAAAAACTGCCTATAATTAACTGCCTCGGTGGTGTAGTAGCTAGCAAGTACGGCAGCACATCGAGAGGTCCTGTGTTTGAGTCCCGGGTCGGGCCAAGTTTAGTTATTCAGTCTTTCTGTTCATCAGTAACAGCCCGGAGTTGGGAAGTTGGCGGTCTTTCACCCTCGTGCTTCGGAGAGCACGTAAAGCCGTCGGTCCTGCGCCTTAACTCTCACAGGTCGTGTCGAGTAGTCGTCCCACCGGAGTATGAGAGTGACAGGCACACAAAGTACATTTGTGTCTGCGCGTTCACTTGTGCACTATAATATCTCGTGCGCAGATAGCTAGCCTCAATGAGACTGGACTCCGTAGCCGAAGTCGGATTAAGGAATGATTTCCGGGATAAAAAGTATCTTATATCCTTCCCAGGGTCTCAAACTATCTTCTTACCAAATGTCACCTCAATCGGTTCAATAGATCCAGAGATTACCCCCTATAACCTCACAAACTTTACCTGTTTATAATATTAGTATAGATAAAATAGTTTCAATTATCATTTCTCTTAGTAAATGGAGGGTCACTAATTTAAACAAACAAATTTTAATGAAAAGTTATTATCTGCAATCCTACAGTTTAACCTCGCATTGTGCTAAAGTAAACAATAAAAACCTTTAGATAAATTCATATTGTTACATAACTCAATGAGCTCTTCAGTAAAATACTATTGAATTCATAACGATTGAGAGAATTTATTCATTCGTTTTCTTAAAACGTCACATTCTATTTAAGCAATATTAAGAACTAAAACAGGTTGATAAAATCTGGTTACGTATTACGGTTATGTACAAAGTCTTCTTCAGAAAGATTAAATAATCTATACATCATTATCTTTTACCAACGAATCTGATTTTGCTGTGACGTTTAGGAAATCTATATATGTATATATGTATGTATTCAGCCCTTTTTAACGTCCCACTGCTGGGCACGGGCCTCTCTTCAATACGAAGGGAATCAGGCCATAGTCCACCACGCTGGCCAAGTAAGTATTGGCGGACTTATCTTTATATGTATTATAGTTTTTTTTTTTTTATTAAATTCGATTCATGGTAGAAATGGTTAGAATGTCATGATCAGAATATAAATTAAAAAAAATGCATTTTGAAAATTTCTATTCTTCCACGATTTTAGAATCCTAGAAAAAACCGTTCAAATACCGTACCTCTGATATTTTCAGCGTTATTACTATCTTGTAATACGATTAAGAAAAATATCGGAAAATGAATGCAGTTAGATAAGCAGGTATCTTTGTGTATTAAATTCGTCTGTGTGTGTGTTTGTAATTCTTCTCCATCTAAGCAAATTGATGATTATGGAATCATTTGAATGTTTCTTAGCTTTAGTTGGACTTGGTATAGATGAAGACCGATCTGAAATCAAAGCCCAGTTTTTTTTTAATTTTCCGACTTCACGAGGTCTGTGGTAGGAGAACGTCTGTCAACCGGGTTCTTTTATATAAATACATAGATTCTTCAACAAAAGCTCTTGTAATCATTTGTTTGCTTAAAAATTGAATTCAAGCCCATGGAAGCAGGATGGAGTATTCAGTTTGTCACGTATGATATATTATAGTGAAGGTCATATTTAGTAATAAAAATAAAATAAAATAAGAATTTATTACTGTAACTTAATAACATGCATAGCACAACATTCTTAAAACTCTATATTATTACTAGCGACTCACCCTCGCTTCACTTCGGGTTCGTCCCTAGATAAAAACAAATCTATCCCACGGGAGCCGTACATTTTTCCGGGATGATATATATCCTATAGCCTTCCTCAGTTAACGGGCTATCTAATGCAAGAAGAACTTTTCAAATCAGATTAGTAGTTCCAGAGATTAGCGCGTTCAACCAAACAAACAAACAAACTTTTCAGCTTTATAATATTAGTATAGATTTAATTGTGTTGGGAAGACGACATGAAAATGGTAGCAGGCCCAGAATGGACCCACTGCAAAGGACAGGACAAACTGGAATGCATTAGATACCTTTGTCGAAGGACAAGCTGTAAAAAAAACCGGTTGCCGATTCAATTATTTAAAAGTTAATTTTGGTAAAACAATTTAGTTATAGTGTATAATCTGTACATATAAAAGGCAAAAGTGATTGGCTGATTTATCAACGCACAGGCCAAACCCTTAGGGCTAGAAACTTAAAATTTGGCACACGTATTCGTCTTATGACGTAGGCATTCTCTAAGGATGAATTTTTCAAAATTCAACCCCCAAGGGGGTGAAATAGTAGATAAAAGTTTGTATGAAACTTTTCTCATTTCTTTTCTTGAACATACTTGCATGAAATTTCGTATTTTTCGTAGTTTGATCGCGAGCGAAGCCGCGGGTTCTGCTAGTAATGAATACAAACAAATGAACAAAGCTACGAGTACACGGAAAAATTAGTATGTATATATGTACATATATAGAATAAGAATATTCAACTCTACGTCATTACAGCTTCGTTCAACAGCATCTGCTAAAAGTAAGCTTTGTACAAACAGTGTAAGATATGGAGACGTCAATCTATCTCAGATTAAGATTTTCATTCGAATAAAGATATTTGCAATGAACAAAAGTTATTTAGAATCTGAATTTTAAATATAATAGGTTTTATCTTTTGAATTATTTCAAAAGAGGAAGGATCAGCTTATACGGTTTTATTTTTTTTTTCTTGAATATATGAATCTTTTTTACGCGACTGCGATGAAGGTCAAAGGAGGGTTATGTATTTGATCTGTATGTATGCATATAACACAACCAAAATAAAAATGAAAAAAACAATACATTAAGATTTACAACGTATTAATTTTAATCGACTTAACGCAATAGACATATGTATTTAGCCTTAACCGACTTCAAAAATATCATATCTTATTAGGTATATGTCTATTGTGAAAGAAAAATCCCATTTAGTTATTCTTTTTTAAGTTATTATTTTCCCATTTTCTCAAATTCCAAAGCAGAAAGAATTATGATATTAAATAATGACTGAAATAACATATCTATACTAATATTATAAAGAAGTAGAGTTTGTTCGTTTGTGCGTTCTCAGGAAACTCAGGAACTACTAATCCGATTTAAAAATTTCTTTTTGCATTAGATAACCAGTTAATTGAAGAAGGCTTTAGACTTTATATCACATAGTATAGTCTAACTATTCCATACTAACCGTTAAAATGTACCTAGGGACGAACTCGAGCGAAGCCAGGGTGAGTCGCTAGTGTTTGTATATAAATACGACTAATATAATATACTAATAACACTGTTTAGTATATAAAAATATAAATATAATTAAACAAATTAAGATAAACACACACGGCACCATCTAGTTCCCTGGTAAGCTACGAGGCCTGTGTTATGGATACCAGATAGTTGATACACTACACATATATAACTTTTTAAATACATACATATTTTAAATATAAATATATGTACTAAGTAAATAAAAAAATAGCATTATACTCGTATCAACACTACATTCAATTCCACACATCTCACAGTTATAAAACAAACGCTTTCATTCCACGTTTTCAACGGCCGTCGAAACTTATTTGCATAAGCAAAACCTATGGAAATGGACCGAAAAATTTTCAGAATCCCTTACACTGTAATGTATTGTCTTCTTTGTTATACTTAGAGGTTTATATGCTAGTATAAAAAGTATAAATAAATATATACATATATATAGTATATACTCGTATATATAGTAGGTACATAGTTTTATAAAATACGATATGCCTCAATAATTCTGCTAATTGTTTTAACAATTACATTTATGGATATTAATTTATTACATTTTATAACAAAAAAAATAATACGTTTACGTTATAACGTTTAGTACCTATAGATTTCTCGTACGTTTAGTATAAATTTTCCCGTAGTAAAAAATATCCTATATGTTGACCCGGATAACCAGCTATCATCATACTAAATTTCATCAAAATCTGTCCAGTGGTTTTCTCGTGATGCGTTCCCAGACAGACAGACCGACAAACAAACAAAAATTCTAAAAACTACAGATTTGGCCTCTGTATCGATAATAATTATTATACTATTTAAATAAGATTTTCCATAAAATATTTAATGTACAGATTCGACTCAGTTAGAATTTTATCATAATATGTGTAGATTATAAATTATTTTTCAATACGCCAACTTTAAAATAACCTTAAACATAATTACTCATAATTAATTAATATTTTTCTTGGTATTTATATGGCTATGAAGTAGATAAAATTAAATTAAGATAAAAAAACGCTAAATCAATTTTAAAATTGGCAAAATATAATCCCGTAACATACACATAAAAAATATGGATCCAAAATGAATCCTCCTTTTTTGGTGACGGTTAATAAATTACTTTTATACCGGACTCGCTACTTCACGCAGAGCTTATCTACACTCCACTTATTACATTCACTTTGAAAGTGTTAGACTGGAGTTCACTCTACTTTAAAAAAATAATTATATCCTGTTTATGCCAAAATCTACGTATATGTAAAATTTCATGCCGTTTTGTTCAGGGTATTAAAGCATCAAACTTATTCAGTCAATCTAGTTAGGACACATGCTCGAAATTCCAAACACTACCAGAACGTTATAATCTATACTAATAATATAAAGCTGAAGAGTTTGTTTGTTTGTTTGCTTGAACGCGCTAATCTCAGGAACTACTGGTTGGAATTGAAAAATTCTTTTTGTGTTGGATAGTCCCATTTGTCGAGGAAGGCTTTAGGCTATATATCATCACGGAAAAATGTACGGTTCCCGTGGGATAGATTTGTTTTTGTCTAGGGACGAACTCGAAGCGAAGCGAAGGTGAGTCGCTAGTAATATTATAAAGAGGAAGAGTTTTTTTGTTTGAACTCGCTAATCTCAGAAACTACTAGTCCGATTTGAAAAATTATTATTCCATTAGATAGCCCGTTTATTGAGGAAGGCTATAGGCTATATATCATCATGCTACTACCCAAGGGAGCGGAGCAGTAATCATAAATATTAACAAATCGTACAGACTTCCATACATTATTATTGTAAAGTCAATTTTTTTTGTAGATTAAATGCAGGCGAAGCCACAGATTCTGCTAGTTCAAAACATATTTACTTAACAAATTCAAAAATATAAAAGAATTTCAATAGTCGAGTTTCTACAACAAAAGTATTGAAGAAAATCCCTAAACTTGGATACGACAAAATGCCGCCACCATTATCCTCTACGGGAGTTGTCCGGAACGGAAATATTATTGCTTGTGTGGAGAATTCAAAATGGTACTATGGTTTCGTTGTTAAAGAACTTCGTGAATACGACGTAATGGATAATGACTTTAATAGTAAATGGCAATAATATTTAATACTTTATTAGATTTACACAAATCGAGTCTAATCTGTACATTAGATATTTTTTGGAAATTCAAAATAACATAATTTTAGTAAAAATTTAACAACTTTCCCATAGGAACTCTTTATTAGGGAATAAAACAACGCAAGCGAGCGAAGCAAGAGTTAGTCTAAAATAGCTAGCATAAAATATACGAGTATTAAGTTATAAAACAAGGATAATCTATACATAATATAAAAAAATCATTGGAGGTGCGTATCATGGCTGGGTTATTCAGAAGTTGTACCTTTGTGACGCAGAGTTTACGCCCGAAGAGCCCGTGAGCGCAATATTGATGGTGAATAAATATTTTAGAACATGATTATGTGTTTGAACGAAGTGATTCTTTATGCATAAATAAATATGTATTTAATAAACTAATAACTAATTATTATCTATACACATAATAAAACAGTAACTTAGCGAAATCTATACATGAATTTTTTTTTAAAACTATGACTTATTGTGTACAGAATATATACCCCAAAACAATTGTTATTAAAATTTTTGTCTGTATGTCTGTTTGCCTATTTGGGTGTGCGCGTTTCATGCAAAAATTACGGAACCGATTTTAACAAAATTTTGTGTAGTGGTAACTTATTACTCGGGTCATATATAATATAATTTAATCCCATTAATAAAATATTATAATAAATTGAAATATTATAAATGCGAAAGTTTGGATGGATGTTTGTTACTCAATCATACCAGTACGGATCTGGATGAAAAGCACAGGGATAGATTATAGTCCGGTATAGCAAATTGATTATTTTTTAACCCGAAAAAACGTACGATTCTCGTGGGATTTTGTTTTTGTTTTACACAAAGCAAGCGATCGACTATCTATTCAATACTAACCGTTAAAATGCACCTAGGGACGAACCCCCGCGAGGCGAGGGTGAGTCGCTAGTCTATATCTATACATATACTAAAATTCAGAGTCAAATCTATACATTAAATAAGTTTTAGAAAATCTTAATGAAATAGTCATCATTATCGATACCGAGGCCGAATCTATAGTTTTTAGAAGTTTTGTTTGTCTGTCTGTCTTCAAACGCCTCACGAGAAAACCGCTGGACAGATTTTGATGAAATTTGGTATGATATTAGCTGGTTATCCGAGTCAACATATAGAATAATTTTTATTGCGGGAAAATATCTCATCTTTGAGAAATCTATGCTAACCGTTAAAATGTATCTATACATATAATAAAATTCTAACTGCGTCGAATCTGTACATTAAATATTTTTTGGAAAAATCTTATCGAAATAGTCATTATTATCGATACAGAGGCCGAATCTATTGTTTATAGAATTTTTGTCTGGCTGTCTGTGACCGCATCACGAGAAAAGCGCTGAACAGATTTTAATGAAATTTGGTATGATGATAGCTGGTTATCCGGGTCAACATATAGAATATTTTTTAAAACGGAAAAATATCTCATCTCGGAGAAATCTATACTAAACCTTAAAATGTAATTAGGGACGAACTCGAGCGGAGTGAGGGTAAGTCGCTAGTTCGATTTAAAAATAATTCAAGCCTCAATCAGCGAGGATATCGCTTAACATATATACATACAAAAAATCCAAAAAATCCTAACCTTCCTTTAAGAAATCGGTAAAAAATGTGCAAAATAACGGTATTTCCAACGATATTAAAGTTCAATTACGGAGCCTATATATCTAGTCATGCAACAAAGTTGCCAATGACACAGCGTTGTGACAAAATAACGATTCAGCGTTCCAATTCAAAGTGGAATGCCCGCGACGCTGAGCGATGGTTGGGAATCGAGAACGTCTACCAACTTGTGCGGAGTGAATTTTTACACGGTTTCGTGAAGAGCAATTTCTACAATAGTATCTAAAACTTCTGTGTGTTAGTCCATCTATTTCCTTTCAACGTTTCTACTGTATCATTACTTAATACAAACGCATATATTGTCCTTCTTTATTATGTGTATACTAGCTTTAGAAATATTCACGAAAACCTTAGAAAGAGTAGCACTAAAAAAAACAAAAACAAGATATTATATACAGCTTTATAATATTAGTATAGATAAATATTATTTGCTATAATATATAATAACTTGAACCACTGGATCGATTTGGATACGTAACACAGTAGAGATATTGCTTTTATTTTGGGCTAGTAGTTTTCTACACTTAATTGTTTTACTAATAATCATAAGAATATACATTATATGGATCTATACATATAAAAAACAATTGGGTTAGTTACACCTTTTATAAATCAAGGACGACTGGACCGACTTTTATGAGATCTGATTCGTTGGGTTCGTCTCCGCCCCCAATAGCAGAAAAACTGTTTAAACAACGGAAAATTTCACGAAAATATAATTTAAAACATGGCTAACGCTGGCTAATAACTACTCATATCTATTTAAAACGTAACTAGATTTTAGCTTAATCGTTAAGTCGCTAGTTTATAAGATAAATATAATACAAACGCTTATTTCAACATAGTAGAATACTCTCAGTAATCATCTCCAGGTACGTAACAAAGTTCTACAGCATCCCAATTTAAACTGCAATGCCCGCGACGCTGAGCAATAGCTACGAATAGAGAACTAGTAACTTGAGTGCAGTGAATTTTTGCACTTAGTTGCTCAAACTTCGTCTTAAATTTGCCGGAAAAGTTCAACTTAACACTTTTACGTACAAATGTGTCAGAGAGCTATTAGCTGATATGATCTATACATATAATAGAGCCGTAACGTTAGATTTATCTTTTGGGTACTTAAGGGGAATTTACGTTGGAAAAAATTCGTGTATTTGTTTTCAGTATCTCCGTTTTTTAACAAGGCACTGGTAGTTCAGTGGTGACGTGCTTACTTGAATAGCAAAGGGAAGCGAGTTTAAGCGGTCTAGTGTCTAATATTTTGATGTTTTAGTCATTTTTATTACGAATATCAATCGCTAATATGGTAAAGGAACATACTACATGGAAACTTGCATATCTTGGCTGCGTGGGCTGATAACCTCGCTTTCTTCAATTCAAAGGGCCTTTACCCAGAGGACGAGCCTTTGCAGAGGGACGATAAAAAGACCAAAGGTGTTGTTTTTAAATCTTGTGGAAAAAGTTGACCACGTCGTTAAAGGACATCCATTTAGATATTCCATCAAAAGATTAAAGAGACTGATAAGCTCGTTATATAGAAATTAGTTCAACCAAACTACTCTATGTTACAAATTAAGAACGATCGTTTCTTGATATAAAAGTTATTAGTTGCTACACTTTACCCGAGAGCGCTCCCGAAGTAACCATCAATCACGAGCCGCCATTTGCAATCACATTTATCGACATGGTATTAGTTTGAACTAAAATACGTATTTTTAAAGAAAATGAAGATAAATTATCGACACGTGTCTCACTGGTTTTCCCTATCAGTTGCAAGGTCACGGGTTTACATATTAAAGAAGGTAATTATATCAATGACTTATATAACCAATTCGAAACTCGTTCTGCTCAAATAATTTAGTTTTAGTCTATGTTTTATTCGTTAAAAAAAATATAATACATAGGTTTTTTTAAAACTGCAAAGAGTTAAGAATGTAATGAAATATTTGTTCTGTCTGTCAACTTTCTATGGGTCTCATCGCGAGAAAACTACTGGACAGATTTTGATAAAATTCTGTATGACGATAGCTGATTATCCGGGTCAACATATAGAATACTTTTTACTGCGGGAAAATATCTCATCTGAGAAATCTATGCTAAACGGTAAAACGTAACTAGGGACGAACCCGAACGGAACGAGGGTGAGTCGCTATAGATAAAAAAGTAATATAACTAATTCTTCAATACAAACTGTAATTTCAATCGTTTTATGGATATTTCAGAATCGCAGAGAAACATTGTGACGAAAGCAGAAATTCTCAGAGGAAATTCTAAGACAGTCTGTCATATTCCACTTTAACAGAACAACGAAGCCTTTGATATTTCCGTACTGATATACTCAATTTAAACTTTATTAGCGTTAGTTCTGTTATTCTCGCTTTGAAACGCGGTTGTATTTATCAAAGCCTTTTGAAATTTATATTTATTTTATAACAAGTGAGTACAATGGGATTTTCCATCGGCAATATAAACAAAGGCTTAAACGTCAATGTCCATATTTCTAACTTCAAAAATGACAACCGTTCAAACAATCCACACAAACTTTATTCCACTGTTTTCCTCTATCTAATGAAATTTCAACTAACTCCTTCCTTATTATTTGTATTGCTTTTATAATATTTTTCTTATTCATAAAATAGATTTTTGATAAAATTTTATTCATTTATATGTATGAATAACATAATTTTTAAAATTCAAAATAACATAATTTTATTAAAAATTTAACGACCTTCCCATAGTAAATCTTTATTAGGGAATAAAACTATTCTTAACGTTAGCCGGCCATAAAATATCAATTAGAAGTTTTAGAAAGTAATGAATGTACAGTTTCAAAGTCAGTGATATTTTGATCGTTCCTGATCGTCAGAAAATTTTCTAAATTTAGCCATAAATCATGGCAATAACCATGAAAATGCATAATAATGCATGTCAATATTTAAGACGTTTGTTGCGCAAGTTTTATCTTTATGACGTATAAGTTATCTGAGAGATAGAGAATGAAGGACGCACCCGAACGAAGCGAGAGTAAGTCTAAAATAGCTAACATAAAATATATTAAGTTATAAAACAAGGATAATTTATACATTTAATAAAATTCTAACTGAGTCGAATCTGTACATTAAATATTTTTTTGGAAATTCTTATTGAAATAGTCATTAGTATCGATACAGAGGCCGAATCCATAGTTTTTAGAATTTTTGCCTATCTGTCTGAGAACGCATCACGAGAAAACCACTGGACAGATTTTGATGAAATTTCGAATGTTGATAGCTGGTTATCCGTGTCAACATATAGGATACTTTTTACTGCGGGAAAATATTTCATCCCTGAAAAATCTATACTAAACGTTAAAACGTAACTTGGGATGAACCTAAGGGGAGCGAGGGTGAGTCGCTAGTATTCAAAATAAAACAGACTCATTACGTTCATGTCATATTCATTAAATGAATATTTTAATACGCTGAATTGCCGCGAGATACGACTCTTAACAACCTAATGAAATAATATTTCATGTTTATTCATATTAGAATTTTACATTGAAAACGAGTTTTTAAGTTTCATTTTTCAAGCTTTAAATCAATGATTTTTCTTGCTCTAGTCTCCTTGATTAGATAGACACCTAATACTTTCTTAGATTTACGCGAATATTTGACATTTGAAATAAAACTATCTTTTCGGATTATTTCGCGCATTTATTTTGATTTTTGGTTCGCGACGTTTCGAATACTTTACAGCAATCATGGTCACGGGAGATACTCCCTCCCGTTTTATTTAGTTAGACACCTTATTTAATAAGATTTTTTCAATTACAGGATTTTTTAACTATTCAACATTAGGCTGCACAAAATATATTGATGTCAACATTGGTCCGAATAAAAATAAAACATAGTGTCTATTCGAACTGGAATTGGACGATTAATACCTACATCAATTTTGATATAAATATTATATGAGTTTTTTTTTTTCAATTGTAATTTTTAATGGTATACTATAATCAAAGAGCCTGCCTTTTGACTGCCTCGGTGGTGTAGTGGCTAGCATGTACGGCTGCACATCCTGAGGTCCTGGGTTCGAGTCCCGGGTCGGGCCAAGTTTAGTTATTGAGTCTTTCTGTATAGTAAGCCTCAGTAACAGCCCGGAGTTGGGAAGTTGGCGGTGTTCCACCCCCGTGCCTCGGAGAGCACGTAAAGCCGTCGGTCCTGCGCCTTAACTCTCACCGGTCGTGTCGAATAGTCGTCCCACCGGAGTATGAGAGTGACAGGAATAGAGAGTGCACTTGTGTCTGCGCGTACACTTGTGCACTATAATATCTCCTGCGCAGTTGGCTAGTCTCAATGAGATTGGCCGCCGTGGCCGGAATCGGTCAGGAGAACATTATTATTATTATAATTAAAGAAATGTATATTGTTTTTTTTATCTTCGGTCGGTTAACGTCGTGCTTTTTTTCTTAACACGCCTGTGTTAGATAACAAAGTATGTTTTAAAATCTAAGAAGACGATTTTAAGCTACATGAAATTGTCGTATCGATTTGATACTTAATTAACCTTTATATAATCTATACTAATATTATAAAGTGGAAGGATTTGATTGTTTGTTTGTTTGCACCGAATAAACTCCGAAACTACTGAACCGATTAAGATGAAATTTGGTAAGAAGATAGTTTGAGATCCTGGGAAAGATATAGGATAGTTTTTATCCCGGAAATCATCCCTTAAGGGAGTGAAAATGGGGATGAAAGTTTGTATGGGGAATCAATCTAGGAACGAACCCGAGCGAAGCTAGGCTGAGTCGCTAGTTTAATATAATCGAGCTGCTCTGACGATGAAGCCATAAGAAAGGTCTGTTGAAAGAAGTAAAAGTACTTTATATGATGGTCTGATCTATTATGAATCTCATACATTACAGTTTGCCAAAAGCGTACTTTCAGTATTTCAAAACTATAGTTCTATTATTTTATTTTTAAAATATAAAATATTCCAATATGGAATTCTGCATAAATGTAAAGTTTTAACAAACATATTTTTATTATTTATGTAGTGATTAATTCAATATGGAACTCAACTGTAAATCGAAAGCCAAACTAACAACAGGTGAAAATTTAATATCAATTTATTTTCTACCATACTAACCAATTAAAAATCGAACGAATATTTTTTTACTTGGCTGAAAAGTATAAAAGCCGACATGAGACCGTCAAGTGTACTTAAAAAATAGTCCGGCATCCCGCAAAAAATATTATATTGGAAAATTTAGTTCACTTCAAAGTGGAATACTCTACTGACAAAGTCGTTTGAAGTAAGATTTCGTCCTACGTCTTATGTATTATAAATACAAAAAAATATACGTAAAGATCTATTTTTTTGCCCAAAACTATTTTAAATAAATAAATGTGTTGGGACATTAACACAGCATCATCTAGTTCCATGGTAAGCTATGAGGCTTGTGCTATGGATACCAGATAGTTGATACACTACACATATATATAACTTTAAGTACATACATAATATAAATAAAAACATCCATGACTGGAGTACAAACATTCGTGCTCATCACACAAATTAAAGCCCCCAGCGGGACTCGAACCCGCGACCGCTGGCACAGCATGTAGGGTCACTACAAACTGAGCCAAACGTGTCGTCTATACTTTATAATATAATATTTCATAGCGTTGCATCAAATAATTTAGTCCTTATGTAAACTTAAAATATATCTTCCGAATTCGTTAGATTCTGACAGACATACAAGTAAGTTCTCCTTGCCATATTTTTATCTATTAATAAACTGTAATAATGTGGAAATTGCTTCGCATGAACATTTCAATGATGTATCATCCGAAATTGATCCCGCTTCACTTGATTTTACAAGCGGGTATTGCCTATTATCCACTGGTCCTTAAAAATACATATATATAATCAAACAATATTTCAGTTTTTACGTAAATCATGTTGCAAATGAGAAAAGTATGTAAATTCTTTTTAACGTCTCATTGCTGGGCACACGCGCCTCCCTTCAATTCAAATCAGTGCGGGTTGGTGGACTACACATGTCTTTCGAAAACTTGCTAGGTTCTCTCACTAGTGTAAGTTTTCTCACGATGTTTTTCCTGTACCGTAAGATAAGTAAATAATCATGATGAAAACGATTCGAATATAAATAAAATTAAAGAGTGCATGTATGAATGTGTACACGCGCAAGAAGTAAAACTTCTGTAGGTTATCGGTACTCTTTATGAACTTTAATTTATGTTTTAAATAATTAGGATAGGTGAGATATTTTTAATAACGCTTATTAGGCATAGGTATCACAATCATATATTTATAGAATATCATTTAAGGAAAGAATATAATATTATATATCATTTGTCAGAAAATGACAACGGTTATCATGGCAACAAACGTACGTACATTTTTTGTAACGCATTTACCAGCTTACCTCCCAAGTCAAGCGTGCGTAAAGAAGTTTTACTTCAAAAATTATAATAAAGAATCGATCCCGCTTCACTCGGTTTCCCAAGCAAGCGCGCTATCACTGAGCAAACACTACCTTTTATCAAATCAGAAAAGTACATTTATAGTAATAACGTTTTGCACTCGCGTTTATGCATTGTGACAATTTTTAAGGTATCTAAAAGTTTTTCTTGTAGAAACGGAGCATGTTCTTTAATTCAATTCAATTTTCCCATTAATTGAGGAACATGCCCTTAAAAGGGAAGTGATATTAAATCAATTAACTTCAATTCATTTTAATTCTGTCAAGTTAATCTGAATTTATTGGACTTCAAATATACATTTTTAAATGTATGTACATTGTGAACATTTTTATAGCTAACTAATACCTTACTTAACTACTAATACTGGCTATTCGCAATATAGATAGAATCGATAAAGACGAAGATATCGCCTAAAATTCCCACAAAAACCTACAATTTAATTGAGTACTTCCCCTTTTATGAGGGTAGTTAACAAAATCACTTGATTACATAAATTGACCACGTGATAACAAAATATAGTATAATAATACTTTTAAATTACGCTTTCTTAAAGAAATCGATTTAAAAATCGATAAATAATGATATTATCATAATTTAATTAAAAAAAATTACCACTTAACCTTTAATATACAAGAATTTTGTTGTAAATATCGATTATACGTATCCATTATCTATATCGACATCTAAATTCCTAAATAAAGCCAAACTGAACTAGCAATTCATAAATTGCCCCTTGCATGTGTAGTTAACTTGAATAATATAATAATTTAAAGCGACAATAGATTGGATGCGGTTTTGTTTGAATTTAGAGCATTTACAGTATTGGTATCCGCAAATAAGCGTGACATTATAGGCTGGTGTAGAGTAAAATAAAGTTATGTTAGCGACCTAAACCTAACAACTTGTTATGAAGATACAGAAAGTCCTGAGTTCGAGTTCGGGATAAAAAAGTTACTATATTTTTGGATTTTCTCGCGATTTTAATTTCCATTTTTTCTTCCGAAATTTTGAATGCTCTACAACAAAACGTAATAGTCACATGAAAAATTAAGATTTTTTGACATCCCAAACGTTGTTATATATAAATGTTATAGATAGCGACTTGCCCTCGCTTCGCTCAGGTGTGTCCCTAGGTATGTTTTAATTTTTTTTGAGCAAAACCCTAATCCTTATTCTAAAATAAAAGTAACCTAAGTTACTCCTTATAATATCAGCTATCTGCCAGTGAAAGTCCCGTTAAAATTGGTCCAGCCGTTTCGGAGATTAGCCGGAACAAACAGATAGACAGACAGACAAAAATTAAAAAACTGAGTTTTTCTTATAAGTACCGTATATAATTCCATATGTATTTAGTATAAAGCTGTTATTTTGACGTTACAAACAGACACTTCAATTTTTTTTATCTATATAGAAAAGATTTTAACAGCAAAGTATCTGTGAATATGTGTATTAAACAATGCTGTATCTATGTGATAGTAAATGACGAATCACTCCCAATTCCAAATGGAATGTCGTACGGTATACGAACGACGAATAGCCATGTACAACGTACGTATACCAAAAGCAGATTTTCTATGCAGTTTTGTATACGTTATTTGTGTTTCCGGGAACAATATTTTCCCAGGATTTATTCGAAATGAAGAGTCTCCTATTTTAGATACCATTCCTCTATTTACTGAATTCGATTTCTTTTTGTTCATGTCACATGTTTGTCTTACTTCTACCCTATGTGTTATTATAATCTACACTACTATTATAAAGATGAAAGATTTGTATTTTTGTATGTTTGTAACGAAAAAACTCAAAAACTACTGGACCGATTTAGATGAAATTTGGTAAGAATATAGTTTGAGACCCTGGGAAGGACATAGGATATTTTTTAAGTTTGTATGGGGAATCAACCTAGAGAAACACCCGAGCGAAGCGAGGGTCAGTCGCTAGTGTATAATAAATTGAAATCATACTAATATTATATTAGCTGTAACAATTTGGCTCAAGTTTTTCAAGTCAGAGTCAAATGCCGAAACGAATTCCCTTTTGCATTACAATACTCCTTAAAGTGTCTTAAACGACTTCATTAAATGTAAATATATCAGACCATTACATTCTTATAAGATTTATATTATAACTAGCATTGCCCGCGGCTCCGCCCGCGTTCAAATGATCAAAAACCAAATTCTTAGATTTTACACATTAGTATAATCTTACATACATATACCACTTTCATTGCGCACCGTATGATTGGTAAATAATGACAGTGATTGACAATGCTACGAAGGTTCCTCCGTTAATCTCATATTTGATTTAGTAATTTTTGTTTTAGCAATAACATTTATGTACATATGTCTATACTTCTGTTTTGTTTATTTATTTAGTTTCGGGCGATAAACTCTCAAACTATGGAATTAATTTTAATCATTTTTTACTAATAGACAGCTATTGATTAATTTAAGATTTAGCTGATTATTTAAATTACATAATGACAACTTTTCTTAATGTTAATCTGTCGCGCAACAGGGATTGGTTAGCGCTAGTTAGTAATATTTCCCAAAACGAATTTCAAAAGAAAGTGTAATAAGTAAATAATTCTAAGCAAATACTTCTTATTATTTCATATGGCTCGGCTAATATGATTAAAGTCGTAAGCATTTTATCGTTTCCTTTAAGCCTTTACTTTCCAAGAAATGGTGTCAAAAAAAACTGAAAAAGTTGAGGTACAACAGTTCCTAAAACACTTTTTCATAGTTTTTGAGATATGAAATATTTTTAGTTACCCGCTTTGTCAGTTTAACAGCCATAAACTTGTTTCCCATAAAATGTTATAAAATAATATGAATCGATTTATTTTTACGGTTGATAAAATAAGTCGATATTGTGGAAACGTAAATATTATTTGTATTTATTTTAGTGCTAAGTGTGTTTTGTTAACACGTCAGTAAGAAAAACAACAGCATTTTGGTATACGAAACCTATAATGCGTGAGTTGGATTTGCATTTGCCCATTTTTTACATTAAAAGATTAAAAAATATTAACATTATTTGCTAAACAATAAAAATTTACAAATTTAATTTGAAAATTGTTTCTGCCAACAAAATATTACTAATTCTAATAAAGTCATAGAAAGGTTATATCTGTACATATTTTTTTTGGATTAAAACTACGTATTTTAAAAACACATGGCAACATCTATTGTCAAATATCTAAATAATACATAAATGTATATTAATTAAAATAACCATTTTAATGGATAAAATAGCGCTATTGATAATTAGATTTTTAAGATAAGCTATTTTTAATAGTTTTCACCATATTTAGTAAGTTACCTTGCTAAACTGTCTACAGATAGTATCATCGTGATTTTGTTCCAAGCAGTTTTTGTATTTTTTCTCAGATATGAGATATTTTCCCGCGGTAAAAAGTATCCTATATGTTGACCCGGATAACCAGCTATCATCATACCAACTTTCATCAAAATCCCTCCGGTGGTTTTTCTGTGATGCGGTAACAGACAGACAGACAGACAGACAGACAAAAATTCTAAAAACTATAGATTCGGCCTCTGCATCGATAATAATGTCTATTTCAATAAGATTTTCCAAAAAATATTTAATGATCAGATTCGGCTTGGTTAGAATTTTATAATATGTACCTATAGATCATTACAATTATTATATTTTTATCCACCATTTGATAAATCTCTTGCAAGAAATTTTGGGACAGGTTTTTTGGAAATATTTTTCGAGCATACTACGAATATATTAAAAAAAAAAAAACAGTAACCACATTCAAGTTTTCAATCTATACTAGTACTATAAAGAGGCAAAGTTTGTTCGTTTATTTTGTACGCGCTAATCTCAAGAACTACTAATCCGATTTGAACAATTCTTTTTGCATTAGATAGCCCATTCATTGAGGAAGACTAAAGTTTCTAAAAGAGGTTATATATCATATAATATAATCTATCTATCCCATACTAACCGTTAATAACCAGAAAAATAACAAACAGGCACACTTAAATACAGTTTAAAAATAACTGCATCTTCTCAAATGACTGTAATCTACTTAATAGTGGAGAATTTACTTAACTAAGACGCAGGCCATACTAATTGCTTCATCAAGAGCGCGTTAAACACTTTCCTTAGCCTATCATTTGCATAGGACAATAGAACGCTTAAACTCAACTTGGAAGTTGGCAGTCTTGTGGTCTTGTGTTTACTAGATCTCTTGAGGAAAGACTAGCTATTTACGTTTTATATTACGTAGTTTTGTTTAATTTCCAACGACCGACGGTACTTTATTAAAATCTAAATTTATTATTATACTAACGGCTCATCCTCGCTTTACTTGGGTTCGCCTCTAGACAAACAAAAATAAATGTATCCCAAGGGAACTGTACATTTTTCCGGCATAAAAAGTAGACTATTTGTTATTCTGATATATGAACTATATTATTGTAAAGTTTCATTAAAATCCAATCAGTAGTTTTTGTGTACTAAGCTGTATAAGATACTATAGTGTTTTAACTATCCCACGGGAATTCTTTAATTTTCCAGGAATATAAGGTACCACAATGCAAAATTTTATTTAAATCGGTTCAAAAATTTCGGAGATTAGCCCGTACAAATAGACAAACACAAACAGACAAACAGACAGAGAAACAAAAAATCAAAAAATTTGTTCCATTTTACATTCGACCTCTACAGTTTTATTATACGTATTATTAAGAAACTATTTCAGAAGTAGGTCAGGTAGGCCAAGTAAAATTTGGTGTAACAGCACATAGTTTTTATTATTTTATACAGAGCTAGAGTAAAGCCTCAAACGGCATCGGCCTCAATCAAGAATGACACATTGCACAAAGTCATAAAACAAAACACAACGCTGTTCCCGCCCTTTTTCCACTCAAGATGACAACGTCAGAAAACTCAAATATTTTATATCAGAATGACAACATCAAATAATTAATCAAATAATTAATTTACAATAATACATATAAATCCTATTTTTATATAATTAATAATTTATATTATTTTTAGTAGGTATGACAGTATAGATAATTTATCAAGCGATTCACCCTCGCTTCGCTCAAATCATCAATTGCCTTTCTACGTTACAGACAGACACACACTTTTTAGTAATTTCTCAAAAGACTTACGTATATGGAACCTACTACTAATAAATTATAAGACCTAAATATAGAACATTCTAAGTCTAAGACCTGAATTCTAAATTTTTGCAACAAATTCACAAACTTTTCACTTTTACAAATTTTCCCGAAGAAGCGAATAAATTCTACAAATCCCAATAATGTCTTCACTTAGCAGGCTTTAAATTAAATAACTTTGATTGATTTATTGCTCTCTTTATTTCCTCGAGTTTTTTAACGTTATTTTCGGTCTATCAAATATCTGAAATATTTTTGAACTTATACCTCTTTTGGCACGTTTGGAAAAAATTATGAGAGTAAAATTTTTACGATGCGCGCACATCGACAGCCAAAAAGCGACATGATGAAGCTAGCTGAAAGCGACATGACGAAGTTAGCTGCATTCCTTTTACAAACAGAGAGTTGTGACATACGGAATGAAATCTTTAGCTATTTTTGTTCTGTTACGCCAAAGATATATAACTTCTTACATGCGTAAATAAGTACACACACACATTTTTATTATTACTAAATTATTTATGTACATTTAACAGCATACTAAATACTTTTTGTCTCAGTTACATCGATTAAAAATATCCATATGCTTTATTTAAGCTATTCACATTCCAAATTTTGTTCAATTGAATACGTTATACCAATAGAACATAAAAAACAACACAAACTCTCAGCATTTCTTTTAAGTGGTTATGGGTTCTGGAAGATAAAATAGGAAATGAATTTATTAGGCAGAAATTCGGTCATCGTTGTTGCTCAGACAATAGGCAAGTAAAAATGGCATTAGGCCGGTCATATCTGCAGAAGAGCTGATAACTGAGCGATTCCGTACTCCAGTGGCCATGTCTAGAGAAACGCAGTGTAGGACGGCCTAGACTTCCTGCTAAAGGGTGCGACGATCTACGCTGTAGGCTTAAGACTGTATATGTGTATAGACTGTATGTACAAAGCCTAAGATTGCACAAGCCCAAGATAGCGATAGCGAATAATAGCCTGGAATGAGTTGATGATGAATAAGAGGAATATTTACGACAGTAAAAATGATATAAGCAATTTTTTTAATTTTTTATGTGGTCACGCTTTATTTAATGTAATTTCAACGGGACTTTCTTTTGGTGTCATTGTCAAAAGGCAATATTAGAATAACTGAACGGGAAAACGGTATGTCTTTCTAAGATAGTAGCATTAAAAATTTACTTTCTTTACTATATCTATACGTTTAATGAATGAGTAACTGATCGCTGTCTGTACATGGAGGATATTTGAGAAAAACTATTATTGTTGGTCTTTATTAACGCAATAGAACTCAAAACAATGATTTTTAGAATTTTTGTCTGTTTGTCTGTCGCTAATCTCAGAAACGGCTTAACCGATTTGAGTGCGGTTTTTACTAATGTATTGTAGTAAACTTCAATTAACATTTAGTATTTGTTTTATTTCAATCGGTTTATAAATAAAAAAAGTTATGTCAATTTAAAGAATCACCTAGGCACAAATCCAAGCGAAGCGAGGGTGAGTCGCTAGTCGCTAATAGACAATTAAACCAAAAAAAGTAAGTAAATCATGTTCTGACCACGTAGAAAAACTGTAAAAAGTTACCACGTAGTACTCTTTTATTCTTTACCTTATAAAAGTCCACAGTGTTTTATAAATTTAAACATAACTATATTTTTATGATGCAAATATGTTTCATTATATGTGCTTTAGAAGTAAGTATATTAGAAATTTTATAACCCTTAAATTTAAAGTGACGCGATGTAAAGGCTTACAGTGCTTCCAACTAAGGCAGTTTCACACGAGCGCTCATTAGCAGGCGCAGCGCAGGTTGCCTTAATGTCTTCATCCAGCAACTATCTTCGAAAATTTATTGTTCGCTCCGCTTTAAACTTAAAAAGTATTTGTGAAACCAATTTGTTGTTAGAAATAGTGGTTATCTAGAGGACGTTTTAGATGGAAAGAAATGGTATTTATTTAAATTGGTTCGATAAGATTTTTTTTCCTTGTTATAGGTAACTGTGGTATAATTTATTGCCTACTAATGACAAGTGCAAGTTCGATTCCTAAGTATTTGTATTGATATTTATGTTTTTTGTAAATAAAAAACGTTTTGTATAAAAAAATATTTCTTAAGCCTAAGTAGTGAATTTGTAATGTTACAAATTATATCTTCATACCTTTTACAATAGAAACCCTTGACTTATAAGGGCGAAGTGTTAAACACTTAAAATATATAACATCTCGTCTTATAGCCGACACTCGAGAAGAAAGCTAACTCGTTTTTCACAGCAATAAAAAATCCAGAATCAGTTTAAATCTTCTAGGAAGTGAGACCAATTTTTTAAAATGTTTAAAATTGTAAGTTCAATCTAAAAGAACTTAAAATATTTTGTATGTAACTCGTATTTAGTTTGAGGAATGACAAATCAGTCACCAAAACCCAAATCTTGATAAGGAGGTACATTGCCTGCCTTAACATTTGATGTAAGCAGAATCGAACCCACAACCGCTGAGGAAGAGATTATTAATTATTTATTGTCAACGATTAACAAAGCTTTCTAAATTGTACATATTTTAAAATGAAACCATGAAAATTAAAATGAAATTGTTTTGATCCACTCAACAGACTTTAAATTAAGCGAAGTTGAAAGATATTACTATCCTTTTAAACATTTTCCAAATTTTTCCATTTTCTGTTTACATGTAATAATATAGTAATAATGTATTGATGTAAAATTTGAGCGGCTTTGAATAAAAGGTATTTAATCTATACATATAATAAAATTCTAACTTGTCGTATCTGTACATTAAATATTTTTTGGAAAATCTTATTGAAATAGTCATTATTATCGATACAGAAGCCGAATCTATACATTTTAGAATTTTAGTTTGTCTGTCTGGGAACGCATCACGAGAAAATCACTGGACAAATTCTGATAAAATTTGGTATGAGGATAGCTGGTTATCCGGGTCAACATATAGGATACTTTTTGAAAATATCTCATCTCTGAGAAATCTATACTAACCGTTAAAACGTATCTAGGGACGAACACGCTACAGTTATAATATACTCGTAAGTATACTTCTTGTATGAATGCGACACGACATCTTCGCCAATTATTTTACACCATTTTCATCATTATTTATTGAATGAGTTATACTTCAAAACTCAATTTTGATTTGAAACTATTCTATGAAATACCGATTTAGGTCTTAATATTCAAATTAATTGACTTAGTGGAGCCAAATCTGACTTTGAATAACATTGGCGAACTGAATATCAACAGCAATATTTTATCTATACATATAATAAAACTGTAGAGGTCAAATGTCTGTACATAGAAAAAAAAAAATGCTAAAAATCGAGTCAGAGGGGTGTAAGAAGAGAAATAGAACAAATCCAGTTTTTTTTTTCAAATTTTTTGTTTCTCTGTCTGTCTGTTTGTCTGTTTGTACAGGCTAATCTCTGAATCTGTTGAAACGATTTAAATGAATTTTTTCAGGGTGGTACCTTATATCCCCGTTCAATATTTTAGATACATTTTATCGCGAAAAAATAAAGACGACCCGTGGGATAGTTAAAAAACTACAGTACTAACTACTGATTGAGTTTTATTGAAACTTTACAATAATATGGTTCATACATAAGAATAACAAATAGGCTACTTTTTATCCCGGAAAAATGTACAGTTCCCGTGGGATAAATTTGTATTTGTTTGTCTAGAGGTGTATAATTTGACTCTTAGAATAGCGATATCTTACGAATGGTAACTCTTAGGAAAAAAATTATAAGAACCATTTTTGTAGAAAATTTTAAGAGCTATAACTTTGGTTTGAGATTTTTTTTGATAAAACTTACCATTTTCGAGAAAAATCTAAAAAACCTCAAATTTTGACCTTTGACCCCGAATAACTATTGTAGCACACATAGGATCGATGGGGATTTTTAAAACTTTATTTATAATGGTAAACCCTAGCTCTCCAATATTTGTCATTCCGGGAATTTTTGTTATTTGACCACTATTTTTATGTCTAAATTGACCGGACTATAAAGTTATTGTATTTTGTGAATTACCTATTCCTATTTTTAGAATAATTCCATAGAGTACACCGTACAGAGCTTTCCAGAGCTTACAATTGATATTCAGATATTTTAGTGCCTTACTAGCGACTATCCTCGCCTTTTGTATTTATAATATGCTAGCAACTCACCTTCGCTTCGCTCGGGTTCGTCCTTAATCAGGTAGGTAGGAATGAGATAATTTCCCGTGGTACAAAATAGCCTATGTCACTCTCCAGCTCTCCAACTATCTCCATACACAAATCACGTCAATCCGTCACTCTGTTTCGACGTGAAAGAAAGACAAACAAACAAAAACTTTCACATTTATAATATTAGTATAGATATAGGTATGTACGTTATAGCCAAAAATTACTAACACAACCCTATATGTTACTCCAAGATCTTATATAGTATACTTACTCTCCAAGATCTTATATAGTTATATAGTAGACTAAATTACATCCAAATTCGTCCAGACGTTTTGCTGCAGTTTGTAATAACAAATACACATACATACATACACGCACATACTCGCATTTATAAAGTTAACTTAGAACGTAAGACTTGCAATTACATATTATATCTTTGGTTTTTAAGTAACGTTAGAAAAAAATATTTTTTAAAAAGCCTCTTCATGTCAGACGGAAATGAGGCAGCGTACCACAACTTGTTTTTATATCCACAGGCCATTTAAAGGGGAAACTGAGAGTAGAGGGCAGTAGCGAAATAAATATTTAAATAAGCAGATTGCTATCCTGTGAACGCCTGAAGTGCACTCCAAAAATTGGTTGAAACTTTCACAAAATAAAGTGATGGGAAACCGTAACAAGATTTTTCAATTACGTTTGAACATTTCATGTAATTTATATTTATATACTAACATAGCACAGTTATAGACTAGCAAAAATTTGATATTACAGTAAAATTTGTTATTTTAGAGTGGTAATTTAAAAAATATTTATTACTAGCGATTCACCCTAGCTTTGTTCGTGTTTGTTCCTAGGTTGCTTCCCTATATAAATAAATAAATAAATATGTTAGGACATTAACACACAGAGCAATCTAGTTCCATGGTAAGCTACGAGACTTGTGTTATGGATACCAGATAGCTGATACATTACACATATATAACTTTAAATATATACATATTATAAATATAAGCACCCATGACTGGAGTACAAACATTCGTGCTCATCACACAAATGAAGCCGGACTCGAACCCGCGACCGTTGGCGTAGCAAGTAGGGTCAATACAAACTGAGGCACACATGTCGTCAAACATATACATATGTATGTATATAAAACAAGACGAAAATCATATTATTACAAAACATTAAAATAAAAATTCACTGTTTGTTTACAGGAAACTAGAAAGTTTGAAGAGCGTCAAGAATAATGTGAAGTAAGCAAGGTTGTATCATTAATTAAAAGGAGTCAACCTCAATCAACGTGAGTCAAAGGTCAATCATAGGAACAAAGCCTCGATTCACCCACCGGATACATTTTAATTGGATGAGCCTACGATTTACATAAAACACGATTGAGACACCACTAATCTACAATATCATTCGTGCGTATAGCTTTAAGCATACTGAAAAGTGTATGTAAAATTTAGTTCAATTTAGTTAAAATTTAGTTCATCACACAAATGAATGCATCCAGCGGGACTCGAACCCGCTGGCACAGCAAGTAGAGTCACTACAAACTGAGCCAAACGTATCGTCAACCTATAGTTATTTGTCCAAATAAAAAATATCTAGGTATTTTTTCTGTTCCTTACTTAAAAGTAATTTTATCGTGTTTTCGTGTATCTTTTACGAGATGTGACATAATAAAAGTATTATTTAGTTAATAAAATACTGACTGACAGACAACTCACTAGACTTACACACTAATCCACTGGGGCTAGAAATATGGATTTAAAAAAAAAACATAATTATTACTATCTATCTATACATATAATAAATTTCTAACTGAGTCGAATCTGTACATTAAATATTTTTTGGAAAATCTTATTTTAACAGTCATTATTATCGATACAGAGATCGAATCTATACTTTTTAGAATTTTTGTCTGTCTGTCTGGGAACGCATCACGAGAAAACCACTGGACATATTATGATGAAATTTAGTATGATGGTAGCTGGCTATCCGGGTCAACATATAAGATACTTTTTACTGCGGCAAAATATCTCATCTCTGAGTTTATATTAAACGTAACTAGGCACGAACCGGAGCGGAGCGAGGGTAAGTCGCTAGTAATAGATTTAAGTAGAGATTTTGGAAAATTATCTCCCAAAGGGGTAAATAAGAGAAGAAAATTTGATTAGAATGTCGTGATATTTAGAGTTTAACATAAGAAAATTGATGTTTAAGTTTTAAATATTTTAGCAATCACATATACATACAAAATTTTGCATTTATTATAGTAGTCCAAGTTACAGAGTTTAAAATACCTAACTTTAAAATAACTACTGTTCCCTGATAGTCGAAATTGCGCTATAATCATTATATTAAAAAAAACTGTTTTTCAGATATTTTTATTGACGACACTAAATGTCAATAGGTTTTAATAATAATAAAAAAAAAAACAAAATCGATTGACAAACAGAAGAGAAAAAGGTACTGAACTGTTTTGTATTTGCCTATTTATATACAGTTTAATAAATTAAGTTTCTAGGTCATATTAGTTTACAGTGATCCCTTATTCCATTATCGAGTAGTGTCATTAAGGGCTTAGTGGTGCCCTTAATGGCAATACCCTATTGGGTACTTGGGTACGCCGCACTATATTTTATCTCATTCTTGTTAACGGAACAAACATATTACATGCGTTACATACAACATTAAATAAAAACATTCAAATATAAGAAAACTAGCGACTCGCCATCGCTTCACTCGTGTTCGTTCCTAGGTTGCGTCCCCATACAAACTTTCAACCCCATTTTCATCCACTTAAAGGATGATTTTCGGGATAAAAACTATTACATGTTCTTTCCAGTGTCTCCAACTATCTTCTTACCAAATTTCATCTAAATCAGTTCAGTAGTTTCGAAGCTTATTCGGTACAAACAAACAAACAAATCTTTTTTCTTTATAATATTAGTATAGATAACACATAATATAAGATATATTTTAAGGTCACTTTTTTCACTGTCCTTCACTCCAATATAAAATATAGCGAAGTAGTGACTATTTTCAATTTATCGCTATCAGTCCGCGTCCCGCGAATTCCGCTTCGAATTGAAATTCAGATCCCACATTTTTGTATTCCCAACATTGACATCTGCTATTCGGTTCAATGCGCTAACGTGAATTGGTTGCATAACTGAGATTCTAGCTTTAAAGCAACCATTCAAAAATATTTTTGGCCGAAATCATTAGTAAAAAAAAATCACTAAACATCTAAAAATACTTCTTCTGTGATAAAAAATCATTAAAAATCTAAAAATACTTTTTCTTTGATAAAATTTATTGGATGAAAGCCCTTCAGCTGTATTCAGCCCTTTTTTAACGTCCCACTGCTGGTTACAGGCCTGCCTTTACTACTAGGGTATCAGGCCGTAAGCCACCACGCTGGCCAAGTGCGGCTTGGTGGACTTCATATGACTTTCGAAAACTTACTACGTTCTCAGACATGCTAGTGTCCTCACAATGTTTTGCTTCACCGTAAGATAAGTGGTAATCATGTTGGAAATGATTCGCACATGAAAATATTAGGAGTGCGCGCCCGGGATTTGAAACCGCTTCTTCAAACACTCGATTTCTCAAGCGAGCTTGTTACCACTGGGCTACCACTGCCGTTTAGATATTTTTTTTTGTTAGGATAAAATAGATAAAAAATATATTTAAAGTTTGCATAAAGATACTAGTACTTGACAAAACATATTAAAAAAAGACTTAACTGAAGAGATTGTTTTTAAAAAGTTAGGAATAAGAATTTATTCCCATATTTTATAACGATTTATACTTAATATTATTAATATATCACCTCGTGGTCTCGACAGGTTCAACGATATCGGGATATCGTCGAGAAAATGAAAATGTACGATCACTACGTAGGTACTATATTAATACCGTTATTTATTCCACAATTTAAATAAAAATCTAAATATTTTAAAGTACAACCATGTATGTATATATTGTATGTATTCAGCCCTTTTTAACATCTCACTGCTGACCACAGGCCTCCCTTCAATACAAGGGGGATCAAGCCATAGACCACCACGCTGGCCAAGTGCGGGTTGGCGGACTTCACATGTCTTTTGAAATCTTACTAGGTTTTCTCAGACATGCAGGTTTCCTCACTATGTTTTCCTTCACCGTAAGGCAAGTGATATTCATGTTAGAAATGATTGGCACATGAGAATATCAGAGGTACCAGACCCGGGATTTGAACCCGCTTCACTCGGTTTTTCAAGCGAGTGCGTTACTGTACTAGGCTACCACCGCCTCAAAGTACAACCATATATTTTAAATATTTAAATAAAAAAATATTCATAAAAGTAAAAAACCCAACTGAGTAACAAAGCGAACTAAAAAGATGAGAACAAATTGAGGAAAAAACACAGTATCATGCAATCGGTGACACATATGTTTTATACTTGCTGCGAGTCTTACTACATGAATGTGTACATACATACAGGTCAAACACATAACCCTTCTTTGGGCTTTACCGCAGTCGGGTAAATAGTAATTAATATTGGTTAGATATTAGTTCGCATCTAACTTTATTGTGACAAGACAACATTTGGGTTATGTAGTCTATGCTACTATTATAACGAGGTAAAGTTTGTAGGTTCATATGTAGAGGATAATCTCTGTAACTATTGATCTGATTCTAAAAATTCATTTACTAGTATGAAGCTACGTTAAGCTGTATTACAATAAAAACGTATTCGCTGTCAGATATCATAAGAACTCTAAGTTGAAGTCAGATAGAAACTGGCCTTTGAGTTGCTTTATTAACTACTTGAACTTAATTGAAATTGAATTGAATTGAACGCAATAGAGCGAAGTGAGGGAAAATTGTTAGTTAGAAACAAAGATGTAAAGTTTACAATCGTTATCGATTTTACAATTTCAGTAGGAAAAGTAACTAAGAAAACAAGCCAAGTGCGAGTCGGACTCGCGCACGAAGAGTTCCGTACCATTATCTATAAAAACAGCAAAAAATCATGTCTGTTGTATCCGAGCTTCACTTAAATATTATTTTATTTTAATTTAATTATTTATTTTCAAAGTGAATAATATAACTCAACATTCTGTGAATATTTCAAGCGTCTACCTGTTGCCGTTATCAATATCGACCAAAAACGAGCAAAAAATATTACATTTGTTGTATACGAGCCCCCTTAAATATTTATTTTATTCTGTTTTTTAGTAGCTATTTGTTGTTATAATGGCAACAGAAATACATCGTCTGTGAAAATTTCAACTGTATAACTATCAAATGAGATACAGCCTGATGACAGACGGACAGACAGACAGACGGACGGACAGCGGAGTCTTAGTAATAGGGTACCGTTTTACCCTTTGGGTACGGAACCCTAATAATAATAATTGATAAAAAATAATTTCTTTAGTATTATTTATGAATATGACCATCCAAATAAAATAATCTAAATAAAGGCACAAATGACAAAAAGTCCTTTTAGAATACGTATAGAAATAAAAATGAATAGCTAAAAATGTCGCTAAGTGCAAAACTCGAGAACGGCTGGACCAATTCGGCTAATTTACTTTTTCAAATATTAGTTGAAGTCCAAGGATTTTTCAATTTAACGAAAAAACGTAAAAATCGCATTTTAATTTTTAAAATTATTATAAAACTAGTTTTAAATTAAAAAAATATACAAAACAGTAAGTATTAATGGTTAAATAATTTTACACTTTAATACCATTTTATATCTGTTTGCTGTTACTCCCTCTTAATTTCTAGTTCTTTAGTTTAATGGAAATTTGAATTTGGTCTCTCGCATTATACAAAAGCATAAAGGCTATCACGTAAGCTGTTTCACACGATAGCTGGCGCTCATTAGCAGTCCAAAGCGCAAGTGGTTTTAATATTACGATCGTTTTAGAAATATCCTTAGACATAACTATTACGGAATCCACAATATCCTCAAAATGGTAGATAAAAAATGCGAATCTTTTATTTAAGTAGACATTAAATTTTTCTTTCATTAAATTAACCTGGCATTGATCAGATTCAAAAATAAAATCGTGGGGCGTTAAGTATTTACTCAGGTTACAATAAGATTGGGCGCTAAGGTTACGCAGGTTAAGATAATATAATGCAAATGACTTAGACTAACGAGGAGAGTAATGTGACGACTGGTACCTAGGACTTACAAGATTTTTAGCTTTTAGTACATTATCTACATCATTATTATTTTTCTTTTCAATAAAACTTTTTAAACTTAAAAATTTTTGTTTATCTATTTTTTATCATACTAGTGACTCACTCTCGCTTCGTTCGGGTTTGCCCCTAGCTTGCTCTCCAATACAAACTTTTATCCCCATTTTCACCCCTTTTAGGGATAATTTCCGGAATAAAAAGTATCCTATGTCCTTCCCAGAAGTCAACATCGGCAAAATCGAGATCGCTCTTAGGCAACTTAAAAATGGAAAAGCCCCTGGAGAGGATGGCGTTACAACAGAACTGATAAAGGCAGGCGGTAAACCCGTACTGAGGGAGCTCTAAAAGATTTTTCACGCCGTCCTGTTTGAAGGGAGAACTCCGGAGGCGTGGAGTAGGAGTGTGGTCGTCCTGTTCTTCAAAAAGGGAGACAAGACCCAGCTGAAGAACTATCGACCCATCTCTTTCTTAAGCCACGTATATAAGCTGTTTTCAAGAGTGATCACGAACCGTCTTGCGCGAAGACTCGACGAATTTCAACCCCCAGAACATACTGGGTTTAGGAGCGGATACGGCACCATAGACCACATCCACACAGTACGACAGATTATACAGAAGACCGAAGAGTATAATCAGCCCCTATGTCTAGCATTTGCGAGAAGCCGAAGATAGATCGAAGTGGCGTGCATTTGGAGAGGCCTATGTCCAGCAGTGGACGGATAGAGGCTGATGATGATGATGATGATGATGATGATAATGTCCTTCCCAGGATCTCAAATTATCTTCTTACCAAACATTTAAATTGGTTCAGTAAATCCAGAGATTACCCCCTATAACCTCACAAACTCACAAACTTAACCTCTTTATAATATTAGTATAGATTGTTTCCATATTTTTTGGTAGGTTAGTTAGTTTGGTAGGTTACATGTTTATTTATTATATGTATATTAAAAATAATTCCTACAATTTGGGGTCACCTGAGACCCCGTGCGAGCAGTTATAACCCTAAAGAGTTCGTCAATGGCTACTTAAACAAAGTAATTGACAAAAGAGGTGTATAAGGTAGGAACAGTTTTGTCTTTGCTTATTTATATAGATAGATTCTTTCTACAAGCGATGAAGATGGGTATATAATATATTGTATATATATTCACCCCTTTTTAACGTCCTACTGCTGGGCACGGGCCTCCTTTCAATACGAGGGGAATCAGGCCATAGTCCACCACGCACATGTCTTTCGAAAACTTGCTAGGTTTTCTCAGACATACAGGTTTCCTCACGATGTTTTCCTTCACCGTAAGGCAAGTGGTAATCATGTTAGAAATGATTCGCACATGAAAATATCAGAGGTGCGAAACCCGGGATTTGAACCCGCTTCACTCGGTTTCCCAAGCGAGCGCGTTACCGCTAGGCTACCACTGCCTATATACATATATATTTACAATCTCGCTAGATAGATTGTATAGATAGTAATCTAACGGTGTTTACAATATTAGGGTGACATATATAAGTCATAAAAAAAATGGGACGCCAGTTAGTGAGTGTTTATAAAAATTTATCTTTTACTCTTTTCTCTTTTATACTCATTATATATCAACATAGTCTCGGAAATGTTAGAGCATTGGTACTTTATTTTTAGTGAACACTAAGCCACAATAAATATGAACGTGGTGCTAATCCAGTGTTTGCAGAAATAAGTATCTCTGAAACGAAGTATTCAACAAATAGAATTTATATCGGTTTCTATTTCATGTTATTTTGCTAATTTAAATTGAATGGAAAGAAAAACTTATCGTTAATGAAAACAAGTTTCATATTTTAACGATAAAAAAGTTACTGTTCTTTATAGTCCACAGGTACATAACTTCACCCGCTTCGCTTCCGCTTCGGATTCATCCCCAGACAAAAACAAATCTATCCTACGGGAGCCGTGCATTTTTCCGGGACAAAAAGTAGCCTATATGCTATTCCAAACTATAAACTTTCTCTGTGCTAAATTTCATCCTGATCCGTTTAGCTGTTATGGCGTAATTGAGTAACAAACATCCAAACATCCATCTAAACACTTTCACATTTATAATAGTAGTATGATAGTAAGATTAAGGTGGCATTTTTTTGTTTTGACAGTGTTGTCAATACCTGTAATTGATATGAAGGCCGATACTTTGTAATAATCTATATAATATGTAAATGTTGCTTGTGTACTATTGGTATTTCTATGAAATAAATAGTCGACAGATTTGGCTTAATTTATAGTGACCCCAGTCATGGGTGTTTATATATATATATATATATATATATATATATATATATATATATATATATATATATAATATGTATTTAAAGTTATATATGTGTAGTGTATCAAATTTCTGGTATCTATAACACAAGCCTCGTAGCTTACCATGGAACTAGATGTTACTGTGTGTTAATGTCCCAACATATTTATATTTATATTGAAATAAATGAATAGACAAGATGTCATAATCTGATGTTATTCAAAGTTAGCTGTAAATTAACGTTATAATAACAGCTTTGATACTATAAATATAATATAATACAAAGCAATTTACATTTTGAAGTGAACAACAAATCATAGGTCAAGTTGGTCAGGGGAGGACAATTAAAAACACCTGGCGAGAACGTGCTTGGATAACGATCAAAATTTTCGTTAAATAAATAGAAGTGGATATTGTGATTTATATTATTATTGATATTAAAATAGCGATTCTATTTCGAAGTATCCTTACCTACTCACTTATCTATACATATAATAAAACTGTAGAGGTCAAATGTCTGTACCTACATAGAAAATAAATGCTAAAAACCGAGTCAGGGAGATGTAAGGAGGGAAATAGAACAAATCCTGATTTTTTTCATTAATTTTTTTTCTCTGTCTGTTTGTCTGTTTGTATGGGCTAATCTCCGAAACTGTTGAACCGATTTAAATAAAATTTTGCGTGGTGGTACCTTATATCTCTGGTCAACATTTAAGATACTTTTCATCCCGGAAAATTAAAAAGTTAAAGATTTCCTGTGGGATAGTTAAAAAACTTTAGTAACTTATACAGCTTAGTACACAAAAACTACTGATTGGATATTAATGAAACTTTACAATAACATAGTTCATGCATCAGAATAACAAATAGGCTACTTTTTATCCCGGAAAAAAATGCACGGTTCCCGTGGAATAGATTTGTTTTTGTTTGTCTAGAGGCGAACCCGAAGAAGCGAGGGAGAGCCGCTAGTCTGTATGTATGTATTTTAGCTTACTAACCAATCTTAATGATATTTTGATGGAAAATTAGGTTACAACTATTATAAAAAGTTATTGTCATCGGAACTGAACCAACATCTAAAATTTCAACTCTTTAGGATAAGAAAAACTAGTTCTAATTCAGCTTCCAAGATTTGATCAATTTTTTTAACGGTGGGAAATTACATTTACGCATATTAACGGCATCCATACAGGTGGCTATGGATTAACCCGTTAGAAAAGCCAATACTACCCAATTAAGCCCAACGGAACTTCCCCAGTCTTAATGAAACGCCGCAAGATCGCTTTCGCACTCAGTCACTACACCCCGACTAGCAGACCGACGATCAACAACCCCGGCAGGTCTACCAAAGTAGACTACAAAAACCAAAAATTTGTTCCCACTGCGTGTCTTTTGGCTGCTGCCCGGCTGGATTGCTGGACGTTAATGAGCTACCCGACCACTACAAGACGAAAACTCATTTCCGATTTAGCGATTTGATCTATATAAATAAAACAAAACCAACAAACATTGCAAGTTAAATAAAACCCTCTAAAAAGGACACTATTTACCCAAGTTTTCTAATATTGAACGAAATCTAAAATATTATTTTAGGTCAGTATCATAACTTTGATAGAAGAACAATAAAATAAATATTTTCTCTGTACGACGAAGCCTTCGGCGATAAGTGTTCTGAAGAAAATATAAAACTATTCATTTTGCTACATACTATTGAGTAAATAGTTTTTGAAACTTTCATTTTATCTATACTAATATTATAAACCTGAACAGTTTGGTTGAACGTGCTAATTTCAGGAACTACTAATCCGATTTGAAAAATTCTTTTTGCATTAGATAGCCCGCTTATTGAAGAAGGCTATAGGTTATATATCATCCCGGAAAAATGTACGATTTATTTTTGTCTAGCGACGAACCCGAAGCGAAATTTAACTAGTAATTGGTCCCCATTTTACTATTAAGACTCGTATCTTTCAGTTTTAATCTATACTAATATTATAAAGCTGAAGAATTTGTTTGATTGTTTGTTTGTTTGGTTGAACGCGATAATCTCAGGAACTACTGGATGGAATTGAAAAATTCTTTTTGTGTTGGATAGTCCATTTATCGAGGAAGGATTTAGGCTATATATGATTCCGGAAAAATGTACGGTTCCCGTGGGATAGATTTGTTTTTGTCTAGGGACGAACCCGAAGCGCAGCGAGGGTGAGTCGCTAGTTATATTAATACTAGAGACTCACCCTCGCTTCGCTTCGGGTTCGTCTCTAGACAAAAACAACTATCCCACGGGAACCGTACATTTTTCCGGGATGATATATAGCCTAAAGCCTTCCTCGATAAATGGACTATCCAACACAAAAAGAATTTTTCAATCCCATCCAGTAGTTCCTGAGATTATCGCGTTCAACCAAACAAAGAAACAAACAAACAAAAAAACTCTTCAGCTTTATAATATTAGTATGGATTACCAAAGATGCATTTGTATAAACTAAAAGCAATCTAAACAAAAATCAATTTATAGTTAGTGAATGTTTTCCTAACTAATTTAAGGCCTCCAATCTCACTAAGGCTAAACCCAGTGCGTAGGAAATATAGTATACAAGTGTACGCACAAACACACGTACACTCTCAATTAAGTTTACTCTCCAAGTGCGATGTGACGATAACTCGACACTACTAGTGAAAAATAAAGCGCAGGACCATCAGCTTAGCAAGTAGAAAAGCCCTGTAATAATTTTTTTGGCTCGGCCCAGGACTCAAACTCAGGAACTCTCAATTTGCTGCTGGAAATGCTAGTCTATAACAAGGCAGTTTTTATAATAATACTATACTAGCAGAACCCGCGGCATCGCTTGCGCTAAAACTACAAAAAAAACTCTAAAAAGATGGATTTCGTACAAACTTTCATCCCCTATTTTACCTCCTTATGGGATGAATTTCGAAAAATGCTTAAACACATATTTATTTAATTGTATTAAAAAGCATTAATACCAAGTTTCAAGTAATTCTGATCATAAATATTTTTTTGGGTTGTATTATAACGTGTTTTCTCGTGGGAATAAGATGATCTCCCGCGATAAAAAGTAGCCTATGTCACTCTCCAGCCATCCAACTATCTCCACACAAAAAATCACGCTAATCCGTCACTCTGTTTCAGCGTAAAAGAAGGTGTCCTTCAACAAACACACTTTCACATTTATAACATTAGTATGGATTACCATCTTACCTCTAGCGGTAATGGAACTTGTAGTCTGCTTGCAATATACCTACAACTAAATAACGCATACATATTTTATTTTTAATTAAAAAAAAACTATAGTATTATAAAAAACAATTTTGAATTGAACGAAACAAAAATGAGTAGCTGTAATAAATAATTTCGTTGTGGCTACAGCTACAGTGGATTTACGTTAACTGAGCCTCAGGGGAAAATTGCACTTAATTTTTGCCACTCCAGCAAAATCCCTGCGCTGAAAAGTTTTCATTTTAAAACTATCAAAACTTTATCGTAAACTGTAACAATATTGTTCAATTATTTTATTATTTTTTAACATTCAGAGAAATTATTTTTATAACGCTTATAACTTGATAACAACATTTAGTCTCAATTAGAGTGAAATCCATACTAATATTATAAACTAGCGACTCACCCTCACTTCGCTTCGGGTTCGTCTCTAGACAAAAACAACTCTATCCCACGGGAACTGTACATTTTTCCGGGATAATATATAGCGTAAAGCCTTCCTCGTTAAATGGACTATCCAACACAAAAAGAATTTTTCAATTCCATCCAGTAGTTCTTGAGATTAGCACGTTCAACCAAACAAACAAACAAACAAACTCTTTAGCTTTATAATATTAAGTATAGATATAAAAGTGTGTTTGTTTGTTTGACCTTATTTCACGTCGAAACATACGTGACGAATTGGCGTGATTTTTTGTCTGGAGATACTTGTAGTTGTAGGGCTGAAGAGTGATAAAAAACGCTATAATACAACCCACAACACCTATGTATCTAGTCTATCTATTCCACACTAACCGTCCGAACATACTTAGGGAGTACAGTATAGACAAGGAGATTTCCCCAGACATCTACAGAAATTAGTTTTTAAGGTCTATACATAGTCGTTTACTTTTATGAATATTCACCAATTTTTCGAAGACGGCTGACCCGACATTATTAATTTAATATAAACTATTAAAAGGCATGTATGTATGTATGTATTCAGCCCTTTTTAACGTCGCACTGCTGGGCACGGACCTCCCTTCAATACGAGGGGGATCAGGCCATAGTTCACCACGCTGGCCAAGTGCGGGTTGGCGGACTTCACATGTCTTTCGAAAACTTGCTAGGTTCTCTCAGACATGCAGGTTTCCTCACGATGTTTTCCTTCACCGTACGGTAAGTGGTAATCATGTTAGAAATTATTCGCACATGAAAATATCTGAGGTGCGAGACTCGGGATTTGAACCCGCGTCACTCGGTTTCTCAAGCGAACGCGTTACCACTGGGCTACCACTGCCTATTAAAAGACATACTAGATCCTATTTATATAAAAGACCATCTCTATTAATTAGATTTTCTATATATATATCGGACCACCATATAATTTTCTTTGATATAAAACATACTATTTACATACTTTTTAGCACTTCAAAGTCGGTTGATATATTAATTAAAGCTTAAAAAAAAGTAATATATATGCTATATTGATATCTCGTTTTTTTCTAATAACAAATTTTAAGGAGGGCTACCGCGCTTAAATTCGCCGCGAGAGGGAGCTAGTGTAGGGTGAGGTCTCTAGAAATGTCAAATTGTACTGAACATATACTGTTTGCAAGCTTTTTATCGCGGATTTTCACTAATATTTACAACTAGCAGAACTCGCGGCTTCGCTCGCGATCAAACTACGAAAAATACGAAATTTTATACAAATATGTCCAAGGAAAAAGTTTCATACAAATTTTTATCCCCTATTTCACCCCCTTGGGGATTGAATTTTGTAAAATCCTTCCTTAGTGGATGCCTTGGTCATATGAGGAATACGTGTGCGAAATTTTAAATTTCTAGCCTTAAGGGTTTGGCCTGTGCGTTGACACATCAGTCAATCACTTTTGCCTTTTATGTAATAAGATTATTGTAAAGATTGTGCCATTCGTGATTAATTATGGCAGACTCGATACAGCACAATAAATCTTATTAGTTTAAAAGAACAGCTAAGAAAAGTCAATATTTTATTTACTTGGTTATAATTAATTATTTAAAATCCTAAAAGAACTGTTTTCGCGCTAACAATAATTATTATTATATTAAATTTATTGGGCCTGCCGTATTTACAAAATACTTTTCAACGATAACGATAGGACTTCACTCGTCAGTGGCGCCAATTGTTGCCACTAGAAACGATAGCCCTCATTGGCTCGTCTTAATCTAGAAGTGGGAACTAAATCATTGGCCATTTCAAATGCAGGCCTTCGATTTAATAGACGGCGTAAACTCGTTACATGCAATAACGCGTCCAGACAATATTTCTCAAGGAAATTGAACTGCTTTGAATAATACTCGAAATAAAGCCTTATAAAGTTAAATCAGAATAGATGTCTCATAATATTTGTATGTTGACGTAAGTACATATTCGTACACTTTTGTAAAATTGTGAGTAGGCACTGTCTATAACAAGTATATAACGCCTTTGAGATGTCTAAAACCTTAGTCTCTCCTGTGAACATGATTGCTGTAAACCATCGGTCGGCAACCCGCGGCCCGTGACTGTTTTATAAAGAAAAGTTTTTATGTTTTTTAAGTATTTTGAATTTGTAATTACCGAAAAAATGAAAATGTTCCTCGTCTCATAGATAAGCATTTAAGAGTCATTTTAGGAATTGTTACATTGAATGTTGTAGGAGATATATTTTGTGGTACATCCTGCCTTGCCGACCGCTGCTGTAAACCATTCGAAACGTCTGGAACCAAAAATCAAAATAAATCAGCGATATAATCCGATAAGATAGTTTTATTTAAAATGTCAAATATTCGCGTAAATATAAAAAAGTATTAAAATTCAAACATATTATTTGTGATGTATACATATGTCTACATTTATATCGAAATAATTATTAAACTTTACTTTGCATCAACTTCGAAAATCTGATTAGGTTTCTTCAGATAACTTCAGTCAATGAAAACCCCCGTTCACTTATTTTTTTATTTTTTAGTTTGTAGATAGTTTTTATTTTTTTTTTTTTTTGTGTATGGTTCAAGAATGTATTTAGTTTAGTAAATAATTACCAAATAACTTTAATCAAAATCATCTCAATTATTATGAATGTAAAAGCTTGTGTGGTTTTTTTCATGCGACGGCACTACTGTTTTATTGGAATTCAGATTTGAGATAGCTTTCATTCTGGATTAATCCATGAATTTTTTATCAACACGCTTTTATCTAAATCATCAAACAAGAGGAGTCGCAGGTAAAAAGTAGTTTTCTATAATACATCCTTTTTACTCGAATATTCGTCATTTTAAATAAAACTATCTTTTCGGATTTTTTTGCGGATTTATTTTGATTTTGGGGTCCTTTGTTCAAATGTCATATATGAATGTCTGTAATAATGTCCCTCTGACCGATTTCGGTCACGACGGCCAATCTCATGGAGACTAACTCGATGCACAGGAGATATTATAGTGCACAAATGTACGCGTAGACACAAGTACACACCATCTATTCTTTTTGCTCTTAAAGTCCGATGGGACGATACTTTAACACGACCGATGAAAGTTAAGACGCAAAACCTACGGCTTTACTTTCTTTTCGAGGCACGGGGTTGCAACACCGCCAATTTCCCAACTCTGGGCTACTACGGAGAATATCTTAACAGAAAAACTTAGTAATTAAACTTAGCCCAACCCGGTATTCAAACCCAGGACCTCCGGATCTGTAACCATGCATGCTAGCCACTAGACCACCGAGGTAGTTAACCGTCAGTAACAACTATATAATGACCTTTGAACGTCTAAAACCTTAGTCTCTCCCGTGAACATGATTACCATAAAGCATTCGAAACGTCAAGAAACAATGATCAAAATAAATCTACGAAAAAACAATTCGTTTTACTTAGTTTTCAATATAATATTTACGCCTGTTTAAAAAAAAATACATAGAATTATATTCTTTATTGCACTTTAAATGCGATACAGAAAAAAAAAACAACAATAAACATAGTTCACAAAGGTGGACTTATCTCTAAAAGAGATCTCTTCCAGTCAACCTCAGGATGTGGAAGAAGATGTCAGCGGGCAATATAGTGCAAAAAAAAAAAAAAAAAGTAAAATAAAAGTAATGATAACATATACATAATATATTACTGATAAAAGTATATAATACTACACATATATAATACTTAATGTAAAGATTCTACTTATACATACATATATACATATACACATACATATACATATACATATACATATACATACACATATATAATATATAAAATATGAAAACAGAAAAAGGTGCTGATTAATACTTGTCTATGTTTGTGCTAATAAATAGTCTTTTAATTTACGTTTGAAGATATGGATAGATGGGCTCTCGTGGATGGTTTTGGGTAGTTGGTTCCATAGTACTGCGGCATGGACAGAAAAAGAATTTTGTTGGAATTTCGTGTTGCTCCTGGGAATGTCAAGCATATAAGCAACGCAAGACCTCCTGGAACGTGTTGGGATTGGTAGAAAGTTAAAACGGGAACGAAGGTAGGGAGGGAAATTTTGATTTTTAAGGATATTATAAAGGAATGATAGGATGTGCATATTACGGCGAAGACGGATGGGGAGCCACTTCAGTTGAGCACGAAAGTCAGAGATGTGGTCATATTTCCGCAAGCCAAAGATAAATCGTATGGCGAGATTCTGAAGACGCTCCAGTTTATTAAGTAGCTCCTCTGTCACATCCAGGTAGCAAACGTCGGCGTAGTCGAGAATGGGTAATAGGATGGATTGCGCTAACATAACTTTGGTTTTGAATGGGAGAAAGTATTGGAGACGCTTGAGAGAATGAAAAGAAAAATGCATACGTTTACTTAGTTCATTAATATGAGGTGCCCAAGACATGTTACAGTCAATGATGAGACCTAAATTTCTCACCTTATCCGAGTAACGTATAGGCACTCCAGAATACAGAATTTCAGGTACTAAGGTCCAGTCAATTTTACTTCGTAGTCTGCTGCTACCAATAATTATAGATTGCGATTTCTTGGGGTTTACTAATAGACCGAAAGATTCAGCCCAATTTTGGATCGCAGCTAAATCATCGTTCAAAGCCGTAACAGCCTCGGGCAACTCAATCAAATTACAGTGTCGGTATATCTGCAAGTCGTCTGCATACAAATGGTAGGGAGAAGAAATGACATGTGAGATATTATTAATGAAAATAGAAAAAAGTAGTGGGGAAAGTACGCCGCCTTGGGGAACACCAGCTGTAAGATCCAACCATGACGAAAAGTTATCATTGGCTGTCACACGCTGCCGGCGCCCGAAAAGATATGATTGGAACCAATTTATTACCTCAGGGGACATATTAACAGTACGTAAAGTGCCAAGAAGTATGTCGAAATCAACAGAGCTGAACGCGCTACTGAAATCAAGCAGAACCATTACAGTGAGCTTGGTGTTGTCCATGGCGAACCGAATGTCCTCCGTGATGTTCAGCAGCGCGCCAACAGTGCTGTGAAAAGGACGAAAGCCTGACTGGAAGGGACATAACAAATTATTCGAGGTGAGGTAAGTGTAAAGTTGGCTGTTAACGATAGATTCTAGGACTTTGGAGAGGATAGGAAGAATTGATATAGGGCGAAATTGGGTAGGGCAGGTAGGATTAGAGGATTTAGGTAATGGGATGATGAAGGCATTCTTCCACAGTGAAGGAAAAACATTGCAGGATAGTGAAAAATTAATAATGTGAGTGATCACTGGTGCTATGTCCTCCAACACGGGAAGTATCATATATAGACTAAGATTGTCACTTCCAATGGCTTTCGTCGATATAGACCGGACACACTTCTTGACAATGTCTTCAGAGACAGATTTAAATGAGAAAGGGAGAAAGTCTGGTGGGACAATGTGAGATAAATATTTAAGGGTATCGGATTTCACTTGAGGGTTTAAAATTATAGGTGAAGTTGCAAAATGAGAATTTAGTGTATTAAGATCCTCTGATACCTCGTGGGTATCCGAAGTTTTGCCCACGCCAAGCGACTCTAAGAATCTCCAAACTTGCGCTTGGCAAAGATCCTGAATAGTGGAGTGAATATAGCGACGCTTAGCATCCCTACACATTCTGTTGCAGATGTTGCGAAGTTTCTTGTATGCATTAAGATTTTCTTGAGATGGATATTTTTTGTTTTTAACTTTGGCCCTGTCACGTTTAGCCATAGTCCTTTTGATGACTGGCGTTAACCATGGGGCAGGAGCATGTTTCATTCTAACTGGCCTAACAGGAGCATGGACATCATATAAATTAATCAGTTCGGTAGTTAGTGATTTAACCATACAGTCAATATTAGTGGAAGACAATACAGACGACCAATCTATGTTCCTAACATCCTCCCTTAAGCGTTCCAGATCCATATGCTTAAAATTGCGCTGGAAAACTATTTTGCCTCTAACTTTGGGAGGTCGCAATTTATATGCAAGGTAGATTAAATCGTGATGAGAAAAAGGGGCAGTCAACTGACCATGAGAAATTACAAAATTGGGGTTAGAGACGAACATGACATCAATAAGAGATGGCCTACAATTTGGAAAGTAGTGAGTGGGGAAAGTAACTGGAAGAACGTGCAAGTTGTATGACTTCATGAGCGCGTTCAACATCTGTGTTCTCGTATCATTTTTCAGGAGGCACGTGTTTAAATCACCCATGCAGATTACATGATCGTAATCAGGCAAGAGATTCTCAAATACGTCTTCCAAGTTACTAAAATAGTTAATTTGGTCATTCGGACAGTAAAGAACGCCGATAAGAATTTTTTTATGTTTTAAAACTATTTTTATAAAAAGGTATTCAAGATGACCAGTGGGTTGAGAGAGGGAGCAACTGACAACACTGGCAGGAATGTTGCAGCGGAGGTAAATGCCAACGCCGCCACCGCCCCGTTCGGTGCGGTCATTACGAAATAGTTTATAACCAGGGAGAGAACAACTAGAAGAAGGAAAGGATGGCTTTAACCAGGTTTCAGATATTAGAATACAATCAACTTCGCCGGCGCTGAAAGATGTGAGAAGATCGTTATAGTGAGCAGGTACGCTCTGCGCGTTAATATGCACCAAGGAGAAGGATGAGCCAGCAACAAAAATCTTTGACAATTTATCATTCAGCGGTTCTGAGTCAGAAAGCGACGTATGACTCTCAGCACTATCATACTCGCTGGAAGAGCAGGAAAAATATTCATTATCAATCATTATTATATAATAAACAAGTAGTAGTAAACATTATTATATAATAAACAATACATAAAAGGGTTTATAATGTTGTTGACATCATACAGGATATTACAAATAATATCGATGTCCGTTAAACTAATAATAGTCTATAGAAACGATAAATAACTATGCAGCAGAATTGTTAAAGGGAAACTAACAATTTTCGTTTCAAGAGACGCGTATATCACCGCAATTAATAACAGTTTCTAAGGCAAATGTACCCCTTAAGTATAAAATAGGGAACACACTCGCGAAATACCTTATTATATTATACTAGCGGCTCACACTTGCTTCGCTCGGGTTCGCCTCTAGACAGAAAAAACGAATCTATCCCACGGGAACCGTATATTTTTCAGGGATAAAAAGTAGCCTATTTGTTATTCTGATGTATGAACTATATTATTGTAAAGTTTCATTAAAATCCAATCAGTCGTTTTTGTGTATTAAGCTGTAAAAGTTACTATAGTTTTTTAACTATCCCATGGGAACTCTTTAATTTTCCGGGATAAAAAGTATCTAAGATGTTAACCGGGAATATAAGGTACCACTATACAAAATTTAATTTGGATCAAATTTTGTATTTAGATAAAGTTTTGCTTTTTAAATTTATTTATATATGTGACTTTTCTAAAAAACGCATATTTTATAGGAAAAAAAAACCTAGGTATTTTAACTAAACATTTAAATGAGCTTGAGCCTAACAAAGTAGACTAAGTATTAGACTTAATATCCGGTGAAAATAAACTTTTGATTGGTTTTAAAAAGGAACTTTCTTAATAATAATGTAATATTTTTTTATAAAATGTCGTCTATTTTACAAAAAATATTTAGATTTTATTTATTTTTTTGAAAGAATATGCTTATTACGACATCTAAAGCAAATACATTGTTTTTATTTTAATAAAATTAAATTATTTTAAAGTGAAAATTTTCAAATTTTAGTAACTATGCTTAAAAATTGGAGGGAGGGATACATTCTGCGCTGCAAAGTGTCGCAAACAACACTTAAGTTTCATATTTCAAAAGCAGAAGTTTAAAATGAAAAATAGTTTATGAAATTTTCACCTACCTTTTAAAGTGCTTTCAACATGTAAAAATTAAATTATCGCTTCTTAAAACCTTTTCAAAGCTTTGAAATATCAAAGAATAGTATTATGACTACAAAGACCGTATTAATTTTTAAGTAGATTGAAAATTATATATAAAAAGTGACTGTTATTCCAGTTGTATTCAGCCCTTTTTAGCGTCCCACTGCTGGGCACGGGCCTCCCTTCAATACGAGGGGGATCAGGCCATAGTCCACCACGCTGGCCAAGTGCGGGTTGACAGACTTCACATGTCTTTCGAAAACTTGCTAGGTTCTCTCAGACATGCAGGTTTCCTCACGATGTTTTCCTTCACCGTAAGGCAAGTAGTAATCATGTCAGAAAAAATTCGCGCGTGAAAATATCAGAGGTGCGAGACCCGGGATTTGAACCCGCTTACTCGGTTTCCCAAGCGAGCGCGTTACCGCTGGGCTACCACTGCCTATCCCAGTTACTGTACGACTAATATATAATTATTGGTCCAGATACTTTATTTTGTTTTTTTTTTTAAGTTTACAACATCTGCATAAAATATTATTTATTTGTAAGTTTTAATTTTCAATAATGTGACAGACCAGACTAGGATAACTTAAGCTTAAGGTTTTAAAACGTATCTAAAGTTATGGCCCAATAACTTTATTTAAAACTATAAATATCTAAATAAACATAAAAAAAAAACAAATCTATCCCACGGGAACCGTACATTTTTCTGAAATAAAAAGTAGCCTATTTGTTATTCTGATGTATGGACTATATTATTGTAAAGTTTCATTAAAATCCAATCAGTCGTTTTTGTGTACTAAGCTGTAAAAGTTACTATAGTTTTTTAACTATCCCACGGGAACCCTTTAATTTTCCGGGATGAAAAGTATTTAAGATGTGAACCGGGAATAAAGATACCAACATACAAAATTTCATTTAAACAGGTCCAACAATTTTGGAGATTAGCCCGTACAAACAGACAGAGAAACAAAAAAAAATGAAAAAATCTGGATTTGTTCTATTACTCTTCTTACATCCCCCTGACTGCGTTTTTTGCCTTTTTTTTTCTATGTACAGACATTCGACCTCTACAGTGTTATTATATGTATAAATGTCGCTTTGCTTAAATGAGAAAATATTATGTGAACTTACATATTAATAAACGTAAAAATCTATCACACCCCTTATTTTACATGTCGGTTATTCATTGATATACACACAGTCTTAGTAAGTAATCTTAGCAAATTATACTTGACACAAACAGAGGTGTAGCCGCTTACGTCTGCTGTAATTGCGAAGAGACAATTTATGTCGAGCGGCTTTGGATCGTATTGACGACTTTACGACGCCGATTATGTTTGTATACAATGTACGATATAGAGATTGCTTTAAGCGTTTGCTATGGAATTATTTTACAACAAATACGTAAGAGTCATTTTCTATTTTTATCATTTTCTTACATGATTACTACTTGCCTTACGGTGGAAGAAAACATCATGAGGAAACCTGCATGTCTGAGAGAACCTAGCAAGTTTTCGAAAGACATGTGAAGTTCGCCAAGACTCACGTGGCCAGTGCGGTGGACTATGGCCAGATCCTATGGCCTGAAAAAAATTAAGTCTGTATGCCCATTGCCATATGTCACTGGCAATTTAATGAGGTAACTTTAGAAAATAAATATATTATATTTATTTTAAATAGAAAGAATCAAATTACGTTAATAATCAAATTAGAAAGTGGTATTGTAGTGTATTTAACTGCGGTGTTTTTATTTTAGTGCCGCAAAAATAACGTAATTTTTCTTCATAATTAAGAAACATTATGAAATAGAAACTTAATTATTTTCAGTTACTACGTTGTCAGGTCTGATCTGTGTACAACAGCAGGTCTAGAAGCTCTGGGTTTGACTCCCAAGTCAGGCCTAGCTATACTTTTAACGTTATAGTATAATTAGATATCTCTAATAGGTATCCGGGCTGTTACAGATAATTGCCTGAAAAAATCCGTTATATTTAACCCCGGCCCGGAGAAAAAGAAATCATATTTAATTAACTATTGTAACTGAACTCTAGTCTTTAAATTGATATTTTGTTAAGGGGTTAAATATTTAATTATACATAATGTCCTCCCGACTTATTCTAGCCACAATGGCCAATATCATTGAGAGCATCCAACTGCGCAGGAGATATTATAGTGCACAAGTATACGCGCAGACACAACGTGCACTCTCTGTTCCTGTCATTCTCATACTCCGGTGGGACGACACGAGACACGATCGGTGAGAGTTAAGGCGCAGGACCGACGGCTTTACGTGCTCTCCGAGACACGGGTGTAAAACACCGCCAAATTCACAACTCCTGGCTGTTACTGAGGCTTACTATCCAGAAAGACTCAATAACTAAACTTGGCCCGAACCGGGACTCGAACCCAGGACCTCCGGGTGCGCAGCCGTACATGCTAGCCTTTACACCACTGAGGTATTTAAAATGAATTAGTATATTTAATTATACCATAACGTTAAAAGTATTATCATAATGCTCACGGCGTCATTATTATAAAGCTTGTATACAAAGGAGCTTAAGCGTTCTAACACCAGCTTGTTGTTCTTCCCTCACAACTTTACTGACTATGTTGTATAAACCAAACATTTTCTTAAATCTTGTTATATGTTACGATTAAGTATAAAATTATTTGAAACAAACGTGTTTAAATATGAAAAAAAATATAATACTATAACGTAATAAACATCAAGGCAGTAGTAGCCCAGTGGTAGCGCGCTCGCTTGAGAAACCAAGTGAAGCGGGTTCAAATCCCGAGTCTCGCATCTCTGATATTTTCATGTGCGAATCATTTCTAACATGATTGCCTTACGGTGAAGGAAAACATCGTGAGTAAACCTGCATGTCTGAGAGAACCTAGCAAGTTTTCGAAAGACATGTGAAGTCCGTCAACCCGTACTTGGACAGCATGGTGGACTATAGCTTAATCCCCTTCGTACAGAAGGGACGCCCGTGCCCAGCAGTGGGACGTTAAAAAGGGCTGAATACACAATAAATATCAAACTAGCTTACCTTAGTTTGCTTGGGTGCGTTCCTAGGCGCCTTTATCCGACTACCATTAAAAAAAGTACCATTAACAAAGAAAGCAGTGATAGGCTAGTAAACGCTCGCTTGGAAAACCAAGTGAAGCGGGTTCAAATCCCGGATCTCACACCTCAACTATTTGTGTGTGTGGATACGGCGATATGGTGAGAACGTACATATCTGAGAGAACCTAGCAAATTTTCGAACGAATATAAAGTCCGCCCTGCACTTGACCCGCTTGGTGGGTCATGGCCTGATCCCCCTACTATTTAGAGGAGGCTGTGGGGCCTTTTAAAGGCTAAAAATATTACAATTGCGAAGGTTTGTATGTGTGTATGTATGTATTTGTGTGAATGTGTAAATTTTATTACGTACTATTTCACGCTGAAAATTAATTCACTGATAAATATATGTACATATATATGTGGAGTAATACATTTTACAACTAAAATTAAGTAAAAGAAAGAGGCAAAGTTAAAAGGCAAACTTAATAAGACCATCAAACACTAATATCTATAAAAACGATCTCAAGCAGATGTAAATGAGGACTGAAAAATAACATTCCAGGCACTTTCCAAGTCGTTAACGAATAAACTACTTTACTTAATTACGGGCCAATAGGCGTGGAGTGTTCATACAATATTTATACTGAATTGTCTTAATGCTTTTACTTCAATTTGGAAACTTGATTAATGAAATATAAATTTGTTTATTTATTCTAATTAACTTAAACTGTATTGTATTGTAATCAGCCATTTTCAGCGTCCCACTGCTGAGGGTGGGTCTCCTTGCAATACGAGGGATATCAGGCCATAATCCACCACGCTGGACAAGTGTGGGTTGGCGGACTTCACATGTCTTTCGAAAACTTGCTAGGTTTTCTCAGACATGCAGATTTCTTCACGATGTTTTCCTTCACCGTAAGCCAAGTGGTAATCATGTTAGAAACGATTCGCACAAGATAATATCAGAGGTGCGAGACCCGGGATTTGAACCCGCTTCACTCGATTTCTCAAGCGAGCGCTATACCACTGCACTGCTTGATAGCAAGACAAAATGAAATACAAAGTTCTGTTGGTACAATTTATGCGACTTGCGACTGAGTCTAAGAAGTAAGTGTAACCAAAATAATAACAAATAACCCAAACTCCGTGCCAAGCAGCGCTTAAGTAAAATTTTGTTTTACGACCAGTGAAACTGGGGCTTAAAAGCAACTTAATTTTTAATGTGCCTTCATTATTGCAAATTGTTTCTGTGGGCCCATTGATATAAAAAAAACTCAGTACACAATTAGCGTCTCAAAAATGTCCCCAAAATTCGAAATTAAATTGCGTTTTTTTTTTTAAATCTTTTTTGTTCATTGCTTTTCGGATGACAAAATTAAAACGCACGCTGTTTCGTGAAAAGTACTTTATGTGGTGTGCGTATGGTCGAATTTGTGTTTAGACAATTATTAACGAAAAAATATTATGTATATATACAACTTCCCTATTTGAATCGGATATTATTCAATTTTTCATTGGTTTTAATTTTTTTCGTGGGACCATTTTTTTTTCTAAAATAAAAGTGGCCTAAATTACTTCTTATTACATCAGCTATCTGCCAATGAAAGTCCCGTCAAAATCGGTCCAGCCATTTCAGAAATTAGTCAGAACAAACAGACAGACAAAAATTGTAAAAAATGTTGTTTTGGTATATGTACCATGTATACATCCATTTGCATTTAGTACAATGCGGTTATTTTAATATTACAAACAGACACTCCAATTTTATTTATCTGTATCGATAACTTTCAATTTTTGAATTTTATACTTTGGTTTGACTTAACGTCACATGTCAATGTCACTTTTTGAAGAGATTTTTGTTAGAAAATGTATATCTATGTTTTTATATATCAACTAGCGACTCACCCTCGCTTCGCTCGGGTTCGTCCCTAGCTTGCATTAAATCACGATTGATCAGTTTTCGACCGGAGAGGAAAAATGATTAAATTACTAAAATGGCTATTAAAAAATAAGGGTTGATCGTAGAAGGGTGAAAATTGAGGATTGTATGTATTTTTGTATGTTGTATCATAAAAAAATAGAAATTAAAAATTTTGTCTAAAAAATAAAAAAAAAATTTTAGGGGTGGACTACCCCTAACATTTAGGGGGATGAAAAATAGATGTTGGCCGATTCTCATAGATACCGGATAAGCACAAAAAATTTCATCAAAATCGGTCAAGCCGTTTCGGAGGAGTATGGCAACGAAAACTGTGACACGAGAATTTTATATATTAGATGAAATTACCCAATCTCTGTGCCAAGCAGCACTTAAGTAAAATTTTGTTTTACGATCAGTGAAACCGTATCTTAAAAGAAACTTAATTTTTAATGTGCTTTCATTATTGCAAATTGTTGCTGTGGACTGTTTATTTTTACTTGCAATTACAACTCTGATGTTTAAAGTATTTGTCAGTATGGTATATATTCTGCGGTATTAACGGTTATGGGTTCAAACCCGTTCATGGCAAATATTTGTTAGTACGTACATATATGCTTACCCTTTTATGTGAAACTAGCGGCTTACCCTCGCTTCGCTCGGGTGCGTTTTAATTTTTTTGACGAAACCCTATTTTTTTTTTCTAAAATAAGAGTAGCCTAAGTTACTCCTTATTATATCATTTATCTGGCAGTGAAAGTATCGTAAAAATTGATCCGGACGTTTTAGAGATTAGCCGGAACAAACAGACAGACAGACAGACAAAAATTTTAAAAATAGTGTTTTTAATACTTTCTTAGATTTACGCGAATATTTGACATTTAAATAAAACTATCTTTTCGGATTTTTTCGCGGATTTATTTTGATTTTTGGTTCCCGACGTTTCGATTGCTTTACAGCAACACCTGTGACGAGCAACACCTGGCCGGAGAGCTGCAACATGTCAAGCAAGTTCTGCGAGACAACAAGCTGCAAGTGCCGCGCCTACGTCACAGGGACCGAGTGAAACCAGCCACAGTCGAGCGCGTCCCTGCAGTCCTACCTTACATGAGAGGAGTCACTGACAAGATTGGCTACATCCTAAAGCGAGCTTCAATTAAAACTTACTTCAAGCCGCCAAAGAAAATAAGTCAATTCTTACCACCTGTCAAGTGCCACATCCCTCTACAAGATGCAGGAGTTTACAAGCTTGATTGTGATTGTGGACTCTCTTACATCGGACAAACAAAGCGATCCATTAGAACTCGGGTCAAGGAACACATAGCTGATGTGAAACACCGTCGTAATACAACATCTGCTGTCTGCAAACATAGTCAGGACCGCCCAAGCCATTATATTCGCTTCGATAGACCCCAAATCCTCGCGAAAGAAAACAGATATCGCCCTAGAATGATTCGGGAAGCCATAGAAATTAAAAAACATCCAAATTTCAATAGGGAAGATGGCTGGGAACTACCATCGTCATGGGATCCTGTCATTAATATAATAAAATCAAATAATATATCTAAACAAAACAGACAGTTAGATGTAGTAAGTTCTTACTGTGCGGATCAAAATAATAGTAATTTAAATTAGTATTCAAATTAATATTTCAAATTAATATTTTCATTTGCAAATAGTAATTCTTAATTAATTTTAATTTTTTAAATTACGTTTAGAATAATAATGTGGCTTAAATAATTAATAGTTTCTTTATAGTTATAAATATAATAATGGCAACACTAAATATAGATTATTAATCAATAAATTTTCTAAAAAATTGTAATAATTATAATAATAAAGCTAAAATTATATAAATAATATAAAATTATATAAATATAAAAGTAATTAAAATTATAAAAATGTTTTAAAATTAAAATTAACAAATATTGTAAGGTACTTTGGTGCCAATTTTCAAGTTTTTTGAATTCATTTTGTTATTTGTGGGTAGGCTGTCTGTAACAACTATATAATACCTTTGAGACATCTAACACCTTAGTCTCTCCCGTGACCATGATTGCTGTAAAGCAATCGAAACGTCGGGAACCAAAAATCAAAATAAATCCGCGAAAAAATCCGAAAAGATATTTTTATTTAAATGTTTAATAGTGTTTTTCTTATAAGCACCGTATGCAATTCTATACGCATCTAATATAAAGCTGTTATTTTGACATTACAAACAGACACTTCAATTTTATTTATCTGTATAGATAAATAAATTTGCAATTATGTACAGACGTAGACATAAACTATGTTTAATATATATAAAACTACGCGATTTACATAGAAGAACAGCGAGGTATTTATACAACCTGATAAAATTTCTTCCGAGGTCGCCGAGACTGGAAGTTTTTTGCTGATTAAAATAAAAAGTCTAGTTCCCATCTGCTTGGTCGGTCTAAAGACATTTTCCAATGCTTTTATTTCCAGCGTTTCGAGATATTCTGTAATATGGTTAAAACGTATATATGTTATGTCATGTATGACGACACGTTTGGATCAGTTTGTAGTGACCCTACTTGTTGTGCCAGTAGTCGCGGGTTCGAGTCCCGCTGGGGGCATTCATTTGTGTGATGAGCACAAATGCTTGTACTCCAGTCATGGGTGTATATATTTATAATATGTATGTATTTAAAGTTATATATGTGTAGTATATCAACTATCTGGTATCCATAACACAAGCCTCGTAGCTTACCATGGAACTAGATGGTGCTGTGTGGTAATGTCCCAACATATTTATTTATTATATTATTTGTATCGATACAGCAATTAGAAAAAGGTTAAAATTGATTTCTAAAATCGATTACTTAGTAAGAAGGGGAGCTATTCAAAGAGTGAAATAGAAAATTCTCAGAATCGACATAACGTATTTTCTATACATTTAGTTAGTAATTTAAATAAATTAGAGCAGCAACTGCATCAAAGTAAACCAATCAGAATTTCTTCCAACGATAAAGGCTTAATGGATTTCTCTTATTGCCAAAATTCGAATCGTAAACGTGAGGCGTTAGCCTAATCGATTCCCAGTGGAACGATTGGAATTTCCGTCCATTAGAGATCTGTTCCTTATTTATATTTGCACTTTGTGACGAAAGTTCTCTTTCTTTATAGACTTCAAAAAGGGTGGTACTGAATTCTGGTGTATATTTTCTTTGTATTTATATTATTCGTTACTCGTTTATACCAGTATATATGTAAATGAATAATAATAGTAATTTTGACCTTCATAACTTCTCACTACTGGATACAGGGCAGAGACTTCCTTTCATCAATTTTACGCCTTTACGCCATAGACCAACACGCTGGCCAAGTGCGAGTAGCGGGCTCCTTATATCTCTTACAAATTGGTTGGGATCCCTCAGACAGGCAGAATTCCTTACGATATTTTGTCTTAATAGTACGGTGAGTAGTTATCATGTTGAAAACGATTTGCACATGAAAACACAAAATTTGTACCGCACTTGGTTTTCGAAGCGAGTTAGAGTTAGGGGTAACCTAAGGGTGAAGAAACTACTTCTTCTTTTTTACTTTGATTTTAAAGCCGGTGCGCTTTATATGAATATATGAATAAAAAAAATCAGTCTGTGATTTCATTACAGATATTAAGACTGTTCATTTGTTTGCGTCCACTAAACTCCAGAACCGATTTTAGCAAGACTTACTGAAAAAAGTATTCATCATAGCACACAAGCAGAGCCGCAGCTAGCTAGTTTTTACTATAACCCTGCAACGATAATATATCTTGAAGTTTTCATAGCATTTCACAACAATACGTAATTTTTTGTGATTTTTTTACTTACCCCCAAGACACATGGAAAACAATTTAAAAGCACTTTTCATATTGACTTTAATACTCTAGAAGTTCTTCTACTGCAGCGATGGTTAAAGTATGAACAAGCATCTATCACCTCCGCCACACTGTAAAGTAACATTAAAGTATTAGAGTGTTTATTTTAACTAACTTCAATACAAAAACGTTCTCATTTCGCTCGTGCTTCACTTTTCTGACACAAATTTTTAAGATACAATAGACTTATATCCTAGATGGATGAACTGTTGTATCGAAGTAAAGACTAATGGATTTCTTCGGCCTTCGTTAATTATTTTCATGTAAATAAATGTAAAAAAACTAAAAAGAACACACACTTTTAACCAACTATAATGTATGAGACTTGTCAAAACAAAGCAAAGGAGCCCAAACTCGAAGGTCTTAAGAGTAGCCGTTGAAGAGTCCTGCTATCCACCTCCTGAACACATAGTATCCATATTCAATTATACTGTTGTTTAAAAAAATAAGTTAAAATCGACTCCCAAAGTTTTGTAACACATGATGTCTTTAATTATCTAATCACAAGTGAATAAAAGCGTGTTACAAAATCAAATGTGTGACAATGAGAAAAACAAACATACATTCACATTTATAATATTACTAGCGACTCACCCTCGCTTCGCTCGGGTTCGTTCCTAGGTTGATTCCCCATACAAAATTCCTATGTTATTCCCAGGGTCTCAAAATATTTTCTTACCAAATTTCATCTAAATCGGTCCAGTAGTTTCGGAGTCTATTTAGTACAAACAAAAAAAAACAAACAAACAAACAAAAAATCTAATCTTTCCTCATTATAATATATTAGCGACTTACCCTCGCTTCGCTGGGGTTCGCCCGTAGCTTGATTTTCAATACAAAATTTCATCCCCATTTTCACTCCCTTAAGAAATTATTTCCGGAATAAAAACTATCCTATGTCCTTCCTAGGGTCTCAAACTATCTTCTTAATCTAAATCGGTTCAGTAGCTCCAGAGATTACCCTCCTACAACGTCACAAACTGACAAACTTTACCTCTTTATAATATTAGTATAGAAATATTAGTAAACAGCTATAATGCGTCTCAATGGCGGCCATACAAAATAATATATAAGTATAATATATAAGAATAAAAAAACCTCCATTATTACGTATCTTATCTAAACAAAGCAACGACCAAAGTCTAAATCACGCCGGGTAAAAACAGTTATCAGATGGCGCGGTAAAAAATTTGCTCGGCAAAATGAAAGTTTGTCCTCTTTGAAGAAAAGTAATGTCTCAACGGAATCTGTGAGCGTGGAATTTTTATTCGAGTTCTGTAGAAGTGTTAATAGTTGTATACTTTGCAAGAACTACTTCGCAGTCCGTGAAGGAATTTTAAATAAAGCTTTCTCACGACTGCTTGATGCAGTTATCTAATAGAATATAGGATGTTTTTTTTTTTTTTTTATTTAATTTGTTTTTACGTATTCATTTCTATGAAAAATCTAGATTAGATATCTTAAATGTCTATTAATATACATGATAAGTACTAAATTATTGTATTACAGTTTTGTAAATAAATATTATTTCTATAAGACGACATTTTTGACGACATGTATGGTTCAGTTTGTAGTGACCCTACTTGCTGTGTCAGCGGTCGCGGGTTCGAGTCCCGCCGGGGGCATTCATTTGTGTGATGAGCACGAATGTTGGTACTCCAGTCATGGGTGTTTATTTTTATAATATGTATGTATTTAAAGCTATAATATATGTGTAGTGTATCAACTATCCAGTATCCATTACACAAACCTCGTAGCTTACCATGGAACTAGATGATGCTGTGTGTTAATGTTCCAACATATTTATATTTAAGAGCAACTACTGAATTTCTTCAGCTGCGTCTTCTAAGCAGAACTAGTGTCTTGTCTTCCGAAATTGTGGTAGCGTCCATACGAACTGCCTTTACGGTCTGTAATATTTCAGAAGTACACATATTGTTCGCTTATTTCTCCATATTAGTTTTCTCTCGAGATCATTTCTATGAAAACGTATAACTGCGTTTGTATTTAATGACAACAAAGGTCCATCGATTATACGATAAATCCTCAAGTGAATTCAAAAAAGAAGGTACACCATTCGAGTATATGTTTTATTTTGTTTTTTTATGTTTGTTAGTCGAGAGCTTTACCGATTGTATAGCAATTTTCATATTACTTTTTTTAATGAAATTACACAAAAATAATAATAAACTAAAATTTACCTCAAGGTCCCATTTAAATTTCAAGAAAAAAACACTTTTAAAGATGAAATGATTTTAGAGTAATATTTATATCAGTTCAGTTTTTTGCTGCAGGATAATAATATTTTTTTAATAAATAAATGAAGACTATCCATACTAATATTATAAAAGTAAAAGTGTGTTTGTTTGTTTGTTTGTTTGTTTGTTTGTTTGTTTGTTAGTCTTTCTTTCACGTCGAAGCAGAGTGACGGATTTACGTAATTTTTTGTGTAAGGATAGTTGGTACCCAATTTCATCTACTCTTGACTCCTTACATCTAATTCCATCGATAATGAGTAGAAAACGATTCCATAGATGTACAAAAAACCTAAAAACATTGATGAAAGCACTACTAATTTTTGTTTCAATCTTCTCAGTCTTTTGCCTAATAGTCCAGTGCGAGAGGGATCAGGCCATAGTCCACCACGCTGGCCAAGTGCGGATTGGCGGACTTCACATGTCTTTCGAAAACTTGCTAGGTTCTCTCAGACATGCAGGTTTCCTCACGATGTTTTCCTTCACCGTAAGGCAAGTGGTAATCATGTTAGAAATGATTCGCACATGAAAATATCAGAGGTGCAAGACCCGGGATTTGAATCGGCTTCACTCGGTTACCCAAGCGAGCGCGTTACCACTGGGCTACAACTGCCCAATAGTTTAACATAGAGAAATACACGTAGAGTATATATATTCACATATTCATTTTTTTTATTTACTCAAACCTACTTAGCAAAGGAAACAAACAATAAAAGACAATCTAAAACACATTATAATAAAATTCAACCGCTTTACTGCAATAGAAAAAGTTACACGACTTCTAACGTCTGGGCAAATTGCTTTTTTATTTTAATTCAATGGAATGTACACGGAATTAAATCGTAGAGAGGTTTTAACGCTAACTAGTGTGTTTAAAGCAAATATATATTTTAACTTAATTTACAAACGATGAATCGGTTTTAAAAATTGTGGATTTTGTAGAGAATCTCACCCGTATTACACTTTCGCCTTGTTCTAAGCTTTTATATATTACTAGCGACTCACCCTCGCTTCGCTTCGGTTTCGTAACTCGAAAAAACAAATTTATCCCACGGGAACCGTACATTTTTCCGGGATCATATATAGTCTTCCTCAGTTAACGGGCTATCTAATACAAAAAGAATTTTTCAAATCGGATTAGTAGTTCCTGAGATTAGCGCGTTCAATCAAACAAACAAACTCTTCAGCTTTATAATATTAGTATAGATTACTGACTAGTGACTTAACCTCGCTTCGCTCGCTTAGGTGCCAAAAAAGGTGTTCCTCGAGGTTAAAAACTATCTCACACGAGTATAATAGACATTTTTTATTATTTAGGTTTGGTTCATTTATCACTGAACCCTAAAACGCTATACGGTGGAAGATTTTATTTTGATCACGGCACTGATAAAAAGAAGTCGCGAAATTCCCTCTTGAAAGTAAATTAACGCAATTGTCACGTTCTTATACAATAATGGTAATTTCGATTTCTGAACTACGAGTATGATGAAAATTGTAAAGATATCGTCTACTAATGACACAGCATCCCTAAGTACCAGTAGCCTATATGTTACTCCAGATGATAAATCAAATTATAATATACTTTATTCAAATAGACTTTTACAAACACTTTGGAATCGACACTTTTACATTTTTGAAATTTGAATTAAATGTCAGTATGTACGTCCGTGAGAATAATCTATCTGTATATTAAATTACATCCAAATCGGTCCAGCTATTTCGGAGTTAAGTAGTAACAATTATACAGACACAAACTTTCACATCTTCTATCTTCTATATAAATAAAAATGAAAGTTGGTAAGCGCATAACTCAAGAATTGTTGGACCAATTCGCCTAATTTATTTTTTTGTATGTTCCTTAAGGTCCAAGGAAGGTTTTAATAAAGAGAAAAAATGAAAAATTAGCGAAAAAAAATTAAAATTTATATGGTTGACGTACCTAGCGACGAACCAGAGCGAAGCGAGGGTGAATCGCTAGTTTATAATAGTAGCCCGATGTTATTTTACTTATTCATATCCCACCCACGTGCTTTATTTGTAAAAACTATGTTTTCAAGGGTAACCTAGCCTTTATATTGGATTTTTTTCTGTGGACAAAACTCATTTCTTAGTGCTCACTTTGTTATATTAGAAATAGACATTTGTGTAAAATATAATCATTATCTAGATTCTAGACCAAGTTTTTTAGGTTCTACGTAGTATATAGTCTGTCCCAAAATAGATGTATTTTATTAAAAAACTAGCGACTCACTCTCGTTCCACTTGGGTTCGCCCCTAGTTACTTTTCAACGTTTAGTATAGATTTTTCAGAAATGAGATATTCCTGCAGTAAAAAGTATCCTATATGTTGACCCGGATAACCAGCTATCATCATACCAAATTTCATCAAAATCTGTCCAGTGGATTTCTCGTGATGCGTTCCCAGACAGACAGACAGACAGACAAACAGACAAAAATTCTAACAACTATAAAAAAATATTTAATGTACAGATTCGACTCAATTACAATTTTATTATATGTATAAATATAATGGCATTGAAACCTTTCTACAAAATATGCTTTAATTATCTGAAAACAACATAATTGTATCAAAACATCCATAAATTCTATAGAAAAACAGCGTTTCTTTTAAAAACATTTCAGTAAATACTTTCCACGTGTATAAATAAATGGACGTAGACAGTTGACAGTACTATAGTTTTTGCAATTTCCTTCAATACACATAAGGAAAATACTTTTATAAAATTACTAGGAACTCACCCTCACTCCGCTCGGATTCGTCCCTAGTTATGTTTCATCGTTTAGTATAGATTTCTCAAAAATGAGATATTTTCCCGCGGTAAAAACTGTCCTATATGTTGACCCGGATAACCAGCTATCACCATACCAAATTTCATAAAAATCCCTTCAGTGGTTTTTTTGTGATGCGGTAACAGACAGACAGAAAGACAGACAAAAATTCTAAAAACTATAGATTCAGTCTCTGTATCGATAATAATGTCTATTTCAATAAGATTTTCCAACAAATATTTAATGTACAGGTTCGGCTTAGTTACAATTTTCTTATATGTATAGATTAATTTATTTAACCTTCGGCTGAACAAAACACAAGAGGTATTAAAATCCTGGCTATGTGTGTGTTTGTTTGTAAATTTGGATGATCATACAATAATTTGATACTGTTAAGGTAATCTAATGATGAAATCTCGAACTTCGAAGTGGATAGTAGAACTCGTCAATTTCTTTTAGTTAAAAAGCTTACCTACGATAGGTCTGGAAACACGTTTGGCTCAGTTTTTAGTAACCCTACTTGCTGTGCCGGTGGTCGCGGATTTGAGTCCCGCTGGGGACATTCATTTGTGTGATGAGCACGAATGTCTGTACTCCAATCATGGGTGTTTATAAATATTTATAATATAATAAATAAATATGTTGGGACATTAACACACAGCACCATCTAGTTCCAAGGTAAGCTACGAGGCTTGTGTTATGGATACCAGATAGTTGATACACTATTTAGTCCATATATAAATGACCAAAAACAAAATAGTTTTAATTATCTCATCTGTTTGTCAACCAAATTTTGTACTTAGTAGCTATTGACTAGCTTTAATGTCTATATATATGTATATAAAACAAAGTCGTGTTAGTTACACCATTTATAATTCAAGAACGGCTGGACCAATTTTTATGAAATTAGATTTTTTGGATTTCTCTTAGTCCAGAATAGGATAATAAGTATTAAAACATCAGAAAAATTCAAAATAAAATTTATATGGCTAACGCTGGCAAATAACTATTTTAAATATCTATGTAAAACGTACTTAGCGACGAACCCGAGCAAATCGAGGGTGAGCTGCTAATATTTTATATAGATTGGCAAAGGCGAAACAATTCAGTATCTACATTTTTCTCCTCTGTTTGTCAACCAATTTTCTTTTTCTTTCACAAATTTTCAATAATTGTCGAATTTCGCCCACTGGGCTTACAACACTAGTCGTATTTAATTATTTAAATTTAGGATTAGGGTGAATTAATTATTACTTATTCATAGATGCTGAAACTAAATTTAGATAATGATGGGGTGGACTAATATTATCAACATATATTTGTATATATATATATATGGGTTTGAAGGTTTTTGATTAGATCTCCTTCACTTAGTAAAGAAATATCGTGATTTTTATATAGGGATATTTAACGGGACAATGACAAAGTACTTTTAATCTCTGATTATCATTAAATAGTTGTTCCATATAATCAAATAATTTATATTGTGATTTACTTGGCCGAAAAAAATGTACCATTCTCATGTTCCAATTAGAATATTGCGAATCATTATTATTTATTAACTACTGACTCACCCTCGTTCCGCTCGAGTTGGTCCCCAGTTACGTTTTAACGTTTAACATAGATTTCTCAGAGATGAGATATTTTCCCACAATAAAAAGTATCCTATATGTTGACTCGGATAGCCAGCTATCATTATAACAAATTTCATCAAAATCTCTCCAGTGGTCTCTGTATCGTTAAAATGTTTATTTCAATAAGATTTTCCAAAAAAAATTAATGTACAGATTCGGCTTAGTTAGAATTTTTTTATATGTATAGATTAGTACGCGTTGAATATATCTCATAAAATATTGATTCCCACAAGAATACACATGAGTACAAGTTGCTCAACTTCAAAATGGAGGTACTCATCAAAACTCAAGGTGTGTATGTATCCAGCCCTTTTTAACGTCCCGCTGTTGGGCACGGACCTCCCTACAGTACGAAGGAAATTAGGCCATAGTCCACCACGCTGGCCAAGTGCGGGTTGGCGGACTTCACATATCTTGAACTTGCTAGGTTCTCTCAGACATGCAGGTTTCCTCACGATGTTGTCCTTCACCGTTAAAACAAGTGGTAATCATGTTGGAAATGATTCATTCGTACATGAAAATATGAGAGATGCGAGACCCGGGATTTGAACTTGCTTCACTCGGTTTCCCAAGCGAGCGCGTTACCACTGGGCTACCACTGCCTTGACTCAACTTAATAAAAGAAAATGTAATATTTTCCAAGATCTATATACTTTTGTTTAAAGTTTTATATATAAGTCAATTTTTCAGTCTAGACAAATTCTGGACAGTCAGGCGTCTCAGATAAAATTTATGAGAAGATTTACGATTTTAGATCTGAACAGTATACCAGTCTGAAAGATATATTTTTGAAAAATCTTTAAGTAAACTTAGTTTATACAAATGCGTTTTAAACATTTAAACACTGCATGTTTATTATATAAAGTTACTAGAATACAGCTTTGCTTGAATAAATCTTGAAAAGTGATAAATTGTACTTTATATTATACTACTAGCGTCTTACCCTCGCTTCGATTGAGTTCATATTTAGAAAAACAAAAACAAATCTATCCCACGTGAACAGTGCCTTTTTCCGGGATAAAAAGCGGGAAGGACCCTAGGAAGAACATAGGATATTTTTTATTAAGAAAATCATCCCTTAAGGGGGTGAAAATGGGGATGAAAGTTTGTATGGGAAATCAACCTAGAGACGAACCCGAGCGAAGTGAGTCGTTAGTGTGTTATATTGTTCTCTTATTATAACAAGCGGCCAATTCTCACTTCACTTGAGTGCGTTCCTAGATGTCAAACAGTAACTTATAGTGTTACTTAAATCTATACTAATATTATAATGCTGAAGAGTTTGTTTGTTTGTTAGTTTGGTTGAACGCGCTAATCTCAGGAATTACTAATCCGATTTGAAAAATTCTTTTTGCATTAGATAGCCTGTTAACTGAGGAAGGTTATAGGCTATATATCATCCCGGAAAAATGTGCGGTTCCCGTGAGATAGATTTGTTTTTGTCTAGGGACGAACCCGAAGCGAAGCGAGGGTGAGTTACTAGTCATAGTATAATTGGACCAAATCTCATCCAAATCCGTTCAGCTGTTTTTGCGTAAAGTAATAACAACATACACAGATACACATACACATAAAATTATCGCATAGAATTCAGATTAAATAATGATTTGACAGAACAAGTTTTTATAACTCGATAGGTGAATCCCCGAACCGCAATCATACTTTATACCTTTTTATGTTCATCCTTTAAGTTGTAAACGGATTCAGCTGTCGTTATTACCAACATAAAAATACTTACAGAATAACACTTCTATGAACTGGTGACCAAACAATCGAAAAATAAGTTACTCATTTTTGTCATAACAAAAAACGATAACCCTGTATGAACCATCAGGGCTTATGGCGTTTAATATCTAACTTTTATACGCAATATCGGCATTAACCCTGTCATTATCTTAACGGGAGGCTTCATTCCACTGAATTGCCCAGATGGTATTTTGGAGATTGAATTTGCAGGCTAGTTATTACCCCTAATTTGCCTTGATATTTTAACTAATATACCCACATATGGTATATGTGGGTATTATTTATAACGTCAGATTGTACATTATAACATTAAAATACTATTAGTTAAAGTGTAAAGATAGCCTTTGGCTTCTAACGTAGTTTAAAATTAAAAATCATTGATATTTATTTGTGAGGATGCAGAAATGAAATAAAAGATGCTTAAACAAACCGCCTACAAGTCAATAATACTATCGTCTACTCTCTCTCTCTCTCACACACACACTCACACATACACACCTACACACGGTTTCTCATAAAACTTTATCAAAGAGATGCAACACAAACGTCAATATTATAGAACACTAGCGACTCACCCTCGCTACACTCGGGTTCGTCCTTACACTTTAAGGTTGGTATAGATTTCTCAGAGATAAGATATTTTCCCGCAGTAAAAAGCATCCTATACATTGACCTTATAGCTATGGCCATAAAAAAATCATCAAAATCTATCCAGTGATTTTCTCGTGATGTGTTCCCAAACAGACAGACATATAGACAGACAGACAGACAGACAAAAATTCTAAAAACTACAGATTCGGACTCTGTATCGATAATAGACACTATTTCAATAAGATTTTCCAAAAAATATTTAATGTACAGATGCGACTTAGTTAGAATTTTATTATATGTATGTATCGATAAATATTAAAAACATATTCGAATTAATGAAACTTGAACAAAATTTCTTCATTAATTCTTGCAAAAAAAACTCGACTTGGGCTAGTAGTTCCAAAGAAGTTCGTAGTAATGTGTTCAAATAAACAAAAAAATAATCTTCAGCTTTAGCTTTATGTGTGTATATTAGCATAGATGGATTGTACTGGGAGCTGACACTTATTAAATTGTGAATATGCAGTAATAAAATAAAAAGTTTATAAGCAAACATTTTATAATACAAAAATACAAATGTCGATATATAAAAGTATTAAAATCTCCTTTTCTCTCACGTTGTCTCCTGTACATGGCTACAACAAAAAGACACACGACTCCGCCTGAGTCATTTAATTTTGTGAAATTACTCCGCTCTCTTAAGTCATACTATGATTTAAGATCTTCTCTAATCTTCTTTAATAAATAGGCTATAAAACGTTATAGGATTTTTTCAAATCATACCAGTAGATCCAGAGATTAGAGCGTTTAAACAAACAAACTCAAACTCCATTAGCTCGGATTCTACTATATTATATACATAGGTATAAAGAAGTAGATACGTAATTTTTAAATAAAACTATCTTTTGGATTATACTTATGGATTTTTTCGGGAATTCATTTTAATTTTTGGTTCCCGACTTTTCTATTGCTGTAAAGCACCGTGACCATGATTGCTGTAAAGCATTCGAAACGTCAGGAACCAAAAATCAAAATAAATTCACGAAAAAAACCGAAAAGATATTTATATTTAAAATGTCAAATATTCGCGTAAATCTAAGTAAGTATTATAGATACGTACTTTAAAAAATAAAACGCACAGACAGATAGACAGAGATACTTTCGCATTGATAATATTAATATGGATTCATATCAGTATAAATAGTATAAAAAATGTTAGAATTAATTAAACTACAATTAAACTTCACCTTTAATTCTAGTGCATCTATACAGATAAATAAAATTGGAGTGTCTGTTTGTAATATTTAAATAACCGCTTTTTACTAAATGCATAACAACATTATTTTAAATTTTTGGCTGTCTGTCTGTCTGTTTGTTCCGGCTAATCTCTGAAATGGCTGGACCGATTTTGACGGGACTTTCACTGGCAGATAGCTGATGTAATAAGGAGTAACTTAGGCTACTTTTATTTAAAAAAAAATTGGGTCCCATGAAAAAAATTAAAACCAAATTAATTAATTAATTTTGTTTTTGAAGCAACCTAGGGACGAACCCGAGTGAAGCGAGGGTGAGTCGCTAGTCTTATATAAAGTTTCTATGACTAAATATGCTAGGTCACACGCAGCCACTGTGCCAGACGATCGTTAATCACTCTTCTCAATAAACTTAATTTTACAAGATAATAGAAAATCCCGCTCCAATATAATCATTTTCATTGTTTCTAATTTTGCGAACAAAAGCAAAATTAATTTGACGATATTTTTGATAGAACGCTCTGCTTACATTAAATTTAGTTAAGCTTCAAAAATGATTGAATATGACGAATGGGTGGAGATTTATTTGTTTTTTGTATTATTTTTTTAATAAAATACTTTGTTACAATATAACTTACCTACAATTTTTTTACCATTTTTATAGTTAAATATTGCCAGTGGCACCGCGTTCCTAAGAACCGTAGTGTCTTATTATATCTCACTAATATTATAAATGTGAAAGTTTAGATGGATGTTTGGATGTTTGTTACTCAATCACGCCAGAACAGCCGAACGAAGCTGGATGAAATTTGGTACAGAGTCTGGAATAGCACATAGGCTACTTTTTATCCCGGAAAAATGTACGGTTCGTGTGGGATAGATTTGTTTTTGTTTTTCTAGAAGCGAACCCGAGCGAAGCAAGAGTTTGTCAACAGAAAGGCAAAAAAGAATTTATCAAATTGGGCTAGTAATTCCAATGAAGTTCGCAGCCGTATAAAGTATTTATTTGTGACTTTGGCTGATAGGAATGTATTAAAAAAAATTAAAGAGTGCGTGTATGAATGTGTACACGCGCATGAAGTAAAATTTCTGTAGATTATCAGTACTCTTTATGAAATTCAATTTATGTTTTAAATAATTAGGATAGGTGAGATACTAAAAATAACACTTTTTAGGCATATTACAATCATATTTTTATAGAATATCATTTAAGGAAAAGAATATAATATTATATATCATATCACGGTTACCATGGCAACAAACGTACGTACATTTTTTTGTAACGCATTCACCAGCTTACCCCCCAAGTCAAGCGGGCGTAAAGAAGTTTTACTTCAAAAAAAGGACGTGTATATTCATTTGTTTCCCGCGCTTTTTAACTGAGATGTCGGTACCATCTTGTAGTGACTAATCATGAATTGTTTGCAATAGTGTTATTATAAATTATGTAACTCATTATTTAAAAAAGTAACTGTTGAGTTTCTCGCCGGTTCTTCTCAGTAGAACTGCTTTCCGAGCCAGTGGTAGCTTCTACACGGACAGACGTACTGACGATTATAAAAGAAATAGCGACTCACCCTCGCTTCGCTTCAGGTTCCTCCTTAGACAAAAACAAATCTATCCCACGGGAACCGCACATTTTTTCAGGATGATATAATATAGCCTTCCTTAGATAACGGACTATCTAATGCTAAAAGAATTTTTCAAATCGGATCATTAGTTCCTGAGATTAGCGCGTACAACCAAACAAACAAACAAACTCTTTAGCTTTATAAAATTAATATAGATTAGGTTGATGTTAAAAAAGTAGTGAGTATAAGAATATATGCTAGGAATATCTCGAAGTTTTATTAGTGTCATCTTACACAAGCAACAATAATTTAATGACAAAATTGTACACATGTGTAAGTCTTTCCAACTGCTAGTGAAGTTTGCAATCTGGAACAGTAATGAAACTGTAAACTTTTAATTATTTATTTACGATTCAATATAAAAATAAATATGTTTGTGTGTATTTTTATAATATTTTTACACTCTTTTCATAGATATTGTGAACAAAACATAAAAATTGTGTTGTAAAAGTTTTAATATTTCTTTATTCATAGCTTTTTTATGACTATTACTGTTTTAAACATGGGATAAGACAACTTCCACACTTATCACCTCCCTACATTTAGAAACTTAGCTCATTAACTAGGCACTACAAAATTGATAATAAAATTTTAGCAAAAAATTCCAATTAGAAATTTCCGCCCTCCTTTTAAATCAAATCTGTCTTTAGTTGCGTAAAAATAGGACGAACCTACAACACACTTTCGCATTTATGATATTAGTAAATATTATAAAAGAAAAATAAAGACTTTACTGTGCTTTTACATAATCTTATGTATAAGCCCAAGCTAATTTTGTTCTTATCAAAGTAATTTACGTACAATACGCTTCCTATTTGGCTTCCTCAGAGAGGTTCTTAAAATGGGCACTGTAAACCTTTTTGTAGATAAAGTAAAATTATCGTTATTTTTTATAGAATCAGCTGTTTGCGTATTAGTTTCCGTTAAATTCGAATAACCATTTCCAAACGTTTGGTTGTATTCTAAAAAGTTGTCTACAATGGTTGAATTTATTAAAACATTATATAAATTTCCCTTTTCAATAAATCCTTTCACCATCTCCATACTAACATTATTTTGTTTATCTATTTCTTTAGACAAGGTCGTGATCATTTCCCCATAGTTACTTTGATTCGTTATGTTTAAGTTTAAATAGTTATTTGCAATATCTTGAACTGTAAAGCTCATTTTGAGATTTATATCTGTACTATCATGATTAGTATTAACATCATTAGGTACTGAATAATCTGTTGTTTCCATATCTTGTGTAGATGTTGCAGTTTCATCAAACGTTTTAATTATTTTATTTTTATCTATGGTACTAAGAATTAAGTTATCTATAAGAGTTTCTAAAGAAAAATTTGCTATGTCGGTCTTATACAAATATAAAGTTTCCATATTAGCACCAGTATCTTCTCGCTTATTTATAAAACTCTTATACATCGGCACATCTATAACAGATTCTACTTCTGGAACCATTGATATGAAGAACTTCGTTTGTTTTATCCTGTTGTTATGCTTATAGAGACTGTTAAATAGTTTCTTTCCGTGCAGAAAGTGCCTGTTCATTGGCCATCTTGTCCTCGATACGTCTAATCTATCTCTCTTTGCTTTTGAATTCTTCACTTGGTCCCTCAAATTGTATCTCATTTCCAGTTTTGGTAATTTCTTGTATTTTAACACCAGTTCCTTGAAAGGATTTGGAGTATGTACGAGTTCGTTAATTTGTATTGTTAATCCTTTCTCTATAAAAAATATACGTAATTTTAATATACTAGTAAACAGCTATCATTACATTCATACTCTAGCTATATTCAAAAAGTCCTATTAATAACTATTTGTAATTAACATAAGTATATCGCGCTGAAACCTCTTAATGAAACCAGATAAAAGGTACATAAAAGTAAGTATAAATATGGATAAAATGAATCAAATGAGCCCAAATATGACGGTTTTACTAGTATAAAGATAATATCAGCTTCATAGTATGAATTTTCACATAGTTATAAAATTTTAAACGTTTTTAAACTTACCTGACAAAACAAAAATTGTGTTAGAAAAATTAGGTTCAGTCGTTGCTCTGTTTAGTTTCATAAATAAGCCTAAACACAAGACAAAATGTACCAAAATACAAAAAGTAACAATAAATACGCAAAACAAACAAAAAACTAAAACGAATATATAAATATAAATTTGACGACACGTTTGGCTCAGTTTGTAGTGACCCTACTTGCTGCACCAGCGGTCGCGGGTTCGAGTCCCGCTGGGGGCATTCATTTGTGTGATAATCACGAATGTTTGTACTCCAGTCATGAGTGTTTATATTTATAATATTTATATATTTAAAATTATATATGTGTAGTGTATCAACTATCTGGTATCCATAACACAAGCTTCGTAGTTTCCCATGGAACTAGATGGTGCTGTGTGTTAATGTCCCAACATATTTATTTATAAACATATATTATGTATAGTTAAAAGTCAATAAACTAACTCATTTTTAAGCAAACCTACCTGCGGTAATCTTACGGTTAGTCACTTCAAATATATCATCGAAATCCCGTTCTTCGTCAACTAAAAACATTGAAGATTTAGTGGTTCCATATAGAATACGATTGACTGGTTTAGTAGTTGTTCCTTCTATCTTACTGTCTGGTCTTCTTAAACAGCCGTTTGGATAACAATAAGTAGCTTGTTCTAAGCACATTTGTACACAAACACAAATTGGTGGTTGATTATGAAACTCTGTGAAAATTACATTGAAGAATTGTTCTACCCGTGTAGTGTCTTTTGGATTTTCGCATGCATTCGGTTTTGATAAATTCACTAATGGATATTGGTTTTTATATGCTGAAAGTAAAACGTTTAATTATTTAACAAGTACAAACTTTTTTAATATATAGCATTATTATAAAGTAATACCCCAGTTTTATCGATATAAGCTCTTCTCGTACGTCAGTGGAAAAAACGTTTAACTTTACGAAGGAAAGCTTAAAATATTCAGTGTAATGTATTACAAATAATATTATTTTCACTTACTTTTGAATAATTGTAGGAAAATGTTGAAGAAGATGTAAATGCTGCACCTCATAGTGATAAGAATTTTGGGTGCTACTTGTCTAAAATAAACACATAATTTTATTAGCTTCTCTGATTATTTATGTATTTAAACACTATTAGTGATCGCCCAACGATTTGGATTCGGTTTCGGCCAGTTTTGGCCAAAAAATCTAGTTTCGGCTGAAATTAGCAGAAACTTCGGTTGCATCGATTTCGGTTCGTTTCAATTTCGGTTGCAAATCCTGTTTTGGTCGACATTAATTAATACTCAACATACATGGATTTATAAAGGAACAAATAGAACATAAAACTATTTTTCGCGGTTTTATTTAGTATTTTTTTTTTTTTTTGTTAAACCACGAAAAATGTTTTTTTTATTTTAACATGTAACAGTTAAGTTTCAAATTATAACAAACTACAGTAATACCAAACGACGAAAAAATCACGACATATTGCTCGATTGTTACTAGGAGGACGCCACCTAGCAACTAGCAAAAACCAAATTTTCGTATTTTTTAATTATTAATAATTTGTCCTCATCTATATATATATATATATATATATATATATATAAATCTATTGTTTAACCGTTAAAACGTACCTAGGAACGAACCCGAGCGAAGATAGGGTGAGTCGCTAGTTAAATTTTCAACATACAGAAAGTGGCCTATATTTATAACATTATACACAGAAAACAATGGCTCTTGAGTATAAAACATTTAAAATTCTCTGAAAATGTAAACTCCCACTTACTAAATACTTCTTATTCCTAGAAGTAAAAATGTCAAGAATTTATTACGAGGGTGTTTCTTAGAACGATCCGTTTATCAATTTCAGACTGTAGCGGCGAATTCGCGGAAACAGAACTGGCATCCTGTTTGGAAAATATAGAGATTGAATGGGAATTGTTTAAAAAAGACGGTATCCATGTTGCTGGTATCTATACATATTATAATAAAACTGTAGAATTCGAATGTCTGTACGTAGAAAAAGAATGCTATAAACCGAGTCAGGGGGATGTAAGAAGAGAAATAGAACAAATCTAGATTTTTTTTAATTTTTTTGTCTCTGTCTCTGTCTTTGTCTGTTTGTCTATTTTTACAGGCTAATCTCCGAAACTGTTAGACCAATTTAAATGAAATTTTGTATGGTGGTACCTTATATCCCAGGTCAACACCTTAGATACTTTTCATCCCGGAAAATTAAAGATTTCTCGTGGGATAGTAAAAAAACTATAGTAACTTAAACAGCTTATTACACAAAATCTGCTGATCGGATTTTAATGAAACTGTACAATGACATAGTTCTCAGAATAATTAATAGGCTACTTTTTATCCCTGAAAAATGTACAGTTCCCGTGGGATATAGGTGAACCCGAGCGAAGCGAGGATGAGCCACAAGTTGTAAGATAATATTCCCGACCATGTGATATTAGATTGCTGTATTTAATAACTAAGATATGTATGCGACTTCACACGAGTTTTTTTAATTGAATTGCCTCGGTGATCTAGTGGCTAGCATGTACAGCTGCAAAAACCAAGATCCTGGGTTCGAATTCCGGGTCAGGCCGAGTTTAATTACTGTTTTCTGGTAAGATATTTTCAGTAGTAGCCTGAAGTTGAGAAGTTAGCGGTGTTGCACACAAATAAAGCCGTCGGTCCTATGCCTTAACTCTCACCGGTCGTGTCGAAGTATCGTACCATTGGACTTTGAGAGGAAAGAGAGAGTGAAATTGTATCTGCGCGTGCACTTGTGCACTATAATATATTCTGCGCATCTGGCTTATTTCGACATCGATCAGGAAGATATAATTAGTTAGTCAAAATTACTTAATATTCATTATTTAAATGATGCCGCATATAACGTTACCATAAAAATGCATATTAAACTACTATTACGAGTACAAAGTCACTAATTAAATAAAATTATTTGTCTCCAAGACATTTTATCTTTCTTATCTGTACTAATATACTAATCTATACTAATAATATAAAGCTGAAGAATTTGTTTGTTTGTTTGTTTGGTTAAACGCGCTAATCTCAGGAATTATTAATCCGGTTTGATAAATTCTTTGTGCATTAGATAGCCCGTTAACTGAGGAAGGCTATAGGCTATATGTCATCCCAGAAAAATGTATGGTTCCCGTGGGATAGATTCGTTTTTGTCTAGGGACGAACCCGAAGCGAAGCGAAGGTGAGTCGCTAGTAATATTATAGAGAGACAGAGTATGTTTGTTTGAACGCGCTAATCGCAGGAACTACTAATTCGACTTGAAAAAACCTTTTTGCATTAGATAGCCCGTTTATTGACGAAGGCCTTAGGCTATATATCATCATGCTACTAACCAAGGGAGCGCAGTAATAATCATAAATGTCAACAAACCGGACAGAATTCCATACAATCGTATTGAAAACAGAGTTGTAAAACTGATGTTTATATCGGAAGTATGAACGTGGGCGAAGCCGCGGGTACTGCTTGTAATTTTATAAGATAACATACTTTGGAAATGAAATGATACTCGTAGATATACAAACTATCTATACATATAATAAAATTGTAACTAAGCCGAATCTGTAGGTAGGTACATTAAATATTTTTTGAAAAATCATATTGAAATAGATATTATTATCGATACAGAAGCCGAAACTATAGTTTTTAAAGTTTTTGTCTATCTGTCTGTCTATCTGTACGTTACTGCATCACGAGAAAACCACTGGACAGATTTTGATGAAATTTGTTATGATGATAGCTGGCTATCCACGTCAATATATAGGATACTTTTTACAGCTGGAAAATATGTCATCTCTGAGAAATCTATACTAAACGCAAAAACGTAACTAGGGACGAACCCGAGCGAAGCGAGAGTGAGTCGCTAGTTTGAATATAAAACAAAAGTACAAGAAATTCAAAAGTTTTTTAACTTGTTCTTCTCATGACTAAACCAGTCTTACAACGAACGAAAAACAATTATTTACATCCAGGAAGGTAAAATATTTTTATACTAAAAATATTTTCATTTTTATGTTAAAATGTTTTATTTTATCATGATTTGTAGAATTTATTGAGAGCTACACTAAAAGCATCATGCAAAATGTCTTCGTAATAGGGTTTTTACAGACGTAACAATATATCATGTTAATTTAACTCTATCCCAAATATAATTTTACAAAACAAACAAACAAAACATAATTTGCGTTACAAAGCAAAAACTCAAGGCCCTTTTTACCTTGTTTTGAATTAGGATGCTCATCATTATCATTATTTTCAAGTAGTAACTTTGCTTCAGTCACTTCATTTCTACGAATACTAACATCTCTTGCTATAAAACTCATATAATTCATAACTGTGATTGAATGATTTTTTTTTTGTGTAAACAACTTTAAGCATTGCATTTAAGGTTCAGTTTACATTGTTGTATATTTATTTCAACTAGAATAATTACCTAAACACAATTGGTAACAGTTTTAAGAGAACTTTCGCATAAGATTGTGTTTCTAGTACTTTTTTTATCCTTTCGATCGAGTATCCTTTTCTTTCCCATAATATAGAATAGGTTATCTTTCTCGTTCGAATCTTTTAGTCTCACTTATCTGCCAGTGAAAGTGCCGTCAAAATCAGTTCAGCCGTTTCGAAGATTAGCCGTAACAAACAGACATACAAAAATTAAAAAAAAAATTATAAGTCCCATGTATAATTTCATATGCATTTAGATCAATTTTATTTATCTCTATATATATGTCAAATATATGCATAGATCTATGAAAGTATTATGTTATTCTTTAATTTTCCATTTCTGAATACTTATTAGCTCTCTATGTAGCATAAACAATTGCAGTCTATACAAATATTTTATTAAGTAAACGTTAATCGCTCTAACTTGCCACAAACACATCCCCTAAATGGCTAATCGACCTTTACAGCCTTTTTATAACTTTCCAGCTTTTGTAACATTATCCGCTATTACCAGTGTATTTCGAAGTTGCCTTCCAAGAACGTTATACAGTTAGGTTATGTAAATTGTTATTCTTTTATAACAAAAAAAGCTTTTCATATATTTTTACTTTGTTTTTATTTTACAGGAGAATTGGTTATTAAATTAAATATTTTTTATTATAAAATAGCGACTTACATTTGCTTCACTTGGCTGCGTCCCTAAGTACGTTTTAATTTTTTCGAGCGGAACCCTAATTCTTTTCCTAAAATTAAAGTAGCCTAAGTTACTCCTTATAACATTAGCTATCTGCCAGTGAAAGTCTTGTTAAAATCAGTCCAACCGTTTCAGAGATTAGTCGGAACAAACAGACAAAAGTTTTTAAACTTTTGTTTTTCTTGTAAGTACCGACTATAATTTCATATCCATTTAGTACAAGCTTTTATTTCGACTTTACAAACAGACACTTCAATTTTATTTATCTGTATAGATAACTACTGACGGGAACCTTGTTTCACCCAAGTTCTACATCCAACAAATATTTTAAAAATCTTTACATTTTACTAATATCACAGGGGAATAATTTTCTAATAATTTTTTTTTTTTCATTCATGTTTGTTTATCACTCTCATATTAGAATTTATTTACATCTACAGAAAGAGAGTTGAGAAGTTAATTATGTGGGAACCCAAGGTTGGGTCGTTTTTTGGTTTGTGTCTTCGAAATCCTAAATGTCACCTTTAACTTAAATAGTTACGTAGTTTTCCATTTTGTATTTTTGTTACATATTATTATATTTTATAAAATCTTTTTATATTATTATTATTATTGTATTTTTTCTTGAATACATACACGCAACGTTATAACTTACTTTGACCTCAAATAATTATAATAGATAAATAGATATAAATAGTAGTAGTAAGTAGTACAAATTGACAAATCTAACCAACTCCCATATTCCATATAATAATTCCATTAATCCATATCCATACTAATATTATAAATGTGAAAGTTCGTGAGGATGGATGGATGTTTGTTACTCTTTCACGAACAGAACGGCTGAACGGATCTGGATAAAATTGCACTGAGATAGATTAGTCTAGAATAGCACATAGGTTAGTTTTTATCTCGGAAAATGTACGGTTCCCGTGGGATAGATATGTTTCTGTCTATTGACGAACCCAAAGCGAGGGTGACTCGCTAGTATTATAAATGCGAAAGTTTGGATGAATGTTTGTTACTCAATCACGCCAGAACCTGGTTCTGGATGAAATATAGCATAGAGATATGTTGTCTGGAACAGCATATAGGTTACTTTATCCCGGAAAAATGTGATTACGTTTTTTGTTTTTCTAGAGGCGAGTACTTATATAATTTGTTATCAAAACGTGCTTCATCGCGCAATTTCTTATCAATGCAATTGTGTTGGAGATGACGCAGTCTTATATTATAACAATCTTATTATACCACCTACCTGCACTTAGCCAGCGTGATAGACTATAGCCTAATTCCCCTCGTATTGTAGGCAGGCCCACCCCGAGCAGTGGGACACTAAAAATGGCCGAATACAATCCTAATAATATATATAATTAATTCTAAATATTATTATTATTTCACACATTTAATCACATTTAAAGATATTCTCTCTAACCGTGCTCTACAATACCAAGTATCAGAGCTCAAGTCAATAGTTGCTATTTAAAAAAAAATAACATGCGCGAGGTCATAAGTTAAAGATTATTCGCTATAACGTCAGAAAAAGTAAGCATAAATTTTTCATAATATAAAGCAAGGATGTCAGAAGGCTAAGTAACGTAAAAGGTGATTAATACAGTTCCCATGGGGAAAAAGTTTTGAAATAATTAATAATTTCACCTTTGCAGAGTGGCTGTAAAATTTCGTAATATGAACACCAAACTTGACTTTATATAAAGAGATAAATATTAATTATATTTCAAAATTCGAGTCTTTCGGGTCGTGATTTAAAAAGACTTTCCATTTCCAATATATATATAAAATTAGTATAATAAGGTATTTGACGACACGTTTGGCTCAGTTTGTAGTAACCCTACTTGCTGTGCCAGCGGTCGCGGGTTCGAGTCCCACTGGGGGCATTCATAGGTGTATTAAAAGTTATATATGTAACTAACTATCTAGTATCCATAACACAGGCCTCATAGCTTAGTATGGAACTAGATGGTGTTGTGTGTTAATGTCCCAACATATTTTAAATTTTTCTAGATTTAAAATGAAGTTAATTATACATTGATGATAGTAGATACATTATATTAACGTGAATGAATGAATGGATGAATAACCCTTTATTGTACACCCAAAAAGAGCAAAGAAAATATAGAAAAATATAAAAGGTACAAGAGGCGGCCTTATCACTAAAAGAGCGATTTCTTCCAGGCAACCTTTAGGTGTAGGAAATAGTACTAAAATAGAAGGGGTGCGAATAATAAATAAAGAGACAGTAGAAAAAGTATATATTTATACATATACGTATCATACAGATCGTTTTCAACGATTTTGAAAATTTTTAAAAATGTTGAGCGACCTCTTTATTTTTATTTTAACTGCGCTTTAGAGGGGGCTCTTAAAACATGATAAACTAACTAATTTTCGTAAGAGACTCGAAAAAAAAATGTTTTTTTTGGGCCACCCTAATACATAGATATGATTCAGTTTCATAGCCATTACTTGATTAATGGTTTATTCCGCATACAAACTTTCATTCCTTTTTTCATCCCCTTAACCCTCGTGTTACCGCCCAAAAAAACTCACAGCATCTGCCATCCGGGTACCCGGGTACCCTGCCTACAAAATTCTTGGTAAAAGTTCATTGTAACTAAAAATAATTATATGCATTCAACCAATATTTAATTATTAATATTCTAGGACGGTCTTCTTACCTGAATATAACAATTAAATTATGTACAGTGGACATTGGGAGTGTACGGAAAAATCGCAATCAAAAGTTACTGTGAAAGAGCACTTACAGAAGTGATAACTAATAACAGTGATCAACGAGACGCTAGTGGTAGAAAATTTGTACTTGGATCATACTATATTTGTACGAGCAGTCTATTCGAAGGAAAAAAAAGACAAGGAAGTCTTGTGTTGACTGTAATAAGCCCGTTTGTGATCAGCACATAGCAAAAATCACAAAATGTATGAATTGTAATCATTAATTTCTAATATATCAGGGTGAAAGATATATATATATATATATATATATATATATATATATATATATATATATATATATTTGTAATATTTAATACAATAGTTGCATATTACTGTGTAAAAAACGAAATCCTGGGTTAGATAATATTTATTAGGAGACTTGTTTTTATTTGAATGATTATTGATTATCTATACAAATAAATAAAATTGAAGTGTCTGTTTGTAATGTCAAAATAACAGCTTTATACTTAAAGCGTATGGAATTATATACGGTACTTATAAGAAAAACACAATTTTTAAAATTTTGCCTGTCTATCTATCTGTTTGTTCCGGCTAATCTTCGAAACGGCTGGACCAATTTTAACGAGACTTTCACTGGCAGATAGCTGATATTATAAGGAGTAGCTTAGGCTACTTTTCTTGCTCAAAAAATAATAAAACGAACCTACCTAGGAATGAACCCGAGCGAAGCGAGGGTGAGTCGTTAGCATTTAATAAAAAAATTATGATCTTAGATCTTATGATAAAGTTGATACCAACAAAACTTATGTCTCGACATAAGTCACTATAATAATTTATACATATCATAAAATAAAGTCCCCCCGACGCGTCTGTCTTTCTATCTGAACGCGATAAACTCAAAAACCATCAAACCGAATTTCGTACAGTTTTCACCAATGGATAGAGTTATTCATGAGGAAGGTTTACATGTATAATTCATTAAGGTTTTTTTTGTAAATTGGCTGAAGTATGACGATGATTGTTAAAGATTTCGAAAAAAATAATGTGAATTTCACGAAATGTGAAAAACATAAAAAATACTACAAAAAAACTCGCGATAGCATATATCTGTCTTTTAAATTGGGTTTAAAATAATGCTTTATTTACGAAGGCGTCAACCATGATGTCAACGCCATTGATTGTTGTAAGATGTTTTTGTTTTATACATTTGTATACGGAATATTACGTACGTATTTTGAAATTTTTCGCATCTAGGGATGCACCCAAACGAAGCGAGGGTAAGTCGCTAGTATTGTATAAAATCGGAACAAAACTTTTCAGTGATTTTTTCAGAGTTGTTTACAAAAACGTGATATAAAGATTGATATTAAAAGGTTCACAATTGCTACTTCGGTGTCGATCATCCATCATCCAATCCAAAATATCCAATAACAATATCGTTCAAACAGAAATGTCAATAAACATTCAATGCTTTATGCATTAATTTTTTAAATCTTTACTGTTTATTACTTCAATGTTATCATTTCTTACTTTGTTTATAATAAAGTTGCCCCCGTAGTGTGAAAGTTTTTGAACTGCGAGTATCCTAACTATAATCTATAATCTATACAGATAAGTAAAATTGGAGTGTCTGTTTGCAATATTAAAATAACCGCTTTTTACTAAATGCATATGGATGTATACACAGTACACATACAAAAACAACATTTTTTACTATTTTTGTCTGTCTGTCTGTCTGTTTGTTCCGGCTAATCACCGAAACGACTGAACCGATTTTGACGGGACTTTCACTGACAGATAGTTGATGTTATAAGGAGTAACTTAGGCTACTTTTATTTTAGAAAAACAATCAGGGTTCCGCGAAAAAAATTAAAACCCATGAAATTGTGAACAAAATCCGCGTAAGGCGTACGCACTCGAGCAAAGCGTGGGTAGATCGCTATATAATTTAAATGAATATTTTAGGAGTAGCAAGCTACTATTTATATAAATTATTTACGTGAAAACGTACCCAGGGACGAACGCGAGCGAAGCGAGCGTGAGTCGCTAGTCTATCTTCTTCTATATAAATAAAAATGAATGTTGGTAAGCGCATAACTCAAGAATGGCTGGACCAATTCGGCTAATTTATTTTTTTATATGTTCCTTAAGGTCTACGGAAGGTTTCAATACTTAAAAAAAACTATATCCATGTTACTAGATCCAAGCTAGGGACGAACTCGAGCGAAGCGAGGGTGAGTCGCTAGTACATAATAATAAAACATTAACTTAGTGGAATCCGTAAATGAATTATTTTTCAAAAATAATGTCTAGGTAACGTATTGTGTACAGAAAAAATAATAGTTATTAAAAATTTTGTCTGTTTGTCTGTATGTGTATTTGTGTGTTCGCGTTTCACGCAAAAAGTACTGGACCGATTTAAGCAAAATTTTATATAGTTATAATTTATTACTGGACTCAACATTTATGATATTTTTTACTGCAGGAAACACTTTCATTCTAACGGAAAGACACAAAAACTATCTCTATCGAGACGTTCTTAGAAATTTATTCGGTTAACGCTGGCTAAACCTTAAGAGATACATCAAAACAATGTACTAGAAAATTGTAGGTCTTAATAAGGCATACACAAAAATCTGGAACAGCATAAGTCACAGTAAATACAAATATATATATATATATATATATATATATATATATATATATATATACAGGGTTATTGGTAATTCATTTTTTTAAAGTTATTTGTTTTTACATTATACTTATCTTTACTTTTCACAATAAATAGTATTTAAAGTCTAACAACATTTTTTTCAAATAGAATTGCAATCAACAGACTAGTGCAAACAAAAACAAAACGAAATATATTATACAAGAAAATAAACAATATTAAAACTACAGCTTTATAATATTAGCATAGATCATTTCTTGTGACTAATTTTCAATATAAAGCAATGTAACAGTTTTCATACTTTATTTGTTTTGTAGAGCATTTTTCACGATACGTCAATGTGATGTTCCTGTTACAATGTAAAACGGTCTTCACTTCATTTTTAATCTAAAACAATTTATATTTATATAATAACTTAATGTATTTATTGCTAGTCGGAAAGACTCACAAAATTAAGATTTTATATGTTGCCCGATTTTTGAATTATAGAATATATATATATATATATATATATATATATATATATATATATATATATATATATATATATATATGTATATATATACAGGGTTATTGGTAATTCGACGTATTCCCGTTAGGAGGTGATAGGGGTGACTATTTGCAATAATTTTGACCCCCATATGCATTATGCAAAAGTGAACCATTTTTGAGTTATCATGTTTTTTAGCTTTTTTCAAAATGAGTCAGAAATGCAACTTCAAAAATTTATTAAAAAAAAAGTATCAATTTAAACCTCATTTTCTCTTCTGATTTATAAAAACGATTAAACACCAGTTGTTTATCAATATTAAAACAACAATTATCTGTCCAAATTATAAAATTCGAGACGAAAAACGATATTATTTCAAAATTTTTTTGAAACTTTCTCCACTAAAATGCCTTAAAAACTAAAAAAAACGTTATGAAACTTGGCTTGCAGATTATTTTAAAAACATAACCGTTTTCTTAGCTCTCCAAAAATGCATAACAACTATGAACTTATTTCAAAAAAAACTGAAAAAAATTGATCACAAAGGAAGCAGGCAGAATTTTGTATTTGAACTAAACTTAAGGTCGTTCTTTAAAATTTCCATAAAATTTATTAAAAACAATACCCAATGTAAATAAAACAAAAAAATATAGATTTAAAATAAAATTTAGAACCAGTAACAGTTTAGTGGTAATAACAATTAACAATTAATAATAAGTAACAATTAAGACATTATATAATTTAGCTTAATTAAAGTTCTTGCTCGAAGTGACTTCCCCTATTGCGTACGCAAAGTCGCACTCTTTTTCCGAATTGTGACTTAACTACCAAAGTAGTCAAATTATTTCGCATCGCATTTGCTGCGTTTATAATTCTTGTTTGGAGTTCTTTCGCGGATGATACAGGCGAGACGTCGTAAACTAGGGACTTTTGTGACCCCAGACATAGAAATCAACCGGCGTTAAGTCCGGACTTCTCGCACGCCATGGAATGGGTCCTAAAGCCATGGAACGGGAAAGTTTCTCACGGGACCATAATTGCTGTAAAGCAATCGAAACGTCGGGAACCAAAAATCAAAATAAATCCGCGAAAAAATCCGAAAAGATAGTTTTATTTACATGATATACCAGCAAGACGGATGTCCTGCATATTTTGGTTTTATTCTTAGGCGATGGCTCGATAGCCATTTTCCTAATCATTGGATAGAGCGAGGAGAACCCATTCCGTGGCCTGCGAGGAGTCCGGACTTAACGCCGGTTGATTTCTATGTCTGGGGTCACAAAAGTCCCTAGTTTACGACGTCTCGCCTGTGTCATCCGCGAAAGAACTCCAAACAAGAATTATAAACGCAGCAAATGCGATGCGGAATAATTTGACTACTTCGGTAGTTAAGTCACAACTCGGAAAAAGATTTCGACTTTGCGTACGCAATAGGGGAAGTCACTTCGAGCAAGAACTTTAATTAAGCTAAATTACATAATGTCTTATTTGTTACTTATTATTAATTGTTAATTCTTATTACCACTAAACTGTTACTGGTTCTAAATTTTATTTTAAATTTATATTTTTTTGTTTTATTTACATTGGGTATTGTTTTTGATAATTTTTATGGAAATTTTAAAGAACGACCTTAAGTTTAGTTCGAATACGAAATTCTGCCTGCTTCCTTTGTGATCAATTTTTTTCAGTTTTTTTTGAAATAAGTTCATAGTTGTTATGCATTTTTGGAGAGCTAAGAAAACGGTTATGTTTTTAAAATAATCTGCAAGCCAAGTTTCATAACGTTTTTTTTAGTTTTTAAGGCATTTTAGTGGAGAAAGTTTCAAAAAAATTTTGAAATAATATCGTTTTTCGTCTCGCATTTTTTAATTTGGACCGATAATTGTTGTTTTAATATTGATAAATAACTGGTGTTTAATCGTTTTTATAAATCAGAAGAGAAAATGAGATTTAAATTGATACTTTTTTTTTAATAAATTTTTAAAGTTGCATTTCTGACTCATTTTGAAAAAAAGCTAAAAAACATGATAACTCAAAAATCGTTCACTTTTGCATAATGCATATGGGGGTCAAAATTATCGCAAATAGTCACCCCTATCACCTCTTAACGGGAATACGTCGAATTACCAATAACCCTGTATATATATACATATATATATATATATATATATATATATATATATATATATATATATATATATATATATATATATATATTCTATACTTCAAAAATCGGGCAACATATAAAATCTTAATTTTGTGAGTCTTTCCGACTAGCAATAAATACATTAAGTTATTATATAAATATAAATTGTTTTAGATTAAAAATGAAGTGAAGACCGTTTTACATTGTAACAGGAACATCACATTGACGTATCGTGAAAAATGCTCTACAAAACAAATAAAGTATGAAAACTGTTACATTGCTTTATATTGAAAATTAGTCACAAGAAATGATCTATGCTAATATTATAAAGCTGTAGTTTTAATATTGTTTATTTTCTTGTATAATATATTTCGTTTTGTTTTTGTTTGCACTAGTCTGTTGATTGCAATTCTATTTGAAAAAAATGTTGTTAGACTTTAAATACTATTTATTGTGAAAAGTAAAGATAAGTATAATGTAAAAACAAATAACTTTAAAATAATGAAATGTCAAAGAAAACACGTATCTATATAATTTAATTTATTTTAACAGCAATAGATTTATACAAACATATATATTTAAAAATACTAGCGACTCACCCTCGCTTCGCTCGGGTACGACCCTAAGTACGTTTTATTTTTTTTGAGAGAAACCTTAATTCTTTTTTTAAAATTAAAGTAGCATAAGTTACTCCTTATAATATCAGTTATCTGCCAGTCAAAGTCCCGTTAAAATTGGTCCAGCCATTTCGGAGATTAGACGGAACAAACAGACAGATAGACAGACAAAACAATTAAAAATTGTGTTTTCCTTATAAGTACCGTATATAATTCCATATGCGTTAGTATTGAATTTTTCATTATTTGCAATGTTTTTTAGAATTTAAACAAAGATATTTATTTCTCATATTTACATAGTTCTTATTATAACACTAATTAAAAAAAATAACACTTAGGTATCATTTACTATTATTATGTATTAATTATTATGTAGTATTAATTATTATTCATATACTATATATTAAGTCTAAAATATTTTTTTTAATTTTCTTTATCTCTTAACACTAATTCAACATCCACATTCATCAGTCTCACTTGTACTTGCTCTTTGTGGTATTGAATACCGCCCTCAAAAACATGTGTTTTAGCAGAAAAATGTCTCAATAAATGTATCAATCCAGATTTAACTTGTAGCTGGGCGTATCTCATACCAAGACACAATCGGTTTCCTTTACCGAAGGGTACGTAAGCTACATCTGCTATTGAAGCACGATTCTCCGGTGAAAATCTATTTGGATTGAAAACTTCTGGATCGACATGATATTTAGGGTCATGGTGTACTTCATATATTGGAGTAAATATCTTGGTCCCCTTATCTATTTTAATGTTTCCAACTGGTAGCACAGTGTCTTTAATACATTCCCTAGTTAAGAAACCGATTGGTGGATGTAAGCGAATACTTTCACATATCACCATGTCCAAATACTCCATGCTATTAACTGCTTCATATGTCAAATTTTCACCATATTTTTCAAAAGTTTCATCTATTTCCTTCTGTACCCGCAGTAAGTGCTCCGGATGCCTTCCTAATTCTACTAAAGTTGCAAACATGGCTGCAGCGGTCGGTTCGACGCCGGCTATAAAAAAGAAAAATGCTTGAGCAGCAAGAAGTTCGTCGGTAGGTTCCAACTCAAGTCTAGACGCAGGATCTTTCAGTAATCCTTTATTCTGTAAAGCGACACAAATATCAGCAAAGTCATGTCTTTTAACATTTTCAGATTTACGTTGGTGGACAACATTTTTAATAGCTCCAATGAAGAAATCTTCATATTCTTTAAAAAAGTTTAAATTCAATAATTTGAATAAAGATTTACTTAAATTATTGATGGCAAATTTCATATTCCGTTTAACTGTTGGTCGAAGTGCATCTTGGGCTACACTTAGAAAGGGGGAATCGAATATCGACTTAGAAGTCACTCCAAACACAGCTGCACACATTGCTGCACTACAGAACGTGGATAAAGTTGTAAAAGTATCACCTTTTGCCAATTTGGGATCATCTTTTAAATATCGGATAAAATCTTGGGCACTTTTATCCATAATATAGTACATACTTTTGAGCTTTGCTGAAGTGAATAGAGGTGTCATACTTTGTCTCACTAATTTCCATTTTTCACCATGTTGGAATAGGATGTTGTCTGCTAGCAGATCACCTTCGTTGATATCCATACCTCTATGGTTAAAGGCATTGAAATTTATGGCTAACACATGTTGGACATTCACAGGATCTCGTACATATAGAGTTGGTGTAACAAATGAACCGATTCCCACTGCTGGCTCATTGGGATATTGCTTGTATATATCGTTGAGATACTCAAACAAGGATCTATTTTTTGTTAGAAAATCCCAAAATATGCCCATTGTCTTGTTCCTCTTATGGAAGGTAACTCCACGTTTTTTCCAGTATCTTTCATTGTATAATCCATTTAAGTAAGCAATGATCAAGATTGAACTAATAATGAAAAGGAGAGCAAATAACATTTTTACCACGTTTTCACAATCACGATATTACAGTGAATAAATAACTGCATAATATTACATATCTTTATATAATCAGTCAAGTTCATTGATATATCTACTATGACTTATTTGCTATACTAGCTAGCTGCCCTTGCTTCGGTGAGGTGTATTTCTTTATGCATCTCTCAGTGATTTTAATCGGCAGATATCTTGTAAGTGGTGCTTTTTAATATTATGGGCGACCGAGCTTCGCTCGGAGTTCTTTATTGTTATATCGTTTTTTTAGATAAAAAAACTAAAAACTTGAATAAATACAAAAAGAAAAAAACAAAAGTAAAAACTTTGGATTCTGACCGGGACTCGATACGAGGCATATGTGTTGCCTAACTTGCGCCTTGACCGTTTGACTAAGATGCTTATAAGCGAGCGTAAGAAATTATCGACCATATTCTGCGTAGAATAATGCAAAAGAAAACCGCATTAATCCCTCCCGGACAAATTCTAAGAAATCCGTGCGAATTTCCGAGAATTCAATTGTTATCTAGCACACCGGTGTGCTCGCGATCCTCGAGGTGTTAAAATTCGAAAACACGCATTTTCCCAGACATGAGACTAATCTAGATCGATCTTTCGCCCCTGAAAGCCCCCGCATACCAAATTTCAGCGAAATCGTTAGAGCCGTTTCCGAGATCGCTGGATAAATAAATAAAGATATAAATATACAAGAATTGCTCGTTAAAATATATTAGATAAAATATATTAGATGATAGAATATTATTGATGTTAAGTTGATAATATTATTAGGATGTGGAAATTTGAAAATAATATACTTAATTATATATACAACACAAATGTATACTTAATTATTACTATACAAGTCATGTCCGCGTGGAACAGTGGCAAGAATGCTGGCCGTATTTCCCTCTGAATTGAAAGTGCCGATTCTGTGGGCGAAAAATGAACCAGCTCTTCTGTCAACAGTAAAAGTGATAAGACGAGGTGTTACGTCTTTTAAGAAGCGTTTAGCACTTTGACTTCATGGACTAAAAAATATTAATAACTATATATATATATATATATATATATATATATATATATATATATATATATATATCTATATATACATAAAATGCTTTGTCCTGACTGACTGATCGATCAACGCACAGCCTAAACCGCTGGTCGTAGAAACGTGAAATTTGGAGGACCTATTCTTTATACAATGCAGGCATACGCTAAGAAAGGATTTTTCGAAATTCATCCCCTAAGGGGGTAAAATAGGTGATAAAAGATTGTATGAAACTCTGTCATTCTTAACGCGAAATGCATGGAAAGTGGTATTTAGCTTTAAGATAAAAAATAAGAAACATATGTATAAGATTTTTTTCGAAATTCATCCCTTAAAAGGGTAAAAGGGGGTGATAAAGTTTATATGGGCAAACAATTATTTATGATCAGAATTACTTGAAACTTGGTATTAATGCTCTTCAATACAATTAAATAAATACTTATTTTAATATTTTTTTAAATTCATTCCATAAGACTGTCAAATAGGGGATGAAAGTTTGTATGAAACTCTGTAATTGATGCACGTAAAATAGTATTTACATTATTGTTATTAATACAAATATCATATTTTTTTTCGAAATACACCCCTTAAAAGGGTAAAAGGGGGTTATGCTATTTATATGAGGAAAAAATTGTTTATGATCAGAATTACTTGAAACTTGGTATTAATGCTCTTTAGTACAATTAAACAAATACGTATTGTAGATTTTTTTTAATTCAGCCTCTAAATGGGTAAAACTGGGCGTTGAACTTTAAGTTGTTCAATATATTTAAATAGAGTAACATGACTCAAGTTCTCCGTAAGTGTACACTTATTGTGTGGGACATAAAGTAGATAACGGAAATTATTCTGAATCCAAAGGAAAATTATGTATGACTTTTCGGCTGGCCACAGCAGCGACAACTATAACAGACTTAGAGCGCGAGAGAGAACCTAGCTAGAGAATATCCTGCTATCTATATAGTCCTTCTGAAGGATGGCACATCTGCAATAAAAAAGTCGCCTAAGCTATGTAACAGGATTAGACTACGAGTAACTCATTAAATATTATAGTGGTCACTGTGTTTGCTGGATGTGCTCGGGGGGAATCATAATTCATACCTCGAATACCATTGATAACTTATGACTACGCTTTTGAATTTAATCTATTGTAATTCCTTCTTAAAGTTTGCATTGAAATGACCAATAATATATGTATCTCAGTCAGTCGTTAAAAATAGCAGGCGTAGACTTAAGAGATGATAGCTTCTCACAGAAACATTTTAGCAAAACCCAGAACTGGACAAAACATTCATCAGTGTGGTATATTTGTGGTTAGTTTTTTAGCGTATACTAAGCTAAGTGAATCTAGATATAATATTAAAAATTCGATATGACAACATATAAACTGAATGGAAATTAAAACTGAGCAAATTTTTCAGTCCACACAAGCATAGCCGCGGGAAAAAGCTACATTAAAATAAGAATGACAATTTATATGGGTAACTTATAAAAGAAGGAGAAGGAGGGAGACTATAAGCTTCAGGTGTACACAGCACTGGGTCTTTAAAAATAACGTAGATGTTAACCTGTTAGTATGTTAGTTAAAAACCCCATATTAGCCGAGTTACATGATTCTAAAGTCGTGAAAATTGTATGCGATTGTATCATTGTACACTCTCCTTCTAACTTTGGAAAGATAGAGTAGAAAAATGTGCAAAGAACACAGGTAGAAGGCTTGCTAAATACCTAAAGTGTATATTTATTTACGGAATATACGCTTAACATCTTTAAGATACTGGATATTTTGAGTTACGATCGCTAAAATTTAATTTGTTTTCCATATATCTTTAAGAAACAATAAAACTTACACGAACTTAATTTTGCAAGTAATATAGTATGCGAAAAATCTATTTTTTTCGTAGTTTGATCGCGGGCGAAGCCGCGGGTTCTGCTAGTATGTACATATAAAACAAAGTCGGGTTTGCTACAACAGTTATAACTTGAGAACTGCTGGACCGTCATTTATGATCTTTCTTTTGTTGGGTTTGTCTTCACCTCAAATAGCAGAATAGCTATTAAAAAATTGGAAAAATTAACGAAAAAAAATTTAAAAAAATACTCCATAAGCATCTAAACGTACCTAGGGACGAACCTGAGCGAAGCGGAGGTGAATCGCTAGTAAATCAATAAAATTTAAGTTCAATGTGAGCAGAGCTCATATTATATTCATCGGTAACTAGCAACCGCTAACCTCTGAAATAATAAATATTGATATCATTTTTAGGGGAAAATGTCATAGGATTTGTACTTTGGAATGGACGACTTTTTCCGCGAGATGATAGATAGAAGAAGAACAGCTTATTTGTAAAATATAAAGTGACAAAGGCTACATTTCATTTTTGAAGGAAGCTGGAGATAAGAGATAGAAGTGTGAACTTTTTTACGCAAATGAAATGAGGGCCAGATCAAAGAACGGTGGGCATAATGGAAGAGACTGGATGTATAAGATACTTATTATTCATTCTCATTGTTAATTGAATGATTATATTTAATAAAAAAATACTATCTTAAGCTGTATTATAAAGTTGACACCAACATAATTTGTATTTCTACATATTATTATGTAAGTCTACTAATATTGTACAAAATTGGAGTAAAACATTTGAATTACCTAATGTATGCATTAGATAAAAAAAAACATTTAGATAAAAAAAACTAAATGAAATATAAAGAAATAATAATAATAATAGAAAGGTAAAGAAATAAAAATTTAAAGCAAAATCGTCCATTAAAAATTTCAAAAAACATTCAACGCATAAACTTAATCTGTACTATTTATTATATTACTGTAATGTTATCTATCATTTCGTTTTCGTATAATAAAGTAGCCCCGAGTTAAAGCCTTTGATATATTATGTAGTATGACAAAAACAAAAACAAAGCCTAGACCTAGACAAAAACAAATCTATTCCACGGGAACTATACATTGTATACCGGAATGATATATAAGCCTAGAGCCTTCCTCAGTTAACGGGCTATCTAATGTAAAAAAAATTTCAAATCGGATTAGTAGTTCCTGAGATTAACGCATTCAACCAAACAAACAAACTCTTCAGCTTTATAATATTAGTATATATATGTAGCGTGTTATGGAGCGTAGCATAGGTGGGGCGCTAACCTCACGCAGCACGCTGGCGATCAAGGAGCGGAATCAGCATTTCCACGGTCGCAGGCATTTGCATCATAACGTAACTCTAAACTTTTGTTTGTTTGATTAAAAGTATCCTATGTCCTTCCCGGGGTCTCAAACTATCTATTTACCAAATTTCATTTAAATCGGTTCAGATCCAGAGATTATCCCCTACAACCTCACAAACTTACAAACTTTATCTCTTTATAATATTAGTATAGATAATAGTTTGAACCATTTACGCATACCACCTGCATACGTACGTACATATGGTTGTGTGGGACTTACCGGCCAGAAAAGCAAGTATTACTCACTAAAACCCAACGGAAACTTTCTCGTCTTAATGGAACGTCGCAGGATCGAATACGCATTCAACCACAATACCTCGAGGCTCTCCTGCCGAAGCAGATCACAATAACCATACCTATCCCACCACAACAAAGGGAATACACATTTTGTTTGATTTTGGTAATAATTTCAGAAACTTTTCATTGAATCTTTTAAAACCAATGAATCTTTTTAAGTAAAATTTTATTTTACCATTTTTTTTATTCATATTAAAAAGATAATGACGACCCATATGGCTCAGTTTGTAGTACCCTACTTGCTGTGCCAGCGGTCGCGAGTTCGAGTCCCGCTGGGGGCATCATTTGTGTGATGAGCACGGATGTTTGTACTCCAGTCATGGGTGTTTATATTTATAATATGTATGTATTTAAAGTTATATATGTGTAGTGTATCAACTATCTGGTATCCATAACACAAACCTCGTAGCTTACCATGGAACTAGATGGTGCTGTGTGTTAATGTCCCAACATATTTATTTATTTATTTTATAATACTTTTAGAGCCTTTGGTACCTTAAGTCCAGTTTTTTTACTTTATTTTCTAGGACAAATTATAGACCACAAGTGTGTTTATAGACAGACAGAAGTACGCTTCCTTATCTTTTAACTCTCATTTGACAATTAAACATGACCTTTGGGAACTAAGGAAAGGATGTAAATATTGTCCATTTCTTGGTTCCGAACTTCCTGACGCTGGACTCAAACCCAAGTTATCTTGATCTGCAACCATACACCTTAGCCACTAGATCAACGAGGAAATCAAATGAAAGATAATTATAAGTAGATCATGCAACTATTAAGTGCCTTATCGTTGTTGTTCTTTAAAATTACTATAATATCATCATGACTTGCTTTAAATATGTATATTATCTATTAAATAATTTAATGACCACTATTTATATTACATCTCATGCCTACTAAGCATATTTTATATTTCTTTGGATAGAAAAACAGGGTGTAATATTATTGTATGATTTTTTTATTATAGCGCATACATAAGTTTACGCGCAGACACCACTCTCTATTTTATTCACTCTCAAATCCTGATAGGATTTTATTTATTTTTATTTATTTATTTATTTAACACCAACAAGGCACACACTAACAAAAGCACAATAACATAATTACAATCTATACTAATATTATAAAGCTGAAGAGTTTGTTTGATTGTTTGTTTGTTTGTTTGTTTGGTTGAACGCGCTAATCTCAGGAACTACTGGATGGAATTGAAAAATTCTTTTTGTGTTGGATAGTCCATTTATCGAGGAAGGCTTTAGGCTATATATCATCCCGGAAAAATGTACGGTTCCCGTGGGATAGAGTTGTTTTTGTCTAGAGACGAACCCGAAGCGAAGCGAGGGTGAGTCGATAGTAAATAATAAATTCTAAGTGCTGGCTTAATTACAGGTGTTACACACATTTCATAATAGACACAAATACAAGTAGTGAATTAAATTGAATACAAAAATTATGTGAATATTATATACATTAAATTGTATATAAATTGCATCAGAAATTAATATAATAATTTAAAACATGCATTTTCTAATTATATTAATAATCATTAAACATAACAGAAAATAAACTTTTATTTTAATTAGACACGACCGGTGAGAAATCAGGTGCAGAACCGAAGGCTTTACGTGCTCTAAGGCACGGTGATGAAACACAACCAACTGTCTAACTTTGGGCTCTTGCTAGACTTTTTTAACAGAAAGACTCCGATAAATAACTAAACTTGACCCGACCTGAATTAGAACCCAGGACCTTCGGACGACAGCCGGAAATGCTAGCCACTACACCACCGAGGCAGTTCACTAGACACGACTTCATAATATAATGGTACCAAAAAACAAAGCTTTTATTTAACTCGTTTCGTTCGTATGTACATACATACGTCTTTTCTATTCTACATTTGTAATCTATTTTCAAGCACTAGTTGTTATCTATTTGTTTTTTTCTTCTAATTTTTAAGGATTATTTTTTAAGGATTTTGCGTGTGTAAGATAAGTAATAATACAATAATATGGTACACGGAACCGTTTGAAGCTGTCGAAAGACCAAAGGAATTCCTCAACTAAACTTTAATCTTGCATTATTTTAAAATTATTACCAGGCATAATCTTTCTCTTTAAGGTAGTGGTAGCTCAGTGGTAACGCGCTCGCTTGGGAAACCGAGTAACACGGGTTCAAATCCCGGCTCTCGCCCCGATATTTTCATGTGCGAATCATTTCTAACATGATCACCACTTGCCTTACGATGAAGGAAACCATCGTGAGGAAACCTACATGTCTGAGAGAACCTAGCAAGTTTTCGAAAGACACGTGAAGTCCGCCAACCCGCACTTGGCCAGCGTAGTGGACTATGCCCTGATCCCCCTCGTATTGAAGGGAGGCGCGAGCCCAGCAGTGGGACGTTAAAAAGGGCTGAATACATACATACATACATAATCTTTCTCTTTGTACATTTAGAAATTAGATGGGTAGAATATCCTTTATTTATTTTCTTTGTTTTAATATACCATTTCACACATACATTTTGTAAATATATCTGTGAAATTGGTATTAAGTTAGCGTTAACTTATAATAAAGAAAACAAATGTAAATACGAAATAGTTACGAAATTAATCATTGATTTTGATCCTTTCGGTAATAGCAGCCCGTAAAATTGCCAATTATCTTCTTGTTTTTTATGTACTGATGTTTTATTGAGCAAAGGGCGGGGAAAATTCTAAATAGAGCAGTGTGTTTCTTTGTTCTCTTTGTTTCGATTTATATATATATATATATATATATATATATATATATATATATATATATATATATATATATATATATATATATATATGTGTGTGTGTGTGTGTGTGTGTGTGTAATGTAATGGATTGTATATTGTGAAACCTTTGTTACGCTTAAAATACATAAATAAAAAAAATAAAAAGTTTGTTTTTGATGCGTCAAGAGGCAACTGTCGCTACTCCATACAGAAAGAAATAAAAGCTTGGTTTTATTAACTCTCGACGCAAAGAGTAATTATAAGTTTATCGTGTGCATCTCTATATCTGTGTATCTGTCTGTGACATCACAGCACCCAAACGGATGAAACTATTTTTTAATTCGTTTTTTTTATGTTTAAAAGGTTAATTGATCGAGAATTAATAGTTATAAATAATAAGAAAATGTGTTCAGCCATTTGCAGGCTATTAGCACTTTTCTAGAAGGTAAAAGCATATGAGTAACTTCCACAATTAAAATCGATTCGAAACTAGGTATCCCGTTGCTTTAATGACATTGCAATAATATGGTAACCTGGGCCTGATGCTGCAGGGTCACCTGGAATCTGCAAGATACTCAACTCTTTACTAAAATACAGCAGAGGTAATATCGGGTTTAGGCTCATTGAAATGGTCTATTGTGTTGGGGGTTTTTAATTTTTGAAGTAAAACTTCTTTAGGCACGCTTGATTTGGTGGGTAAGCTGGTTAATGCATTACGAAAAAATGTACGTACGTTTGTTGCCATGGTAACCGTTGTTATTGTCTGACAAATGATATATAATATTATATTCTTTGCTTAAATAGGTATATATTATATGATATAAATATATAATTGTAATATGCCTAATATGCGTTATTTTTAGTATCTCCGTATATATTTTTATGCCAATTTGTATCAAAAACAATGTGGAAATTTCCGTGTGTGAAAAAAATGCGGGAATAGATAAAAATAATTTCATTTCTATATACAGGGTGGAACAAATCGATGAGACATAGAAGAAAAGTAACTTAAATATTGAAGTTATCAAGATTTACTCAAAGGAAACATTTCTTTATTTTTAAAAATAACTATAACTGCAATTATTTTTTTTTAAATAAAAGCTTACCTGAACCGGGAATTGAACTAAATAAAAATCCAAAAAAGGACATCCACATTATTTTATCGAATTAATCGATAGGGTTCTATGGAAAGGATAAAATCTCTCGAACAAACATTGTGCCTTAGAATTGAAGAAAACGACAAAATCTTACAAATTATACATATCGGCTCTAACATAGTGGAACAAAAACACAGGCCATGGAAGAAAAGTGCCTTAAACACTGAAAATATTAAGTTTCACTCAAAAGAAACATTATTTTATTTTTAAAAATAAGATTAACCGCACTTTTTTTAAAGAGGTTACCTAAACTGGTAATCGAACCAACTGAAAATGCAAAAAGGTGCACCGTCACTATTTTATAAAATTAATGGATAGAGTCTATGAGAAGGATGAAATGTCTCAAAAATTTTAGTTGATCCTTTGCCTTGAGTATCTTAATTTAATTATCTTACTACTATATAATTGCGAAAGTTGGGATGGATGGATGTTTGTTACCCTTTCACGCCAGAACGGCTAAACGGATCTGGATGAAATGTGGCACAGAGATAGGTTATAGTCTGTAATAACACATAGGCTACTTTTTATCATTGAAAAATAAATGGTCCCTGTGGGTTAGATGTGTTTTTGTTTTTCACTAGGGATGAACCCGATCGAAGCAAAGGTAAATCGCTAGTCTCACATACGTATGCTAAATAATCCTTAAAAGTAAAAAAAAAATACAATATTACATAGTAACTAGTGTTTTTGAGCAGATGATAACAAATGTAGAATCGACAATCAAAAGACAGACTCAAACAAAACGAGTTAAACAAAAGCTTTGTTATTTTTGTTCCATGATATAATATTATCGTTAACTGCCTCGATGGTGTAATGGTTAGTATATACGACTACACGTCTAGAGGTCCTGGGTTAGAGTCCTGGGTTGGGACAAGTTTAGATATTGAGTCTTTCTGTCAAGAAAACACCAGTAATAGCCCAAAGTTAGAATATTGGCGATGTTGTCTTAAGAGCACGTAAAGCCGTCGACTCTGAACCTGATCTCCCACCGGTCATGTCGAATTATCGTCGCATCGGAATTTGAGAGTGAAAGGCATAGAAAATGCACAGGTCTGCGCATACACTTGTGCACTATAATATCTCCTGCACAGTTGGCTAGTCTCAATGAGATTGACTGACAAAATCTGTCAGGAAGACATCATCATAAAGTTGTAATGCAAATTTCGTAGAATGTGATTCCACCTTTTTTTTCTATAAATGATAATATATGCTAAATAAGCATGATACGTAATTTTAATTTTAAACATTAAATTATTTGATAGATAACAGACATATTTAAAGCAAGTCATGATGATATAATAGTCATTTGTAAAAACAAAAACAATAAGACACTTAATAGTAGCATGATCGACTTATAATTGACATAGCGGCTTAACCTCGTTTCGCTCGGTTTCGCATCTAGGAAAACAAAAACAAACCTATCCCACAAGAACCGTACATTTTTCCGGGATAAAAAGTAGCCTATGTGTTATTCCAGACTATGATCTATCTCTGTGCCAAACTTCATCCAGATCAGTGTGAACAGTGAAAGAGTAATAAACATCCATACATACTCACAAACTTTCCCATTTATAATGTTTTACTAGCGGCTCACCCTCGTTTCGCTCGGGTTCTCTAGGAAAACAAAAACAAACCGATCCCACAAGAACCGTACATTTTTCCGGGATAAAAAGTAGCCTATGTGTTACTCTAGACTATAATCTATTTCTGTGCCAAATCTAATCCAGACCCGTTCAGCTGTTCTGGCGTGAAAGAGTAACAAACATCCATACATACTCACAAACTTTCATATTTATAATATTAATACGGATTTATTGACTTCTTCATTCGTCTAATGGCTAGCATGTATGGTTGCATTGTTTGCAGATCAAGAAGACTTGGGTTCGAGTCCAGCGTCAGCAAGCTCAGAAAAAATTGTAAAATTATAATTTTACTTAAAAAAATCATTGATTTCAAAGATTCAATGAAAGGTTCCTGAAACTACTATCAAACATCCCCCATTCACCTTGTTGTAGTGGGGGAGCTCATTTGATTTCGGTAGAGGTCGCCCACTTCGGTGGCCGGTGTACCATGCAGGTTGCTCCTGCTACAAATCTAACAGAGTTGACCGTGGAAGCAACCACATAGATGCTGTGATCGGCTTTGGTAGGCCAGCCCATCGGGGTATCATGGTAAAGTGCGTAAGCGATCCTGCAACGCCTCATTGACACGAGGGAAGTTCCGTCAGATTTTAGTGGGTAGTACTGCCTTTTTTGACAGATAAGTCTCACACAACCACCTGTACGTATGCAGGTGGTATGCGTAAATGATACCTGAAACTATTATGATAAGTAAAGTTGGTATTTACTAGTTACCCATAATTATAGTAAAAGTATTTTTTTTTTTCATTTTTATTTATTGATAATTAATAATTATTTTTAATTTCAAAATACCGTCTAATATAATATACTATATAGGAACTAGGATATAAATAAAATTCAAAATTCAAATTCAAAATTGAGCTGTTAAGCTGTTCTTCTTCCATCTTTTATCACACGGAAAAAGTTTTTATCGTCAAGATATGAATCTTCTCACCTGAGTTCAATTTAGGCAAAAAAATGATGTATTCAGCCCTTTTTAACGTCCCACTGCTGGGCACGGGCCTCCCTTTAATACGAAGGAGATCAGGCCATAGTCCACCACGCTGGTCAAGTGCAGATTGGCGGACTTCACAAGTCTTTCGAAAACTTGCTAGGTTCTCTCAGACATACAGGTTTCCTCACGATGTTTTCCTTCACCGTAAGGCAAGTGGTAATCACGTTAGAAATGAATATTATCAATATTTATTATTTCTGAGGTTGTTAGTTACCGATGAATATAATATGAGCTCTCCTATTGAACAAATAAATATATTAAAAGCAATATTGAACTAAAATTTTATTGATTTCTATTAATATTTTTTTAAATGCCCACCTTTTTTATATTATCTAGCTTAACATCAATCATATTTTATATTATTATTATGATTATTATTATCATTACATACTAGCGACTCACCCTCGTTTCGCTCGAGTTCGTCCCTAGGTACGTTTTACTGCTGAACTGAGCTGAACGTTGATAAGTCAGTCAATGAGTCGCAAGTAGTGAATAAAAATAGTAATTGCGAATGTAGCTTAGGTGATAGACATATAATATTGCGAACTTGCCCGTATAACTTTTTAAGACCTACAATTTTCTAGTACATTGTTTTGATGTATCTCTTAAGGTTCAGCCAGCGTTAGCCATATAAATTTCTAAGGACGACTCGATAGAACCGGTCATTGCGTTTTCCCGCGGGAACGAAAAATGTGCCTGTAGTAAAAGGTATCCTAAATGTTGACCCAAGTGATAAGCTCTCACTATAAAAAATTTAGTTAAAATCGGTTCAGTACTTTTTGCGTGAAACGCGCACATCGATTTGACTAAGTCAGCTTTATTATAGGTATAGATAAGAATAGGCATTGCGAGTGTACCTTAAGAGATAAACATATACTGTTGCAGATTTTTCTATTGACCTTTTCAAAACCTACAATTTTTTAGTGCATTGTTTTGATGTATGTTTTAAGGTTTAGTCAGCGGGAGGTTTCTAAGGAGGACTCGATAAAACCAGTTATTGTGATTTTCCGTGGGAAAGAAAGATTTTTCTGAAATAAAGGGTATCCTAAGTGTTGACCCGGGTAATAAGTTATCACTTCACCAAATTTTGTTGTAATCGGTTCATTAATTTTTGCGTGAAACGCGTACAGACAAAGAGACAAACAGACAAACAGACAAAAAATTTAATAACTATTGTTTTGGGGTCTATATTGTATACATAATACGTTACAGTCATTGTTTTTAAAAAATATTTCATGTACAGATTTTGCTAAGTTACTGCTTTATTATAGTAGGTATAGATAATAATAATAAACATAACTTGCAAGATAGTATAGCAAATAAGTCAAAGTAGATATGTATATCAACAAACTGGACTGACTATATAAAGATATGAAATATTTTCCAGTTATTAATTTACTGTAATATCGTGACTGTACTAACGTGTTAAAAATGTTATTTGCGCTCCTTTTAATCATTAGTTCAATCTTGGCCATTGCTTACTTAAATGGATTATACAATGAAAGATACTGGAAAAAACGTGGAGTTACCTTCTATAAAAGGAACAAGACAATGGGCATATTTTGGGATTTTCTAACAAAAAATAGATCCTTGTTTGAGTATCTCAACGATATATACAAGCAATATCCCAATGAGCCAGCAGTGGGAATCGGTTCATTTCTTACACCAACTCTATATGTACGAGATCCTGTGAATATCCAACATGTGTTAGCCATAAATTTCAATGCCTTTAACCATAGAGGTGTGGATATCAACGAAGGTGATCTGCTAGCAGACAACATCCTATTCCAACATGGTGAAAAATGGAAATTAGTGAGACAAAGTATGACACCTCTATTCACTTCAGCAAAGCTTAAAAGTATGTACTATATTATGGATAAAAGTGCCCAAGATTTTATCCGATATTTAAAAGATGATCCCAAATTGGCAAAAGGTAATACTTTTAGAACTTTATCCACTTTCTGTAATGCAGCAATTTCTGCGGCTGTGTTTGGAGTGACCTCTAAGTCGATATTCGATTCCCCCTTTCTAAGTGTAGCTCAAGATGCACTTCGACCAGGAGTTAAACGGAATATGAAATTTGCCATCAGTAATTTAAGTTCATCTTTATTCAAATTATTGAATTTAAACTTATTTAAAGAACATGAAGAATTCTTCATTGGAGCTATTAAAAATGTTGTCCACCAACGTAAGACTGAAAATGTTAAAAGACATGACTTTGCTGATATTTGTGTCGCTTTACAGAATAAAGGATTTCTAAAAGAACCTGTGTCTGGACTTGAGTTGGAACCTACCGACGAACTTCTTGCTGCTCAAGCATTTTTCTTTTTTATAGCGGGCGTCGAACCGACCGCTGCAGCCATGTTTGCAACTTTAGTAGAATTAGGAAGGCACCCGGAGCACCTACAGCAGGTACAGAAAGAAATAGATGAGATATTTGAAAAATATGATGAAAATTTAACATATGAAGCAGTTACTAGCATGGAGTATTTGGATATGGTGATATGTGAAAGTATTCGCTTATATCCACCAGTCGGTTTCTTAAGCAGGCAATGCGTTAAAGACACCGTGTTACCAGTTGGAGACATTAAAATAGATAAAGGAACCAAGATATTTACTCCAATATATGAAATACACCATGATCCTAAATATCATGTTGATCCAGAAGTTTTCAATCCAAATAGATTTTCACCAGAGAATCGTGCTTCAATAGCAGATGTAGCTTATGTGCCCTTCGGTAAAGGAAACAGAGTGTGTATTGGTATGAGATACGCGCAGCTACAAGTTAAATCTGGATTGATACATTTATTAAGACATTTTTCTGTTAAAACACATGTTTTTGAAGGTGGCATTCAATACCAAAAAGAGCAAGTACAAGTGAGACTGAAGAATGTGGATGTCGAATTAGTGTTAAGAAATAAAGAAAATTAAAAAAAATATTTTAGACTTAATATATGTATAGTATATAAATAATAATTAATATATAGTAAATGATAACTGTTATTTTTTTTAAATTAGTGTTAAAAAAGAATTATTTAAACACTATTATATAGTACTAGTAGTAGACTTATGAGGTTCAGCAAAAAATTATAATAATTTAATACTGAATATAATATTTTGAATTTATGACTAATAAATCTTTGTTTATTCTAAAAAACATTCTAACTTATCGCTGGTAAAATAAATTAAATTAAAATAGATACCTGTTTTCTTAGGTATTTCATTATTTTTTAAAGTTATTTGGTATTTTTTACTTATGTTGAATTTTCTCAATAAATACTATTAAAAGTCTAAAAACTAATTTTACAAATGTATGTCTTGTAAAATTGTGGGTAGGCACTGTCTGTAACAAGTATATAACGCCTTAAGACATCCAAAACCTTAGTTTCTCCCGTGACCTTGATTGCTGTAAAGCATTCGAAACGTCGGAAACCAATAATTAAAATAAATCCGCAAAATAATCCGGAAAGATAGTTTTATTTAAAATGTCAAATATTCGTGTAAATCTAAGAAAGTATTATGTCTAAAAACATTGTTTTGAAATATGATTGAATTAGCTCGACTAGTGCAATCAACAAACAAACAAAAACGTAATATATTATATGAGAAAATAAACAATATAAAACTTCAGCTTTATAATATTAGCATAGATCATTTCTTGTGACTAATTTTCAATATAAAGCAATGTAACAGTTTTCATACTTTGCTATTTGTTTTAGACACATTAAATATTTACTTCATTTTTAATCAAAAACAATTTAAAATATAATAACACAGTATACCTATTGCTAATCGGAAAGACTAAAGAGTTATTTTTGTACAAGCATTTGCCCGTGACTCTGTCCGCGTAGTTTAAAAATATTGAATTTTCATATAAATTACCCTTCACAACATTCTAACTTCTTTCCCTTCTTTTATTCCCTAAGAGGAATCTACTTACTAAATTTCTAATTTGTAGCATTTATGCTTTCTGAGTGAGTGAGTCCGCCAACCCGCACTTGGCCAGCGTGGTGGACTCTGGCCTGATCCCTTGCATTAATAGGAGACCCGTGACCAGCAGTTGGACATGACAAAGGGCTTAATAAATACTTTCTGAGATTTCGTTATTAATCATTAAGTGAATAGTAATTCCCTGTTATATTATTGGTATATAGATACAAGAGGAAGTGGTAGCCCAGTGGTAACGCGCTCGCTTGGGAAACCGAGTGAAGCGGGTTCATATCCCGGGTCTCGAACCACTGATATTTTCATGTGCGAATCGTTTCTGACATTATTACCATTTGCCTTACGGTGAAGGAAAATATCGTGAGGAAACCTGCATGTCTGAGAAAATCTAGCAAATTTTCGAAAGACATGTGTAGTCCGCCAACCCGCACTTGGCCAGCGTGGTGGACTATGGCCTGATTTCCCTCGTATTGAAGAGAGGCCCGTGTCCTGGACACGGGCAGTGGGACGTTAAAAAGGGCTGAATACACATATAGATAAACGTAGATCTATGTTCAAATAAAGGAAATTAAAGAAAAAAATAAGCTACCACTAAATCTACATATTATCTATACATAAAATAAAATTGTAACTGAGTCGAACCTGTACAATAAATATTTTTTGGAAAATCTTATTATAGCAGCAATTCTTATTGATACAGAAGTTAAATAAAAAAATTTTAGTTTTTTTTTATCGATCTGTCTGTTATCGCATCATACGAAAACTACTTGACGGATTTTGATAAAATTTGTTATGGTGATAGCTGATTATATAAATCATATATAATACTTTTTACTCAAGAAAAAATCTCATTTCCTAGACAAAATTCAAAAACGGGTTTTAGTAAAATTGTGAGAAAACTATACGAGTATCTACGTTCTGTTTACTTAGTAACTAAACAAGCCAGAAAAAATCGTTATAAATATTTTTGAGGAAAAAATAACGAAATTTCATACGCCAAAATAGCTAAATAATTATAATTAATAACGATATATTTTTGTTGTGTTATTTAGAAAATCACCAATAGATAGCGCTACGAGTTTATGAAATACGTTATTAAAATTTTAATCAATATTTGATGTACAGACATGAACTCTCTATATTTTTTTAGAATTATACATAAATAAAGTTATGGATATTTTTTCCTTTCTTAGAGGAAAAAAATGATTGAATTTTTGTGATAAAAACATTATAAAATACCTTAATAACTAAACAATTATTATACCAAATTGTATCAAAAACAATGTGGAAGTTTTCGTTTAAGAGAAAAAATATTATAAAAATATTTCATTTATCCCCGGTTACTTATCATAGTTCCCGGGAGAACCTTACTTTCCTTTACCTTACTATACTTTAATGAAAATCTGTATTTACAGTTTGCAAAATTATCGTAAAATTTCTGAAAAATATTTATAAATCCACTAGCGGCTCACCCTCGCTTCGCTCGGGCTTGTCGCTAGGTACGTTTTACAAAGATATTTAAAATAGTTATTTGCCAGCGTTAACCATATAAATTTTAATATTTTTTTAATTTTTCTGATGTTTTAATACTTATTATCCTATACCGGTCTAAAAGAAATCCAAAAAATCAAATATCATGAAAATTGGTCCAGCCGTTCTTGAGTTATAAATGGTGTATCTAACACGACTTTGTTTTATATATATAGATATTAATTAATTGCAAAATTATATATGGTTAGCGACTCACCCTTGATTCTCTTGGCGTTCATCCCTAGACAAAAACAACTCTATCCCACAGGAATCATACATTTTTCCGGGATAAAAAGTAACTTATATGCTATACCAGCCTATCTATTTTAGATTTTTAAATCAATTTCCTTTAGTCAATTTTACATTTTCAAAATTTTAATTTAATGTCAGTTTGTACATGAGGAATATACCAAGGATTTTAATTAAATATTCCAGATATAAGAACCTACGTATTAAGTTAAGGGGCCAGGCTATATTACAGGATTTCTGGTCCATGCTAGTATAATATAAGTATGTATTCAGCCCTTTTTAACGTCCCACTGCTGGGCACGAGCCTCCCTTCAATACGAAGGAAATGAGGCCATAGTCCACCACGCTGGCCAAGTGCGGGTTGGCGGACTTCACATTTCTTTCGAAAACTTGTTAGGTTTTCTCAGACATGCAGGTTTCTTCACGATGTTTTCCTTCAACGTAAGGCAAGTGGTAATCATGTTAGAAATGATTCGCACATGAAAATATCAAAGGTGCGAGACCCGGGATTTGAACCCGCTTCACTCGGTTTCCCAAGCGAGCGCGTTACAACTGGGCTACCACTGTATAAATACCAAGTATAAAGATGTAAAATTGGGAAAGGGAAAAATACTTTTATGATTATTCTTGAATACAATGGAGGGCATAAAATCATCTGTATATCATTTTGATAAAAATTGACATACTGATTATTTTGTATTTTGGTAAACTTTATTCAATTAGACTTATTACAAGCACTTTTGAAGTACCTAGTTAATATAACCTTGGAATAAGATGTTGCTTATTAACTTTTTTAATTAGTAGGTACTAAAGTAGTCGTGTTATGTAGCTTAAAATAGCAGACACTTTGTCCATTATATGCACAAACCTGTCTCAGGTGAAGTTTATCTCGCTATAATGATACATAAATATGTTGGGCAAAGATAGTCTGTATATTTATTATATAATAGCGACTTACCCTCGCTTCGCTAGGGTGCGTCCCTAGGTACGTTTTTTGAGCGAAATCCTAATTCTTTTTCTAAAATAAAAGTACTCCTTATAAGATCAGCTATCTGCCAGTGAAAGTACCCTTAAAATTGGTCCAGCCGTTTCGGAGATTAGCCGGAACAAACAAACAGACGGACAAAATTTTTAAAAATTTTGTTTTTCTTATAAGTACCGTATATAATTCTATATGCATTTAGTATAAAGCTGTTATTTTGACATTATAAACAAACACTTCAATTTTATTTGTCTATATAGATGTAAAGATGTATAGATAACAGCCAAATACTACTTACTCGCTCACAGATTAATCATGACATTTGGAAAAGTACTTCATTAAGTTCTAAGATAGAAGACTTCAGGTATTTTGTTATTTTTGAAAGAGGACTGAACGCAGGTGCGGGTAAGTTTATATGAAAATCCTACGTTTTTGCTGACATGGGATTGTAAAATGATATAATATTATTATAGTTACACATAAATCAACTAGGGGTCGAAACCGGGAGAAATGCTACTATGTCAATATACATTATACATATAATAATAATTTTCTCCAGACCGATTTCAGCCATGGCGGCCAATCTCATTGAGACTAGCCAACTGTGCAGAAGATATTGTAATACACAAGTATGCGCGCAAACACAAGTACACTACTTTCATACTCCGTTGGGACGACTATTCGACACGATCGGTGAGAGTTAAGGTGCAGGACCGACGGCTTTACGGACGGGGATGTTACACCGCCAACTTCTATGCCGAGAATATCTTGACAGAAATACTCAATTAATGAACTTAGCCCGACTCGGGACTCGATTCAGGATCTGCGGATCTATGACCGTACATGCTAGCCACTAGACTACCGAGACAGTCATATATCTAGTCTATACAGATAAATAAAATTGAAGTCTGTTTGTAATGTCATAATAACAGCTTTATACTAAATGCATGTGAAAGTTTATAATGGTATCTACCTATAAGAAAAAAACAAATTTTAAAATTTTTGTCTGTCTGTCTATCTGTTTGTTCCGGTTAATTTCCGAAACGGCTGGACCGATTTTGACGGCACTTTCACTGGCAGATAGCTGATGCTATAAGGAGTAACTTACCCTACTTTTATTTTAGAAAAAGAACCAGGGTTCCGCGAAAAAAATAAAAACCCATGAAATTGTGAACAAAATCCGCGTACGGCGTACGCACCCGAGCGAAGCGTGGGTAAATCGCTATGTAATTTAAATGAATATCTTAGGAGTAACAAGTTACTATTTATGTATAAACATAGCTAACCGTGAAAACGTACCTAGGGACGAATGCGAGCGAAGCGAGCATGAGTCGCTAGTAACTAATTATATCTAGATTTAGTTAAGGTCGGTATAGCTATAGCTATATATATAGTACTTGGGTGACCGAGCTTCGCTCGGATTTTCTGGCCAAAACAAATTTCAGCGAAATCGTTAGATCCGTTTCCGAGATCACCAGTATATATAAATAAATAAATAAATATACAAAAATTGCTCGTTTAAATATATCAGATAGATATTTTTACAGTTTTATTTGAATTGCAAACGATTTTGAAGTCATGATGATTATTACGTACACTAGACCAATTTATCAATTTAAGTCCTTCTCATTCGTCATTCAGAATTGTAGCTCTTATATTCTTATTGGATATAAAGTGGAGCAATCACATGAGTGCTACGTGAATTAAAATACATATATACATAAAATGTCACAGTAAAAATAGCAAATAATTTTGTTTGAAATAATGTAGAGAACAAAACAATGACTTATGATTTTTTAATCCCCGACGCAAAAAGAGGGGAGTTATAAGTTTAACGTGTGTATCTGTATGTCCGTCTGTGGTATCGTAGCGCCTAAACGGATAAACCGATTTTATTGTATATCTGTATGTTAGTCTGTGGCATCGTAGCGCTCAAACAGATTAACCGATTTTATTAAGTTTTTTTTTTTTTGTTTGAAAGAAGACTTGATCGAGAGTGTTCTTAGCTGTAAATCAAGAAAATCCGTTAGCCATTTGCAGGCAACAGCTCTTTTCTAGGCAATAAAGGGGTATGAGCAACTTTTACAGATCTAATCGTTTCGAAACTCGGTATCCCGTAACTTCAATGATATTACAACGATATGGTAACCTTGGCCTGATGCTGCAGCGTCACTTGGAATCTGCAAGATACTTGACTCTTTACTGCTGCAGAGATATCGTGTCTATTAGGCTCATTGAAATGGCCTCAATGAATAAGTTATTGTCTTAGGAGTTCTTTTTTTTTAATTTGTTTGTCCTGATATGTGTATAAGTATTTGTAGAGCTTATATATTTATTTAAAAAAATGTTTTAGTTAAGCCTAGAATTTAACTCGATGTCTATGTAAAACAAATCATCATTAAATTCAATACAGGGTTATTGGTAATTCGACGTATTCCCGTTAGGAGGTGATAGGGGTGACTATTTGCGATAATTTTAACTCCCATATGCATTATGCAAAAGTGAACCATTTTTGAGTTATCATGTTTTTTAGCTTTTTTCAAAATCAGTCAGAAATGCAACTTCAAAAATTTATTAAAAAAAAGTATCAATTTAAATTTCATTTTCTCTTCTGATTTATAAAAACGGTTAAACACCAGTTATTTATCAATATTAAAACAACAATTATGGGTCTAAATTAAAAAATGCGAGACGAAAAACGATATTACTTCAATATTTTTTTTGAAACTTTCTCCACTAAAATGCCTTAAAAACAAAAAAAAACGTTATGAAACTTGGCTTGCAGATTATTTTAAAAACATAACCGTTTTCTTAGCTCTCCAAAAATGCATAACAACTAGGAACTTATTTCAAAAAAACTGAAAAAAAAATGATCACAAAGGAAGCAGGCAGAATTTCGCATTCGAACTAAACTTAAAGTCGTTCTTTAAAATTTCCATAAAATTAATTAAAAACAATGCCCAATGTAAATAAAACAAAAAAATATGAATTTAAAATAAAATTTAGAACCAGTAGTAATTCAGTGGTAATAACAATTAACAATTAATAATAAGTAACAATTAAGACATAATGTAATTTAGCTTAATTAAAGTTCTTGTTCGAAATGACTTCCCCTATTGCGTACGCAAAGTCGCATTCTTTTACCGAGTTGTGACTTAACTACCGAAGTAATCAAATTATTCCGCATCGCATTTGCTGCATTTATAATTCTTGTTTTGAGTTTTTCCGCGGATGACACAGGCGAGACGTCGTAAACTAGGGACTTCTGTGACCCAAGACATAGAAATGAACCGACGTTAAGTCCGGACTTCTCGCACGCCATGGAGCCTAAATCCTAAAGCCATGGAACGGGAAAGTCTCTCCCGTGATCATAATTGCTGTTAAGCAAACGAAACGTCGGGAACCAAAAATCAAAATAAATCCGCGAAAAAATCCGAAAAGATAGTTTTATTTACATGATATACCAGCAAGACGGATGTCCTGCACATTTTGGTGTCAATGTTAGGCAATGGCTCGATAGCCATTTTCCTAATCGTTGGATAGGGCGAGGAGGACCCATTCCGTGGCCTGCGAGGAGTCCGGACTTAACGCCGATTGATTTCTATTCCTGGGGTCTCATAAAATCCCTATTTTTCGACGTCTTGTCTGTGTCCGCGAAAGAACTCCAAACAAGAATTATGAACGCAGCAAATGCGATGCGGAATAATTTGACTACTTCGGTAGTTAAGTCACAACTCGGTAAAAGAATGCGACTTTGCGTACGCAATAGGGGAAGTCATTTCGAACAAGAACTTTAATTAAGCTAAATTACAAGATGTCTTAATTGTTACTTATTATTAATTGTTAATTGTTATTACCACTTAACTGTTACTGGTTCTAAATTTTATTTTAAATTTATATTTTTTTGTTTTATGTACATTGGGTATTGGTTTTAATTAATTTTATGGAAATTTTAAAGAACGACCTTAAGTTTAGTTCGAATACGAAATTCTGCCTGCTTCCTTTGTGATCAATTTTTTTCAGTTTTTTTTTTTTTTTTAAATAAGTTCCTAGTTGTTATGCATTTTTGGAGAGCTAAGAAAACGGTTATTTTTTTAAAATAATCTGCAAGCCAAATTTCATAACGTTTTTTTTTTTGTTTTTAAGGCATTTTAGTGAAGAAAGTTTAAAAAAAATACTGAAATAATATAGTTTTTCGTCTCACATTTTTTAATTTAGACCGATAATTGTTGTTTTAATATTGATAAATAACTGGTGTTTAACCGTTTTTATAAATCAGAAGAGAAAATGAAATTTAAATTGATACTTTTTTTTTAATAAATTTTTGACGTTGCATTTCTGACTGATTTTGAAAAAAGCTAAAAAACATGATAACTCAAAAATGGTTCACTTTTGCATAATGCATAAGGGGGTCAAAATTATCGCAAATAGTCACCCCTACCACCTCCTAACGGGAATACGTCGAATTACCAATAACCCTGTATATTTTTCACTTCAAAAGGTACGCCGAATTAATAATTAATTTCAAAGTAATTATTTGGCTCTTAGAAGTGGATTCTTTTTTAAGGAATAAGCTATTAATAAAAAAAAATTATCAAGCAAATTAGTTTGCAATTGGTGAAAATACGTCATATCCTCAGACTGAGGGATTAAAAGAAATGAAATAAACTTTATACAATGAGATTTATTACAAGTACTTTTGAATCGTCAATTTAATGTAAGCGTCAGTGTAGTCTGTCCGTGAGAAAGCTACCACAAGCTCGGAAAGCAGTTCTGCTATTGGGACATCTATACAAATAAACAGTCTGTTTGTTATGTCAAATTAACAGCTTTTTAATAAATGAGAGTACTTATAAGAAAAAATCAACTTTTAAATTATTTGTCTATCTATCATTTATTTCGGCTAGACCTTTTTTGACGGGCCTTTACTGTCAGATAGTTGACGTTATAAGGAGTCATATAGATTACTTTTATTTTGGAAATAGATTTAGGGTTCCGCGCAAAATTAAATGCAATTGTGAACAAAATTAGCATGCGAGTGGGTCACTAACGCGAGCGAAGCGAGGTTAAATCGCGAGTATATACATTCAATTGGCGAAATTTAACGACACTGACAAAATTTATCAACGCGACAATTTCGCAGTAAGTACATAGTACACATTTAGCGCGTACAAGCGCCCGACGTCAGACTGTGCAAATCGTTCATAAGAAATAGTTCTTTATCCATAACAGTGATTCGGATTTATACATTTTTCAGTGGATTTGCTTGACATTACCTTCATATTAGACTTTATATTTCATTTAATATAATTAATTAATAATCTATAAAGAGGCAGGTCAGTATTGTTTATCCTCTATTTGTCAACAAGTGTTTGGTTTATTGAAATTAAATGAAATAGACTTTATTCAATTAGACTTATTAGAACGATCCCTCACCGGGAGCATTCGCCTTTAATGTAACAGTTCAGATTCGAGCATTACGTAAGTGAGGGAGAAGAACTGAGCATTAACATTAGTAATTAATAAATAGTAAATAATTCGTTTCAAGGTAGGTATATATTATACTTTTAAATCGGATATTTTTAATTTTTCATTGGTTTGATTTTTTTTCGTGAGACCCTATTTTATTTCTAAAATAAAAGTAGCCTTATTACATCAGCTATCTGCCAGTGAAAGTCCCGTTAAAATCGATCCAGCCGTTTCAGAGATTAGCCGGAACAAACAGACAGATAGACTGTGTTCTGTGTATACATCCATATGTATTTAGTAAAAAGCGGTTATTTTAATATTACAAACAGACACTCCAATTTTATTTATCTGTATAGATGCATACACCCAGGCCCATGAAAGATTTATTTACGTTTTGGAGTCAAAATCTGGGCATAACAAGCTTATTTCTATTCCTAGTGTTTATTGCGTGGTTAACACTGTTTTTTACATAATTTATGATGATTTTTTTTATTTCTTTAGTAGCTTTCGACGAGTTTTAGTTGTTATTATAATAATAAAAAAAACAATAAAAACAATAATGATTATGTTTGAATTTCGATCACTAGGTGGAAATTGTTAATGTTAAATCTAATCTAACATAGGCTACTTTACTGTACGGATGTCTTTTAAATATATACAAGTATTATAGAATCTGAAGTTAAGTGGTTAAAAAAATCACAACTGATTAATAAATATTACTACTCTATATCTATATATGATCTGTGATATTACTTTAAAAAAAATTATAGGTTTGACGTTTGTGTCCATCTGTGTATACAGACTTGTATACAGACGAACTGTGTATACTTCTATACAGACGGACACAAGGCTTAATTTTTTTTTTTTTTTTTAGTAAAATGGTTTTTTGCTATGTCAAAAGTTATGAAATTTTACGTAAGTGATTTGATTAATTTTAACAAGTAGTGAAATATATTTTTATTTCACTTATTAAATACTATTATGTCATCTGAATATTACGATAGTCTTGACCTAATACAGAAATAGTCTGTAAATTACTCAACTCCTTTTAAATTTAAGTCAGTTATATCGAGTTTAAACCCATCCAATCAGCTTTCGTCATTAATTTGCCATTATGACGAACTTTTCCATTCATATCGTACTAGAAATAATTCAAGTTTAAAATTTAAAAAAAATAGCAATTATTAGGCGAGAATTTTACCGGTGGTAGGACTCTGTCAAGCCTGAGGTGTCCGACTGGATGGGTATCATCCCCTTATCTATTTCTACCGCCAAGCAACAATGATTGCATTGTTGTGTTCCTGTTTGAAGGATAAGGTAGCTAGCGCAATTACAGGCAAGAGGCATAACATCTTAGTACTCACAGTGACAACGCACCTGCGGTTTTGCATTTTTGTTACCTAAAACTTAAGTGCATGAACCGTAGGTGTTATGGGTGACAGGTACTGCTTTCCATCAGGTGGGCTGTCTGATCGTTTATCACTGAATCTCATAAAAAAATGTATGGGACATTAAAATAGGAATCATGAAATTCGCTTCGCAATAAACAAAGATATCGCATAATATACACACAAAATAAATTAATAGTAAAAAAAATATTTTTAAAATAAGCTCATAATCTCTATCAATTTATTACATTATTAGTCCAGTCAAATTAGGGGTTTCACCTCGGAATGAGAGATAATAAGCTGTAAACTCGTATACACCTTCATTTTGGTGTTCTAAAAGCTGTGACAAAAGTCTCATAAAATCTCGTGTCTGCGTCGTAAATTATTCAAGGTCAAAGATCACAAAAATCAGTTTTTCGTGATTATCTCGGTTTCTATAGCTCCAATAATGTTAACGTTTATTATAATAATTGTAAAACATAAAATTTGCGACAAATTTTGTCTTAAAAAAATTTCATACGGCCAACCGTTCTTGAGATAGAGGGCAAAGAGCCCGCAGCGCTCAGCCAAACTCATGTAATGCAAGGTGAACCGTGAATCTCAGTGAATAAAACGTTGTATAAAGTTATTATATCATTGAAATATTATTAACAATGAATAATTTGTATTATTTTTTAGTTAACACATTATATTTAAAAACATTTTGCATATATCTAATATATTCATTTCATAATACTTACCTACTTTGTGTAATTATTAACTCATTAGATTTAAATACTTATTGTATATCTTAATGTAAAGTAGATTTCATTAAAATCCGATCAGTAGTTTCTGTGTACTAAGCTGTATAAGTTACTATAGTTTTTTAACTATCCCACGGGAACTCTTTATTTTTCCGGGGTGGAAAGCATCTAAGATATTAACCGGGGATATAAGGTACCACCATGGAAAATTTCATTTAAATCGTTTTAACAGTTTAGGAGATTAGCACGTACAAACAGACAAACAGACAGAGAAACAAAAAAATCTGGATTTGTTCTTTTTATTTTCTTACATCCCTCTGACTCGGTTTTGATCATTTTTTTTTCTATGTACAGACATTCGACTTCTACAGTTTTATCATATGTATAGATAGATTGGTTTATCGATTTTTTTCGTCAGATTATTTTTTTTTATTTAACATCTATTTTATAACTAAAATAATTTAAAATAAAATATTTGAAATATTTTTTTTATTTATCAATTCGATATCTTATAATTTAGAGACATACTGGGAGGTGGCCCACCTCGGTAGACAGCGTAACATGCGGATCGTTTCTGGTGGTTCCGTTGAGTTTTAGGTAGTACCGGCTTTTCTAGCCAGTGAGTCCCATATTACTGCCCGAATATATATTATTACTCAACGTTAAAAAAAAGTCGTAGTGTATCTGGACCTACTGAGTTTTATCTAAATCTGTTCATTGTTTGTAAAATGTTTTTAAATATAATGTGTTAACTAATAAATAATACAAATTATTCTTTGTTAATAATATTTTAATGATATAATAACTTTATACAACGTATTATTTATTGAGATTCACGGTTCACCTTGGATTACATGAGTTTGGCTGAGCGCTGCGGGCTCTCTGCCCTCTATCTCAAGAACGGTTGGCCGTATGAAAATTTTTTTAAGACAAAATTTGTCGCAAATTTTATGCTCTACAATTTTTATAATAAACGTTAACATTATTAGAGCTATAAAAACCGAGATAATCGCGAAAAACTGATTTTGTGACCTTTGACCTTGAATAACTTACGACGGAGACACGAGATTTTATGAGACTTTTGACACAGCCTTTAGAACACCAAAATGAAGGTGTATACGAGTTTACAGCTTATTATCTCTCATTCCGAGATTGACCCCTTATTTTTGCTTATTTGACTGGACTTTTATATAATTTATATAATATGTAATACAAACGGGGGAATGCGGCTAGAATTCTTCTCACTATTCCACGCGGAAATGACTTGTACAGTAATAACTAAGTGTAAGTGTGTGTTTTCTATAGATTAATTCAGTATATTTGTAATTTCCTATACAAAAGCTTGTCACGAGATTTACCTATTTTATAACGATTCAGACTCACGCACGAAGGGTTCCGTACCATTATCTATAAAAACGGCAAAAAAATCATGTCTCTTCATACAACAGAGCCCCCTTAAATATTTATTTTATTTTAATTTATTTATTTATTTTTAAAATGAATATATAACTAAATATTCTGTGAATATTTCAAGCGTCTACCTGTTGCCGTTATCAATATCGAGAAAAAACGAGCAAAAAATATCACGTTTGTTGTATGGGAGCCTTCCTAAATATTTGTTTTATTCTGTTTTTTAGTATTTGTTGTTATAGAGGCAACAAAATACATCATCTGTGAAATTTCAACTATCTAACTATCACTGTTCATGAGATAAAGCCTGGTGACAGACGGACAGACAGACAGACAGACGGACGGACAGCGAAGTCTTAGTAATAGGATCCCGTTTTTCCCTTTGGGTACGGAACCCTAAAAAACATGTTATTTTTTTCTTAGAATTATTTATATCAAGATCAAATTACTTAGATAATCACTTACGTAAATCTCGCGACAAGCTATTGTATCATATTTGATAGGTTTTATTTAAATTAAAGTTTATTTTCTTCTTTTTAGAGCATTTAAATAAAAGCCTGGTTTTTAAATATTTTTATTTCTAGTTTATTTTTACTTTTTATCTTATTCGTATTCTTCTCGGCAAACCCTTTAATTTAAAATCCATATCAAGGGGTGCATAAAAAAATATAGTCCGCCATCTTTGAGAGTCCACCATATTGGATTTACAATAACGTCACTTTGTGTATTGTGTTTCGCTCATCAAGCCTTTTTATTTGATGCCCGTATCATAATATCATATCTGGATGGCGGCTCACCTCGGTGAGCGGTGTGCCATGCAGGTTTGCTCCTGGTACTTCTCTGATAGCAGAGTAGACTGTTGAAGCAACCCCATGGTAGTTGTGGTCTGCTTCGGCAAACCTGCCGTCGGGACGTTATGGTAAAATGCGAAAGCGATCCTGCGACGCCCCATTAAGACAGAGGAGGTTCCGTTGGATTTAAGCGGGTAGAACTGGCTTTGCCGGTGAGTCCCACATAACCACCTGTATGCATACAGGTGGTATTCCTAAATGCATTTCCCAACGTTAAAAAAAAGGACTTATTTTGATGGAAGTAATAAAGCTAGAGCTTCACGTAGTGTGGCAAAATCTTGTATCTCATGACATATCCGAGCATTTCCTTTACAAAAACAAATGAATATAATAGTTTTAACCTTTTGACGATAATATTATATAAAAAAACATAATTTATTGTACATATTTCATTTATTAACGTCATAATATCAATATCTAATCAAATATCAGAGGTTATCACTATCGATAGTGATTTGTTCTTGACCCCCAATATATTATTTATATTCTAGCCACTCACTCTTGCTCCGCTCGGGTTCATTCCTAGTTACGTTTTAACATTTAGTATAGATTAATATATATAACGGATAACCAGCTATGATCATACCAAATTTCATCAAAATTTGCCCAGTGGTTTTCTCGTGACGCGTTCCCAGATAGACAGACAAAAAAATTCTATAAACTATAAATTCGACTTATTTCGATAATAATGACTATTTGATAAGATTGATACACAGATCATATATAGAGTACAGATAGTGCATCCCATACAAATATTTGGACATCGCTAACTAACACTATTGGCACAGTCTATAAAACCATACAGTCATCCAACGAAGCCGTCTAGACAGGGCAATCGTGCGGGGTGTGAGAGGTGAGACGCGGGTAGGCGAGCCCGAGCTGCATACATTTCTGCCGCCCGAATTAGTAAGCAGCTCGGGACACGACTTTAAGGGCTATCGCGCGTTTATTTTAATTTGTAAGCAATTAAAATGGTTCATACTACCTGTGCTATATTATATATTTTTTGCTAAAATTATTTATTAGGATGAGGATTTTTTACATAATTAATTTTAATATCAGAAATTTCAAATCCAGTAAATCTAGAAACCGAAAATTTTTGTCCGTTGCCCATTTATGATAGGTGATTTGGAAATCTATTAATTACATTATATCATATAAAACTAACTTTGCTAAAAAATTGAAAATAATGATAAATTTATATATAACTAAATTCAATTTGACTTATGTAATATAATTTGCTAGATTTAATTTATTTTTATTATAACTTAATTTATTTCATTCTAATTATCTAGTAATTCATTAAATTAATTATAATGTCGCTTAGAAATATCCATTTAATCAAATCAAATAATTGATAAACCAGTTGTATATTATATTTTTTATTAAAAAAATAAAAGGCTTATTATTATATGAAATTTTGTAAAACTCTATTTGAATTTGCCTCCGCGAAATGCCTTTTTGTATTCTTTGTTATGAAGAACTTCGATAAATAACTAAATAATAATATTACATTTTAATTAAATTACAAAAAAAAAACTGTAACAACCCTGCGTAATGCGAAGTATGCTACGCGGTGTCGGCTTTTCTTCAAACATCAAAGGCGATAGCCCACTGTTATTTTTTAGTACACTGTGCTATTGGACACACTATTTTTTTTGTCCTAAAATGATAATAGATGGCGCAAGTGAGAATTAAAAATAAGGCGACATCTAGCAACACTAAATGATAGATGGCGTTAAAAGCTAAGGGTATCTATCCCCGAGCTGCCGCTGCGCAATGTTGTAGGTAACTATGTAAGGTCTCTCAAGGCTACTATGACAATTACAAACTATATTTTTAAGATATTGTCTTTGAGACTTGAGTGCTACAAAACTTTTTATTATATTGAGCGCCATCTATGAACACAGTTTACATAATTATTACCAAAGATCGTGCTATCACAATGTAGTACCCATTATTGCCGCCAGAAATATAACGATATTATTGAATTTTATAAAACTTCAAAAACATTATACTTTTGTCCATTACTTCCTATTTTCTTACTTTAGGTATTTTTTTTAAAGTTAGAATATATGCTTTTCGCATTTAATTTTTTTCAAATTTTGAATTTAACATGAATATAAAAACAAATCGATACATACAACGCCATCTATTATCATTTTTTTTAACTAATTTCACTTTGTTCGTGATGTGATCCCATGATTGATATTAATAAGATTTTCCAAAAAAGATTTAATGTACAGATTCGACCCAGTAAGTATTTTATTATATTATGTATCGATCTACAAAATATCGTTTGTCTGAATCCGCATCATCACCTGCTTTAGAACTATAATTTTGGATCAAATAATTCAATGAGAAACCATTTATTTAATCAGCCCAGTCGGGTTAGCATTGAACCCCGAAAAAATTAGTTCTTGTATTTTTTTACGAAAAGTTGAAAATGGTCGATATATTGCGGAAAAACAATTCCACCTTAAAATCAAGATGGCCGCTAATGCACCGCTCGAATTTGATCGCGAATTTAAAATTACACTCTCAGTAAAGTTAATTCAAGGAAGAATCATCAAAATCGGTTTACATATGAAAAATATTGCGCGTAGCATACACACAAAAACAAATCACTCTAATTGAGTACTTCCGAATATTTGAAGCTGAAAACAATCTAATTGAGTGCCTCCGAGTATTTAAATTATTGGTGGGCCAAACATATTACAAATACTCTTACTTATAAAGAAGAATTTTATTCGTTACAAAATTTTATTGGAAAATATTAATAATTTTGTTCCTTTCCTTTCATTTCCAAATACTATAGCTAGTTTAGAAATAGCCCACACATAATTACACAGACTCAAAAGACCTTTAATAGTTTTCATTAAAAGATAACATAATTCGGAGCTCGAACTTGGCACCGGTAATGTAACGTCTAAATATATTAAGATAACATCTTGTTTAAAGCTTGGATATCTTATGTGTGTACTTAAAAAGAGGGTGTTAGATACAAAACAAGAAAAAGAAAAGAGTATAATATCCTTGATTTTTATTTCAGTTGACGATATTTTAAATTTACTTTCACATATCTATACATATAATAAAATTGTAACTGAGTCGAATCTGTACATTAAATATTTTTTGGAAAATCTTATTGAAGTAACCATTATTATCGACACAGAGGCCGAATCTATAGTTTTTAGAATTTATGTCTGTCTGTTACCGCATCACGGAAAAACCACTGGAGGGGTTTTGATGAAATTTGGTATGATGGTAACTGGTTATCCGGGTCAACATATAGGATACTTATTACTGCGGGAAAATATCTCATCTCTGAGAAATCTATACAAAATGTTAAAACGTAAATAGGGACAAACCCGAGCGGAGCGAGGGTGAGTCGCTAGTCTTATATATAAATCATAATAATTGTTAAAATAACCTACCGTTACCATTTACCAATAAAAGATTTCGTAAAGTTTTCCCACCGGTAGTGTTGGATTGCCAACCTTACGAAAATGAAAATGAAAATAAATGTAGAACTCACTAAAGTTTCACACATGTGTTCTATAATATTTCTTACGCACCTGTCCAATCTCAGTGAAATCGCTCATCGTACCGTGTGGGAAATTCGGTCTGAAGGGCCTTTTTTATTATTAATTTTTAAAGTATATTTTTACAGTAAAAAATGCCCTTCAAAAGAGTTTGGGATTCGTCATGCCCTCGCATTTGGGACTCTTGGGAAGACTTGGAAGGATTGAAGTGGGTAATACAAGATTTGGCACCAGAAGACGACGATACTGCATTGCATATCCTTATTGAACATTTTTTAGCTGACGAAACATTGTGTGCAGAAAAGAGTAGGTATATATTTTAGCTAATAGTAACTGATACTCTCATAAAATAAGCTTAATGTAAAACATTTTAAATTAAAAAAAAAACTAGTTTTTTGGATTTTTTCACGAATTTATTTACATTTTTGGTTCCCAACGTTCCCCCGTGATAATCTCTTGCATGATGCTGTAAACCATCATAAACATCGGGAACCAAAAATCAAAATAAATCCGGGAAAAAATCCGAAAAGATAGTTTTATTTAAAATGTCAAATATTCGCGTAACTCTAAGAAAGTATTATTTTCTATAAAATTTAACGTGTCATCAATGAAACTTTTTGAAGAGCTTCCCAGTTTACAAGAAGCATTCTTTTCTTTAAACACTTTAGGCAATAAGAGGAATGTTCATCAGCAACTTCACACTACGACAAAATTTAATTTATGAAAATTTAGGCCAAAAGCATTAAAGGTCTGATATTTTCTTCAGTACACCATAGAGACCTGTCAGTCTCGAATTCTCTCAGGTTCCTGAGTCAAACCCTAGGCTTGAAAAAGAAAAATCGAAGTAATATCAAAAGACCTACTCGGTACTCCATATTCATAGAACAGATAAAATAGTTATTAAAACTATCTAACGTAGCGTAGGCTACTGTGTCAGAATAAGTAATTTTAGAAAAAAGAGAAATAATATCTACAGGGTGCAAGCCAGAGCAGTGAAGAAAATAGAACAAACATACATAATATGTATATGCCGTATATTTACTTACATTAGATAATTGAAGGGTACAGGCAAAAAACAGGGAATGTCCTAATGAATAGATTATGAGAAAAAAGCAATTTAAAGTTTAGAAGTATAATATTTTTATTGAAATAAAAGTATACAGTAACTTTTTACTATTTAGATTTTTGGGCAATCCACATTCTTAACTGAGTGTATGGTTCCCATACACCCAGTTGGTAAACAAGTACCATAGACATACATACACCAGGACAAAACTAAAAAAAAATGAAAATTATAACATTCCCTGTTCTTGTACCCTTCAATTATTTTAAATTACATGTTTTTCTTTTACTAGAGTTACTTGAAGATCAAGAAAGCTTAATAAGTATGTCGAAGTTCTGGGAGGCGTGTTTATCCCAGCGGATGAGTCTCGGTTGTTATGTCGAAGTTGATGGGAAAAAGAGCTTAGTTGCTCTAAACGTGTGTGTTGCTGATTGTGTTGGTGAGAAAGTACCAGACATTGAGGTAAGCTTTACATAGTTTAGAACATTCAATATACCCTGTCTGTTTGTCTGAATGGTATATTGGAGGTCAAAGGGATAAAAAAAACTTGGGATTCGACGTGTCATCACATTTGAGATTCTTGGGAAGATTCTGGATTGAGGGGATTAAAAAAGATCACGCAACTTTATAATATCCTTAAAGAAAATATTTTATCTGACTCTATTTTCTAAACTGAAGAACGCAGTAATAAGAACTTGTGCACAGAATGTTTAATACAATTGTATAAATCTTTCGTCAATTGTTTTCTTTAGGTCATACTAGCGTTTTTCCACGGCTCCGCACGCGTATTTCAATTATTTATATACTATACTAGCGGCTCACCCTCGCTTCGCTCGGGTTCGCCTCTAGGAAAACAAAAACAAACCCATCCCACGGGAACTGTACATTTTTCCGGGATAAAAAGTAGCCTATGTGTTATTCCGGACTATAATCTATCTCTGTGCCAAATTTCATCCAAATCCGTTCAGCCGTTCTGGCTTGAAAGAATAACAAATATCCATACATCTATACTCACAAACTTTCACATTTATAATATTAGTATAGAAGTATAGATCTTTAAAAATTATAGCTTATGTGTTACCCCGATGTATAAGCTAAGTTAATGCAAAGTTTCATAAAAATCCGTTCAGTAGTTTCTGCATAATGTTCTCCTGACCGATTCCGGCCACGGCGGCCAATCTCATTGAGACTAGCCAACTGCGCAGGAGATATTATAGTGCACAAATGTACGCGCAGACACAAGTGCACTCTCTATTCCTGTCACTCTCATACTCCGGTGGGACGACTATTCGACACGACCGGTGAGAGTTAAGGCGCAGGACCGACGGCTTTACGTGCTCTCCGAGGCACGGGGGTGAAACACCGCCAACTTCCCAACTCCGGGCTCTTATTGAGGCTTACTATACAGAAAGACTCAATAACTAAACTTGGCCCGACCCGGGACTCGAACCCAGGACCTCAGGATGTGCAGCCGTACATGCTAGCCACTACACCACCGAGGCAGTTTCTGCATAAAAGAGTAACAAACATCTATCTATCTATCCTCACTTTTCTCGTTTATGATATTAGTAGATTATAAATGCGAAAGTTTTTGTTAGTTTGTCATCTTCTTTAGATACTCTTTTATCTCAGAACATCGAGACATTCTCGTTGGATATTAGGTCGCTGAATACATAAAGTTGTTAGCAATATTTTGAAAAGTATGCCAGACTTACATTGAAATGAGGATAAAGAGTATCGTAGACTGTCAAATAGGCGAAGATTTCGATGTCTCATTTTTTCTCGTCTGCTTTCAAAAGGGTTAAAAAGTATGTGAATACTCATTTATACTAATATTATAAAACTGAAGAGTTTGTTTGTTTGTTTGGTTGAACGCGCTAATCTCAGGAACTATTAATCCAATTTTTTTGCATTAGATAGCCCGTTAACTGAAGAAGGCTATAGGCTATATATTATCCCGGAAAAATGTATGGTTCCCGTGGGATAGATTTGTTTTGTCCAGGGACGAATCCGAAGCGAAGCGAGGGTGACTCGCTAGTTAATATATAATATAATTATTATTATACGCTGGAGTGATTACATTCAGTGCAATTCAATTAATTATAACTTTTTACATTATTATTTTACATCACACTAGCGGCTCACCATCGCTTCACTCGCGTTCGCCCTAGATGATTCTTTAAGTTGACATAACTTTTTTATTTAGCAACCGATTGAATTCGATTGATCGAATGAATTGATCGTTTTGATTGTTAAGTGAAGCTTACCACAATACATTAGTGAAAACCGCACCCAAACCGTTTCTAAGATTAGCGCTCATAAACGCACAGACAAACAGACAAACCGACAAACAGACAAATAAACTAAAAATCATTGTTTTGGGTTCTATTGCGTTAATAAAAATCCCCAATAATAGTTTTTCTCAAATATCTTCCATATACAGACAGCGATCGGTTACAATTCTATTATATGTATAGATTTAAAATACAAACCGTAATAAGTTTAAAATCGACTAAATCATTTCCAATACGTGCTTTAATTTTATTTATATCGACAATACGCCTTTTAAGGCAACCCTTCTCAGCCTCGCTCTAGCTCTTACCTCTAAGTGACTAATGCTTTTTGCTCTTACGTATTCAATAATTGAGCTAACTTCTCTATACGATATTTTATGGAATATTAATGTATTTACAGTGATATTGCAATCTATCTATATATAATATACATATAATAAAATTGTAACTGATCGCTGTCTGTACATGGAAGATATTTGAGAAAAACTATTATTGGGGCTATATTATATAACTTATTATAATATTAGCAAATTAAATAACGTTTAATATTAAAGAGTAATTATTAGTTGTATCCGCTCAAAAACTCCGCTGATCGTAATAATTGTATTCAGCCCTTTTTAACGTCCCACAGCTGGGGTTGGGCCTCTTTTTCATACATGGGGGATCAGGCCATAGTCCACCACGCTGGTCAAGTGCGGGTTGACGGACTTCACACGTCTTTCGAAAACTTACTAGGTTCTCTCAGACATGCAGATTTCCTCACGATGTTTTCCTTTACCGTAAGGCAAGTGGTAATTATGTTAGAATGATTTGAACCCGCTTCACTCGGTTTCCCAAGCGAGCGCGCTACCACTGGGCTACCACTGCCTTATTAAATTGTAATAATTACCAACAATAACTTATCCGTACCTTACTTATTATAATTTTCTAATATTAACAGATCGAAGGAGAAGCTTGGAAACAAGTCTACGGTGCAGTTATGCATGTAGAGTCCAAAATAGAAGCATTTGAATATCTGGAAGTAGACACTATTCTGCACGCTTTTGGTTTGGTTGTGAAAAAGGAGTATAGAGGGCACAAGCTCGGCGGGAGAATTTTGAAAGCTAGGTATATATTTGACTTATTTTAAACTAGCTATCTACCCTCGCTTCGCTCGGGTGCGTCTCTAGGTTATATTTTTTTTGAGCGAAATCCTGATTCTTTTTCTAAAATAAAAGTAGCCTATGTTACTCCTTATAATATCAGCTATCTGCTAGTGAAAGTCCTATTAAAATTTGTCTAGCTGTATCGGAGATTAGCTGGAACAAACAGACAGACAGACAAAAATTTAAAAAACAATGTTTTTCTTATAATGTACCGTATATAATTCCATATCCATTTAGTATAAAGCTGTTATTTTGACATTACAAACAGACACTTCAATTTTATTTATCTGTATAGATTAGTAGTCTTATTTGCTATTGTGTATAAAGAATGACGTGCAAGAATATCTTATTTATCTTTAATTGATAACATATATGGTATGATAACATTCTTAGCAAATTGATAACAAAAATTCAATACTGCGATAGTTACGGCGCTTCTTGCTAAAATTTCTATAGCAATGCAGATATAACTCGTACAGTAATATTATATTATTTATTATTATTAGGTATTACAGTAGATTTTTATTATTTAGACCAGTTACCATTTAATGTTAAGCTCAAAGATGAGATATTTTCCCGCAGTAAAAAGTATCCTATATGTTGATCCAGATAACCAGCTATCATCATACCGAATTTCATCAAAATCTGTCCAGTAGTTTTCCCGTGATGCGGTAACAGACAGACAGACAAAAATTCTAAAAACTATAGATTTGGCTTCTGTATCTATAATAAAGTCTATTTCAATAAGATTTTCCAAAAAATATTTAATATACAGATTCGGCTTAGTTACAATTTTATTATATGTATAGATTAAGGGTATCTAACCACAATTTTCGTAATATTTTTACGTATTTATCTATATTTTTCAATTTTTCAGTTTCATTGTATTTTCATGTGTCAAAATGTTTTTTTTAATATATTTTTCATTCTACGTAATGTAGAGCTGTAAATCTATTCTAAACAAAAGAAGTTAATTTGTAAAACTAGCACTCTTAAACGCCATCACTCCATATGTTTTCTATTGAATTGATATTTGCATCAAATCAAGACTGGTCGTGCAAATGACCCCTAATAGGTACCTATAAAATTACGACGCACTAGCGTTTCCGCGCTGCGCCCGCGTATTTTAATTATGTGTATAGGCTATATCGTTTTTAATTTACTGAAGACTTTTTAGGAATATACTATTTACATCATAACAACATCCGTAAGAAAAAAATATATTTCTTAAATTTTTATTTTCATAAAAAAAAAATTATTGCACCTATATACCACGATATCCATATACCCTGATAGACCCTGAGAGATAGACCCTGTATATCACGATCGGAGTTTTTCAAATTATTATATATTTTTTATTCAAAAGGGAACCACTCTGCAAGGCACACGGGATCAAGGCCACAGCCACAGTGTTCACCGGCCCAGCATCACAAATATCCGCTGAGAGAGCTGGCTTCAAAACAATCGCCGAGGCCTCAATGAAAGAACTAGCGGAAAATGGATACGACTACCCAAAAGACGAAACTAGAATTATCAAATTTATGGTTAAGAAGTTCCTATGACTTGTATAGAGCGAAATTAACTGTATAAGTGCGTTTCTTTATATTATTACACTAGCGAATTACCCTCGCTTAGCTCGGGTGCGTCCCTAGCTACGTTTAATTTTTTTTGAACGGAACCCTAATTCTTTTTCTAAAATTAAAGTAGCCTAAATTACTCCTTACAACATCAGCTATCTGCCAGTGGAAGTCCCGTAAAAATCAGTCCAGCCGTTTCGAAGATTAGTCGGAACAAATAGACAGACAGACAAAAATTTTAAGTGCTTTTCCTATAAGTACCGTATATAATGTCATATAGATTAAGTAAAAAGCTTTTATTTCGACGTTACAAACTGACACTTCAATTTTATTTATCTGTATAGATGATTATAAAACTATCCATATTTGTTTTTAATTTCGCTATTTGTAATTCGATGTTTGTTTATTGATGAGTACATCATTGAAGTTATACTTCTTTTGAGATGTTTGGAAAAAATTATGAGGATAAAATTTTACGATGCGCGCGCACACCGACAGCCAAAAAGCGACATGATGAAGTTAGATGATAACTGTTTGTTGCCATGGTAACCGTTGTTATTGTCTGCCAAATAATAATGGTGGTGTGGTATGGTGTAATATTGTATTCTTTCCTTAAATGACATTCTATAAATATATGATTGTAATATGCCTAATATGCGTTATTTAATTTATTTATACGAAGATCTTGAAACTACTAAGCCAATATTGCTCATGCTTCTATTATTAGGAAGCTACACTATTCCTGAATAACGTATTGTATTTAATATCGGGAACAATGAAAACAAAACCGCAAACTAAAAATATTATAGCTGTATTGTTTATTTTATATTTTAGTTCAAAAGAAAAAAAATAATAATATATGAGTGAAGTAATAAAACAAAGGAAACGCACTAACAATAAGTAGTAAAATTTTCTTTAAATAAAAAATAGAATTTAATGTTAGAAATATTTATTATAATAAAAATAATTGTATTAATGTGTCATTAAAGCAGAACTGTAATAAATATGTATTAAGAAATAAAGATTTACCAATGATGTATGTTTTTTTATTGAAATGTGTTCTAGGTAAAGATTATATCATAACTAGCGACTCACCCCCGCTCCGCTCGGGTTCGTCCCTACTTACGTTTTAACGGTTAGTATAGATTTCTCAGAGATGAGATATTTTCCCGCAGTAAAAAGTATTCTATATGTTGACCCGGATAGCCAGCTATCATCATACCAAATTTCATCAAAGTCCTTCCTGTGGTTTTTCCGTGAAGTGGTGCAAACAGACAGACAGAAAAAAAATCTAAAAAAAGCTATAGATTCGGCCTCTGTATCGATAAAAATGTCTATTCCAATAAGATTTTCCAAAAAAATATTTAATATACAGATTCGTCTTAGTTAAAAAAAAAATTATAATACTAGCGACTCACCCTCGCTTCGCTCGATTGCGTCCCTAGGTACGTTTTTTTTTTTTTTTTGAGCGAAACCCTAATTCTTTTTCTAAAATAAAAGTAGCCTAAGTTACGCCTTATAATATCAGCTATCTGCCAGTGAAAGTCTCATTAAAATTGTTCCAGCCGTTTAGGAGATTAGTCGGAACAAACAGACAGACAGACAGACAGACAAAAAATTTTAAAAATTGTATTTTTCTTATAAGTACCGTATATAATTTCATATGCATTAGGTATAAAGCTGTTATTTTGACATTACAAACAGTCACTTCAATTTTATTTATCTGTATAGATGTATATAGTAAAAAGTCCCACTGCTGAGCACGGGCATCCCTTCAATGGGAGTACACCATCCCATAGTACACCACGCTGGCCAAGTGCGAATTGGCGGGCTTTACATAACCCTCTTTTTGGGTCCGCAGCAATCGAGTAAAAACAAGGTACGCCAAATTCAACATCTCAAAAGTAATTCCAACACTCGAAGTGGATTTTTTTAAATTAACATGATCACACTCGAAGAAGATTTCACGTAATGTACAAAGAAATATATTACATACTTCCTATTTAAGGAGGCTGTCAAAAACATTGTAATTTTTATGGCAAATGATTAAAATAAAGCGTGACTTTTAAGCAACATGTATAATAGAACTAATATGTATGTTATACAATGTAAATGGATTAGTTTTTATTACTCTATGTATACATATGTACTCTAATCTGAAACACGTGTAACCGTTAATTTGTGAACAAAATAACTCATTTTATTCTCAAGAATATTCTTTCTTAGATTTACGCGAATATTTGACATTTTAAATAAAACTATCTTATCGGATTATATCGCTGATTTATTTTGATTTTTGTTTCCCGACGTTTCGAATAACTATGAGAGACTTTAGACATCTCAAAGGCGTTATATACTTATTACAGACAGTGCCTATAAAGCCTTTAAGATGTCTAAAACCTTAGTCTCTCCCGTGACCATGATTGCTGTAAAGCATTCGGAACGTCGGTAACCAAAAATCAAAATAAATCCGCGAAGTAATCCGAAAAGATAGTTTATTTTAGTTTTTTGGAACAACCTTCCCTTTGTATTTAGAATAGCATGCCTGTCATGGTTTTATTTTACACTGCTATATACTATTACTAGCGGCTCACCCTCGCTTCGCTCGGGTTCGTCCCTAGGTATATTTTAACGGTTATTACGGACGGACGGACGAACGGACGGACGGACGGACGGACGATGATTATTGAAGACTAACGACTCACCGCCGCTTCGCTTCGGAGACGTACCCTAGACAAAAACAAATCTATCCCACGGGAACTGTACATTCCGGGATGATATATAGCCTATAGGCTTCCTCAATAAACGGGCTATTTAATGCAAAAAGAATTTTCCAAATCGGATTAGTAGTTGAAATTAACACGTTCAACCAAACAAACAAACAAACTCTGTCTCTTTATAATATTAGTATAGATGTCGGAAAAAATCATACCGACTGGGAGTTTTACTGACATGCATTTGTAAACCAATAGAGTTATTATATAACAAAAATGTATTAAGGATTTATTCATCGAGTAAAGCCAATTTTACTTACTAAATAAAAAGGCATATTATTATTTATTATTATTTTATTCATCATCCATAATATTGTCAAAGATCATAATAATGTATGTATGTAAATAATATATATTCGGAAATGAAATTATAGATCAAAAATGTAAAAAAGGAACATTTAGGATTTTATTATCGATTTTTTTTTAAGAGCCAAATGTTTAGAACTTCTGCTTTATTGCTAACTAGCGACTCACCCTCGCTTCGCTCGGGTTCGTCCCTAGGTTGCTTCCCAAAATAAAATAAATTAATTAATTTGGTTTTAATTTTTTTTCGTGGAACCCTATATTTTTTCTAATAAAAGTAACCTAAGTTACTCCTTATTACAGCAGCTATCTGCCAGTGAAAGTCCCGTCAAAATCGGTCCAGCCGTTACAGAGATTAGCCGGAACAAACAGACAGACCGACAGACAAAAATTGTAAAAAATGTTGTTTTGGTACATGTACCGTGTATACATCCATATGCATTTAGTAAAAAGCGGTTATTATAATATTACAAACAGACACTCCAATTTTATTTATCTGTATAGATGTCATGAACAAATTAGGCACATTTTATTATGTTATTTAAACTATTAAATATTTAGTAATTTATTTTACTTTACAATAATTTCTTAGATTTATGCCAATATTTGACATCTAAACATACAAATATATATAATTGAAGTGTCCATTTGTAATGTCAAAATAAAAGATTTTTTTTTACTAAATACTTATGAAATTATACAGGATGGATTTTTGAGACGGGACAGAAAGGGTAAGTACCTTAACTGCTATAGTTACAGGAAAACGTTCTTAAAATACCATCCATAACTTTTTGAGATATTCTGAAATGCATTCACAGATTTCGGAAAAAATGTACAGTTAGCGAAAAAAAAAATGCTAAAATACCAAAAAATATTTTTTTAATGTCAATCGATCCTATTTCATGTAGGGATCGAAAGGCTCTATGTGACCATTTAAGGTATGAGTACTAGAAATGACAGGAATCGCCAAAAACTTCTCCCATACATTTAATACGGAAAAACGTTTAATCAACTCGAAATATTCTTTGTTACCAAACGGTCCTATTTTTTAATGTGATCAAAAGACTCTTTGAGGCCAACTGAAGTTTGAGTACAGAAACTACGGTAAGTCGCAAGACCGAGTTTACTCGCAGGCATTTTATGCAGCCCGAGCGAAGCGTGGTTAAATCGCTAGTTTTAAATAAAACCTATCTTTAAAATAACATACGAGCGAGTTTATTTTTTTGATATGGCAACACCTTTAACATTTTTGATCTTCAATCGCATCACTAAGTTAATATTTTATTTTAATTTAAAATCCGGTAAGCAGTGGTCTTTGGGGTCCGGCGTAGTTTCATCCGTTAGGTAGGAGCTGAGGAGGACAGGCGGACATACTGGTATTCTATTAGATATGAGCCATGCCGTGTCCCTCTCGGATAGCGGATACCGCTTTACGTCCGCAAAACACACTGTTATGTTTGCATTTGTGTATGGTGGTCTGGAACAAGGTTTTTTTTTTGTTATTAAGATATCATGTATCTATAATCATGGGATTAGATCTAGAAGAAAAAAAAATAACTCATGAAAATGTCAATATAAATAGGTTATTTTCTTATTTCTAAATAAAGGAAAATGAAACAATCTAATTTTTTTTGAATATGCACCATTGATCAAAAAAGTACTAGATACACAATCAGCTTCAAAAAATATCCTCACCGAATGAGCGCTCATTTGAACATTTGAGCGCGCTTTTAATTATTTTTTTGTGATAACAACTTTAAGCAATGTATTTAAGGTTCAATTTACATTGTTGTATATTTATTTCAACCAGAATAATTTATCTAAGCACAATTAGTGACAGTTTTAACAGAACTTTTGAATGGGATTGTGTATCTATTACTTTTTTGATCGATGATGTCAACAGTATTGTATACTATTATGTCATATGGACTATAATTATCATACAATTTGTGTCATTTATCCCACGGGGAAATCTTTTTTTTCTCTTTAAGAATAATCACATATTTGTTTGTGTGCGTGCGTGCGTGTATAAGTGCGTGTGCGTGTGAATGTGTGTGTGAATGAATGTATGTGTGTAAATGAATGTATGTGTGTGAATGAATGTGTGTGTGTGTGTGAATGAATGTGTGGGTGTGAATGAATGTGTGGGTGTGAATGAATGTGTGTGTGTGAATGAATGTGTGGGTGTGAATGAATGTGTGGGTGTGAATGAATGTGTGGGTGTGAATGTATGTGTGCGTGTGCATGAATGCGTGCGTGTGTATGAATGTGTGCGTGTATGTATGTATACTCACTCTTCCTCAGAGACTGTGCCGTCGCCTGCCTCTATGAGCCGCGCGAGGAGCCGCTTCCTCGCCGCCGGCACGTGTAGTAGAGCGACAGTTCCTAATTATATATTATTATAGTATTATTAATGATAAATTAAATTAATTAATATAAATAATTATTTATTTCATTTTTCGTAAATTTACGTTAGTATGCGCTTGCATCATGTCAATATAGCAAAACGGATTTTAGTAAAAATTTCTAAATAAATCCGCAAAAAAAAACCGAAAAGATAGTTTTATTTAAAATGTCAAATATTCACATAAATCTAAGAGTGCATTATTAATAGTCAATATAAAAATAAATATGTTGGGACATTAACACACAGCACCATCTAGTTCCATGGTAAGCTACGAGGCCTGTGTTATGGATACCGGATAGTTGATACATTACACATATATTACTTGTTAAATACATACATATTATAAACATTATCTGTGCGCGCGCGCACGAACGTGTTAAGACTAAGTAAACCTCGTTAAATTTATATGTAAACTTACTCTACTAATCTATATTGCATAAATAATGAAAATCCGAAATTGGCTTTAAAAGGACTTTTAATGTACTTTCTATTTCTGTATGTATCTGTGGATTTTAGTTTGAATAAATAAATAAATATAAACATCCATGATTGGAGTACAAACATTCGTGGTCATCACACAAATGAACGCCCCCAGCGGGACTCGAACCTGCGACCGCTGGCACAGCAAGTAGGGCGTTGAATGCTAAGCTCCAGGTTTGATGCTGGTGGTCTTGACTAAATAAAAATGCGGTTCGCTATTGAAATGGACTGTATTATCGATTCTGAGACGACAGTTGTGCATACGGCGAGAGGCGGTAAGCGAGTCCCCGCCATGAGAGGGCACGGCGCGTCGATGGAGTCCGTCGCGAAACCGGTTCGATGACGAGCCTCTGGCGTGCCTCGATGTGACGTAGGAACATAGAGTCACTACAAACTGAACCAAACGTGTTGTCAAATAACCAGACACAGTACATACCAGCAAAGGGTCCAGGCAGACTGTTCGCGCGCGCAGCCCGCCAGCGGTGCGCGGCGCGGGCCAGCGCCCGCTCGGCGCCGCCCACCGCCGGCAGCGACGTGGCGCGGGGGTTGCCCCACTCGAACTCCTCCTCCTGTTCATACATGTTTAATTACACTTGGATAATAAATATCGACATATAAATCATTTTTGTAAGAAATTAACCGATATTTACATTCTCGATACACCGGTTTTCGTCAATATCGTTCACCACCTCAACAACCAGTAAAAAAAAGTTAAAAAATACACCATCCACTGCTTCAACTAGCAGTAAAAAAGAGTTAGAAAATTTAAAAGAAAACAACATCTACTAACTCATTACCACTACCAGTAAAAAAAAAACATTTAAAATAAAAAAACAACATTGTCTACCATTTCAACTGTCAGTTAAAAAATCAGAAAATTAAAAACACACCATCATCCACCGTCTCAACTAGCATTAAAAAAAAGTTAAAAAATAAAAAAAGTACATCATCCACCGCTTCAACTAACATTAAAAAAAAACGAAATTAAAAAAAACAACCAGTACGGCCAGCAAAAAAAAAAGGAAAGCCACCAACATCTAGAAACCCGCCGTGCTGCCGGCTGCGCACGACGTAGGCGGGGTGCAGCACCCAGCGCCCCGCCGCCACCGAGCCCAGCATCTTCTCGCTGCGGCCGGGCGCCGCGCACAGCAGGTGCGTGGCGCGCGCGTCCAGCTCCGCGCCCTCGCACACCGCGCCGCGAAGCTGGGCGATCATCTCCGTTATCTCCTCTCGATTCTGTACAAACATGGAATTACATATTAATAATGTTCTCCTGACCGATTCCGGCCACGGCGGCCAATCTCATTGAGACTAGCCAATTGCACAGGAGATATTATAGTGCAGCGCGTGTGAGAGAGAGCGCAGACACAACGTGCACTCTCTATTCCTGTCACCCTCATACTCCGGTGGGACGACTACTCGACACGACCGGTGAGAGTTAAGGCGCAGGACCGACGGCTTTACGTGCTCTCCGAGGCACGGGGGTGAAACACCGCCAACTTCTCAACTCCGGGCTGTTACTGAGGCTTACTATACAGAAAGACTCAATAACTAAACTTGGCCCGACCCGGGACTCGAACCCAGGACCTCAGGATGTGCAGCCGTACATGCTAGCCACTATACCACCGAGGCACCTATTATACATGTAGTGGCAGTGCTGACGCGCACATTTTGGCTATATAGCAAATGTATCGCGCCACGAACCCCAGTTGTCCCGTAACCGCCTACCGATACGTTTGTGATTTATATTGTTATAGTATATATTGTGCTAGGGATATTAGTATTAACTTGAAGTGAATATAAATATTTGTGTAACTTTGGAAGTTTGATTATCCCTCAGCCTACTTAACTATAGTGAACACGCATTATTCACCCACACACACTAAATACATATTAAAAATTATTTAAATTAATTAAATTATTATGGCATATTAAAAAACATCAAAATGAATCCACGAAAAAAACGAAAATATAGCTTTGTATAATACTAGTGATTCACCCTCGCTCCGTTCGGGTTCGTCCCTAGATACGTTTTAACGTTTAGTATAGATTTCTCATAAATCATGAGACATTTTCCCGCAGTAAAAAGTATCCTATATGTTGACCCGGGTAACCAGCTATCATCATACCAAATTTCATCAAAACCTGTCCAGTATTTTTTCATGATGCGGTCACAGACAAACAAATAAGAATTCTAAAAAGTATAGATTCGGCCTCTGTATCCATAATAATAACTATTACAATAAGATTTTCTAGAAAATATTTAATGTACGAATTCAAACTGAGTTGAATTTTATTATATATTTATTATTTATAAGTATATATATATATAAGTAAAACAATAGAAAACAACACTCACGTCCACATTAGAAGACAACATAAATATCTTAACCGCTGGGGTGGTGTCGTCCCATCCCACTGTGTTCACTTGAGAGTCGGATCCCGCTTCCACTTCAGGTGCTGGGTGAAATAAAAAGAAACAATTATAGTTCACTCATAACTTAGTTAAATATACCTAGAATAGTTGGACTTTTAAAATTAGGAGGGTAATATCGATTGTCATACTTATATATAAGTAGTTGTCTCAGTGCTTATTTGTCTAAACGACAAATTTATCCGAAGAATTTTTAATACAGTATTATTGACTTAAGAAAAAGGCTCTAAAATTTAGCTATAAAAATGTTTTTTTTTTGTAAAATTACTTTTTATAATACAAAACCGTTATATAAATACAAAATTTGATCCAAATCGTTAGAGCCGTATCCGAGATACACGAAATAAATTTATTTATATATGTACAAGAATCGCTCATATAATGTTATAAAAATATAGCGCACTATACTGTATTCGCCGAATGAACCAAGCACTGAGATTTTCCGCTTGCACATGATTCGTTGCAGACAACACGCTTAGGCCGCGATCACAATGCAAGTCATTCCGTACCGTTCAGACGTCTCTCGTGTAGTTACCTGATTTATTATCAATGTAGGAGACGACAGTGATACGTCGAAAAGTAAAAATTAATAAATAATGTATATAAATATTTAAAAATAAAGTTAGTTATTAATTATTAATAATTCCTCACTAAAGCATTAACAACGTGAATGAGCCCTATGACTTGAAACCAGTTGCAAGCGTTAGTGGGCGGAGCTAGATAGTTTTCTGTCCTTGTCAGTTTGTATGGATATGTGGGACAGAGAAAGCGCTTTGCATGGTTCACTCCGTGAATAGAGTATATATCACCTGGTACTATCGTAACAGAATCTCTCGCCCGTTTTTTCTGTGAGCTCAAGCGGCTGGACAGCGCTGCGTTCAGCCGCTGCAGCTGCTGGTCGACGGCGGCGGGCAGCGTGCTGCCGGGGGTTGAAGCGCTTGAAGCTGCTTTTGGGGTCACGTTGTTGTCTGTTATGTTTAGACCACCCGCGCTCTGGAAGTGCAGATAGGATTTAATTTTGTTTTATTTATTATATTTTTTGCTTTAGAAGTCAATTGAATAGACACTAAAGCTAAGTAAAGTAAAAAAAAACGTGTGTGTGTACTTATGTACGCACATAAGTTATACTTCTTTGGCGTAACAGAACAAAAATAGCTAAAGATTTCATCCCGTATGTCACAACTCTGTTTGTAAAAGGAGTGATAAATTAATAAATTAAAAAAATAATTAAATAACGCATATTAGGCATATTACAATCATATATTTATAGAATATCATGTAAGGAAAGAATATAATATTATATATCATTTGTCAGACAATAACAACGGTTATTAGAATATAAATCCCATAAATATTATAAATGCAAAAATTTGGATGAATATTTGTTACTCAATCACGCCGGAACGGCTGAACGGATCTAGATGAAATTTGGCACAGGGATAGATTATAGTCTGGAATAGCACATAGATTACTTAGTATCCCGAAAAAATGTACGGTTCCCGTGGGATAGAATTGTTTTTTGTTTCTCACTAAAGACGAACCCGAGCGAAGCAAAGGTTAATCGCTAATATTTCATACGTACTTGATCTTCGGAGAGCTTCGCCATTTTCGGTGGTGGAGTTTCAACTTGCTCCTGTAAAAATTATAGATACAAAAATTAAGTTTTCATACAACTTAAAAAACTTATACACTAACATATTTCCTGTACAGTTAACTCGTCTCAGTGAGATTGGCCGCCGTGGCCGAAATCGATCAGGAGGTCATTATTATTATATAATTCACCCATACACATAGAGAGTGGACTGTTTCTTTGCCAGACGTCAGCTAAAAATGGCGGAAACGTGCGACAGAGGAAAAACGAATGTGCGGCCAGAAGTCTTCTATTCATTGAAATACAATTAATGAAGATAGATATTTATAGCCATTTTAAATTCCATTATAATATTACAATTTTCAATAACATTTTAAATATTATATTTTTTAATAAATCCGAACCGGAATAAGACAGTTTATTGGCCGCACATTCGCTTTCTCTCTTTCTAGAGAGTGTTTAATTTCATGAGAGTATTGCTCAGTCTAATCTCTACGTTTATGAATTCACCTGTAATTGCAGCTTCCTTGGTACAGCGTGATGCTCGGACGGCGGAGTTGGTGCGTCACCGTTGAATTGTGCCAAGAAACGATTCCGAATTTCAGACAATGGCTGGAAATAAAAAAAAAATAAAAATATTAAAACCTTTTTCGTTGGATGGATCGTCTAAAGACACCTCAGTAACGATATCGAATATAATGAATAAAAATTAAAAATCAAAGTAAGAGCTCAACACGGTGAGAGAGGGAGGAATCGCCGAACCCAGTAGGAAGAGTCTGAGAGTTAGTGTTGAGAGAGAGCGTTGCGACAACGCCAACAGCCGGTTTCACCAGCCGTATTAGATGTTTACATAAAAAAAAGTGCGTGTTTGTACAATTCACACATGGTAGAAGTAAAACTTAATCTATACTAATATTAAAAGGCTGAAGAGTTTGTTTGTTTGTTTGGTTGAACGCGCTAATCTCAGGAACTACTAATCCGATGTGAAAAATTCTGTTTGCACTGGATAGCCCGTTAACTGAGGAAGGTTATATATCATCCCGTAAAAATATACGCTTCCCGTGGGATAGATTTGTTTTTGTCTAGGGACGAGCCCGAAGCGAGGTTGAGTCGCTAGTATTATACATTTGTCAATAACAACGGTTGCTATGGCAACATGGCAATGTATTCCATCTCATTCTTTCGCCGAATTAATCCTATATATTCATATGGTCTCTTTTTAGTGTCGTATTTTTGTTTCATTAAATTTCAAATGACAACGATTCTTAAGAAATTTCACTCCAATAAAATCAAATCTAATAAAAAACACTAACAGTATTATTTGTCCAAGCGACCAATTGATCAAAGGAATTTTTAATACAGAATTATTGACTTTAATAAAGCCAATAAAATGTATTACATCTATATATGTATATAAATCTATACTAATATTATAAAGCTGGAGAGTTTGTTTGTTTGTTTGTTTGGTTGAACGCACTCAAAAACCACTAATCCGATTTGAAAAATTCTTTTTGCATTAGACAGCCCATTAACTGAGGAAGGCTATAAATAAGCTTTATATCATCCCAGAAAAATGTAGGATAGATTCGTTTTTGTCTAGGGACGAACCCGAAGCGAAGCGAGAGTGAGTCGCTAGTCTTAGATACAAAGCTTTATTAAAAAGAAAGGATTCTAAAGAATTTTCTCTTCAATAAAATCCAATATAACAGAAACACTAACAGTATGCTTGTCTCTGGCTGTTTGATGCAGCTTGGCGGGCAGGTCGCTGACGACGCGCCACAGCCGCTTCCTCGCGTCGGGCGACAGCCGCCCGGAGCCGGGCCGCAGCGCCGCGCCGAACGCGCTGTCCGGCGTCACCGTGTTCTTCTCGACTGGGGGATATATAAATAAATAAATATGTTGGGACGTTAACACACAGCACCATCTATTGTTGACGACACGTTTGGCTCAGTTTGTAGTGAACCTACTTACTGTACCAGCGGTCGCGGGTTCGAGTACCGCTGGGGGTATTCGTTTGTGTGATGAGCACGAATTTTTGTACTCAAACACACATATATATTAACCACAAATAAAATCAATATTCAAAAATCAATAATTCTGCATTAAATAAAAAAAAAATCGCCCGTTTGGATAAATTGGCACTGAGACGATATGGGAAACGACTGACATGGGTCTATGGGTGTCCTGATGGGGTCGGAGGGCATCTCCCCGCGGCGCACGGCCTGCAGGCGGCGCCGCGTGGTGGGGCTCAGCGCCGCCAGGTTGGGCGACGACAGCGCCTCGTCCAGCGGCGGCGTGCGGACTGTGCACTCGCCTGGAACATACAAAGATGGAAGACCCTTTAACTTTCACTATACTGTATTCGCCGAATGAACCAAGCACTGAAATTTTACTCTTGCACAGATACATTTATTGATAACACAGATATTGCACAGATACATATTACAGATAACACGCTTAGGCCGCGACTACAATGCAAGTCATTCCGTACCGTTCAGACGTCTCTCGTGTAGTTACCTGATTTATTATCTATGTAGGAGACGACAGTGATACGTCGGAAAGTAAAAATTAATAAATAATGCATATAAATATTTAAAAATAAAGTTAATTTTACTTTAACGTTGATTTTATTTGCATGTTGATTATATTTTATTACAAATTATTAATAATTCCTCACTAAAGCATTAGCAACTTAACGAGTCCTATGACTTCAAACCAGTTGCAAGCGTTAGTGGGCGGAGCTAGACAGTTTTCTGTCCTTATCGTTTGTATGCAAATGTGGGACAGAGAAAGCGTTTTGCATAGTTCACTCCGTGAATAGAGTATAGTCGTGTCGAGTAGTCGTCCCGCCGGAATAAGTCCTCCCGACCGTTTCCGGCCACGGCGGCCAATGTCATTGAGACTAGCCAACTGCGCAGGAGATATTATAGTGCACAAATATACGCGCAGACACAAGTGCACTCTCTATTCCTGTTACTCTCACACTCCGGTCCGGTGCGGCCAAGGCGCGAAATTGACAAGCACAGGTATCCGGGTTCGAATTCCGGTCGGATGCAAAGTTTTTACTTTTGTTCTTTTTTTATTTATTTTTTTAATAAATTAATATTATTAATAAATTAATATTTTAAAAACTATTAAATTGAATAAATTATTCAAGTTAATAGTTTTTTTTTTGTTTTTAAATCAAATTAAAAAAAAATGTACTTTTGTCCAAAAACTCTGAGCGAAGCTTGGCCGCCCAGGTATTTTTGTTAATAAAATGTAACCCAATCTTTAAAAAAGCACCCCGTTAAAGGATGATTTACAGAATAAAAAATATCCTATGTCCTTTCCAGGGTCTTAAACTTTTTTCCAAATTTAATCTAAATCGATCCAGTAGTTTTTTTTTATTTTTTCGTTACAAGCATACAAAAATGCAAATCTTTCCTCCTTATAATATTAGTGTAGATGGTCGATTCAAAAGTACTTGTTTAAGTTTAATTTCATTTAATTTAACTGACCTTGCTTATCGTCTTCTTTCAACTCTTGCAACCGTTTAGGAGTTTCCTGAGAGTCGCACCCTAAAAGCCCTTGACGCGCCATCGCTATATAGCGCGAAGCAGGCGACATGTTGTCTGTATCGCCTTCTAGAAAAAAAATGTGTATATGATTAAATATATATTTGAAAAATGGGTTTTTAAGCTCTAAATTTTTTTTAAAAAAATTCTTATTATAGAGATAAAAAATTTCCTTTACAGGCAATTTAAAATTTCTTCTTTTTTGAAAAAACAAAAGAACGTGTCCTTTGAGAAAAAAATGATATCTGTAATATATAAAGTACGTTTTTTTCATGTCCCACCCTGTATATACATATAAACTAATCAAGCTTCCTTCTAGTTCTTTAAATCTAGTTCTTAGCTAAGAAGAGTTTTTATGACAGTATTGAATAAAAAAAAAGCTATTGTAAGTTCATATAAAAGTCCCATGTTCTTGCCTCTACAGACATAAATGAGTTATCAACGCGGGCAAAGCTGCGAGTAACACTAGTTTCGATAGAAACATTAATTCCCATTTAAAGGTATAAAAAATATCTTTACACATAAATAAAATTACAGAGTCTGTTTGTCAAATAAATGTCAAAATAACAGCTTTTTTACTAAATGCATATGGAATATAAGGAAAAACTTATAAGAAAAATACAAATTTTAAAATTTCTGTCTGTTTGTTCCGGCTAATCTACGAAACGGCTGGACCGATTCTGACGGGACTTTAACTGACAGATAGCTGATTGATGTTACAAGGAATAACTTAGGCTACTTTTATTTTAGAAAAAGAATTAGGGTTTCGCTCAAAAAATTTAAATGTATCTAGAGACACACCCGAGCGAAGCGAGAGTAAGTCGCTAGTGTTATATAACTTTCTTTACCATTTACGACCCTTCCTATAGGCGTTTGTTCTTTCTGTAAAGAACCCCGTCTCAGCACATTCGTAGTAGGTGGCAGCATTGCGTTTTCCTTGTCTTTATCTGTTATATGCATTTGCTTATCGACTTCTTCAATTTTTTCTGGCCCTGACTGCACTGGTAACGGCGGTGCTGTAAGTATTGAAACTTGTTATAACGCTTAACGGCACGATTGGCTCAGTTTGTAGTGATCCTACTTTCTGTGACAGCGGTCACGGGTTCGAGTTCCGCTGGGGACATTCATTTGTGTGATGAGCACGAATGTTTGTGCTCCAGTCATGGGTGTTTATATTTATAACATGTATATATTTAAAGTTATATATGTGTAGTGTATCAACTATCTGGTATCCATAACACAAGCCTCATAGCTTACCATGGCACTAGATGATGCTGTGTGTTAATGTCCTAACATATTTATTTATTTATCTCAAACACATACGGAAGGTCACATCTGTCTATCCCTTTCTCTCTAACAAAAGTACCAGGAAAGTATAACACATCCATACATTATGTACATACATACATACATACATACATACATACATACGAAAGTTCAACACTATATTTACCTTTAGTCTCACCAACTAGATACGGCCCTTCATGGACCCTACGAGCTTCCTTAGCACAATCCAGCAGCCATTGCGCCGTGACCGCCGGCAGCGCCCACTTCACCGCGCCTAAGTACTTATCGCCGGTGGGCGTGGGACATATGAGGTGGGTTGAAGCGAGGGCATTTGCTGTGTTGCGACGGCAGAAGCGAAGCTGTGTACTGTGGACAAAAATGTATGGGTATTGATGGGTTTTGTATTGATCATACAATTGTATGTTTCTATTTGTGTATGTGTGCGTTTGTGTTTTGATTTATTTATGTATGTGTAAGTAAAGATGAATTGTTTGAGTTATCATGTTTTTTAGCTTTTATTTTTCAAAATAAATCAAAAATACAACATGAAAAATTCAAACAAAACTATCTTTTCGGATTATTTCGCGTATTTTGATTTTTGGTGGGAGATGGCGATTTTTAAACACCTAATAGAGACTATAGACCTCAAATTCAACTTGCTAGGTCTACCCGTTCCTTAGAAAATCGGTGGAGACACACGGACAGATAGACGGACAAGAGAGTGATTTATAAGGGTTCCTGTATTTACCTTAGGAACTCTAATTAATAAAAAACATACGTAGCACCAAGCAACTTGGCCAATTCATCCAAGAAGGCCCTCTCCACCCCGCTGTAGGTGCTGAGGCTGGCCACCACGCCCGCCAGCGGCGCCGCGCCCTCCCACTGCGGCAGCTTCACCGGCCGGTGGTAGTACTGCACCGGTAGCAGCTGCTCTTGTGACAGACAGTCTTTCTGTAATTTATATAAAAATATTTATCAATATTTTTAAAGATATACTTTTTAGATATGATTGGAACAAAATATGAGTGTAAAATTTTTACGATGCGCGCGTACAGGGACACCCAAAAAGCGACAGTCCGCCAACCCGCACTTGGCCAGCGTGGTGGACTATGGCCTGATCCCCCTCGTATTGAAGGGAAGTCCGTGCCCAGCAGGGGGACGTTAAAAAGGGCTGAATACATCCTTTCAACGAGAAACATTGTTTTATTAAAACCCACAATCCCTATAACTTAATTCAAGTTAAATAAAAGCTTGTAAAAATCCCCCAGCCACTCACAATCCAGAAGACGGTGACGCAGCCCCCGGCGCCCCCGGGAGCCCCCGCGTCCCAGTCCAGCGGCGCCAGCACGTAGTCCCCGCGCGCGCCGCCCGCCACCAGCACGCCGCCCGCCGCCGCCACCTCCGCGCCTATCTCGCTTATCGCCTCCTCGTCTAATCCTTGCACTTCTATCTTTATACCTGCTCAATACATAATTAATATTAAATAATAAATATGTTGGGACATCAACACACGGCACCATCTAGTTCCATGGTAAGCTACGAGGCTTGTGTTATGGATACCGGATAGTTGATATACTACACGTGCATAAGTCACTAGAAGATATATATTTTTTTTCAATAAATAAAGTTTGGAGTGGTGACCCAATGGTAATGCACTCACTTGGGACAAGAGTGAAACGGATTCAAACCCTCGGGTCTCGCACCTCTGATATTTTCATATGCAAATCGTTTCCAACATGATCATCACTTACCTTATTACTCTGATTTGATGATATTATTAGTCTGAGAGAACCTACCAAGTTTTCGAAAGACATGTGAAGTCCGCCCGCACTTGGCCAACGTGGTGGACTATGGCCTGATCCCCCTATTGAATTGAACCCCATACCCAGTCGTGGGATATTTAAAAGGTCTGAATACAAAGTTTTGTTTATAAACTAGCTGGGATAACTATAGCATTATCCCCCCCATTATGTGGTTGTTCGTTTCAAGGAGATAAGATAATAAAAATGTAAATATTATATTCTACGCCAGCGACTCGCCCTCGGGTTCGTCCCTAGGTTGATTCAATACAAAATTTCATCCCCATTTTCGCCCTCTTAAGGGATGATTTCCGGGATATAGACTATCCTATGTCCATCCTAGGGTCTAAAACTATCTTCTTAACAAATTTCATCTAAATCGGTTCAGTAGTTTCGAAGCCTATTCGGTACAAACAAACAAATAGATACCTCTAAATATCTGCTCCACTTCCTCAGTGGGATCATCAAGTGTATCTTCAGTCATGTCAGGTTGTTCCTGCGCATCTGTCACCGGCGCAGGTTCCGGCGTCTTTTCTTGGGGCTCAGGCATATTTTCTAAACAAAACAAACATTTTTTTTTATAATAACACCACTATTATAAATACGAGAATTTGTATGTGTATGCGTATGTCCGTGTATGTTTATTCGATTGTTGCGATATGTGTTTACCCGACTGCGGCAAAGCCCAAAGGTGGGTTATGTGTTTGACTTGTATGTACATAGACAAATCTATCCCACGGGAACCGTACATGTTCCGGGATAACATATAGCCTATAGCTTTCCTCAGTTAACGAGCTATCTAATGCAAAAAGAGTTTTTCTAATCGGATTAGTAGTTCCTGAGATTAGCGCATTCAACCAAACAAACAAACAAACAAACTCTTCAGCTTTATAATATTAGTATAGATGTATGTCCAATGCTAGGTTCCCTTGTATTTACTGAACGACTTAACCGATTTTAATGATTCATACGTGCAATGTACCTTCGTCTTATACTATATTCCTTCGTCAACATGTTTCCATTTTTTAGTTCGCTTTGGATACAGTCGGTTTTTTTTTGTTACTTTATCTCTTAACTACCATGTTAAACTATTATATATACACTTTTTTATTTTATATACACACATATTTAGCATTCGCCATTAAATTTTCTAAAACCGCAGAACTACAATAGATTTGTATGTTCACAAAATTAAAATAATGATTATATCTTATAACACTCTTATAATATTAAATGAGCAAGTCTTTGAAAATATGTTTAGTCCATTGAAATGTTACATTTTTTTGAGCTTAGCGTGCATTTGTCAGAGGACGCAATTTTATTTTTTAGATATCAAGGAGGGGTTAGTGTAAAGTTAAATCCAAGTTTGTGGGGTTGCAACCCTTGTCCCACGGCCGCCATCTTGGAAAAAGTGGTACAAATGGTTTTTATGGTTTATCTGACAAACTATAGGTCTCACAAAAATTATGTTAAAGCATTTTTGGTTGCAAATAAAATTCTCTATAACTTTGGTCAAGTAACTTTTAGTCGTAGAACTAAAAATAACGAAGTTATAAGTGAAAATCGATGAAAATTTGAGAAAAAAAGTTCTATTGGTCGTTATAACTTTTTTTCTGATCATTTTACAAAAAAAATATATCAGATCATTTTTATAGAGGGCTTTTTAAGGAATAATTTTCATTCTGAACTTTTTAAATTTTATTCATTACTTAAGGTTTTACAGCGCTGCGAAACGAATAGTATTCTTCAGTATTCATAACTATATGTACATAAGTATTAATGATTTGCCATAATTTTCAATCATCTTTTCATTTTTAGGGTTCCGTACCTCAAAAGGTAAAAAAGGAACCCTTATAATTATAAGATCATTCTCTTGTCCGTCTGTCCGTGTGTAAGGAACGGGTGGTGGTGGTGTTTTAGGAACGGGTGAACCTAACAAGTTGAAATTTATACCAGATACTGAGGTCTATAGTCCCTATTAGGTTTATAAAAATCAAGGTCCTGAGTCAATATGATAAAAATATATAAACAAATTTTTGAAAACTTGTAAGTACCATTTACCTTAATTTTCAACTTTTTTTTATTTTTCAGAATTTTCCCTTTACTTGTGCTGTAAGACAAAATTGACAAATCTAGGTCAACCGGAAGTACACTATAGGTTTTAGATCGAAAACTTATACGGTAGTTTCCGTTGACCTAGAAACATGAAATTTGGCAAAAAGCAAGGTCTTACAGCACAAGTAAAGGGAAAATTCTGAAAAATAAAAAAAGTTGAAAATTAAGGTAAATGGTACTTACAAGTTTTCGCGAAAATCTAAATTTGCCCATATCTTTTTATCGTATTGACTCAGGACCTTGATTTTTACACACCTAATAGGGACTATAGACCTCAGTATCTGGTATAAATTTCAACTTGCTAGGTTCACCCGTTCCTGAGACAGTGATCCTATAATTATAAGGGTTCCTTCTTTTACTTTTTGAGGTACGAAATCCTAAAAATGAAGAGATAATTGAAAATTATGGCAAATCATTAATATTTATGTACATACAGTTATGGATACTAAAGAATATTATTCGTTTCGCAGCGCTGTAAAACCTTAAGTAATGAATAAAATTTAAAAAGTTCATAATGAAAATTATTCCTTAAAAAGCCCTCTATAAAAATGATCTGATATATATTTTTTTTGTAAAATGATCAGAAAAAAAGTTATAACGACCAATAGAACTTTTTTTCTCAAATTTTCATCGATTTTCACTTATAACTTCGTTATTTTTGGTTCTACGACTAAAAGTTACTTGACCAAAGTTGTAGAGAATTTTATTTGCAACCAAAAATGGTTTAACATAATTTTTGTGAGACCTATAGTTTGTCAGATAAACCATAAAAACCATTTGTACCACTTTTTCCAAGATGGCGGCCGTGGGGCAAGTGTTGCAACCCCACAAACTTGGATTTAACTTTACACTAACCCCTCCTTGATATCTAAAAAATAAAATTGCGTCCTCTGACAAATGCAACCCCAAATGTAACTTTTCAATGGACTAGTTATACATAATTATATAGATTTATTTGGTATATCTCAAACGCGGCTGAAACGATTTGGATCAAAATTTCTATTTCGATAAGGTTTTGCTGTTTAAGTTTTGCTATATAGGTGTCTTTTCTGAAAAAAAAAAAAACAATTTATATATCTGTTCCGAAAAATCTTCAGAAATTATACATTTCTCATAAATACGAAAGCACAAATGTGTGTTTATTTGTCACTCTTTCACGCAAAAACGGCTGGACTAATTTCGATGAAACTAGAGGTAATAACTGGTAAATAATAAAGTAACTTACGACTCAAATAATGATTGACCAGCTCGTCCCGATCCTCTGTAACATCAGGCTTGGGCGGCGGCAGGTCGAGGGGCGCGCGCTTCAATAGCTGCAGGTTGCGCTTGCTCATAGGTGACGCGGGTTCGATGCGCGGCGTGCGCGACTTCACTGGCGTGCCGGGTTTTGTGTTTATTAAAAACTGTGGAAAGAAGTTATACTTCGTTATGTATATTAATACTAGCCTCTTATTGTTCACAATTAAATATGTTTTAATTTTTTGCGCGGAACATTAATTCTTTTTCTAAAATAAAGGTAGCATAAGTTATTCCTTATAACGTCAGCTATCTGCCAGGAACAAACATACAGACAGACAGACAAAAATTAAAAAAATATATTTTTTTTTCTTATAAGAATCGTTAGCTCCTTTGCCTCTTTTACTATAAAAAAACAGTCATGAGGACTGCCGACAGAAGAGAAAAGTTAAAACTATAAACAAACAGTTGTTATTTTTGGATATTAAAATTAGTTGTTTGATCTTAAATTAAAATTTGTAAATTAAAACTGTTTACATATATCTGGTTTTGACATCTATCGGCACTCTGAGTGTTAGCGTTAACACGTCACGTGACCATGTCGATGACAACTTACACGAATTTACTCTCCATCCAAACCTGCCTATAGAAGTATTCACTTCAAAAAAACACTCAGCTCGATCTCATAAGCGGATCGTTTACTCCTTTACCTCTTTTACTATATTAAAAAAAAAAAAACACTCACCTCGGTCTCATCCTTTTACGCGCGCTTACCACCAAGCAGATCATTTGCTCCTTTGCCTCTTTTACTATAAAAAAAAAAAAAAAAAACACTCACCTCGTTCTCATCCAACGCGCTTACCATCAAGTAGATCATTCGCTCCTTTGCCTCTTTTACTTAAAAAAAAAAAAAAAGAAACACTCACGTCAGTCTCCTCGAGCGCGCACCCCGCGGCGACGCTCCGCAGCAGCCAGTCGGGGCGCAGCACCGGCACGGCCGGCAGCGCGGCGGCGGCTGCGCGCGCGGCGTGCCCGGCCGGCGCGACGGCGTGCGTGACGCGCGCATGCGCGCAGTCGTAGCGCACGCCGCCGCAGCGCGACACGCATGCGGACGCGCGATCGCGGCACACGCCCGACAGACCCGTTATCCAGATCTGTTGAATGATATTATTATGTAGTCTCAATGTTTATTTGTTTAAACGACCGATTTAACGAAGAGTTTTTAAATGCAAAATTATTTATTTTTAAATGTCAATTAACATGTGACATATTAAATACAACTATCTCTTCTCTCCCGTGACCATGATTGCTGTAAAGCATCCAAATCGTAGAGAACCAAAAATCGAACGAAAAACGAAAATATAAAAAAAAAAAAAACTTTTAAAATATATAATATTTCTATTTAAAACACCGAAAAGATATATTTTATCTATATATACATTAAAAAAAAAATAATTTCATTTTTTTTTACATAATATATAGATTTTCATATATAAATTTATATATGTAGAATGTAAATATATTATATATACAAAAGTAGTCCAATCATCAGACTACTATTCATAATAATAATTACTATTTATCTAAAAAAAGGTACACTGACCTTAAAAAAAAATTAAGACCGACTGACTAAGACTGACTATTAATAGCATCCTTAAGAGTCTATTTTTTATTTGATTATTTATGAAACCTTTCTTCAAATAATGTATTAATTAAAAAAAAACTGTCGAACATATTTCCCCCCTATTTAAAACCGGTCAAAAAAAAGTGAATTAATAGCATATGTACTTACACAGAACCCATCAAAAATAGGTCCAGCCTTTTTAATAAGACTCATATCGAAATTCTCGAACTCAGCTAACATGTCTTTGTCTATGGTCGTCTCGTTCGACTTCTTCGTGTCTTGGGATAACTGTAACAATAACAAGATGTATAGATATAAAGATTTTAATTACTCTTTCACATGAAAACTACTGAATGGATTTTAATAAAACTTTATAATAATATAGCTCATACATCATAATAACACAAAGGCTACTTTTTATCCCGGAAAAATGTACGGTTCCCGTGGGATAGATTTGTTTTTGTTTTTCTAGAATTAGTTAATATTATATGCATTTATAACAATGATAATTTTGCTTTAAAAATATTGAACACTACCTTCATTTTCCCAGACATAGTGGACACATCCGCTGATCTTGTTTCATCCACATAGTTGCTTGGAGGTCGGAGATTGGTTATACGCGAAAAGTTCAAACCTGTCAACATTACTTTAAATTATCTTAAAGAAATCGTAATAATTAGAAAACTATAAATTCAAACCTTGAGCTACAAGGGAATATGCGTGTAATTTAAATAAAAGTGTTTTTTATTTTTTTTTATTTTTATTGCTTTTGAATGAAACCTCCTCTATCCATATTTTTTATTGATTGAGAAAATAATGAATAAAAAGTGCAAATATAGGTGGGAAAATAAAAGTTAAAAAGCACGCCATTGGTCAGACCGAATATGACGTCAGAGTACATCATAACAGAACGATTAGCGATTTCGTCGCTACAAATCGTGTCGTCATTTGTCTATGTATATCATACTGTGACGTCACGCCAAGCACGCGAAATGGCGGACGTTTAAAGTATGCGTATATAAGACTGGCAGATAGGTGATGTTATAAGGCCTATACGTTAGGCTACTTTTATTTTAGAAAAATAATTAAGGGAAAAATTGAGATTGAAAATTAAAACATACCAAAAAAAAAATGACAGCAAGCTTTTATAATTATAACTGTATTTATTATTAAATAATTTTTAATTAAAAAAATCTTACTCATATCAGGCAGCCTATGCTCAGCCAAAGGCGAAGAAGTGGAAGCACCGGCCACTCTATACTTGGCCAATGGGAGAGCAACTCCTTTACTTGCAGAGTCCACCACCCAACTCGGTAAAACACATGCTTTACCATACTCTAATGCCGCTTTGTATTTTTCACTGCCTATACCGTCTCTGTAATTAAAAATATAGTTTAGTAGACAAAATTTTTTTTTTCTTTTGGGACATTAACACACCATCTGGTTCCATGGTAAGCTACAAGGCTTGTGTTATGGATACCAGATAGTTGATACACTATACATAATACATATAACTTTAAATACTAATTAATATATTATAAATATAAACACCATGACTGGAGTACAAACATTCATGCTCATCACATAAATGAATGCTTCCAGCGGCTCGAACCCGCGACCGCTGGCACAGCGAGTAGAGTCACCACAAACTGAGCCAAACGTGTCGTCAATATTTATATTTTTTCCCCTCGCAGGGTAAGCCAAGGGAACTAAGAAATTAAAAAAAAATTAACTCCATATTATTTTAGCTATACTATTATAACAAAATGGATAAAATAATTTATATATAATCTATATTTACATAGCTATTTGCATGATACCAAAGCAAAAACAATTTTATTTTTTTGTCTCTGCTTATATTTCGATTTCTAATCTCCGGAACAGCCGATGTAAATGTATATATGTATATGTTGACCGGGATAACCAGCTATCATCACACTTAATTTCACTAAAATTTTAGTTAGTAGTTTTCTCATCATGCATTATCAGACAGACGAACAAAAATTCTAAAAACTATAGATTCGGCCTCTGTATCAATAATAATGTCTAATTCAATAAGATTTTCCAAAAAATATATTATTATATGTACAGATAATTTTCTACTTTAATCCCAAAATGGCTATTGCGTTCAAAAGTTGTTTTAATTATTTTAATATTAGAATATAAAATACTAACTTTGTAAGTACTACAATATCTGTCGTCTCACTTTGAAAAGCTCCAGAGAAAACACCACCATTTTCATTCACTAACTTCATGATATTTTGCTTTTCTTTTTTCAATATGCCTGATGTAGTAACCTAGAAATAAAAAATTGAATAAACCAAAATGTATTTATTATACTACTAAGAGAGAATCTGTGTGTGACTTAAATAAAGGTGAAATATTATTTTTTTACAATCTTTATTGCTTTTGAATTAGGCCTATATTAATATTTTTAATGTTATTTCTATTTGATTAAGAAAATAATTATTAAAAAGTGCAAATATAGGTGGGAAATTCAAAGCAGTTGAAACGAATGCCATTGGTCAGACTGAATATGACGTCACAGTATATCATAACAGAACAATTAGCAATTTTGTCACTACAAATTGAGTCGTTATTTTTCTATGTATGATACTTTGACATCTGTTGTCAAGTAAAACATACAAAACATCTGGAACCAAAAATCAAAATAAATCTGTGAAAAAATCCAAAAATACAATTTTATTTTGTAAATAATATTAATATGTTTATACCTGCAAATTAGCAAATGGTGGCAGCTTATGCTCATCAAAATCAGATGATGCTCCATTGACATTGAGATGTAATGATGCTTCCCAAACAGCATCCACCCAAGTCTCTTTCATTATAGGAATACCTTTTTCTACTGATTTCTAAAAAAATAGAAATTTGAAGATTAGTTTACCATTAAATTATATCGCTTCTTAAATAATTTATTATTAAAGTAAACCATAAAAGATTTTTTTTATTTTGTAAACATTGATTACTTCCCAATTTAAATTATTGATATGTTTGTATGTATGAAATAAGTAAATTGTACAAGAAAAAAAATAAAAATAACAAGAATTTCTAATATATTATAATAATACAATAATATTTCTTTATTGACATATTTGTTTATTGTTACATAAGTCTGTTCAAGCCTCTGACTCCCAAACTAGATTAAACCTAGTATATATATTTAACCTATATTATCAAAAATAAAAAAAAACTAACATACAATATACTTATCTGACAGCACAGTATCAGAAATAAGATGTGTCGTGTCTTCTGTCAGCACTGTGTTATACAGTCCTCCCATCCATTGCACTCTCTGTTTTATATGCTCCTATTTAAATTAAAATAGTATTTATTAAGATTGTATTTAACTTTGCTTTTCTTCTGAAGAATAAATAAATGCATGATATAAGAAAGAGTTAAAAGAATGTTATATTCACCTTTTGCTGTTTAGATAATCCACTAGCAGTAATTACCAATCCCCTCATAGCAATAGTAAAAACAGGTTCTAGACCTGATGGTATTGGAGTTCCTTCTGTTAAACAACAGGACAAACAACGTGGACCAACCAATCTATAAAAATAACAGTTTTAGAAATCTTAACATCAATAAATTCCTGTTTTCTATTAATGATACTATAAATGATTTTAAATCTGGTAACTTACAAGCATTTTGTTGTTTTTAACTTCTTATATAATTCTCCTTCAAATTCAGAAAACACAAAAACATCTCTCTTCGTGAGTCCATCGAATTTTTTCCACTGAGATTGATGCACCCATTTTGCTTTGATTCCGCCTCCACTATGCTGTTCACATGCCTAAATTTATTTTATATATGTTAATAAAAATTAATCATTTCTATAAAATTTTAAAATAAAACAATACTAATCTTACAGTAAAAGCGAGTTGCATTTCTTCTGAACAGTCATTTTCACTCCTACAATCTAATGGAATTATAAAAACTACATTTATATCGTCGTTCATTTTAATATAAGGAATATATTAATACATTTTACATTAGCTCATATATTTTAATAATAGATATAGTCAATTAAATTTCATTTTTGTTTCCAAATCAAATAAAATGCATTAACGTATAATAACCGCGCGCGATTTGTTTACAACTGTCATTTTGTATATTGTCACTTGTCATTGTCAGTTGTCAGTATAAATAAATTGGCAGATACTGAAGCAGTTCTAAATAAAAAGACTGCCTAGCTTGATGTTATTTTTCAAATTACGTTATTAAATAATTTATGATATTTCTATCATAAAAAACAAAAAACTTTGTGACTTAATACTTAAATTAAATCAATACTACTAATAACTATATTTCAGAACATATTTTACATTTTGTTTGTATCCGAACCAAAACACATTTTGATCGGGCAGACTGACGGCAGTCGGCAATCGGCAAGTTCGGCATGCTTTTCTGTTGCTGTGATTTGACTTAGATATTGACATTTATCGTGTTGCTAAGGTTATGGGTTTATGTATTTTTAAGTAGTATTCTATAAATATGTGAACAATATCAATCGATATTGCAGTTTATTTTGTTCTACCGAAGAATAAATAAGTGAAAATGTTGTACGACGATTTCAAGCCCATAGTTGACCTAGTATTTAATAACTGGACAGCCCTACAGCTGGCTGTTGAACATGGAATGGGTGCTCCAGGCGGGGAAAAAGTAAGATAAAACTGAAATTATTTGTATACGAATAAGTAAACAAAATTACAAAAAATAACGGAATTGTCTTTTTCAGACTGCGCAATTAATGTCAGTCTATGTTGCAAGGTATTGTGTAGAAAACGTAGTAGACCGAGATGATTTAACTGAACTTTTAGAAGATTTGATGGATGAAGAGTTTGAAACAGTGTGCCATGACAATTCACCAAAAGGTAAGGTAATCCTTAATTTTCTTATTGTTTAAAATATCCTTATACAACAATACTTTCTTACTTTTATATACAACATAAATTAGTAAGGTGTAAATGTTATTTCTATAATATTTAATGGCTTCTAAATTACTAATAATTAAATTCACTTTCATTGTTTTTATAGAAGTAGCATCACTACTTATTTTCTTTTTGGGCCTACTTAAAGAGGGAAGACATGATGAAGTAATGAACCATATAGAAGCTATGCCCAAATGTCAAAAGTGGCTTAGTGAGCCTATTCATGAGTCAGTTCCACCACAAGTAAGTAATCTAAAGATTTATTTGATGGCTTTAGTTAAAGAAAATTGAAGCTTAGTTTCTCGGCATACTAGTAAATTACTTTGTTATTGTGTAAGGCTCCATAACCCATGGTAATACAATATCATATATATATATATAATAATATAAATGTTTTTCAACAGTGCCATGGGAATCCAGATGATGATACTACAAGCAGCAGTGGGGACGAAGAAAGTGATAATATTGAAGGAGACGGTGAAGCCGCAGCATCTTCAAAGCAAAATGAACCAGAACCTATGGATGAGGATGCTGAACCTGGCTGGACAGTTGTCAGAACACGGAGGAGGAAATAAACATATCAAAAAATTATTTCATCGTTATTTTAAGTAGTATTTATGTTACCATGTGATGTTAAAATTTGCACATTGAAGAGCCCCGTCATAATGATAAGAAAACTATCATATTGTTTAAATATGGCAGCTTTTCTTTTAATTTCGCTTCAAAGAAAAAATTACAAATTTGGGAGTGTAAAATTAATAGTATCTTTGCATTTATTAATCTTCTGATTTAAGCTTGTTTTTGTCTAATTTTCTATGAATTACACAAAAATATTAAATACAGTGATTTTCCTGCACAAGGTTGTAATTTACATCAGCCACAATATCAATGGCAAAATTTTTAAATGAAAATTAAGCACATAGCTAAATTTAGACACAGTGTTCTACACAAATTTGTGTCTTGATGTGAAATTATATTATATATGGGCAAGTACAATAAAAATATAAACAAAAAATGTAGATGTGTTATAAAGTTTGTTGGTGTATTTTTATTACTACTTCTTTATTTTTGCTACATCAGTCATATTGTACAAGTAATATTGATTTTAAACATGAATTATAAATAATAAGTAATGCATATTAAACTTAAAAGTAATGTCATACATCATGTCTTTGAAATAAATCATATTTTAGAATCTATATTACATATTATGTCTGTTACAGGATATATTAAGATTATCAAGCACTTATAGCATTTTCATGTGTAGTGCATTTGGGTATCTACTGATGTGTAGAAATTATTTTGTACTATTTAAAAACTATTGTAGCATTATTTTATTGAGTACTTTTATTTATAAATAAATGTGCTAAATGTTTGCTTTATTTTATTTAAATGTCTTATGATGAATGTATATGATATTATTTTCAAAGAATAAGAGGCATAAAATGCAACAAATAACCAAACATTAAATATTTAATTTTTTCATAAATTAAAGTAAATATCTTTGTATTGGGAGCTCCAAATTTAAAGTATATCTTGAGAGAATGTTTGAAACCATTAATATTAAATTGGGTCCGCGCTTACGGAGTTAAGATCAATGTTTTTGTTGTGAACTGTGGTCTGTGAGTAGATTATTTATCTACCGGCGAGTCGCAGAACTAAATTCGATCAATAAATTTATTATTTAGTTTTTTTATGTCTAATATTTATTAAAATGTAGATAAAAGGAAGTCGATTAATTATGAAATAAATATGTATGTTAATTAGTATAAAGTTGTAGTACTACAGAAATCTAAATTTTACGAACTGTACTTTTGGCTGTTTAACTCTATGTCAAAGCCTACACGTCATTTCTGGTCAGTTGCAGTGTTACCGTTTTAGCGACTTAGTCGCTAGATCTAGGGATATTATGAATGTTTAGCGGAAATTTTTTTGTTTTAGCGAAAAATAAATATTTAGCGACTTCTAGCGTCTTTTGAACCACAGGGCAGGCGACTTTTTCAGAATTAAAAATGTTTGAATGCAGAATGCAGAGTGCTTTTTTAAGAGTGTATATAAAATAAATAGCTGACGAACAGATAAAACTTTACAATGTTTATATAACTTAGATGTAGGAAAAAGGAAAGGAAGGGAGTGACTAGTTTTAAGAATAAATTTTTGTGCTCGCTCTAATCTGATTAAAGAGGATTTAGGAGCACCACCCCAAGTAGTAATGAATATGGTAGTAATGACTAGCAAAGACCATAGTAAACATTTTTAATAATATTTTTATTTGCGACATGTCTTAAATTTTTGAAAATAAATGTAAGCTTGCGAATTCTTAAAACTGATCAATGTGATACTTAAAGGTAAGATTTTTGTCGATCAAAATTCCTAAGTATTTTATAGTATTTACTTCCTCAATGGGAGGGCAATTACACTATACATCAGACAAGTTGAAAATTAGATAAAACTTGGGCTACAAAAATAGTAGTAGTAGTAAGGTCTAGGGAGATCTAGCGGATTTTAAGATCATATTTTTTTCCATTTCTAGCGGAATTTCTCAGACTGTCTAGAGACTTTAAATTTTGTAGAACGGCAACACTGGTCAGTTGACAGCTACAGACAGATAAACAAAGTATATTATTCGTCTGTCATGTCTGACTGGATATTTATGTGTGCGATTGATCGCCGCAAGATTTTATTTTAATGTATATTTAAGACATTTAACATAGTTATTCAATTCTAATGCCATTAACCGCCCGACAACGGAGTATTCATAACAAAAATGGAGCCAAGAGATCGGCAAGTTTTAATAAAGGCAGACGATCACGTAAATCCAGCGAAGGGTAACAATCATGCGTTTTATCATTTGCAGATATTTTTGAATCGCTTATAAATACATCACTGTTCTATAATTATAACAATATACATTATCTACGAATCCTAGAATTACAGAGTACTTGATAATATTATAAGTATTGTCTTCGTATTTTTACAGTGAATATTTATTTACGAATGCGCCGACTGATTTACGAAGTATAGCATATCCTGGAGGTGCAGTAGCTTTAGCTTTACTATTGATTGCTCGTCTTGCATCAGCATACTATGGTCAGATAGCTGACTGTGATGAAACATACAATTACTGGGAACCATTGCATTACTTAGGTGAGTACAAAACATAAAATATGTAGTTGTTTTAAACACAAGTGCTTTCAAACAAACGAAATATTTATCAGCTATAAAGCTGTAAATATATAAATAATTTATTTATATAAATAAAAATCAATTGCCAAATGTATGTAAGCGAACTATTTCAGAAAGGCTGCTCCTATTTGGCTAATTCTTTTTTAGTTGTGCTTGTAACTGTCAGGACGACGTTTGCGCGAAAATAATATTTAAAAATTTTACGGAAAAGTGAAAAATTTGGATTAAAAAATTAAACAGTAAGTTGATGGATTGACGTTCAGTTGTTGAGTTTCTTCATTATGACAACAATATTCAAAATGAAGGATAATCATATTTATCTATACTAATATTATAAAGAGGAATAATATATTACAAACTCACAAACTTTAGTTTGTGAGTTTGTGAGGTTTTAGGGGGTAATCTCTGGATCTACTGAACTGATTTAGATGAAATTTGGTAAGAAGATAGTTTGAGACCCTGGAAATGACATAGGGTACTTTTTATACTGGAAATCATCCCTTAAGAGGTTGAAAATGGGGGTAAAGGAAAGGAAAGTTTGTAGTAGGAAGCAAGCTAGGGACAAACCCGAGCTAAGCGAGGGTGAGTAGCTAATTATTAATATAGATAATACATTTCTATTTTTCAGTGTATGGCAATGGTCTTCAAACATGGGAATACAGTCCAATCTATGCAATACGCTCTTATATGCCTCTTTGGCTATTTGCTGTGCCTGCCAAGATATTATCTCTTATTATGACACCAGTATCTGTGTTCTATAGTCTGAGGGCTTTATTGGCAATCCTAACAGCTTGTTCTGAACTTATGTTTTATAAGTAAGTTCATTTAAATTAACAAAAATAATGATATTATTTATGCGTATTTAGATTTCAAATTCACATCAATGTTTTTTAACATATATTATTCATGATACAATTTATTTTCTTGTTTAAAAAACTTAAATAGTTTGTAAGTAATGTTCAATCTGTCTCAAAGCTATGGTTTAATATGTCCAATTTATGTTTCAGGGCAGTTTGTCATGAATTTGGGGTACATGTAGGAAGAGTATGGCTATGTCTAACCCTTCCTGCAGCAGGCTGCTTTGTGTGCACATCAGCAATGCTGCCATCATCATGGAGCTCCGCCTTAGTCTCCGCAGCTCTCGCTTGCTGGTGGCGTAAGAGATATCCACCAGCTGTTATGTTAACTGCGGCAACTGTGTTGTTGAGTAAGTGTTCTTATAAAGTACTTTAATTTTCTTTGAAACAACATTTAATTTCAATACTTCAAACCATATAATATATGATTATTTCTCTTTTATATTTTCATAACCTTTGTATTACTGAAACTAGAGACTTGCTCATTTAATATTATAAGATTAAGCTAATATACTCTTCTTACATACATATAACATTTTTTAATTATTACAGGTTGGCCGTTCACTGCCATACTAGGTGTACCAATAGCAATCGATATGCTATTCTTCAAGGGACAAATATTTGAATTCATCAAATGGTCAACCATATCGCTGATTATAATCCTCGTACCGACAGTTGCGGTGGATTCATGGCATTACGGCAGATTGGTAGTAGCCCCATGGAATATAGTAGCCTACAATATATTTACAGAACACGGGCCTGATTTGTATGGTGTTGAACCGTGGACATATTATTTTGTTAATGGATTCTTAAATTTTAATATTGTGTGGGTGAGTATGATTTGTTATACGTTATTAAAATTATTGTCTTTGCCGGCTACAGTTTACATATGGGACGAGGCCCCTGTCAGTATGAGTTGTATTTTTGAAAATTTAGGTCTCCATAATTTCCTCCATTTGATGAATTCATTTCCACAAAATAATCTATATTAATATTATAAAGAGGAAAGATTTTTTTTTGTTTGTTTGTTTGTACCGAATCGACTCTGAAACTACTAAACTGATTTATATGAAATTTGGTATGAAGATAGTTTGAGACTCCGGGAAGGACATTGGATAGTTTTTATTCCAGAAAACATCGTGAAAATGGGGATGAAAGTTTGTATGGGGAAGCAATCTACGGACGAACCCGAGCGAAGCGCGGGTGAGTCTCTAGTTTTACTGTCTGTCTGAACTGTCACTTCACAGAGTCCACATTCCTAAACTATGCTAATTTGCCTATGGTTTGCCTGCTCATGCATTATATTTCACAGTTATAAGACAATAAAAATTTAAAAAAAAAACACTTTATTATATACACTTAAGTTTCAAATCCTTTGCCATAAAAATCGGTATTTTGACAACCCTTGTATATATCAGTTTTATTAAGTTTAACAAAAATGCTGCCATATGCAAAGATCGTCAAAAATACCAATTTGATTGGAGAATTTGAAATAATTCCCCACTGTATGAACTTATATAGATTTTTTAAACAAAGTTTAAAATAAAATGTCAAGAAATAAAAAAATAATAATAATTAAAAACCTAAATTGGCAATTAAAAACAATTTTTAATATGATATTCACCCCTTACCAGGTCCTAGCACTATCAAGCCCGCTACTGCTGATAGCATGCACACTCATATCGTCCCGCTCGACCGCTCGCGCCGCCTTCTGCGCTCCGTACTGGCTCAGTCTCCTGCCCCTGGTGCTGTGGCTCGGGGTGTTCATGGTGCAACCCCATAAAGAGGAGCGGTGAGCTAATATGTTACATTTATAGTTACGTTACATTGGTTATATATATCCCATGGTATGCGTAAATACATTTCGCAACATTGAAAAAAGTTTGGTTATATCCTCTCACATTGCTATGGTGGAGGGGGGATAGCCGACGGCTATACATAAGTTGCTATATATATGTACGTACACTAAAAGTTTGTCATTAATTTTAACTGTAAAATATAAATGCATATGTATGTATATACTCGTATATACATTTTATATCGTTTACCTATATATTAAAAAATAGTGGTAGCCCAGTGGTAACGCGCTCGCTTGGGAAACCGAGTGAAGCGGGTTCAAAATCCGGGTCTCGCACCTCTGATATTTTTATGTGTGAATCATTTCCAACATGACTGCCACTTGTCTTAACCGAGAAGGAAAACATCGTGAGTAAACTTGCATGTATGAGAGAACGTAGCAAGTTTTCAAAAGACACGTGAAGTCCGCTAACTCGCACTTGGCCAGGGTGGTGGACTATGGCCTGACCCCCCTCGTATTGAAGGGAAGCCCAACCCCAGTGGTGGAACGTTAAAAAGGGCTGACTACAATACAATATCTATATATTTATTAATAATATACAATATTTCACAGATTCCTCTACCCAGTATACAGTATGATAGTGCTAGCGGGCGCCATAGCCCTAGACTGTCTGCAGAAGATGACGTTCGCGGTCGGCACCGAGCTGCTGAGGTGGCGCAAGGAGCGAGAGAGACGGCACTACCTGGTGTACACGGGGCCGCTGGTGCTCATGTGCGTGCTGCTGGCGGGGGTCGCTGGTGAGTGGTTGCTGGTTGTTAACCGTGGTCGATTAGGGTTGTCAACCTTTTGTTTTGACAAATAATTCTTAATAGGGGTGTTTTTTTTGTTTCTGTGTGTGTGTGTTTTTTTGGTGTTTTTGGTTTTGAATTACTAAATTGTTATTCTAGTGTTTTATTTTTCGATATTTAAAAAATGTGAATTGTGACTTATATCGCCTAAATAGTGAATATGCATATGATTTATATAAAGGTGAAATATTTTTTTATAATCTTTATTGCTTTGGAATTATGCCTATTTCAATATTTTTTAATGTAATAATTAAATCAATAAAATAGTAAGTAGAGTAAGAAAATAATTATTAAAAAGTGCCAATATAAATACGAAATTCAAAGTAGTTGAAACGCACGCCATTGGTCAGAGCGAATATAACGTCAGAGTATATCATAACAGAGCGATTAGCGATTTTGTCGCTCACAAATTGAGTCGTCATTTGTCTGTGTATATCATACTGTGACGTCACGCCAAGCGAAATGGCGGACGTTTTTCGTATTGAAGGGAGACCCATGATTAGCAGCGGGACGTTAAAAAGGGTTGAATGTATAATAAAGGAATAGGGCAATATAAAATAATAGAGGTTAGATATGTACTTATATATATATATATATATATATATATATATATATATATATATATATATATTATACTAAATTATGATAAGAGTAGAGAGTGCAAGTTGTGCCTGCGCTCACATACACACGTTGCACTATAATATCTCCTGCGCATCTGGCTAGTTTTACTGAGATTGGCCGCCGTGGCCGAAATCGGTCAGGAGGACATTATTATTATTATAACGAAATTTCCAGTATTACATATTTTCACTTTCCAATTTACAATTTCCACTTTTACATACCAATAACGTTCTTACAGGTATATCACGTATAACAGCACTGTACAACCACTACAGTGCACCAATGAACATCCTCCGGTATCTGCCGGAAGTTGATCAGGACCAGATCCTCTGCTTCGGCAAAGAGTGGCATCGATCGCCTTCCAGTTTTCATATCCCACTATCGTATAACATACGGTTTGTGGCGAGTGAGTTTGATGGGCAGTTGCCTGCACCATATCCAAATGAACATAACGGTGAGTGTAATTATTTATTTATTATAAAGGCTTACTAACTAAATTTACATAAAACATTAATTTAACATAATAATATTTCGCTATTTTTATATAAATTAAATTTAAAAGTATGCACAGCTTTTTATAGAAGTGCTTATTTTATTTAAATTTTATGTGGTTACGAGTATATAAGGAGCTATTTAATCCATACTAATATTATAAATGTGAAAGTTTGTAAGGATGGATGGAAGTTTGTTACTCATTTACGCCAGAACTACTGAATGGACTGGATGAAAAGCACAGAGTTAGATTATAATCTGGAATAGCACATAGGTTGCTTTGTATCCCGGAAAAATGTACGGTTCCCGTGGGATAGATTTGTTATTGTCTAGGGAGTAGGGATGAATCTGAAGCGAGGGTGAGTCGCTAATACATATGTACAAGAAAAAAACAAAAAACAGAAAAAAAAAGATAATTAATCTAGAATTTAATTAATCAGCATATAAGTAAATAAATAAAATAAATAAATAAGTAATATATAAATAAAATAATATAAAATAGTATAAATAACTAAAATAAATAAATAATTCTGCATTTAATTTGTCAAACTGCATGATCTAGCAAGTATCAAAATCGATATTGATAGAATTTATATTGCACTTAACATTACATATAAATGTGTTATGTCCATTGTACATATTAAAATCTTGTGCTGTTAGTGTTCTGTCTGGTTGGTCTAGTGGCTAGGACGTATGGTTGCAAGTCCGGAGGTCCTGGGTTCGAGTACCGGGTCGGGTCAAGTTTAGTTATTAAGTATTAAATAAAAAACTCAATACTATGGGAAATTTAAGAAATTGGTGTGACCTGAACTCTTATCGCAAGTACGGAATTCTCGTCCCACTGGAGTTTGAACAAGAAAGGATATGTAGAGTGCACTTATGCACTATAATACTACTAATCGTTCAGGAAGACTATGTATATACAGAAGTAAATGTTAATAATGGTGGACTTATCTTTGAAAGAGATATCTTCCATTCGACGACACGTTTGGCTCGGTTTGTAGTGATCTTACTTGCTGTGCCAGCGGCCGCGGGTTCGAGTCCTGCTAGGAGCATTAATTTGTGTGATGAGTACAAATGTTTGTACTACAGTCATGGGTGTTTTTATTTATAATATGTTATATATTTATATATCATATAATTATTTTCAGCCACCCGCCTCATACATCCGTACTTCAACGACCAAAATGTAGGCGATAATCGAACCTACGTCGACCCCTCTGAATGCAACTACTTCGTCGACTCAGATATAGGAACACCAACTAAAAAGGAACCACCATACCACAAAAACATGAATACATGGGAAATAATGGCTTCCCTCCCCATACTAGATGCGAGTAAATCAAATAAAATATTCAGAGCATTTTATATACCAGTATTATCTAATAAGAACACGGTTTACGCTAACTTGTATTTGTTGAAGAATAAATTAATTAATTAATCCCATATAAATATTATATATGCGAAAGTTTGGATGGATGTTTGTTACTCAATCACGCCAGAACGGCTGAACGGATCTGGATGAAATTTGGCACAGAGATAGGTTATAGTCTGGAATAGCACATAAGTTACGTTTTATCCCGGAAAAATGTACGATCCCGTGGGAAAGATTTGTTGTTGTTTTTCACTAGGGACGAACCCGAGCAAAGCGAAACCGAGTCTAACTATTCAAATTTTAAAATAGATTATGTGATTTTTAGCATATATATAAAATTGAGTTTTTTTTTTTCAAAAAAAAAAAGAACACCTGGATATATAGATAAAGTTAAAAAGCAAAATCTTATCTTAATACAAGATTTGATCCAAATCGTTAGAGCCGTTTCCGCAATACACGAAATAAAATTTATATATACATATGTACACAAGAATTGCTTTTTTCATATTATAAGATAAGTACTTATGTAATATAAAGTAAATAATTCTTAAGCTAACCGAGGTGTATATATATATATATATATATATATATATATATATATATATATATATATATATATATATATATGTACGTTAGAGATGAAATATCTCTTAACGATAAATAAAAGGTCAATAAACAAACACATTTTCGCATTTATATTATTAGCTTTGTTTATAATATGTTTTTTTATATGCATTTAATGATTATATTTTCTTTTATTGTATAATTCGGGCTCGATATTTTGAATAACTGTCAATGTGAAAACCAGACGCATGTTTTTTTCTTTACTTAAAACACTAGTTCTATCTCATTCCATCTCATCTAGAGTGAGCGAGACAGCAATACTTTTTTATTTATACTATATATGTATATACATATATTATACATATGTATATATAATGTTACAGATTTTGTATGTTTGTACTTAATTTTTCCTTGAGAAAATCGCTAGACCTCATTCTAGGAAGGATTGGTTGATAATAATTAATTATTGAATAAATTAGGTTATATGGAACTAGTCATAAGTAGTTCAATATTGGTTAAGTGGTTTTGGTTTCAGACAGCAGCAGATGGGTGATCGTTTTTAATTTTAACAATATTTGTGTAAAATTGAAAATGTATCACGTTATTTTTTTTTTTTTCTTTTTGTATTTGAGACGATCGTTTTCAATTCTATTCGATTTCGACAAAGTGATATTCTATTATCGATATTGCTATTATTTGATTTTGTTTTGTAATTTTATGGTGGATACACATTGATGTATAAAAACATAGATATACATTTCCTTTCAAATCTCTTTAAAATGGCGTCGACATGTGACGTTAAGTCAAACCAAAGAATAAAATTCAAAAATCGAAAGTTCTAACTGTCTAAACACAATTTTAAATATAACTATCTTTTCGGATTTTTTCGCGGATTTATTTTTGTTTTTGGTTTTTAATGTTTCGAATGCTTTACAGCAATACTAAAAATACAATATAGGCTGTTTGTAACAACTATATAATACCTTTGAGACATCTTAAACCATAGTCTCTCCCGTAACCATGATTGCTGTAAAGCATTCGAAACGTCGGGTACCAAAAATCTAAATAAATCCGCGAAATAATCCGAAAAGATAGTTTTATTTAAAATGTCAAATATTCGCGATAAACCTAAGAAAGTGTTATGTCTGAACACAAATTCGAACTTACGCACACCACATAAAGTACTTTATTAAACGGAACAACGTGCGTTTTAATTTTGTCATCCGAAAAGCGATGAACAAGAGTTCTAAAAAAGCGCACAATTTCGAATTGTGCACTTGTTTTTGATGACACTTTTTAGAATAATTGTGTATCTTGAGTTTTTATATAACGATGTGGATACATTATATACCGATTATTGACTATTTGACATCCAATTATAGAATATTAGTAGTTTAACTATAAAAGATAAAAAATGGTTGTGTTTTTAGGGTTTCGTACCCAAAGGGTAAAACGGGACCCTATTACTAAGACTCCGCTGTCCGTCGGTCTGTCACCAGGGTATCTCATGAACCGTGATAGTTAGACAGTTGAAATTTTCACAGATGATTTATTTCTGTTGCCGCTATAAAAACAAATACTAAAAAACAGAATACAATAAATATTTAAGGTGGCCCCCATACAACAAACGTGATTTTTTTGCTCGTTTTTGCTCGATATTGATAACGGCAACAGGTAGACGCTTGAAATATTCACAGAATATATAGTTATATATTCACTTTCAAAATAAATAATTAAATTAAAATAAAACAAATATTTAAGGGGGGCTCCCATACAACAGACATGATTTTATTGCCGTTTTTATAGATAATGGTACGGAACCCTTCGTGCGCGAGTCCGACTCGCACTTGTTTAAAGTAAAGTGACATGATTACCACACGTTTACAGATACTTAAAAAGTTACCTCGAATTCAAAATAAACATAAGAATTATATTATACTGCATAATACTATATTCCTTCATAAACTTGTTTTCATCTTTTTAGTTAGCTTTTATGCAGTCGGGTTTTTTTACTTTTATAATATATTTAATAAATATTTTCTTAAAAAGAAATTACATTAAAAATTTTTAATATAGGCTTAATTCAAAAGCAATAATAAAGATTATTAAAAAAAAAATATTTCACCTTTATTTAAATCACACGCATGGAATATGCGCTTTCTATTAAGTGCTTTATTGCTCAGATTTATATATATATATATATATAACCTTAATTTAAATCACGCGCATATTACCTATTAAGTGCTTTATTGGGCTGCGAATATTTTTGGCTACAATTTTATAAACGTACAGATTAAAAATTGATTTTGTGTCGATGTTAGTTCTGCAACTTGCCGATGGGGAATCCCTGTTTAAAAACTCCAATAGGATCCCATGAAAAGCGACAAAATCCACATAGAAACCAATAAATATTTATTGGTTTCTATGTGGCTTTTGTCGCTTTTGATGGGATCCTGTTGGAGTTTTTCAACAGGGATATTAAATTATTCAAGTGTTATTTTTCTAAGTATATTTAATTATTTCTAAAAAACAGACGAAGTCAGTGCATATAATTAGCTACGTGATAAATATGCAATAACTTGTCATTTAACTATGTTCTAACCAAAGAATGTTAGAATAAGTTTATAGTCAGAGAGACGGCAGTTTTAAATCCGATCAATATATAGTTAATAAACTAGATTATTTTAATCTACTGTTAAAATCATATTATTTATCTCTGTAGTGTTTTTATATATCATACTTATGCTTTTTCATTTGATCTACATTTATATGTATTAAATACATATCGTATTTGTGTGTAGCAAATACACTGCCTACCATCTGTATAAATATTATAAATGTGAAAGTTTGTGAGTATGGATGTTTGTTACTCTCTCACGCCAGAACGGCTGAACGGATCTGGATGAAATTTGACACTGAGATAAATTATAGTCTGGAATAACACATAGCCTACTTTTTATCCCGGAAAAATATACGGTTCCCGAGGGATAGATTTGTCCGTTAGTTTCATATAAGTACTCCTACGCCCTAAGGTTGGCTGAAAAGGTCGCTTACAGCGATAAAGCCGCCTCCTATACATCTAGTGTACAGTAGAGTACCTTATCTGTCTATCTTAATTTATAATTTAGATATTGTTTTGATAACTTGTTAATTAAACATTATTGCTGTAGTGTTATTTTATGGGAATAGTTTTGAACGTACATGTACTTTATAACTGTTGTCTCTCCGACTATAATATTTTGTATCTTTGTAAGTACACAAATTAGTGTTGAAATAAGATTTTTAATAAAGAATTTGCGATTAATTGGTAATATATTATTTGTCTCATGATAATGTGATGTGAGTGATTAATTCAGTGGTAGTCCAGTGGTAACGGGCTCGCTTGGGAAATCGAGTGAAGCGGGTTCAAATCCCGGGTGTCGCACCTCTGATATTTTCATGTGCGAATCTTTTCTAACATGATTACCACTCGCCTTACGGTGAAGTAAAACATTGTGAGGAAACCTGCATGTCTGTGAGAACTTAACAAGTTTTCGAAAGACATGTTCAGTCCGCCCGCACTTGGCCAGCGTGGTGAACTATGGTGTAATCCCCCTCGTATTGAAGGGAGGCCCGCCCCCAGCAGTGGGACGTTAAAGAGGGCTGAATAGGATAATGGAATAGTTTTGGATAGTTCAAAATGATGAATATTTGAAAAAAAAAGAGAACGTTGGAGAACGTTGTTCGACTTTTTGAATGCCATGACCAACAAGATTGATTTTAATTTCTCATTTATTATTATTAGATATAGTTTAGACAACTTAGTTTAATGTAACATTTATTTATATTAGTACCGTATTTTTTTAATTTTGTAAATTTGATTAATATTATTTATTTATTTACGAAATTTGTTGTGGAAATGAGGGAAATAGTTCATATTCAAGTTGGGAGATGTGGCAACCAAATTGGTTCGAAGGTAACAACTAATATTTTTATTATACTGTACATATAATAAAATTGTAACTAAGCCGAATCTGTACATTAAATATTTTTTGGAAAATCTTATTGAAATAGACATTATTATCGACACAGAGGTCGAATTTATAGTTTTTAGAATTTTTGTCTGTCTGTCTGTTACCGCAACACGGAAAAACCAGTGAAGGGATTTTGATGAAATTTGGTATGATGATAGCTGGTTATCCGGGTCAACGTATAGGATACTTTTTACTGCGGTAAAATATCTCATATCTGAGAAATCTACACTAAACTTAAAACGTAAGTAGCTAGTTATTAATATATTTATCTCTATTAAATATCCTGATATCTAAAAAATAATAAGAGATTTTGTATGACTATCATCTATACAGATAAATAGAATTGGAGTGTCTGTATGTAATGTCCAAATAAAAGCTTTTTACTAAATACGTATGAAATTATATACAGTACTTACATAAAAAACGCAATCTTTAATTTTTTGTCTGTCTGTATGTCTGTTTGTTCCGGCTAATATCCGAAACGGCTGGACTGATTTTGACGGGACTTTCACTGGCAGATAGCTGATGTTTTTAAGGAGGGACTTGCGCTACTCATATTTTAGAAAAATAATTAGGATAGCACTCAAAAAAAAAATTAAACGCTCCTAGGTAAGTCGCTAGTGGCCTAATAAGATGCATCGTTCTGACGTTGTATATATCTAGTCCAGGGTTAAAATCCTGTCTTCTAAGAACTGAAACTTAAAAATGAAAAAGTTCCACACAAACATTCATACCTTATTTTAGGGGATGAATTTTCAAACATCCTTCTAGATCCTTAGCGCTTACTTCATTATATAACTAACTCTTTGCAAAATTTCAAGGTTCTAGACAGAGAAGCTTAGGCTGTGATATTGTACTGTCTTTGGAGTTTTATGAAGTAAATTATATACAGATGTTTGTCTTACATTGACCAAATGACATTAGATGCCTTTGACAATAAAAATTAGAAATTACAACCTTTGATATTATCTCTTTTAACTTATCAAGAGTATTCTAATAATAACATATTTTATTTTATAGTTCTGGGAAGTTATATCCGATGAACATGGAATAGATCCCAATGGGGGCTATTTTGGTGATTCAGATCTTCAATTAGAACGAATAAACGTATACTATAATGAAGGTGCTGGAAGCAAATACGTTCCTCGAGCAGTCCTGGTGGATCTTGAACCTGGTTCCATGGATTCCCTTCGTGGCGAACCTTATGGGCAAATCTTTCGGCCAGACAATTTCGTCTATGGCGCCAGTGGGGCAGGCAATAATTGGGCAAAAGGCCACTATACAGAAGGTGCTGATCTACTGCAATCTATCCTTGATGTAGTTAGAAAGGAAGCAGAGGGTTGCGACTGTCTTCAAGGTTTCCAAGTCGTACATTCCATTGGAGGTGGAACTGGTTCAGGACTAGGAACCCTCATTCTTGCCAATTTGAAAGAAGAATATTCTGATAGAATACTTCTAACGTTCTCAGTTGTGCCAAGTCCCAAAGTATCTGACACAGTTGTTGAACCATATAACTCAACGTTATCACTCAATCAGCTAATCGAAAACTCCGATCAATCATTTTGTATAGATAATGAAGCGTTATACGATATATGCTTTAGGACTCTACGTTTGAAAACACCAACATATGGTGATCTAAATCATTTAGTATCAGCTACAATGTCGGGGGTCACCACATGTTTACGTTTCCCAGGGCAACTAAACGCTGATTTACGAAAATTGGCAGTAAATATGGTTCCGTTTCCGCGTCTCCATTTCTTTATGCCTGGTTTCGCACCTCTCACTGCTCGCGGTAGTCAAAAATACCGAGCTCTAACAGTTCCAGAGTTAACTCAACAAATGTTCGACGCAAAGAACATGATGGCAGCATGCGACCCTAGACACGGCCGATATTTAACAGTCGCAGCTGTATTTAGAGGCCGTATGTCTATGAAAGAAGTGGACGAACAGATGCTCAATATTCAAAGCAAAAATAATGATTATTTCGTGAAATGGATACCAAATAACGTTAAGACGGCAGTATGTGATATACCGCCTCGTGGCATGAAAATATCGGCAACATTCATAGGCAACACGACTGCTATTCAGGAGATATTTAAGAGAATATCTGAACAGTATGCATCTATGTTTAGAAGGAAAGCATTTATTCATTGGTACACTGGAGAAGGCATGGATGAAGCTGATTTCACAGAAGCCGACAGCAATCTTAGCGATCTTATCTCAGAATATCAACAGTATCAAGACGCGACTATTGAGGACCAAGAATTTGAGGAAGAGGAAGACGTCCCAAATGAAGATAGTGACGAGTGAAAGATTGTTTTATTTATAAAAGAAAATAAATTATTTATTATATTTATATTGTTTTATGTATACAATAACTTATCAAATTTAGAAATGCATGGAGATTGTTATTTTCACTTAAACTATACATATAATAAAGTCATAACTAAACCGAATCTGTACATTAAATATTTTTTGGAAAATCTTATTGAAATAGACTTTGTTATCGATACAGAGGCCAAATCTATAGTTTTTTGAATTTTAGTCTATCTGTCTGTTACTGCATCACGGAAAACCCACTGGAGGGATTTTGGTGAAATTTGGTATTACGATAGCTGGTTATCCGGGTCAACATATAGGATACCTTTTACTGCGGGAAAATATCTATCTCTTAGAAATCTATACTAAACGTTAAAACGTAAGTAGAGACAAACCCGAGCGGAGCGAGGGCGAGTCGCTAGTTACTACTAAAATCAAGAAGTGCTGCTGAGAGGTAGCGAGGTTCTATTCCAGATTCTACAAATGACCACGTCTTCTAATTTCATGACTGTCACGATGACTTTAGCGTGCAAAATAATATAAAAATGCACAATTTTTTTAACAATTTATTGTAATTAATTCTTGATACATCAATTTCTTTTGTACATTAAATCTAAGTACCAAATAATTTAATGATTTCATATCACCATAGAAGCAACAATTTCCCTAAACATTAAAAAAATCTATTGATAATAAAAGATTCTAAATTGAAAAATCAACAGCTAACATTTGCAAATATTAACAGATTACAAACATATTATAATTCACTCCCAAACTGTTTGATTTTTACATTTTTTATCTGTATTACATTTGTCCACTTGTTTATAATTTTGACTTGTTTAATGCATATAATATACTATACTGCTAGCACACTTGCAGTGCAAGTGCAAGTGTTAAGGAGGAAGGGAAACAAACAAATATATTTATCCCTTTCTTTCACACGAACGTATTACGAGCATGCGTCAAGACTTATTGGGGAAGTGGGGGAGTTGTGTGTAATACATAAAAATATTAATTTTTTTAATATTGTTTTATGGTTACATTAAAACTTTTAAAAAAGTGTCAAAGCAAGTCTCTTATACATTTGTCTTATTGACTTGATGACTCCATAAGTATTGGTATGAGTTATCATTATTGTGTATATAAACACAGGCATGTACCATTCTCAGACCTAAGCAGAACTATTCAAGAATTTATACAGTTATCAAGGAGACAATTTTGTTCTTCATACATATAATAAATTTGTAACTGATCACTGTCTGTACATGGAAGATATTTGAGAAAAACTATTATTGAGGGTTCTTATTAACACAATAGAACCCAAAACAATGATTTTTAGAACTTTTGTCTGTTTGTCTGTGCGTTTGTGCGCGATAATCTCAAAAACGGCTTAACCAATTCAGGTGAGGTTTTCACTCGTATATTGTGGTAAACTTTACTTAACATTTAGTGCTTGTTTTATTTCAATCGGTTCATAAATAGGTAAATTACGTCAATTTAAAGAATCATCGCTATCGCTAGTCTCAAATAATAACATCCTCACCCTTCTAGCAATATAGTAATATTAGATATATGAGAAATACCTTAAACATACTAAAATTAAAGTCACCATTTGTAATAACATTTATTTAAAATTTATTTTAAGAAAATAATTCAGTTCCCATATGTATTAAGAGTTTGGCATTAATTTTAACTATATATATATATATATATAATGTCTGTTTGTAACTTTTATAAAGTGGTCAGTAGACAAATGTAATACAAGAGTTCTACATTAATGTTTTATTGAAAAATCGCCAACAGATTAAATATATTTATAATATACAAAAACTATTTCATGAAGGGATAATTGCCAATCTTTCAGTATCATTCAATTTTGCTAACAAAATGGGCCCTCAGAACAGGTTTTAACAATAAATAACACATAGTACATGCTATTTTTTTTATATCTTTAGATTTTTTTTATGATTTTTTTTTTCTAAATTATTGTTTAGTAAAATAAATATTATTATGTAACTTTCGTTATTACTAAGTTTATTTTTAAATTGCACTTCTCAACAGATTTCTTAAAAATATCCTGCTTTATAGAAGATATATTAGAGGGCTCATTGAATCTAAGATTTAATAACAGTCAAAACAAAAAGGACAAAGGACACTATTATTAAAAAAAATTAATATCATTAATCTTTATATACATATTTACATCTTAATTTTAACTTCACAGATTAGTTATGCAAGAACGCAATATTATTAAATACGAACAATTATTAAAATGATAATTTCCCTACAATTTTCAATGAAAAAATTTAATAGATCCTATTTTAGGAAAGTTCTAGTTATTCTAACGGACGAGTTCAGAGCTTTATACAGCTGAGTTAAAAAAAACTGTTCAAACAAAACACGAACCTTACACAACATGAGTCAGCTGTATAGATCGAAAACCATAAGTATAGCGATCCACTCCACTGCACACAGCTCCAGACCGTACAGAATGAAGCGAAACAGTAAACGTGTCACTGAGAAGCCCCACTCTCTGAGGAACTTATTCTGACACTCACTGTGTTCCTTCACTTCACACTGTGAGCAAAGCATCAGCTAGCCTGACACTGGCTCTAATTTTACACCATCTGCTATTATTTCTTGCTTTTGACACCATTCAACAAAATCATCAATAAGCACTGGCCACGCACCTTCTGCATCATAATTACTCATGCCATCATCAATTTGTGTGGCAAAATCTAAGAGGAGATTCCATGTGTCTTTCGGTATGGATCTTTTATGATGTTCCTGAAATATTAAATATAAAAAGATCAAACTTTATTTGTTGGTTTCAATTACTCTAGTTTCTGTGTTTAAAATACTAAGTATTTTTAAATAAAATTATCTTTTTGATTTATTTTGATTTTTGGTCCAACAAAAGAAAAAATCTAAAGAAATCCATGAAAAAATTCAAAAAGATAGTTATATTTATAATGATGAATATTTACATAATCATATTACTAAGTCTTTCACATTTCTTATCTAAATTATCGAATACTTTATTGAAATCGATTGGTCATCAAATATCATGTTGTCATAAATTATCTAATCTTTTACTATAAAACAATTTATATATTTTGTTTATAGAAATACAGTTAAATTTTATACCAATCCTTAACCCAAATTAAAATTTTTATTTTAATCTCTTTATGTCTTCTCCATTCTATGTGACATTAAAGAACTAATCCGCTCAACTGGCACACTTTCAAGAAAATTGAATTGAAAATTTTATTTTATAGCTAGTAAAGTATAATACATACTGTGAGAAATTTACACCAAACATCAAGGAATTTAAATCTCCCACGGAGCACTATATTCCAATATGCTACAGCCATATCAAGTTCTAGTCCCTTCTGACCTGGGTTCTTAGCATAGTTAAAAGTAAAATGATAAAAATCCTTAAACTTATTAGGATCTTTGATTTCCATTTCTAATGTTGGTAATTTTGTTTTTAATTTATCTATGCTGTCAACTCCAAGTTCTATAAGACCAGTCATAAATTCTTCTTTAGTAAATTCACATTGTACAGCTGCTTTGCATTTCCAAGCAATTATAAGCACTAATATAGATTCAGGACTTAAATTTAGGTCTTCTAAAAATTTCATAACACCATCAACTGTTATCTTGTCATTTTCTTGTTGATCTCTATATTTATTGAATAACTGTTCTAGTTTTTTTCTATCTATTGATGCTTTCACAGGGTCTTTGTAATAGGCATCAGGGTTCTGAAAATAGTTATCGCTCGCCATGTCCAATTTCCAGTCGTTTTGTGAGAGGCAGTATATGGCAGTGCTCTCGCTTGTTTGCGTAAATGCTACGAACTTCTTCACTTTTTCTTTCTGTGATGATTTTAATTTATTCTGAAAAGAAAACGCAATAATGTCATAACCTTAGTTTAGCGCTTAACTGTCAAATATATTTTGATTTTCTTATTAGATTAGATAAATTTTAATTTACTTATGAATTTTGCTTGTATACCATAATAACAGCCAATACTAACCATTTTGATGGTTTGTTTGTTGTTTCATATAATGACTTTCACTAAATTCACTGTTGTTTCGACATCGGAACTAAAAATGAAAAGCAACAATCAAAGATAATTTTTTAATTTTTTGTTATAGTGGGTGAAAAATTTGCAAAGGTGTCTTTTCAATGTCATTGCCATCAAAATAATTATTGCATAAATTACAATATATATTTCCCCATAAAATATTTCCTATGAAATATTTTAGTTATAATTTTTTATATAAAAATTATCATTTTTTACCTTTTTTACCTCTTTTAATTTATCGACGTAACATTAGAAAACAAAACAGCTGATTGTCACCTTGTATTATTGACATTGTCATAACATTTAAAAAGTGAAACAATAATTTGATTGAATAGCTTTTTGTAAAAAACATTTAAAACTATTAAATGAAAATTATTTAATATGCTTTATTAAATATAGTAACATGTGGAATCTTACTTTAAGGCATTTTTATCTCTTACCAAAACATAACCTGTGTTGCACATACAAAACTATCGTTCCTAGAGTGAGATTTGCACCTAGTCCAACAGGATATTTGCATTTAGGTGGCTTAAGAACAGCTCTTTATAATTATTTGTTTACTAAATCACGTCAAGGTGTTTTTATTTTACGAATTGAAGACACAGATCAAACTCGAAAAGTAGAAGGTTCTGTGGAAGCCTTAATAAACGATTTAGAATGGGCGGGAATAGAATATAATGAAGGACCAGGAAAAGGTGGCCAATCCGGTCCATATATACAGAGTGAACGGTTGAATATTTATCAGTAGGTTACTTATATTTAATTAAATATCTTAATAATGTAAATAAAAGAAAAATAAGCATAAGCATATGTAATTTTAAGGATACCTAAAGAAAATAAATACAGAGTAGTTTATTAAATTGTAAAACTGTAAAATTTGTTTCTATTAGTATATTATATAATCTAAATATTGTATTTTAAAAATTACTTTCCTCAAATTTATTTAATAAAAACATAATATATGAATTTCAGAGAATACATACAAAAACTAATAGATAATGGGTCTGCGTATAAATGCTTTTGTACAGAGAGACGTCTAAATATTCTTCGGAGAGACGCCATAAGGCATCAAAGGATACCAAAATATGATAATAAATGTCGTAGCTTATCTAATTCTGATATCAAAGAAAAAACTAAAGCTGGTACCCCATATTGTATAAGATTTAAGGTATGTTGTTTAAAATTTATTTATTTAAATTCTTCAATACAATCACATGAAAAATACTTAATATATAGAGGTTACGTTGCTAAGTGTATAATATTATAAGGTGAATGCAACATATAAATAATTTTTTTGCCGAAATATTGAAGAATATACAAGAAAACCCATAATTTTCTATTTACCAGTTATCATCGGATTGCCAATCATTTGAAGACTTAATATTTGGTGGCATAGCATATGATGTATCTTTAAATGAAGGAGACCCAGTGCTTATGAAAGGCGACGGCTATCCAACATATCACTTCGCAAATGTAGTTGATGATCACTTAATGGGTATTACTCATGTATTGAGAGGAGTGGAATGGCAAATATCTACTACTAAACATTTGTTGATATATAGGTAAGAAGATAGTTGAATATGTTGAGATATTAAACATACAGCACCATCTAGTTCCATGTTAAGCTACGAGGCTTGTGTTATGGATACCAGATAGTTGATACACTACATATATATATAACTTTAAATACATACATAATATAAATATAAACACCCATGACTGGAGTACAAACATTTCTGCTCATCACATAAATGAATGCTCCCAGCGGGACCCAAACCCGCGACCGCTGGCACAGCAAGCACTACAAACTGAGCCAAATGTGTTGTCAAAGATAGTATATGTATCATTGGCGACTCACCCTTCCTTTGTTTGGGTTTATCCGTTTGTATGTTTTAACAATTAGTATGGAATAGAGAGACTATGTATTATATTATGATGTATAGCCTATATATAGCCTTCCTCAATAAACGGGCTATCTAATTTTTTTTTTTTTTTTTTTTTTTTACTCTTCTGCACCGCGGCAATCTATTATACATAACAATAAGCCACTGGTTTGTCTGATACTTGGTATCTGTGTAGGCTTTTTAGCTTGGTGAGACACTTCTTAGGTAGGTGTCTCATTCCATTCTAATGAATCGATCTTGAAGGGTTGGAACACTATGTCTCTTTAATCTTTTGTGTCGAAGACCTTGTTCTCCACTGAGTCTGAGGGCAAGCTCGTTTTTGTGATTTGAGAGTCTTTTCTGGTAGTTGATGCTATATTTCGCTATCTCCTGTTTGACGGTTGGTACATTTAAGTCAAGATATATGTATTTATTACTTATGTATTGAGGGATGTTGAATATGGTTCTCAGTGTTTTGGTTTGGAATCGTTCCAGTATCTCTATATTACTGTTGCTGGCCGTACCCCAAAGCTGTATGCCATAGGTCCATATTGGTTTCAGGATAGCTTTATATACTGTTAACTTGCTGTGTGTGTTCATTTGTGAGTGTCTTCCTATTAACCAGTACATACTACGTAGTTTTAAATCTAATTGCTTCCGCTTTGTCCATATGTGTTTTTTCCATGTCAGCCTACGATCCAAGTGCATACCCAAGTATTTTGCATTGTCATCTTGCGGGATTTCTTGGTTGTTAAGTATAACCGATGGACACGTGTCTCTCCTGAGAGTAAATGTCACATGTGTTGATTTACTTTGATTAGCGTGTATTCGCCAAATTTTAAGCCATTCTTCAATTTTATCTATGTGGTGTTGTAGATGTTCTGATGCGGTTGCTGGGTTCGAGTGTGTAGAGAGTATGGCTGTATCGTCAGCAAATGTTGCAACCGTAGTCTTGTCTACTGTTGGTATGTCGGCAGTATATATGGTGTAGAGAACTGGTCCTAGTATACTTCCCTGTGGCACTCCTGATTTGATCTCATACAATTCGGAGAGTTTATCGTGGAACTTTACTTCAAAACATCGCTTGCTGAGATAAGACTTTATTATGTGGAAAAATGAGTGTGGTAGCATCTTTTTGACTTTGTACAATAGGCCTTCATGCCACACTTTGTCAAAAGCCTGGCTTATATCCAAAAATACTGCTGAACAGTATTTTTTTTCTTCTAACGATCTGCTTATAACGTCAACGATGCGGTGGATTTGCTCGATCGTTCCGTGGTGCTCCCGGAATCCAAATTGGTGATTTGGGGTGATGTCACTTAGGTGTACTTGCATTCTTTTTAGTAGTATTTTCTCGAAGAGTTTCCCTATTATGGGCAAAAGACTTATAGGTCGGTATGACGCTACTTCGTTAGGTGGTTTGCCGGGCTTAGGTAACATTTTTACTTGGGCTATTTTCCATTGTCCTGGGAAGTGGCTAGTTCTTATGCAGGCATTAAATATGTTGACAATTGCTACTATACCCTTTTTTGGCAAATTTTTTAGAAGAACGCTGTCGATTTGGTCGTATCCCGGTGCTTTGCCATCCTTAAGGTGTTTTATTTCACCAGCTACTTCGGTAGGGCTTGTATATTTTAATGGAAGACACATTTGCTGTGCACTTTCCACATAACTTTTTATTTCGGCGTTATGCTCAGGTTTCATTTCAGGAAACGGTTGGAATACTTTGCTAAGGTGTTCCGCAAAGGTTATAGCCTTCTCCGTGTCTGACCGGGCCCAATTCCCGTTACTTTGTCTGATAGGAGGGATCTGGTGATTGGGACGTTTTAATTTCTGTGTTGCCTTCCATAGTGAGTAGTTTGTGTCCACACTTGGAGTCAAGTTAGAAAGGAATGTTTGAAGGTTATTGTTGATAAAAATTTTAATGAGGTCTTTTAGTTCGTCCGAAGATCTGTTGAATGCTGTTTTGTCCGTGGGGTATCTAGATTCGTGCCATACCTTTCTTAGATGACGACGTTCTAATATTTTCTCTTTGATCATTTTCGGATATTTGTTAAGCGTTAGGGGTAATTTTTTTTTGCACTTTTGTGGAAATAGTGGCTGCTTCATGTATGGTTTTATTGAGGTTCTCGATAGCCTCTTCTATATCTTCCACTGTTTTTAATGGATTGATGAGCTTAATTCCTGACGTGATTATGTTCTTATACATCTCCCAGTTAGTATGTTTGTTATAAAGTCTTTCTGCAGGTTGCACTAATACCACTGATGAGCTTACATTTAATATGACTGGAGTATGGTCAGATGATAGATCCGTGCAGGTTTCAGTAGTCATGTAGTTTCGACCTATGTTTTTAGTTATATAGAAGTCTAGCAAGTCAGGAATTTTACTTCGATCCGTTGGCCAGTATGTTGGTTCACGTGAACTCATATATTCTAGTCCTAGATTCTGTACTGTATCATGTAGTTGCCTTCCACGATGTGTAATTAATCGTGAGCCCCAGTATGTGCGTTTAGCATTCCAATCCCCACCACTTATGAATCTGGGGCCGAGTGAGGAGAAATACATGTTGTAGTCATCCTTTGTTAACGTATGTCTGGGTGGACAATACACTGCAGAATATGTTGTCTCGACTTTATCATTGATCACTACTTTTATTGACGTAGCTTGTATTTTATCCGTATAGTATTTTTCCAGTTCATAATGTTTAATATTATTTTTAATAATTACTGCGGTTCCGCCGTGGCTATTTCCTGAAGGATGATCTGTTGTGTACACTGTGTAATTTTTCATAGCGAAATGAGATCTTGCAGTGAACCTTGTTTCAGAAATTAAAGCTATGTCAATTTTTTCGATTTCAAGGAATGTTTGAAACTCTTGACGACGGTCCGTCAAGCCGTTGGCGTTCCAAGTGACTACTCGGAGTGTATTAATCATTTTGTTATTAGGCTTGAGATAAGCTGGATCATTCGGTCCATCATTTTGTCCATCATGCTGATCATGATTTGTTGAAATTTAGTAAACATTTGTTCTAGTTTGTCTGGAAGATTTTCCGGGTCAGGTATGCCTTTAGTCAGTGGTCGGTCTTTTGTTACATCTGAATAGCTTCTTTTTTCTGTGTAATTATTTTGTTTTGAGTTTTGTTTTACAGTTTGATTTAATATTTTGACCTCTTTTGTATTCAGAGTTTGATGGTTTTCTTTATTGGTTGGTTTGATTTTTAGTATTCTTTCCTTGTATTGTTTGTATTTTGTGCAGCCCTTGTAGCTTGCAGGATGTCTTTCTTGACAATTAGCACATGTGGCATCTGTTTCTGGTGTTTTGGTGCATGAGGAAGTAGGGTGATCGTTACCACATTTCACACATCTGAATGGTCTGAAGCATTGGTTTTTAGTGTGGCCGAACCTCTGGCACCTTTTGCATTGCATTATTTCTTTTTTCTTATAAGGGGCTTCAAATGTCACTTTCATTTGACTTAGGTATCTTAATTTAAATATTTCTTTGTTGTTCTGGTTTGGTTCTAGGTCCGCGAAGAAAATGGGTAATGCTTCTTTGGTAGACCTATGTAAAACATTTACTATTTGTCTCACCTCATGTCCTTGTTCTTTTAACTCTTGTTTTATTAGAGAAGTATCTTCTGTGGAGTGTAGTCCACGTAGTACAACTCTATATGCTCTTTCACATTTTAATTTATAGGTATAATGTGATATGTTATTAGTTATAAATTGCTCTCGGATTGCTTTATAGGTTTGTATATCGTTTGGCATTAGCTTAATGATATGGCCGGATCTTAATGTTGTCATTTTGTATAATTTGTTGTCAACAATTTTATTTAGAGTGGCTTTTAATGCTGTAACGTCCATGACTCCTGTCACAAAAATAGGTTCCGGTTTAGGTATAAATTCTTTAACCGGGACCAATTCTTCTGTTTCTTCACTGTTGAGGATGTCAAATTTGTTGTGCGTAGGCACAGCGAAAATGGATGTATTCTTTGATTTCTTAGTATAGTCACTGCAAATTGGGCTTGTTTCCTTTCTTTTTTGCCTTTTAGGAGGTACTTGATCGTTTTGCCACTGATTTAGCGGTTTCTCTGCATTTTTAGACTCTGATTCATTATTTTGAGAGTGCTTGTCACTGGTTATACTTGCTGCGACTGATGGTAGACTGTTACTACGGCTTCTGATGAACATGCTTTTATGAAATTGTTGTTGGATCATATTAGGATTATTTAGAGTTTTATTAGTTTCATTCATATTGTTCCCACGAGTAAGGTCGAAATAAATAGTCACTTGAAGGGTGACGCCTATTCCTTCAAGAAGGCTCATACAACAACGTTTGCCGGGTCCGTTGAGGTTGGCGCTAGCAACTTACTACCTGTAAGCCATACATCCTCTCGGCGCGCTTCCCACCTTAGGATTAGGGTAAATTTTTAGAGAGGCTTTCTACCTCTTGACACGGGCGGTGAAGCCAATGCCCCCGATTCCATAATAAGACTATGGAGTTGCGGGTTGTGGAGGTCATTTCCTACCCCCAACAAGAAATCTGCTTGTTAGGCAATTTGAGTCGGGTTACTAACCGCCGCCCGAGACTCGGCGTTGTTGCTCGTTTAGCACCACCCAGGGGAGACGTGTAGGGTGGGTCTAGGAAAAGATGGTAAGTCCTACGGACGCGAGCAACTTTCCTCCCCCTATATAGCTATCTAATGCAGAAATAATTTTTCAAATCGGATTAGTGGTTCCTAAGATGAGAATGTTCAAACAAACAAACTCTGCCTCTTTATAATATTAGTATAGATTATATATAAAAATAGTTTAGATGTGATGTCGTTCTGTTTATTTGCCTATTTTAAGAGATACCAGAGTTGTTTTAAATATTTTTATTAAATAATTATGACTTATTTTTATTGCATAAATTAATGATGTTGAAAACTTGAAAATTTCTACATGTTCCAGGTTCTATTCATTGTCAGACCATTTTTTTTATTCTGATTATAACTTATATATTCTCAATAAAACATATCTAAGTTATAAGTTATTGCTCTGCTTTATGTAAAGATTGTTTCAGGGCATTTGGATGGAAACCACCAGAGTTTGGACATTTGCCTCTCATAGTGAATGCTGACGGAACAAAACTGAGTAAACGCCAAAGTGACGTGAAAGTTGAGGACTATAGGACAAAGGGTAGACCTAATTAATTATTGTTACACATCATTTCATTAATGTATATATTTTTATACTAAAAGTTTGTCCTTTTACACAGTATGTTTAATAAATAAAGCTAAAGGTAACAGACTATAAAAAAAAATATATCAATCAAATATTATTATGAATATATGATAACTTTGTTTCTGTGGGGAGTGGTATTATAAATAGCTTACTTATAATACCATTTCAGACTTCAATTTACTGTCTTCTATGCATACTATGTATATATTATTTATTATTTTAATTTATTCTGTAATATATCCTATGGAAACTACTAAAAATACGATATTTTTTTTTAATAGAGTCTACAGCTATTACAGGAAAAATATCGGAATAGGATTTTTTATCCTTAAAATGTTTCGAAACTAGTTTCTTAAATATAATTAAATTAAAAGAAACTAAAGTATAATAATTTATTCCAGGTATATATCCACTAGCTTTGGTCAACTATATAACCCTCTCAGGGGGAGGGTTCGATCATGTTGCGGGGGAGGGTATAAGATTTAAGACAATGGAGGAATTAGCTAAGGAGGTAAATTTTTGTTAGTTAAACATCTTCATTGGAATTTCTTAACAGTTTCATTTTTTGTTTTTATTTTTTGTGGCATATCTATTACTATAATAAAGCAGTAACTTAGCGAAATCTGTACATGAAATATTTTTTAAAAACAATGACTGTAACGTATTATGTATACGATATAGACCCCAAAACAATAGTTATTAATTTTTTTGTCTGTTTGTATGTTTGTCTTTTTGTCTGTTTGTCTGTTTGTCTGTACGCGTTTCACACAAAAAGTAATGAACCGATTTCAACGAAATTTTGTGAACTGATAACTTATTAATCGGGTCAACATTTAGGATAACTTTTACTTTTGGAAAATCTTTGTTTCCCGCGGGAAATCGCAATAACTGGTTTTATCGAGTCCTCCTTAGGAACCCTCCGCTGGCTAAACCTAAAGACATACATCAAAACAATGTACTAAAAAATTGTAGATCTTGAAAAGGCCAACAGAAATATCTACAACAGTATATGTCTATCTCTCAAGGTAAACTCGCAATACCTATTCTTATCTATACCTATAGCAAAACTAACATAGTTAAATCGATGTGCGCGTTTCACGCAAAAAAGTACTGAACCGATTTCAATTAAATTTTGTATAGTGATAGCTTATCACTCGAGTCAACATTTAGGATACCTTTTACTACAGGCACATTTTTCGTTCCCGCGGGAAAACGCAATGACTGGTTCTATCGAGTCGTCCTTAGAAGTTTATATGGCTAACGCTGGCTGAACCTTAAGAGATAAATCAAAACAATGTACTAGAAAATTGTAGGTCTTAAAAAGTTATACTGGGAAGTTCGCAATATTATATGTCTATCACCTAAGGTACACTCGCAATTACTATTTTTATTCACTACTCGCGACTCACAGGCTGACTTATCAACGTTTAGCTCAGTTCAGCAGTGAAACGTAACTAGGGACGAACCCGAGCGAAGCGAGGGTGAGTCGCTAGTATATAATACTTGTCAAAAAGGCTATTGATTAACGTCAATATTAAACTTGTCATGAACAGCATTAATAAGACCTAAAAATAAGTTTATCTGAAAAATCAGATTTTAATATTAAATATGTCATAAATGTTGATAAATTACTTTAAGTGATTAGATATTTTGCTATATAATATGTTTATAAAAAGTATATTATTATGCTTTATACTAGCGGCTCACCCTCGCCTCACTCGGGTTTACCTCTAGGAAAACAAAAACAAACCTATCTCACGGGAATCATACATTTTTCCGGGATAAAAAGTAGCCTATGTGTTATTCCAAACCATAATCTATCTCTTTGCTAAATTTCATGCAGATCCGTTCAGCCGTTCTGACGTGAAAGAGTAACAAACATCCATACATTCACAAACTTTCACATTTATAATATTAATACAGATATCAATTTTTAACATTAAATTTGCAGTTCCAAATAAACAAAATATCTTCACATCCAAGCAGACTTAACCCAGATTTACTCGAAGAGTGCAATCGTTTGGAAATCAAACGTCACCTGCAAGACCAAAAATTATTAGATTTATTAATAATAAAACTCCAAAGTTTAATAAAAGAACAATATCCGAAACAAAATCTAAATACGAACAAAGAACATGTGAAAAATGTTCTTGATTGGGCAACATCAAGAATATCGCGTATCGAAGAGCTGGCAACACCAAAATACGCTTTCCTCTGGATTTTACCGTCACATAAAAATATCGATATAAATAAAAATTTATTCGAAAAATTGATCAACAATCTAGAAGATTTGGACAAATTTGAACAGGACTCGATAAAAGATAATTTAAAACACTTTTCAGTACAACATGATGTAAAGTTTCCTGTGTTAATGAAAATGTTGCGTTCTGTGTTAAGTGGCTTGAATGAAGGGCCGAGTGTAGCTGAAATGATGCAACTTTTAGGCAAATATCAATCTTTGGAAAGAATAAAAGCTGTTATAAAATAAATATGGTGTTTTAATTACATACTTTATAAGAGATTTTCAATAAGAGCGAGTTGATATTGAAATGGAATAAAGTAAGTAAGCTTTTTGAAGTAAAACTTGTTTACGCACGCTTGACTTGGGGGGAAAGCTGGTGAATGCGTTACGAAAAAATGTAGGTACGTTTGTTACCATGGCAACCGTTGTTATTGTCTGACAAATGATGTATAATATTATATTCTTTCCTTAAATGATATTCTATAAATATATGTTTGTTATATGCCTAATGTTTTTAGTATCTCACCTATCCTAATTATTTAAAACATAAATTGAATTTCATAAACAGTATCGATAACCTACAGAAGTTTTACTTCTTGCGCGTGTACACATTCATACACGCACTCTTTAATTTTTTTTTTATTTGAAAGGTCCAAAAATGCTATTAACTATGGAATACATCATCGTTTATATGACCACGGTGGCTTCCAAGAGGTCCAATTTTCGGTGACTCTGCCCAATAAATCTGGCTGAATTTGAGCGATGGCCTGAGTTACATTGACTTTGAGGGCATCGGTCGCTTGAGGCTTATTGGTAGGTATATATATACATATATACAAGTAGTTGTATATATATACAAAATATGTTTTATTTTGTTACCTTAGTGACAAGTATACCTTATTTGTTTAACCTTTATACTCCGATGGTATACTAATTAGACACTCACGGTGAGAGCTACAGCTTAACGCAGGTGGTCGGCACGGGGTGTACTCGCCACCACTCTGGATTCCTACTGAGTATTTCATGACAGAAAAACCTAGCAACTGATATAGTCCAACCCGGGATTCGAACCCAGCTCTATCTGTAGCCGTTCATGTTAGCCACTACAGTGACTAGAATCTAGATCAACGTGACAGTCATCAATATAAAAATTAAAGAGGTATTTCTTATTGGATATAGGTTTAATAAAACTGCAGAAATGAGTAACAGTATAATTTATTGAATTCTCAAATATAAATATGAGAGAAAAATACACAATAATCCCAAAGTCATCATTCACACGAGATAGCAATTTATGAAGAAAGTAATAAATACAATAACATTATGCAATATTAACACAATTATTTATCTGTGAAGTAATAATTTAAGGCTTAATAAATTAAATCAAGGTATCTGTGGTATGTAGGGCAACATTAAATATAGGGGAAAAAAAGTTTTTTTTTTTATAAACTCGATAAAAAAAAATACTAAAAAAAACCGAACCAATTAATTTAAATTAATACACTTAACGTACATGTGATTAAATAAAAAATTTAAGAAAAACATTTTATATTTATATACGTATATATAAATATATAATAACTGAATAAAATATTAAAAATATTTATTGCTACTTCTAGTTTCTACCAATATTAGATGAAGTGACCTGTTTTTTAAAAGTATCGCATTTTCGAGTCAAGGTTGGGTACGTTAAAATTTATTAGGTACTAACGACTCGCCCTTGCTTTGCTCAGATTTGTCCCTAGGGGATTCTTTAAATTTAAATAACTTTTTATTTATGAACCGACAAAAAATCTAAAAATTATTTTTTTGGGTTCTATTGAGTTTATTAAGACCTTCAATAATAGTTTTTCTTAAAAACCTTTCATGTACAGACAGCGATTAGTTACTGTTTTATTATATGTATATTTAAATTTAAATCGTTTTCCCCACATTTATTCCTACATTCAAAATTACCCATATTTTAAAAATCGAATACTTAAAGAAAATGTCCACTAAAAAAAATCAACCACACTATCAAACTTAAAATTAATTTGAGCAGTAATAAATTATTCATAAACTAAATACAATTAACTCATATGTTTTATGACTTCATCTAATTTTTGCTAACAATATTCCTTTACATCGACTAAAGAGAAAAATACAATAAATGTTAAATTAACTTAATATACTTAAGCTATGAGAATAAGATAGACGAAGGGTGTAATATTATAAGATGAAGCTGAAAATATCATATCCGGAAAAATATCGCAATGATCATTTTTTTTTAATTATACTAGCAACTTACCCTCGCTTCGCTCGGGTGCGTCCCTAGGTACATAACTATTAAATAAATATAAATATTTATTAGCCAGCATTAGCCATGTACGCTTAAGTTTTTTTTTTTCATGATATTTTCCGATGTTTTAACATCTAGTTATTCTGCTACAGTCTTGAGTAGTACACTGTACATGTACTAGGTACTATTAAGTAACGATACACAACACTGTACTAAATGAAACGTTACCAGACGCCGACGGTTAATCGGACCTATTCGGACTATTAGTACACTGTACTGTATTCACCGAGGTCCGATGTATGATGGCGCTTTATCACTTTGCCGCGTCGCGTGTACTATTAGACACTTTATTTCATTCAGCGCTTGAGTTGCTATTTATTAATTGTGTATTTTATTTTTTTCTGTCCGTCCCTCAGTGATATAAACTACCATACATTGCTTTTTAAATATCCCCAGTTAGTGTTTTTATTTTTCAATAATGCAATTTGAAATTGTGTTACTAACCCGACTTTGTTTTATATAAAATTATATCAATTATTTTTCATACTATTTTTAATATTTTTCTGATGATTTTTTTTTGTAACTACAGGAATGATATTATATATTAGCGAGTTATAATACCACTTCGGCTTCAATTTTCTACACGATCCGTCTATCTTATTCTTTTGAGTTCACATACTATCAATAAACAAAATATACAAGGCAAAGATATTACAAGCAAAATAAATAGTACGTAATTCACAGGTTCAGTCTTACAATTAATTATCATTAAATATCAAGTTATAAATTTAATTGGGGCTTAGGACAATACTAATAGGCCTTATTATGGATATATTAAAAGGAATCATTTTGAATGTATTCTAAGTACAATAAAACGTTTGATTTTTCCAAAAGTTATTAAAAGAGGAAGAATTTCATTCGAATGAATTTTTACTTTAATTTATTTTATTTAGTTTAGTTTATCGTAAAAATTACATATTTTTTTTAAAGACCATTAAAATAATTAATTAAAATTATTAGAAAATAAGTATACGAAAAATAGAATATAAGTTATTTTAAATTTAAATTTTATAATTTCAAATTATGTCAACATTTTGCGCTGTCACATTAATCGATTAAGAAAAAAAATCGATTTGTCTGTACGGTTTTTAAGCTGGTTTTAAACCAAAGTAAGCGAATATTGGCTCTTTATATCATAATAGAGCAAACAGATTTTAGAATATACCTTAAAATGAAAGCAAAATTTATTCTCTGTCACATAAGAGATTATTGCTTAATATTGTAAAATCGATTTTACAATAAATCATTACGAGTACTACAAAGACACTATAGCTAATTGATATGATATTTAGTACATAAAAAATTATACAAGTACCGTTTCCGCAAGACTGCCGAAAACAATTGTATTACATAAGTTTAAAGAACAGAACTAATAATAATTAATAAGTACCTTAGACATTTTAGATTTATTAATAAAGAGAAAATACGTTCAAATAACAACAAACTTTAAACAACGTTACAACAATCATGCATCACTCGTTAACACGAATTTTTAATTTTAATATCGCTTTTGAAAATCGACAACTCCATTTACTTATAACAATTACAATACAAATTAATCTAAAGAAAAAACTCACTCAAACAAAAATCAAAGTATTACAAATGTTTATAATTAATTTATTAATTTAGAAAAATGTAGCACAATTGCACACGCATAGAACACCTTTAAATTTAAAAAATTGAAGCGACTATTCGCCAGATCTACGGGTCTACGGGAAGCATTCGCGTAGACGATCCGTGGATCGATTAAATTTAGTACAAGCTTTGACATTCATGGGAAAAATTCCCGTACTTCTCAGCTTAACCTTCTTAAAAACAAATTATGTGAGGTTTGTTAAATATATTAAATAAAAAAAAAACATTACACTTTTATACTTTTTTTAGTTTGGGGTGTCAATATTAATCTCTCAGTTATCTTGTGTTCGTAATTTTGCTTTTCACTAAGAAAATTGAAAATTTTCAAAAATCTTTAAGTTATTAATAACTATTTCGTTTCGGTACGATTTTTAGATATTGATATTTTCACAAATGCCTGAACCGATTATAACCCTTTTTTAGATTACTCCATATATTTATATGGAGCCACGCTAAAAACTGGATCTGAAAGCTTGAACTAAATTCTATCAATCCATGGCTCAGCTACGGGGAAAGCTTCCCGTAGACCCGTAGATCGGGCGAATAGCCGCGTCCTTAAAAATTATATGTGAGTATTTACGATAAAAAATTTGAATTTTACCATATATTGTAGATCACGACGAATGGAAAAAAAAAACAATAATTAGAGAAAATCGAGAAAATGGAGAAATAATATAATTATTTAATTAAGTAGTAGGTATATTTAATATTAAAATAGATCTAAGAGTTCTAAGGCAATGGCGCCGTGATTCACGGCAGAGTAAGTTCTAGATGAGTTTAATCATTCATAAGTTAGGACTAATATAAATATTATATATAAATATAGTAAATTTACACGCGCTCCTTCACATGAGTACGTATAAATAGAAATAACTCGGAGGTACATTTATAAAAACACCTATAAGGCAGATCCTTAAGGAGAGACCGCGACGGAAAATGCCACGGTTAAAGACAATATTCAATAATATTCAGATGAGATTTTATACATTATGATTAACCGACGCGGTCACTTTACATCTAGATATAAACACGAGAGATCACATTTTATATAAAAAAGAGAATTTATAAATCCATGCAGAACCGCAAGTCGCATATCCATCAAACGTAATGAAATTGCTTATTTTATTTAGAATATTAAATTGAGATTAAGACACCTACGAGTGATTGTCTAACGGTCACTATCAAAACGAACTACCGAACTACACTGAAGTCCTCCATAAAAGAATTTAGGTAAGAAACTTTTAAGATTAATTAGAAAAATAGACGGAGCGTAATGAACATTGTGATTGAAGCCTGAAAGTCTTATAAATAAATAATAAATAAATATGTTGGTACATTAACACAGCACCATCTAGTTCCATGGTGAGCTACGAGGCTTGTGTTATGGATACCGGATAGTTGATACACTACACATATATGACTTTAAATACATACATATTATAAATATAAACACCCATGACTGGAGTACAAACATTCGCGCTCATCACACAAATGAATGCCCTCAACGGGAATCTAACCCGCGACCGCCGGCACAGCAAGTAGGGTCACTACAATCTGAGCCAAAAGTGTCGTCATCTCTTTGTATGCTAAGAATACCATTATTCTCGTGATTAATAGATTCGATAAAACTTACTTTGGCGTCAGTTTTATTGTTCTATACGCTACGTCTATCTTATTTTGTTAGTCTATGCTTTAAGTTGTCAAACTTTGAATTAAATGGAAAAAGATTGAAAAAGACAGATTTGAAAATTTTGGAAATACATCACTATTTCTTAATTTAATATTCGTCTATGGAGGATTGAATCCAGTATGTAAGATTCATTAAGTTTCCTAGCCTATCTAAAGAATACATTGTTATACTATTCGACTAACATACCTATAATATTGAGTTTCTTGATAATATTAACTTTGGTTAGGACAAGAGTACATTTTAAATGACTGATAATGAATTTCTGAATTCTAAAATAACAAAAGCTGAGCTTATTTAAAATATTACGAGGCTTACTGGTTTGTTCTGCAGAAGCTCTATTAAATGAAAAGGATACAATACTGTAAATCTAATAAAAATGCTTAAGTCAATCTGTTTAATCTACGATTTTTTTTAATTAATACTAGTAAAATCTTTTTTAACTGTCAGTGAATATTGTATTAGGAAAAGTTTAAAAAGTTTAGATATTATTGAAAAGGCAAAAACTATTGTATTAATATTTGAAATATCTGTTAAAGACTACATTTCTATTTCAACAGGTAGAATTGTCTATATCCATTATTATTTCAATTCCTAATGAATTCGAATTAATATGTTAGCTAATTTCTCTATGGATTGTTACATTTATTGCTTAGTGATGCCATCTACAAAAAAATAAATAAAGGCAATGTTGGCAGCTTCAATTACATTTCAAACGTTTATTTTTTTAACAAAATGGTTTTAAGCAATTTTATTATTTAAAAATCTTATTAACATCGATGATTAGTATGGTAAGTTAAAAGTAGGTAAATACCTAGTAAATTCGCCATTCTGATCCCTATTTATTCGATTACTCGATGGAAATCGATTTAAGTTTTCCTCTCACAACTTATTTTAGCACAACTTTAAAATTTTACGTCCGTTTTCAACCGTATATTATAATATAATATAATCATATCATATTTTTACATTAAGATTCATATTTTTCGAAAGATACCATATATAGTAGAAAATAGTCTTATTAAAAAAACAATATAGACAGCTGTAAAGAATAAAAGATTTCGTTGGTGAAGGAACTTAGCTCGGAAGAGGTAGAAGCTTCGATGTTACCGGTAGGTATCGTAATTGGTATTGCTAATCATTTTATACCAAAATGTACTCAAGTCAATATAAAAAAATATATAAGTATACTTATTATAGTAAGATTTTTTAAATATTTAGAAGATGGTAGAAATATGCTCATTCAATCTTCCCTGTTGAAAAACTCCAATGGGATCCCATCAAAAGCGACAAAAGCCGATAAATATTTATTGGTTTCTATGTGACTTTTGTCGCTTTTGATGGGATCCCATTGGAGTTTTTCAACAGGGTTATTCTTTTTTTGACATTCAATCATGGATCAAAGACATTTGCAAAAAATATTTTTATTAAAAAACTAGGCACTCACACTCGCTTCGCTAGGGTTCGTCCCTAGGTATGTTTTAACGGTTAGTAGGAAATAGATAGACTATATATTAGTACGTATATATATGCATACATGGTTCCCCATAGAAATTGTTTATCCCCCTTTTCAAACCCTTAAGGGATGATTTCCGGGATAAAAATTATCCTATATCCTTCCCGGGGTCTCAAACTATCTTCATACCAAGTTTCATCCAAATCAGTTCAGCGGATTATTAGTTTATCCATTACAAACAAACTCACAAACTTACAAACTTTACCTCTTTATAATATTATACATATATAGTGTAGATAAAATTTAAATAATGTACCTACACATTAAGTTTTAGTATAAATGAGTACATTTTGGTATAATAAAAAAACAAAATTTACCGTTTTTGAAATTAAAGACAGTGATTAACATAGAAAAGATTTCTTAGAAAAGTTTATTAATACTGTTGTTTCTTTTTATAAATTCGGATTATTTATCTGTAGCGATGGACTTTATGTCTTCAATAAGTTAGCTATAATTGAAATAGAGTAGTGTCTGTTTGGCAAATGTGTGGATATCTTAAAAACTATTAAAATTATTCATAAGTAGATAAATAAATACATATTAAAATACGTCTTTGAAAAATGTTTTAAATTATGGGCTTCGATGAAAACGTTTTAGATAATATTTAAAAAATGAAAAAACATTTGAAAGTAAATTTCGAAGTTTCTTAGTAATTACACATCAGAATACGTCACTAGGGAAATATTCAAAACATTTTGACATCAATTAAATCAATATTAAGTACTTTTAAAGAATTTCGTAAAGATTTTTATTGAAAATATGCAACCATCATTCAAAGTGGCCATTCCCCTCAGAACGGCCGCGACGTCGTCACTGGAGCTCTTTGACCGCTTGTAGGATCCTCTTGACATGTCCGACCTTGGTCACTCCGAGGTCCCTGAGATCCCTTCTGGCCAAGGAGAGTAGCTCCCTCCCAGTGATGTCATGCTTGGCGAAAGCCTCCGAATACTCGCCAAGTTCCAGAGTCTCCAGCCAAGTTTGGACTTCTTTTACTCCCCAAGATCGAACTTGGACAGTTTGTTGGCCACTTCCCTCGGAGACACTTCGACGGCCTCGAAGCCATCTGCTGCCGGCTTTCTTTGGTACCTATGGTCAGGTCGGGGAGGGTATAATAGGGAGAATGAGAAGTCGATCTATTATATAATTGGAAATACATATTGGATGTAAATATTTATATACATATAATAATATAAGGTTGGTGTAGCTCGTAATTTTCGTTCGAGAACGTTTGAAACGGTCTAGTAGTATCGTTTGATGCCATCTAAAGATATTCTGCGGTATGTTTTCGGAACTAAATGCTGTGATTGGGGAATGCAGGGGTCGTTTGGAAAATGATGAAAATTTGGAATTGTTAGATCACTGTGTTATTTAAAAATCTACGAAATATGTCTAATTGCTTTAATAATTGTATACCTACATATAATTGTCAATAGAATCGGCAAAACACATTTTATATGTCATATTGACGTGGCAGTCAGACGGCATGGACAATATATATAAGACAATATAGTTACTTCGAGCGAGATTCGAACCCGCGTCTTCTAGTAGAGTGACTCTGACTATTATGCTAGGTGGAATATTAAAAAAAGCTCTTTGATCCCGATTAGGTTTCAATCTTTTATTGTTGACAAATACACTTTAATTTCCAGAGCATTTCAGGACATGCCTGTATGCCCAAATAGTATCAATGTTACAATTCAATTCAAAATGCCAGGCACGGGATTCGAACCCGTTCATTAGCTAACCCACAATTAGTTTCTTAAGCCACCGCGTAACCACTGAGCTACCACTCCCTAATAAATAATAATAATAAACTATGTCACTTATACTGATAAAGCAACCTTTGCATACATATAGGTATATCTTTTTCGTATTATATATTTTTTTTAATTTACCATTTTAAAGTGCAATCAATAAACATACTGATGTACCTATTTAATATGGGTTAATATAACTATTTATTATAATCTATAGTTGATATACCTCTTCCGCCTGTATGTATGCGAGGCCGTCGCGCAGCTGGCAGCGCGCGAGGTGCGCGCGCAGGCCGCCCGCCGCCGCGCCGAGGTTCGCACCGCTCTCTAACAACTCGTGGCAACTTTCCACCTGTGCAGGAAAAAAAAACCTTAATCTATACATATAATAAAATTCTAACCGATCGCTGTCTGTGCATGGAAGATATTTGAGAAAAACTATTATTGGGGATCTTTATTAACGCAATAGAACCCAAAATAATGATTTTTAGTTTTTTTGTCTGTTTGTCTGTACGTTTGTGCGCGCTAATCTTAGAAACGGCTAAACCGATTTGGATGCGATTTGGATTTTCACTAATGTATAGTGGTAAGCTTCACTTAACATTTAATATTTGTTTTGTTTCAATCGGTTCATAAATAAAAAAGCTATGTCAATTTAAATAATCATCTGGGGGCGAACCCGAGCGAAGCGAGGGCGAGCCCCTAGTAATAAATATAATAGAAGAACCATTATTAATACTGTCCTCCAAACTGATTTAGGTTACGACGAGGAAATTCAATGAACCTTTTTTTAATTAGATAGCACACAACTGTGTGCGAAGACACAAAAGCATCCCCTATTTTTTAACTCTTAACTCTCACATTTCGGTAGGACGACAACTCAGCCCGAGACCGCGGCGAGATAAAGGCCCGTTCACTACATAGGCCCTACCCAGAATAAAATCTAATCTAGGATCTCTCGATCTCATTTACATAATAACCACTAAATCGTCAAGACAATTAATTAAGTAGCAATTATTTATTTTATTTGTTTATTTATAAATACTTTAGTGCACACACAAGGATAATACATAAAATGAAAGAAAAAGAAAAATAACAAAAGGCGGTGTTATTGCTATGAGCAATTTCTTACAGACAACCTCTGGTGAAAGGATTAATGAAACCGTAAGTAGGACGGTACAATGAATATTATATATACATGCTCAAATATTTACATACATAAATAAATATATAGAACAGATATACATATATATGCATATCTGTATACTTAATTATAACCCAGGAAACAAAACGAATCTCACCAGGCTAGCGAGTAGCCGTCGCAGCTGCGGCGGCGGCAGCAGGCGCCCCTCCGCGTCCTGCAGCGCGTCGGCCTGCGCCGCCGCGCGCCGCGCCGTCGCCAGCGCGCCGCCGCCGCGCGCCGCGCCCTGCCCGCTCTCGCTTATACACGCTAACTTCACCTGTATAGACAGAAATAGTAAGAAAAAATATGTATTTATAATTAATATAATCTTAAATAATAGTCTTTAGTCTTTGTCGACACGTTTGGCTCAGTTTGTAGTGACTTTACTTGCTGTGCCAGCGGTTGCGGGTTTGAGTTCCGCTGGGGACATTCATTTGTGTGATGAGCGTGAATGCTTGTACCTACTCCAGTCATGGGTGTTTATATTTATAATATGTATGTATTTAAAGTTATATATGTGTAGTGTATCAACTATCTGGTATCCATAACACAGGCCTCGTAGCTCACCATGGAACTAGATGGTGCTGTGTGTTAATGTCCCAACGTATTTATTTATAATTTTTAAGCACACAAATTAACTTCAAAATACACAATGTTTTTATTAATTACGTATATATATAAGTGGTAAGCCGCTCATGACTTACTCTCGCTTCGGGTGCGTTCATTAAGACATGATACTGGTATTTTCACAAAATGTTTCTATTATATTATAACCATCTCTTCTTCTTATTAGTGAAAAGCGTAAAAAAATCCGTACAGTATTTTGTCAGCCAGATGCTAAGTCCGAACAAACTCAGTGTGACAGCGGGATTTCATTAATTAATTTATTATATGTTTCTAGTGATGTAATCCATGATTGTCTACGATTGCTTCCAAGCTGCATAATCAAACTCCTTATAACCTTAATATATACTTAATCCATTTACATTTAGTTTGTATAATATATTATATAAACACGCACATACATATATCATAAAAACACAAACAAACATTCAAATCTATACACATAAATATATATATAAATAAATACAAAAACATACTGACATGTTTAACAATAGTGTTAACATCGTCCAGCAGCACGAGCAGGTGCGCGGCCTCCGCCTGCGACAGCGTGCGCGCCGGCGCCGCCGCGTGCGCCTTCTGCTGCTGCTTCTCATCCCACGCTCTGTGGCCAAAACTGATGATACATGAACGCTACACGCTTAACTGTTTCAATATCATGCCATTATATTAAAAGTTAGGCTTAATTAATAACGACATTGCTCATTTAGAGAAAAGATTTCTAAATATCGGCACACCTGCGTTGGAATTATGTATATATCATTATATGTACTAATAGAAATTCATGACTTGCTGTAATTCAAATTGCGTTGTGGCAATGAAATAGTTAATATATATTTATATTTATATTTATAGATAACAAGTTACGTTTTAACATTTAGCTCAGAGATGAGATATTTTCACGCAGTAAAAAGTATCCCATATGTTGACCCGGATAACTAGCTGTCATAATACCAAATTTCATCAAAATCTGTCCAATGGTTTTCTAGTGATGCGTTCCCAGACAGAAAGGCAAACGGGCTCTGTATCGATAATAATGACTATTTCGATAAAATTTTCCAAAAAATACTGAATGTACGGATTCGACTCAGATAGAATTTTATTATATGTATAGATATAGATTTATAGTATTTTAGAAGTATCTACATTGTAATAAAGCTGCAAGAACTGCTATGCTACGACCATGTGTACCTGTCACTATTATTCAAACATCGTCAGTCACATCTAGATTTCTGGAATTTTAAGCGGAGAATAATAAGGCAAAAGGTTTATACCTCAAATTAATATGAAAAAAAAAATAATTAAAAAAAGTAATTAGTGTGATTGCTTTTTAATTTTTAACTTTATTACTACCATCATAAATTCGAAAATTATTATGGAGTATTTTTATTATCTACTTCTTCACGCCAAAACAACTGGACGGATTTGAATGAAATTAATACACGGATAGACTATGACCGACATTAACATATAAAATGTTAACAATAAAATTTGAAAAAAATAGCGTTGTAGGTATATAATATTATAAATACAAAACGTTCCTAAGAGAGCAAAGTGGAGGTAAGTCGCTAGTCAAAAATAAGAAACAAATGGAAATCTTACTTATCTCACTAATATAAATGTGAAAGTTTGGATGGATGGATGTTTGTTACTCAATCACGCCAGAACGGCTGAATGGATCTGGATGAAATTTGGCACAGAGAATAGCATAGGTCTTTTTATCCCGAAAAAATGTACGGTTTACGTGGGATAGATTTGTTTCTGTTTCTCCAGCGATAATTTTAGTAACAATTCCGCTAGTAATAACATAATGCTGTAGTAAACTCAAAGAACATCACTCACCTCAAGCTTGTTTCTAACGCTCTGGACCTGCACAGCATTTGCGCACGGTTCTTGTGTATGATGCGCACGCAGCCGGGCGGCTGCAGCCACGCCTCGCCGTCCACCTACAATACATTTATTATAGTTACATACATCAAAAAATGTTATACGTATTATAATGATGTCCTTCCGACCGATTTCGGCCACGGCGGCCAGTCTCATTGAGACTAGCCATCTGCGCAGGTAATATTATAGTGCACAAGTGTACGCGCAGACACAAGTGCACTCTCTATTCCAGTCACTCTTAAATTCCGATGGGACGATAAATCGACACTCGTAGTGCAGTGCCAGTCCCAGAAACGATGGCTTTACGTGCTCTCTAAGACACACGAGTGAAACACCGTCAACTTCCCGGGCTGTTACTAGGACTTTAGTAACAGAAAGATTTAATAACTTAATTTGAATTCGAACCTAGGACAGCAGAACCTAGGAACCAGTGCAGACATGCTAACCACTACACCACCGAGGCAGTTGTATATTATAGTATACATTGGCTTCCGTATGTATGTATTTTTATGTCAATATTTCCTATTCCACAACCTTCTTCCATTGTTTTGTATCTATGATTTTCGACATTAAACAAAGAATATAATAAGTACGAAGAGCGTCTAGGGGCGCCTGTACACACATATTTATTAATATGACGACACGTTTGGCTCAGTTTGTAGTGACCCTACTTGCTGTGCCAGCGCTCGCGGGTTCGAGTCCTGCTGGGGGCATTCATTTTTGTGATGCGCACGAATGTTTGTATTCCAGGCATGGGTGTTTATGCTTATAATATGTATGTACTTAATTGTACTTATGTAAGTTATATACGAGTAGTGTATCACCTATCTGGTATCCATAACGCAAGCCTCGTAGCTTGCCATGGAACTAGATGGTGATGTGTGTTAAAGTCCCAATATATTTATTTATTATTATTATTATATATCTAACCTGAACGGGCACGCATTCCTCGCCCAGTATGTTGATCTGCACGGCGCGGCACTGCGCGATGCGGTGCTTCTGCAGGTTGATGAGCCGCGACGCCGCCATCTGCGCCGAGCCGAACACCGCCACCACCTGCGTTTCAATTATGCTTAAAATATAATAATTGTATTTAGCCCTTTTTTACGTCCCACTGCTGGGCACGGGCCTCCCTTCAATTCGAGAGGGATCAGGCCATAGTCCACCACGCTGGCTAAGTGCGGGTTAGCGGACTGAACAACTCTTTCGAAAACTTGCTGTGTTCTCTCAGACATGCAAGTTTCTTCACGATGTTTTCCTTCACCTTAAGACAAGTGATAATCATGTTGAAAATGATTAGCATTTGTAAATATCAAAGGTGCGAGACCCGAGAATTGAATCCGCTTCACTCAGTTACCAAAGCATGCACGTTACCACTGGGCTACCTTAAAATAATTATGGTTATGAACTTATTTTATTATTACTTTATTATAATATAGACATTCGTTTCAAAGGATTTAAACAGTAGATAATATTTTTTTTATTTGATATTAATATGCTCTTAAAATATAAGTTGGCTCCACGTATATTTTTAATTCGCTGGAAGAGATAAATCACAACTTCAATACTCATTAAATTAAAAAAAAGGCGAAATCTATTTTATTTATTTGGAATAAACAGGTCCTTTTATTACAAAATTATACTTAATTATCATTCTAAAATTAAAGGACAAGGTATAAAGTAAAAAATTCTACTCACTTCAAGGATCCGATCATCGAAAGAAGGTGCCAGAAATATATCATCTCCTCTCGTGCCTCCCCAGAAGTTGGTGCCTCCCATAAAGGAGGATATGTTCAGGACCACAATGCCTTGCAGCTCTGGTAGAGGAATCCTTTGCCCGTCGCATTCCAATTGAACTCGTTGCCCGAGATGTCTGAAAATGAGTATCCACATAATGTAGAGATGAAAATGAGATTCCCTGAAGTCATTATAAATTGGTATTTTTGGTTTGTGTACTATTAATAAAGAGAATAGTAGTATAGTATTGTAGCCGAGAGGCTCTATCTATACTAATAATATAAAGCTGTAGTTTGTTTGTTTGTTTGGTTGAACGCGCTAATCTTAGGAACTACTGGATGAAATTGAAAAATTCTTTTTATATTGGGTAGTCCATTCATCGAGAAAGGCTTTAGGCTATATATCATCTCGGAAAAACGTAAGGTTCCCGTGGGATGGAATTGTTTTTGTCTAGAGACGAACCCGCAGGGTAATTACGAATCTCGCGACAGGCTTGCGACAGTTGTAAATCGCGCGATCGCTGCTGTCAAACGTCACTTTTGTATTACGTAACAGCGGCTAGAGAGCAGACTGTAGTCGAGCTCTTTCACCCTCTATCGGACAATCTATGAACCCATCTCTCTCGACTGCAGTCTGCTCTCTAGCCGCTGTTACGTAATACAAAAGTGACGTTTGACAGCAGCGATCGCGCGATTTACAACTGTCGCAAGCCTGTCGCGAGATTCGTAATTACCCTGCAGAAGCGAAGCGAGGGTGAGTCGCTAGTTGAGAAATAAAGCTAAAATTAAAGACTTAAGTTTTCAACGTATACTTAAAGATATCATCCAGTATATATTAAACTCTGTCATGTTGATAAAATTGATTATTTTATTAAAATTAAAACAAGAAAGGTACAATATTTTTTTGAGTCCGTAGTCTTCTATCAGCAGTACGGAAGATGTACTGCGCCGATTTCAAGTGATTGGGTTATGGGCAGGGAGATGATGAGTCTTACTGATCAATATTGTGAAATTTTGGATATCTATGAAAATTAGCTAATTTAATGATTAAAATTTTATTTCAATATAAACAAGTCTTTTATGATATATATATTTTTGTACTTGACTGCTGATATTACTATTTAAAGTTTAACAAAAATGCTTACCTATAAGTCCTATTCACCCACTCTTTCGACCCAAGCACTCCATACCACATATAGTTCCTCGCCCTCGACCGACATTTCTCTGGATGTTCTTCTCTTTTGTTATGAAAATCTAAAGTGATCTTTGCGTCGATGCCGATTCCGAAGTAATTGTTCATCACCGCTCTTTCATAGAAGCCCTCTAGAAGTGTTTCATCTGGATCCATCAATGGACTGACAGCAGCACATAATGCATCTGCATTGGCTAGGAGGCATTGGCTAATAAAGCCTTGGGTGACGTGAGGCCACGCCGGTAATTGGACTAATGGATTTATTATGGGAAGCTTTTTAGCTCGCTCGCTGGATTCTGATTTACTCATGCTCCCACCACCGGCCCCTGTGCCCCCTTCCCCCCATATCGATGATACCGATGTTGATAACCTGCTTAAAAAAATAAAAGATAATACTGATTAAGCGTAAATATTTACAACTATAATATCAGACAGAATGTATAAATGCCACAAAATATTCGGCAGATAGGTATTTTTGATAACTTAGTCAATGGATTATAAGATGGATTCAAATTTAATATGATGGTTTTAAAAAACAACTTACTTATCAGGTTCACCAGGTTTAAAGAGGCTCCCGCAGGATATCCGCCTAGTGGCTGCTGGAGAGCAACTCAAAAACCGTCCGTATTCTGGATCGGATCCTAACAATCTAGGATTATCTGACTGCCTTCTTTCCCTATCTCTAATATTTGGTTCTGGAGAATAAACACTTAATGTATCTGTTCCTTGGTCATAAATATCACTAAGTACCGAAGCCATTCTACTATGGCAAGTTTTTATGCTTCTGTCTTCACTGTGTGACGGTGATGGAGGTTCTACTACTACGCTTACTTGAGGAAATGTTGGCATTGGTTCTTTTAAATTAAGTTTCTTTTCTTCGTTCGCGGGTGGAACTTTAAGTTGTGGAGGGTTGTGTATGGCTGTGTTTGGAGATTCATCACTTAGAGGGGAGAGTTCTTCAGTAGTTTTAGGCAAGAGATGCTTAATACCAGTATCATCTGGAACTCTTTTTTTCATACTCTTGCGTAATTGTTTTTTAAATGATTTACGAGCAATATCACTGCCTTCTTCGAATTGCGCTAAACTACAATACTTTATTTGGTCCTCATTCTTTGTTGCATTTTCAATATAGAATACTCTGTTTTCGTAGCCAAATTTCTCGACATCTGCCTCAGTTGGCTTCTTGATTTTAGATATGTATTTAGTTTTCCCATCATTTTTCTTTTCTAAGCTTGGCTGTCGACTATCCATTGGTATATCCGATACTGTATCCGATGTGAAGAGTGTTGTATCATCAGTATACGTTTCATTTTCACCATTTTTACCCATCATTGCCAACAAAACTTCTTGTCCCAACATCGAGCTTATATCATCCATGATGGATTCTCCATGTAGTGTTTCTGAATTCATATACGTAGTTTCCGATATCTCCGGAGAATCAATATGACCTATTCCACAACCCTCTTCCAAATCACCAGGTTTTGTATCTATAATTTCCGACATTAAACTAAAATCATCGCTAATATTTGATCCTTCTGAGCTGGTCGCATCCATTTCTAAATCAACGCTAGATAGTTTTCTTTCGGGCGTACATTCGCCACTACCTGGCGTGGCTCTTTCGCTAAGCTCGTGGAAATGAACTTCATCAGTGTACGGTTTGTCGATGTCTATTATAGTCAATTGGTCCGATTCGTATGTTTCACCCTGTATTAATGATTTTTTTTCACTATCATCTGAGACGACTAAGTTGGGTATGGTAAGGCTGCTGCTATTAAATGTAGCACTCGTTCTTTCTATGTCAGGCCTTAGGAGGTTTTTGCATGAACTAGTATCACAGGAAGAGATGATTGAAGGCGAGAGAAGCTCTTGAGGCGTAATGGAACTGGTTTTGCTTCGCTCGCGCTTGTCAACTTCTAGATTATCTGTATTTTCTGGTGGGTTTGAACTTATTAACTTAGCTATGTCTTCATCTACATCTGGAATGCTGTAAAGGAATAATGAACATAAGTTCAATTCTAATCAAGTTAGGGATTTACTTTTTTTATAAAATTCCTTTAGAATATCCTTAATCCAGATCATAGAAACGAAATTTATTCATTGGCTTTAACGTAACTTCATTTGCAATTATTTAACTTGAAAATCGTGAACTTTTAACATATTAAGGTGTTCAATATTTTTACTATCGGATTATTATTATAAATACGAAAATTTTGTAGGCATATTGCATGGTAGTTGCTTTTTTACGCTGCAACGGCTGGACGAATTTGGATAAAATTTAATACACAAATAGACAATGACGTGAAATAACAAATTAGGTCCATAGGGTCATCAGCCACTAGTACAACATAAAGCTATTGTACTAAAATTAGTACATTTGAGATTTCTTTATGTATTTGATTGACGACACGTTTGGCTCAGTTTGTAGTGATCCTACTTGCTGTGCCAGCGGTCGCGGGTTCGAGTCCCGCTGGGGGTATTCATTTGTATGATGAGCACGAATTTTTGTACTCCAGTCATGGGTATTTATATTTATAATATGTATGTATTTAAAGTTATATACGTATGTGTAGTGTATCAACTACCTTTACCGTGGAACTAGATGGTGCTGTGTGTTAATGTCCCAATATATTTATTTATTTATTTATCCTTGACGTGTACATACTTATCAGGCTGCATGGAGGCGGCGGACACGGCGGAGGAGCGGCGGCTGTCGGCGAAGGCGCGCGGCACCGGCAGCGCGTCCGCCGCCGGCGCGCCCGCCTCCGCCTCGCGCGACCGCTCTTGCGACACGCCCTAATTATATTCGGGATTTATTTAATTAACATAATAAATGAATGTCTTGTGAAGACTGTGGTAAGACTATGTTTTTCATTTAAATGCTTTCCAGTTATATGCATTGAAGATTTTGTTAATTAATGTTACGAGTATAAACAGTGTTGAAAGGCTACGCTAATTATTTAAAAGTAAAAAAATACCTCAAAAAAAACTAATAAGTAAGCATGTAGGTCATAATATGACTACGATTGTGTGTATAGGATATACTAGAAGATAATTTAACTACAATGGGAAACTAAAGAAATCATACAAATTTCACGTTTCACGTTTCTTTGGTATGGTGCGTTTTTTAAGATTTATTAAACGAGTTTTAAGTCTAAACGGGTCCATTTAATGTTTGATATGTTACTATTAGTTTTCATAGGTACTACGGTAACATTTAAATATGATATTTGAGTTTTATCGTAGTTAAGTTTATAATAATACAATAATATTGTTTGTTCATCACAAATATCACACTATAGCCATACCTGTGGGTACAGCAGTACGAGCGTGCGCACGAGCGAGCGCAGGGCGCGGCGCACGCTGTCGGCGCGGCCCGCCAGCGCGCAGCCGCGCGCCGCCCAGTTCAGCTGCTCCTGCGGGGTACGAGCTTATGTTAGAGGTGGTAGTTTCTAGGATTAACTAGGCTTTTGATAACACGTTTAACTCAGTTTGTAGTAACTTGCTGTGCCAGCGGTCGCGGGTTTGAGTTCCGCTGGGGGCATTCATTTGTGTGATGAGCACGAATGTTTATACTCCAGTCATGGGTGTTGATATTTATAATATGTATGTATTTAAAGTTATATATGTGTAGTGTATCAACTATCTGGTAACATAACCCAAACCTCGTAGCTTACCATGGAACTAGATGGTGCTGTGTGTTAATGTCCTAACATATGATTCATTATTATTATTATTAACTAGAATTATGTATATTATTATATTGTTTTTCTACGACTTATAAGCTCTATAAGCTATGAATGTTCATAGGTTCTACTCGATTTTTAAAATTTGAAGTCGATTAGTGATTTTTTTCTAAAAAGTGACGTTATTTCATGTAAGATCGGATTAACTTGGCTTCTCGCAAAGGGATAGTTTATGGGCCGGATAGATCATATGGCATTTTATTTATTTATATACATACAATAATTACTTTTAGTGGCATATAATTATAATGTGAAAAAACATTAGTAAACTCTCCCTGGAAACGTCTGGAATACTCACAAGAACAATTCTTATGGGTAAATAACTAATAAATATCATACGATTTGTGATTAAAAGAAATGTTGAATACTGTGTAATGTGATGACGTTGTTAGTAGTTCTAGATCTAGACTTTGTTGTTCCGATCTATCTTTTTATCATCTCAAATATTTTCACTTAAGTCGGAATCAAGTAAGAGTACTCGAGTAACTAGAGAGTTTCATTTTTTCTAATAATCTTAAAATGTTATGTAAGCCACGTTAATGCTAATTGTATGATCCTATCAGAATATACCTTTTCAGTCTTTTCAATGCTGCCTTTTTCAACAGCTTGTTGCGCTTCAGGCTCACTGTCGCTAGTATCTAGAGGCTCCCACGTCCTATGAACAAATTTTGAAAATTTACTTCAATACACATATACGTTTAATTACATACTGTGTGATTTTAAAATTTTATGAACATGGTTATCCCTATCCCACCTAGGATGGGATGACATTATTTGAATTCCCTTGCACTATGTGACATTGATCAAAGAATTTTATTAATATGCACACTTGATCATAAGATTTTTGAAGATTTCGTTTGACCAAAATAAGAAAAATCAATCGCTTTGTTGCACTGTTGCTATTATAACATGAGATACCAAGAAATTTGAAGGACAAAAATATATGAGCAGTGGTTTGAAACTATCGTCGAAGACAATTAACCAATGATATACCACCTTATATAATATGTACTGAACTACTGAAGGTCGGCAGTCCTAAATTCTTCTTTGTTAAGGGCTAGCCTGAACAGACTTTTAACATTCTTTATCGAGGTCCATTTCCGTATGTTGCAGAGCCAATAAATCAAAATATTATAGTAATATAAATATAAAATACTATAGTATACTAATGGCAGTGGTAGCCCCAGTAGTAACGCGCTCGTTTGGGAAACCGAGTGAAGCGGGTTCAAATCCCGGGTGTCGCACCTCTGATATTTTCATATGCGAATCATTTCTAATATGATTACCACTTAGCTAACGGTGAAGGAGAACATCGTCTGAGAAAACCTAGTAAGTTTTCGAAAGACATGTGAAGTCCGCCAACCCGCATTTGTCCAGCGTAGTGGACTATGGCCGGATCCCCCTCATATTGAAGGCCAGCAATGGGACGTTAAAAAAGGCTGAATACAATAGTATACTAACTCGCAGCGCGCGTGATCGTGCGCAAGGTGCGCGCGCGCGTGCAGCAGCAGCGACAGCGCGCGCCGCAGCCGGTGCGCCGCGCGCGCCGCGCCGCCGCCCGCGCGCTCGCCCGCCGCCGCCAGCCGCGCGCAGCCCGCCCGCAGCGCCGCGCGCGCGCTGCGCGCCGACTCCTCGCCGTTTTCATCTGCCTACAGTTATTATTTCATTTTAGCTTTAATACGTACTAATATAGTAATCTATACATATAATAATTCTAACTGACTCGAATCTGTACATTAAATATTTTTGGAAATTCTTATGAAATAGTCGTTATTTTCGATATCTATATAGAATCTATAGTTTTTAGAATTTCTATCTGTCTGTCTGTCTGGGAACGCATTACTAGAAAACTACTGGACAGATTTTGATGAAATTTGGTATGATGATAGCTGGTTATCCGGGTCAACATATAGGATACTTTTTACTGCGGGAAAATATCTCATCTCTGAGAAATCTATACTAAACGTATAACTTAACCAGGTACGAATCCGAGCGGAGCGAGGGTGAGTCGCTAGTTCTTATATATTTTTTGTTGGACACATATAATGTGACTATGCAGTATGCGCATTTTTTCAACCCGTTGAGAGGTGCATACACACCGGTGTGTATTTTAACAATTGATTTCCCGGAAATTCGCACGGAGGCGTGATCACTATTATGTTAGTTAACGTAATTTTATACGGGTTAATCGAAAACACCTAAATCTACATAAATCTTGTTAATAAATAAATTATTTTGTTGTATTTTACAATATCTTCAAGTAATTATTGTATTATAACTTTTTAATTATATATTTTGCTACTTAAAAACATATTTTGATGTTCCCTAATAATCACAGTAATCACATGTTTAGTCGTTTAGTCGAAAATATTTCTTCTATTTCTTAATGAAACTTTCCAAAATAATAATAATAAGATTAAGATCAAAATAATTTCACAAAAAAAGTCCATCACTAAGAATGGAATAATTACTCTTAAAATGATTTTGACTCACTGTACATTTTTAGTTCAAAAATAATTATTAATTACTTAATCATTCCACTGGAAATATAGCTTATATTTGAACTTGTTGTTTGCAATATAATTAAAATATGAATAAAAAAATAAGCATAAGATTGAAAGAAATTAAAATTATAAAAACAAACCTGAACGATCTCTTGCAAGTTTCTAAGCAGAGACCGCTCTTCGAGATCAGGCGGCGCGGGTGGCGGCGGCGGAGCTGTCAACGCGCGCTCGAACGTCATTATTGACCAACTGTGAAAATAATAATACATTGTGCCGTGTTCACATATACGTATTTAGTTGTATCCATATTTGGTAACAAAATGGTTTATTATTGCATCATATTACATATATACATAATTAAATTATAATACCTACAGTAAGAGGTATAAAATTCTTAGATTTACGCGAATATTTAACATTTTAAATAAAACTATCTGTCTAATAATAAATTCATATATGTATATTCTGCATACTACGTAATCTACATAGGAATTATATAGAATAACTCACCGATCTAACATTTTCGTGGAAGCTCGTTCATATCGCTCCAATAGCTGTTGCAAGTTCGCCGCGTCGTCACAAGACGCACCCCAGCCTAATACGCGAGCGAGATCGTTGCCTGTTCCCAGGGGAAGGACTGCCGTTTGAACTTGACGCTGTTGACACATATTACTATAATAACCTCTACATTTCTGTATAATATTAATAGGATAATCGTATTCAGCTCTTTTTAACGTGCCCCTGCTGGGCACGGACGTCCTTTTACTACCAAAGGGACCAGATCATAATCCACTACGCTGGTATAGTACGGATTGGCGAATTTCACATGTCTTTAGAAAACTTGCCATATTTACTCAGATATGCAGGTTTCCTCACATGATCATGATGTTTCTCTTCCTCATAAAACAAGTGGTAATCATGTTGGAAAAGATTCGCACATGAAAATATCAGAGGTGCAAGACCCGGGATTTGAACCCGTTTCACTCGGTTTCCAAAGCGAGCGCGACACCACCGAGCTACTGGGAATAGGATCATAGAATAGTCGAAATACTGGAATGGAAAGAAATATTTGGAAAGCAAATAAATTAATCTCACAAACTCTATCTGTTCAGATGCACATGTTTCGAGAATGATTTTATCGAATACCATGTGATATAAGTTTTACAGATAATAAATAAACTATCAACTGAACACGGTTGAATTTTTCAATTGTGTTTAACATAATAGTTGGAGATTATAATCTAAAATAAATTGGAATATACATACTCATAATATGTATTTATAAAATATATCTATACAAATATGTACAAAATTCCTGGAGACAATCCATTATCATATGTAAATAGCATGAAGTTAAAAACATAAAAATTAATTAGTTATATAAAACTAGTAAAAGTTAATGTAAATTATTAATCTATAATATAAATTAAAATGAAATGCTGTATGTTTGTAAGTGCATCACTTGAGATAGCTGAATCAATTTGGCTAGTTACTTCAACATAATTGTAATAGTCCCAACAAGATTTTTACAGAACAAAAATGGGCTAAACTGTCCAAAAATTGGGAAACTGGGGATAAACTGAAACTAACTGAAATCTTTGTATGAACTCAAAGCCCACACACAAAAATGAAACTTTAATAGGACAACATCTGTTCGACGTGAGATAGTTATAAATAACAGTACACAGTACCGAAAAATGCAACAATTATTTTGAAATATTTAAGTATATATAATACTTTCTTAGATTTACGCGAATATTTGACATTTTAAATAAAACTATCTTTTCGGATTATTTCGCGGATTTATTTTGATTTTTGGTTTCCGACGTTTCGAATGCTTTACAGCAATCATGGTCACGGGAGAGACTAAGGTGTTTAGAAATAAAATCAACAAATATTGTAAGGTACTCTGGTGCCATTTTTGAATTTTCAAAATCATTTTTGTAAATTTGTGGGTAGGCACTGTTTGTAACAAGTACCTATATAACGCTTTTGAGATGTCTAACACTATAATATAATAATATAATAATATTTTATATTTAAGTTTATATTATATTTTATGATAATTTTATTTCATTTTTTAATATACGCTATGAGAAATATGCGGAATGCTTCTTTTATCTTTCACTACGTCTTAATCGACACTATCCCGGTCTGGTTAAGGCATTGTAATCGAGACCGGGTTATGTACATATCTGTATAGCCTTTATAAACATACATCATAGATCAAGGGGACCTGCTCAATGAGGCAAGAAGTTTTGATATTTGCGAAAAGAACCTTATTAGAATACACTTTTATAACTTAAACCAAAAGGATATGCAGGCTTAAAAGTGTATGTATTCTACTCACATGCATATCCAGCTTATCGACCTCTTGCAAGACCCATCCCACAGACCCGTCGCCACTACACACGAGCACTCGTAGCGGCGCGAAGTGCTTGAACAGCCTCAATCCAAGTCGAGGGCCGGCGCCGCTCAGTTCAAACACTTGCGCGGGATTTAGGAGTTGCTTGAATCGACGTAAAAACTTCACGCCCTGGTTGTCGCCTGTTTCAATATAGAAATAGGATATTAAATGTTGCACAGAGTAAGAAATAATTGAGATTTACAGATTGCCTTTTTGTTAGTTTGTTTTTTAAAATCACAGGTGATCTAATTTAAAAAAAAAGCTGATCACACTGCATAACACGAAAAAAATGAATCAATAAACATATAGACCAATATATGCTTATAAGCACGCCTATTATTAAACACTTAAAAGCAACCTACCAGACCGCGAATTAACAAAGACGATGAGTGGAGAAGCGTTGGGTGGTCTATCCGGAAGCCAGCCATCATCAGGGCCTACAGAGTGCAAGCGCGTCGGTGGTACAACAGATGCCCGAGCGGGACCTAGCAGGCACGTCGCTCTCCAACTAGGTCTACAGCTCGCGTGCACGCATTTCCTGCACCAGATGCATCGGAAATCTTGAAGCCTGGAAATATAAATGATTTTTACTGGTTAAGTGTTTGCAGTTTTTATTCCTTCACTAAATGAGTCGTTAAAATTATGTTTCTATTTTTGTTTACAGATGTAATAAAGTGGTAAAATCTTCGAATATTAAATACTAGCTACTCAGAGTGAGTTCGCTTCGCTCGGGTTCGTCCTTAGTGAAAAACAAAAGCAAATCTATTCCACGGAAACCGTACATTTTCCGAGATAACACAAAAAACTTATGTGCTATTCCAAACTATAATCTGTCTACGTGCCAAATTTCATCCAGATCTGTTCAGCCGTTCTGGCGTGATTGAGTGACAAACATTCATCCATCTAAACTTTCGCATTTATAATATTAATGGGATTATTTAAAATGCGTTGTTCCCATGTTATTTATTCGCATGTGTGCGAATCATGTCAGTAATATTTTCATTTACTACGAGTAGATCATGGTTTGAGCTTGTCCTATTATGAAACTTTAATAGAGCAGAGTTCGTGATACTAATATGATTAGCTAGTAGTAATATTGATTTAAAGTCTACATATATTATATATATTATACTATATTCCCTCCCGGACAAATTCTAAGAAATCCGTGCGAATTTCCGAGAATTCAATTGTTATCTAGCACACCGGTGTGCTCGCGGTCCTCGAGGTGATATACTTCTTTGTCATTACACATATAATAAGGAATATGCGTGTGATTTAAATAAAGGTGAAATATTTTTTTTATGTAATTTCTTTTTGATTAAGAAAATTATTATTAAAAGTGCAAATATAGGTGGAAAATTCAAAGTAGTTGAAACGCACGCCATTGGTCAGACCGAATATGACGTCAAAGTACATCCTAACAGAGCGATTAGCGATTTTGTCAAATTGAGTCGTCATTTCTCTGTGTATATCATACTGTGACGTCGCGTCAAGCGTGCGAAATGGCGAGCGTTTAAAGTATCCGTAACGATATGATATTTAAAAAAAATATACTAAATTTGAGATTTTTGAAGCTGGATATTTTTTTACAATTATGTAACGATGTAAGCTATTGTATAAAAAAAAAAAAACATATTCCCTATTGTGATGTAGTACAAATTATAATCAAAATTTCTAAGTACATTTTGTAAGATGGTTTCAAATAGGAAGTATCATTGCAAAATATCTAAAGCCATATTATCTAAGTACCAACTAGGGATGTCTTTGCTCTCACAAACTTTTCTCGCTACAAAATAAAATAAATCCACAGGGGATTTCAAATATCCAAGTCTTTCCACGGAGCATTACCGAAACGTTGCACTCACAGACGATATTGAGAGGGTGGGAAATTGCTATGGGAATTGAGTTTAGGTGCAAGCAAAAAATGTACTCCTATTTAAAGACAAAAAAGTCAATAAAGTAGCCAAGTAGGTATAAGTGATGATTTCTTTTTGTGTTGTTAATTTTGTGTTGTAAGTTTCCTTTTTTAGTTTCCAACTTGACGACACGTTTAGCTCAGTTTGTAGTGACCCTAATTGCTGTGCCAGCGGTCGCGGGTTCGAATTCCGCATTCATTTGTGCGATGAGCACGAATATTTGTACTCCAGTCATGGATGTTTATATTTATAATGCGTATGTAATTAAAGTTATATGTGTGTAGTGTATCAACCATCTGGTATCCATAACACAAGCCTCGTAGCTTACCATGGAACTAGATGGTGCTGTGTGTAAATGTTCCAACATATATATATATTTAAAAAAAATAAAGTTTTGTTATTTAGAAGATACTAAAATAATTAGGTAACATTGGGCTAACTTAAGAAATTTCTTTTTATGTCACTGATATTATAATTAGTTCAGGAAGAGTATTCCTTCGTCCAAAGAAGAATTGGTGAAAGAAACTCAGCGGGTCTTTTTAGAGTTCCGTACCTTGAATAGAAAAAAGTAACCACACAGAAAATTTCCGAATCCGCTTGGAAAATGAGAATAACATTGTGGGCTAATTTCTGCGTCTAACAAGAAAGTTATGTTATTATAATTAAAGGCTAATAATAATGATTTTTTAACGATAAAAGTAAAATTTGGATAGCTACATAAATATTTATAAAATACAATCTATACAAACATGTACGATATTGTCTGAATACGATACCATTATTATAATACTAGTGACTCACCCTTGCTCCGCTCGAGTTCGCCCCTACTAACGTTTTAAAGTTTAGTATAGATTTCTCAGAGATGAGATATTTTCGCACAGTAAAAAGTATCTTATATGTTGAGCCGGATAACAAGCTATCTTCATATCAAATTTCATCAAAATCCCTCCAGTAGTTTTTCCGTGATACGGTAACAGACAGACAGACATAAATTCTAAAAAAACTATAAATTCAGCCTCTATATCGATAATAATGTCTATTTCAATAAGGTTTTCAAAAAAATATTTAATTACAGATTCGGCTTAGTCACAATTTTATTATATGTATGGATAAGCACCGTGAAGCTAAAAACTTTAAAATATAGTATAAAATAAAGCTTTTATCATGTAAGCTGGTAGCAAAACAAAATGGCAAATCTCAGGTGGATGATATCATCCCTGCCACGTGTTCGGAATATAGTGCACGTATGATTTTGATACGCACCGTATATAAGAAAAAAAGTGGTTTTTTATTCAACGAATTTCTAACCAGGATAAGTGTTATAGATAGACATCTCAAAGAGTAACTTGTCCTAAAATGAACAAACAGATATGATTATAATTTATAAGTATAATAATGCGAACGTATAATAAAAATAGTAAAAAAATAGCAGTCATGAGGACTGCCGACAGAAGTGAAAACTTAAAGCTATAAATAAACAGTTGTTATTTTTGAATATTCAAATTAATTGCTTGATCTTAAATTAAAATGTGTAAATTAAAACTGTTTACATTTATCTGGTTTTGACATCTATCGGCATTCTGAGTGTTAGCGTCAACACGTCACGTGACCATGTCGATGACGACTTACATGGATTTACTCCCCATCCAAACCTGCCTATAGAAGTTTTCACTTCAAAAATATTTGAAACTATAGTTCTTTTTTCAATAATGTAGCCAAAACAGTACGTACAAATGCCAATAGAAAAAGCAGATAGCGCGCGAGTAATTGAAATGAAATGAAATGAAATGAAATTTATTTATTTGGTAACAGTTCTTATATATATACAGTAAAACAATGGCTACGATGATACTGCAAAAGCATAAAAATTTTGTAACTTATGACAAAACGCCGTGGTATATTTTAATTTTTTAGTTGTCATCATAAATTAAAATACTTATATGTTCTATCAGTAAATATTTTATTATTTTTTATACAAATGGAGATGTCTAAAAATATTATCTTAGTGGGTCCTACTTCTAAATTTTTTTCGCTTTCATATATAGTTAAATAATACAGTTTTATACTGGTTAAATTTTTCAGAATAAAAAACAAGCACCCATATATAAAGTGGGCATGTCCTTTAGGTATTAATTATTATATATTTTTTTTTAAATTTAAATAAAAACGTGCTTGAGTTAAAACTTGTAAATTAAAAAAAAAGTATTATGAAAATCTTCCCACAATTAATGACTTTCTAAATACAAAATTTGACCCAAATCGTTAGAGACATTTTAGAGATACACGAAATAAATTTTTATATATAAAACAATTGCACAGTATACGTCGAGATTAGCGCGTTTAAACAAACTAACAAACACTCTTCAGCTTTTTAATATATTAAAATATTAATATGAAAGTTTCTAAACTAGAAAATATCAAAATCCCTGAATGATATTACATTATAAAAACAAGTTTAGAGCTACAGTTTTTATAATAATTATTGATCGAGACACAATTATTGTTTAGACAAAATTACTCATCACCGCACCCATTTTATATCGAATTTTCTAAGAATCTAAACTACTCCTTACATATCAAAGTCAACTCCACTTTCAACTTTACTCCTTATATTTTCAAACCGTCACATGAACTCAACTCTCAATACATGTAACTAATATTGACATCCAATATTTGTACACTTCATGTTATATAACCTGCGAAGCCTTGATATTTTCTTTTAATTTTACAAGGGATTCCAGAGGGGATATTCTCGACTTCGCGAGCCTCATACACTGAGATGAAGACGTAAGAGCTTGCTTGTGCTAACTAGACCGATAATAAGTACATTACACATCAACCCATGTATTAATAATTTAAATTACGAGTCAAAAGCGTAAGAGAGTTTAATAAAGCACCTATCTAATATTTGAATAGACAAATTAATATTTTAAAATTTCTACCGTTTGAACTAGATATGTACCTATACGGGTATTAGTAGTAATTTGGTTGTTTTACCTGGAAAGTTTTTCGGGAGTTTTGAAAATTGATAGTTTTGTAGATTTCAACATGTTCTTTCTGAATTTCTACTTTGCCACCTCATATATTTGCCGCTCGCGCCGCCATATTGGGAAAATGGCGGCTATAAACAGTTTTTTGACAATATCTCCTTTCGTACTCATTTTACGATAAAAATAGCTATGTAATAAATTAAACTAGAGAAAATTTCCTTTAGTTTATGTAATAACTTTTTTATAAATAGCGTACGAATCGACTTAATAGGCCTTTTGAACAAAAAACTCATTTCCACACCACCATGAGGTTACTCTAAGTAGCGCATTTTTTATCGTGGTAGGATACCAGTATGCCTAATCCATATGCAATGCACTATTACAATATTAGCGCATTCTCCTGCGCTTATCACAAGATAGGGATGAAGAGGAAGAAATAAGCAGTTTTCTCGAGCAAACATATGATGAAATCGAAAAAGAAGAGGTTTACAACGAAGCTGATAATCCCACCTTGAATGATGAGGAAGAAATTCCAATTTGTGACGTTACGATCGGTACTGAAGGCGATAAGTCCGCATCACCTGTCCATTAAGAGTTGCCAGAGTTTTAAATCCGCGTTATGCCATAAAGTTAATTCGCGCTAAGATGAGATGCACCAACGAGAGCGTGCTAATTTGCATTGCAGTGAAAAACTGAGAAGAGCAAAAGCTCAAAATCATAACTGTATAAATTTTACTGAAGCGTACTTCTACATTTTCTTAACAAACCTAATTAATCTATACATATTATAAAATTCTGAGTCGAATGTGTATATTAAATATTTTTTGGAAAATCTTATTGAAATAGTCATTATTATCTATACAGAGGCCGAATCTATAGTTTTTAGAATTTTTGTCTGTCTGTCCGTCTGCCTGGGAACGCATCACGAGGAAACCACTGGATAGATTTTGATGAAATTTGGTATGACGATAGCTGGTTATCCGGATCAACATATAGGATACTTTTTACTGCAGGAAAATATTTCATCTCTGAGAAATCTATACTAAACATTAAGACGTAACTAGGGGCAAACCTGAGCGAAGCGAAGGTGAGTCGCTAGTCTATTATATTAATGATTAACGCTTGCGTGGCGCGATAATACAAAATAACTTATGTCAGACGTACAATGGAATTTATTATATAGGTTTCTCTGCATGGTCTCAAATAATTGCCTTAATAATACTATATGTATATAATACCTATAATAAGCTTAATGCTCATTGCTCATGCAAACAAGCATATTACATAACCTCAAACAGCAAACCCCAAAACAATCATATAAAAAAGCTTTTATCTAACCGCCATTACATATGGGAGTATAATTAAAAACAATCAAAATTACCACATTTCACGAGAAAATCCAAAGAAAAAACTTAGTATGTGCCAATACTAATAACATGACGTAAAATTTATGAGGAAAATATTAACCGCATTCGCATATCTATTTTGAGACTCGATAGCTTTACAGTTCCGCAGTAAGTGAATGGCTTTTCAAGTTGACATCAAAATGCACTCTGCGGCATGCCATTCACATACACGTGTCGACCGCTATTGATGCATTATAATTAGTTGTAGGAAGCGTCCGTTCGTATTACACACTAGCGACTCACCCTCGCTTCGCTTCGGGTTCCTCCGTAGACAAAAACAAATCTATCCCACGGAAATTGTACATTTTTCTGGGATGATATATAGCCTGTAGCCTTCCTCAGTTAACGGGCTATCTAATGCAAAAAGAATTTTTCAAATCGGATTAGTAGTTCCTGAGATTAGCACGTTCAACCAAACAAACAAACAAACTCTTCCGCTTTATAATATTAGTAAGTAAGATTAGAATTGGATTTTTATTAGGTGAAATAACACTTGACGTAATAATACCTACAGCGTACACTATACAGTGTTCTATTACTAATATTACGTCTATCTATCCGTCTGTCTGATATTCTTTCTAAGGCTTACATCTTTTCAAAAAAAAAAAATATATGTTAGGTCTTTAGTGTTTTTCCTGAAACACTAAAGACCTAACATATTTTTTTATGTTCCTACATTTATGTTACAGAACATTTTCATATTTTTCGTTTTTCTTTTAATAAGGCATTTTTTTAGTTCACAATCACTTGAGGTCTAAAATTACAGCATTCCTAGGTAGGTAGGTTCCTATTCATGGTAGGTGACTGCTGAAAAAGTTGTTTTTTGAAGTTATACTTCTTTTGGGAAAAAGTTATGAGAGTAAAACGTTTACGATGCTCGCGCATACCGACAGCCAAAAAGCGTCATGATGAAGTTAGCTGAAAGCGACACGTTGAAGTTAGCTGATAACTATTTGTTGCCATGTTCACCGTTGTTATTGTCTGACAAATGATATATAATATTATATTCTTTCCTTAAATTAATTCTATAGATATATGATTGTAATATGCCTAATATACTCGTACTCTATTTAATTATTATTTTATTATTTTTTATCATTCGTTTTACAAACAGAGAGTTGTGACATACGAGATGAAATATTTGGCTATTTTTGTTCTGTTACGTTAAAGAAGTATAACTTCTTACGCGCGTACATAAGTAAACATACACTTTTTTTTTAATTTAACACCTAAAGGGATGAAAGAAGGCTGACAATGTTTAAATGAAAAACATTATATTCCAGTCTAAATTTACTTAAAGCAAATATATTGGCTTTTTCAAAAATCTACTCCATTTGGAAATTAGTTCCGGGAAGTGTAAAATTAGAAAAGTAGCCAGAGGGGAAAGCATTCATTCAGACAATAGAGCTTCCGGAATACTTTTAACAAAAATTATTTTGGAAGAATCGAGTAGCTTGGAATATCGAAGATATGTCGATATATTTTTTTAGATATTTTTGCTATTATTTTAGGTTATTTCCGATTACACATTTGGTTAGTTTAGCGAGCGTAACATTAGCTGGATTTTTATAGAATATCTTAAAAAAAATACAGATAAACAACAATCGACATATGAAATATCAGAGAAATGATTTTATTAAAACCTCATTCCATATCAAATCCCTGTCAGCGGCAATGAAATACACGGGAAAATTCCCAATAGAAATTGGACAGTTCATTCATTTGCGGTAAAATTGATTGCTGGAGCCTCGTGTACGCTTTTGCATGCAAATTTTAACTGAAATACCAATAAATAAATCTTCGTAGACTTGTGAAAGTGTATAATAATTTAGTATGTGTCATCAACATTATTATTTTTAGTAATATTTAATTACTCATGTTACTACTACACAATAATTAAGATATTGTATTGACTACACGCAGTTTCTTAATGGATGGCGGTAGTTGTCAATAGAAAATTTGCTTAAATAGGGAGTTGATCGGGTCAAGAGGAGAGTCTCTCACTGAGTGTCAAAGAGACAAGTGCCAGCTAAAAGTTGAAGTGTTATTTAGTGATTATTTAAAATTAAGCAGTGTATTTGTGTGTATAAGTGTATAAGTGAAGGTGTAGTGTGTAAATGTTGTGTTTGGATACGTGTGTAGTACAAGTGTAAAAGTGATAACAACGAAAGAATAGTTGTGAGTATATGCTAATATATTTAAAAGTGAGTATACTTCTGGTTTTATTTACATCCCTAAATCTTAACACCGTTGGAGTAAATAGGGCCTAATCCTGCAGTTTCAGAAGTGGGATGACCAAATTAATAATATGTAGTTTATTTTATTATTATGCAATTATGTATTTTTTTTTCTTTTTCGTATGTATATATTTTATAGCATTAATATACATTATTTAATTTAATTATTTTTATTATTATTGTAATTTTTTTTTATTATTATTATTGTTTTATATGGGACTTTAATATTTTAATTATTTATTCTTTCTACATTTTTTTTTGGTATTTATTATTTATGACACGCTTGGCTCAGTTTGTAGTGACCCTACTTGTTGTGCCAGCGGTCGAGGGTTCGAGTCCCGCTGGGGGCATTCATTTATGTGATAACCACGAATGTCTGTATTCCAGTTATGCATGTTTATATTTATGATATGTATGTATTTAAAGTTATATATGTGTAGTGTATCAACAATCTGGTATCCATAACACAGGCCTCGAAGCTTACTATGAAACTAGATGGTGCTGTGTTAATGTCCCAACATATTATATTATAACAACATATGTTCAGTTGTTCATAATATATTTGTCGTGACATTTTTCTGTACTCTATGAATTGTTTTTCTTTCCCTATTGTCCCCTAAAATAACAATAATAATAATGTATATTGATAAATATGAAGGTTTAGTAGTAGTTAGTATAATGTGAACACTACACTATGCGAGTAATAATCTTCGGTTTTACAGTGGACATTCAAGGAGATTCACGTTCGTCGTGCCATATGGATAGATTGGCACGGCGCTCTCGGAGCCCAGTAGAACTCACGAGGTCGAGCGCAGTACGCAGCCCGATCCTCAATCACCCATGCTCTCAAATAGTAAGGTCACGCCAGTTACGTAGCCCCGACGGGCTACCTCCTGATAGTCAACAAGCAAACCGATCCCGTGGGAGACCGTCGAATCGGTCTCGCAGCAGATCAACGAGCCGACTCCATATCAGACAGCCGAGCCGGCGTCGTACCAGACTAAGCAGCGAATCACGAAGCAGACATCTTCACCAACCCCGTGTCCCCAGCAATCGACAAGGTCGGTCACCTAGTCGTCGGCTAGAACGATTACGTAGTCGGGAACGAAGTCGTTCTCGCAGTACGCCACGCAGCCGGGAGTCACGAAGAAGAAGCGTTCGCACTCAGAATTATCCTAGTCGCCGTCATGGAAGGACATTGGACGATGGTGAGACAACTCAGTTCGCTAATAGTGGATTACAGCTATTACTCGATGCACTAAAATATGCTGGTCGTACAGATAATAATTTGGATAAGTTAGTAAATATGAATAATACCATCCCCGAATTCGATCCCTCGAGGAAAGAACAGACTATGACAATGTGGTTACATAAGGTTAATGAATGTTCAACTATTTATGGATGGACTGAAAAACAAACAGTTCATTTTGCTTTACCTAAATTACGTGGAATTGCCCAGCGTTGGTATGAAGGTCTACCTTCTGTTCTTTTCTCATGGGATGAATGGCAAACTAAGTTATTGTCAGCATTTCCGTCCACAGAAAATTATGGACAAATGCTTAGTGATATGTTAGCCAAGCGCGCCCGATTTGGAGATTCACTGGAAACTTATTATTATGATAAAATTGCTTTATTGAATCGATGTGGCATAACAGGTAGTCGAGCTGTAGAGTGTATTCTTCATGGCATAGACGATCGGTCAATTAGATTGGGTGCAGAGGCGGTTCAATATGATAATCCTGATAAACTACTTGCGTATCTTAGAAATGCTAGGAACAGTCGCATGAATGAGCGTAAAATTCCAAGGAGTCAATTCGTCAATAGAAGCCAGGAGCCTTCATTAAAACAGATGAACAAGAGCACACGCTGCTTTAATTGTAAGCAAGAAGGACATACAGTACCACAATGTCCACAACCGGTAAAGAAATGTAGTAAGTGTCAAAGAATAGGTCATGACGCAGAGCACTGCTATTCTAAAGGACCCTTGACATCAGATAAGAATGTCCTGCGGGTGATCAACGATAAGCAACTTGGAGAAAAATATTTAAAAACGGTTGAGGTCAACGGGATTCCTTACAAAGCGTTTCTAGATTTTGGAAGCGATTGTTGCATGATAAGAATATCGGATTTTATTAAATCTCATAACCAATATAAAACTGATGATCTTCCGACGTTAAAAGGTTTCGGTAATTCCATTGTTAATGTTTTAGGAAAACAGTTGGCAACGATAAAAATTGATGAAGTAGAAGCTGACGTAGAATTATTCGTGGTGCCAGATGAAGCTATGCATGTACCAGTTATGATTGGTCAAACATTTACAGAGCAACCTCATATTGTAGTTCACAAAACAAGCGATAAACTTGAACTTCTTCAGGCTTTTAATCATTTCAGTAAGCATTGCAAAGTTAAATTGTTCTGTAAATGTGAAACTTTAGTTTCAGGTACTTCAGTTATTAGTATCTACACTGAGCCATTAGTTACAGGTGACGTATATATAGAAGGAGGAATAAGATTAATAAAAGATACTGTCTTCTCCGTGTTACCGGGTCTGTTTTCTATTAATGATAACGGAGAAGGAGAGCTATTGATCAGTATAGCATCAGGTAAGAAAATCACTATAAACAAGGACTATTTGATAGCTCGAGGGTATATGGCAGAAGAATATAAGGATACTGTAGATCCAAAGGTGATGGCGGTTAATACTGTAAGTCAAGGTCTGTATCAACCGATAAAAATGGACGAGGTTAAAACCGGACCTAATATTTCTTCTGAGGAAAAGGATAAACTTTTATTGCTTTTAAATAACTTTAGAGAATGTTTCGCAGCGAGTTTGGCAGAATTGGGTAAGGCTACAGTTGGAGAAATGTCTATAACTCTGCATGATGAAGAGCCCGTAGTTTACCGACCATACAGACTGTCTATAAAAGAAAAGGAGGTGGTGAGAGAAATGGTAACAGAGCTGCTTGACAATGGGATAATCCAGCCGTCCACATCGTCATACGCCAGCCCAGTGGTACTGGTGCGCAAGAAAACTGGCGATTACCGTTTGTGCATAGATTATAGGGCGCTTAATAAAAAGACCGTAAGAGAAAATTATCCTATGCCACTGATCGATGATCAGCTTGATTTACTAGCTGGAAATGAGTTCTACACTACTCTGGACCTTGCTTCGGGATACTACCAAATACCCATACGAGAAAGCGATAAGCACAAAACGGGCTTTGTAACACCAGAGGGACATTTTGAGTTTAACAGAATGCCCTTTGGTCTTGCCAACGCTCCTTCCACATTCCAACGTATTATGAATCAAGTTTTAGGGTCAACTCGTCACAAAGAAGCTCTTGCATACCTGGATGACGTAATAATTCCAGCTAAAAATTTCCAAGAAGGTATAAAGCGCTTGGAAAAAGTTCTGAGCTTATTCTCTAGTGCTGGGTTGACACTTAAACTTTCTAAGTGTATATTTTTTGGTAATAATGTGGACTATTTAGGATTTCAGGTCTCAAAGCGTGGAATACAACCCGGATCTAGTAAAGTAGAGGCTGTAGCAAAATTTCCAGTACCACAAAATCAACACAATGTACGGCAATTTCTAGGTCTGGCAAGTTTCTTCAGACGGTTTGTACCCGGATTCTCTATAATAGCTAAGCCCTTGACACGCCTCCTCGGAAAAGATACATCATGGAATTGGGGAGAGGAACAACAGTCTGCTTTTAAGGAGCTTCAAAATAAACTGACACAAAAGCCTACTTTAGCTCTATATGATCCAAACGCTGAGACGGAGCTCCACACAGATGCGTGCAAGGTAGGTGTAGCTGGCATTTTAATACAATTAAATAAGGATAGAGTACGTTTACCTGTTGCATATTTTAGTAGACAAACTAGTCCGGAAGAACAGAAGTACTCTTCATACGATCTCGAGACTCTCGCTGTGGTGGCATCCCTTCGGAAATTCAGAGTGTACCTTATCGGAATCACTTTCAAAATTGTAACTGATTGCAACTCTTTACGTGCAACATTTCAAAAACGAGACATGATACCACGGGTAGCTCGATGGTGGGAGCAGATGCAAGAGTACACTTTCAATATTGAATATAGAGCAGGTGTCTCTATGGCCCATGTTGATGCCTTAAGTCGTAACCCGGTTCCAAATTCTTGCCCAATTGCTTCCCGTATGGTAAGGAGAGTTACTGAGGAGAGTTGGCTTGCTACCGTCCAGAGTGCTGATTCCGAAATTCAAAGAAAAGTTCAGATACTTAAAGATCCAAATTTAGATGACATAATAGATATAAAAACTAATTTTAAGTTAAGGGGTGAAAAATTATTTAGGATTACTCCAGACGGTGACAGATGGGTAGTACCTAAGGGAGTACGCTGGCAGATACTAAAAATCAATCACGATGACATAGGACACTTTTCTATGGATAAGACATTGGAAAAGGTTAAATCCGTGTATTGGTTTCCAAAAATGCGTAGCTTCATAAAGAAATATGTCGCTTCCTGTCTTGAATGTTCTTATGCCAAAGCAACTGGAGGTAAGAAGCCTGGTTATCTTCACCCTATTGAGAAGATTGACATCCCATTTGATACCATTCACGTAGATCATGTCGGCCCATTTGTGCGCTCCAGTAGAGGTAACATGCATATTTTAGTAATAATCGATGCTTACACAAAGTACATTTATTTAAAACCGGTGAGAAATACTAAATCTAATACTACCATTAGAGTACTCAAGGAATATTTCGGAATTTTCGGCGTACCACGAAGAGTCATTTCAGATAGAGGAACTTCTTTTTCCAGTACTTTATTTAAGAAATTTGTCAACGCGAAAAATGTTAAGCACGTGATGAATGCTGTTGCCACCCCGAGGGCAAATGGGCAAGTGGAACGTTACAACAAAGTTATTGTTGACGCATTGACAGCCAAATCAGTGGGCACATCTGAAAATAAATGGGATGACCACTTGCCGGATATTCAGTGGGGTTTGAATAATACTTTCAATAAAGGCATAAATCGAACTCCCGCGGAAGCTCTATTTGGGGTAAGACCTACGGGATCCACTGAAAGTAAAATAATACACGATTTGGACAAAAACAGAGCTACTATAAGGGATGAAATTAACACTCATATTAAAGCATGCCAACAAAATCAAAAGGAATCATTCGATAAACATCGTTGTAGTCCTCCGGAATATAATGTTGGAGATTTGGTAAGAGTGGAACGTCAAGTACCTGCAACAGGACAGAGTAAAAAACTTGTGCCTAAGTTTCAGGGACCTTACAGAATCGCAGCTATTCTGGACCATGATCGCTTTGCCATAGAAGACACGCCATTAACTTCAAAGAGAGGAAGAAGCTTCTCGACTATCGTAGCTGTTGATAAAATCAAACCGTGGCTGAATTTCAATAGACCACATGTGAGTGGGACATACTCCAGTGAATCTGACAATGAGGAACCTTGTAAGTAACGAATTAAGAATGTTTTATATTTTATTTAAACTTTAGCTAAATATATAATTACGAAATATATTTAATTAATAATTTAATGAAATATGATAATTAAATATAAATTATAATAAATACTCTTCCGTTGTTAAAATAATTGATTTTGTTATGTAGTAATAGACTAGTATGAAATCAACATATTAGTATCATTATAGTGTACAACCTTTCTATCTTTATACTTTATTTAATAAATTATACTTAAATATAATTGTGTGATATTATATAATATATTATTGATCAGAATGCATTGTTATAGTTTTTGCATAAACTGCAATTTATTAAAATGTTTACTGTCGGAAAGCATTTCTCGGGTATTCAGGACGTAAGGGGCCTGTTGCCATATATTCAGGACTACAAGGGGCCTGTTACTTGGTATTCAGGACGTAAGGGGCCTGTTGCCACGTATTCAGGACTACAAGGGGCTTGTTACTTGGTATTCAGGACGTAAGGGGCCTGTTACTATGTATTCAGGACTACAAGGGGCCTGTTACTTGGTATTCAGGACGTAAGGGGCCTGTTGCCCTGTATTCAGGACAGAATTGTTTTAAATGTAATAATTAATCAAGTTTATTTATGAATGGTTTCTGTGTGTGTGTTTTTTTTTTCTCTTGTATTTTATCTTTGATTTTTAAAATGTTTACGTTTTATTTATTTATTTTCTTTTAATTCTCGTATGAGGTCATACGTTCCTATTCGGATGGCCGACTGTCATCAACATTATTATTTTTAGTAATATTTAATTACTCATGTTACTACTACACAATAATTAAGATATTGTATTGACTACACGCAGTTTCTTAATGGATGGCGGTAGTTGTCAATAGAAAATTTGCTTAAATAGGGAGTTGATCGGGTCAAGAGGAGAGTCTCTCACTGAGTGTCAAAGAGACAAGTGCCAGCTAAAAGTTGAAGTGTTATTTAGTGATTATTTAAAATTAAGCAGTGTATTTGTGTGTATAAGTGTATAAGTGAAGGTGTAGTGTGTAAATGTTGTGTTTGGATACGTGTGTAGTACAAGTGTAAAAGTGATAACAACGAAAGAATAGTTGTGAGTATATGCTAATATATTTAAAAGTGAGTATACTTCTGGTTTTATTTACATCCCTAAATCTTAACACCGTTGGAGTAAATAGGGCCTAATCCTGCATATGTAAATGGAATACATTCTTATATAGTAGTGACTTTCCCTCACTTCGCACAGGTTCCTTCCTGGGTGCCTAACATTAGTCTAGTACGAATAGAACTTACGGATAATTTACTAAATATACTAAATATATAATTAATAAGTAATATACGTATATATGTAATATGTGTGTATGCATGTTTGTATATGTATAATATACATATAATAAAACTGTAAGCCGAATCTGTACATTAAATATTTTTTGGAAAATCTGATTGAAATAGACATTATTATCGATACAGAGCCCGAATCTATAGTTTTTAGAATTTTTGTCTGTCTGCCTGTCTGTTACCACATCACAGAAAAACTACTAGAGGGATTTTGATGAAATTTGGTATGGTGATAGCTGGTTAACATATAGGATACTTTCTACTGCGGGAAAATATGTCATCTCTGATAAATCTATACTAAACGTTAAAACGTAAGCAGGGATGAAATCGAGCGGAGCGAGGGTGAGTCGCTAGTGAAGATTTAACATTTTCAATATTCTTGTAGAATTCGAATGACCCCAAGTAACAATTTACTAGTAAACAAGTAAAGTTTCTCAAAGGAAAGTAAATCAAATCGATATAAATACTTTACTCAGAAGAACCTTTAGAAGCACTTTGAATCGTTATTTTTGCAATTAATTAAATGGCAGTACCTACTGTCAGTCCACGAGGAAATTATCATTGACTTCTAGTTAAAAATGCTATTACGGTCTGTTTTATTTATTAAGGGCATAATGGTATTTTTGGCATTCTATTTCTATGGTTTGACGACACGATTGGCTAAGTTTATAGCGACCCTACTTGGTGTGTTAGCGTCGCGGGTTCGAGTGTCGGTGGGAGCATTCATTGGTGTGATAAGTACGAATGTTTGTACTCCAGTCATAGATGTGTATATTTATAATATGTATGTATTTAAAGTTATATATATGTAGTGTATCAACTATCTGGTATCCATAACACAAGCCTCGTAGCTTACCATGTAGTGATGGGTAACTCATCATTTTTATATGAGGATGAGGGAGCACCTCATTTTACCTCGTGAGGTACTCATGAGGTACGCCTCATTTGAGGCGAGGCATCGTACGTCGGCGTATTCACCTCACGAGCCGAGCCCGAGCCGAACTCAGCCGATTGCCCGAGGCAGCGGCAAGCGAGGCAAATATACGCGTCGACTCACGAGTACTTACTTCATTCGCTGACTAAGCTAACTCAATCACTCAATACTCACTCGCGAGTCGCGAGTACTCGCCTCAATAATAAATGACAAAATGTCAATGTCGATTTTTAAGTGAGGACGCGTGAACGAGTGAGGTGGTTCAAAGTTGAAATTCGAGTAACTCTTTCAATTTGCGATCACGAGTGCCTCAAATGAGGCGCCTCACGAGTGAGTTACACATCTCTGTTACCATGGAACTAGATGGTGCTGTGTGGTGATGGTACCAACATATTTATAGTGGTTTAAGATTTTTTATTTACTAATTATTATTTTACTTTTAAGTTAATACTATAGTAATAATAATAGTTACAACAGGTTTGCTTTGTACGATAGAATAAAAACTAAAAGAAACCCAAAAGGCACGTGTTTAGAGATTCCTGTAATTTTTACCGACTTCAAAAAACAAAAAGGTATGGTTTTTGTGTGTGTATGTATGTTACGGAATATCTTCATCAGTGGTGAACCAATTTTTTTTTTTTTTTAATGAATAGATTATACATCAATGGCGATTCTATAAACACATATTTCAAGAAAACAAATGCACCCATAAGGGTGGAATGTGAATTATTTAAATTATTTTATTAAAAATTGCTTAAGAAAAATAATATTTCAAAAGACAGCTCATAGACTTATAATCATTTGCAATAATTCTAAGCCACTAAATAAGAGAAAAAAATATTGCAATAGGCCCTAAACTGACATTTGAGGTATTGAATCCCAAACAGTAAGCACAGTTCCTACAAATAACCTCACAAATATTGATGTCAAAAAGCGAAACCTAGATGTTTGCATCAGTTTTATTGACTGTCCCGATATTAGCATATTATTCAATATCAAATGGAATCTCCCCTCGTGGTGCGGCTGACCCATATATTTCCAAAGATTTCCTCAAATAAAAAAACTTAAATCTTTGAAATAAAGAGACCAATTATATTACATTATCTTCTTCTTCTAGCTATATATATACACTAAGAAACTGACTGGCTGACTGATTCACTGACTGATCAATCAACGCACAGCTAAAACCGCTGGGTCTAGAAGCATGAAATTTTGCACAAATGTTACTTAAATGACGTAAATGTGCACTAAGAAGGGATTTTTGGCAGAGTTTGTTTATTTGTTTGTTCGTTTATTCGTTTGATCGATAAATTGATCGATATATCTATCGATATACTGATCGATATATATTTATCGATAGATTGATCGACGGATTGCTGGATAGATTGATCGACCGACTGATTGATCGACTAGTCGACCAACTGATCGACCGGCTTTTCGACTGACTGATCGACCGATTGGTCGATCGAGTGATTGACCGGCTTGTCAACCGACTGATCGACCGACTGGTCGATCGACTGATCGACCGACTGATCGACCGATTGATTGATCGTCTGAACGTGCTACTACTCCGGTTCCTAGTCAGGAAACATTTTGCATTAAATATCCCGTTTATTTAGGAAGACCCGTTTATATAGGTATCATATATCATATATAGACTATCTATTCAATACTAACCGTTAAAACGTGCCTAGGGACGAACTCGAGCGAAGCGAGGGTGAGCCACTAGTATAATATATAATATACTCGTACTTTCTTATCTTATACGTATGATTAGAACCAAGTCTGGACAAAAAAACTATAACTTTTAGCGAGAAAAATTATAATATATTACCTAAAGAAATAAAAAAATATAAAAATTTCAATAGCTTCAAGTTTAGGTTATATATGTACGTATAATCTTTATGATGTTCTCAGTATGTGTGTGTATGTCTGTCATGTCAGTATCATACTTTAGTATAGCTATAAGTTTCTCATGTAAAAGATTCGTTCGATATAAGAAAATAAAGTTATTTAAACCGATATACCCAGGTTCCCTTGTTTAGAAGTATACCTTTTTAAAGGTTCTTTTAGTTATGTCCGCCTGTTCGTATAGCTATATGTCACAGCAATAATTTACTAAGCTACGGAACCCACAGTGTGCGAACCAGGAACGCACTTGCCCGATTTTTTTTGAAATTGGGAGTTTTTGAAAACATTTAAATTAATTTGTGTCACTTTTTTAGATAATATTTGCCATAATTTACTAGTAAATTATAGGGAATTCGTATTTAGTAATTAAACAGTAAGAACTTTAAATAATAATAAAAAACATGCTCTATTGTAACAATACAGTATTGTGCCAGAAATGAGATGAAAAGAAGCAGAAAAGTATTTCTATTTTTACTGTTCAAGTATTAATTTTCACAACAGTTATCTTTTACAAAAAAAAGCATATTTTTAGAATATAATCAACGAAGGAATTTATTCTTAATTTAACAATTTCGCTGTAACAAAATGTATGAATATAATTTGGGAAAAATTCTGCAAATCGAAATCCCTTTTCGAGCCAAATGCAGAAATCGTGAAGTCACCCTTGATAGATTAATTCGTTCCGGCGGTCCGGCCCCTTCCGTACCGAAAATAAAAACGTTTCACTAAGCCTTTATAATATACTGAGAGAAAAATACGTTCGTTTCTGCATAAATAGACGGGCAAACTAATGAATACAACTTTAAGAGTTTAATTTCATTGACTAACGACTTATCCTCGCTTCGCTCAGGAGCGCCCTGAGGTTTTAGACTTTAGGTTTTAATATCATTGACTAACGACTTACCCTCGCTTCGCTCAGTAACGTCCTGAGGTTCTAGACAGTATCCTAGCCTATGTGTAAATCCAGGTCAAAGTTATCTGTATATTAAATTTCATCCAATTCCATCCAGTCGTTTTAACGTGAAGGCGTAACAAACTTGCACACACACATACAAATTTCAGCAGTTATAATTGTACGCGGATAAGGTCGATCAATCAATATCGATAAGAGAAAGAAAAACTAAACGAATGCTTTTTTAAGCTCTGGCGCCATAGCAGTACAGCGCCATCTATTATTTAAAATTTCAAACTTAAAAAGGGACTAGTCTACATAGTATATATTATTGTCAATAATATGTTGTTGCTGTCTGAATATATCTATTTCGCATTATAATATCATCACTAAAGAGCAATTCCAAAGACGGAAAAACCGTCAATATTATAAATGAATTGGCCAAATAATTTATATTTAAAACAAAATTTAGTATATCTATGTAAAAAAAAAAAAACTATTTTTATAGCGCAATGAATATCTAACAAAATAATTGGACCAGATGAGATCAGAAGCGTGAAAAAAAAAACTCGGGCAAGCACGAGTCTGACTCACACACCGAGCGTGTTGTAGTAAGAAAAATTAAAATGTTATATTTTAACATTCGAATTTGTTAGATTAAAAGAAAATAATACATTTACCCATCTCAAGTATCCATTTTACCGAATGTTCACGACTTTAGAAGCATATGACTCGGCAATTACAAGCTTGAAGAAAAAAGTGGCCGACAAACTACCTAATTGAATTTTAAAGACCTATCCAGGGATACTTCTCACGATAAAGTGGACTCTATAGTTTTCCATCCCTTAGTTATATTTACGAAGAATCACCCCTATTTTTCATAATTTGAGAGGGGAACTGTCTAACTTGAATTATATAAGATTTATTTATAAAATTTTAGTGATGTTCTCTTCAATAGTCTCCGAGTAAAATGGCTGTGACATACGTACATACACACATATGGAGAGACAGACATAACGAAATTATAAGGGTACGGTTTTTGCTTCTAAGCTACGGAACGCTAAAGACCTAGGCGGAGGCGGAAAGATTCAGACGTCAACCTACTACGGACCTAATTGCGACGTTCGAATGTGTAGCGTTATTTATTTTTAAACTATTTTCTTAGTACTATAAGCTATTTGTATATGAGTTCGCTTATCGGTCGTCTATTTTAGTTGGCGCCGGAAGCGAGTTTATATATTATTATATACTCGTAAATATCTAATAATAGATTGCGTGTGAAATGATCAGCGTTGGATTTATACTATGGGCCTAGTGTCCAGGGCGGCAAATTTTTAGGGGCGCCAAAATCCGGAGGGTGGGAAAAAATATTATCTTCACGTTATCGAAAACGCTTTCTTAATTTTCCAAAAAAATGATTAATTTAAAAAATACCTAGGAAATTTTTCGAGAAATTGAAATCGTTTATATTTTTTTTTGCATCTTTCAAAAAAATATTTAATAATTAAAAAAAAATAACTTTATTAAAACTTTATCCATTTTATGCAAAATTTCGATAATGGGGCGCAGCCCCTGGGCATAGTAAAAATACTATGCCCAGACGCTAAGGTTGAATTTGGCACTGGAAATGATTTAATTTCGTCGGTAAATATGTTGACGATTGACAGAAATATGACTTTAGTTTGTTTTGAAGCTTGTTTCATCGTACAATGAAACTTGTAAAATGCAAACTATTTTAAAATCACAAAAATAAAAGACCCGACTGCGTAAAAACACAAACTAAAAAGATGGGAAAAAGTTGAAGATGTGCGACGTACGTGTCCGACTGCATAATACAATGTTCCTTCGTTGACTTATTAATTTTTTTTTTACACATTTTTTATGTATATATTTTATACAGCTTTTTAGTTTTGTGCAGTTAGACATTTGAAGTTTTATTTAACAATTGTTATATTAAACTATTATTAAACATATAAGTAGTGGGTATTTTTGTAATGACCTCTTAAAAACCTTTATCTTAATATTCCACTCGATAGGTTTGGAAGATTTTTTTAAAGACACAAATAATTGGCGACTGCAAATCGCCATTTCGATTTTTTAACTATTTCTACATATGACATTCGCGTTATCACTACGAATCTGACAACGTATGAATCATTAAAATTTGCTAAGGCGTTTAATACCAGGGGGCATAGGATCGGGCATACATACATACATACCTACAGGTCAAACACAATCCTCCTAAAAAGCTGGAAATCTTAGGAACTACTATACTGTTATACATATCACTAACGACTCACCCTCGCTTTACTCGGGTTCGTCCCTAAGTACGTTTTAACGGTTAGTATTAAATACAAATCTTTGAATTTCTCGGCTTTTCTGCACTATAATATGTATGTATTATACATATAAACCTTACTCTTGAATCATTCTATCTATTAAAAAAACCGCATTAAAATCTATTGCGTAGTTTTAAAGATCTAAACATACATAGGGACAGACAGACAGCGGGAAGCGACTTTGTTTTATACTATGTAGTGATATTGACACTGGATAAACGCGTGAACTCGTAAGTGGCTAAATACCTCATTCCCGACGTTTTTACTTTTAACCTTTTAGACTCGTAGTGTCATTATTATATGTTTAATTATGGAACGCGAACATTTAAAAAGTTATACTATACTAGAAACTCACCCTCGCTTCGCTCGGGTTCGTCCCTAGTTACGTTTTAACGTTTAGCTCAGAGATGAGATATTTTCCCGCAGTAAAAAGTATCCTATATGTTGACTCGGATAACCAGCTATCATTATACCAAATTTTATCAAAATCTGTTCAGTGGTTTTCCCGTGATGCGGTAACAGACAGACAGACAGACAGACAAAAATTCTAAAAACTATAGCTTTGGCTTCTGTATCGATAATAAAGTCTATTTCAATAAGATTTTCCAAAAAATATTTAATGTACAGATTCAGCTTAGTTAGAATTTTATAATATGTATAGATTGTTTATACAAAAAATCAATAAAAGAAAACTACATAACCTCTGCGGAAAACGGCTACTTTTTAGAATTAGAATAGCAGTTTTAACATAGTTGTTTCTCTTAAGAATATAAATAAATAATAAATAAATATGTTGGGACATTAGCACACAACACCATCTAGTTCCATGGTAGTCTACGAGGCTTGTGTTATGGATACCAGATAAATGATACACTACACATATATGATTTTAAATACATACATATTATAAATATAAACATCCATGACTAGAGTACAAACATTCGTGGTCATCACACAAATGAATGCCCCCAGCGGGACTCGAACCCGCGACCGTTGGCACGGCTAGTAGGGTCACTACACACTGAGCCAAGCGTGTCGTCAAATATAAATAATATGTAAATAATATATAATAATATAATACATTGCATTTACAGGAAGAAATCACACTAACCTCAACATAACATAGTTTGTTAGTTTTGATTTCTAGACTTTCTTAGACTGAAAGATAAAAAAAGGTAAAGTAATAAAAAGACAGCGCTGTACTAACCTTAGCACCGAACCGCAGGTCTTATCGCATATATCACACTTGGCGGCGACCGGTAGATTCCCTTCTAACCATTGATGCGGCATTATTATTTTCTGCGAACAAAAATATAATAGTCACTTTCATATATGTATAAATAAATAAATATGTTGGGACATTAACACACTACACCATCTAGTTCCATGGTAAGCTACGAGGCCTGTGTTATGGATACCAGACAGTAAACACACTACCATATACCTTTAAATACATACATTTTATAAATATAAACACCCATGACTGGAGTACAAACATTCGTGCTCATCACACAAATGAATGCCCCCAGCGTGACTCGAACCAGCGACCGCTGGCACAGCAAGTGGGATCACTACAAACTGAGCCAAACGTGTCGTCAAATCACAACTGTTTTAAATTAAAATAAGTTATGATGAATTAAGTTTAACTTGCTCATTACTTTGCGTTTGCGAAAAAGCATTCGAGCATGCTAATTAATTCTGATGGTTGTTATTAAAAAAGTTACCCTTTTGTTGTACAAAAATGGAATTTCAATTGTTATGCTAAACATGAGCCCTTTATATAAATCCTTTTATTATTATAACTACAAAAAATATTTCATTAGATTATAATAAACTAGCTGTGCCTCGCGGTTTAAGCCGCGTTAAATTTGTTTGATTACAAATAACAGTTTTACAATAATGTATGTAAGTCTGCCCGATTTGTTGACATTTATGATTACTGCTCCACTCCCTTGGATAGTAGAATGATGATATATAGCCTTCCTCAATAAACGGGCTATCTAATGCAAAAAGAATTCTTGAAATCGGATAACTAATTCCTGAGATTAGCGCGTTCAAACAAACAAACAAACTCAGCCTCTTTATAATATTAGTATACTTGTAGGTATGTATGTAAAAGTAAAATAATTCAGCTCTTTTGACGTCTCACCGCTGTGGTCGGGCCTCCCATGGATAGGATTAGAGCATGGTCCACTACACTGGCCAAGTGCAGAATGGCGGACTTCATACATTATTTAAAAAGTAGTTCTCTCTCACACCATGGTTTCCTCACGACATTTGCTTTCACAGTATTAGCACAGTGTACTAAAAAATAACAGTGGGCTATCGCCTTTGATGTTTGAGGAAAAGCCGACACCGCGTAGCGTACTTCGCATTACGCAGGGTTGTTACAGTTTTTTTTTGTAATTTAATCAAAATATAATATTATTATTTAGTTATTTATCGAAGTTCTTCATAGCAAAGAATACAAAAAGGCATTTCGCGGAGGCAAATTCAAATAGAGTTTTACAATGTCTCATATAATAATAATAATAAGCCTTTTATTCCTTTAATAAAAAATAAAATATACAATTGGTTTAATAATTATTTGATTTGATTAAATGAATATTTCTGTATAACATTATAATTAATTTAATGAATAACTAGATAATCAAAATGAAATAAATTAAGTTATAATAAAAATAAATTAAATCTAGCAAATTATAATACATAAGTCAATTTGAATTTAGTTATATATAAATTTATCATTATTTTCAATTTTTTAGCAAAGTTAGTTTTATATGATATAATGTAATTAATAAATTTCCAAATCACTTATTATAAATGGATTATACTGGATTTGAGTTATTAAACTTAATTATGTAAAAAATCCTCATCCTAATAAATAATTTATTATTTAGTAGTATGAACCACTTTAATTGCTTACAAATAAAAATAAACGCGCGATAGCCCTTACAGTCGTGTCCCGAGCTGCTAACTAATTCGGGCGCCAGAAATGTATGCAGCTCGGGCTCGCCTACCCGCGTCTCACCCCTCACACCCCGCACGATTGCCCTGTCTAGACGGCTTCGTTGGATGACTGTATTGTTTTATAGACTGTGGTATTAGCAAGTGGTTAAGTTGAAATTCGCACATGGAAATATAAGTTCAATCATGATGTTCAAACTCGCTTCACTTGTTTATTCCATACGAGCGCATTACTAATATTAATATGAGAAATTATGTACATATGTACATATATTCGTAAGTTTAGCTCTTAATCCGCAAGAGAGCAATGTGTTGATGTCATTTTTGGACAAGGATTAAAGAAAGTTTTCCGATAGAATGCCAACTTCGCTTCGTTTTCCCAAATAGGAAAATCTCAACCTTTTAGTAAAGGATGTTCGCAAAGTACGCTTAGGGTTCCGTAGCCTAATATCTAAAACGGAACCTTTATAATTTCGCCATGTCCATCTGTCCGTCTGCACTTTTACTTGTACATTTGACTAAAAGACTATTGAGATAGATTGATGAAATTTAATAGATACGTGTGTCATGTAAACTGCAAAACAATGCTATAGTTAAATCTATACATATAATAAAATATTTTTTGGACAATCTTATTGAATTAGTTCATATTATCGATACAGAGGCCGAATCTATAGTTTTTAGAAGTCTGTCTGTCTGGGAACGTATCACGAGAAAACCACTGGACAGATTTGGATGTAATTCGGTATGATGATAGCTGGTTATCTGTGTCAACGTATAGGATACTTTTTACTGTGAGAAAATATCTCATATTTAAGAAATCTATACTAACCGTTAAAACGTAACTAGGGACGAACCCGAGCGGAGCGAGGGTGAGTCGCTAGTTACTAAAATAAAAAAAAATCATTGAGAGGTGAAAATTTTTATCAAGTTTACACAAACAAACGTGTTGGGTGGGTACCTAACACCTCTCCCAACATCTATCTCAATTTTAAAAATCTATTCAAGGGTTTGAATAGATCTTTAAAACTGAGATAGATGTTTCGAAATGACTTTTTTATTCAAGCCAATAGTTGCAGAGTTATACAGGGTGGATTTTTGAGACGGGACAGTAAGGGCAGGTACCTTAAATACTATAGTTACAGGAAAACGCTCCTAGGGGACCATCCATAACTTTTTGAGATATTCTGAACTGCATTCACAGATTTTGAAAAAAATGTACAGTCAGCGAGAAAAATGCTAAAATTCGAAAAAAAATTTTTTTATGTCAATCGATCCTATTTCATGTAAGGATCAAAAGACTCTATGGGACCATTTAAGGTTTGAGTACTAGAAATGACAGAAATCGCCAAAATCCTTCTCCATACATTTTGTATGAAAAAACGTTTAATCAACTCAAAATATTCTTTGTTGCCAAACGGTCCTATTTTTTAATGTAATCAAAAGACTCTTTGAGAAAATCATAATTGCATTGGCAAATAAAAATAAAATGAAATTATATCAACTAAACGTGTTTTTTTGAAACACGATATCCATTTTAAGCAATTTAATTTGTAGATCACCTAAATGTTACATATTTACGTTTGTATTAAGAGTCTTTTAATTACATTAAAAAATAGGACCGTTTGGCAACAAAGAATATTTCGAGTTGATTAAACGTTTTTCCATACAAAATGTATGGGAAAAGATTTTGGCGATTTCTGTCATTTCTAGTACTCAAACCTTAAATGGCCCCATAGAGTCTTTTGATCCTTACATGAAATAGGATCGATTGACATGAAAAAATTTTTTTTCGTATTTTTGCATTTTTCTCGCTTACTGTACATTTTTTCCAAAATCTGTGAATGCAGTTCAGAATATCTCAAAAAGCTATGGATGGTCTCCTAGGAGCGTTTTCCTGTAACTATAGTATTTATGGTACCTGCCCTTACTGTCCCGTCTCAAAAATCCACCCTGTATACTTCTAACGTAAATATACAGATTGTACGAAAAAAATCTTAAGTTCATAAGCATGCATTATAAAAATAATTAATTCAATAAAGTATTAATCAATAAAGTACATTCTCGTTTTATGTCTGCACAATAAAACCGATTAATAGATACACTAGCAGGAAGAAATGGCATTCAAGACGCGAGAGTGTCGATAAAATGAATCGTTCCGATTTACTGCCTCGTAAAATGAATTACTTGTACTAATACTAAGCATCGATCCCACGAACGCCCTTCAGATTATGGTGTTATGGATTAATTAAGTGGAAGAAATGGGACGTTTAAAGGTTTAAGGACTTCCAGGGTCAATATATCTTATTAGGTATTAAGAGTTGCCTTATATTTTACACTAGCGTCTCACCCTCGCTTCGCTTCGGGTTCATCCCTAGATAAAAACAAATCTATCCCACGGGAGCCGTACATTTTTCCAGGATGATATATAGCCTATAGCCTTCCTCAGTTAACGGGCTATCTAATGCAAAAAAATTTTCAAATCGGATTAGTAGTTCCTGAGATTAGCGCGTTTAACCAAACAAACAAACATACAAACTCTTCAGCTTTATAATATTAGTATAGACATAGAGGTAGTCTATATTTTTATTTCTCTGTCTGTTTGGTCTATTGGATTTGGATAGCGTAAGCAGCTGCAGATTCGGAGGTCCTGGATTCGAGGTCAGAGCGAGTATAGTTATTAGGGTTCTCTACCAAGAGATTCACAATATCAGTGGGGCGGGGCTTACGTTGAGTAGTCAAAGTGTTCAAATTTTAACTTGAATCTTTTTACTTGTACTTCCTCCTTTTTTAAATTCGGCCAATACCTTTTACTTATAAATTAGAATTGTGATGATTTTAGTTACAAATCAAAAAAATCGGTCAAGTGCAAGTCGGGTTCGCACACGAAGCTTTCCATACCCTAATCGGTTTTTTTTAATTAGCATGGCAGCCATTTTGAAATTCACCATCTTGGTTCTTATTTTCTTTAGTGGCTTAGAGTTGCGTTTTGGTTTTTTATTGTTTGTTATTATAGCGGAATTAGAAATACACACTCGGTGAAAATTTCCACTCTCGTCCTATTATGGTTCATGAGATACATGACCTTTGCCAGACAGACGGACGGACGAACGGACGGAGAGCGGAGGCTTAGTAATAGGGTTCCGTTGGTATCCTTCGGGTAAGGAACCCTAAAAAGCAATATACATATTCAGTACAAAACAAGTGCAAAATAGTTTAGAGTAATTTAGTCATCATTAATTCTACTAATTAAGACAAAGGATTTAGAGACAATTTTTCTATCATCACTTAAAAGCTATACTTGAGATAAAATAAAATAAATAAATACAAATGCATTTGGCAATAAATTGTATTGTAAAATTAAAACGATTATTTCTGTAACCTTTTTATTTAGTTACGTTGTCATTCATTTGGATAACTTATGCTTATAATAGGAAAATTAGCCCGCAAACTAAAAATTAAAGAGTGCGTGTGTGAATGTGAACACGCGCAAGAAGTAAAACTTCTGTTAGTTATCGGTACTGTTTATGAAATTAAATTTATGTTTTAAATAATTAGGATAGGTGAGATACTAAAAATAACGCATATTAAGCATATTATAATCATATATTTGTAGAATTTAAGGAAAGAATTCATTTAAAGAAAGAATATAATATTATATATAGTTTGCCAGACAATAACAACGGTTACCATGGCAACAAACTTTCGCCTCGCCCGTTCACACTTTTCGTAACGCTCTCGTCACGCATTCACCAGCTTACTCACCAATTCAAGCGTGTGTAAAGAAGTTTTACTTTAATAATTAAGTAATTTAAATTAATAATTAAAATATATTCAATTTGGCGATATTTTATTGAAATATCGCTATTTCAACAAGCTATTTCAATTCAGTGAACTGTTAAGTTAAGACATTTGGTTGGGTCGCTTCCGCCGTCCATGAATGCTCCGGTGACAGGTGTCGATGGGAATCTCAACAGGATACATTTTGAAATTATAATTATATTTTCTACAAAAAATTGTGTTACTGATTTTTTTGGCAGTTATTTTCAAGACAGATATAACAATAAATAATTATAGCCCTTGTGTTTAGCCCATTTATAAATTATAAATTAGTTAAATACTAAATAATAAAACGAAATTATAAAATATATTGTTCTCATTATTTTTGTATTATCATTTTCAATCATTGTGCCATTTTTGTATCGGATTAAAATTTATTTTTATTGTTGTAGATTGCTTCTATAGATCGATCATTGATTTATTAATACCATGTTAAAACTAAATTTCAAAATTACCGCTAAAACTCATTCGTGTCTTCCTCACAATACGTGACACTGGCAGAATGTATTGAGTCTGTTAACACAACTCTAAGCCATTGAAGAAAAAAAAAAGGATGCTTACTATGAAAGAAACTTTTCAACGTATTTCGTCCTCGTGGGAATGAATTATTTAAAACAAATATGTGAAAATATCATTGATATCATAAAAGATCCAAGGACAACCCGCTTGCTTGGAAAAAGATTTGAAGTAAATTCAAACTCCGGTCACGCATCTTTGATATTTTCATGTGCGAATCATTTTCTAATAAATTTTACATGCTTTATATGGAAGGAAAACATGGTGACGAAACTTGCATGTTTGAGAGAACTTAACTAGTTTTCGAAAAACATGTGAAGTTCGCCAACCGCACTGGGCTACGCATAATCTCACCAAATGAACACTCGCGTCCAGCAGCCAGGCGTTAAAAGAGGCTAAATCAGGAAAGAATGTGTACATATAGTCGAGACACCGCTATATAAAATCATTTTCGGTAACAACAAAACCGGCAGACAGATAAATCAGTTTTATTTTTACGTAATAATATCACGGAAAAAATATTATAAAATTAATTTAACTGACCCCATCGGGATCCTCCACGAGGTGCGGTCCGAGGGACGCCAGGGTGCTCCACTTGCAAGAGGGCGGGGCTCGCGCGGCGCATCTCTTGTGTGCCTTGTATTTGCAAAGCTCACAAGCGAGCGCGTGCGCAGTTCCGAGTGCACCGAGCGGCTCGCGACATACGTTGCAGAAGGTTGGTCGAGGATGGGTTGCTGCATACCTGTTACATGATGTACAGATTTAAAAATTATAATTGAAAATATAATATAATTAAAGAATATTTATATATATATATATATATATATATATATATATATATATATATATATATGTATATATATAATCTATATCTTAAAGAATTTGTCATGAAATGGCATTGAAAAATAACTAATATTATGAAAAAGACTTTATGACTTTTAATTAGACGATTTTTAAACAAATATAAGCACACCAAATTAATATCATACTTTCGTTCTGTCCAGATATCACTTTAATTTTAAATAGCGAAGATCTCAAGGATAAACATAATTTAATTTCTAATATATCAAATCTGAAAATTAATTAAACAGAAGGGCGCAATGAATAAGTAAAATATTTTAAAGATATTGTAGGACTAGCGACTCACCCTCGCTTCGCTTCGGGTTCGTCTCTAGACAAAAACAACTCTATCCCACGGGAACCGTACATTTTTCCGGGATGATATATAGCCTAAAGCCTTCCTCGATAAATGGACTATCCATCACAAAAAGAATTTTTCAATTCCATCCAGTAGTTCCTGAGATTAGCGCGTTCAACCAAACAAACAAACAAACAAACAATCAAACAAACTCTTCAGCTTTATAATATTAGTATAGATGTTAGGTAACCTTAAGAAAGAAAACTTTTTTTTAAATTTTTACCAATGATGGTCACCAGATGAGATGCTAGCTACGAGGTCTGCGACGTCGGCCCCTCGATGTAGCGCCCCTCGTAGCGCGCCCGCCCACGATTCCATTTCCCCGCGGTTATCCGCACACAGCACCAGACAGCGAGAGGCTGTTATCACCTATCGACAAATTATTTTATTGTTAATAATAAATCACTGTCTTTTATATATAAAATAAATAGGCAAAAACAAAACAGTTCAGTATCTTTTTATCTTCTCTTGTCAATCGATTTTCCTTATTTTTACGAGTTTTAGTGTTATTAATAAAAAAAAAATTAAAGAGTGCGTGTATGAATGTGTACAAGCGCAAGAAGTAAAACTTTTGTAGGTTATCGGTACTCTTTATGAAATTCAATTTATGTTTTAAATAATTAGGATAGGTAAGATATTAAAAAAAAAATTAAATAACGCATATTAGGCATATTACAGTCATATATTTATAGAATATCATTTAAGGAAAGAATACAATATTATATATCATCTGTCAGACAATAACAACGGTTGCCATGACAACAAACGTTCGCCTCGTTCGACACTTTTCGTAACGCTCTCGTCACGCATTCACCAGCTTACTCCCCAAGTCAAGCGCGCGTAAAGATTAAATATTTTTTGGAAACTTATTGAAATAATCATCATTATCGATACAGGGGCCGAATCCACAGTTTTTAGAATCTTTGTCTGTCTGTCTATTTGTCTCTCTGTCTGGGAACACATCACGAGAAAACCACTGGAGAGATCTTGATGAAATTTGGTATGGTGATGGCTGGTTATCCGGGTCAACACATAGGATACTTTTTACTGCGGGAAAATATTTCATTTCTGAGAAATTTATGCTAATGGTTAAACAATCGGTAAAAAATTAATTAAAGTTGAGTTTGTGTCTATTCGGACTAATCTCAGAAACTATTATTATTATTATTAGTATTTTCATTCGGCTTTCATCAATAAGAAGAGGGACTATATTAATAAAATTTCATAAATTTATAAAAAAAAAAACAAAAATAATAATCTAGATTATAGCTGTACCTATGATATGTTAATTATATTTGTGAGTTAAGTCGGAAAAAGATCGTCTCTAGGGACACACCCGAGCTCAGAGGTTAAGCGACTAGATAATAGCTTTTAAACTGAAAAAAAAATCGACTTCGAAATCACGTACTTTTCTATTGTAACATTATAGTCCAATTTTTAGAATTTACGCGTTTTATTTGCGGTTTAACAAAACCCTGAGATATTTTTCATACAGATACATAAAAAATATTAAAATAATTTTACAATTGACTAAAATATTACGTAACTTCGCTCGGGTTTGTCTCTAAGTGATTTTTTTAGTTGACATAACTTTTTTTTATCTAGGAACCGATTGAAATAAAACAAATGCTAAATGTTAAGTGAATCTTACCACAATGCATTAGTGAAAACCGCACCTAAATCATTAAGCTGTTTTGGAGATTAGAACGCACAAACGCACAGACAAACAGACAGAATTTCTAAAAATTGGGTTCTAATTGCGTTAATAAAGATCACCAACAATAGTTTTTTTCAAATATCTTCCATGTACAGACAGCGATCAGTTACAATTTTTTTATATGTATAAACATACACAAAAAACATCTGATAACAAAATCAAAATATCTCCTATATTTTGAATTGGTAAATAAAGAAAAAGAAAGTTTTTTAAAAAGAGCCCTGATTTAAAATTTTGTTTCAGGCCCATCATTATAAAGTTTCGATATCACGGCTCCATATTAATTTATTGTCGTTAAGCTAGCAATCTACGTTGAATTAAAGTACTTTATATGCCCACCGTCAACTTTGAGTTATTATTTTTTCAAAATATCCCGCGCGTCATAAAAGTTATATCTAATATATAAAAATCTCGTGTCACGGTGTTTGTGGTCGCACTTCTCCGAAACGGTTCGACCGAATTTAATTATTTTTTTTGTATATTTGGTATGAGAATAAGTCGTAAAGTATTTTTCACCCTCCTACCCCCACCCCCCATTTTTTAATTGCGATTTTTGTATTCAGAACAATAGTATATAAATAGATAGCGACGAACCCGAGCGAATCGAGGGCGATTCGCTGTATAACATAAAGTCAAGCAGTTTTTTTGTAGATTGAACGCGGGCGTAGCCGCGGGTTCTGCTAGTATTTACATAAAACTTATATCTTCCATCTTCGTATGACGATAATAAATAAAAAATAACAATATGGTGGTCAAGTGTCAGGTGTTTATATACATTTGACTATATTACTTAAGCATATGCACATTAGGTACAATACTGTATACAGTTAAACTGGATTGCAAAGAAAAATTATTTTCGCGTTATCAATTTTAGTGTCTACCGAAGTACAAAAAATGAAATACATCATTAAAAATGTGACAATAATAGGGTCTCGATCTGAACTGTATTTTCTTTCTGAACTCTAACGTGACCCTAATCCAGGCTAAGAGTATTGCGATGAAGAGGGTTCACTAGGCTAAGGCTATATATACACCGTTAATTTAACGATCCATGAGCTGTCACGTTTAGGTCAAACAGGTTTATAGCTGTCATTAACTTTACTAACTACATCTATACATATAATAAAACTGTAGTGGTCGAATGTCTGTACATAGAAAAAAAAATGCTAAAAACCCAGTCAGGGGCTGTAAGATGAGAAATAGAAAAAATCCAGTTTTTTTTCAAATTTTTTTGTTTCTCTGTCTGTTCGTACGGGCTAATCTCCGAAACTGTTGGACCGATTTAAATGAAATTTTGTATGGTGGTACCTTGGAAAAGTTAAAAAACTATAGCAACTTATACAGCTCAGTGCACAAAAACTACTGATTAGATCTTAATAAAACTTTACAATTATGCAGTTCATACACAGAATAACAAATAGGCTCCTATTTTTGCCGGAAAAATGTATGGTTCCCGTGGGATAGATTTAGTTTTATTTGTCCAGAGGCGAACCCGAGCGAAGCGAGGGTGAGCCGCTAGTATGTACTATATGTATGTATTAAAAAACTTAATAACAAGCTTTGGCTTGCGACTTTATACGATTATTTATATTTATTTCATAATAACTGAGCGTGATTTTCCTTTTATATTATATACATCCCTTATTAACGTCCCACTGCTGGGCATGAGCCTCCTTTAAGTCAAGGGGGCCATAGTCCACCACGCTGGCCAAGTACGGGTTGACATGCGGACATCACATGTCTTTGGAAAACTTGCTAGGTTCTCTCGTTCTCTCACATTGATGGTTATTTCCTCACGATGTTTTTCTTCACCGTAAGGCAAGTGATAATTATGTTGGAAACGATGGAAATGAAAATATCAGAAGTGCATGACTCGGGTTTGAACCCGCTCCACTCGGTTTCCCAAGTAAGCACGTCACCACTGGTCACTGTCAATACTACCTTTTAAATATTTGCTCTCAATTGGACTTCTCAAATATTTCATCTACAAATTAAAAAGTAAAAGATCAATGAGTGTCAAAAGTTATAAAATAATATTGCTACTTATAATTTGACATAATTTATTCAATAGATAATTAAATTATAATATTTGGGCTGTCACGTCATTGGAGCTTCCAAGAAAACATAATAAAACTTTCTTAATAACGTAATCTCTATTATTGAAGCAACCTTCGACTGGATTTGAAAACACAAAAACATAAACAAATTAGGTACGGAAAACTTTTATAAAAACAGGTCAAACAAGATTCAATAGGGCTATGGAAGATTTATATTTTGTAGTTAATATAACAAGGGGTCCGGATCGGTCCGTCTGACCTGCCGGGTCGGACAGGTGCCCGACCCGGCAGGTCAGACGGCAGACAACGTAGCTAAATTAGTAGTAGGTATATTCGTTCTTTTTCAATTTTCTATTTACAGAATAAAAAAAATGGGTCCGAGTAACCTTTACGCGCGATTGAAGTAAAAATTCTTTGGCAAATATCGCAATTAAATTAGAACAAATCAATAATTAAATAATATTACAATCATATATTTATAGAATATCATATACGGAAAGAATATAATATTATATATTTGCCAGAGAATAACAACGGTTACCATGGCAACATGGCAATGTATTCTATCTCATTCTCTCGCCGGCTTAATCCTATATACTTAAGTGTTTGTCTTTTTTTAGTGTCCCATTTTTATCGAGTTTCAAATCACAACGATTCTAAAGAAGTTTCACTTCAAAAAGCCAAGTCAATAATGTGATTTGTCCATGCCAGTTTTTGCTCCTGATGGCGCCTCAAGTACAAAGCGTTTATTTACGTTTTAAGCAGCCTTTGAAAGTCCCGGTTTAATCTGTCGCAAATAGTTTTATAAAGAAACTATTTATGTGAAGCGAGGACTAGTTACTAGTATTGCCTCGTTAATCTAGCATAGTACGGCTGGAGATCCCGAAGTTCTTAGATTTCGAGTCATGGGTCGGTCCAAATAAAAGGTGGTTTTACAATAATAGCTCGGTGTCGAGAAGTTGGTAGTGCAACATCCCGTGCTTTAAAGAAAAAATTAACGCATAGGTCCTGCCCTTGATTTCACTACTCGTGTTGAATTGTCGTCCCATCGTCCTTTGACAATGATAGGAATAGACATGCCCCTTTTCTATGTGCACAAAGTGTATTACATTTCGTGGGCAGTTAGTTGGTTAGCGACAATGAGATTGGGCGTCGCGGCCGAAATTAGTCAGGAAGATATTAGATATCGGATTTTTCGTTTTTGAATATTATTAAAACTTACTAAGGACATATGGTACAATACTATCCTATAATACTAATATTATAAATGCGAAAGTTCGTGAGGATGGATGGATGAATGTTTGTTACTATTTCACGCCAAGACTACTGAAAGGATTGTGGTGAAACTTTACAATAATATAGCTTATACACATATTATGCTATAATTTTTATATCCAACAATTTCGGAGAACAAACAGACAAACACACAGAGAAACAAAATATGAAAATAATGTGGATTTGTTCTATTTCTCTTCTTACATCCTACTGACTCGGTTTTTCGCATTTTTTTCTACGTACAGACATTCGACCTCTACAGTTTTATTTTATGTATAGATAATTAAAATACGCATGCGGAGCCGTGGGAGAACGCTAGTTATTTATGCATATTAACGTGCGGCATATAGAAAAAAGTGAAGTCTACATACTACGCTTCAAACGTACTTCTGCCCCTCGTGTAACCTTCAAAATTTTACGTGAAAATGCAAAAAAAAGTTTAATTAGTTATGGTAATGTCAACAACATTTGTTTATTCAAGCAAGAAAAGAGAAAATATTTACTAAAATATACTTTAGTCGTAATTTACGAGTAAAAACTCGCATATTAAATTAAAATTACTAATGAGCCTCGTGGAAACAGTGGCGCAGTGCGTTAACATTAAGGATGAAATAACAAACTATCGACTGAAGTAATTGTAGTGTGTTTTAATAACAGAGTACGTATAAAGGATATATATATGCAGTGATAGCCCTGTGGTAACGCGCTCGCTTGGGAAACCGAGTGAAGCGGGTTCAAATCCAGGGTCTCGCACCTCTGATATGTTATTTTCATGTGCGAATCATTTCTAACATAATTACCACTTGCCTTATGGTGAAGGAAAACATCGTGAGGAAACCTGCATGTCTGAGAAAACCTAGCAAGTTTTCGAAAGACATGTGACATCCGCCAATCCGCACTTGGCCAGCGTGGTGGACTATGGCCTGATTCCCCTCCTATTGAAGGAAGGCCCGTGCCTAGCAGTGGGACGTTAAAAAGGTCTGAATACAAAGAGAAGACAAAATAGCTCAGTATCTTTTTCTGTTCTATTTGTCAACCAATTTTCTTTTCTTATTTTTTTTGTTTAGCAGCTATTAACAAGCTTTTGTGTTTAAAAAAAATTAAACATTTTGTTCTTTTTATATAGACAGGTAAATGCTATTCATAAATATTTTCCTCAAAATTTAACAATGATTACGGTCCAATTTCGACCACTCGGTGACCACATGATTACACCGACTTCGGATCAAAAGTAATTATTACGCTCTTAGGGGTTGAATTTGAAATTGTTCATGAAATTTATATGGGACAGCCTTTGATGTTTAACCTATTATATACCGCCTCCCTTTATAAGGTCCGGTCATTAACAGGTGAGAGACCATTATGAAAAAATCAGAATATAACATAGAATTCACCCAAAAATTAAAAGCAACAAAGATTTTCATCACAATTGTTAGTAAAATCTGTTTGTCAATTACAGAAAATCTTTAAGTAATTGAAAGCTAGTAATAGTAGCCCAGTGGTTACGTACTCACTTAGAAAAACAAACGAAGTGGGTTCAATTCCGGGTGACGCACCTGTAATATTTTCATGCGCGCTTCATTTTCATCATGATGACCACTTGCCTTACGCGGAAAAACATAGAGAGGAAATCTGCATAATTAGATAAAATAAGAATTTAAAGCTGTACTGTTTATGAGCTATAGCATCGAATCCCCGGCGGAAGCTCAGCACCAACACAGTATAATAAGTACAAAGTGAGTTATTTATAATTATATATAAATAAAGTTTCCACCCTTAGTTTTCAACCCCTATTCACCTCTACATTTACGTAAATGTATATTTATGGTTAAGACGACCTGGAAAAGCTATATATGTAGCTACATACATAACGTTGTAGTCCTATTAATGTACTTCACATTAATATGACTACAAAGCCAAGCATGAACTTGCTTAATTTAAAAACCAAGTCTAGTACATAAAATAAAACATTATGTATGATTACGTATTATACGTATAACTAAGTCCCCCCGTCGCGTCTGAATATGATATCAATTTTTTTTGTTTCTGTTTGTTTATCTGTTTGTACGGGCTAATCTCCGAAAATGTTGGACTGATTTAAATGATGTTTTGCATGGTAGTGCCTTATATCCTCGGTCAACACCTCAGATACTTTTCATCCCGGAAAATTAAAGAGTTCCCGTGGGATAGTTAAAAAACTATAGTAACTTATACAGCTTAGTACACAAAAACTAGAGATTGTATTTTAATGAAACTTTACAATAATATAATTAATACATTAGAATAACAAATAGGCTACTTTTTATCTCGAAAAAATGTACGGTTCCCGCAGGATAGATTTGTTTTTGTTTGTCTAGAGGCGAACCCGAGAGAAACGAAGGTAAGCCGCTAATACACACATAATATCGGTGGAAACCGTATATAAATCAGTGTCATACGCTTTTCACCGGGGGACAGATTGATTCATGAGGAAGGCTTAGATGTATAATTCATTAAGGTTTTGTGTAAATTTTGTGTAAATTGGCTGAAATACGAGTATGACGATGATTTTTAAAGACGTCGGAAAAAATTCTAAAAGTAAAATGAAAACAATGTATTACGGCATTATTCTTCATAAAAAGATCTACTAAAATAATATAAGTGACACTAATCTAATCTAAATAAATAAAAAAGTATAAGTTAGTTTGAAAATACACAAATTCCCAAAAGTTTGTTCAATTCTATATATATATATATGTATATATAAATATATATATTTTATCTTTTGTATGTGCAATAAAGAATTATAAGCGTGTAATAGCTGTTAAATTGATTAGATCTAACATCAGACACCGTTAATTAACATGGTTACAATTGAATCAAGTTATAAATTATGCATATTAAAGTCTAACGAGGTAACTACACAGCTACATACATTACACATGTTGTATTACGAATACCAAGTGAAAGAAGGCATGTAAGAAAACCGACTTTTAGCCATTAAAAAGTGGAAACATTAAAAAGAAAAGCCGAAATTTTTTTAAGATATGAATATGTAGTTGGTAAATATGACAAGTAGGAATTCTAACTATAGCTAAAATATTATACGTACATACATATGTATATTTGCAATGTATTTATGTATATTGAAAGTTTTACTTCGCATCGGCTAGCACCGACTTCAAAAAGGTCACATTAGGTATTTATAGTAAATGAAAACTGCCGTTCAGTAATTTTTTTGTTAAATAATACATACCAACGAACGTAGAACCTCCTTTATTTTGAAGTCGGTTAAAAAGAAAAACGGTATCAGCAATACCTTTTTCCACACAACACCGCATATGTATTGTATTGATTCTACATAAACAGAGTAGTAAAGCCCTGGATTACTCCAGGATTGCTCCGCCACAAATGTAATCCTACCTCAATTAAAAAAACCATGTAAAAACAAACAAAAAAAGATCCTAGTGAAATTGAAAATCCCTTACGAGTTAAACTCGATATAAAGCTTCCGCAATAACCTTTTAAACAAAATAGAAACATAATACTTTCTTAGGTTTACGCGAATATTTGACATTTTAAATAAAACTATCTTTTCGGATTATTTCGCGGATTTATTTTGATTTTTGGTTTGGTTAGAATTAAAATCAACAAAAATATTGTAAGGTACTTTGGTGCCATTATTGAATTTTTTGAAATCATTTTTGTAAAATAGTGGGTAAGCACTGTCTGTAACAAGTATATAACGCCTTTGAGATATCTAACACCTTAGTCTCTCCCGTGACCATGATTGCTGTAAAGCATTCGAAACGTCGGGAACCAAAAATCAAAATAAATCCGCGAAATAATCCGAAAAGATAGTTTTATTTAAAAATAGAAACACATTGTGTAAATAATAATCAATTCCTTAAAGCTAGCGAAACATTAAAAAAACGTTGGATCTCATTTAAAAACTAGCAACACTAAAAAATATAAAAGAATACGCTATACTAGCAACACTAACACTATAACTTGTGTATTAGTAATTAAAAAGGTTTTTGATTTTTTACATCGAGTTACTAATACAACCTGTCAACGACCGCCGAGCCACCGGTGGTCCAGTTAACAATTAATTTCTTAGAAATTAATCAGGAGGTGTTAATTGTGAAAGTTTATATATATGAGTAAGTCTGTCTGTCTGTTACTTTATTACACTTAAATGTATTTGGATGAAATTTAGTATACAGATAAACTATTGAGAAACATGTACGCTGCTATTAGTGTCGCTGTCCATATATCTAATATATTTAAACGAGCAATTCTTGTATATTTATATCTTTATTTATTTATTTATACCAGCGATCTCGGAAACGGCTCTAATGATTTCGCTGAAATTTGGTATGTGGTGGTTTTCAGGGGCAAAAAATCGATCTAGATTAGTCTTACGTCTGGGCAAACGCGTGTTTTCGAGTTTTCATGCGGTTCTTTCGCATTATTCCACACAAAATATGGTCGATAATTTTTTACGCTCGGGCTAAAGCATCGTGTCAAAGTCTAAAGTCAAATCAAAGCTAAGTCAAGCGGCCTAAGCGCAAGATTGACAATCGTAGGTGTCCGGGTTCGAATCCCGGTCACACACAAAGTTTTACTTTTGTTGTTTTTTTTTTGTATTTATTCAAGTTTTTATTTTTTTTTATCTAAAAAATACGATATACATAACTAAAAATAACTCCGAGCAAAGTTCGGTCGCCCAGATACTGATATATTAAATACAAAGACATTTAGTGGTAGAGAGTTATGTATATTCTTTACTAGCGACTTACGCTCGCTTCACTCGCGTTTGTTCCTAGGTACGTTTTCACGGTTATTATAGAATAAACTATATATATGTATGTACATAGATAGGTATAGAAAAGTAAGTACCTACCTACTTTAAAAATAAAAATATATATATATAATAACTCTTACTTGAGAAATGATTCCCCAAACAAACGTTAATCGCCCTTTTCACCCCCTTAAGTGATGATTTCCGGGATATAAACTATCCTATGTCCTTCCCAGGGTCTCAAACTATCTCCATAGCAAATGACATCTAAATCGGTTCAGCGGATTAAGCGTAACAAGGTAACAGACAGACAGACAGAGTTACTTTCGCATTAATAATTTTAGTATAGATATTTAAAGTACACGAAACCTTTTACGATTAGGTAAAAGGTTAACGAACACACTAAGCTGAGTTCAAGTCATTTTAAAGGTCAGTGTAAGTTTAAATTATAATATTTAAATATACCGCGCTAGCGACTCATCCTCGCTTCACTTCGGGTTCGTCCCTAGACAAAAACAAATCTATCCCACGGGAACCGTACATTTTTCCGGGCTAAAAAGTATATATATCTATGTGCTATTCCAGACTATAATCTATCTCTGTGCCAAACTTCATCCAGATCCGTTCAGCCGTTCTGGCGTGAAAGATTAACAAACATCCATACTCAGAAACTTTCACAATTATAGTATTAGTATAAACGTTCGCCCAGTGATCGAAGTTCGACTATAATCTTTTTTTTATTGATAACATCAACATAAAGCTCGTCAAAAGCTACTAATAAAAAAAAAAGTAAATCGATTGATAAATAGAGGAGAAAAAGATAGTACCTAAATTGTTTTGTCGTTTTCTTTTTATATACATACATATACTACTCTCTAGTCTTTTTATATACATAGACTAGCGACTCGCGTTCGCTCCGCTCGGGTTCGTCCCTAGGTACGTTTTGACTGTTAGTATAGATTTCACAGAGATGAGATATTTTCCTGCAGTAAAAAGTATCCTATATGTTGACCCGGATAACCAGCTATCATCATACTAAATTTCATCAAAATCTGTCCAGTGGTTTTTTTTGTGATGCGTTCCTAGGCAGGCAGACAGACAGACAGAAAAAAATCTAAAAACTATAGATTCGGCCTCTGTATCAACAATAACGACTATTTTAATAAGATTTTCCAAAAAAATATTTAATGTACAGATTCGACTCTGCTAGGTTTTTGTTATATGTATAGATTTCGGACGATTACTCATTTTTTTATTAAAATTGAGGCTTTGAATACATAAAAGGGACAATTTAGCAAAAATTAATATTCATAGGGCAAATGAATGAGATGACGTCAAATAGGGCCGAGCTTCTGAGCTATTTTTTGATATATTTTAAAAATATAATACCTTTTTATATTTATTGATTTTCATTTATAAAAAATATGAATCTTTTCTATTATAGCGTGTGTGTGAGTAAGATCACCCATGCGATGGACCAACCAACCGAATTAAGTCACCTGTGGGTGGTCACTGGTCCCTTGCATGAGTGCACCAGGATGTCGACCGATAGAAAGAAGTGGCGAACAATCGTGAGGCGCATCACATCTGCCCCTAAAAGTCGCTACGTGATGACCACGATCACTCTATCAAGAGTGTCACGAAGAAGAAGTTTATATAATATTTTTATTGTATTATTTATTTATTTATATTACGTATGAAACTTCCAACCATTTCTCTACACTTCGTAGTTCTGTCCAGTTATTTCACACTATTTCCCACAAACATATGGGGTTGACTGGAAAAGATTTCTTTTAGGGAAAGATCTACATTTTCACATCTTTTTCTGTGTATTTTTTGTAGTTTTTGTTTTTTAAGTGTAATCAAAAATATCTTTTATATAATTGTGCTCTTCAATTGCTTGACTGCTTTTGATGATTTTTTTGTATTTAACGGGCCATCTGGATGGTTCTTAGCTATAGTCAAACCCAGAAGATGATGCTGTTATTGAGATCCAGAATAACTTTTCTTTTTTTTTATTTAAGTATTCTAAAAAATATACATAATTATTTCCAACCACAGCAAGGTCTGTGGGAGAAAAACATCTGCCAGGACCGCTCGTTATATAAAGAAATTGTGTTGACAACGAAATCCATTCTAAAAACGTATGAAACTCGAAAACACTATGTAAACTACCAAACAGCCCAATTTAAAGTACAAAGAAACGATAATAGTACGTGCGCTTGTGAAAACATACATCGAATATAGGTAAATACTGTTGGAACGGCAGCAAAGTGACGGCATGTGTAATTTTAATCTCGTTAGTAAGCAAAATATTTGAAGCAAAACCATACATTGTAGGTGTTGTCCTTTCCGAGGAATGCAAACACGCGGTTATGCTGAAATTCGCCAACAATCGTTCAAGTCACGCGCGGCCTTTGCTTTAGTAATATTATGTACTAGCGACCGAGAGAGGATTTTTCTCAGGTGCATCCCGTAAACGTAACCGAAAAAATAACACATCGACCATTTTTTTCTACATTTAAAGAATAATTAAAGTTATAATGTTTTTTGACAGTAAGCAAATAAATATGTTGGGACATTAACACACAACATCTAGCTCCATGGTAAGCTACGAGACTTATAATTGATATACTACACATATATAACTTTTGAATACATACATATTATAAATATAAATACCTATGACTGGAATACAAACATTCATGCTCATCACACTAATGAATACCCCCCAGTGGGACTCGAACCCGGGACCGCTGTCACATCAAGTAGGATCACTACAAACTGAGTCAAACGTGTCGTCGTCATAATAAAGAAATAATACAATAATTGATATTAATTTTTTATGAACACAATGCGTTCTTTGTCCAATCTTTCACTAGTCGGCTAAGGTATTGTTGGGATAGATCTCAACAGGACGAAGAAAATCCTTAGTGAAATGAATATTATTACTTATTAAAAAACCGTCCCCGTTTTTTGTCTTTTGTTTGAGTTTTATTACATATTTACTAGCGGCTCACCCTCCCTTCGCTCGGGTTTGCCTCTAGATAAACATAATCAAATCTATCCCATGGGAATCGTACATTTTTTGGGATAAAAATAGCCTATTTGTTATTCTGATGTATGAACTATATTATTGTATAGTTTCATTAAAATCCAATCAATAGTTTTCGTAGTTTACTAAGCTTTTTGTGTAGTTTACTAAGCTGCATAAGTTACTATAGTTTTTAACTATCCCACGAGAACACTTTAATTTTCCGGGATGAAAAGTATCTAAAATGTTGATTGGGGATATAAGGTACCACCATGCAAAATTTCATTTAAATCGGTCCAACAGTTTCGAAGATTAGCCCGTACAAACAGACAAACAGACAGAGAAACAAATAATTTAAAAAAATCTGGATTTGTTCTATTTCTCTTCTTACATCCCCCTGACTCGGGTTTTAGCATTATTTTTTTCTATGTACAGACATTCGATCTCTACACTTTTATTATACTTATGTATAAAAGTATGCATATAATACATATAATAGTATACATATATTATTTTTTTTTTTTTTTATTTCATTTTTGCGGCTGTATTATATCACTGCGACCATCTCTGATCTATTGTGATCGCCACATTTTATGTTAGAGTGAACCATTAAACCCTGCAGCTGTTAAAAACTGAAGGATTTTCTTAGGGTTGCACTCTTTTAGTTCATCTAGGCCTAGAAATTGTTTTCCTAGATGAATGCTACGCTTGTGCATGAGCGGTCCACATTCCCATAGAATATGAAGTGGCGTTTCGTCTGCCTCCATGCATACTCTACAGGTTCGCGTTTCGCTCAGCCCTAGGTTGAACATGTGCTTATTTAAGCAGCAGTGTCCGGTGAAAGTCCTTACCAGTATTCGTAAGGTTTTTCTGTTAAGCGCTAGCATAAGGTTGTTAAACCTTTTGTCATAGGCTTTAATTAGTGACTTGGAGTGAATCATTCCGTTTGATTCATTCCAGTCCTTGTTTGCAGTCTTAAGACATGCTATCATTAAGGTTCTTTGAGCTAAGCTCTTGGGTATTCCGCAGAAGGGCTCGGGACCCTGCTGCATGCCAAGAGCTCCTTCTCTAGCAAGCTTATCGGCACATTCGTTGCCGATTACCCCTGCATGACCCGGTACCCATCTTAACACTACTTTGTTCCTTTTTGCTAAGAGGTTTAATCGGTCCATGCACTGCTCTACTAACTTAGATGAGACTGTGTTTGAGTCTAATGCTAGTAGTGCAGCTTGGCTGTCCGAATTTATATAAATGGTTTGATTTGTGTAGTGCTTACATAGATTAGCTTCTACACATTCTAGGATGGCGTAGACTTCAGCTTGGAAAATGGAGGCGAATTGCCCGAGATGTACGCTTTTGCTGAATCTCGGTCGCTCTCCATGTATTCCACAGCCAGTCTTTTCTCCTATTTTTGAGCCGTCTGTATACCAGACTAGGGATCCGTTTTTATAGGATAGCTGGCATTTAGTCCAGTCCTCCCTTGACGGAAATTCAATTGTATAATATTTTTCAAATAAGTGCCGCATTTGCATGGCATCAGTTGTCATACCAAGTAGCGGCATCTCTTGTAGTGAGTCTTGTAAAGTCCTCATTTTCCGTGAGAGCCATTGAGTTTTGCCTTGGATTTTAGCTCTGTACATACTGGCTTGTGCCTCTTTCTGTATGAACAGGTGTAGAGGTGGCAACCCGAGTAGTGCATTTAGTGCCTGACCAGGGCACGTGGACATGGCTCCTGTTGTCATTAGACAGGCTGTTCTTTGTAGGCTATCTAATTTTTTAATGACTGTTGTCTGTTTAGTCTTGTTTGACCAGGCTACCGATGCATAGGTGACAATTGGCCTCACAATGGCAGTATAAGTCCAAAGTGTGGTTTTGGGGCATAAACCCCAGTTACTGCCCAGCATGCGGCCGCTCATTCCTAATGCCATCTTAGCTTTACTCAAAACTGTAGCTAGGTGTGGGTTCCACGTCAGTTTTTGGTCTAGTGTTAGTCCCAGGTATTTGACTTGTGTGGAGAATGTAATTTGTTTGCCATTAAGCTTTGGCATGACTAGTTTGTCTAGCCGTCGTTTGTTTGTAAAGGGCACAATGACTGTTTTGTCAGCGTTTACTGATAGGTCACTTCTGACACACCAGTCACTGACAGTATTTAGTCCCTTTTGCAGTATGCTTGAAAGTGTGGATTGACAGAAGCCCCTCGTTATGATTACCAAGTCATCTGCGTAGCCTTGCGCATCAATGTGGAGTTCTGCCAGTTTGTGTAGTAGCTCATCCACGGCAAGGGTCCACAGTAATGGGGACAGGACTCCCCCTTGCGGACATCCTCTTGCTGTGGATATGTGTATATTTGTATCGTGAAGGGCTAGTTTGGCTCTTCTGCTAGTGAGCATAGATTTTACCCATCTTACCGTTGTTGGGTCGACATTTTTGGTTGTCAGCCCATTTATCAACAGCAACGTAGAAGAGTTATCAAAAGCACCTTCGATGTCTAGAAATGCACAGAGTGCTATTTCCTTGTCTTCTAACGCTTTTTCTATTTTGTCTATAAGACTTGTAAGGGCAGTTTCAGTTGATTTACCCTAGTATACATATATATTTCATTGTTGTGATAGCAATATTATTAATAATTAAATTAAAATACATAAATAAATACATATTATATATAGTTTAATAAAACCGATTTTACGCCCTGACTTTAATAGTCCAAGCGAAATGCAGTTATTTTTAAGAAAAAATAAAATATTGAAAACCTGAAGTTTTATGATTTTAAAATGTTGACAGGTATATAAGGAATAGAAATTCATAAAATGCCCCCGATGCCCAGCCACCCCCGAGAAATGGGGGGACGCAAAGCGTTGAAAAATAGATTTTTTCAATTTCCGGCTTACTGTGACGTTCTATCGAAAAATATTTTGTACAAAAGTTGTAGGTCTAGTAAAAATCTACAACTTTTATTCATAACACTTTTTACAACAACCTCAAAGTTTTCGAGATATTTGCAAAAAACTAAGTTTTTAATTTTTTCTTGGTTTTTTATTTTTTATTTCTAGAATAATCTTTCAATTCTCATGAAACTAAGGTAATGTAATCTACAATATATATAAAATAAATAAAAAAAAATTGAAATTGAAATGTTCAGCCATTTCCGAGAAAAGTATGTTTTATGGTCTCGAGAGGCCGAAAATCACCCCCTACTTCAAGTGGACGTTTACATTTAAAAAATTTTTTGTACAATTTTCAGATAGAGCTCATTCTTTTCGTCTTGAACTCTACTTTTTGAAGAAATAAAAACATTGTGTGGTCGCCTTGTAAGAACACTCTTAAAAATTGAAAACATTGGAGAAATCGATAATTTTTACTTTGTAAACTACATTTTTTTTAATTATCATTGGAAAAGTGTACTTTATTAACCAATTTTTTATAAACTGATTATACCAGTGTATTTTTCGGGAAAAAACGAAAGAAATGGTATTCTTAAGTTTTTAATTTGACGCTTATTATTTATACCATATCGTCGTAAACATTCCAACTTTGCAATTTGACGAGTCGTAAAGAAATAATAAAAATTGGAATTCACGTAAAGTACACATTTTTCTTTTGCATTTTTTCCAGTAGAATCTATTCATGTTATTATTTTTTTGAATTTATCGATGTTTTATTAATTTTTGATCGATTTTGGAGTTAAATTTATAGATTTTTTCTAAAAAATTAGATTTTAAGGCAATTACAGGAAAAAAATGAAATTCATTTGTAATCTAATCTTATTTATTCATTAGTTAAAAGTGTAATTTAAAAAAAATAAGTTGATATTTACAAAATTTTGTCATCGTTTTGTTAAAAAAATCATAAAAAAAAGTAAAAAATGAAAAAAAATAATAATTAAAAACAAAAAAAAGTACACTAAAGGGCAATTTCAAAAAGATTGAAATTTTTAAAATTACTCTTTAATGTACTGTGCATCCATCAAATGCTTCGATATTGATGATAAAAAAGAAAAGGATGCCTTTTTATTGAAAGTCGAATATCTCAGGAAAAAATCGACGTAAAGAGTTTAGTAAAAACTTTTTTTTTTCATTTTATACATTTTTTTATGATTTTTGAACAAAACTATGACAAAATTTTGTAAATATCAACTTAATTTTTTTAAATTACACTTTTAACTAATGAATAAATAAGATTAGATTACAAATGAATTTCATTTTTTTCCTGTAATTGCCTTAAAATCTAATTTTTTAGAAAAAATCTATAAATTTAACTCCAAAATCGATCAAAAATTAATAAAACATCGATAAATTCAAAAAAATAATAACATGAATAGATTCTACTGGAAAAAATGCAAAAGAAAAATGTGTACTTTACGTGAATTCCAATTTTTATTATTTCTTTACGACTCGTCAAATTGCAAAGTTGGAATGTTTACGACGATATGGTATAAATAATAAGCGTCAAATTAAAAACTTAAGAATACCATTTCTTTCGTTTTTTCCCGAAAAATACACTGGTATAATCAGTTTATAAAAAATTGGTTAATAAAGTACACTTTTCCAATGATAATTAAAAAAAATGTAGTTTACAAAGTAAAAATTATCGATTTCTCCAATGTTTTCAATTTTTAAGAGTGTTCTTACAAGGCGACCACACAATGTTTTTATTTCTTCAAAAAGTAGAGTTCAAGACGAAAAGAATGAGCTCTATCTGAAAATTGTACAAAAAAGTTTTTAAATGTAAACGTCCACTTGAAGTAGGGGGTGATTTTCGGCCTCTCGAGACCATAAAACATACTTTTCTCGGAAATGGCTGAACATTTCAATTTCAATTTTTTTTTATTTATTTTATATATATTGTAGATTACATTACCTTAGTTTCATGAGAATTGAAAGATTATTCTAGAAATAAAAAATAAAAAACCAAGAAAAAATTAAAAACTTAGTTTTTTGCAAATATCTCGAAAACTTTGAGGTTGTTGTAAAAAGTGTTATGAATAAAAGTTGTAGATTTTTACTAGACCTACAACTTTTGTACAAAATATTTTTCGATATAACGTCACAGTAAGCCGGAAATTGAAAAAAACTATTTTTCAACGCTTTGCGTCCCCCCATTTCTCGGGGGTGGCTGTGCATCGGGGGCATTTTATGAATTTTTATTCCTTATATACCTGTCAACATTTTAAAATCATAAAACTTCAGGTTTTCAATATTTTGTTCCCAAACTGCATTTCGCTTGGACTATAACTAGATGTTTTAACGTTGATTATTTCCGAACATATTATATTGATTGTGCTTCCAAATAAACACAATTTTAAACCTATAATTAATTACCTAAATTTTACGTATTTTTATACAAATTTAAGTCTAAAACTGAAATAGAATAAACAAAAGAACAAAGCTATCCGTTATAACTGCGTGAAGATATTTTCCACTTTCTCCATTTCGTGAAACGTTTGTAAGCAATCCTCGTACTGTCCTTTTCATATCGCAAAGAATGAGCCTTTTTTAATATTGTTGTCGGCTATCATATTATTACGAAAGGACGTGAAGCATCTTTTAAACGTCTTTATCAAGACAGAAGGAGTGTTGCGTGCAAAACGTAATGGCGATATTTAAAATTCCTTTAATGGAGTTTTGTAAAACCTTCACCCCTCCACCCCTGTTTTGCTTAATGCTGGACTATTACCGTTTAGAAGGTGCAATAAAAATATTTTTATTTTTGTAAAATTTTAGTAATATTTTTTTTTCTTACAGATGTTGTTGTTATGATGTAAATAGTATATTCCCAAAAGATCTTCAGTAAACTAAAAATGACAATGTATATACACTAGCGACTCAGCCTCGCTCCTTTCGGGTTCGTCCCTAGTTACGTTTTAATGTTCAGTATACATTTCTCAGAGATGAGATATTTTCCCGCAGCAAACCGCAGCAAATATATGTTGACCCAGATAGATAACCATCTATCATCATACCAAATTTGTGGGTCAAGATCAAGTACAAATTGTTTTCTTATTTATCTACACAGGTATTAGGACATTGTTGCGTATTAAATGGTTTTGTTTTTCACCTATATTATTGGAATTACTATAGAATTGATTTTTCTGCAACAACTCTACAACTGCCGTACTCGTGTATATGTTACAGTCAGAAATCTTTCGTGGTCAAAACTACTTTTGACTGGCAAAAACAGTTGAAAGAAGTTTTGACTGCAGGCCTTGGTCAATAGCAGTTTTGATTGGCATATCGGTTAAAACTCTTAAAATTATGGTGTGGTCACTGTTCTAACCTCACCTAGAAAGAAAAAAAAGGGTTCTTCCGAGTAACTTTCAACCAACTTACCCCTTTAACTTTTTAAGAGTTGTGACAGATATGCCAGTCAAAACTGCTATTGACCAAAGTCTGCAGTAAAAATCACTTTTGACCAACCTCTTTAGTTAAAAGTAGTTTGACTAAAAAATAGTTTTGATTGTAACATATATAAAATATTTCTCGGGGCACATCTCTCGAGACTTTATAATATGCACGAGATATAATGTACACTACCATTTCGTTCGGCACTTAAGCTGTCACTATACGATGTTGTGTGAAATAAATATTAGTAAAGATTTGTTAAAATAGACTTTGTATAGTAAAAGTACTTCGCATCTACATCAAATCGCAAATTTTTAAATGATTTTTTGAAGTTATACTTCTTTTGGTACGTTTGGAGAAATTATGAGAGTAAAATTTTTACGATGCGCGCGCACGCCGACAGCCAAAAAGCGACATGATGAAGTTATCTGCATTCCTTTTACAGAGAGTTTTGAGGTTTACGCCAAAGAAGTATAACTACTTACGTGCGTAGGTACATACTCGTAAGTACACGCACACATTTTTTTTTAATCAAAATTAAAAAACCTAACTGCGTAAAAAGCAAACTACGAGTAAAAAGATGGGAACAAGTTAATAAGGAACATAACATAACGCAGTTGGAGACAATTGTTCATCAGATCAGATATGTTTTGTACTTTCTGCAAGTTTTGTTCTTGTGTGAATCGTCAAAATTAGTTAAGCCGTTTAGTAATTAGGAGAAAAAAATAGGATCGAACATACATACATATGTACAGGTTAACCACATAATCCCCCTTTGGGCTTTGCCGTAGTCGGGTAAAAAAGTACACTGATTTCATAATCACTTAAAATTAATATTCCACCTTCGGAGGTGGAATTCTTTTGAAATTAATACGTAACCATGCTTGACGTGCATTACTAATATATCTATCTACATAAAAAAAATGGATATCGATTTACAATTGACGTAAATGTCGCGGTATTTGTATACAATCGGATTGAGTTTTTCCTTTTTGAAATCGCTGTAAAATAAGTAAGTTGCAACGACTTATAAATCAAAATAAATAGAAAATAATTTATTTAGTGCTTTAAGTTGAACGCGCTAATCTTTGTAACCACCAGTTCGTATTCATCATTTGTTCTGTCCGATAATTAGTTTCAGAGAAAGGCGTGGACTGACATACATACATACAAACATACATACATACATACACCTATAAAATCTTGTATATTTGTTTGGAAGACCTAATCGATTATATATACATCATATGTGAATATTTTACAGTACCAATATTATTAAACGTACGCGTCGAATTGATATTCTCCTTTTTTTTTAAGTTGGTTTAATTTTATCATTTATCTAATCTAATATATTTAAACGAGCAATTCTTGTATATTTATATCTTTATATCTTTATTTATTTATACCAGCGATCTCGGAAACGGCTCTAACGATTTCGCTGAAATTAGGTATGTGGAGGCTTTCGGGGGCGAAAAATCGATCTAGATTAGTCTCATGTCTGGGAAAACGCGTGTTTTCGAGTTTTCATGCAGTTTCCTTTTGCATTATTCTACGCAGAATATAGTCGATAATTTCTTACATTCAGACATAAGTAAGCATTGTGGTCAAGCGACTAAGGTGCAAGATTAACAAATCAATAGGTGTGTCTGAGATCGAATCTCGATCGGACACAAAGTTTTACTTTTTTTTGTATTTATTCAAGTTTTTAGTTCTTTTTATCTAAAAATACGATATAACAAAAAGAACTCCGATCGAAGCTCGGTCGCCAGGTACTAGCTTATTTATTGATGAAGGGTATGTATAGACTGTGCGTGGTCTTACAACAACAACGATAATAAAATTACACAATGATTATTCGACACTAAATCCAATTTACTTGCTTTCAGTCAAATTGTCCCAAGAATATTAGATGATTTAGGTTGATTCGCGTTAATAAATTCCACAGAACGACAGTACGCATTAGTATAATGAAAATCAAGTAATGATACCACTTAGTGTTATTCTTGAGATTTACATTATGATAATTTAAATTTATTTTCAACAACGACCAACTCCAGCTTCGTTTCTACGAAAATACTGTTCATTTGAATCTTTAATGTTTGTTCGTATTTCACACTAACGATTTACCCTCGATTTGCTCGAGTGCGTGCGTCCCTAACTACCCTTTATCTATACTAATATTATAAAGAGGTAAAGTTTGTGAGTGTGCGAGATTGTGAGTTTGTGAAGTTGTAGGGGGAACCTCTGGATCTACTGAACCGATTTAGATGAAATTTGGTAAGAAGATAGTTTGAGACCCTGGGAAGGACAGGACAGGACTTTTTATTCCGGAAATCATCCCTTAAGGGGGTAAAAATAGGGATGAAAGTTTGTATTGGGAAGCAAGCTAGGGACGAACCCGAGCGAAGCGAGAAATTTAGTAAATATTTTGAGACCCTGGGATGGGCAAAGGATAGTTTTTATCCCGGAAATCACCCCTCAAAGGGTTGTACAAAAGAACTATTACGAGTATATAGATATAAATAGTAAAAACAACTCATATAAAAAAGCCAGTCGATACTTTGTTAACTTTAAATTATTACACTTTTACGGGAGGATTTTTTCTTGCAATATATATTTTTTCTTGCTATAGTCCTTGTAGTATAATCAGCTATTCTAAGATAAAAGAACCACGAAAATTGATGCACTATTGGCCAAAGATGCACACAAGATCACGTCAGAATTGAATATCTACTTTTTTTGACATGCATAAAAAAGAACAGTGTTAAAAATCAATGTGAACAATATTAAAAATTAAAATAATCAAAAGCCATAACTAGTCTAGTTTTTATTGTAAATAATCGCTAGATGTATACTAACTTCTATCCCGTGGGAATAAAACAAACAGACATACATACATATACTTCTCAATATTAATACTATATTGACGACACTTTTGGCTCAGTTTGCAGTGACGTTACTTGTGCCAGCGTTCGCGGATTCGAGTCTCGCTGGGGGCACTCATTTCGTGATGAGCACGAATGTTTGTACTTCAGTCATGGGTGTTTAAATTTATAACTTTATGTATTTAAAGTTATATATGTGTAGTGTATCAACTATCTGGTATCCATAACACAAGTGTCGTAGCTCACCATGGAACTAGATGGTGCTGTGTGTTAATGTCCCAACATATTTATTTATTTATTATTAATTATTATATATTTATGTACTGCTAGTTTCACTCACTAATAGGATGTATATGTGTAATACGTATCCCTTGTTATTTCCGGGAATGTGGAGTAGGTTTCCAATCGTTACTGCAATTATCTTTATAGATTGGTCGGAATGAAAGGTTCATTCGAACCAATGGAAACTACATCAATAAATTTTATATTTATTTAATGGTTATCACTAAAGTAACCTACGAATACATCCATTGGTTATTTTTTAACCATTCAGGACAATGTAATTAGAACTCAATTTTAAAAACTCAAATCTGTTGAACTGTATAAAGTACTAGCGACTCACCCTCATTTCGCTTCGGGTTCATCCCTAGACGATAACAAATCTATCCCACGGAAACCGTACATTTTTCCGGTACGATATATAGCCTATAGCCTTCCTCAATTAACGGACTAGCTAATGCAAAAAGAATTTTTCACATCGGATTAGTAGTTCCTGGGATTAGCGCGTTCAACCAAACAAACAAACAAACAAACAAACAAACTCTTCAGCTTTATAATATTAGTATAGATGAAGAAGTAAACATACTCATTCAATAGGTACTTCGATAATGGTTGATTTTAAAAGGATAGCTTTAGGCTCTGAAGAAAAACAAAATGCTATATATTTTGTAGCTTATATCTCTGTGTATTTTATATCTATATGTCTGGTCTTATGGTATTGTAACTCTCAAAAGTCTAGACCAATTATCATATGTTTTTTTAAATTGAAAGCTAACTAAGCTAATTTTTTTATATCGGGAAAAGCCTTTACGCGTACAACCTGCATATGCTCATAATGACTCTGAAAAGCCAGTACTACCCACTAAAACCTTAAAGAACCTCCCCCGTCTTAATGGAACGTCGCGCAATCACTTACGCACTCATCCACGACGCCCCAACAAACCGAATATACCCTAAGTAAACACATTTCGAAAAACATTTCATTAACGCCTTTGACTTTATCACAATTTTCCTATACACACATATGTATAGAAATTTATGGACGCGACAAGTAAATAACGTATGTACTTAATACATTCCAAAGATTAATTTTTGCTACATAATAAAGAAGGTCGCAATCGAAACAAAAAAAGCTCACCGAGCTTTCAGAATTATGAGCATTTTATTTTCTCCCGCGTAAATTGCTCCCGAATTGTAAGGCTTTGTGTTCAAATTAATTAAAAAATAATAAACACATTGTTTGTATGCTGCAAAGAGAATACGGGGCTTAATATACAAAAGTGGAATGAATTAAAAATATATAGATATTTATAGCTTTAACACACCTACTTTTGCCCGCGGATCCGCTCGCTTATTATGACGATCAGAATTAGTATATGTCACCTTAATTCGTATGTACATGCTGGATTAAGATTTCTAAAAGTCAGCAAATCTGTGTAAATTCTCCTCAAAAATAATATGGAAAATAAATCTTACGATAAGCTTTTATATCGTATAAATTGAGTAATGTAATAAAATGTTGTTTTAACTTAAAGTTTATGTTTTTCTTTCTAGAGCATTTAAATAAACGCTTGTTTTTAAAAAAAATTTTTAAAATTATTTCCTTTTTTTATAATAATAATAATAATGTCCTCCTGACCGATTCCGGCCACGGCGGCCAATCTCATTGAGACTAGCCAACTGCGCAGGAGATATTATAGTGCACAAGTGTACGCGCAGACACAAGTGCACTCTCTATTCCTGTCACTCTCATACTCCGGTGGAACGGCTACTCGACACGACCGGTGAGAGTTAAGGCGCAGGACCGACGGCTTTACGTGCTCTCCGAGGCACGGGGGTGAAACACCGCCAACTTCCCAACTCCGGGCTGTTACTGAGGCTTACTATACAGAAAGACTCAATAATTAAACTTGGCCCGACCCGGGACTCGAACCCAGGACCTCAGGATGTGCAGCCGTACATGCTAGCCACTACACCACCGAGGCAGTTTTCCTTTTTTTATATCCATATCATGGGGGTACATAAAAAAAAAATTGTATGCCATTTTTGGGGAGTCCGACATATTGGAATTCCAATGACATCACTTTGCTTATTGTGTTTCGCTCATCAAGCCCTTTTATTTGATGCTCATATCATAAACATCTTACATCACTATGGAAATCATAAATCGCCACTTTGTAACGTCCGCCATATTGGATTAATAATAGCGACATTTAGATAATCGTGCATTGTCTCGGGAATCGAACTAGTGTGCCAAATTTCAGCACAATCGAACACTGGGAAGTAGATCAAATTTAACTTGCAACATTCCATTACACACACCGGGGCAGGTGAAACTAAATGAAAGCTTGTAATAAAATCATTTCAGTGAGCAAACATTTTTTTCATTCAAGATCTACTGCTATGTAAACGATTCTATTATTTAAGGTTTATATTTATCACCCAACCCACATTTCCATCGACTTTAGGAAAATGCCGACATTTTTTTTTTAGAATTACATAACAAAACTATATAAAAAGTGAAATAAAAGATTTATTATGCAACAGTGAGTGACAAATGAGGCATTGTCTCTAGAGACGTTAGAAAAAATCGTGTCTACGATACTAGAAGGAGGTTACGTAAAAACTATGAGGACACCCCTGAGAGCTCGTACTACGAGATTGATGACAGGAGGAAAAACGCGGTCGAGTCGGACGTACAATTTACTGTGTCGTAGATATCACAACATAGTTTATTTGTGTTTTGTATTATTAGAGATTTTCCATTGTTTTGCTCGAGTGCGTCTATAGGAGCCTGTAGTATTTATAATATTAAAAATAGTAGCATATTTGTTAATTCATCCAAATCATCTCATCGTTAAGGATAATAAATATACACGAACATACACATAAACACACATACACTTTTAAATTTGCTATAGTAATATTAATATTATTTTTTTAATTTCTAATTTGCATAGTGGTTGAAACACTTCGCGAGGGTCTGGCTAAGTCTTTAATACTCGTATTTATTTGTTTACTCACTATCAAAAGGTCAAACTCTCGTAATTAAACACCTACGCAAATTGTTGACCCGCATACGTAGTTATTTGGCTTAGAGTCGAAAAATATTCATACATGCAAATTTATTTTGACAATTTTAATATATACCTACAAACATATCAAATGGAACGACGTAGACTTAAAAAGTGGCAGTTCTTAAATCTGTATACCGATTACCTCTTAAACAAATGTATCTACGATACCTGCACTTAATAGGTATACAAGGATGCGTTGAGACAATCAATCATTCACCTGCCAAAAATATATTCGATCAGCGACTCACCCTCGCTCCGTTCGGTACGTAACGGTACGTATAAACTCAGAGATGAGATATTTTTCTACAGTAAAAAGAATCCTATATGTTGACACGGATGACCAACTATCATCATAACAAATTTCATCGAAATCTGTCCAGTGATTTTCTCGTGATGCGTTCCCAGATAGACAGACCAAAATTCTAAAAACTATAGTTTCGGCCTCTGTATCGATAATACTGACTATTTCAATAAGATTTTCCATAAAACATTTAATGTGCAGATTCGACTCAGTTAGAATTTTATTATACGTATAGATAAAACAAAACATTCCAATATGGCAATAATAAAAGATAACTAAGATCCGTGACTTTGTCGTAAGAAAGAAAAATAGGTCACAAAGAATCTGTAACGATTACTTAAAAATTCATGAAAAAGTTCCCAGTCAACGTGCCTAATATGAATTTTTTGTGCAAATACCTTCTGTTTTCCCAGGGGAAGTTTTCATTTTCGTATTATATAACATAGGTACTAACGGCTTACTCCTTCTTCACTCGGGTGCGTTCCTAGGTGCCTAACAATCTATACTAATATGTATTTAACATTATAAAGCTGAAGAGTTTGTTTGTTTGTTTGTTTGTTTGTTTGGTTGAACGCGCTAATCTCAGGAACTACTAATCCGATTTGAAAAATTCTTTTTGCATTAGATAGCCCGTTAACTTAGGAAGGCTATAGGCTATATATCATCCCGGAAAAATGTACCGTTCCCGTGGGATAGATTTGTTTTTGTCTAGGAACAAACCCGAGGCAAAGCTAAAAATAAGATTTTCCAAAAAATATTTAATGTACAGATTCGGCTTAGTTACAATTTTATTATATGTATGGGTGACATATGTAAGTAAAACATTTTAACATGAGGATAAATTAACACGGCTCTTTGTAGCTGTTTGTGCAAATAACCTTAACGTGTTTAAATACATATTATATAAATAAATTTTAGCACCCTCTTAACTTCTTTATTGCTTATTTCTACGATGAGTGTTATTTAAATATAAATAGCATTCAATGTTATATTTAAATCATTTTTTAAAAACTCAAATTTGTATAGCATTTTTTGTATTATTTATTTAAAAAAATCAAATGTATATATATAAAAAAAATTGAGATATTTAGAGAAAAGTTGTTTTTTTTTTTTTCAAATACACTTCTTGCATATTTTAATTGTACGTAGAATAATTTTGTGGAATCGTCGGTTGATTTTTTAGTTAAAAAGCTTAATCGACGAAGAACAAAAAGCGAAAAATAAACTCTTTTTAAACTTTCTAACTAAGCTTCTAAACAGATGTAAGGTAAATAATTTTGAGTCGTTGTTTTTGTATGGTGCTCAATTTTTATTTGTTCCTACACAGAAACAGTTCATCATTGTTGGACGACATTTTTATTTCAATTAATAGGTAAAGTACCTGGGCGACCGAGCTTCGCTCGAAGTAGATGGCCAAAAGTACAATTTTCTTAAAAAAAAAAGAACTAAAAACTTGAATAAATACAAAAAAAAAACAAAAGTAAAAACTTTGTATCCGACCGGAATTCGAACCCGGACACCTGTGATTGTCAATCTTGCGCCTTGGCTGCTTGACCATGATGCTCATGCCCGAGCGTGCGAAATTAGCGACCATATTTTGCGTGACATTCCACGATACGAAATAAAACCGCACGTAAACTCGAAAACACGCGTTTTCCCAGGCATAAGACTAATCTAGATCAATTTTTCGCTCTCGAAAACACCCACATACCAAATTTCAGCGAAAACGTTACAGCCGTTTCCGAGATCGCCGGTATAAATAAATAAATATACAAAAATTGCTCTTTAAAATATATTAGATAGATAGATAACTGTCGTAAGACTAGTAAGTCCTTCATCAATAGTTTGACAACTTTAATTTAGTTATCTATATGTACATATAATTAAATTCTAACTGAGTCGAATCTGTAAATTGGATATTTTTTGGAAAATGAAATAGTTATTATCATCGATACAGAGGCCGAATCTTATAGTTTTTAGAATTTTTGTCTGTCTGTCTGTCTGTGACCGCATCACGAGAAAGCCACTAGACAGAGTTTGATGAAATTTGGTATGATGATAGCTGGTTATCCGGGTCAACATATAGGATACTTTTTACTGCGGGATAATATATCATCTTTAAGAAATCTATACCAAACATTAAAACGTAAGTAGGGATGAACCCGTGCGGAGCGAAGATGAGTCGCTAGTGCATAATAATATGAAATTAACATTAAAAATGTTAGAAAAACTCGAAAAAACCATAACATAATATTAAATATAAGAAATTTTGTGCGTATGTTTGTGTATGTTTGTTATGCCTTCGTTCTGGAATGGCTGTGTCGATTTGAATGACATTTTATACACATATATGTAGACTACAAACTGGTGTACCACATTACTTTATTAATATAGTTGACCAAAATATGCCGCGGCCTGTATATGTATAATAAAAACCATTATTAAAGGTACCTACCTACAAACGAACTCGAGCAAAGTGAGGGTAAGTCGCTAGTAAAAATATACGGACAGCAGCGGATAGCTTTAGAATGAGAAGTAACCCAAAAAGAAAAAATGTAAAATCTTATATTTATACTTATCCAACAATTCAGTATTACAGGGTGTCCTTAACATAACATTTGTGTGGCCTACATTGTTTATGAAGGCTCTAATGAAGAACGTGATATAAACTGCGCCTAAATCCTCGACTTTGATTAAACGTCACGTATTATTGTATCTTAATAAATATTTTTCGGAATGTTTACAATCCCGGTGTAGATTACTTATATGTATGTCTTGGACCCTCCTTTATACAAAACATTTTATTTTTTAATATTCTAGTTTATATTAACTAGAAAAACACGATTTTGACTAACCAAAATGAGTGGAGCTCAAACTCAAAACAAATCAAATAAGTCAACTTGAAATATATGCCAATAGTCATTGAAGAGTTCCACTATTCAAGGGTTCTGTCAGCAGATCAGCTCGGTGGTATCAAATTATTGTATCTCATCATATATAATTTTTTGCATATCAATGATCTCATATAGATTTTACTTACTAACCAATTTTAAAATGAAAAAAAAAAGAACAATATTATTCGTCCTCCACCTGCGCGTTACACCTGCATACATATGTGTGGAAATCACCGGATAGAAAAGCCAGTACTACCCACTAAAACCCAACGGAGCCTCCACTATCTTAATGGAACGTCGCAGGATCGCTTGCGCACTCAACCAATACGCTCTGAAGATTGCCTTATGATGCAGACCACAACAACCAAGGAGTTGCTCTCACAGTCTACTCTGCTATCAGAGAAGTACCAGGAGAAACCCACATGATACACCACCCACCGAGGTGGGCGGCCACCCAGTGTACCTCTTAGCTTTATGCCCGGCTGGATTGACGGATGCTAATGAGCGACACGTGATCACTAAACACATCGGGGCTCCTTCTTAACCTTTGCTAACGCTTAAGCATAGGTGGTAAGAGGGCAATAATTATTTAATTAAAAATCAAATTAATTATTATGTTCTCTTCTAATTAAAAACTGAATTGTCGTTGAAAATAGAAACGTCATCTTTAAAGTTGTAAATAAATATAATAGTCCGGTCAATATAGACATTTAAAATAACAAAAATTCCCGGAAAGTCAAATATTGGTGGAGAGAATATTGGTGGATATGGAGAGAAAAGAAATATTGGTGGAAAGAGAATAATGTGACTCTTAGAATCGCGATATCTTACGAATGGTAACTCTTAGGAAAAAAATCATAAGGACCATTTTTGTAGAGAATTTTAAGATCTACAACTTTGATTTGAGGTTTTTTTTGATAAAACTTACCGTTTTGGAAGGACATCCAAAAAACCTCAAATTTTGACCTTTGACCCCGAATAACTTTTGTAGCACACATAGGAACGATGGGGATTTTTAAAACTTTATTTATAATGGTAAACACCAATCCTCTCCACCAATATTTGTCTTTCCGGGAATTTTTGTTATTTGACCACTATTTTTATGTCTAAATTGACCGGACTATAAGCTTTTATTATCTTTTGAAATTTCTTTGGCTTATAAAAAAATCTCATGAAGTTTTCAACAAAAGTGTAAGTAACGGGATATTTATTTATATTTTATATTATTTATAGTTAAATATTCTTAAAAAAAAACATGAAAATCAATTCATTACGTATAACACATACAAAAAAAATCACCTGAGACGAGTTCTTCCTCCATTTTTGATGATGATAAATAAAATTACATTTCTTATTTATTCGTTAACTTTAAAATCAAAATTAATATTTTTTTCACAAAATGTAGAAAACTCGTATATACACATTATATGAAAGAACTCACAATTTACAATTTCTGTTTTTTTTTTATTAAAAAAAAGCTAAAGTGAAAAAAAAAAACATTTCTTTCCCGACATAAAATTAATGTTTCGAGTAAATGTATATATAATGTAAATACGACGATGTAAGTGCTTTAAAGAGTCCTTTAACATGTACATAAGTGGTTAAGAGATAGGTATGAAACTCGATAGCTTTTGAAACGGCAGGTTAAGCTTAATTGGGTCATACCATTATAGGACACTAGCAACACACCCTCGATCCGCTCGAATTCGTCCCTAGAATTAGCTTTTAACGTTTAGTACAGATTTCTCGGATATTTTCCCGCAGTAAAAAGTATCCTATATATTGACCCGGATAACCAGCTATCATCATACCACATCAAAATCCCTTCAGTGGTTTTTCCGTGATGCGGTCACAGACAGAGAAAATTTTAAAAACCTGTAGAAACTTATTATATGTATACATTTAAGAATTATTAAAATCTACACTGCCTGAAAATCACTAAACAGTAATTTTTTTCGATATTTTTATGAAACGACCTTTGAGGGATAATCATTTCCATAAAAAAGGACCATGTAAATTGATTCATATATAATTAGTAAAGACATCGCGTAATACATAAAAAAGTTGATCAAAAAACTTATTTTTTATAATATAATAATATCCCACTAGAATCATACATAAGGATAGTTTCCAAATGTTGGGGTATAACACCACAAATTTCCAACACCACAATTTTCCAACTTAGTACTTCTACTGAGAACTTACATAAAAATAACTAATTTACTCGACTCCCGATTCGAACTCAGAACGCCTTGGTCTGCTACCGTACTAGCTTAACATCAGTTACACAAGGCAGAGGAATTGAATAAATATAACTAATCATTGACAATCTATACTAATATGATAAATGTGAAAGTTTAGATGTTTAGATGGATGTATATTACTCAATCACACCAGAATGGCTGAAAAGATCTGGATGAAATTTGGCACAGAGATAGATTATAGTCTGCAGTAGCACGTAAGCTACTTTTTATCCCAGAAAAATGTACGGTTCCCGTGGGATAGATTTGTTTTTGTTTTTCTAGAGGTGAACCCGAGCAAAGCGAGGGGGAGCCGCTAATATGTGTATAAATAAGGAAAAGCTAGTTACAAGCAAAGGCATTTATATATACTAAAATTGACAAATACAAGGAAATTTTGGTCAGGAGCGAGTCGAGCTCGTATGAATAAAGATTCTGAAAACTAACGGATAAAAAAAAATATAATATTTTTTCTGTAAGAAGACATATCTAATATAATATGTATATTTTTTTTAAATATCCTAGTTTAACCCATTAAACATCGTAATAATTAGTAATCGTTTATTTAATCCACATATTGACATACGTCATACCGAATTTCATAACTTCTATCTAGTGAATTCGGGAACAATAGAGTGTGACAAATGGGCAAACAGATACATGAGTGATCCAATATTTTTTCGTTTATAATAAACTTCCTTCTATCATACCTACACAAATGTGTAAAAACATAGACTTTAACATAAAAAGAAAACTCCCTAAGTAAAGCTGTATACAGTCGTATTTATCTTTTTTATCACAGCTATGCTACTAAACGGTTTTAAGGCATGGCTTAAGTCCAATGTATGATAACTATTAATCCTTTAATGCCGGATACGACTAACACGACATGTGATAAATGACTTCGTGACCTAATAACCTGCGAAAGCCTTATGAACATTGCCTGAGGCTTTGAACTTTGTTCTCATTTACATATTAACGTTGCTTATAAGCCTTTGGAGTTACGCTGAATATATTACATAAATATATAGGAGTGCCATTTCTTATACTTTCCAAAATAAGGTTTTGCGATTCGATTAGTATAGCTTTACAAGAGTGTGAAGTGCCGTTAATCCAACGTGGATTCTTCTAGTAGGTAGTACTGGTTTTTCTAGCCGGTGATTCTCACATAATCACCTGTATGTATACAGGTGGTATGTGTAAATGCATTTCCCAACATAAAAAAAATGGGCTCTACACTTAAATATAGAATGTCCTAAAACTAGAGCAAGAAATAACTTTGACAAAAAATGCAGGTATTTAGTTAAAAATTATGATTTTATCATTGGTTCACAGAGTATACGGAATGAGATTATATTTCAAATTGCATATGGGGTAAATTTCCTACATGGCTTAGTTTGCCCATTCGTATTCTTCTGTCGTAATTTATGATAGTTTTGCATGTGTGGCAACACAAGACAAATATGGTTAGATAAATTGAATAAATAGTATTAATCTATACAGATAAATAAAATTGGAGTGTCTGTTTGTAATATTAAAATAACCGCTTTTTACTAAATGCATATGGATGTATACACGGTACATAAACCAAAACAACATTTCTTACAATTTTTGTCTGTCTGTCTGTTCGTTCCGGCTAATCTCCGAAACGGCTGGACCGATTTTGACGGGACTTTCACTGGCAGATAGCTGATGTTATAAGGAGTAACTTAGGCTACTTTTATTTTAGAAAAAAAAGTCAGGGTTCCGCGATAAAAAAATATACCCATGAAATTGTGAACAAAATCCGCTTACGGCGCACGCACCCGAGCAAAGCGAGGGTAAATCGCTATATAATTTAAATATATATCTTAGGAATAGCAAGCTACTATTTATGTATAAACATAACCAACCGTGAAAACGTACCTAGGGACGAACGCGAGCAAAGCGTGCGTGAGTCGCTAGTTTATAATACCTAATAATAATAAGGTATATAATTATTAAATATTGGCAAATTAGTTGGCATGGCATGGCATGGCATGGCATGGCAATTGGCAAAGGTATTAAAGAACAAACACATAAAATTTAGTTGAATTGAGTATCTCCTCCATTTTGCAGTCAAAGCGTATCAATTGAGTAGAATGAAGCACGATCTGACTTCTACTGATATAGTATAAGATGTTATCGAGAGTGAGATTTTTGTACCGGTAAATACTAAGCTAGGAAAAAAACATAGGTAGGTATGATCTGTTACATCGAATTTTCTTCTGGGCTAACGAAATCAAACACGGCGTTGGACATTTTTTAGACAGTATATTTTGTTATGAGTTGCAAATAACATGAACAACTATTAAGAAATTCTTTGACACTATAATATATTTTTAATATAAAAAGTGAAGCAAAAACTTTGTACCCCTTTTTACGAAAATTGCGAGGACGGAGGAGTATGAAATTTCTCGCACTTATAGTTTATATAGAGAAAGAGTGTAGAATACTAATAGTTTTTTTAAATTATGCATAAAAATATATTAAACCAATAAAAAAAAACATTTCACACACTACCACGTATTTGATACACACACGCATATATACTTTTTGTTTATTCTTAGTTTGTGGTCAAATTGAGAATAGATTAATATTGTAATATACGCAAGACAATAAATATACCTATAACGTAATGAATTATGGTTGATTTTCAACCATGCGGCGTTCACTAGTATTATAAATAGCATCACATTTTTACGATATTTTTATTAAGCCCGTTTCTAACAGACAAAGAGCCACCAGATCCGTCGCACTCGTGACCCAATAAGCTCATGCAACTATTGAGGTCACACTTGTGTTCTGGCTACGTGACGTACTTAGCTTGAGTGATGTATAGGGAAATCTGAATATCCTATATTGCGGTTATTAAATTACTTTTTATGTTAAATTTAAAACACTGCCACGTGATTTAGATTAACAGAATCTCGGGACTCAAGCTTTTTCTTTTCGAACTGATGGTAGACTCATCTATACATATAATAAAATTCTGAGACGAATCTGTGCATTAAATATTTTTTGAAAATCTTATTGAAATAGTCATTATTATCGATACAGAGGCCGAATGTATAGTACTGAGTTTTTGTCTGTCTGTCTGTAACCGCATCACGAGAAAACCACTGGACAGGTTTTGATGAAATTTGGTATGATGATAGCTGGTTATCCGGGTCAACATATAGGATACTTTTTACTGCGGGAAAATATCTCATCTCTGAGAAATCTATACTAAACGTTAATCCCTAACTAGGGACGATCCCGAGCGGAGCGAGGGTGAGTCGCTAGTATTACTAGCGACTAACATCCCTAGATACGTTTTAACGGTTAGTATGGAATAGATGGACTATATATTACATGATATATAGCTTATAGCCTTCCTCAATAAACGGGACGGGACGAGAACTAGATAGCTAGTGCAAAAAGAATTTTTTAAATCGGATTAGTAGTTCTTGAGATTAGCTCGTTCAAGCAAACTAACATATTCTGCCTCTTTATAATATAAATATAGATGCACAAGGTAGAAATTCTATAGGAAGTGTGTTGGTTCTTTTCGATATAACGGCTATACGGACTTGAGTGAAATTCGGATAATTTATATTCATAAGATATAAAACTTATTAAAATTATGAAATTTTTAAAATTAAATTTAACAAATATTGTAACTTACTTTGGTGCCATTTTTGTATTTTTTGAATTCATTTTGTTATTTTGTGGGTAGGCTGTCTGTAACAAATATATAATACCTTTCAGACGTCTGAAACCTTAGTCTCTTCCGTAACCATGCTTGCTGTAAAGCATTCGAAACCTCGGGAACCAAAAATCAAAAAATAAATCCGCGAAAAAAACCGAAAAATAGTTTTATTTAAAATGTCAAATATTCGTGTAAATCTAAGAAAGTGTTATCTGTATTTTATGTTTATTTTAGACTCACTTGAAAGCTGTGGTTGGCGTTGTTGATACTGCACTCTGCGAACGTTGCGTCTTCTAGTTCGTACTCGTCCCAAAGTTGACTCTGCGACAAATACATAAAAATATGTACTAAAATGCATATATTTCTTAAATAATACGACTATATATTAAATATTTTCGTTAATGAGCATATTATTTATTCCGTTATAATTGCACTTTAGCCTATTTTTAACACTATCTCACTACGGTTGAGTGAAATAGATCTCCTCTAGGGATAAGTTCACATTTGCTCACTAATTTTATTGTATGTTAATTTCTGTATTCTATATAAGGGCAATACAGAATAGTATGAAGAAGTTAATAAATAATCATAGATAACTTTACTCCACTCGTGTATGCAATACCTTAGCTACACTTTATGACCAAGGTAGGTTTCTTTAGGAAGCTTAAAACTCACATCTAGCTAACTAGGTAGTCTTAAATACTGTCATGATTTTATCACACTAACATGCAATATTACTATGGCTGGTATAAATAAATAATATGTTGGTACATTAACACACAGCACCATCTAGTTCCATGGTAAGATACGAGGCTTGTGTTATGGATACCAGATAGTTGATACACTACACATATGTATGTATAACTTTAAATATATAAATAAATATGAACACTGGACTGGAGTAGAAACATTTGTGCTCTTCACACAAATGGATGCCCCCAGCGGGACACGAACCCGCAACCACCGGCACAGCAAGTAGGGTTACTACAAACTGAGCCAAACGTGTCGACAAATAATGTAAATGGTTTAATGCAACTGATATAATAAATAGAGTCTCTCTCATAACCATGATTGATGTAAAACATTCGAAATGTCGGAAACAAAAAATCTAAACAAATCCACGAAAAAATTGTTTCATATGAAACGTCAAATATTTGCGTGAATCTAAGAAAGTATTATACAAAAGTTTTTGAGAGAATTTGTTTGAATGGAATCTTCACGCTGAAAAACTTCAACGAATTGAAGTGAAATTCCGAATAAATAATAATAATCTTTATTTCAAGATACTAGCGATTTAACCTTGCTTCGCTCGTGTGCGTCCCTAGGTACGTTTTTTTAAGCGCAACTCTAATTATTTTTTGAAAATAAAAATAGACTAAGTTACTCAAAATCATTTTGTAAATTTGTGGGTAGGCACTGTCTGTAACAAGTATATAACGCTTTTGAGATGTCTAATACCTTAGTCTCTCCCGTGACCATGATTGCTGTAAAGCATTCGAAACGTCGGGAACCAAAAATCAAAATAAATCCGCGAAATAATCCGAAAAGATAGTTTTATTTAAAATAATATGCATTTAGTAAAAAGCTGTTATTTTGGTATCACAAAGAGACACTTCAATTTCATTTTTCTGTATAGATTAAGGAAACGGCTGGTACCGACTTCGAAAAAATTTAATTAGGTGTATAGTAACGCCTGTTCAGTTATTTATTACTTTTAAGTGTCTAGAATTCGTCTTTTATTTCTTTTAATAACGCAATAAATAAATAAAATAAATAAATATGTTGGGACATAAACACACAGCACCATCTAGTTCCATGGTAAGCTACGAGGCTTGTGTTATGGATGCCAGATAATTGATACACTACACATATATAATTTTAAATACATACGTATTATAAATATAAACACCCGTGGCTGGAGTACAAGCATTCGTGCTCATCACACTCGAACCTGCGACCGCTGCCACAGCAAGTAGGGTCACTACAAACTGAGCCAAACGTGTCGTCGCAAAGTAACTTTGAATACCTAAGTGCTCAATACATTGAAGTGTGTAAACTTATGTAAATTGAATTGTTGGCAGAACTTTAACTAATAAAAAAGTTGTTCGTGTTGTAGTTGCATTGTGAAACTCTCTTTATTGACTCCGTCTAGCCCAAGTTTTGTTCCGTCTTCTTAGTTTTGTAATAAAAATTGCAATCCACGAGAACTTTCCTTTTACTCAATCACATTGAATTTTGTGACTTTGTTTGGCTTTCTGATATTTCTTATAACTTTATATGCACTTTGCTAAGTACTAACAGCCTCATTGGTCCAGGGATAAGATAAAAAGAAAATTAAAGTTTTAAAATATAGGGAGTCACAAAGAGGAGGCATTATAAATGTTTTTTCTAGATAAAATTCTTGTAAAATGAAACACTTGTACTAGCAATGTCGCAGTTTATGAGAATCTAACACAGTTTATTTATATAAGACTAGCGACTGACCCTCGCTTCGCTAAGTTCGTCCCTAGGTACGTTTTGACGCTTAGTATGGAATAGATTTTTTTCCCGTTACTTTTCGGATGTTTTAATAGTTATTCTTTTATTCGAGGTGAAGACAGGTCCTACAAAACAAGGATAATAAAAATCGGTCCAGCCGTTCTCGAGTTATAAGTGTTGTAACAAGCCCGACTTTATTTCTATACATATAATAAAATCGTAACTAAACCGAATCTGTAAATTAAATATTTTTTGGTAAATCTTATTGAAATAGACTTTATTATTGGTACAGAGGCCTAATCTATAGTTTTTAGAATTTTTGTCTGTCTGTCTGGCTGTTTGTAATCGCACCACGAAAAAACCACTACAGGGATTTTGATGGAACTTGGTATGATGATAGCTGGTTATCCGGGTCAACATATAGACTACTTTTTACTGCGGAAAAATATCTCATCTTTAAGAAATCTATACTAAACTTTAAAACGTAAGTAAGGACGAAGCCGAGCGGAGCGAGGGTGAGTCGCTAGTAAATATATAAGATGTTATACTAACTTCTATATGAAGCATCTCTAGTTTCAATAATAGAGCGTTAGAGTAAATTGGTACTTGCGGTTTGTTACATAAATCAAGTCGCTTGGTCGAAGCTTTTGAAGGAAGAAAGGTCAAAGGTTGCATATTTCATCATAATATTCATTTGAATATGGCTATATACTTTTAATTGAACTTATATCAAAATAATTCAAGAAAATTTCAATTTAAGTGAGAGGGTGATATCATAGTGACTTCTAACATAATTCAACACGTTCTATTCAACGATGTATGTGTTTTACATAATTAATAAACGCAGTTATTATTATTTTTAAAAATAAAGAAATGTTTCCTTTGAGTAAATCTTGATAACTTCAATATTTAAGGTACTTTTCTTCCATGTCCCATCGATTTGTTCCAACCTGTATAATAACCAAATAGATAAAACATTGAATTTTTCTTGGCTCTTCTTTTAAAGCCATAACATTTGTTCAGTCGTACCGTGCCTGCCATAATTAATCAGGAATGGCACAATGTTTAAAATTTTATTTATTTATCTATAAGCCTCTATGTTTCCATGACCAAGAATTGATTTAAATTAAATTATATAACATTATGATTGGTGATTGCAGTAATTAAATTCAATTAGAATTATTAATTTTGAAAGTTCATGGCCCCTTTCGGGTATAGGCGTCATCCAAGTGCCTCCACTTCTTCTTATCTCTAGCTAATTCTAGCCAGTCTGTGCCTATTATTTTTATGATCTCGTCGATCCAGCGCTCTTTTGGTCGGCTTCTTGCTCTTTTTCCACCTTTTAAACCTTTGGGTCCAAAAAGGTTTACAATAATTATGTATAATTAAGAGTTAACGTTCAGTGTTATTTGACAGTTCCTAGAGACCTCACTCTATACTAGCGTCCCTCGCGGTAAATTCAAGCGCGGTAGCCCTCATTCATAAATACTAAAATAAGACTCCTTTTTCTTACTTTTTGAATATATTTAAATAACATGTACTGATACAAAATTTTGTATAAAGTAGTATAGTATTTCCATAATGTATCCACTAGAACAGAAGTTGTCATTTAATGAAATCGATTAAGCAGCTTAGCTATGAAAAGAAAATGAATAATCTATACATATAATAAGATTATGAGTCGAATCTGTACATTAAATTATTATCGATACAGAGGCCGAATCTATAGTTTTTATAATTTAATTTTTGTCTTTCTGTCTGTCTGGGAACGCATCACGAGACAACTACTTGACAGATTTTGATGAAATTTGGTAAGATGATAGCTAGTTATTCGGGTTAACATATAGGATACCTTTTACTGCGGGAACATATCTCATCTCTGAGAAACTTATATTAAACGCTAAAACGTAACTAGAGACGAACCCGAGCGGAGCAACGGTGAGTCGCTAGTACTAAATAAAATTGAAGATTATAATTTCAGTAGTTATACATGGAAGATTAATATTATAAAATTTATAAGTTTGGATATTATAAAATTTCATGGTAGCCAAAATAAGAACGAGTGTAGTGGTAAAATAAAAGAGCATATCGTGGAAACCAATTTCGCAACGTAAGTCGACGAAAAAAATGAAAATAAATCGCGACTGGTGCGCAATGTTATCTAAGGACGCCAAGAAGGAACGTTAACTATAATAGTTCAATATAAGTTTGTTTTCAGCCTTTATTTATTGTCCCACTGGTGGATACAGGCTTCCATTCAATGTACGGGTGATTAACCCACAGTCTACTGTTCCAACCACCACAGTCTACTGTAAGACCAAGTGCAGGTTGGTGTACTTCATTCCGAAAACTAGTCAGGGTTCATGGGTCATTTGGCTTTTCAAGTGATCTCATTACCATTGAGCTACTACAGTTTATTTGACGTGAAATTAACCATATAATTTAAACAAAGTAATACAAGTTAATTAAACATGCTCTAAACAAATTCTCTTTATCAATTATTAAAAATAAGAGGAGGTTTAAATTTTAAAAGCGACATACATAAATTCCTCTAAAATTCACTTCAAAGCGGTTGGACAAAGGCATGCAGGTACCCAACTGTCAAGAACATAAACGACGCTGCGAAGGTCTTTTCGTTATCAAAATTTGAATTGCTACCAACCAAAATGTTTATTTCATGCTTTGTGACTTTAGATATTTATCCTACTTCGAAAACGGGAATGATTTCAATTAGATTACATTTTTTTGGCATATATTAATCTAATAGCCTAATAATTCTATCAAATCTATATATATATATATATATATATATATATATATATATATATATATATATATATATATATATATATATATATATATATATATATATATATATATATTTTATCTGTGAAGATAGTGTTGCTTAATATTCTATCTTAAAATTACATTAGAAATCTAAATTAAAAAATTTAATTTTCTAAATTACATATAAAACAATAATAATACTTTAATGAATAATTAGTATTTAATAAATAATTAATATTTTGATTTTCTTTGTGGTTAGACATATTATAGTAATAGCAACACTAAATAATATTACATTATTAATTCTTAAAGTTTTTAAAATATTGTAATATTTATAATAATAACAGCTAAAATTAAACAAATAATATTTAATTATAATACTTATTAAACTTTTTAAATATGTTTAGAATTAACATCAACAAATATTGTAAGGTACTCTGTTGCCATTTTTGAATTTTCAAAATCATTTTTGTAAATTTGTGGGTAGGCACTGTCTGTAACAAGTATATAACGCTTTTGAGATGTCTAACACCTTAGTCTCTCCCGTGACCATGATTGCTGTAAAGCATTCGAAACGTCGGGAACCAAAAATCAAAATAAATCCGCGAAATAATCCGAAAAGATAGTTTTATTTAAAATGTCAAATATTCGCGTAAATCTAAGAAAGTATTATATTTTGGTCTCTTAAACTCCACTTCAATTTTATATAAGCCACAAATTAGATTTTTCTAAATGTCAATAAATTTTGAATACATGAACTACGCGATCTTATTTGCTATGGAAATTTCTGCGAGGTGATTGATTATCTGTTAGTTCAAAACCCAATAGAGTTATCTGGCCATTCTGTTAAACAATATACTGTGCCAAACTGAAGTTAGTTAATTTATGGGTAAGGCTCATAAGGAGAAATCGTAAAACCATCATCAAGGTTCTCATATCTCTTTCACGAATTAGGATTGTCGCCCACTGGATCAGATTGAGGGAAAAGAGTGTGTGACTTGTATTATTTTAAGTAAGATATTCTGGTACTAAAAATTTCTCGACAGAAATCCCAATAAATATACTTATTTCGAACCGGGACTCGAACCCGGGATCGATGCTTTGTCGTGGAACGATCAATACTATCCTTACTGATACCAATACTCCTGATAAAAGAGATGGGTAAAGGATAATTTTATTTGGGATCCTGGACTATATATACTGAATTTTAACTAAACTAGATAAATAGTTAGTAGCTTAATCATGTTAACCGTTTACTGACTGACCGATGGTCGTTTCTGATAATGGTTGATTGGTTGAATTCAAACTGCTTATTTCAAATGTAAACGCAATAAGCACAACCAATTTGGAATGTTTCCAAACCTCACTAACGGATAAAATAGAAGGGATAATGATGTTTGATTAGGTATATGTATGTATTATATATATTATGTACATTCTACATACATATATGTATGTTAAGAAAATCAGTTATGTTTATATGTTTATAATTAGGTACTAACTAGTTTTATTATTTAACATTACGTTCATTTTAAGTTGAACTATATTTTTTCTTCAAAAGTTCTCTGAGGCCATCCTACTAGATTACTTTCTCATGCTGAAGCAAATGGACAGATTTGGATTAGTACACAAATATACTTCGACCTGAAGTAGTAACACATAGGCTATAAATAAATAAATACGTTGGGACATTAACACACAGCACCATCTAGTTTCATGGTAAGCTACGAGGCTTGTGTTATGGATACCAGATAGTTTATAAACTACACATATACATACGATATACATATTATAAATACGAGTATAAACGCCCATAACTGGTGTATTAACATTCGTGCTCTTAACACAAATGAATGCCCCCAGCGGGACTCGAACCCGCAACCGCTGGCACAGCAAGTAGGGTCACTACAATTAATACTGTTACAACTGTTAGGTGTTTAGAATATAAATTTAAAAAAACATTTACTAAAAAACAACACGCCCTAATTATACAGTAGACAGCTTTTTAAATTTTTTATAATATGGTAAGCTTCTACACAAAAGAAATACTTATAACTTTTTTTTATAAGTTTATAATAAATCCGATTACAATATAAATACCCTAAAACAGCTTTCTCAAGGTTCAAGATATGTATGTTTATACTAAAAATTTGTTAAAATATATTAATGATGAAATAGGAAAATATAGCACTGGTAGCACAGTGGTAATGTCCTCGATTAGAAACAAAGCGAAGCGGATTCAAACCCCTGCTCTTGCAACCCTAAGAGTTTCATATGTGAACCGTTTTTTCTAAGGGATAAATATTTTTTCTGAGGGATAAAGTCTAAGTTTCGTATTTGGCAAGCATGGTGGACTATGACATGATCCTTCTCGACGACTCTCGCTCTTATAGCCCGCCTGTTTTTAACAGCTATTTTATCATTCCCTTGATAAAATGGATAAATTATTATATATATATATATATATATATATATATATATATATATATATATATATATATATATATATACATATATATATATAAATATTTATTACATATAATAAAAGTGTACATGGAAAATATTTGAGAAAAACTATTATTGGCGACTAACAAAGATTTTTTTGAATTTTTGTCTGTATGTCAATCGCAATATAAATATTTTTTTTAATGTTAATTTATAGAATCACCTAGGGACGAATCCGAGCGAAGCGAGGATGAGTTGCTAGTATTATAATAAAGGTCCTTCTAAAAGTGAAAACACAACAACATTTGTAGCAAAAAAATAGACAAAAATTTTACGAAATCAACTAAAATATTTTAATTTTCGGTAAGGCTATGAGAATTAGTACATCAGAAAGCTTAGTAATTATAATTTCAAACTTAAATTTTGAAATCTATACAAATAAATAAAATTGAAGTGTCTGTTTGTAATGTCAAAATAACAGCTTTATACTAAATGTATATGGAATTATATACGGTACTTATAAGAAAAACACAATTTTTAAAATTTTTGTCTATATGTGTGTTTGTTCCGGCTAATCTCCGAAACGGCTGGACCAATTTTAACGGGCCTTTCGCTTGCTTAGGCTACTTTTATTTTAGAAAAAGAATTAGGGTTTCGCTCAAAAAAATTAAAACGTACCTAGGGACGAACCCGAGCGAAGCTAGAGTAAGTCGCTAGTATTTGATAAAATCAGTTTTTTAAACGCAACTTTGTTCAAATTTTGTATATAAAAGCTCCGTTGAGCCCCAATGGAAGACATCAAAAGCGATGTAATTAAATTTTCATAAAGAATATTCACGTAATAAATTTTTACGACGTCAACAAACAGTACAAAAGGTTTGAAAGGTTAAAAGTCAAACTCATACATAAATATTCTCGTGGAAAGTTTTAAATTTAGTATGTGTAAATATATTTGTTTTCAAGGTATGTATGTACATACATATATATGTATATTCTACATATATGTGTCGCAAATTACGTATGATAAGACCCTATTACATATAATATGTAGGTAAACTTATAAAAAAAGTTAGCGTATTTCAGATTATTGGTTTAAAAAAGGTTAATGATATGCTTTTGATCTTAAGCTACATACATATGTATGGTAATAATATGGTAATAAGAATTTGTTAAAACAAATCAAATGAAAGTTTTTCTAGTAGCTAGCCAGCGTACATAATATACCACACTGCACTATTCTCAGATAATTTCAATGTATTATAGATTTCGATGTATATCGTAGTGGAGATAATTGGAGGTGACAAATTGTAGAACTTTTATTTCAATAAAGTATTTTATAATAGAATTAAGATATAATTACGTAGTCAGTTTTAAGTCAAAGTAAGCATACCTAAATATAGAAAAGCTAGTACCAAACACTAAAACACAACAGAATCTTGTCTATCTTATCGGGAAGCATAGGATCACAAACGCACTCATTCCCCCTGTCTCGATGGCTTGCTAACCGGGATAGTCCACAGCAACCAAAGATTTGATTTCACGGTTCACTGTGCTATTAGAGATTTTTTTTTATTATTAGATAGGCTTGCGCTTGACGACAATCAACTCTGGGAAGCACTGATGAGGTCTAGGTTGGAGCGCGCTTGTCCAGAAGATGCCTTGAATAAGCATCTCGTGCCTTGAAGGTACTTATAGGTGACAGGAAACACGGATGCTGGAAAAGTGTTTCACACCTTAGCGGTTCGTTTTAGAAAAAATATTAGGATCAAATTGCACGGTAAGCTTCCTTAGGCCCACCGAGATGGGTAGTCTTCCAAGTGAGCCAAAACCACGACGAGATGAACCCACATTCGGAGGGGGTTGTTAAAACCTACCACATACATAGATACAATATATTTATTTGTACGACACCAAAATGGTAAGAACAATCAATTAAATATATTATGTCAATCTATTTATACCTGTTTATCTCAGATGAGATGAAAATGGTAAATCAATTTGAACGTAACTGTCAATCTATACTAATATAATAAAGCTTTCGAGATTGACTAAAGAGTATGTTTGTTTTTTGTTTGAACGCGCTAATCTCTGGAACTACCAGTCAAATAAAATCTTTTCAATTTGAGAGCTACGACGCTACGACTTTCAAGATCAAGTATACATATTTATGTACGTAAGAAAACGCACCCGATTCGTGGGATAGAGCTACAAGCAAAAGCTGAAATATTAAACTATTTTAAAACAATGTTAAAACAAATAAGATTGTATTGAGTTTAAATACTTTAAAATTTCTATTGACATTTATGTTAATAATTTTTTCATTTATTGGTGGTCTTCTCGCTTGAAACTAAAAATACATATACTAATATTATAAATGTGAAAGTGTGTTTGTTTGTTTGTCCTTCTTTCACGTTAAAACAGAGTGAGGGATTGGCGTGGTTTTCTGTGTGGAGATAGTTGTAGGGCTGGAGAGTGACATAGGCTACTTTTTACCGCGGGAGATTATCTCATTTTCACAGGAAAACACATTATAATACAACCCAAAGTTTATTATGATCAGAATTACTTGAAACTTGGTATTAATGCTCATAAATATAATTAAATAAATACTTGTTTTAGCATTTTTGAAATTCATCCCATATGGGGGTAAAATAGCAATAGTAAAATAGCGGAGCCGCGGGCTCTGCTAGTAACTAACATTTGTTAGCTGCCAACGGCATATCTTGATCATGTCAACAAAACGACTGACGTTCATATTTCATACGTATTAATGTAGACACTCTTTTTGATAAACTTTATTACTCCAATTAATATTTTATAATACAAAACCTTGACCTTGTGACCAAATGCGTATTAAAATCTAATATATCATAGTGAGCAAACTCGAACGTTTGGTCTTTTCATTTTATAAAGGTCACATCGTCATCAAATATGCCTTAGTAAATGTATAATGGTCATTGTTATTGCTTTCTTAGGCCCCTTTGTAGGCATAGTAACTCCACAAGTTTTGTTGACAGTAAGGGAATAGGTAATTCCGCCTTTTGTCGCTTTCGCTTAGTATTGGTTACTTACAAAGCTTAATGCACACCTAAATTACTTTAGTGAAATACTAGCGACTTACCCTCGCTTCGCTCGGGTTCGTCTCTAGCTTTGATATAGTAAAATGAATATAGTATGTTATCCTTAAGAGATAGACATATGCCATCGCGGATGCTTTTTGTAGACCTTTTTAAGGTGTACAATACTGTAGTACATTATTTTGATCTATCTCGTAGTGTTTAGCCAGCGTTTGTAATGTAAGCGCAAAAACATGTGTTTATTTACGACATTACATTTGAAATCTCTTTCAAGTGTTTCTCTACTATATTATGCATGTATTATACATATGAACCTTCCTCTTGAATCACACTATCTATTAAAAAAAACCGCATCAAAATCCGTTGCGTAGTTTTAAAGATCTAAGCATACATAGGGACAGACAGGAAGATTTATAAGCATATTATAGTGAAGAAAAGCCGAGAAATTCAAAGATTTGTTTTCATACTAACCGTAAAAACGTACCTAGGAACGAACCCGATCGAAGCGAGGGTGAGTCGCTGTCGCGTGAGTCTACCATATATTCAAATTATATAAATATTCAATCATAAGTCAAATTAAAGTCTCTATAATTTATGTAAGATAATAAAACCCAAAATCATTTTCGCTCTTTTCTTATATAATACTAGCGACTCACTCTCGCTTCGCTCGGGTTCGTCCCTAGGTTGCTTCCCAAAACAAAATTAATTTATTAACTTGGTTTTAATTTTTTTCGTGGGACCCTAATTTTTTTAAATAAAAGTAGCCTAAGTTACTCCATATTACATCAGCTATCTGCTAGTGAAAGTCCTGTCAAAATCGGTCCAGCCTCTTCAGAGATTAGTCGGAACAAACAGACAGACAGACAAAAATTGTAAAAAAATGTTGTTTTGGTATATGTACCGTGTATACATCCATATGCATTTAGTAAAAAGCGGTTATTTTAATATTACAAACAGACATTCCAATTCTATTTAACTGTATAGATATTTTTTGTATCCTTCTCTATGGGTTGCCTGTAATAAATCGCTTACAGTGTAAGGCCACCTTTGCACATTTCTTTAATTGTATTACTTTTTTGTGTAGTACCATTTTACTGTGCAATAAAGTGTTTAAAATAATAAAATAAAACTCAAATAATGATTCAAAAAATAATGTTGTTTGTTGGACTGTTTGTAATTATCTACAGAATTTAATTTTGATTTATCCCGACAAAAGGAAAGCTCGCCTTTATTACACCCACACAATGAATGTAGCTGAAAGCAAATCATATCTACATATGTACGTATATTTACTCTAAATATTCTCTTTAGTAATAAAAGGAATGGCTTATAATGTAAAAAATACTGAGCGCCTAAAGGAAACAAGTGCGTTCAAAAAATGTGCTATTTGATTATGTGAACACACAGGGCCCCTGTGTGGGGGCCCTAAGCAATTAAGAAGTGGAGGCCCCTAATCATATTGAATCCCCAATCATATATAAAGAAAATAAAGTATTTCTTTGGCTTTCCTTCTTTTGTTTGCAAAATTCACATAAAAAAGAATATTTTATCCATACAAATTTCTGTTGCGCCTCTCTCGTGCGGGGGTTTTCTTAAATCCGGCTCTGAGATTATATAAATATTCAGACATTTCTTTAACGAACAACGAAAATTCAAATTTCGTGCCCAAAAGTACTGTTTATTAACCAATTTCAAGGAGAAGAGGATACTCGAGTCCTAAATATGTTTCTTACGTTATGTTTGCTTATCTTTTATAATGAATTGCTTTTTTTTCTTCTTACTAACTAATACTACTAGTAGTAATTATTATTTGTTACTATTATAACCATTTTATACTTATTATGTAGATTACATGAGTCGTTTGTAGAATTACTCACTTCTTGCAAGGAAGTTCTTAAAAATGTTTTCTTCCAGATAAAGAAATGTTAATTTAAAAACGCAGTCGTTTAGCTTGGCAACTTAGCGTAAAAGCTTCATACTGCACATGAGCTTGTTAGTGATGACTAGGGTTTGGGAAGTTTCGTCATTCTCAAAGTCCCGGGATGTCCCGGGACTTAAAGACTTCTCCGAATAAAATTGGAACCGAGTTAAATTTTAGTGAGATGTATCAATAAAAAAGCAATTTTGATAAAAATCAGCAATTATCAAACATAAAATCAGATTATAACATCTATAACGTTAACTACAGTCTAAACAATTCGTATATTTAATTCATATAATCACAGATTCAGTTTTTGGCTGTAAAATCTTATATTAATTATAAAACAAACTTAAAAATATCTAAAGCTCTACAAATCCTTTTTTAATATTGCTCCTGGTTTTTCATTATTTTATAATTTCAGATACATTTTCTTGGTCTTTTTTTATTGTCTGTTCTAATTGACTTTAAAACGACTCGTCAAATTTATATGTACAGTAGAGCTACTGGTACCTACTAGGTTCAACGTCCACTAATTCTGGCGTTCAGATGCGGGGGATATTTTCAAAAAGTCTGCAATAAAGTTTTTCCGCAAAAGCAATAAGTGCAGTTTTACATAAATTCGAAGTAAAAAAGTGTCTCGAGTCTCGACACAAAAGTCTCGGAACCCGAGAGTACTAAATTTGCAAAAAGTCCCGGGACTTCAACACGAGACGTCCCGTGATCCAAACCCTAGTGATGATAAACATAAATTATAGTAAATTCTTTAGTAGTTTAATAAAAATTGTAATTTCAATTTTAATTCAAGCAGTGATTAAAAGTTCCATCCGATATTCTACGAAACTCTATTTAGTCAATAGCCAATATCTACATACGTATAAATAGGCAACAATAACACAACGGTTCAGTACCTTTTTCCCCTCTGTTAGTCAACTATTATTCATTTTGTTTTGTTTAGTAGTGATTGACGAGCTTAAAGTGTAATATTTTTTTTTTTAATATACACAGGTAAATTCTAATTATCTATGTTTTTTTAAAATTTTCCATAATGATATTATGATCATTATTGAAGAAAACTTGAACAGAATTTTCCTGTCTATAATAAAAAAAAAATATTACACTTTAAGCTCGCCAAAGAGCTCCTTTGTTCTGAAAAAGGATGTTAACTGTGTACCCCGGAAGGGATGGAGGCTTTCGTGTAAGGATTATGGATTTACAAAAGTTATAAGATTTTTTTTGTTTTCAATGTATAATTTATAGATTTTGAATTGAAATATCCATTAATACTTGAGTTTTCTATTTGAATTATTAATATTAGTGTTCGCGCGTTGGTTGAAATTCGATTATTCGAATCAATTAACAGTTGACATACTTTTTCAGAACACAGAAGCTTAATTCCAAATATGTACCATGAATATTGATTGTGATATTTTCAAGATCATGACATCTTCTCCTTGTACATTCATTATAGTCGTTATGATGAATGACGTTTGGCTCAGTTTGTAGCGACCCTACTTGCTGTGCCAGCGGTCGCGGGTTCGAGTCCCGCTGGGAGCATTCATTTGTGTGATAAGCACGAATGTTTGTACTCCAGTCATGGGTGTTTATATTTATAATATGTATGTATTTAAAGTTATATACATATATGTGTAGTGTATCAACTATCTGGTATCCATAACACAAGCCTCGTAGCTTAACATGGAACTAGATGGTGCTATGTATTTAATGTCCCAACATATTTATTTATTTATTTAACTACAGTCAATCAAAAAATGTTATTTAGATCAATAACTAACAAAATAACAAGGAAGTCTAAATAAAAAAATGAATGCAACCGATCCATGCATTAAAAAGTAACAATGCCAACGCACGTACGGTCAACCATCAACCAATCAATAAAACTATGGAACCGTGAGTAGACCATTACTATTGTATGTATACGTACCGTTATACAAGCAACATCCCTATGTTATTGGAAAATATGAATATTCGGAAATAGTTTACGAATTCGCATTCAGAGGCTAAAATTGTTTAGAAATTCATTCAAATTTTATGATTACGTTGGTATTATTGGGTAAAAGGAATTCGAATTACTTTTAGGAGATGAGCTGGTGAACATTTTAGGGTAGGTTCTTGAGCCACTACAGAAAATTTTGTAATTGTCCTTGAAGGCCCCCTAAATAAGATAATTGAGGTATGGCAAACGGGTGGTGGCACCCTATCAACCCTTGAATTTTTTTAAGGGAAATTTGCCAGACCAATCAGTCGGGTCTACATGTTAACCCGACTGTTGCAAAATGGTTTTTTAAACAAATGATAAAATGTTCTTAAGGCAGTTTGGGATTTTTTAAGAGTAATGTAGGTACTAAAAGACAAATAATCCCAAAAAGCCAGATTAATATGATAGACTTTTTTACCTGCTAGATGATCGAGAAAGTTCGGGAGACCAGCACTATGCATAGCTTGAAGTGCGAGAAAGAGCATATATCGGCTGTACCTCTCGCTCAAAGTTACTGCGATGCGATTGGTTGAGTGGAGTGATTGGTGAGACCACGTGACCTACAGTGCCCACGCGGGCTCTCAGTACAAATTTCGGAGCTAACTAAAAATCTCAGTCATATAATATAACACGTTTTTGTGAGCCACATGTTATTATTTTGCTTATTTTAATTGTTTATTATATACAATAAGTGACGATAAATTGGTTTGTGTTATTAGCTTGAAAGACACGGAAAAAGTGATTATTTTTAATGGAAAATTTTTCAAGAAATGTGAAGAAGTATTGACTATTCGACAAAAAAAATATGTTACTGTTTTTTTTTTATTATTTGTAATATTAAGGATATAAAAATTTTAAAAACGTTAAAAAAAATTATAAAGAAATTTTCTTTAAAAAAAAATCAAGGGTTGTTAGGGTGCCGGTACCCATCAACCATACCTCGACTATCTTATTTTGGGGTCCTTGAAAGACAATTACAAAATTTTCTGTAGTGCCTCAAAAACCTACTCTAAAACGTTCACCAGCTCTCGAACTATGCGGTTACTTATTTAATACTTCAGACATTGTTATTATTTAGTAAACTTTCATTCATTCATATTATCTATAACTAGCGACTCGACCTCACTCCGCTTGTATTCGAAGTACGTAGTTTTTTTTAACGTTGGGAAATGCATTTACGCATACCACCTGCATATATGCAAATAGTTATGTGGAATTCACTGACCAGAAAAGCCAATATTAACCACTAAAATCCAACGTAACCTGTCACGCCTCAATAAGGCTTCGCAGGATCACTTATGCACTTATCGACGTCCTGACGGCTGACCTGCCGTGACAGACCATAGCAATTTGCCAAACCAATGGAGTCGCTTCCACGGTCCGCTCTGCTAACAGAAGCAACCCAAAGTAAGGTACACCGCGTACTAAAATGGGTCACCTCCCAGTGCAGTGAGCCCTCACCACAAAAAAATGGTCACAAAAGGGGTTACAATTACAAGCCTAGTGTACCTACCTGTTTACAATATATCCCATGAAATACCAGAATATCTAGATGATGATGATCCTATACTGAGGTTAATAAAATACACTCGATTTTGCGCTTTTATAAGACTACTACGAGCAGAGGACAATGTAGGCAAACGGTACGTCAATTGGTCTGAATATTTAAAAAAATAGGATCACGACAGCAGCTTAGGAGGCTATGCAAGCTAAGAACGATCTAAGTGACCCCATGTGTACATAGAAAAAATCAGTCAAACACGCACACCTGAATCTATACTAATATTATCTATACTAATATTATAAAGCTGAAGAGTTTGTTTTTTTTGTTTGTTTGTTTGGTTGAACGCGCTAATCTCAGGAACTACTAATCCGATTTGAAAAATTCTTTTTGCATTAGATAGCCCGTTAATTGAGGAAGGCTATAGGCTATACTCGTATATTATCCCGGAAAAATGTACGTTTCTCGTGAGATACATTTGTTTTTGTCTAGGGACGAACCCGAAGCGATGCGACGGTGAGTCGCTAGTTTAAAGTTTTATTTGTATATAAAAAGGTTTAAAGTTGAAGTAGACCACGTAAAAGCAATGTTACGTAAAGATAAATTTTAGTACTTCGACTAAATATGTCTACCAATATCAATTTAAAGTTAAACAATACTATTTGCGAACCTCCTCCGTTCTCAAGTCTCCAATTCAACATTAAAAATACATACATTAAAATATTCTTTTCTTAATCACTGAATCGTAAATTTAATATAAAATTTACAGCTAAGAGCAGAAGTACTAGTATTTTTTCTTGGTGTTTCCATATCGGTTGATGACAATGTTAACTTTTTGGTTGGTTTTAGCATAAGTTATGTAAAATATCAAATTTTTTATACGTAAAAAATTATGCTTTAATATTCTTAGCTCATAAAAGATTTTTCTTAGTTCTTTTATTTTAAACAATATTTTTTTTTCAGTAGCTGCCGGGGCACAACTGACTTTTCGTTTACATTTTCAAATAGTTTTGTAACGTCTTGAGATCTTAGATCATAAATTAAGCCTTTTATCTCAAAACTTTACTCTTACGACTACTTTAGCTTTAAGATTGATTTATAACAGTTTTAGCAAAATGAATGCGCTATTTATGCGGTATATCTTCCTTTTTTAATTATAGTTTTTTAAGTATATTTTATGCAGTGGTGGCCCGCTCGCTTGGGAAACCGAGTGAAGCGGGTTCAAATCCCGGATCTCGCACCTCTGATATTTTCATGTGCAAACCATTTCCAACATGATTACCACTTGTCTTAACGGTGAAGGAAAACATCGTGAGGAAACCTACATGTCTGAGAAAACCTAGCAAGTTTTCAAAAGACATGTGAAGTCCGACAACCCGCCCTTGGCCAGCGTGGTGGACTATGGCCTGATTCCCCTCGTATTGAATGGAGGCCCACCCCCAGCAATAGGACGTTAAAAAGGGCTGAATACAAGTATATTAATAACTAAATAACCGCGAATTTTGTAGAAGGCTCGATCACGTGAACGAATATTTTTGATTTCTAAAAAAAATCCAATTAAAGATTGTTTTTTCAGCATAACTAAATAAACACGTCATTGTATAAAAAAATCTAATATTAATTAATTGTTCTGTGTGATTGGCTATAGTCGCGACGGCGCGACGTAGGATAAGCTACGATGGATATTCGTAGCACGAACAAGGTCGTGTAGTAGCCTTGGCATTGTAGGCGTTCCGTAGCGCCGTAGCCTTAGAGTAATGTCCTCGTGTACGCACGTGACGTGGGCGATGAAGAGTAGTGTGAACTAAGTTATGGAGCACTGAATAAATATTGATAATTTATATGTACATACATACATACATATGTATATCATCCCATTAGATATCCCATTAATATTATAAAAATGCGAATGTTTGGATGGATGGATGTTTGTTACTCAATCACTCCGGAACGGCTGAACGTATCTGGATGAAATTTGGCAAAGAGATAGATTATAGTCGGGAATAGCACACAGGTTATTTATTATCACGGAAAAATGTGCGGTTCTCGTGGGATAGATTTGTTTTTGTTTTTCACTAGGGACGAACCCGAGCGAAGCGGTTAGTGTTTTGATGTCATTTAAAATAGACCTGATAAATAGTAATTGCCAAATAGTGTAAATAATATTATAAGTAGGTACAATAGCGATCGAGTGAAACAAGGGTGAACCGCCTGTATTGAATAAATATATTTTAGTTAGCCATTGCACGTACATAGCTGGCTTGTCCTAACGCGTTATTATATCAAAAAGTCGTAGCTTTTAGACTATTTTATGATATAATTTATATTCACTTCAAACTTCATCCAAATCCGTGAAGCCACATTACTTATTATAGTTATATTACAATATGAAAAACTAACAAACAGACGTATTAACATTTATAATGTGAATATAATAACTTTATGTACCTACACTAGGACCATACTAAAACGTTCGCTGACGCAGTAGCTATATTATCGGGCGTTGAATAAACCCGGGGAAATGCCTCGTTAGGCTTTCGCTAGCGACATGGACGGTTAAAGGCAAACCATTTAATAACGCTGATTGCGAGGAAAACCTTGTAGGGTATATAAACGCGATTATATTTGTATTGATGCATATATACTTTTAAATAGAGAGGTATATCGCCTTTTAGTAATCAAAATTCTTTTAAAACTAATTTTTCTATCCATCCTTAACGGTCAAATTTATGTATGTATAGTATATTTATTAAAGAAATTATGAAATTATAATAAATATTGCGTAATATACACAAAAAATATATACTTGAATTAAGTAAATTCTTTTTCTTTAAGTCGATCAAAAATAATAAACTTTTTAATACTATTATTAGTCGAATGATAACCGTTAGTACCTAGGCGACCGAATTTTAATTTGGCTTAAAAACAAAAAAATAAAAAATAAAAACTTGAATAAATACAAAAAAAAAACAAAAGTAAAAACTTTGTATCCGACTGGGATTCCAACCTGGACACCTGTGATTGTCAATCTTGCGGCTCGGCCGCTTGACCACAATGCTTATGCCAGAGCGTGCGAAATTATCGACTATATTTTTCGCGGAATAATGCGAAAGAAAATTGCATAAAAACTCGAAAACACCCGTTTTCCCAGACATAAGACTAATCTAGATCGATTTTTCGCCCCTGAAAATCCGCACATACCAAATTTCAGCGAAAACGTTAGAGCCGTTTCCGAGATCACCGGTATAAATAAATAAATAAAGATACAAGAATTGCTCGTTTTATGATAACCGTTATAAGCTATCGATATTAGACTTTGGCATAAATAAATAAATTCCTTACGTCATACTTGATCTAGCTCTCTTGCTAAGTGCCAAAATCGCTTTCTATTTACAATATTGCACAATACTGCATATAGAAATGACATTTTAATATATTTTTATCTATTCTATCAACGATAGCGATGGCAGTATACTAAGTTAAAGGTTAAAGCATTTCAGAGTATTTCACCAACAAAATCCTCTACAGTATGTGTCAATAAATGTAAATAAATATAAATATGTTGGAACATTAACACCCAGCACCATCTGGTACCATGGTAAGCTACGAGACTTGTGTTATGGATACCAGATAGGTGATACACTACATATATACAAACTTTAAATACATACATATTATAAACACGCATGACTGGAGTTCAAACGTTTGTGCTTGTCCCACAAATGAATGCACCCAGCGGGACTCGAACTCGCGACCGCTGGCACAGCAAGTACAACAAACACTACTACACCAAGCACTACAAACTGAGCTAAACGAAACGAACAACTAAGCAAACTAAGATAAAGGAAGACAACATTTTAAGTTTCCAAACAATGGCTATCAAAGTTATCCTTTGAATAATGAACATTGTATCTAGTAAAGTCGCGTTAAAAGATTACTTGTGGACTTTGATACTTTGTCGATTGGCCCGTCCTCATTAATGCGGCAAGCTGGCGGAAAGTTCACCGTGCCGTTTTGATTTGCACGCAAGCGGTACATCATTAATTCTATGAAATTTTCAACTTAAATATAGCTTCAAGGTTGGTCTCTTGTGAAATAGGTATTGTGATGTGAATAAATCAAACGTCATAAATCAAACTTGTGGTCTTCTTATCCAGATCCCCTCATAATCTTGCGGACAGATGTTGACGACAGCGGTAATTCTCATTGAGATTAGCCTGATAAATAGAAGTATAGCAGTCTTACGGCAGTCCTTTTCAAGAATAAAGCATTGTTTCCGCACTGCTGGTAGAGCTTTTTAACAAACAATAACTATATTTCAAAAATATCAATATTGAATATTGAAGATTTTGAATGTGAATATGAGCAAGCAAAGTCCCAGAGTGCATTCGACTACCACTGAGATTTTTCTGACAGAAAAACTTTAAGTTATTCTTATAACTTAAACGAACAGGTGATAAATTAAGTTCTGTGTCATTCTTTTACAACATTTTTTAATGCCTTATCCTACTAAATTATAAATGCGAAAGTTTGTGAGCATGTATGGATGTCTGGATGTTTGTTACTCTTTCAAGCAAAAAGTACGGAATGGATTTTAATGAAACTTTACAATAATATAGTTCATACATCAGAATATCACATAGGCTACTCTTTATTCCGGAAAAATGTACGGTTCCCGTGTGATAGATTCGTTTTTGTTTTTAGTATATAAAGAGGTCGAATGGGTTTTTATTATTAAAATATAAGCTATTGGTAATTGTACTGTAAATCACTTCTCAGCAACAACCCGAAATTGCAAAGCTGGGAGTGTAGTAACCGCGTACCTCGGAGATCACGTAAAGACCATTCCTGCGCCTGATTTCTTACCGCGAGTGTCAAGCAATTGTTCCATTAGACTTTGAGAGTGAAATAAATAAGAGAATGCACTTGTGTTTGCACACACTTGTGTACTTTATAATATCTCCCGCACTGTTGGTTCCCTGTTGAAAAACTCCAATAGGATCCCATCAAACGCGACAAAACCATATAGAAACCAATAAATATTTATTGGTTTCTATGTGGCTTTTGCCGCTTTTGATGGGCTATGGTCTTAGAGAAATTGGCTGCCATGAACGAAATCAATCAGAAAGACATTATATATTTTAATTACTTTAAATCTCAAGCCGTATTTTCAATGATATATAGTACTTTAAAACAAGCATAGGGCAAGTTATATTAAATTAAATTAATTAATTCTAAAGACCGACATTCTTTGTTGATTTAGGTTTGAGGCGTCGTAAATGTTATAGACTGATTTAGCTAACCGGGGGCACATCGTCGCCCCACCCAGAAAGTCGAGGTCGCGTAAATCTGAGGATCTCTTGAAATTGAGTTTCTTATTTTTCTATTCTACACTTCTATTCTACAATCTATATAATATATGTACAATAAACATACAATTAATATAAACTATGTATGTATATATTTAAAGAGATATATATGTATACATATAGGTAACAAAATATATACGTAGATACGTTTATAAAAAGTAAAGTCTATGTGTTAATCCAGAATATATGCTATGCCACTTTGATTTTCACTCGAAATCTTTGAATCGCTACGGCGAGAAAAAGTAATAAGCTCACACAATCTCGAAGCTAGTAGCTCGAAGTAATAAGCTCACAGAATCACGAGCCTTCGCATTTGTTATATATACGTATATGTACGTTTAATATACAGCTAAATTTCCTAAAAAATCTATGCAGATTATTATATATGGGGCATATCAAAACATATCTTTATTTTCTCAGAATACAAGCTATCTTAAATATAGTTCAGTTTGAGTAATAATTATGCCAATTTAAATCAACTTTACAGAGCAATTTCGGAATATCTAATATATTTAAACAAGCGATTCTTGTACATTTGTTTATTTATACCGGTGATCTCGGTAACGGCTCTACGATTTCGCTGAATTTGGTATGTGAGGGTTTTCGGGGGCGAAAAATCGATCAAGAATTATTCTTGTCTGGGAAAACGCGAGTTTTCGAGTTTTCATGCGGTCTTTCATATTATTCCACGCAAAATATGGTCGCTAATTTCTTGCGCTCGGGCATAAGCATCGTAGTTAAGTGGCCAAGGCGCATGATTCACAATCACAGGTGTCCGGGTTCGAATTCTGGTCACATACAAAATTTTTACTTTTGTTTTTTTGTGTATTTATTCAAGTTTTAAGAACTCCAAGCGAAGCTCGGACGCCCAGGTACTTTTATTATAAAAATATTATATATATATATATATATATATATATATATATATATATATATATATATATATATATATATAAGTACATATCCAACCTCTATTATTTTATATTGCCCTATCCTTTATTATATATTCAACCCTTTAACGTCCCACTGCTAATCATGGGTCTCCCTTCAATACGAGAGGGATCAGGCTATAGTCGACTACGCTGGCCAAGGGCGAATTGGCGGACTTCACATGTCTTTCGAAAACTTGCTAGGTTCTCTCAGACGAGCAGGTTTCCTTACGATGTTTTCCTTCACCGTAGGCAACCGCATCCCTTGGTTTCCAAAACAACCATGTTACCACTGGGCTACCATCGTCTCAATGAGAATGAGGTATGAGATATAGGTATATGAAATAAAAATATTTGATAGGTAAGAAAGACGACGTAGTCCCTTCATTAAGTCACTAGAAACTTGAGTTGAAAGCAAATTGTTTTACATTTTCAAATAAAAACTTTCTCGACTTTCACCAACGGGGTGGAAAAGAGGGTTATAATTTCACTTTTGATACCACTGAAATGGCAAAGCGGGTAATTACAAGAAACAAAGAAAACTTCATTTCTATGTTTGTAGTAAAAAGGGGTATAATATTACTGGCACAGCGGCAACTTATTATTATTGTACTGGCTTTCTTTCAGACAGTAGTGGGTTAAATGTTCACGTAAGGCTACTGTTTATAAATTAACAAAAAATATCTCTGCACAGGCGTAAACGTTTGGCTTAGTTTATAGTGACCCTACTTGCTGTGCCAACGGTCGCGAGTTCGAGTCCCGCTGGCGGCATTCATTTATATAATGAGCACGAATATTTGTACTCCATTCATGGGTGTTTATAATATGTATGTATTTAAAGTTATATATGTGTAGTGTATCAACTATCTGGGATCCATAAAACAAGCCTCATAGCTTACCATGGAACTAGATGATGCTGTGTTAACGTCCCAACAAATTCATTTATATTTAATCTCTTTTTATTTTTATGAATTTGTATATATTTAATAGCAATTTACCCGGGTTTCACATGCACCCGGTGCTAGGAATTGTTTTAATTATATTGTGTACAGGTAGCGTCACCTTTTACAAAATTTTATAACTAACATTAGCCTAAGTTTTGCTTCAGGACAATATGTGTTCTACTAAATACATCTAAATCCAAAAGCGGTTACAAGCGTACAAACTTTCGTATTTTTAACAGTGTGATAGTATTTCACATCTATACATATTATAAAATTCTAACTAAACCGAATCTGTACATTAAATATTTTTTGGAAAATCTTATTGAAATAGACATTATTATCGATGCAGAGGCCGAATCTATAGTTTTTAGAATTTTTGTCTGTCTGTCTGTCTGTTTGTCTGTGAACGCATCACTAAAAACCACTAGACAAATTTTGATGAAATTTCGTATGATGATAGCTGGTTACCCGGATCAACATATAGGATACTTTCTACTGCGGGAAAATATCTCATCTCTGAGAAATCTATCCCTATCAAATACTCTCTGTATTTGATTTATAATTTATGATAATTTATTGTATTGGAGTAAAATTTTGTATTTACAATTTATAATAATTAAGTGTATTGGAATAAAATTGTTAGTAGAATTATGAAAATCTATACTAATATAATAAAGCTGAAGAGTTTGTTTGTTTGTTTGTTTGTTTGGTTGAACGCGCTAATCTCAGGAACTACTAATCCGATTTGAAAAATTCCTTTTGCATTGAATAGCCCGTTAACTGAGGAAGGCTATAGACTATATATCATCCCAAAAAAAATTACGGTTCCCGTGGGATAGGTTTGTTTTTATCCAGGGACAAACCCAGAGCGAAGCGAGGGTGAGTCGCTAGTTATTAATAATTAGCAAAGATAATACATGACATACACAAAAAAAAATACAGCCAATTTGGCTCGTGTCTTCTCCTATTTGAAATCGGTCAAAAACGAAAGATTCGTAGATCGTGTTTTCTTGTCCAATCGTTCGGAACAAAAAAGTGGAACGAAAATAAAGAAGTTCGAGTAACTTACAAAGATTTAAGCCGATCACGTGTATTTAGGAAACTTTTTAGCTTTTTATCCTCAAAAGCTCTTTTGAAAATATGAAGGTCAATAATGTGAATAGGTCGCAAGTAAATAAAAAAGGAAGATGTCCGGGTGGAAATAATTGGATTATTGAATATTTTCCTATCACAATTCAAATTTATATAAAACCAAATCGCATTTGAGTTCTTGTACTAACTGTTGTATATTTAAATTTATGTTTGTATAATTAATACTAGAGACTCACCCTCACTTCACTCGGGCTCGTCCCTAGCTTGCTTCCCAATACAAACTTTCATCCCCATTTTCACCCTCTTAAGGGATGATTTCCGGGATAAAAAGTATCCCATGTCCTTCACAAAATCTCAAACTATCTTACCAAATTTCATCTAAATCGGTTCAGTAGAACCAGAGATTACCCCCTACAATATCACAGAGTCACAAACTTTACGTCTTTATAATATTAGTATACACTAGCGACATACCCTTGGTTCGCTTAGATGCATCCCGAGATACCTTACTCTAGCGTATGTGCTACTCAACGCCATAGTCTATCTATGTACGAAAATTCCTCCTTTATTCAGCCGTTTTGACGTGAAGAAATAACAAATAAACATACAGACACACATATACACATATTAACTTTCGCATTTACGATATTAGACCGATCGTCTGTATAAATTTGCATAGCTTGCGATGCCCTAGTTTTAGAATAAAACGGAAAGCAATAAAACAGTACTTAATAAAATTAATCACTTGTCGGCTTCGGTCATTTAATACTCATCAGAGCTACTAGGTAATACCTGTTACGTAGCTACTCTTTAGCTTAATTCGCATGCAGCTCTTTTCACAGTCCGAGTGTCACAGCTTCTTTGAATTTAAAAAGGGTAAAAAAAAACAAATATGACCGCACAAAACCACAGCGAAAAGCTACCCCCGAGGCGGAGTCTACAGAGAGTAAAAGGTAAGTAACACAATATTTACGACTGTACTTATATTAAACGAAGCTTACATAAAAGCTGGAAGAGCTCCAGACCTCTTATAAAATTCCCTTAAGACTACCTCGACGCTATCTGCTAATTATACATAACGAGTGATCGCCGCGTTGTTGAAAATCAACCATAATTCATTAAGTTATATATTTATTGTCTTGCGTATATTACAATATTAATCTATTCTCAATTTGACCACAGACTTTAACAATAAACAAAAGAGTATATATGCGTGTGTGTGTCAAATACATGGTAGTGTGTGTAATGTTTTTTTTTTATTGATTTAATGTATTTTTTATGCATAATTTTTTTTTAAATATGAGCGTTCTGCACTCCTTCTCTATATAAACTATAAGTGTGGGAAATTTCATACACCTCCGTCCGCGCAATTTTCGTAAAAAGGGGTAGGTACAAAGTTTTTACTTCACGTAATAATTATACATAACATATTACTAGTATACCACCACCCTTGTTTTACCCTTATTATATCTAAATGTTTACATTATGCAAATATACCCACGGAAATCCCTTCATGTAATGGATATTAAGAAAATACAACTCGCATCTGTAATATTCATTATATTTTAGTGAGTACAGTTGTAGCACAGTGGCGGCTTACTAGCTTGGAAAAATAAATGATACGGGTTCAAACTCGGGTATTGCACCTTTAAGAATTTCATGAACAAATAAATTTCTACACGATACGATAAACATGCATGTCTGAGGGAACCTAACTAGTTCTCGAAAGATGTGTGAAGATTACGAGCCTCTATATGTTCAAAGTGGAGGATAGATCTTCTCTCATTGAGGGAAGTTCCTTGCTCAGCAGAAACGTTAAAAATGGCTGAATAAATGAATCACAATTTGTATTAAATTTAGGATCTACATTTACTTCTACCGCTAATGGACTCCACTTTGAAAGTTGCACTCTTTAGTCGTATTTATTAGTAGGTATAGTTTTGAAGCTATAATGGCTTCAGCATTGTTTTTAGCTTTTAAAAGATTAACGCTGCTTTCATGTTTTTAAAATCAATAGTGTGAATGGGCAACAAATAAACTTGTATTTTTACCGATTTCAATAAAAAAGAGGTACTGAATTCGCCTGATATTTACATAAAACGCGGTATCTTTGCCATTGAATCCATTTTTTTTAGTAAATATGTTATACACCTTGAGGGTAATTGGTCCCTTATAAATTAAAAACAAGTCCACCTCTAATACCCATGTCGTAGTTGCTTCTAGATAATATCTCAATCTCATTATGACGAAAAAATAATTCTCATTAGACAAAAATTTACAATTCAATCTATACTAATATTATAAAGAGGCAGAGTTTGTTTGTTTGTTTGATTGAACGCGCTGATCTCAGGAACTACCAATCCGATTTGAAAAATTCTTTTTGCATTAGATAGTCCGTTTATTGAGGAAGGCTATAGGCTATATATTATATAATATAGTATATTCTATCTATTCCACACTAACCGTTAAAACGTACCTAGGGTCGAACCCGAGCGAAGCGAGAGTGAGCCGCTAGTAGGTAATATTTTGTTTGTGAACATTTAACGAATTATACAATTTAATTGTAAAATTTTCCATCTCTGTGAGCAATTATTGCATGTATATAAATAATTAACAACAAGCCAAGCATGTTTCTCTGATCAATTGGTCAATACCATTCCAATCGATACCGGGTTATGTCGCAGTGCTAGCAATTAATATCATTTATAAATGTAGATTACTTTGAAATTAAATAAATTTGAATGAAATAAAAATGTGTAGAGATAGTCTTGATATCTTTTCTATTGAGCCAGTCAACTTTTTACAATCTATAGCGCTAATAGAAAATTAAATAATTGCTTTTTAAAAATAAAGACTGCTTTCCTTCTGAATTACTAATTACTAGCCTAGCTAGCCTTCTGAATTACTAATTACTAGCGAATTACCTTCGCTTCGCTTTAGATTTGTCGTTAGACAAAAAAGTCTATCCCACGGGAAGCGTACATTTTTCCGGGATAAAAGTGGCCTATGTGCTATTTATCTATCTTTTTGCCAAATTTCATCCAGATCCGTTCAGCTATTCGGGCTTGAAAGAGTAACAAACATCCATCCATCCATCTTCACAAACTTTCACATTTATGATATGAGTACTATAATAGGTACCTTATCAAGAAATTATTACACAGATAAGGCCGATACACACTACACTGCCGATCACCATTTGCGGTTTTTGTTCTGATAAAGTATTATTATACAGATGAGATGCGCTTACCAACAAACTTTTTTCATTTTTATATATATAAATACTAGCAGAAACCGCGGCTTCGCTCGCGCTAAAACTACAAAAAAAATCTCTATAAAGGAGGTTTCATACAAGCTTTCATCCCCTATTTTACCCACTTATAGGATGAATTTCGAGAAATACTAAAATACGTATTTATTTCAATGTATTGAATAGCATTAATACCAAGTTTCAAGCAATTCTGATCATAAATATTTTTTTGGATTGTATAATAACGTGTTTTCCTGTGGAAATTAGATAACCTCCCGCGGTAAAAAGTAGCCTATGTCACTCTCCAGCCCTCCAATAATCTCCATACAAAAAATCACAAATCCAACACTCTGTTTCGATGTCAAATAAACACACACTTCCCATAATATTACTCGTAGTATGGATATATCAGTTTTATCTTGATACAATTTAATAACATGTTATTATACCACAAAATACATATTTATGATAACACAAAATGCTATCAAATACCCATTATTAAAATAAAATATGGAGCGTAGGAGATATCTAACTGAATAAACTCTTAACGTGGAGGCACTATCCTGCAAATTGCGATCCGATCCGCTTCACCAGCGTAATGGTTGCCCTAGATGCCGGGATTCCGCCTCGACGATATTTATAAGAGCATTCTATGTTAGAATGGAATTGAGATATCGATATGAGGTGAGAATATTTTTGTTCACTACAATTTATGTCATTAATAAATACGTAAATGAGTTTACATGTATGTAGAATAATAATGTTTACATGTACATTGTACAAGCCCAGTGGTCGACCGTAATCATTTTTGAAGTTATACTTCTTTTGGAACGTTTGGAAAAATTTTACATACACCGACAGCCAAAAAGCGACATGATGAAGTTAGCTGTATCCCTTTTACAAACAGAGAGTTGTGACATACGGGATAAAATCTTTAGCTACTTTTGTTCTGTTACGCCAAAGAAGTATAACTTCTCACTTCTCACTTTTTTATAACACTAAATCTCGTCAATAGCTATAAAAAAAAATGGTTGACAAAGATAAAAAAGATAGTAAACTGCTTTGTCCTTTATCTATCTATCTATATACCTATACATATAATAAAATGGTAACTAAGCCGAATCTGTACATTAAATATTTTTTGGAAAATCTTATTGAAATAGATTTTATTATCGATACAGAGGCCGAATCTACAGGTTTTAGAATTTTTGTCTGTCTGTCTGTCTGTCTGTCTGTTACCGCATCACGGAAAAACCACTGGACAAATTTTGATGAAATTTGGTATGATGATAGCTGGATATCCGGGTCAACATATAGGATACTTTTTACTGCAGAAAAATATCTCATCTCTGAGCTAAACATTAAAACATTACTAGGGACGAACCAGAGCGGAGCGAGGGTGAGTTGCTAGTTTATATATAAAATTATATATAAAAAATACTTTTCCCAATTTTTTTTATTGATAACACTAACAAAAGCTCGTTTATAGCTTTTAAACAAAAAAATAAGAGAAACGGTTGACAAATAGAGCAGAAAAAGGTACAAATGTACCTTTTTCTACTTTGTCTTTGTCAATTTATATATAACTAGCACAACCCGCGGCTTCGCCCGCGATCAAACGACGAAAAAAATAAACTTTTTCGCAATACATACTTTATTACTTGCAAAAATAAGTTCGTGTAAGTTTTATTATTTGTTAAAGTATATATGGAAACAAAATTAATTTTAGCGATAGTAACTCAAAATATCCAGTATTTTAAAAGATGTTAAGCGTATATTTTGTAATTAATTTTACACTTTTGGTATTTAGCAAGCTGCACTACCTGTATTTTTTGTACATTTTTCTACTCCATCTTTCCAAAGTTAGAGGAAGAGAGTACAATGATACAATCGCATACAATGTTTACGACTTCAGAATCATGTAACATGGCTAATATGGGTTTTTTAACTAACATACTAACAGGCTAACATATACGTTACTTCTAAAGGCCCAATACTATGTACACCTGAAGCTTACAGTCTCCCTCCTTCTTTTTTAAGTTACGTATATAAAGTGCCATTCTTATTGTGTTGTAGCTTTTTGCCCGCGGCTACGCTCGCGTGAACTAAAAAATATGCTCAGTTTTAATTTCCATTGAATTTATATGTTGTCATATTGAATTTTTAATATTATGTCTAGAGTAAAACTCCAGATTCACTTAAGTTAATCTACACTAAAAAAACCAACCACAAATATAGGTAAGGCTCTCTCTCTCTCGCGCTCTAGGTCTGTTATAGATGTCGCTGCTGTGGCCAGCCGAAAAGTTATACATAATTTTCCTTTGGATTCGGAATAATTTCCGTTCTCTGCTTTATATCTCACACAGATAGTGTGCACTTACAGAGAACTTGAGCCATGTTACTCGATTTAAATATATTCAACAACTCAAACTTCACCGGCCAGTTTTACCCACTTAGGGGCTGAATTAAAAAAAATCTACAATACATGTTTATTTAATTGTATTGAAGAGCATTAATACCAAGTTTCAAGTAATTCTGATCACAAACATTTTTTTCCTTATATAAACAGCACAACCCCCTTTTAACCTTTTAAGGAATAAATTTCGAAAAAAAAAATGATATCTGTATTGTTTTAGTTTTCATTTTAAAGGTAAATACTATTTTCCGTGCATCAATTACAGAGTTTCATACAAACTTTCATCCCCTATTTGACAGCTTTATGGGATGAATTTCAAAAAATGTTAAAATACATATTTATTTAATTGTATTGAAGAGTATTAATACCAAGTCTCAAGTAATTCTGATCATAAATAATTGTTTGCCCATATAAACTTCATCACCCCTTTTTACCCTTTTAAGGGATGAATTTCGAAAAAAATCTAATACATATATTTCTTATTTTTCATCTTAAAGCTGAATACCACTTACCGTGTATTTCGCGTTAAGAATAACAGAGTTTCATACTATCTTTTATCCCCTATTTTACCCCCTTAGGGGATGAATTTAGAAAAATCCTTTCTTAGCGGATGCCTACATTGTATAAGGAATATGTCCTCCAAATTTCACGTTTCTACGACCAGCGGTTTAGGCTGTGCGTTGATCGATCAGTCAGTCAGGACAAAGCATTTTATGTATATATAGATTTATATTCTTACTTACATTGCAAATATGAAAGCGAGTTACTTCATTCATATGCTTATTCTTTTTCACCCAACTGCGGCGAAGCCCAAATGACTTGGAGTGTTGTTCGTTACGTTTGTTCTTTGTGGCATGCAAAGGATGTTTCAGAGTCATTTTTGTACTATATAGTATCACTACATAATTATAGTATGTATAAAACAAAGTCGCTTCCCGCTGTCTGTCCCTATATATGCTTAGATCTTTAAAACTACGCAACGGATTTTGATGCGGTTTTTTTAATAGATAGAGTGATTCAAGAGGAAGGTTTATATGTATAATACATGCATAATATAGTAGAGAAACACTGATAATTTTAGAGGTTTCTAATGTGATGTCGTAAATAAACACATTTTTTTGCGCTTAAATTGCAAACAATGGCAGAACCCTACGAGATAGATCAAAATAATGTACTACAGTATTGTACACCTTAAAAAGGTCTACAAAAAAGTCCGCGGTGGCATATGTCTATCCCATAAGGATAACATACTATATCCACTTTACTATATCCAAGCTAGGGACAAAGTCGCTATATATTATGAGTCGCTAGTAATAGATATAATTATATTTAATTTGAAGGGATTGGGAGTTCCCAATGTATTTTAATAAGCGTTTTGTTTTAGCCCAACAAGTGTTTAACGTGACATTCAAATATGTAAATAGCGTGTGGTGTATAGGCCTGACGTGAAAGAAGGGAGTGTCGCTAGAAAGTATTAAAAATATGACATTATATATTATACTAGCGACTCACCCTCGCTCCGCTCGGGTTCGTCCCTAGTTACGTTTTAACGTTTAGTATAGATTTCTCAGAGATGAGATATTTTCCCGCAGTAAAAAGTATCCTATAGGTATATTGCCTTGGATAACCAGCTATCATCATACTAAATTTTATCAAAATCTGTCCAGTGCTTTTCTCGTGATGCGGTGACAGACAGACAAGACTGACATACAAAAAAAATCTAAAAACTATAGATTCGGCCTCTGTATCGATAATAATGACTATTTCAATAAGATTTTCCAAGAAATATTTAATGTACAGATTCGACTCAGTTAGAATTTTATTATATGTATAGATTGAAAAACCTTGGCCATATTAAACTATAAGTTATTTCCCGCGGCTTCGCTGTGACCACAGGATAGGAGCCGCGTAGCCGCGAGGGACGTAATTACAAAGTTACGTAGATAAAGAATATATGTTAATTAAGAATAGTTATCTCCATTTTGAATTTCACACAAATCCGTAGAGACGCTACAGCGTGAACAAGTAAAAACACACTAACCCAATTACAAAGTTTCACGCTTTTAATATTAGCGCAAACTGTGAAAGGGGGTTTAATTATATTTTATTTTAAAACATCACAAGCCACCGCTATATAGCTTATATTTATGAAAAAAATATTATAAATTATTCTTTAACTTTGAAACTTGGTCACAAAGGTAAATTTATAGACACGAAATATTATTAACTCGCCTAAAGAAAGAAAAAGTTTTAAATTTCTTTAAAAATTTCCTTTTAAAGTTATCGCCGTCTTAAAACAGCGCTGATGATAACATAATAACATTATCAAAGGGAAACTTTGCAGTGTTACTTAGTTGTTACTTTGCAGGATATAAAAAAATAGTGAATTGTTCTTTTATTTGACGACACGTTTGGCTCAGTTTGTAGTGACCCTACTTGCTGCGCCAGCGGTCGCGGGTTCGAGTCCCGCTGGGGGCATTCATTTGTGTGATAAGCACGAATGTTTGTACTCCAGTCATGGGTGTTTATATTTATAATATGTATGTATTTAAAGTTATATGTGTAGTGTATCAATTATCTGGTATCCATAACACAAGCCTCGTAGCTTACCATGGAACTAGGTGGTGCTGTGTGTTAATGTTCCAACACTACACTACATAGTAGGGTCACTACAAAAGTATCGTCATAAGATGGCTCAAAAATTACAATTTTGATTTTGTTACAGTTTTAGGTTTAAGATCGTTCGATAGATTTTCACCTAAATCTCGCAGCGGATGCGGGCCATCGACACGAATGTTATTACACGCACTTGAGTTGGCTTTAGTGGCTCATAAACACGTTTATGGCTGCTAAAGAGAAAACTATCGGAATAAAACACTCGTAGATATTTTATTGGTGCTTGTTGAAAATCCTAATGAATTTCCGTCGTTTCCTCATTTCCGAATCTAATGAGACCTTACATACATATATAGCATATTTACTGACATTTGTTTTGTATTCAGCCCTTTTTAGCGCGATGGAAGCGAGTAACGAATGACGAACAAGATCAGGCCTCCATTCAATACGAGGGGGATCAGGCCATAGTCCACCACGCTGGACAAGTGCGAGTTGATGGACTTCACATACGTCTCTCGAAAACTTGCTAGATTCTCTCAGACATGCAAGTTTCCTCACGATTTTTTCCTTTACCGTAAAGCAAGTGGCAATCGTGTGCAAAAAATGATCCGTACATAAGAATATCAGAAGTGCAAGACCTGGAAATCGAACCCGCATCTCAGAGGCAGTGGTGACGAACATGTTACCACTGCCTTCTCAGGTTTGTTTTATAAACCATATTGTGTTATATATATATATATATATATATGAAATAGCTTCTCCTGATTAAACATTTACAGCTTTTTAGTTTTGGCCAATTTCTTATTCTTATGTTAATTTATTTGTATCTATTTTGGTGATCACCTCGTTCATTTTGATACCCCCAGTCGGTAGTCTTAGAAGAATAAAAATGTTTAGAGATACACAAATCAGTGCCTGAGATCCGTTATTTTGATTTTTAATAATGTCTTTATACCTTCTAACACTCCCGTAATTAAAACGAATCTAACGAAGTACGAATCATCAAAATTGGTTAAGCCTTTTAATAATTACAATTGAACATATTATGTAGAATCGGACATACATACATACATACATACATACATACATACATACAGGTCAAAACATAACCCTCTTTTGGGCTTCTAATAAGGTTGAGACTTGAATGTATATAAACTTACTATACAACTATAAAACTTTAAAATTTATTACTATAAAACTTTGAATAAATAACATTGAAATGTAGTTTGCATTAGTGCGTTCCTCTTCCTAGTAATCGTTAAATATTGTGAAATACATATTTTTATACAAAAAAGTTTGTGAGGATGTATGAATGTCTGTATATATAGATTTATGGATGTTTGTTACTCTTTCACGCAAAAACTACTGAACGGATTTTAATAAAACTTTACAATAATATAGCTGATACATCAGAATAGTACATATGCTACTTTTATCCCGGAAAAATGTACGATTCCCGTGGGATAGATTTGTTTTTGTTTTTGTAAAGCCGCTAGTAATAAATATGTTATCAAAATTTGCCATCAGAATGAAATGGTTATTGAAACAAAAATGATTTCGTTGAACTCCGTAATATTGTTAGTCGGAACTTTTTACGGCGTGTGATAAGACAGCAACGATGGTTTTATATGGGTAATATCATTAAAATTTAATTTTACGACCTCCTCAGAGGAATATTTAGAACTCTTTAAAGTGTCAATAGATTCGTTATCAAAGATTAGAAATATATATTATTGAAATATTATAAGCGTATGTAATACAGTTTATAATTATAATTTACAATCTGATCCGTCTGTCCGTTTATTCATCAATTGCTTAGCATGTGTATAGAAAAACGCGCTATCAATTTTCCTAAATTTCGTGATATGGACGTATGAATATATGTTTGTTAATTTTCCACATAAAACCTGCAAAACAGATTTTGATTAGACTTTACAGTGATACAGCTTAACATGCCAGAGTAACACATACATATACTTATAATTTAATTTATGGAAACATATGTAGTATTACATCTTATTATATAAAAGGCAAAAGTGATTGACTGATGTATCAACGCACAGGCCAAACCCTTAAGGGTAGCAAATTGAAATTTCGCACACAAATTCCTTATATGACAAAGGCATCCACTAAGGAAGGATTTTTCAAAATTCAACCCCCAAGGGGGTGAAATAGGGGATAAAAGTTTGTATGAAACTTTTTATTCCTTGGACATATTTGCATGAAATTTCGTAATTTTCGTAGTTTGATCGCGAGCGAAGCCGCAGATTCTGCTGGTTTACATATATAATTGACCTACGCGGATGGAGCCGCGGGAAAACGCTACTTAAGTTATATGTATATAGCAGATATGCTGACACCTTACTTAGGCCTAATGATCCACTGTGTCGGTCACTTTTCTACCCGAAAAGTTGTTTACTCGGGATTATCCATATTTGATGACAATCTCTTTCCCAGTTATTTTAAACTTGGAAACCCTTTTTCCAACGGGCACGAGAAGATCATAGATATGCTCGTATTATAATAGAATACTTTGTTTTTCTTATTCATTCAACTTATATTTTGGTGTTTGTGTAAATGTGATGGTCCTACAGTGATGTGGTAAGATTGACATAATACTGCCACCAGATAATCTGCCAAGTATACAAATACGCAGTACATATGAATTTACTTTGAATTTATTCATATCAATTTTTACTTTTAAAATAAACTAGCAACTCACCCTTGCTTCACTCAGGTTGGTCCCTAATTTGATTACGCATACAAACTTTCATCGCCATTTTCACCCCCTTAAGATATGAGATCTGGAATAAAAAAATATCCTACGTCCTTCCTAAGGTGTCGAACTATCTTCTTACCAGATTTCATCTAAATCGGTCCAGTAGTTTTTGAGTTTATTCGTTACAAACATACAAAAATACACATCTTTCCTCTTTATAATATTTAATAGTGTAGATAAGTTACGTAAACATTAAATGTAAATATATTATTTGTACTAGACTTAAATAAAATAATATCATTCCAGCCGTCGGTTTGTTGAGCCCGATACTAATCAATTTTCACACTCGCTCGCCTACGCCCTTTACTTAATAGGTGTAAAAGCCACACCTTCAAAATATATCTTTTTTAGCCACTAATGTATCATATATCTAACAGAATATTTGGGTTGCTACAACGAATATTTTATGAAAATTTCCATTTTTCTTAGTTATGTGGGAAGCGCGTAGGTAATATAACATGAAGACGGGGTGGACTTATTTTGCTGGAATTGGTTTGGTTTGTCTGAATTGTATGTATGCATGTATTCAGCCCCTTTTTAACGTCTCACTGCTGGGCACCGGCTTTCTTTCAATATGAGGGGAATCAGGCCATAGTCCACCACGCTGGCCAAGTGCGGATTGGCAAATTTCACATGTCTTTCGAAAAGTTGCTAGGTTGTCTCAGACATGCAGGTTTCCTCACGATGTTTTCCTTCATCGTAAGGCAAGTGGTAATCATGTTAGAAATGATTGGCACATGAAATTATCAGAGGAACGAGACCCGGGATTTGAACTCTCTCCACTCGGTTTCCCATACGAGCTTGTTACCACTGGGCTACCACTGCCTTTGTCTGAATTATAAGCATAAAATTTAATAATGATGCAATCAAACTGCGTAATTACGTACATATATTTAGCAATATATAATTTCTATTATTAACCGATTTGGACAATTTAATAACAAAATGTTTCAGCCATCGTAATTATATCATAATTTTATTCACCTTCCAGTTCGACGTTTTACTTTACTTTAATGGAATATTCTAACATCATTAAAAATTAAACATTGATTTTCGTTCTAAAATATCATTTTACCGTTAAAATGTCTGTAAAATTAAAAGTATATTCAGCCCTTTTAACGTCCACCGGAAGAGCAGAGGCCTCCCCTTAATGAGAGGGGGATCAGCTCATCCTCCAAGCCAGCCAAATGCGCTACGTTCTCTTATACATAAAAGAGAGAGAGAGAGAGAAATTCACGATGTTTTCCTTCACCGTAAAACAAAAGATAATATATATATATATATATATATATATATATATATATATATATATATATATATAGTGATTGCATTTGCTGTGTAAATGAATCGCATACGATAATATCAAAGACAAGATCCGGGATTTCATCCCGTTTCGTTTGAATTCCCAGGCCAGAGCTTTACCACTGGGCTACCAGTACCTTTAAAAAGGTTAAAAGCAAAACAAATTATTTATATCGCGTGCGACGGATAAATAAGCCACTTGTAGCTGCGGTACGGTTGAATCGCTAAAAAGATCCTCCATTACTCTCCCTCGTCACGTTCCCGGGGAAAGTTTGAATAAGTTTGCAGTCAAACTAAGCGCTGTAAAATGGACTATTCTATTTATTTATTAGCGGTTAACGTTTAGTTTAGTTATAAGGGGAAAATGTTTATCATGCTATTCTATACATATAATAAAATTCTAACAGTCAAATCTGTACTATAATATTTTATGGAAAATCTTATTGAAATAGTCATTATTATCGATACAGAGGCCGAATCTACAGTTTTTAGAATTTATGTCTGTCTGTCTTGCTGGGAACACATCACAAGAAAACTACTGGACAGATTTTGATGAAATTTAGTATGATAATGGCTAGCTATTCGGATCAATTAACATATAGAATACTTTTTACTGTGGGAAACTATCTTATCTCAGAGAAATCTATAATAAACGTTAAAATGTAACTAGGGATGAACCAGAGCGGAGCAAGAGTGAGTCGCTAGTATTATATATTACGACCACTGGCACAGTAAGTACTACAAACTGAGTCAAAAGTGTCGTCACTTAGAATATAATTAGAAAAAATATGAAGGAAGTTATAGATGGACTGTGTGAACAAAGAGTCGTCTTAAAAATTAGGCCTTGTTTAATTACTGTAAATTAAAATTATCGTTTTGTGTTTATGCAAGTTAATTATATCTCGGTCTGTTAGCTATCTTTTCACGCTTAAGCCCCTGAACAAATTCCGATAAAATTTGTTACCTTTGATGGCAACTCCAATTACCACACGAGCGAATCCACGGGCAAAAACTATATACAATAATAACAATAAAAATCTTAAAAAAACATAGATTAAAAGTCGTTCCAAAGACAAGCTCAAGAATCCAGTAAGTCGCAGCTTGTAAGTTAGTAATAAAGCAAGATTTTGGTATTTATTTGTTTCAAGTGTTTACATGTAGTGGAATATATGTATGTATGTATATGTGATAGCGTAAATATTAGAGATTGAGTAATCATAAACAGTCTATGTCAATTTCATATTCCCAAAATAGAGCGAGGAGGTCAACGCTCATTGAAGTGAATACATCTTCAACTAGATCAGAGTTTAGTAAATCGGACTAATATTATAAATGCGAAAGTTTCTATGTGTATGCATACGTGCATGCGAACATGCGTGCATGCATGCATGTATGCGTGTATGCTAGTATATGTGTTTGCATGCATATTTGTGCCTGTGTGTATGTGTTTGTGACTCCTGCACGCTGAAATAAATATATTAATAAAAACTAGCGACTTAGCCTCGCTTCGCTCGAGTACGTTTTAATTTTTTTGAGCGAAACCCTAATTCTTTTTCTAAAATAAAAGTAGCCTAAGTTACTCCTTATAATATCAGCTATCTGCCAGTGAAAGTCTCGTTAAAATTGGTCCAGCCGTTTCGGAGATTAGCCGGAACAAACAGACAGACAGACAAGAATTTTAAAAATTGTGTTTTTATTATAAGTGCCGTATATAATTCCATATGCATTTAGTATAAAGCTGTTATCTTGACATTACAAACAGACGCTTCAATTTTATTTATCTGTATAGATAAATATAAAAATAATACACAGATGACTACGACCTATAGAGTGATAGTTTCAAATCTTTCAAAGTTATTCACGTAAGCGCTATTTAATATAACTTAACTAGCCACTCACCCTCGCTTCACTCGCTTGCTTATCTATTTTTCTTAGGATTCCCATTTAAAGTAATAAAAATAAGTCCTTTACATCTTTCCTTAACAATTTAAAATGTCAATCCACATAATTTCCTTTTTATATGCATATCTTGAAGTATCTCATTATACATTTCTTGAAGTATGTATGTATGTATGTATGTATGTATGTATGTATGTATGTATGTCTGTATATGTGTATGTTTATATAATATAGACATAATTAATGTTTGTAGTTTGTACCTACACCGCACCTTATTATTTTTTTTTTCTCACGCTCGAGGGTTTCTGGTAGAGATCTCTTAAAGAAATAAGTCATCCTTTGTACACATGGTTACTGTTATCTATTTTATCTGTATTTTTTTGGTACATAAATAAATAAATAAATAAAAATATCAATAGAATTCGATTATAAAACTACCAGTTACTGTTATATTATACTCGTATGAATGATTCATGAAAAATTTCAAACGCGGTGCTGAAGTTATATTACCGAGTTCATATGGTGAATATAAAACTGTTGGGAGCGGAACAACATTTTCTTATTTATTAAATTTGTTTCTACAAAGTCATAAAGAGGTCAAATGTGTTTGTTTTGTTTAAGCTTTTATTATTTTTGAACCATCTCGTGAAACAAACGCGATAATTCTTAGACGACACGTTTGGCTCAGTTTGTACTGACCCTACTTGCTGTGCCAGGGGTCGCGGGTTCAAGTCCCGCTGGGGGCATTCATTTGTGTGATGAGCACGAATGTTTGTACTTCAGTCATGGGTGTTTATATTTATAATATGTATGTATTTAAAGTTATATATGTGTAGTGTATCAATTATCTGGTATCATTAACACAAGCCTCGTAGCTTACCATGGAACTAGATGGTGCTCTGTGTTAATGTCCCAACATATTTATTTATTTATACAGAGAGTCATTTTGTCTTTGCTTTCTAATAACCCACCACCCACGTCAATATTGGCATAATACGAATATCCGACCAATTTCGACGACGGTGGACAATTTCATTAAGAGAAACCAACTGTGCAGGTGATATTATACTGCACAAGTATGCGCGCAAACACCCTAATATCTTTAATTCTCAGAGTTCGATGGCACGATACTACGACTTGGGTAATGAGAGATCAGACGCAGGACCAACCTCGATGATCTATCTCGGCGCTGGGGTCTAACACCGCCAACTTCACTACTCTTGGCTGCTACTTGGATAATTTCTTGACGGAAAAACTAGGTTAAATCTACTTAGCCCTACCTAGGACTCGAACCAAACACCTCCTAATTTGCAGCCGAGACAGTTGATATATGGGACATATTACATATATCAATTAACAATAAGCAATTAATATTTTCTAGTAATATGTGTATAATAGAGGATTGAAATTGATTTCTTAATCGGGATTAATTTTAGGAAAGTCTAAGGTTATTTAAAACCTTTTCTTTCCTTCTATTTTTTTTAGCTTCACTAAACTAAGAATAAGATTTATTCGAAGAGATCGCTGACTTAGCGATAAGGTTCTATTGATATACTCTTTTTTTATCATATTTTTTATATGTTCCTTTCTGACCGTGAACAATGGTGAATGGTAATGGGTGTTATACTTTTTCTACTGAACTTGGCAGGTAGAAGGATGGGGTGTGAATGACATAAATTACATTTTATCACATTAAAACATAAAAGCTTCCTTAATAGGAGTTCCATGATTTTTTATTATTATGTATACACTATTTAATCGCTTATAATTTCCCAATAACTAAGATATTATGCAGAATATATTTTTTTCTACATTATAAATGTTTTCAATATATAATTTACAGCCTGAATTTTTTGACACAATCAATTTTTTTCCTCGATGTTTCTAAATCGTCTTAGTGGGGTCCTTCAGGTGGGGCCCTCTTGGTCGGACCCTCTATAAATCAATAAAAAAAATTTTTAATCAATATTTATGTACATATATACGTACGTGTGGGGTGGTTTTATTAAATTATTTTTTCGTTATTCTTGGGACACTCTATATTTAGTCTGGTAATGACATTGCTTTAATCTGACGATTGAACTACACTTTGATCCTAATTTATTTTTTTAAATTTCCATTATTTCAAACAATAATACGTACAAGAAATTCTATTTCTTGATGATAAAGGAATATCCTCACAAAGGAAGGCTACGCGCATTGCTCCTAATCTAATAACGTGGCCAGTATCTACGGGAACTAATTTGGCCACGTGTAAGTGGTAAATCACTGTTCTCTTGCGCCTTCAAATATTTCTATTAGTTTTACTCGTATTCAGACCTTTTTTAACGTCCCACTGCTTGGCACGGGCCTCCCTTCAGTACGAAGGGAATCAGACCATAATCCACCACGCTGGGCAAGAGCGGGTTGGCAGACTTCACATGTCTTTTGAAAACTTGCTAGGTTCTCTCAGACATGCAGGTTTCCCCACGATGTTTTCCTTCACAGTAAGACAAGTGGTAATCATGTTGGAAATGATTCGCACATGAAAATATCAGCGGTGCGAGACCCGGGATTTGAACTCGCTTCACTCGGTTTCCCAAGCGAGCGCGTTACCGCTGGGCTACCACCAGTTTTACTCGTGAGACATTAAATGAAAAATAAAATAGTTTAGTACATGTTTTCTCTCCTGTTTGACAACCAATTTTTTTCTTAGCCATTGTCGAGGTTTAGTGTTATCAACATTTTTGAAGTAAAACTTCTTTCCGCACGCTTGACTTTGGGGGTAAGCTGGTGAATGCGTTACGAAAAGAAGGTACGTACGTTTCTTGCCATGGTAACCGTCGTTATTGTCTGACAAATGATATACAATATTATATTCTTTCCTTAAATGATATTCTATAAATATATGATGATTGTAATATGCCTAATATACGGTATTTTTAGTATCTCACCTATCCTAATTATTTAAAACATAAATTGAATTTCATAAGGAGTACCGATAACCTACAGAAGTTTTACTTCTTGCGCGTGTACACATTCATACACGCACTTTTTAAATTTTTTTTTTGGAACACTTAGTTTTTTATACAGATATGTTACTTCTACTCACATACATATGTTTTCTTCAAATTTTCAATAATGATTGCGATCGAATTTCAACCACTAGTTAATATAAAATCAATGTTAATGGATAAAGAAGAATCAGCTGGTAAAAATCTCATATCATGTACATTTCAATAGAGTCCATTGTTCGGGAGTTCATTGCACTGTTTATAAAAACGTTTACACACTCCACGTCTCGTGAACACGCACTGAAAGTAAACATACAGTTTTAGACGGATGATTCGTATTGAGTTCACACCTTAACAGCCAATTATACAATAAAGTTAGAAACGGAACGTAATGTAAACAAAATCTTGTACAAAAAATATATTCTATTCATATTACGCTTGGCTCAGTTTGTAGTGACCCTATTTGATGTGCCAACGGTCGCGGGTTCGAGTCCCACTGGGGGTATTCATTTGTGTGATGAGCACGAATGTTTGTACTCCAGTCATGGGTGATTATATTTATAATATATATTATGTATTTGAAGTTATGCATGTGTAGTGTATAAACTATCTGGTATCTATAACACAAGCTTCGTAGCTTACCATGGAACTAGATGGTGCTCTTTTTTAATGTCCTAACATATTTATTTATTTATTAGAATTATTGGTGGTCAGAGTACATACTGATTTTTGAATAAAATCTAACGCGAGATAAATGACTGACCATATATGTAGATATTTATATGTAATATCAAATGTAACTGGTAAAGCACAAAGCTTACGACGACAATGACGAGTTATCTGTGACATTTTATCACACTACTCGTCGTCTTAGAGCTTATTTATCCAAACGACCAATATACCGCAAAAGTTTAAAATACAGAACTATTGACTTTTAAATGCTAATTATTTTGGTATTAAATACACATTTTAGTTAAATAATGTCAAAAATATATATTTTATCTATGTATATATATATAAATCTTAGAAATAAAGCTTTATTTTTAAAATTGTGGAATAAACTCTCTACTGTAAAGTACAACAAGTATTGGTCTTTCAAACAAAAAGCACAAAAGCGACGTACAATTATATAATATAGAGCCAGATAGATCCGGGTAAAACAGGCGGAACTGCAGGCAAAAGCCAATGTACACAGGCAGACTATGACTTGGAGAAACATAAGCCACTACAAAAATAATTTAGGAACGCCTGAAGCGATACACCCACAGGTGATAAAGGAAGCAATTTAATCAGTAGAACGTTATAACGTCGCGCAGTTAGTCTTTTCTCTTCGTTCGCGTTGATATGACGAAAAATAAATTCAAAATATTTTATAGCAGTAGTTCTTGAGATTAGCGCGTTCAAACAAACACACAAACAAACAAACCAATAAATACACAAACAAACAAAAAAACAAGCAATCAATCAATCAATCAAACTAACAAACAAACAAACAAGCAAGCAAGCAACCAATCAATCAATCAATCATTCAATCAATCAATCAATCAATCAATCAAACAAACAAACTAACTAACAAACAAACAAGCAAGCAAGCAAGCAATCAAACAAACAAAAAACACACAAACAAACAAATAAACTGCTTCTTTATAATATTAGTATAGATAGCATGTAATTATTATACTTTTTAATGTCCACCGCCAGTTCTGACTGATAACGACTGAGTCCTTGAAAAATGCTGACAAAGGAAACTCAAGAAACAGCCCGTGATATTTATATGTAAATTAAAATAATTTTTATTCCTATCTGTTCAAAGGTTACAGCGTAAAGAAGTAACAACCAAACCTAACTAAACCCATAATCTATACTAATATTATAAAGAAATAAAGCTTAGGATTTTGTGAGTTTGTGAGATTGTAGAGATCTCTGGATCTACTGAACCGATTTAAATGAAATTTGGTAAGAAGATATTTTGAGGCCCTGGAAAGGACATAGGATACTTCTTATCCCAGAAATCATCCCTTACGGGGATGAAAATGGGGACTAAAGTTTGTATGGGGAATCAAGCTAGGGACGAACCCGAGCAAAACGAGGGTGAGTCGCTAGTCACTCATACACTTTTGCATCAGTAATATTACAATGGTAGTGCATTGGCAATTTCTTTATAGAGGAAAGGATAAATATTACAAGATTTAATAAAGAAATTTTTCACTTTATACATTATTCATGTCGCATTTGCGGGAAATCGGGGAAAATAATTTAAAATGTGCACACAACGTAGCTATTATTCAACGTACGGACATTTACCTATTGGTTTTAAATTCAAGAAATCAAGTGATTTTTTTTTTAATGAATACCTTATTACACATGTACATATTATATATTCAAGAGTACTACAAAGCAGAAAAGCTCAACATTAGCTCTTAATAAACTAAATTGACAATTCAAATGTGCTTATAAAAGTGTAATTGAAAAAAAGTATGATTTACAGTTTAGATCGGAGAATTAGAAAAAATGAGAAAGTTGTACATTTTTAGGGTTCCGTACCCGAAGAGTGCCAACGGAACCCTATTACTAAGCCTCCGCTGTCCGTCCGTCCGTCCGTCCGTCTGAGGGCTGTATCTCATGAATCGTAATAGGTAAAGAGTTGAAATTTTCACAGAATATATATTTCTATTGCCGCTATTGTATTCAGCCCTTTTTAATGTCCCACTGCTGAGCACGGGCCTCCCTTCAATACGAGGGGAATCAGGCCATAGTCCACCACGCTGGCCAAGTGCGGATTGGCGGACTTCACATGTCTTTCGAAAACTTGCTAGGTTTTCTCAAACATGCAGGTTTCCTCACGATGTTTTCCTTCACCGTAAGGCAAGTGGTAATCATGTTAGAAAAGATTCGCACATGAAAATATCAGAGGTGCGAGACCCGGGATTTGAACCCGCTTCACTCGGTTTCCCAAGCAAGCGCATTACCACCGCTATAACAACAAATAATAAATAAAAAGTAGAAACACAAGAAACATTTTTCAAACGTTCGTAATCGATCATCGAAGTTAATATACTACATACACAGAGTAAAAGTTACATTAATAAAAAGCACATGTACGATGGTACGGAACCCTTCGTGTGCGAATTCGACTCGCACTTGACCGATTTAATTTACATAGTTTCTTTTCTGTCCTTCGATAATATAAAATCGTTAGGCACGATACTATACTGCAAAACAAAGTTCGGGCCCCTGATATTAAACTTACCTTGAATAGATTAAAGTTTACTGGGTCATATTATAGACAAGTCATAGACCATTGTTCTATCAACTTTTAGAAAAGGTACGAGTACTATTATTAAAACTTACTATTATTAACTTATTACTTTTTGAGGGATCACGTTATCAAAAAAGCTAATCTATCTATATTCTATAGTAATATTATAAAGAGGCAATCTTTGTATGTTTGTTTGTTCGTTTACCTATTTGTTTGTTTGTTTGAATGCGCTAATCTCAGAAACTACCAATCCTATTTGATTTTTTTTTGCATTAGACAGCACGTTAATTTAACAAGGCTATAGGCTACGTATCATCATGCTACTACCCAAGAGAGCGGAGCAGTCAACAAATCGACCAGACTTCCATATATTATTGTAAATCTGATATTTATAATCAAACAAATTTAACGCGGGTGAAACCGCAGAGCACAGCTCCTATAGTATATGTATGTATATAAAAGGAGGAGGAGAAGGAAGAAGATTCGTTTGTTTTTTGTCTGAACGCGCTAATTTCTAGAACTACAAGTAGGATTTGAAAAGTCTTCTTTGCATTTTATAGTCTAATACTTGGAGAAGGTTATAAGAATAAATAAATAAATAAATAAATATTTTAGGACATTAACACACAGCACCATCTAGTTCCATGGTAAGCTACGAGGCCTGTGTTATGGATACCAGATAGTTGATACACTACACATATATAACTTTAAATACATACATATTTTTTTTTTATAAATAATAAATATAAAAATTCTTTAAATATATAAATATAAACACCCATGACTGGAGTACAAACATTCGTGCTTATCACACAAATGAATGTAGCGGGACTCGAGCCCGGGGCTCTGGCGTAGCAAGTAGGGTCACTACAAACTGAGCCAAACGTGTCGGTTATAAGAATTACACGAGCAAATCTGCGGGAAAAGCTAGTGATAGAATATAACAAAATAGTGATGTGATCTAAAATTGACGTTATAACAAATACAGATCACCATAATTCATACATTCTGAATACTTCTAACAATATGTTTTATGTAAAACTTGCTAGATAGTACAATAATTTCTTCGCAATTCCGCTCACATTATGTAAATAAAAAAATTAAAGAGTGCGTGTATGAATGTGTACACGCGTAAGAAATAAAATTTCTGTAGGTTATCGGTACTGTTTATGAAATTCAATTTATGTTTTAAATAATTAAGATAGGTGAGATACTAAAAATATCGCATATTAGGCATATTACAATCATATATTTATAGAATATATCATTTAAGAAAATAAAATAAAATTATATATCATTTGTACAATTCAGCAAATAGCTTAATAAATATCAATCATCTTAATTTATCACATAGATATTCTTAAAAGTAAAGATTTTTATATAACTTTCACAATAAGCTATATACTTAACAAAACGCTCAAATTATGACTTACAAGTTACATATTTCATCAAAAACAGCCAACTGTAAAGCCATAATTTCACGAAATCTGTCGAGCTTTTGTGGAAACTACAGGAAATTGCTATATGAAAATTAAATCGGATTTAAGATGTACCTGCGGTTGGCTGCAACAATCGTCGTTTTCCAACCGAAATTGCGCTGTAAGCTTCTCGTAGCATATACATATACTAGCAATTCACACTCGCTCCGCTCGGGTTCGTCCCTATTTACGTTTTAACGTTTAGCTCAGAGATGGGGTATTTTCCCGCTATAAAAAGTATCCTATATGTTGACCTGGATAACCAAATATAATCATACTAAACATCAAAATCTGTCCAGTGGTTTTGTCGTGATGCGGTCACAGACAGACAGATAAAAATTCTGAAAACTATATATTCGACCTCTGTATCGATAATAATGATTATTTCAATAAGATTTTCCAAAAAATATTTAATGTACAGATTCGTCTCAGTTAGAATTTTGTTATATGTATACATAGATTGGGACAAATATACAATGTTTCAATATGCTTTGGTTTATATTGAATCATTGGAGAAAAATATTTGTTTTCCCTATTACACGAAAACATCTTGTGAACGTGAATTTTGCTTAAAGTGGGAAAATAACAAATTCATTTTATAGTTATCGCACTTTTGGAGAGTTTACACTTAAAGCGTGGTATATTTCTATTTCAAATAATGATAATCAACTTAATCTATACAGATAAATAAATTTGAAGTGTCTGTTCGTAATGTCAAAATGACAGCTTTCTACTAAATGCATATGAAATTATATATGGTACTTATAAAACACAGTTTTTAGAGTTCTCTGTGTGTTTTTTCCGGCTAATCTCAAAAACGGCTGGACTGATTTTAACGGAACTTTCACTGACAGATAGCTAAGGCTGTAAAGCATAACTTAGGCTACTTTTATTTTAGAAAAAAATTTAGGGTTCCACTCCAAAAAGTTAAAACCTTTACTACAGTTATAAAGTCGATAGACAAAAGGCTTAAAAAATGTTCAAAGCTAACTATAGCTTTGGGTTTCTTGCAGACTCTGTAAACTAGGAAAATAAAGTAAGCTGAAGACACACTAACAAAAGTTAATTAGGCCGTGAAGTTTCCTTGCCTGGACTTTAACCGTGTAAAACAAGCTATAAACTTTACTATGACGTACTTACTCGTAATTACGTTCTGCGTTAGATCATAAAATGAAAAACGTAGGTACATTTTTATCATATTTTTTTGAGTACAATAAGATTACAATTAGCTTTATGAAAAAATTGATCCTAACTCCATAAAATATAACAGTTTTGATTTTTCAATTTACGGACATTTTGTTATTTCAAAAAAAAAAGAGAATAATAGGAGATAATGTCAAAAATATTTAAGACTAGCGATTCACCTTCGCTTCGCTCGGGTTGGTTCCTAGGTTGCTTCCCAAAACAAAATTAAGTAATTTATTTGGATTTTTTAGTGGGGCCCTATTTTATTTCTAAAATAAAAGTAGCCTAAGTTACTCCTTATTACATCAGCTATCTGCCAGTGAAAGTCCTGTCAAAATCAGTTCAGTCATTTCAGAGATTAGCCGGAACAAACAGACAGACAGACAGACATAAATTGTAAAAAACGTTGTTTTGGTTTAAGTACCGTATATATGAGAAGTATGAAATTTCCCGCACTCATAGTTTATATAGAGAAGGAGTGCAGAATGCTAATATTTTTTTTAAATTATGCATAAAAAATACATTAAATCGATAAAAAAAACTTTACACACACTGCCACGTAATTGACACGCACGCGCATATATACTCTTTTGTTTATTGTTAAAGTCTGTGGTCAAATTGAGAATAGATTAATATTGTAATATACGCAAAACAATAAATATATATAACTTAATAAATTATATGGTTGATTTTCAACCACGCGGCGATCACTCGTTATAGTAAATTTTGGAACATCTCATTAGCCCTCGTCACTGATAGATCAATCCTACTTCTCTATATCCAAAACTAGGTCGCTTTCACAATACTATCTAAGTAATTAATAGCCCTCTGTTAGATTATCATTCAGCTGTGTAAATGTGTAAATTATAGTTAGGTATATAACAATCAGTGCAATGGTAGCCCAGTGGTAACGCGCTCGCTTGGGAAACCGAGTGAAGCGGGTTCAAATCTCGGGTCTCGCATCTCTGATATTTTCATGTGCGAATCATTTCCAACATGATTACCACTTGTCTTAACGGTGAAGGAAAACATCGTGAAGAAACCTGCATGTCTGAGAGAGAACCTAGCAAGTTTTCGAAAGACATGTGAAGTCCGACAACCCGCATTTGGCCAGCGTGGTGGACTATGGCCTGATCCCCCTCGTACTGAGGAAGGCCCGTGCCCAGCAGTGGGACGTTAAAAAAAGGGGTGAATACAATATAACAATCAAACATAATAAGTACATATTAATCTTTCTTATCAAACTAATTTCCTATAATATTTTCTATTCAATGTTAGTATCTCAGAAATACATTTAGTGTTTCTAAAACATCGGTCAAGTGCGAGTCAAATTCGCACACGGAGGTTTCCGTACCATCGTACAAGTACTTTTTATTAATGTAACTTTTACTCTATTTATATAGTATATTAACTTTGATGATCGATTACGAATATTAAAAAAATGTTTCTTGTATTATTATTTTTTATATTTTTTTTGTTTTTATAGCAACAATAGAAATACATAGTATGTGAAAAATTCAACACTACCTATTACGTTTCATGAGATACAACTAGATATTTTAAAACTTTTTCCCATAAATATGACTTTAAATCCATTGCCTATATGTATGACGAATCATCACTTGAGAACAGCTCAATATTTAATCTATATAATATATAAAAATCAATTGCTGTTCGTTAGTCTCGCTAAAACTCAAAAACGGCTGGACCGATTTGAATAATTATTTTTTGTTTTGTGGGGGGTGTGTCAGGGGTGGTTTAAATATAAAAAAATATTTGTGAAAACAAAAAAAAAACAGCTGGAAAATCAAAAATTTCTGAACTGTTTATTTTGTATGGAATTCACTAACCGTTAAAACGTACCTAGGGACAAACCCGAGCGAAGCGAGGGTGAGCCGCTAGTAAGCTATAAAAATATTATATATATCAAATCGATGAATGAAATTTCATATACATACATTTGTAAAATATTTTACATCTATAAAATGTTTATGCATCGTAAACTTTTTCTAATCCATCATCGTAATGCTTTCTGCTAGCACTAGAATTACATACAAGTACCTGGGCGCCCGAGCTTCGCTCTGAGTTCTTTTTTGTTATACCGTATTTTTTAGATAAAATAAACTAAAAACTTAAATAAATACAAAAAAAAAAAGGAAAACTTTGTATCCGAACGAGATTCGGACACATCTATTGATTGTTAATCTTGCACCTTGGTCGCTTAACCACGATGCTTATGCCTGAGTGTAAGAAATTATCGAGCATATTCTGCGTAGAATAATGCAAAAAAAAACCACATGAACACTCTAAAACACGCGTTTTCCCAGACATGAGACTAATCTAGATCGATTTTTCTCCCCCGAAAACCCGCACATACCACGTTTTAGCGACATCGTTAGAGCCGTTTCCGAGATCGCCGGTATAAATAAATAAAGATATAAATATACAAGAATTGCTCGTTTAAATATTATATTAGATAGGGTTCTTGAAAATATGTGTACCAGTTTCTAAACAGTAGACACCGTAACAATATGTTTATATGATCGACTTCAAAAAAGGACGAGACATTCAATTTAGGTTGGATCTTCTATTTTCTCTTTTTTTGTGTATGAAAAAATTATCATAATCATATTTAACCTAATTTTAATGATTTTTTAACGAATTACTGATTTATCTATACATCTATACAGATAAATAAAATTGGAGCGTCTGTTTGTAACATGAAAATAACCGCTTTTTACTAAATGTATATGGATGTATACACGGTACATATACCAAAACAACATTTTTTATAATTTTCGTCTGTCTGTCTGTCTGTTTGTTCAGGCTAATCTCTGAAATGGCTGGACCAATTTTGATGGACTTTCACTGGCAGACAACTGATGTAATAAGGAGTAACTTGAGCTACTTTTATTTAAAAAAAAATTGAGTCCCACGATAAAAATTAAAACCAAATTAATTAATTAATTTTGTTTTGGGAAGCAACTTAGGGACGAACCCGAGCGAAGCAAAGGTAAGTCGCTAGTTAAAAATAATATTTGCGTAAATCTAAGAAAGTATCATTAAAAAAAATAAGTTGTTTAAATAAAAATAAATAATAAAACGTGCCATTCATTTAGGAGAATGTTTTTAAAATTATAAAACTGATATTAAAAGCAAATAACCGTAAGGTACACGTGTACTATAAACAAGTCGTCAATTATTACGTCGTCTCCATAAAGGCGGTTTATGACTATGACGCGGTATGTCGGGCAAAACTCCGGGAGACAGTTTGTAGACACCCTTACAAGCGAGTCCACACCTTTACCACAGTGTACTAAAAAATAACAGTGGGCTATCGCCTTTGATGTTTGAAGAAAAGCCGACACCGCGTAGCGTACTTCGCATTACGCAGGGTTGTTACAGTTTTTTTTTTGTAATTTAAAAGGCATTTCGCGGAGGCAAATTCAAATAGAGTTTTACAAAATTTCATATAATAATAAGCCTTTTATTACGTTAATAAAAAATATAATATACAATTGGTTTATCAATTATTTGATTTGATTAAATGGATATTTCTAAGCGACATTTAATTAATTTAATGCATAACTAGATAATTAAAATGAAATAAATTAAGTTATAATTAAAAAAAAATTAATTCTAGCAAATTATATTACATAAGTCAAATTGAATTTAGTTATATATAAATTTATCATTATTTTCAATTTTTTAGCAAAGTTAGTTTTATATGATATAATGTAATTAATAGATTTCCAAATCACCTATCATAAATGGGCAACGGACAAAAATTTTCGGTTTCTAGATTTACTGGATTTGAAATTTCTGATATTAAACTTAATTATGTAAAAAATCCTCATCCTAATAAATAATTTTAGCAAAAAATATATAATATAGCACAGGTAGTATGAACCATTTTAATTGCTTACAAATTAAAATTAACGCGCGATAGCCCTTAAAGTCGTGTCCCGAGCTGCTTACTAATTCGGGCGGCAGAAATGTATGCAGCTCGGGCTCGCCTTCCCGCGTCTCACCTCTCACACCCCGCACGATTGCCCTGTCTAGACGGCTTCGTTGGATGACTGTATTGTTTTATAGACTGTGCCTTTACGGTTTTACCGAATCGGTTTCCATTTACGGCAGAATCAGCAAAAAAAGATAGTATGGTCGTAGCGGCAATGTATTATTATTTCCCTCTATTTTATTGGAAATATAAATAAAATAATTACATTAAATTATACGCCTTTGAATGTCAAATCTTTTCTTATGTCACAAAAAATATTTATAAAAAAAAAGGTTAATAAAATGGACAAGTATAAAAAAGGATGTATATATTTGTGTGTGACTACATCACTGGCAATTATTTTATTTATATTTCCAACAAAATAGAGGAAAATAATAATATATTGAATTATACGCCTTTTAATGTCGATCCTTTTTCTTATTCTCTTTTTCAATATGTCACAAATATTATTTATAAAAAAAAAGCTTGATAAAAAGGTCAAGTATAAAAAAAGGATGTATATATTTGTGTGTGCCTACAATAGATATTATATTACACACACAAAAGAAGAAAACAGAAGATTAAAAAAATAACAAAAAGGCATTAAAGGCAAATATCTCAAAAAACCTTTGGTAAAAGGATCAGTAGAACCGTAAACGGGACATTACAATTATACATACATATAAACAACACGTTTGGGTTTGTTTGTAATGACCCTACTTACTGTGTCAACGGTCGCGGGTTCGAGTCCCACTGGGGGCATTGTGTGATGAGCACGAATGTTTGTACTCCAGTCATGGGTGTTTAAATTTATAATATGTATGTATTTAAAGTTATATATGTGTAGTGTATCAACTATCCGGTATCCATAACACAAGCCGCGTAGCTTACCATGGAACTAGATGGTGCTACGAGTATGTGGTAATGTCCCAACATATTTATTTATTATAAAACAAATATATATTCATGTAAAATATACATAAATGCATATAAATACACATATACTAACTACATAGAGGTGATAAGGACATAAAAAAGTGTGGAAATTGTATTAAGAAATATTGAGAACAGCAAAGAAAATTGTACCGAATTGGTTTTAGGTATATTACGCCTTGGTGAATAAACTAATCAGTTTTTTAAAACCTTATCCGTACTGAAACCTTGTGATATATATATATATATATATATATATATATATATATATATATATATATATATATATATATATATATATATATATGTGTATGTATGTATATATATATATATATATATATATATATATATATATATATATATATATATATATACGACTATATAGGATAAATGTATAAGAATCATTTTTTTACTTACTAGGTTACTACGAATAGTTTACACCAAAGAGAAACACATTTCTTTCATATCGATACGAATGTATAATATTCAGAAAGGTAGTTTGTATATATTTTATATGAATACATATGACCCGCTCGGTGATTTACGATCACAGTAGTCTTGAATCGATAAGTTTGGTACTAAATTTTATCACCCTTCTCGTAAAACTTACCTCACATATGTATGTAGGTACTTATGTATATAAAATATTTGATCCGAAACAAATTCTTTTCTCGGATACGTTCAAAAAACCATAAAATTTCATCTCTATATCAATTAATTCCTAAACAGCAATTTTTTAAACCTACCAACATTATGAACGCGAAAGATAATGAAGATGTATGGATGTGTGTTTATTACTATTTCACTACAGAACTATTGAACGGATTTTGATAAAACTACAGTAATACCTATAGCTCATATGTCAGAGTAACACTATTTATAAAGATATCTATACATATAATAAGGTCGAATGTCTGTACATAGAAAAAAACCTAAAAACCGAGGCAGGGGGATGTGAAGGGAGAAATAGAACAAATCCAGTTTTTTTTTTATTTTTTTGTTTCTCTGCCTGTTTGTCTGTTTGTACAGGCTAATCTCCGAAACTGTTGGACCGATTTAAATAAAATTTTGCATGGTGGTACCTTATATCCCCGGTCAACACTTTAGATACTTTTCATTCCGGAACATTAAAGATTTCCCGTGGGATAGTTAAAAAACTATAGTAGCTTATACAGCTTAGTATAATACATAATAACAACAACCTATACACCTAATTTAGTAAAATTAGACATGCTTATACCGGAAAAATGTACGGTTCCCGTGGGATAAATTTGTTGATTTTCCTAGATGCGAACCCGAGCGAAGCGAGGGTGAGCCGCTAGTAGTAATATATAATTCAAACACGCGGGTGCAGTTGCAGAAAAAAATAAGTAGAAAATATGTCAAAAATCAGTAGTATTTAAGTCAGAAGGCATTTACATACTAACTACTGCATGCGGCTCTTTCTATAGCCACTGGAATTACTAAATATCTATCGACAAGTAGTATGACATAATTATGTAAAAAATAAACATTTTTGCCAGAAATTAATCCTATACCTACTTATACGTACCTACGATTTGGTGATTTAATGAATCCAAACAGATCACTTTACTCCTTAATACTAAGCTCAGCCCTTTTGAACGCCCGCCTCCTGGGCATGGGCCTGTCTTGGATGCGAGGAGGATCAGACCATAATCCGTCACGCTAGCCAAATACGTGCCCGTACACAAGCCTAACCTAGTTACGTTCTCTTAGACATGGACGATTCCTCATATTTTCCACAACGGAGACAGGTGTTAAATCATATTGAAAAATGAATCACACATGGAAATATCAGAGATTCGGTACCCGCCGGAGAGCGCAGTATGCTTCCATTACCTATGAATAAGCACGGGTTTACTATTGATTTTTCTCACTGGTACTTTAAAATAAGCAAAATACTTCACAAAAATTCTATTAATAGTGTCGCCAACAGAAACGTCCACTTATCGCCAGAAGATTTCTTACAATGAAGACTATTTCAATTACTAAATACAAAAAAATCCTGAAGGCCATTTTGCAGATTAAAATCATATTAGATTAAATACACGTCTAACATCTCTGTGAAAGAAGCCCATTAAGAAATTTAATTTAATTTTATTTAGCTCTATCATCTCAAGAAATTATCTCAACGAGAAGAAGATTACAAGGTCGATTTCCGTTTGAAGTATATTTTTGGGAGTCTTGATTTAAACGCACAAATAATAATAAAAAATAAACATCTTGGTTTGCCTCTTTTTTTACCCGATTGCGCGATGCAAAGGAGAGTAATGTGTTTATCAGTCTATGTATGTATGTATGTATGTATGTATGTATGTACGTACATACATACATAGACTAATAAACACATTACTATGTACATCTCGCGGCAAGGATGAAATGATGTCTCCGACTGCATAATACTTTATTCCTTCGTCAACTTGTTTTCATCTTTTTAGTTAGCTTTTATGCAATCGGGTTATTTATTTTTATAATATTTCTTTATGAGTTTTGAATAACTTACTTTTCATTATACGAAAGTGTTACCTAAGCACTGCCTTTAAAAAAACTTGCTTTTGATTTAGTGTTAAAATGTTATAATATCAATATGATGTCTGTAATATCATATTACAAACTACTGATTCTGTCAAACAATATAATTAATGTGGACCATCGACCAACTAGGCGGCGTAGCAACCTGGTTATTAATTTATCAAATATCACTATGCCACTCACTTAATAACACGTTTAAACGTGACCTCACGTAATCGTATGCGAAGCCACAAACTAAACCCTGTAAAGCATTAAAACAAAAGGCACATTAAACAAAAAAGCTCTGTCTCAACAAAAACTGCCGTTCATTCATCCGACGGTCATATAAAGGTTTATTACAAGTGCATTAAGAGGGTGTAATATCTGAATCTGACCCCACGAGGGTTCTGACCCTTTCGACCCCTTTGCGAATGTAACGCCGAACTTCTATGTGATCCTTTGAACGTAAAATTTTTTATTGGCCAGCCATAATACTACCCATCTCGGTTTCACCACTTCAATCTTTTAGGTTTTGTTGTGTCACAAAATAGACAATCTCTTAGGAAATTCAACTGTTCATTTGCATAGTTAATACTCTAATAAAATTAGGTACAAAGTAGCCATGTGCAGAATATATATATATATATATATATATATATATATATATATATATATATATATATATATATATATATATATATATATATATTATTCCTTATATGGAAAATTCTAAGGTTTTGTCTAGCTCCTTCATTTACGCCTATATATAAGTGCCTGTTTGTATTGTCGAAATAACAGCTTTTTACAAAATGCATACAGTGCTACAAGACTCATTTGGCAATTAGGTGACATTGACATGAGGGCGTAGATGTGAAATTAGGGTTTTCTTTCATAAAAAAAAACCTTTTTCTTTTACAAAAAATCTCTCTAACAACACTTTATATTTTAAAATATTTTTATTGAAATAAAAGCACGAAATATCCACAACAAAAATCAACTCCAACTCCTCTTAAAAGTGACGCTTTACAAGATGGCGGTGTTAGTTCCGATTTCAGCCACGTGCTAATTGATCCTTGTAGCACTGTATAAAAGTAGGTATTATATACGGTACTTATAGGAAAAAAAAACATTTTTTTATTTTTGTCTGTTTGTTCCGACTAATCTCCAAAACCGTAGACCGATTTTAACGGGACTTTCATTGGCAGATAGCTGATGTTATAAGGAGTAACCTAGGCTACTTTAATTTTAGAAAAAGCATCAGAGTTCCGTGCAAAAAATAAAACCCATGAACGACGAGCGAAGCGAAGGTAAGTTGCTAGTAGCGTAGCATATCAAAGAAATAAAAAGAATTTTGGCTTAGAAGTTTTTTTTATAAATATAATTTTGTTATAAATTAAATGTTATTATTAATATTTCTGGCTGAAAAAACATATATAATCTATGTTCGGTCACACATCATAACAATATATAACCGATCCCATTGGACCAAATTGTAGGTATCATTTATCATCGTAAAAAAGTCATCGAAAAGAGCGAAATAAACTTTCAACAACATATTATTTTCCAAGCACGAATTTCTTAATGTAAGTTTGTTTAGTAAATGGGGTGCATTCATATAGCCAGCATCAGATTTTTATGAAAACTGTTTTTCAGTATGTTATAACAGACCTCACGTCGCTTCAGTTTAAACTAGGTCGATCGATTCGCTTGGTTTTGAAAAATTTCATTGTTCGCTTCGAACCTATCGTGGTCTTTTTATTTCCGCAGATAAAAATACGCTCTCTAATTTTCGAGATCAATAAAGAGTAAAATACGGTAGGTTTTAGACTTTATAACGGTTAGTATATATTTCTCAGAGATGATATATTTTCCCGCAGTAAAAAGTACCCTATATGTTGATCCGGATAACCAGCTATCATCATACCAAAATTCATCAAAATCTGTTCAGTGGTTTTCACGTGATGGGATCTCAGACAGACAAAAATTCTAAAAGCTATAGATTCGGCCTCGGTATTGAAAATAATGACTATTTCAATAAGAAAGATTTTCTAAAAAATATTTAATGTAAAAATTCAACTCAGTTAGAATTTTATCATATGTATAAATTATTATGCTAGAATCGCTAACATAAATAGAAAATTAAAATAATATAGAAATGAAATAGCTAAAAATGTACTATGTGTTAGAGAAATGATAGACTTTTCTATATTTTTTCAAGTTTTGTATCACTGATATCGTCGATTTGTCTATGAGAGAATCTATATAAATAAAAACCAATTGCCAAAATATGTATGTAAGCGAATTACTCCAGAACGGCTACTGCTACTTGGCTAATTCTTTTTTGTTATATTTGTGATTGTCAGAAGAAAGTTTGTGTAAAAGAATTGTTTGAAAAATTGTACGGAAAAGTGAAATATTTTGGGTTAAAAAATCTCCATACAAAAAAGTGAGTTGACAGATTGACTTGATTTTTCGCACAGTTTTTCTTTTCCATACTAACCGTTTAAACGTACCTAGGGATAAATCCGAGTGAAGTGAGGGTGAATCGCTAGTATTATATGTTTATTTCAACATCACACACATCATCCCAAATCAGCGGAAAGTTACGTAAGTGATGGATCACCGAGTCGTCTCTCGCAACATATCCCGTAAGGTATGTATATGTTAAAGAATATACACAGAATAAAGAATTTTACAGACGGAGCTCGCCAAAAAAAATATTAAATCAAAAATAGTAGCGTGTTTTGCCGTTTATGCTACTATTTTCGATTTTGCCAGACATAACGTTTACTTTCTTCAAAGAATAAGGTCAATTTTATATAAGTACTAGCGACTCGTCCTCGCTCCGCTCGGGTTCGTCCCTACTTACGTTTTAAGGTTTAGTGTAGATTTCTCAGAGATATATTTTCCCGCAGTAAAAAGTATCCTACATGTTGACCCGGATAACCAGCTATCATCATACCAAAATTTCATCAAAATCCCTCCAGTGGTTTTTCCGTGATGCGGTAACAGACAGACAGACAGACAAAAAATCTAAAAACCATAGATTCGGCCTCTGTTTCGATAATAATGTCTATTTTAATAAGATTTTCCAAAAAAATATTTAATGTACAGATTCGGCTTAGTTACAATTTTATTATATGTATAGACTAGTCGTAAAACTATCTTATAATACTTTTTTAGAATTATGCGAATATTTGACATTTTAAATAAAACTATATTTTCGGATTTCTTCATGGATTTATTTTGATTTTTGGTCCCGATGTGACGTTTGGAATTTTTTACAGCAATCATGATCACGGGAGAGATTAAGGTTTTAGGTGTCAAAGGTTATATAAAATACATTTCATAGTTTGTGTCAAAAAGGTTAAATTAAAATATTGCAGTAATTGTATTTTTAAAATTGGTTACTACCTTTACTGGGAAGGACCGTACCCATACGGAGGAGTTTTCTCTTCCGTGAAAATACGTACCTACTTACGAGTGATATTCAAAACGCATTACCCTTTTTTTAGAGCAGTCGGGTGAAAAATATTTTTTTTTTAATAAAACTTAAAATTGCATATCGACAAGATTGCCTTTAGTTTATTACTCCTCGGGTTAGTAGGTCGAGCCACAGCTGTCAATACCAGCGCGTCTTAACTGTGTTTGACACCTCAACCCCACCCGTGCGGAATACGGATACCAATTCAAAAGACGTTTATAGTGAAGTGAACCATCTGTTAATTCAGGACATTTCTTAAGTTCATATAAATCAGGTAGAAGTATATCACGGAGCTCGATATTCGCATCCGAAGTTACCGGATATCCCAAATAATTTCATATCCGTATCCGTAGCCGTAACTGCTTAAATGTTATCATATATCCGTATATACATATACTTGTACATATCTGAAATTTCATATCACTAACATTACGTGCATTAGTATACCCATAGTTATGCATAAATTACTATATTGTGTCCGTTTAATGTTCATGTCATGTCTTTAAAAACCGATACAGCTCACGTACCACCTATTTATTGTATTAAGCGAGCGAAGCGAGGGTGAGTTGCTAATAGCTTATACATCAAAGTAACACATAGGCTATAATTTTTAGAGAAATACTCGTAGTAATAAATGATTAAACGTTTTAAATAAAACAGATTTTTTAGAATTTTTCCTGATTCTTGTAAAGCATTGAAAACGTTGAGAACCAAAAATCAAAAGTTATCCGTAAAAAACCGAAAAGACTGATTTATTTAGATGAGATCTACATTTCTCAGAGATAAGATATTTTTCCGCAGTAAAAGTATCCTATATGTTGACCGAAATAACCAGCTATCATCATACCAAATAAACTAAACTAAATAAACTAAAAACTAAACACTCAACGAAGTCAGTGTGCTCCATTATTTTAAAGTATTATACCAAACTATTATAAAAATAGTACCAGAACCCGCGGCTAGGCTCGCGTTTAATCTACAAATAAAAACTCTTTGGCTCTATGTTATACAGCGACTCACCCTCGCTTCGTTCGGGTTCGTCCCTATGTATTTATATAATATTAAATAATTTTAATATAGTTCATACAAAAATACTAAAATCGCGATTAAAAAATGGTGGTAGGGGTAGGAGGATAAAAATTTTTTTACGACCTATTCTCATATTTACCAAATAAACAAAAAAAAAACATCAAAATCGGTCGAGCCGTTTCGAAGGAATGCGACCACAAACACCGTGACATGAGATATTTATATATTAGGTTATCAATGTCTACTAATCCATACAATCGTCTTACAAAGGCTTCTAGACGTGAAGCGTGTGCGATGAGACGCTAATGATGCAATACCGACGTCATACTTACTTTTACCCAACGACGGGAAGCCCAAAGGATGGTTATGTGTTTGACCTGTATGTATGTATATTTATATGTATGTATGTCCGACCCTTTGTTCCCTCATAATTATGAAACGGCTTCACCGATTTTGATGATTCATACCTCGTTAGATTTGTCTTGATAACACAAGTGTCATAGGATATATAGATATCATTGAAAATTAAAGGCTAGGCGCCAATTTGCGTGTCTTAAAAAAATGTCTAAAACTAAAAAGCTGTAAAAAAAATTACAAAAAAGATTTTTTTATGCATTTAATATGCGGACTTATGATTGTGTATTAATGTACTATCTATCACAAGATGACACTACATCGTTTGAATTTCAAAAGCGTTCGCCGTGCAAAATTGAGTTTGAGTATTTGACAACCCTTGATGACAGAATTTCCTGCCCAATGAGCGATCGTCTACTCTATGGATTGCTATATACCACTGCTAATGTAAGAGTAGTGTATTAAATAATTGTTAAAACAATAACTTGTTGTTAAAAAATTACACCGACCAAAATTCACCCTAAAAATAATTATTCCATCACTAGCTTTTTAATCTATCTAGATCCACCATCGACCTACAACTAATATATCAAAATATGGTTCAAAATAGGCGCTATATCTCTTAATAAACACTGGAATCAAATTATTCATCACACAGGAATGGGCCGAAATCATCTCCCAGAATTTATTCATATACGAGTACCTAATTTATTTCTTAATTAGTTCAGTACATTAAGAATATCAGGCTAAATGCCAAGTATCTACATAGAAATAGAAGGCGTACATTTATATTTTTTAATCTGTTTACTTACACCATAAGTCTTAGAGAGGCTTAAATTTTCGAGACGTCAAACCCGTATCAAAACCAAATGAGCTCCGCAGTGTGACGTTGACAAGTAGCACAGATTATATATTGAACAGCTGGAGAGTGAAATACATCAACGCGAAGGAAGGGGCACATAAGACTAACATAGTGATAAGAATGTTGATATGTAGAGTTTGTATTATACATATATGTAAATCTATCTATATAAATAAAAATGAATATGTTTATTCTCGTTACGTTCCTAAAAGGTTCCTGCAAAAGTTCCTGGAGTGAAAAATAAAAAAAATCTATGGACGTTATGGTCTTTTAACCTAACCGACCAAGCTTAGGGGCACATCTGAGCGAAACGAGGATAAGTCGTTAGTAGGTAATAAAAACATCTATTACTAAGTTTTAAAAGTTCAGAAGGTGATGAATGATGATGAATGTAAAGAAAACTAAGATCCATGAATGACTAATAATAATAATTAAAGTTTTCACTTTATACAGCGAATGTATATATTGAATGATATCGAAGCTCTTCGCGCCCTATCCCAAAAAATGTAAAATCGTATAAAAAAATGAAACAAAAATTGTAGAGAATTTCATGCTCTACAACTTTATAATAGATACAAATAGCATGGAATGCATAGGAAGCGAGATATTTACAAAAAAAAAACTGATTTTTGTGATCTTTAATATCTTAAAACAGACACGAGATTACATGAGACTTTTAACACACATGTAAAATATCAAAACAAAGGTTTATATAAATTTTCAGTTTATTACTTCTCATTACGAGGTAAGACTCTTAACGTGATACTCCGTACTATTCTAACTGTAGGGCTTTGCTAAGAACACATTCTACAATGGTTGAAATTTTAAAATGTTTAAAATTATATTTTTAAGACTTCTTTTCTTAAAATAATAGAATATTTTTTCTACGCCCTCTTAAATATAACTTGTCATAGACACACACACACGCACACGCACACACGCACACACGCACACACACACACACACACACACATATATATATATATATATATATATATATATATATATATATATATATATATATATATATATATATATACGTAACATATGTATTAATATTGCTATTCTACATATAGTGAAAATCAGAAATTTAATACTTAATGATATTCGATATCTAACATACAGTAAATTTCAATTACGCCGGCCACAACATTACCTCCTTCCACACAAAATCAGGGATCCGGTTTATACATTTGTAATATTGTCCATATGCGTATGAAAATGGTTATTGGATTACATCGAATATCGGTTTCAGTATTGTTAGCTGGCTCTTAATGCTCTGGCCTAAATTCGAGCAAATTATTACAAATAACCAGAGTTCTATTATTAATGGGAAAATGTGTATATGTGTATCTGTTTATTAGTCTCTTGCGCTGAAATAGTGTATTTTTTTAATGTTGGGAAATCCATTTACGCATTCCACCTGCATACGTACAGGTGCTTACGTGGGACTCACCGGTTAAAAAGCCTTTACTACCCACTAAAACCCAACCGAATCCCTCCGTCTTAATAAGGCGTAGCAGGATCACTTACGCACTCAATCACGATGCCCCGACAGTTGTCTGCCGAGGCAAACCACAACAACCAAAGGGTTGCTCCCACGGTTCACTCTGCTATCAGAGAAATACTAGGGACAACCCGTCTGGTACACCGCCCACCGAAGTGACTTATATTATAAAGTTGAAGAGGTTTTTTGTTTGTTTGTTTCAGCGAGCATTTCTAGTCAGATTTGGTAAAATCTATTTGCTTTTTATCGCCGTTTGTATAGATATCCTATAATCACAAGGAGTAACACGTGTAGTTACTTCTATTGCCTTTCAAAAAGATTATAAAGGCTTTGTCGCAAAAGGAAAAAAATATATATAAAAACTTAATTTGGGACGTCTAGACTACACTATATACTCCAAATACGTACACGGTTTTAAATCGTGAAATGCTTACATACCTCGATTTTGTGAAAAATTCAAATAAAATGGTATGGAACAATAGAATTCAATATAAAATTCTTAAAAATTGGGCAGAATGCCAACTAATACAACGTCCAAAATATTGGATTTTTATGTTAAAAAGGGATAAAAGTAACTGAATGCCAGAAATTCTGACAAAAATATTGGAATTTATAAGAAAAACTTTAGAATATTGCAAAAATTATGTATTATATACAGGACTTTCATTTGTTGTTGGACCATTTTCAATGATAAAATTAGCCGAACTAGATGGTGCTGTGTATTAATGTCCCAACATATTTATTATTATCTAATAAACATCAAATAAGTAGCTGAATCAAAGCGCAGTCACGGCCCGCAGGATATTTTGAAACTCACGTAACTTTCCCAATTAGCGCTTCGAACCATTGTAGTTAGTTGTTTTTGTTAAGTTAATAATTAGCCAACTTACACCGCGATAAACGTGGCTGGATTGCTTCATCAAAGGGAATAGGAGTTGTTTGATGCTTTTGACCGACTTCAAAAAGACGAGATACTTAATTTGTCTCTATTTTTTTAAGTTTTTTTTTGGTAAGTTATTTTGAAAATCGATTCACAATTAGAAAGCTTCTCACTCTTTCTCATCTAAACATCTTCATCTTAAGTTTTTGCTCCACCATAAAATGTGTTGTTGCATCATAGTTGCACTTAGACGACACGTTTGGCTCACTTGCTGTGCCAGCGGTCTCGGGTTCGAGTCCCGCTGGGGGCATTCATTTGTGTGATCAGCACGAATGTTTGTACTCCGGTCATGAGTGTTTATATTTATAATATGTATTTAACGTTATATATGTGTAGTGTGTCAACTATCTGGTATCCATAATACAGGCCTCATAGCTTACCATGGAACTACATGGGGCTGTGTGTTAATATCCCAACATATTTATATTTATATCATTCAACAACTCTATCGAAATGATCTGACGATGTTAACCTGTATTAGCTTAAGAATGATCGCTTTACAGCCTAATATTCATCTAACCGTATTGTATACTTGTGTTGGCTTATAATAATGTAACCAACAAATGAATATCGGATGTACACTCCATTAATATATCATAAATATTATTTTGTATAGATAATAATTATAAACATATTTAAGAAAATATTAAACTAATTTAATTAAATAAAAATGTTTTGTTGACTCTGTTATTGAACGATTTTAGTCAATTGATTGTCTCGGGTAGATTATAAAAATGTGACACTGTTCAAAAATTAGTTTAGTTCTCAATCAACGTTGGTAAAATTAGTTAGGGATAAGAAAAGTGATTGTACAAGTGTTGAACCGTGAAAGTAAAAATATTGTGCAAAGTGTTTTATTACCAATCGCCAACACATAAGTTCAAGTGCTAATACTTGTGTACATTTATACATATCATGCGTCTTGCCCTACCAATAAGGAACGGAAAAGGTACGGTAGTACCTTTGAGAAAGAGAAAGTAAGGTAATATCTTTGAGACATCTAACACCTTAGTCTCTCCCGTGACCATGATTGCTGTAAAGCAATCGAAACGTCGGGAACCAAAAATCGAAATAAATCCGCGAAATAATCCGAAAAGATAGTTTTATTTAAAATGTCAAAATTTCGCGTAAATCTAAGAAAGTATTTTGCTTTTTAATTGTAAGGTGTCTTTTTTGAAAAAAGAACGCAATTTTTACATCTTTTCCGAAAAAACACGATTTTAGAAAAGTTTAAAATGTAATATACAAATAATAAACGTACATACGAGTATACATACATATATAAAAATATACATACATATATAAAAATATACATAAATATATATAAGTACGTACAATGAAAAAAACTAAAAAAAACACTAAAAAGTAAAAAATAACTCATTGGTAGTTTTCATGTCCTAAAGACACCTAACCAGATATTTTCGAAGTCAGCCGATACAAATCAAAGCAAACCAATTTTTCCATTTTAAGTGTAGACATATGTAGTAGTAGCAAAGTAAGAACCTACTTTTTTTATTCGTCGGTTAAATCACACCCACCACTGACCTCAGTCGATCAGGTTTCATGCCTAAGCTTAGGAGTAAATCGCCTCTACACGACGCCTTATTATTAGACAAGGCATTTGTGAACAAGACACTTTCAACCACAACAGCTAAGGTGCGGAATTAATGACGACAGTTATTAACAGGTGGTTAGGTATAGCAGGTTATTTAAATTCAGGGGGGATATAGAATATGACCTGGAATAGCACATGGTAATTGTTTGAGGCATCTACGTTCGTACCCGAACTAAGGGAGGGCAAATCACTAGTTATTTATTAATATGCATCTATACAGATAAATAAAATTTAAGTGTCTGTTGTATGTAATATACGGTATTTAAAAGAAAAACGAAGCAGTGGTAACGTGGTGGTGGTGGTAACGCGCTCGCTTGGGAAACCGAGTGAAGCGGGTTCAAATCCCGTGTGTCACACCTCTTATATTTTCATATGCGAATCATTTCTAATATGATTACCACTTGTCTTACAGTGAAGAGAAACATCGTGAGCAAACCTGCACGTCTGAGAGAACCTAGCAAGTTTTCGAAAGACATGTGAAATTTACCAACCCGCACTTGGCCAGTGTGGTGGACTATGGCGTGATCCCCCTCGTATTAAAGGGAGGTCCGTGCCCAGCAGCGGGACTTTAAAAAGGGCTGAATAGGTACATACCAAAGAAAAAAATGTTTTTTTTTGTCTATCTGTTTGTTTGCCTGTTTGTTTCGGCTAATCTCCGGAACAGCTGGAATGATTTTGTCGGGATTTTCACGATACTTTTATTTTAGAAAAAGAAATTAGGGTTCCGCTCCAAAAAATTTAAACGTACCTTGGGACGCATTCGAGCGAAGCGAGGGTAAATCGCTAGTATGTATGTAAAGAAATCACGTTTAACTTTTAGTTATTTCAAAGATTTATTAAGAAAAAATATACAGACACTAGACACATGACAAGAAAACATAGTTGAACAATTAATGGCGTTAGGGGCCTTCTTTATTTTCATTTCAATATCATAAAATCAAAATCTTTAAAACTATGTATCTGTGTAATATATAGCTGTTTTGTAGATATATTTTATGTGAGTCATGATGGTACCTATTTCTATATAATATACTACAAACATTCGTAGGAATCTTGCTGCAACGCCAGACAAATGAGATCGTAAAGTTCCCAATAAAACGTCGTCGCAACCAATTGATTGCAAGAGACTGTGTCGAGGCGACTGCGCTCGCTGACGATAGCTTTCCTAACTGCTGATCTCCGAGCATTTGATATAGTATAGCTGTGTTTACTAGCCAGCAGTCTAATAAACGTAATTTATATATTATACTAGCGACTCACTCTCACTTCGCTTCGGGTTCGTCCCTAGTCCGTACATTTTCCCGGGATGATATATAGCCTATAGCCTTCCTCAGTTAACGGGCTATCCAATGGAAAAAGAATTTTTCAAATCGAATTAGTAGTTCCTGAGATTAGCGCGTTCAACCAACCAAACAAACAAACAAACAAACAAACAAACAAACTCTTCATCTTTATAATATTAGTATAGATGTAAATAGACAAAGACAAAACAGTTCAGTACCTTTTCGTCCTTCTTATGTCAACCGATTTTCTTTTTTCTTTTGTTTAGTACTTATTGACAAAATTAGAGTTATCAATAAAAAGAAATGAAAACAGTTCTTTTATAATAATTAAGATCGAATTTCACTTACTTGGGGAAAACTATTTATAATCTATCTATTTATGAAATCTATTCTATTTCTATTCTATTTCTATTTTATTTCTATTCTATATCTATCTATTTATAAAACGCGAGAGCATTGTTTACATACATTACAGACTAATGACACGCCTACGTTTAGTTCCGCCATCACTATAAAGTGCCAAAAATAAGCTTCTTTCCTCTATCCCGTGGGAATCCTTTTTTTCCATAGGATAAAAATATGTTTATCTTTGCTTAAAAGAGAGAGAGCTACTTATTTTATATTTTAAATTATTTTAAGCTTCCAAGTTTTTCTTTAATCGCTCGAAGTTTTTAAAGTATATAAAGATATTCGTACTTTCTTCATAGTGGATTCTAAGTGGAAGTAAGAGGAGTCTTTATTAAATTCGATATTTGAAATTGCTGATACTATTGTTACCTAGTTTTTAGGGTTTATACTACAGCTGGGACCCTATAGATGCTCTGTGAATCGAGGGCATCCTATAAAATAGCCTATAAATTATTATGGTTAGGTTAGGCCATCATGATTCGGGCGTTCGCAGGGGTGTGAACGCGCAAGCGATCCTGCAACGCCCCATTGCACTGCGGTGACGGGTTCCGCTGTGGATTTTAGTGAGTAGGCGTCTCACAGTACCCTGCCCGTTGACGGCCGGCATTTAAATATTCACAGAATATTAAGTTATAAATTAACTTTAAAAATAAATAATACAATTAAAATAAAACAAATATTTAAGAGGGGCTCCCATACAATAGACATGATTTTTTTGCCGTTTTTATAGATAATGGTACGGAACCCTTCATGCGCGAGTCCGACTCGCACTTGGCCGGTTTTTATTTATTCTTTAGTTTTGTAGGGTAAAAAGTGGATTGGATATTCACTTTAAAGAAGGTTATTAATAAGTTTGAATAGAAGAAGTACGTAGCAAAATTCTTAAGTAAATTTGAGATTTCTGAAAAAAAAAACGCAAGCAAGTCTCTAACTATAAATACAGCAAACCTACTTTACCGAAGCATAAGCGATTTACGTTGTAACTCAGTTCAAAGTGGGTACTTTATTCCAACTTAGATGACTTAAGTCAACTAGCTAACTTAAGCAAAGATAACAAAATATCACCATCTATACATCAATACATATAATAAAATTCTGAGTCGAATCTGTACATTAAATATTTTTTGGAATATCTTATTGAAGTAGTCGTTATTATAGATACAGAGTCCGAATTTATAGTTTTTAGAATTTTTGTCTATCTGTCTGTCTGTCTGGGAACATATCAAGAGAAAACCACTGGACAGATTTTGATGAAATTTTGTATGATGATGGCTGGTTATCCGGGTCAACAGGTAGGATAATTTTTACTGCGGAAAAATACCTCATCTCTGAGAAATCTATACTAAAATTTAACTTACTATATACATATATTTTAATACAGCTAGCTACCGATGTTTTACTTTCTAATGCGTAACTAAATAAAAGAACAAAACCCTTTTCAGTTTTTATAACAAAAATAGATTTAATATAATAATATCTAATAATACATTATGTAGTACAATATATCGTATTGCTTGAAAGAGGCTGAACGAATTCAAACGTGACAGCTTTACAAATCGATTTTAACCACGTTCCGGTTGTCTTATGTGAACTTTATATGATATCTTCAGAACATTTCGATGGTATCACACTAATATATTGTCAATAATTTCACACTAGCATAAATTAAAAAACTCAATAATTAAACTTGGCCCTTCCCGGGATTCGAACCCAAGACCTCCGAATCTGCGGACGTACACGCTAGCCACTACTGAGCATAAACAACATACAATTTCCCTTACGGATGGCCCTTACCCGGCAATCACTGTTAGAAAAAAGGGGAAATTAATATGACATTTGACAGCCATACACATAGTTGTTGACGAAAATATGACGACTTTTCATATTACGAGAATGTCAAAAGACTTATATCACTGCGATATATCAATTTATGAAAGGCTAAAAGCAATAAAACGCGAAAGGAAACGAATGTATGTCGTTTATTAAAGTACTCTTGTCAAAGTGGTCTTTGGTGAAATAAGTAATAGAACCAACTTTTATATACTGGCATGGGGTATATGAGTTTATTACTTGCTGTGCCATTAAATTTGAAAGCTAAGTTGATACTTTCAGTCTGTTACAAGGGTTAAAGCATTGCAAGTGCAGACTTTATGTCCAGTCGCGGTATGTTTTTATTGGCTGAACACAGACTAAGTCATAATATAGACAGTGTCATAGAACTAAACATACAACAAACAGACGTCAAACAATAATATTTTAATATATGTAGTATATAAACGACAATTTTTATACTGAGTGATTGTATGTGTTCAGCCCTTTTGTAACGTCCCACTGCTGGGCACGGGCTCCCTTCAATGCGAGGGGGATCAGGCTATAGTCCACCACGCTGGCCAAGTGCGAATTGGCGGACTTCACATGTCTTTCGAAAACTTGCTAGGTTGTCTCAGACATGCAGGTTTCCTCACGATGTTTTCCTTCACCGTAAGGCAAGTGGTAATCAAGTTAGAAATGATTCGCACATGAAAATATCAGAGGTGCGAGACCCGGGATTTGAACCCGCTTCCCGCGTTACCACTGGGCTACCACTGCCTTTAGTAAATAAATATTAATTAATAAAAATAACTAATAATAAAATCCATTATAATAAAGAAAAAAAAAAGCTCATAATATTATGCTCTCTCCTTGAAAGTGAAGAGAAGTAATGCTTATATAATTTTTGAAAAGTCCGAAATTATAAACAAACAACATGACCCTACTTTGAAGTCGTAAACAATTAATGCATATTAATAATTCATGACACCTCGAACATCGCTCAAACCCTTGCGAAAAATGTGTAGCACAATTTTAACTACTTTTAGGGTTCCGAACCCAAAGGGTGCTAACGGAACCCTATTACTAAGCCTACGCTGTCCGTCCGTCTGTCAGAGGGCTGTATCTCATGAACCGTAATAGATATAGAGTTGAAATTTTACAGAGTATGTATTTCTATTGCTGCTATAACAACAAATAATAAAAAAATAAATAAAAACAAGAAACATTTTTTTATGTTTTTACGTTTTTAACTTTCACAAACGATCATCGAAGTTAATATATTACGAGTACATACATAGAGTAAAAGTCATCTATATAAATAAAAATAAATGTTGCTAAGCGCAAAATTCGAGAATGGCTCGACCGATTCAGTTATTTTTTTTTCGCATGTTCCTTAAGGTACACGGAAAGTTTTAATAAAGAGAAAAAATATAAACTAATCTGCCTATACTTCTATACCTGTATGTACATTGTACTTACCGTTAAACAGTATGTACGTAGGGACGAACCCGAGCGAAGCTAGGGTGAGTAACAAGTATCTCAACAGTATTCTAACATAAAATAGTAAAAATACAATCGAGATACTCATAAACTAATTATATGGATTGGATCAAATATTCCTTTACCCTGGTTTCACCAAACAAGATCTCAGCATTAAGATGAAATGCAGCCCCTTCGAGATTAAATATGATTACGAACCTTATTACGTAACATTCTACTGGAGGAATTGTAACTTATATTTTAGCTAAAACTTGCCCACATGAATAGGTAAATATTTTAATGTTTCAAATGCTTAGAGCATAAAATATGCATATATCTCTAAAGCTAATTAGATCCTTACGTGAATTTACATATATATACTTTACTTAGCTTTATTTTACATATTTCCTGTACAAGCTCTTTTTTGGTCTAGTTGCAAGCATGTACTGCAGATACGGAGATGCTAAGATCGAGTCTCGCGTCGGGTCAAGTGTAGTAATTGAGGGTTTCTATAAATAACAGCAGTGTTGACGGTTTTAAACCCCCATGCCATGGAGAACCCGTAAATTTAACGCCAGTCACTCTAGCGGCAGATCTCTTATCGGTCCTGTCAAATTGCCCCATCGGACTTTGTGAGTAAAAGGTATATAAGGGCGATCCCTCACCGGGAGCATTCGCCTGTAATGTAACAGTTCAGATTCAACCATTACGTAAGTAAGGGAGAGAAACTGAGCATATTAATATTAGTAATGCTCAGTTCTTCTCCCTCACTTAAGTAATGCTCGAATCTGAACTGTTACATTACAAACGAATGCTCCCGGTGAGGGACCGCCCTAATATGCAGTATTTCCACACAGACTATAGTGATATTTGTCGCTGTGACCAAAAGTTGTCTGGAAGATATTATTATTATTAATAGTACTTACGTGGGTGGGTCATATTTTGTTTCTTTTTTCGAAAAAGATATAAAAATTGCGCTTTTTCAGAAAATTACCTATATAAATAAACTTACAAAGCAAAAGTTTATCTAAATACAAAATTTTATCCAAATCATTAGAGTTGTTTCCGAGGTACACGAAATAAATTTATATATATATATATATATATATATATATATATATATATACACAAGAATTGTTCATTTAATATGATAAGATATTATATATTTTCCATAGGATGTCAGTATACCTCGAAGTAAGGATATGAGTGAAACTAGGGCAAATCTCTAATAAAGTTAATTTCGTTTAGTTTATATGAATAATAAAAAAGTTAATGATTATATTCATAGAAGGGATATAAAAGAATGGCTCCGGCAATTTTTAACTTTATTTATGTTAATTGTACTTATAATAATAAAATATAAATATTTACTGAATGTTGAGTTCTTGACACAAATCCAAAAGTACTAACTTAATTACGATGCATTCATTCAATAATAAAATATATTTTGTCGTAAAAATCTATAATTCAATTGTTTTATTGACGACACGTTTGAATCAGTTTGTAGTGATCCTACTAGTTGTGCCAGCTGTCGCGGGTTCGAGTCCCGCTGGGAGCATTCATTTGTGTGATGAGCACGAATGTTTGTACTCCAGTCATGCGTGTTTATATTTATAATATTATATATGTGAAGTGCATCAACTATCTGGTATCCATAACACAAGCCTCGTAGCTTACCATGGAACTAGATGGTGCCGTGTTAATGTCCCAAGATAAAAAAAAAATCATACGGCATTAATAAAATGGAAACATCTTGTTGACATAACAATGTTTGGTTATTAAAATTATTATCATTTATTTTTTTTCATTTGCTTTCAGCTTTCAGATCAGGCGCAAGACTGACGGATTAACGTCGGTGCTCTCCCAGTCGTAGCGGGTAATACAATTAGACACCGAATTATACGAAAAGAGCATTATCTTTAACTGCCCGACGTAGGAGTCAAACCCGTTCAAGATCAGCAGCTGTTTTAAGTATCCACCAACCACTTTACCAACAAGGCAGTTTTATGATTTAGTACCGTTATAAAGCGCGAAAACTCCACCCTAGTTACGTTTTAGCGTTAAGTATCAATTTCGCAGAGATGAGATATTTTCCCGCAGTAAAAAGTTGACCTGGATAACCAGCTATCATCATATCGAATTTCATCAAAATTTGTCCAGTATTCTCATGATGCATTCCCAGACAGAGACAAAAATTCTAAAAACTACAGATTCGGCCTCTGTATCGATAATAGTGATTATTTCAATAAGATTTTCCGAAAAATATTTAATGTACAAATTCGACTCGGTTAAAATTTTATTATATATATATAATAATAATAATAATGTCCTCCTGACCGATTCCGGCCACGGCGGCCAATCTCATTGAGACTAGCCAACTGCGCAGGAGATATTATAGTGCACAAATGTACGCGCAGACACAAGTGCACTCTCTATTCCTGTCACTCTCATACTCCGGTGGGACGACTACTCGACACGACCAGTGAGAGTTAAGGCGCAGGACCGACGGCTTTACGTGCTCTCCGAGGCACGGGGGTGAAACACCGCCAACTTCCCAACTCCGGGCTGTTACTGAGGCTTACTATACAGAAAGACTCAATAACTAAACTTGGCCCGACCCGGGACTCGAACCCAGGACCTCAGGATGTGCAGCCGTACATGCTAGCCACTACACCACCGAGGCAGTTTTATATAGGTTCTAAATCTATCACTGACCAATTTCCAATTTCATTTTCAAATATAGGATTTAATATGTAGAATGAAATGGAATGTAAATATTTTGCAAAACTATTTCAATAATCCAATACTGGTTGATACAATTTTTGTTTATTATTTCATCTGATGCGATTTCCTATATGCGCATATAAATAAAATTCGTTGTTTGATCGTGCTTGCGAAATAACTATTTTCCTTCAAATGTCGGTATATTTTTGTATTCAGCCCTGCTGGGCACGGGCCTCCCTTGAGTACGAGGGGGATCAGGCCATAGTCCACCACGCTGGCCAAGTGCGGGTTGGCAGACTTCACATGTCTTTTGAAAACTTGCTAGGTTCTCTCAGACATGCAGGTTTCCTCACGATGTTTTCCTTCACCGTTAAGACAAGTGGCAATCATGTTGGCAATGATTCGCACATGAAAATGTCAGAAGTGCAAGACCCGGAATTTGAACCCGCTTCACTCGGGTTCTCAAGCGAGCGCGTTACCACTGGGCTACCACTGTCTGTATATTTTTTCATTAAAATATATAAATCTCCAATGAAAAAAAATATCTGTTAATGAAATACCGCGACTTCGTCTGTGTTAAAAAAAACGTGTGTGTGTACTTATGTACGCACGTATGACGTAAGAAGTTATACTTCTTTGGCGTAACAGAACAAAAATAGCTAAATATTTCATACCGTAGGTATGTCACAACTCTGTAAAAGGAATGCAGCTAACTTCATCATGTCGCTTTTTGGCTGTCAGTGTGTGCGCGCATCGTAAAAATTTTACTCTCATATTTTTCCCCAAGCGTGCCAAAGGAAATATAACTTCAAAAATTGAAAAACAATAAACATCCTAAAATTAAAGGGACGGTTGCGGTCACTCAATATTTAAAGACTTCAAAAGCATACAACTCGGCACAAATACTTTAACTTTTTTGGACTTATTCATAGATCAACACAAAGTGTGATCTATATTTATATTACTCCTCAGTTAAATGAATGAAGTTCCATCATTTTTTTTAATATTGACAGACTTGTCTGGCGGTTCACATGGGACGTACTATCTACCTACCAATTTTAGCAATGTATTTATTAACTACTATCATGTTCTACAACATAGTTTATCTATACATATAATAAAATTCTGAGTCGAATCTGTACATTAAATTTTTTTTGGAAAACTTCATTGAAATAGTCATTATTATCGATACAGAGGTCGAATGTATAGTTTTTAGAATTTTCGTCTGTCTGTCTGTCTGGGAACGCATCACGAGAAAACCACTGGACAGATTTTGATGAAATTTGGTTTGATGATAGCTGGTTATCCGTGTCGACATTAAGAATACTTTATACTGTGCGAAAATATCTCATCTCTGAGAAATCTATACTAATCGTTAAAACGTACCAACGGACAAATCCGAGTGGAGCGAGGATGAGTCGCTAGTTATTAGAATATATTTATTCTCCGAGTAAAATAGATGTGACATGCAGACAGATCAACATAATAAAATTATAAGGGTTACATTTTCACCGTTTGGCTAAGGATCCCTAAAAAGGAAACGGAATTAAGTACGATCTCAAACGCACAAGAATGTCGTAGAACATTCAAGGCAGTTTCTACATCTTATTACATAAATACCATACTGAATTTCATTCTGAATATCAAATTTAGTATATCCTTTTACTAAATTTATACTAGCGAGTAGCGGCAATCAGTTTCATATCTGCTTACTTTATATTCACTCATGTAATGTGTCGCTTGGAGATAGCGACATAGCGCTATGTACTGGGTATAATAATGGTATTATTTTTTTACTAACGACTTACCCTCGCTTCGCTCGGATTCGTCCCTAGGTACGTTTTAACGGTTAGTGATTTCCATACAAAATAAACAGTTCAGAACTTTTAGATTTTCCAGTTGTTTTTTTTTTTTTTGTTTTCGCTAATTTTTTTTTTATATATATTTAAACCACCCCTGACACACCCCCAACAAAACAAAAAAAGAATTATTCAAATCGGTCCAGCCGTTTTTGAGTTTTAGCGAGACTAACGAACAGCAATTGATTTTTATATATATAGATATGTTTTATTTAATCTTTATGTAACTTTTTTTTAAATATATATTACATTATATACGTTGATTATTGGTAGTCTTTTGCGCGTGTAATTGAGATTTATATTATTTTAATCATTTTTAGGGTTCCATACCTAAAAAAGAAAAAAAGGAACTATTATAAGATCACTTCGTTGTCTGTCTGTCTCTTTGTCTGTATGTCTGTTTATCTGTCTGTCAGACTGTCTATCTGTTTGTCAAGTTGAAATTAATATCAAATACTCAGATGTACTATTCCTTGGGGCTGTGAAAAAAATAAATGTCTAAGTCAACGCAATCAAAAGATACGGCCGTTTATGCCGCATATTTTTACACTCGCAAGGGAATCATAATATATAGCGTACTTTAGCTTGACCTAGAATCACGAAATTTAGCAAAAAGCAACTTATAACACAAGTAAAGGAAAAATCGGAAAAACGTAAATTTGTAGTTAGATCACAATTTTTTTTCCCCCCTAAACTTATTTTAATATTTCATACTATGGTACCTTCGGTGTGCGAGTCAAACTTATGCTTGTCCGTTTTTTGTCACGTCGAAACAGAGTGACGAATTTGGGTCATTTTTTGTGTGCAGTTAGTTGGAGGGCTTATACTTTTTACCGCGGAAGATTATCCTTTTCCCAGTAGAAAAGACATTATAATACGAGTTATATTATAACGTGTTTTCACAACACAACGTGTTAACAAGAACTCGTTATATATATATATATATATATATATATATATATATATATATATATATATATATATATATATATATATATATATATATATATGTATATATATATATATATATATATATATATATATATATATATAACGTTATATATTTATATACATAACGTTATACGTTATGTATATATATATATATATCATTTCATACTAACCGTTAAAACGTACCCGAACGCATGTAGGGACGAACTCGACCGAAGCAAGGGTGAGTAGCTAGTATTATATATGTGTATGTATACTTTATTTGAACGCTGAGTATAGTATGCACGCTTTACTCTCATAATTTCCACAATAAGCATAACCGTTTAATCGAATTAAACAAAGAAAAATCAAAGCCAAAAAGTCCAAACCTCGGCAAAATTGTCCTACCCCTGAAAATTGAGAGAGGTCATTAGAACTTCATCTTCATCGATCCTTCTTGAGCAATTCTTTTGATCTGAGGTAACGGTCATTGAAACAGTTTTGTGCTGATCTATACATATAATAAAATTGTAACTGATCGCTGTCTGTACATGGAAGATATTTGAGAAAAACTATTATTGAGGATCTTTATTAACACAATAGAACCCAAAACAATGATTTTTAGTTTTTTGTCTGTGTGCCATTTTTTCGGTTTGTCTGTTTGTCTGTGCGTTTGTGCGCGCTAATCTTAGAAACGGTTTAACCGATGTGGGTGCGGTTTTCACTAATATATTTTGGTAAGCTTCACTTAACATTTAGTATGTATTTTATTTCAATCGGTTCCTAAATAAAAAAGTTATGTCAATTTAAAGAATCATCTAGGCGAACCCGAGCGAAACGAGGGTGAGCCGCTAATAACACATGAATAGTAAGAGTAGACTTGCAACGAATAGTATATTCGGCCATACCGAATACCGAATATTCGGTGGGCTTTCTGGCCGAGTAGCCGAATGTTAGGCATAAGTATTTAGTAAGTTTTTATTTCTTATTCGACGCCAGGAAGTAGTATTCATTCAAAGTGTCTTTTCTCTCAATCTGGGATTGTCTAGGAGTAAACTACTGCCTGAAAATGTAGAAAAATTAGTCTTCTTGCATCATAATCTTCCACTTTAATATTTCAATTATGATAAGGCAAGTGTATAGACATTTATTTGATAGTTTTTTTTTTGTAACAAAAAAAGGTGATTATGTATCTATGACTACTTTAATAATTATAAAAAAAATATATATTATTATAAAACAAATCAATATTTTCATTTTACTAATAGGGAATATACATGATTTTTTTTTCATATATAATAGCCTATATTGTTATATAATTGTAAAAAAAAATATCCAGCTCCAAAAAACTAAAAATTAGTTCAAAACAAATCAAAATATCATACCGTTACCACAGTGTACTAAAAAATAACAGTGGGCTATCGCCTTTGATGTTTGAAGAAAAGCCGACACCGCGTAGCGTACTTCGCATTACGCAGGGTTGTTACAGTTTTTTTTTGTAATTTAATTAAAATATAATATTATTATTTAGTTATTTATCGAAGTTCTTCATAGCAAAGAATACAAAAAGGCATTTCACGGAGGCAAATTCAAATAGAGTTTTACAAAATCTCATATAATAATAATAATAAGCCTTTTATTTCTTTAATAAAAAGTAAATATACAATTGGCTTAACAATTATTTGATTTAATTGAATGAATATTTTTATGTAACATTATAATTAATTTAATGAATAACTAGATAATTAAATAAAATAAATTAAGTTATAATAAAAATAAATTAAATCTAGCAAATTATATTACATAAGTCAAATTGAATTTAGTTATATATAAATTTATATTATATTTTCAATTTTTTAGCAAAGTTAGTTTTATATGATATAATGTAATTAATAGATTTCCAAATAACCTATCATAAATGGGCAACGGACAAATATTTTCGGTTTCTAGATTTACTGGATTTGAAATTTCTGTTATTAAACTTAATTATGTAAAAAATCCTCATCCTAATAAATAATTTTAGCAAAAAATATATAATATAGCACAGGTAGTATGAACCATTTTAATTGCTTACAAATTAAAATAAACGCGCGACAGCCCTTAAAGTCGTGTCCCGAGCTGCTAACTAATTCGGGCGGCAGAAATGTATGCAGCTCGGGCTCGCCTACCCGCGTCTCACCTCTCACACCCCGCACGATTGCCCTGTCTAGACGGCTTCGTTGAATGACTGTATAGACTGTGCCGTTACGGATACTTTAAACGCTCGCCGCTCGCTCGCGATTACAACAAAACATATTAAAATACTTAAGTATTCGGTATTCGGCCAAATACTATCTAGATATTCGGTATTCGGCCGAATAGGATAAAAGTAGTGGAATAGGCCCAATACCGAATAATAGCGACAATAATATTCGTTGCAAGTCTAATTAAGAACTATTATAAAATCAAAACAATACCAAATGAAGTTTATAATCTATGAAGATTACCATGTGAGCGGTGCCGTAGACAAAAACTAGTATGATATCCATTTAATTAAAAAACTGCCGTTACTCAGTGTGTTTCACACAATTCCATGTTCTGGGGTTAAACTGCGCTTGACAGAATCCAGACGAAGAGTGACTCACACTGGCGACATCGTGGCTTTTGATAATTCTTAATTTACGAGTATGTAAAAACGCAACTAAAGTGTCAAGCATTGTTTTTACAAAATTCAATTGCAATAGTTTTTAAAATATTAAATTAATTTAAGTTAATACTAATCAGAAATATGTATATTTTATTCGAGGAAGGTATACACTAATTAGCAATCATCATATTCATCGTTCATATAAATAAAATTGAAGTGTCTGTTTGTAATGTCAAAATAACAGCTTTTAACTAAATGCATATGAAAGTATAGGTATACGGTTATTACCATAAGAAAAAAAAACAATTTTTGAAATTTTTGTTTGTCTGTCTGTTTGTTCCCGCTAGTCTCCGAAACGGCTGGACTCATTTTGATGAGACTTTTACCGGCAGATAGCTGATGTTATAAGGAATAACTAAGACTAAAAAATCCGCGTACCTAGGGAGCCACCAGAGCGAAGCGAGGGTAAGTCCCTAGTTTTGAAATATTTATACAAGCCTAAAACATCTCTACTACACTTTGTACTTTAATTTAATCCCAAGACCACAATTTGCTTCGAGTTTGGGTGGGGCTTCGCAAGCCAGAAACATATTCACATATACTTTATTTACACAACAACCCAAGACCGACTACATCTATATTCACTTAGCAAAATATTTGTTTAGTTAACGAAGAGAAACAATCCGTATCCAAATATAATTGTGTATACCAAGTATTTCAAGAAATAAGGCATTTCTGTAAAAATGTTAGAGGTGGAGCAGCTCTTTTTATAAATATATCAAATAAAATTAACCTCACAAAAAATCCCTTTCTCGATAAAGAGGAAAGTAATATAAAATGAATTCATGATGTCAATATATTCTCGTAGATCATAATCTAATGACAATTTCAGAAAGACGTAGGCCTCACCTTGGTCTTAGTTCATTTACACTCCAATATATTTTAACAGGATAAGTTCAATCACTTCGCTCTTCATAATTTCAATTGTAACGAATGATCTAAAATAGAAATGGGCATAAACACAAACAAAAGTTATATTAAAGGAGTCTGCCCACTACCCCGTCTCATACCATGACCGTGCTAGGAGCGTGTCAGGCAAAAAAATATTCTTTGTATTGAAATGTATGAGACTCTGCCCACTAGACCGTTCCGTCACCGACCGGCACCGTCGCGTGCCGTGCACGGAACGTTAACAATTGTCATCGAGAATATTTTACCGGTGACGGTACGCTGCGTGCCTGGCACGCGACGTTACGGGACCGGTGCGCGTAGGCGGCGCAATGGTGAGCATACACAACACTAAAACCGTTATGTACGGGTATGATACGTTGTTGATACGTTCTAGTGGGCATAGTAGTCCGTGCCATGCTCGTTTCCGTGCCTGATACGTTCATAGCACGGTCATGGTATGAGACGGTGTAGTGGGCAGACTCCATAATAAAGTATGTATACATATAATAAAACTGTAGAGGTCGAATGTCTGTACATTGAAAAAAATATGCTAAAAACCTAGTCAGGGGGATGTAAGAAGAGAAATAGAGCAAAACAAGTTTTTTCAAAATTTATATTTCTGTTTGTTTGTCTGTTTGTCTGTTTGTACGGGCTAATCTCCGAAACTGTTGAACAGATTTAAATGAAATTTTGCGTGGTGGTACCTTATATCTTCGGTCAACATTTAAGATACTTTTCATCCCGGAAAATTAAAGAGTTCCCATGGGATAGTTAAAAAACTATAGTAACTTATACAGCTTAGTATACAAAAACTACAGATCGAATTTTAATGAAACTTTACAATAATATAGTTCATACATCAGAATAATAAATAGGCTACTTTTTATCCCGGAAAAACGTACGGTTCCCGTGGGATAGATTTGTTTTTGTCTAGAGGTGAACCCGAACCCGAACGAAGCGAGGGTGAGCCGCTAGTACTTAATAATAACATTAATTCAATTTGTTTCACTGAGAGGCAAAACATAAAGCAATAACTATAATTGACCCTACCGGAGATTCGAACCCTTCTACATTTGCGAACTCACTTACCAGCCATAATAAGTGAAACTAGATAAAATATGTATACGTTGTAGGTACTAGTACGTAGCAGTACCAGTGTTAGTATGGTATTCATCTCAATTACCAAATAATTATACTTGTTGCATACAGATTATTAAATCTCATGGACATAAAAACTTACTGAATTTTCATAGCATTCTTATGTATAAATAGCCATACGACCAAACATACATAATAACTACATATTTATATACAAAAATAATTTTCCGCATGTAATATTTATATTTTCTAGCAAACACGTGATAAGGAATATTATGGGATACCTTTTTTATCTCAAAAATGTAAATAAAGGGCCACGTAAATTGAGATCAAAAGGGCCGTAAAAGTATAACTCGAGTGTTTCTCCAAAAACTTCACAACATTGTTCATAACCTACAAAATTCCGGGTCGAAAATGTTCACCTTTTTCCAGTTTTCACGGTAAAGTACAAAGTGGTTTATATTTTACGCGAAAAAATAAGACAAATAAAAAGAAGCAGAAGCAACGTACTATCAATTTATTTATATAAATAAAATATTTTGGGACATCACCACACAGCACCATCTAGTTCCATGGTAAGCTACAAGGCTTGTGTTATAGATACCAGGTAGTTGATGCACTACACATATATAACTTTAAATACATACATATTATAAATGTAAACACCCATGACTGGAGTGCAAACGTTCATACTCATCACACAAATGAATGCCCCCAGCGGAACTGGAACCCGCGACCGCTGGCATAGCAAAGTAGAGTCACTACAACCTGAGCCAAACGTGTCGTATGATGAGAATATTTAAAAATAACATTTCTGACAACAAAAAAATTATCCAACAGGTATAAATAACAAAATTATCATAATTAAAATTCAGCTCTTTCAATGTCCCACTGCTGGGGGTGGGCCCCCCTTCAATACGAGGGGGATCAAGCCATTGTTCACCATGCCAGCCAAGTGCGGGTGGGCGGACTTAACGTGTCTTTTGATAACTAATTAGGTTAGTCACGATATTTTCCTTTACATTTAAATATCCTTTTATTTATTCGTATTTGGACAATGGGTCAATGAGTGGAATATAAAAAAGCGTATCAACAAGTCTTGGATTTGTTTTGTCCGTTTGTACGTTCACTCGAGAAGTACAGGGCAGATTTAAAAAAAATATATTTTATTTAAATTCTAGTATTCGCATGTAAAAAAAAAACATATGCAAGCTTAACTTCAAGTAGACTTCATTTTAATCAATCAATCAAAGTCTAAAAGATACAAAAGATTCTGTTTTATATGGATTCTTGGTTTTCTTTATTAATTACTAGTGACTTACCCTAGCTTTGCTCGGGTGCGTCCCTAAGTACGTTTTATGTAGATATGAATAGTTATTGCGAGTATACCTTAGTACCTATAATTTCCTAGATCTAGAACTCTACTAGCGTTAGAAATGTAAACTAAAAACGACTCAATATAACCAGTTATTGTGTTTTCCCGTGGGAATGAAAGATTTTCCTATAGTAAAAGGCATCCTAAACGTTGACCCGAGTAATAAGTTAACACTACATAAAATGTTGTCAAAATCATCAGTACTTTTTGTATGAAACGCGCAAATCGATTTCGCTAAGTTACTATTTTATTATATGTATAGATAAAAACCAAGGGAATGTGATGCAGTGGCATAATGGTTATTGCTGATAGTCATTTCAAACTTTAAGAAATATGCATCTTTGCCGAAAGTAACCAAACGAGTCTTTGCCGAAACCTTGATCCTTTTTTTTTTTTGATTCGTGGGGAAACCCCTTTACGGTAGCCTAGATCCTAAACTTTTTGTCCACACCTGTACATTTAATCCATCACTCTTATTATAAACTATTTTTACCAACAATCATATTAATCTTTTTTTTCGTTGCGCTTGAAAGAAGAATGAATCGATAACTACACGTTAATATTTTACTATTAACTAACTTTTAGCCGCGGTTCCGCTTGCATATTATATTTATGCTTAAAGCTCCGCTACTCTGTATTGTAACGTGATGTTAAATAAATAGACTATAAGTACAAACTTCTTTCAACCAACAGACACAAAAATTGAAAAAGGACTTCTTAAATCAAACTGGTTCAGTTCAAGAAATTAGTATGTTCAAACTAACAAAAACACAATTTCTCTTTATATTAGTAGAGACAAAGAATTATATTTTCCGACGGTGTTCTTCGAATTCGCAACCTATTATCAAAATACTTTCATATTTTTATATCCAATATTCTTGAGCTGCGTGAAATATTGATAGATTATTGTACACAGTATAACTCCTGTCCCAAAATAATGGATTGGAGGCAAAAATAGACGGCTTTTTAAGAAGTTAGCCATTATTAGCTATAGGAAATAGATCTAGCAAGGATATTGACTCGTCGAATAGATGTTTGTATAAAAGCTTAAGGATTGACTGTTATCTAAACATTATGTGTGTTTTGGACAGATGTCTTCAGAAAACAGCGTATTTACCTCACTCTATTTTTATCGAATCTCAGGGAGAACTTGTTAAACGTAATAATAATAATAGTAATTGTAATAATAAATATGTTGGTACATTAACACACAGTACCATCTAGTTCCATGGTAAGCTACGAGGCTTTTGTTATGGATATCAGATAGTTGATACACTACATATATATAACTTTAAATACATACATATTTCAAATATAAACACCCATGACTGGAGTACAAACATCCGTGCTCATCACACGAATGAATGCCCCCAGCGGAACTTGAAATCGCGACCGTTGGCACAGCAAATAGGGTCACTACAAACTGAGCCAAACGTGTCGTCAAAATATGTTAAAACGGGTATGGGTAGCTATAATAATTTTTGGAATAATATTTTCAAACCAAATCAAAACGTCAAACCAAAAATTTAGACTCACTTTTCCTTGTTTTTCGAAAATATTCCTTGAAAATATATGAAAACATTACATATATCTTATGTATTGACAAACAGCCGTAATGTCATACGTAATGTTTAATATTAATGTATTATAATGTTTGTTTGCTGTTTCCTTTATATATATTTTTAAGATTCTTCCGCAAAAGAATGGAATTGATTATTCTGTACCGAAAAACGGCTGTAATTCCACAAATTATTAATAGCATAGTACAAACTGAATCAATTATGATATTAACTAGCGACTCATCCTCGCTTCGCTTCGGGTTCGTCTCTAGACAAAAACAAATCTATTCCACGGGAACCGTACATTTTTCCGGAATGACATATACTCTATAGCCTTTCTCAGTTAACGGGCTACCTAATGCAAAAAGAATAATTGTTCAAATCGGATTAGTAGTTCCTGAGATAAGCGCGTTCAACCCAACAAACAAACAAACAAACTCTTCAGCTTTATAATATTAGTATAGATAGTCGTATATTTGATGTAATTTTTACTGTTCTAATTTTTCATACATTTTTTCAATAATTTTTTGATCATAACACAAAAATCGCTATGTCAAATAGATGACATTGTCAGCATAAGAGCATCTACTCTGACTTTCTATCTAGAAAAAGTCTGTAATAATAAGTTATAAAAAACGTTTTTTTTATATAAAATATTGCGATATCTTAGAAAAGACACTCATAGATTAATTTCAAAAGCAAACCCTTATCCAATAATAATAATAAAAACTCTTAACTGCTCACACACACACTCTGCACACACAAAAGAGAAAGGAATAAGAAAAGAACAATACAGTAGTAGGAAAATGCACAAGAGGCGGCCTTATCGCTAAAACAGCGATTTCTCCCAGACAACCTTTCGGTGTAGGAAATGGCAAAGTGTGAAGTGGAAGGAAGTGGAAGTGCAAATACAGAATTGGATCCTAATCGTTAGAGCGGTTTCCGAGATACACGAGATAAATTTATATATATATATATATATATATATATATATATATATATATATATATATATATATATATATACAACTCATTTAATATTATAAGACATACTCGCTTCGGGGACATCCCTAAATGTCTTTTTATCGTACATTTTATTGCTTTATTTCAAACAGTATAGGCAGCGCACGCCTTTAAACCAACTCAAGCTATTTTTTCCCGACTTCAATAGAACTTATTATGATTTCTGACTGTAATTACATTCTAATCGGAATAAAAAATAACCTATAGCACTCAATTGTAATACAGTTTCTTACATAGGTGAAAGAATTTTGAGAATCGGATAAGTAGTTTCACAGGTTTCCCTCTACGTACTTTATAATATTAGTGCTAGCGACTCACCCTTGCTCCGCAAGAGTTCGTCCCTAGTTACGTTTTAATCCCTCCCGGACAAATTCTAAGAAATCCGTGCGAATTTCCGAGAATTCAATTGTTATCTAGCACACCGGTGTGCTCGCGGTTCTCGAGGTGTTAACGGTTAGTTTAGATTTCTTATATATTTTCCCATAGTAAAAATATCCTATATGTTGACCCGGTGGTTTTCTCGTGATGCGTTCACAGATAGACAGACAGACAGACAAAAACACTAAAAACTATAGATTCGGCCTCTGTATCGATAGTAACGACTATATCCATAAGATTTTCCAAAAAATATTTAAAGTAAATATTCGACTCGGTTAGAATTTTATTATATCTACTAGGGACTCACGCTCGCTTTGCTCGCGTTAGTCCGTTAAGTGGTACGTTTTCACGGCTAGGTATGTTTATACATAAATAGTGGCTTGCTACTCCTAAGATATTCATTTAAATTATATAGCGATTTACCCTCGCTTCACAATTTCATAGGTTTTAATTTTTTTTCGCGGAATCCTGATGCTTTTTCTAAAATAAAAGTAGCCTAAGTTACTCCTTATAACATAAGCTACCTGCCAGTGAAAGTCCCGTTAAAATCGGAGATTAGCCGGAACAGAGAGACAGTTTTAAAAATTGTTTTATTCTTATAAGTACCATATAAACTTTCACATGCATTTAGTTAAAAGCTGTTATTTTGACATTACAAACAGACACTTCAATTTTATTTATCTGTATAGATTAATATAGATTACTAATAATACATTTAAAGAATAAAATTAGATACTTTAAGTAATTTTCAAGTCGATGCAACTTTAAGAGTTTAAAAGAAATTATTTCTTTCGTCTACATCATTGTTTATTCAATAAATTGTACAAATAAACAATTCGCTTACTTTTGTTTTACAAAATTTCTGTCTCCAAACACACTCAAATTGTTTGCACAAAGTGAGCAAATATTCGAATGATGAAAAAATAACAGCAATTTTCTTGGAGAGATTAAACTTTGCAGATGGGACAAGTTTTTGTCCGCCCAAATGTGGAGAAAGTCTGCTGAAAATTCTAATGAATCTTAATAAATTACAGCTATTTATTACCTATCGAACGAATGTTGCATGAAGTAAAAGCTTATTTTATTATATACTAGCGGATTCCAGACAAACAAAAACACTTCTATCCCACGGGAACCGTATATTTTCCCGGGATAAAAAGTAACTTATTTGTTATGCTGATGTATGAACTATATTTTTGTAAAGTTTCATTAAAATCCAATCAGTAGATTTTGTGTACTAAGCTGTATAAGTTACTATAGTTTCTTAACTATCCCACGGAACTCTTTAATTTTCCGGGATGAAAAGTATCTAAAATATTGACTGAGGATATAAAGTATCACCGTGCAAAATTTCATTCAAATCGGTTCCACAGTTTCGGAGATTAGCCCGTCCAAACAGACAAACAGACAGAGAAACAAAAAAAATCAAAAACAAACTGGATTTGTTCTATTACTCTTCTTACATCCCCCTGACTCGGTTTTTAGCATTTTTTTTTTCTATATACAGACATTCGACCTCTACAGTTTTATTATATGTATAGATTTCCGTCCGATACCGTACCGACTTCAAAAAAAGAAGGTAAGAGATAATTATTACGCGAAATCTTCGCGAATTTTGAACCCACTTAATTATCTTGATGTCATTCAAACATTTTGAAAATTTTGAACTCCTAAGATTGTAATAATACGCAATTTCTTAAAAGCAAAATACTAAACATAAACTTTTAAGTAATGAAACTGAATACTTTAATACTTTTATGGTCGTAGCGGCAATGTATTATTATTTTCCTCTATTTCGTTGGAAATATTAATAAAATAATTGCATTGAATTATACGCCTTTTAATGTCAATACCTTTTTTTAATATGTCACAAATATTATTTATAAAAAAAAAGGTTAATAAAAAGGTCAAGTATAAAAAAGGATGTATATGTTTGTGTGTGTGTGTACATTTGTGCCTACACTTTCTTAGATTTACTCGAGTATTTGACATTTTAAATAAAACTATCTTTTAGGATTTTTTCGCGAATCTATTTTGATATTTGGTTCCCGACGTTTCAAATGCTTTACAGTAATCATCATCACGTGCGACACTGGCCATCAAAATAAACCCCCGAAAATATCCGAAAATATATTTTTTTATTTAATGACACGACATGTTATTATTACTATTAATGTTATTTGCCTGTGTCCTGTTTACATTTGTATGATGATTGATGGCATTTGTTATCAAAACACTATCGACTTTTAAAATTTGACTTCACGAATAAAAAAATCTTTAAAAAATATATAAAATACGTGGCTTCTAGGAGTGCCAGTTGGACACAATTTATGTACTTCTCCAATGTTATGTAAAATTGAGAAGACACGTTAATATATTAAATAAATATACATAAATGACGGAATAATATAATGTCTATGTGACATATAGCTTAAATGTGGTATGTGTCCACTGTCCATTCAATCACTACATAGTATAAAACAAAGTCGCTTCCCGCTGTCTGTCTGTCCCTATGTATGCTTAGATCTTTAAAACTGCGCAACGGATTTTGATGCGGTTTTTTTACTAGATAGAGTGATTCAAGAGGAAGGTTTGTATGTATAATACATGCATATTCTAGTACAGAAAAGCCGAGAAATTCAAAGATTTGTATTTCATACTAACCGTTAAAACGTATTAAGGGACGAACCCGGGCGAAGCGAGGGTGAGTCGCCAGTTTTCTATAATCGTAATCGTTTGTAGAATTGTTTTCTTACGCCTAAAACCTTCCTGGAAGATTGCTGACGCTGACTCAGCGACAAGGCCGCCTAACGTTTTATATCTTCCTTTTACCCACACGTCTATATGGATGTTGGTGTACAAGGAAGAGAATTTTATTTTCTAAGGCTAATAAAACATCCTTATATCTTCATTACACTTTCCTTAATGTTTAGAAAGCCGCCCTCATTTTGTTCTTATTCCAGATAGGATGAGTGCTACCCACTTAGTATTATCATGACTGTAATAAACATAAAAAAAATATCTTCATCTATACACATAATAAAATTCTGAGTCGAATCTGTATACATGAAATATTTTTTTGGAAAATCTTATTGAAATAGTCATTATTATTGATAAAGAGGCCGAATCTATAGTTTTTAGAATTTTGTCTGTCTGAGAACGCATCACGAGGAAACCGCAGGATAGATTTTGATGAAATTTGATATGATGTTAGCTGGTTATCCGGTTCAACATATATAGGATACCTACTTTTTACCGTGGCAAAATATTTCATCTCTATGAAATCTATACTATACGTTAAAACGTACGTAAGGACGAACCCGAGCGGAGCGAGGGTGAGTCGCTAGTATAAAATAAAAGTTTTCGCTTATTTATGTAAGTTAAGTAATTTTTTGAAAATTATATCATTTCTAAACAAAAAAAAACACAGAAACTGATAAACTACCCGACAACTAAGGCCGTAGTCTCTCTTAGTACTTAGGCTATATATACATATTACGTAGCCCTAAAAACTTAAAATCACTTTGTAATTTTTAAATACCATCGAAATTGAAAGCAGAATTCACTATTTTCTTTCATAATAAAAATTATTCAAAAAATAACATCTATATATATATATATAGTTCGTTAGTCTCGCTAAACTTAAAAACGGCTGGACCGATTTGAATAATTCTTTTTTGTTTTATTGGGGGTGTGTCACGGGTATTTTTAAGTATAAAAAAATAAGAGGAAATCCTAAAAAACAGCTGAAAAATCGAAAAGTTCAGAAGTGTTTATTTTGTACCTGTTTATTTATTTATTTTTATATAGCCTATCTATTCTATTCTAACCGTAAAAACGTACCTAGGGATGAACCCGAGCAAAGTGAGGGTGAATCGCTAGTAAGCAATAAAAAGGATACAACAACAACGTAGAGTGTATATTAAGTATGTAGACGAAAACATGGATGAGTCGAGGGACGGCTTCGACGAACTTGCTTTGGCTGCTGTAATATTAAAATTGTTTCATACAACTGGATTCCATTTAATAACTTACTGAATTATTGTGTATCTCGCCCATAGCTTGCCCTACTTTATAAGTAAGGCTTGCATCGATTAAATAATGCTAAGCCAAAAGCAAGTTTGCACAATAGATACTGAGCTTAAAAGCTCGCCTGCGCATATTCATTTAGATTTATGATCTACACTAACGTTATAATGAGGTAAAGTTTGTAAATTTGGATGTAGAGGTAGACTCTAAAACTACTGATTTGATTCTGAAATTTCTTACAGCCACATTACCGCCGAGTGCTATAGATCATTTTTTATTCCGATAAAAATGTGTTTACTGTCAGAAATAATAATAGCGTTAACTGAAGTCGGAAGAAAACTGACTCACGGACTGACTATGTATGTTTTCAGCCCTTTTTGAACGTCCCACTGCTGGGGGTGGGGTTCTCTTCAATACGAGGGCCATAGTCCACCACGCTGGCCAAGTGCAGGTTGGCGGACTTCACATGTCTTTCGAAAACTTGCTAGGTTCTCTCAGACACGCAAGTTTCCTCACGATGTTTTCCTTCACCGTAAGGTAAGTGGTAATCATGTTAGAAATGATTCGCACATAAAAATATCAGAGGTGCAAAATCCGGGATTTGAACCCGCATCGCTTGGTTTCCCAACCCCGTTGAACCCGCTTCACTCGGTTTCCCAAGCGAGCGCGTTACTACTGGGTTACCACTGCCTTAGCAGTGGGACTGACTATACTGACTCTTTAAATTAAATTGACTGTTCAAAAGTGCTTGTATAAGTATAATTGAATAAAGTTTTAGTTGTACCAAAAAGACATTTTGGGACGCGCCCGAGCAAAGCGTGGGTAAGTCGCTAGTATATAATATACTAGTTATGTAATCAATCGGCCAAATTAATAAAAAATCTATCTTCCGATGCTTTAGCCTACCAAAAGTACGTGTTTAACATAACTACAAACTCTATGTACGTTACGAATTTCAGGGAATATCATGATTTAAAATAAATCCTTACTGATCATTTGGTCAATAAATGCTTAGTAAAATAAAACTAGGTATAATTCTTTATGATCTAGGTAATTTAGGTATACCATTTTATTGAGGAAGACAATAGAATATGAACTTTTTAAAATTATGTTACAACCCTTAGAAATATAGTAGTGATATATGTATGTATGTATGTATGTACATATTACATATAGGCAAATAGACAGTGCGAGTAGATCCCCAGATAAATGATAGTTGATAAAAATAAACTAACAATAAGTTCTAAGTTAAGTCTTCACTTCTAAGTTCTTCAAAATATCCTTACCGAAAATACTATTTAAGCAAATATATAATACTAAACCTATTACTAAACCTAATGACCTATACGGGGTCTAAACCTAAAACTTATAAATCAAAAGACATGTGTGTCAGAACTGTCCGTTTTTTACACGACTGCGCGACGCAAAGAAGAGTAATGTTATTATCAGTCTATGTATGTATGTATGTATGTTTGTTCCTAAGTTGCAGTCTAGAGACCAAATGCGTCGGCCGATTTTGATGATTCATACCGCGTCGTTAGGTTCATCTTGATAACGCGAGTGTTATAGGCTATATAAAAATATTCAAAAATTAAAATGGCGGATTTCAGACGACAATTTGTGTGTCTTTAAAAAAAATAATCCAAACCATCCAAAAAATAATCCAACTCAAGTGGGATATCAAAATAAAGACTAAAAAGAGACAATCACAAAAATATATACAATTTATACATTTAAAAGTAATTTAGGACAAAAAATTGCTAAATATAACTTCAAATGTCTAATTGGCAAAAACTAAAAAGCTGTAAATAAAAAAAAATATTACAAAAATAAAAAAAAACGAGTGCATACAAGCTAACTATAAAGTTGAAAACAAATTGACGAAGGAATATTATAATTATATATTATATATTAATATATAGTATTAAGTGGTAGCCCAGTGGTAACGCGCTTGCTTGGGTAACCGAGTGAAGCGGGTTCAAATCCCGGGTCTCGCACCTCTGATATTTTCACGTGCGAATCATTTCTAACATGATTACCACTTGCCTTACGGTGAAGGAAAACATCGTGAGGAAACCTGCATGTCTGAGAGAACCTAGTAAGTTTTCGAAAGACGTGTGAAGTCCGCCAACCCGCAATTGGCCAGCGTGGTGGACTATAGCCTGATCCCCTCGTATCGAAGGGAGGCCTGTGCCCAGCAGTGGGACGTTAAAAAGGGCTGAATACATACATTAAGCAGTCGGGGACATACATATGTACATCTTGCGACAAGGATGATATGTGTATGTCTCCGACTGCGTAATACTTTTTTCCTTCGTCAACTTGTTTTCATTTTTTTATTTAGCAAAAGCTAACTAAAAAGATGAATACGGATGGAACGAATGGAAAAAATCCCGACTGCATTTTTATGCGGTCGAACTTTTTATTTCAATATATATACGTACAATGTAAATATTGAAAAAAAAAATACAATTATAATAATTATAATTTTTCCCCCAAACACTAAATGAAAGAAAAAAAAATAAGTTACCTATTTCGAAAATTAAGTAACCTATTTAAATTGTCACGTAGGCTTAAAGTGAAGTGTGGCTAGAGTTACCAAACAACACAAGCAGATCTAACTTGAGACAGATTTGCCTACGCCAAAGAGAAGTTGAAATTAATAGCTATGGATTAGCATGAATCATGGAATTGAAATAGCTTTGACACTACTTTTTAATTGTCTTATTATTATTTACACAAGTGCTTTTGTACGCCCGCGTCATTTTGTAAATTCCGCTCTGGTAAGTCGTAGTGTAATTAATATATGATAATATTTTTAGCCAATAACCTCTCTCAATTTTTTTTTTTTTTTTTTGCAAATTGGAACAGGATCTAAAAATTAACGCGTTCTAATAAAAAAACGAATAAACAAACAAATCCCGCAGCTTTATAAATCAACTAGCAGAACCCGCGGCTTCGCTCGCGATCAATCTGCAAAAAATACGAAATTTCAAATTTCGTTTTCATTGCAAATATGTCCAAGGAATAAAAACTGTTATCCCCTATTTCACCCCCCTGGGGGGTTAAATTTTGAAAAATCCTTCCTTAGTGGATGCCTACGTCATAAGAGGAATATGTGTGATAAATTTTAAGTTTCTAGCCCTAAGGGTTTGGCCTGTGCATTGATACATCAATCAATCACTTTTTCCTTCTATATATATATTGATATAAATCTAATTATACTATCGTCTTTGATTAATATATAAATAATATATGCCCATATCCATAACTTATAAAACGTAATATGGTACAAAAAAAAAAGGACATAAAAATAATTTAACATTCTTATTTCACACGTCATTTTTACGTGTAAAGTAATAATCAAACTTGCTAAGGTTTTGAAAATATGTTTTTCAAAATAATTCTTGAACGATATTTAGAATGTTAACGAAAAGTTTTAAAGTAACTTTCAGATTTAACAACTTAAATGTATTAAAATAAGTTTAGTAAAATTAATCATCATAATATTGTAAAATATCAGAAATACTTTCTTAGATTTACGCGAATATTTGACATTTTAAATAAAACTATCTTTTCAATTTTTTTTCGCGGATTTATTTCCGCAATCGAAACGTCGGGAACCAAAAATCAAAATAAATTCGCGAAAATATCCGAAAAGATAGTTTTATTTAAAATGTTAGAAAGTTAAAAAACGCGTTGTTTAATAAAAAAAAGCTTTATATTAAACTTACTCTAACTAAGAAATAAAATATAGGTAGAGTTACATTTCTCAGATTATTTTACCTGCCATTTTAACATCTATTTCCTGCATATTTAATAAAAATACACATACAAAAAAAATATATTAATATAATAAAAAAAACAATAAACGTACTTACGAACACCAAACTTATGTCACTGACAGAAATTGTGCAAGAGTCAAATAAAATCAGGTCAGACACGTATCACAAATCATTTCCCAGCATCACTATTTAACAAACAAACGTACGAAAAGACGATCCCATTATAATAGAATAAATATAAATAATATTTTCATTTATGATCAAGGATTTATATTTTCGCGTATAATTTTGTTAGGAGCGACACGAACGACTGGCAAATGTAGCGCTTGAGCGCGTACTGAATACTGACTGAGCCGGCGCCCCAACGTCTCGGAACTGCCCAGGTGTAATCCCCGCCCTTCTAAATAATATCTAAACCCTACATTATATATTGCCTTACCCGAAATCTTCTGTACACCTTTAATAAACTACCTAGCCTACTTCACCGGGATGCTTTTTTGACTGACTTCAAAAAAAGAGTGCGGTTTGTTTGTATTTTTTTTTGTATTTTCGCCAATTGTAAACTTAAGTGAACTTCAAGACAGTGTACCTTTATTAGTAATTATTATTAATTCAATTAGTTTGTTTTATTGATAGCTGGGCGTTTCCATATGATTTCTAATTTAAAAAATGTCTGTTTTCGATACATATTCCTATCTTATTTTTTATTTAACTAACGGGTTTGATTTTTAAAAAACCTACGTTAGTACTCAAACTAGACTATGTTAAGGCTGGGCTTCTTCGATCCGTCAGTCTTTAGACTTTTATAAAGTAGATGTACACAAAATATGAATCATAAACAATTAATTTTACGTGGTAAATCTGTAAGTCAGTCTGTCATATTAATTTTGCGTCATATTTTACTCCTTTCATATTTTGAAGAATCTCTTAAGAAAGGAATTTGTTTCCAACATAATTATAGACAAGAAACTTATATAAAGAGTAGGTACTAACACAATCTATATAATTATCTCTCACTTTTAACGAACTTATTGATACTATACAACGAAAACAACTTATGTCCAGAAAATTATAAAATCGTATGTTTACATTTGAAATTTCGAACGAAATAACAACACCGTATAAATGCACAAACGGGTCACCTAAAAATATGCTCGAGTGACACATCTCTTATACAAATTCCAAAAAAGAAGTCTAAACATATACATTTTTAAAAGAACTTTTATTATTAACACAGATTATTTACGTTTATTTTAAGAATGTCATGTTAGACTCACTCTGTTTTGACTATTGTCTAAGACACGAAGGAAGTTAGTCTCATACTCATCTTCTCATCGAATTAAATGTATTTTACATGAAACACAATATTTAAAGAAATAAATAGATAAATACTATGTACTTGCAGAGTTAATACTCTAATCTGACACCTTTAAACGAGCAATTCTTATATATTTATACCGGCGATCTCGGAAATGGCTCTAACGATTTCGCTGTTTGGTATGTAGGGGTTTTCAGTGACGAAAAATCGATCTATATTAGTCTTATGTCTGGGAAAACGCGTGTTTTCGAGTTTTATGCGGTTTTCTTTCGCATTATTCCACGCAAAATATGGTCGCTAATTTCGCACGCTCGGTCTTAAGCATCGTGGTCAAGCGGCCAAGGCGCAAGATTAACAATCACAAGTCCGGGTGCGGGTTTGAATTCCGGTCGGATACAAAGTTTTTACTTTTGTTTTTTTTTTTGGATTTATTCAAGTTTTTAGTTCTTTCTTTTTTTTTGTTTTTAGTAAAAAATTAAATTTTTATTTTATCAGTTTACGTTTTACTCTAAGTTATATACATATAGATATAGATTATCATCTAAAAAATACGATATAACAAAAAAGAACTCAGAGCAAAGCTCAGGTACTAGATATTATACACTGTACCTGAAAAACTCAATATAATATAAGAAAATATAAAATCATTTCATATGTTTAAAATTTCGTAGTAAAAATCTAAAAAGGAAACCATACACTTTCGTCATGTCCTAGAAAGACATCCGTTCATTCGACTGACAGTATGTCACACACTGTTTATTCGGAGTATATTAGTACTAGATATAGCTGAAATTCCTAATGTAGTTTTCATATGAATCGCTAAACAGTTGTATTAAATTATAAAAAAAAACTAAATACTACTACAACTATATATATATATATATATATATATATATATATATATATATACTAGCAACTCACCCTCGCTCCGCTCGGGTTCGTCCCTAGTTACGTTTTAACGTTTAGCTCAGAGATGAGATATTTTCCCGCAGTAAAAAGTATCCTATACGTTGACCCGGATAACCAGCTATCATCATACCAAATTTCATCAAAATCTGTCCAGTGGTTTTCCCGTGATGCGGTAACAGACAGACAGACAGACAGACAGACAAAAATTCTAAAAACTATAGATTTGGCTTCGGTATCGATAATAAAGTCTATTTCAATAAGATTTTCCAAAAAATATTTAATGTACAGATTTGGATTAGTTACAATTTTATTATATGTATAGATATATATATATACTAGCAACTCACCCTCGCTCCGCTCGGGTTCGTCCCTAGTTATGTTTTAACGTTTAGCTCAGAGATGAGATATTTTCCCGCAGTAAAAAGTATCCTATATGTTAACCCGGGTAACCAGCTATCATCAAACCAAATTTCATCAAAATCTGTCCAGTGGTTTTCCCGTGATGCGGTAACAGACAGACAGACAGACAGACAAAAAATCTAAAAACTACAGATTTGGCTTCTGTATCGATAATAAAATCTATTTCAATAAGATTTTCCAAAAAATATTTAATGTACAGATTCGGCTTGGTTACAATTTTATTATATGTATAGATATATGTATATTTTTAGATAAATGAAACAGATAATTCACAATGACTTTATTCAATCCAATAGTTGTCGAGTTAGCTTACAAAGTCGTAAAAATTATGTATCAAACTCGCATCTGTCCAATTTTCTTGAATATACATTGTACACTAACCTTTTGAAAAGCTTACATGTAAAAGTATTAATCCCATTTATCAATACTAGCGTTCTCTTTCGGTTCCGACCGTGTATTTTAATTTTATAAAATTTCTCTGCTCTCGTTCATTTTTCTAATGAAACAACTAAATCCAGAGATAAGTTCGTTCAAACAAACAAACAAACTCTTCAACTTTATATATTAGTATAGAGTATAGATTACAGTGATTAAAAGTAATTCATGAGCCGGGAAGTAACTAAAGCTACTGTTTATCTCGATACGATATTATAGAGATGGATAGCCAACAAGTAAACAAACAACGTTATAACAATACTAATTAATCTTATTTTGGTACTGGCTTTCGTAACATCGGGAACCAAAAATCAAAATAAATACGTGGAAAAATCCCAAAATATATACTTATATTATAAAGCTGAAAAGTTTGTTTGTTTGTTTGGTTGAACGCGCTAATCTCAGGAACTACTAATCCGATTTGAAAAATTCTTTTTGCATTAGATAGCCCATTAACTGAGGAAGACTATAGGCTATATATCATCCCGGAAAAAATGTACGGTTCCCATGGGATAGATTTTTGTCTAGGGACGAACTCGAAGCGAAGCGAGGGTGAGTCGCTTGTGTTACATAAACTATTTTTATCAATGTAAGGTAATATATATTTTGAATAAGATGTGCTTATTCCATTGAGCCATACGACAAAACTAAATATTCAGCACAAACGATTATCCCATAAAAAACGTGACATTATAATAGGGTATCATGATTTGATACATTTTTAAAAGGATTGGTACACTATTGTAGTCGCTTTCCATAGAAACGTTTTGATATGTAAAGCTATACGGTACGTACTATTGAGTGCTATGACATTCTTAAGCCTACATACGATTGTAGAGCATGGAGTAAATGAAGCGTATAACGTGATATAGGAGGATCCATTCGAACGATAGCAGTATATCTACCCTTTAAACTAAGAGCAGGTCAACTTCTCGCAAATTACTATTATCCTCATTTTTGACTGTTATAACAGAACAAACGGACCGATTTTAATATTAAAAATATTCATTGGCAAAAGTGGCAGTGGTAGCCCAATGGTAACGCGCTCGCTTGGAAAACTAAGTAAAGCGGGCTCAAATCCCGAGTCTCGCACCTCGGATATTTTCATGTGCGAATCATTTCCAATCACCACTTGTCTTACGGTGAAGGAAAACATCGTGGGGAAACCTGCATGTCTGAGAGAACCTAGCATGTTTTCGAAAGACATATGAAGTCCGCCAATCCGCACTTATCCAGCGTGATGGACTATGGCCTAATCCTCCTCGTATTAAAGGGAGGCCCGTGCCCAGCAGTGGGACGTTAAAAGGGCTGAATATAATTAAAATTAAAAAAAATATATATAAAAAAATATCAGTAAAAATCTTATAAACTGAATTAAAAAATCCCAGACTGAATACACTGGAAGAGCTGCACTTTACTGTTTATTTGGTTTACTTTTAAGGAGCGGATTTTCGTGAAATAAATCAAATATGTATATGTAAGGATCATCCTCTCTTTCACATATAAAAAGAATTCGCTGGCTAGCAACTATGAGTACACATATGTTCGCGCTAATCTCGAGAACTACTAAATAAATTTGGATGCTGTTTTTGCTGTTAAGATCCGCATTTCATCAAAAACGTTTAAATGGATTAATAATTTTCCATCACTTATAGAAAGAAATACCATCACAAGTAACAAAAAGAGAAAAAAATTACCCTTTACAGCACATTATTTGGTTAAATAGTTTTAGGAGATGGTCAAAAATAAAAAATAAATCGCGAAATACGCGAATTTACGTACAAAACAACTATAAAATAAAAAAGCCACACTAATTTTAGTGGGGCTTTTTTATATTTATTAGTTTATCCGTTTATCCGTTCCACACAGACAAACAGACAGCCCAACAACAAAAACAAAGGGTCAAATTGATAACATCGTTTTCTTTCGGGAGTTAAAAATAAATGTTGATGACAAATAAGCATTTTCCAACCGTATAATAAAATATTTTTTCAGTCATATTCAGTGAAGACCACTTAACCGTGACCTCCGGCCTATATATGAATGAGTACTGCAGATGTATTATATACTCGTATACATTAAATAGGTTTGCTAATAAAAACAACGATAATTATTGACTTTTTCAAGACATCTTGTTTGATATACTTGGGTTACGAGTTCGATTCCCAGTCGGAATAAAAAAAATAAAAAAAAATCAAAAACAATTGACAGGAGATCTGGTGAAAGCGAATCAGCAGGACTATTTACTTTTTTTACCATCTTAAAAAAAAATAGGTATTTTGGGGGATATATTTGTGTGTGTGTGTTACACAATATCTTCATCAATTAAGAATTCCATATTATCGCAGAAGGACCAAAGTAACCGACATAGCCCGCCGAATATCCAAGCTCAAATGGCAGTGAGAGGGGCACATCTCTCGCAAAACGGACGGTCGTTGGGGACAAAAAGTTCTCGGGTGGCGGCTACGTACCGGAAGGCGAAGCGTGGGCAGACCTCCCACAAGGCGGACCGACGACTTGTTCAAAGTCACCGGAGCCCACTGGATACGGATGGCACAAGACCGGTTGTCGTGGAAACCTTTGAGGGAGGCTTATGTCCAGCAGTTTGGGTTGAGAAGACGACGACGACGACGACGATGTTTATTTATTTATTTATTTATTTATTAGATGGGTCGATAACAGAGTATACATTTTCACAATTGTACTACAAAAAAAGATCTAGACTAAATTATGCCCTAATTACAAGCAACACTGCATTCTAATAAGACAACAGCATAATAACTTAGTAATAATAAGTTTACATTAGTAAGCAAAAAAAAAATTAAAATAAAAGTTAACAGTAAGTATATGTACTCAATGGCTCGGGGTCGGGCATATCTTGCGAAGAGAGGAAGGAAATACTGCACAAGTAGCATTCCAATTACAGACTGCCGGTAGAAGAAGACCTGGTCGACCAACTAACACCTGGAGGAGGTCCATTGAGGCGGACCTTGGAAGGGTGCGAATCTTGTGGAATCATGTCCAAGCAGTAGCTAAAGATAGAAGGGCATGGAAAACTACTGCTGCAGCCCTAAGTTCCACGACGGAATAGTAGGACATCATCATCATCATCATCATCATATGTACTCAAACAAAACATAAAAATGTGTTGTTTTTTTTAGTTATTACAATAATTAATTAACCATTAATAGAAGAATAAAGAATGAAGAATGTTAGAATAGTGACGATAGAAGGCAAGAGTGATATGTAGATATCGTAGCGCTTGGCACTCTGTAAGGGACATAGCCTGAAGTTTTGTATAATAGGTTATACCTCAAAACAAGTTTTATATAAATTGAATAAAATCCACCCAAAATAAGGGTAGAATAATAACGTTTAATTAATTTTGAAGTCGGTAAACATTTTTGGTTAAAATTTAATCATTCATACAAAAAGCATTTTCTTACTTAAAAGGAAATTTCCAAATTTTTCACAGGATAAATTGCTAAATAGTAATTTATTATTCTGTGTACAGTTACAATATTAACTCGATTAAAATATATAGTAATTAATTTTGTATTAATATTTTCAATCCACACTAATATTATAAAGAGGTAAAGTTTGTAAGTTTGTGAGTTTGTAATGGATAATTTAAAAACCCGCTGAACCGATTTAAATGAAATGTGATATGTAGATAGTTTGAGACCCTGGGAAGGACATAGAATCTATTTTTTTATCCTGGAAATCTTCCCTTAAGGGAGTGAAAAGGGGTATGAAAGTTTATATGAGGAATCAATCATTTCTCCAGTCACGCCAATCACGCCTAAAGAAGTTTTACTTAAAGACTAAATATAGAGTACATTTACTCATCACAGAATAATCTTTAACTAGCACTTTTGGTAGACTTAAAGGTAACTCTAATTATAATAGACACTTTACACTGTAGAGCGTATATGCATATATGTGATACGACAAAAGCGTACCCGACCGTACTTGCCGTTAAATTGTCGTCTTTTATTACACCTATTAACGCTGGTTCCATTCTCTTGGGAGAGAATCTTACTAACATAAAACGTATACCGTCATATTAAAATTGCCATTCATTAACCTCTGATTTAATATAAATTTTATTATTATTACGCATTTTGATGACTATATGGTTGTTTGCACTGTTTGCATAAATGTATACAAATTGTTTCCTTATAGTTTATATATTACATATATATATATATATATATATATATATATATATATATATATATATATATATATATATATATATATATATTGTTTATATATTTTACTCAAAGGTAACCTTTATATAATCTATACTAATATTATAAAGAGGTAAAGTTCGTGAGTTTGTAAGTTTGTTTATAATAGATGAATAAAATATCCGCTGAACCGATTTAGATGAAATTTACTAAGAAGATAGTTTTTAGAGATAGTTTTCCTTGGGAAGGATATAGAATAGTATTTATCTCGAAAATCATCCCTTAAGGAGGTGAAAAGGGGGATGAAAGTTTGGATGGATAAAACGTAGCTCGTGTACCAATATATTTCAAAGCAAAAAACAAAGAAATGGATGTTGATCACCGACAGCTAATTTGAATGTTTTTTTTCACTGGATAGTAAGTAGTGTGTTGCAAACGAAGGACGATTTTTAAAACATATTCAGAACCTTTACACAAAACCTTTTATTTGACAAGTTGGCTAAGTTCGAATCAAACTTTTGGCTCGCGTTTGGCTCAGTTTCTAGTAACCCTACTTGCTGTGACAGCGGTCGCGGGTTCGAGCCCCGCTGGGGGGATTAATTTGTGGGATGCACGAATGTTAGTACTCCAGTCATTGATATTTATATTTATAATATGTATATATTTAAAGTTATATATGTGTTGTGTATCAATTACCATGAAACTATATGGTACTGTGTCTTAATGTCCCAACATATAAAAAAAAGCTTGTATGAAGAAAGGTTTCGTACATGATGGATAATGTCACAGATTTTCTATTAACCTATAGCTTAGTCAACCTGGTAAGGAGTTTGAAATTATTTCCAAGTGGGCGCATAGCAAACGATTCGGTATCAGCCGATAAAAACTTTGATCGGGTCCACAACTACGACCAACTGATTGCTAAATCAATATGGCGCATAAAACGCGTTTACACTTGCTGACTATTAAACTCAATCTGACTAAACTATCAAGGGACAATTAGATCTTTGCAAAGGCTGTTAAGGTGTTTATTATATACTAGCGACTCACCCTCACTTCGCTCGATTTCTTCCCTAAGTCGATTCCCCATACAAACTTTCATCCCCATTATCATCCCCTTAAGGGAGGATTTCCGGAATAAAAAGTATCCTAGGTCCTTCCCAGGGTCTCAAATTATCTTTTTACTAAATTTTATCTAAATCGGTTCAGAAAATCCAGATATTACCCCCTAAAATCTCACAAACTCACAAACTTTGTTAAACCTCTTTATAATATTAAGTATAGATTAAGGTAACTAACAAGAGAACCAGTAGTTCTGATATAAAGTAATAAATAAATGAGAAATATACCTATCAATTATACATATTACATATATAAAATGATATGTTAATAAAATAAATAAAATATAACTCGGTATTTTAAAGAGCAACTGTTGAGTTTGTCGCCAACTCTTCTCAGCAGAACTGCTTTCCGAGCCGGTGGTAGCTTCCTCACGGACTGACTACACTGACGCTCTTTAAGTTAAATTGCCGATTCAAAAGTGCTTGTATAAGTCTACTTGAGTAAAGTTCAATTTCATTTCAAAAGTACTCACATCTTTTTTCTTGGCGTAGTAAAGCGTGCGCCCGCGCAACTTGAAGTACCGCCGCTGCCATCGCTGGAAGCTGCGGGTTTGCTTCATCAAATAACCTTCTTTGACCACCGGCTGCAATAAAAAAATCAAATGAATAAAAACTTTAAATTTATATACATATATATAATAAAAATTAATATTTGTATGTTTGTTCTCTATGCGTTCCCAAACCATTAAACCTTAAAGAAATCATTAAAAATTGTGATTAAACTTTTTAAACAATTAGAAGTAGATAAAATTTTCATTAGCTATTTTTCCTACACTTAGGGGTGGTATTCTAAATTGGACTAAATCGGAAGTATAATAACACTTTCAAACAAAACAAAAATTGTCCAAATCGGTTAATAAATGACGAAGTTCTGAGGTAACAAACAAAAAAAAATACAGCAGAATTGAGAACCTCCTCCTTTTTGAGGAAGTCGGTTGAAAATAATCATAACATTTATAATTTAAAACAAACATTAAATTTTCTAAATACAATTTTAACATAATTTAGCGAGATACATTTTATTACTAGCGTTAGGATTTCAAAGACAACCTTTGTAAACTTCTAGTCGTATTTACAACCTCCGAATCAAAGTGGGATGTCTTTGCCATGAAGTTAACCCGGACAAATTCTAAGAAATCCGTGCGAATTTCCGAGAATTCAATTGTTATCTAGCACACCGGTGTGCTCGCGGTCCTCGAGGTGTTAATCCCTCCCGGACAAATTCTGAGAAATCCGTGCGAATTTCCGAGAATTCAATTGTTATCTAGCACACCGGTGTGCTCGCGGTCCTCGAGGTGTTAATCCCTCCCGGACAAATTCTAAGAAATCCGTGCGAATTTCCGAGAATTCAATTGTTATCTAGCACACCGGTGTGCTCGCGGTCCTCGAGGTGTTAATCCCTCCCGGACAAATTCTAAGAAATCCGTGCGAATTTCCGAGAATTCAATTGTTATCTAGCACACCGGTGTGCTAGATAACAATTGAATTCTCGGAAATTCGCACGGATTTCTTAGAATTTGTCCGGGAGGGATTAATTGATTCGCAGTAAAATTAACGAGCTTTGATGTAAAGATTCCAAACCTATAATTCTTATTTCTAAATATACCTAGTACGCCGGAAACGGTATCGGAAAATCGAACCTACGACCCACAGTAGGGCCCCACGTCCCACGCCTACGTCATTAGCACCAGCCACGTACAACTCAGCACGAAATTAGGTTGATTTAAAATACCTTAGTCAAGCATATATAAAAAGAATTTTTGGACCTTTAAGAAATTCCTTTACCTTCATTTTAATAAACATTAAAATGAGAAAGATATTATAATTAGGCCTTACTCATAAAATATATAAGTTAAAACACAAAGCAGGTCCACTTTGAAATATATTTCATTAAGCCTCACCCTGCAAACAACTAACCTAAATTCGTATAGCCATGATATAACGTAATGAGCACATAAATTATAACTTAATATCTATGACCCGAATAGAAACTGCTAATCAACACACGAAGAACACAATTATTAGACTCGATATTATTTAGCATTCTGTATTAGAAAATACAATAATAAATAAATAACAATATCCTGATCAACATCGGAAATGGCGGCCAATCTCACTGAGACTAACCAACTGGGCAGGAGATACTATAGTGCACAAGTGTACGCGCAGACACAAGTGCACTCTCTCAAATTCTGATGGAACAATGCGACACGAGCAGTGAGAGTTAAGACGCAGGACCGAGGCTTTACGTGCTCTCCGAGGCACGGGGCTGAAACACTGCCAGCTCCGGGCTGTTACTGAAAATTAAAAAAAATTCAATAACTTTATTAAGCCTGATCCGAGAATCAAACTTCGGATCTGCGGCCGTACGTGCTAGCCACTACCCTGCCGAGACGGTTAATAAAGCTTATTGTAGCTGTACCGCTCTGAAATTAGCTGCGAATGGCTGCACAGTTGTCAGTATTACTTCAGGAAACAAAAATCAAAATTAATTCGCAAGAAAGTCTAAAAATATATTTAAAATGTCAAAAATATATTCATATCTAAGAAAGCATTATTATACAAAAAATGCGACTTTATTTCTTATCTATTCAAATTTTCGCACGGATTTCTGCGATATACTAACTGCATAGTATGCCAGCCGATACAAATCAAAGTACACCTACTTCGAAAACATCTGATTAGGTATCTATAGTAAATGAAAATTACCAATCAGTTATTTTTTACTTTTTAGTGCTTTTTTTGAAGTCGGTTTTCATTTTTTTCTTAAAAAGTTTTTATTTTTCCCTTTTTAGCGTAGACATAATAGTAGTAGCAAAGTATGAAGACTGACAAACTAAAATTCGCTTTTATTAGTAACACTAAAAATCCTGGCCCTAAAATCCGATTCTAACGTACTAGACTTGTCAAATCAAACAAAATGAAAACAGCTGGGCCAAACTACGTTAAATTTTTATGGGACCAAATGTCAACTATTCCGCATCAAACTAAAGAAGAATCACGTAAATCGGATCATAAATCTCAGCGTAATCGGTGTACATACATAAAAAAAATACCAATCGAATTGAGAACCTCCCCCTTTTCGAAGTCGGTTAAAAACACATAATTTACGCGGCATCATAATTAAACACCCTATAACGATATTAAATAACTGATTGTGTAATAAACCTCGAATTGAGATAGTTTTATGACGGTCGTATATTATTTATATCGTAATTTTGGGTTATAAAGAAATTATTACTTTTTGATTTATCTCTAAGGGAACTCATATTGAAAGGGGAAAAGTAGTTCATCATATTAAACAGACTATCTTAGTTACAGCACAAGTTACATTTTCAAAAGACGTGTATGTTTGGCACAGTTTGTACTGACCCTACTTGCTGTGGGCGCGGTCGCGGGTTCGAGTCCCGGTAGGGGCATTCATTTGTGTGATGGGCACGAATGTTTGTATTCCAGTCATGGGTATTTATATTTATTTTATGTATGTATTTAAAATTATATATGTGTAGTTTATCAACTATCCGGTATCCATAATACAAACCTCGTAGCTTACCATGAAACTAGATGGTGATATGTGTTAATGTCCCAACATATTTATTTATTATATTACAAAAAAATTAAAAAGATGTGAAAATTAGTATTTTCCAAGTTCATATTAAACTAAATATTTATGCTCGACTAAATTAAAATACGTAACAACGTTTTTAGGGTTACAACTTCGCCATGTCTGTGGGTCTGTAGGATGCAGCGATTTTACTCGAAGATGGTAGGTATTACTATATAATACTAGCGAATCGCCCTCGGTTTCGTCCCTAGGGTGAACCACCGTTATCACTTAGGGGTATGAAAAATAGTTTACGTCCTATTCTCGGACCAACTGAAGATATACACAAAATTTCATAAGAATCGGTCAAGTCGTGTCGGAGGAGTTTTGTTACAAACACTGTAACACGAGAATTGAAATTGAAACAATAGCAACTGCAAAAGTAACAAGTGATGACGACAAAACATAAATTGTGGACGTGTTAATATTTTATTATACTTTAAATCCACAAATATTTACATATATGTGGCTGGCGTGCAAAGCTACAAGCCCGGAGGTCCTAAGTTCAACTCCCGAATATGAAAAAATTAACATTTTTTCATGTTATTATGTAGTGACATATTAAAAAAGTAAAAAAAAATCGAAATAGACTTTTCAAACTTTATATTATGTATAAAATTATAACCAATCGGTCTAGTTAAAATGTGACCACGATAAATGCAAGCGACGCGGTGGAGCGCTATCGAGTCGCCCGTCAGGCAGAAATAATAAGGTAAAAAAACTTTAAATAACACAAACGCAGAATAAATTTCAAACGAGAAAACTTCTGCGAAACCGTTGAAAGTGGCGCTGAAAACCAATAATAGGTACTAATTAATAATTAAAAACAAATAAAGTAATTTAATCAAAGTACAATATAATGAATTATATATTTCGTCATTAAAAGAAAATACTTAGAATTTGTATGATTTTATATTTATGTATGCAAGTTCCACATAATTTTATTAATGGACTAGCAGCTCACCCTCGCTTCGCTCGAGTTCGCCTCTAGACAAACAAAATTAAATCTATCCCACGGGAACCGTACATTTACGGGGATAAAAGCAGGCTATTTGTTATTCTGATATGAACTATATTCTTGTAAAGTTTCATTAAAATCCAATGAGTTGTTTTTATGTACTAAGCTGTATAAGTTACTTTAGTTTTTTAACTATCCCACGGGGACTCTTTAATTTTACGGAATGCAAAGTATCTAAAGTGTTGACCGGGGATATAAGGTACCAACATGCAAAATTTTATTCAAATCGGTTCAACGGTTTCGGAGATTAGCCCGTACAAACGTACAAACAGACAGAGAAACAAAAAATTTGAAAAAAAATCTGGATTTGTTCTACTACTTGTTTACTACTACTAGTTAACTTACTAGAACTAAATACTGGTATATAGAAGATTTAAACATAGCATATATTATCACTAGAAAAAAATAGACGACTAAAGAAGAACAACAGTTTGATCGATCAATTTGGTTAAAAGCATCCTATATATTTTAAATAGTGGTGGTGTAGTGGCTAGCATGTACGACTGCACATCCGGAGGTCCTACATTCAAGTCCTGGGTCGAGCCAAGTTTAGTTATTGAGTCTTTCTGTTTAGTAAGTCTCAGTAACAGCCCGGAGTTGGGAAGTTGGCGGTGTTTCACCCCCGTGCCTCGGAGAGCACGTTAAGCCGTCACTCCTGCACCTTAACTCTTACTAATCGTGTCGAATAGTTGTCCCACCGGAGTAAAAAAGTGACAGGAATAGAGAGTGCACTTGTGTCTGCGTATACACTTACGTACTTGTGCACTACATATCTCCTGCGCATCTGGCTAGTCTCAATGAGATTGGCCACCGTGGCCGAAATCAGTCAGGAGGACGTTATTATTATTATTTTAAATGTAATGTAATCTTCTTTCGCGGATTTATCGTGAAAACATATCTCTCCACGGGGGAGATCGTGCCTCTCCCGTGACCATGATTGCTGTAAAGCATTTGACACTACGGGAACCAAAAATCAAAATAAATCCGTGAAAATAACCGAAAAGATAGTTATATTCAAATATTCGCGTAAATCTAAAAAAGTATTAAGTACTCTATATACTTTTAACGTGAGTAAAGCTAAGGAGAAAATTAGCGACAGCGAGTCGCTAGTAGAAAATATATTTTAAATTATATCAAAAGTTTTCGCTGTTACATCTCTGAGAAGATTTTAATTTTATAACTTAATAAGCTATTAGCTAGTCCAAAACATATTGATGGGACTGACGGAACGGAAATGAGATCTTAACTATAAATTATAACATACAATATCCTCTTTCGGTACGTGTTCCTATTACAAAAGTAAGTATATTTTTAAAAAGCTTTTTGGTCGAAGGAGTTTTTTTAAATTCGGCAATGGTAGGCCAGTGGTAACGCGCTCGCTTGGGAAACCAAGTGAAGCGGGTTCAAATCCCGGGTCTCGCACCTCTGATATTTTCATGTGCGAATTGTTTCTAACATGATTAATTGAGTAACCCCCATGGTTGTTATGGCCTGTCTGAGCAGGTTAGACATCGGGGCGTCGTGGTTGAGTGCGTAAGCGATCCTACGACGCGTCATTTAGACGGGCGAAGGTTCGTTGTATTTTAGTGGATAGTACTAGCTTTTCTTCGCTATGTATGCAGGTGGTATACGTAAATGCATTTCTAAAGGTTAAAAAAAAAGTTAGCATGTTAAAAAAAGCTACGTGGTGTCACTAGTTCAACATAAAACGTACTCAATACGAATATTAGTCCATTGAAAAGTTACATTTGGGGTTGCATTTGTCAGAGGACGCAATTTTATTTTTTAGATATCAAGGAGGAGTTAGTGTAAAGTTAAATCCAAGTTTGTGGGGTTGCCGCCCTTGTCCCACGGCCGCCATCTTGGAAAAAGTGGTACAAATGGTTTTTATGGTTTATCTGACAAACTATAGGTCTCACAAAAATTATGTTAAACCATTTTTGGTTGCAAATAAAATTATCTATAACTTTGGTTAAGTAACTTTTAGTCGTAGAACCAAAAATAACGAAGTTATAAGTGAAAATCGATGAAAATTTGAGAAAAATTCTTCTATTGGTCGTTATAACTTTTTTTCTGATCATTTTACAAAAAAAATATATCAGACCATTTTTATAGAGGGCTTTTTAAGGAATAATTTTCATTATGAACTTTTTAAATTTTATTCATTAATTAAGGTTTTACAGCGCTGCGAAACGAATACTATTCTTCAGTATTCGTAACTATATGTACATAAATATTAATGATTTGCCATAATTTTCAATCATCTTTTCATTTTTAGGGTTCCGTACCTCAAAAGGTAAAAAAAGGAACCCTTACAAGATCACTCTCTTGTCCGTCTGTCTGTCCGTGTGTCAGGAACGGGTGGTAGTGGTGTCTCAGGAACGGGTGAATCTAGCAAGTTGAAATTTATACCAGATACTGAGGTCTATAGTCCCTATTAGGTGTATAAAAATCAAGGTCCTGAGTGAATACGATAAAAAGATATGGGCTAATTTAGATTTTCGCGGTAACTTCTAAGTACCATTTACCTTAATTATCAACTTTTATTTATTTTTTGGAATTTTTCCTTTACTTGTGCTGTAAGACCTTGCTTTTAACCAAAATTGACAAATCTAGGTCAACCGGAAGTACCCTATAGGTTTTGGATCGAAAACTTATATGGTAGTTTTCGTAGACCTAGAATCACTAAATTCGGCAAAAAGCAAGGTCTTATAGTACAAATAAAGGAAAGATTCCAAAAAATAAAAAAAAGTTGATAATTAAGGTAAATGGTACTTAGAAGTTACCGCGAAAATCTAAATTAGCCCATATCTTTTTATCGTATTCACTCAGGACCTTGATTTTTATACACCTAATAGGGACTATAGACCTCAGTATCTGGTATAAATTTCAACTTGCTAGATTCACCCGTTCCTGAGACACCACTACCACCCGTTCCTGACACACGGACAGACCGACGGACAAGAGAGTGATCTTGTAAGGGTTCCTTTTTTTACCTTTTGAGGTACGGAACCCTAAAAATGAAAAGATGATTGAAAATTATGGCAAATCATTAATATTTATGTACATATAGTTACGAATACTGAAGAATAGTATTCGTTTCGCAGCGCTGTAAAACCTTAATTAATGAATAAAATTTAAAAAGTTCATAATGAAAATTATTCCTTAAAAAGCCCTCTATAAAAATGGTCTGATATATTTTTTTTGTAAAATGATCAGAAAAAAAGTTATGACGACCAATAGAACTTTTTTCTCAAATTTTCATCAATTTTCACTTATAACTTCGTTATTATTGGTTTTACGACTAAAAGTTACTTGACCAAAGTTGTAGAGAATTTTATTTGCAACCAAAAATGGTTTAACATAATTTTTGTGAGACCTACAGTTTGTCAGATAAACCATAAAAACCATTTGTACCACTTTTTTCAAGCTGGCGGCCGTGGGACAAGCGTTGCAACCCCACAAACTTGGATTTAACTTTACACTAACCCCTTCTTGATATCTAAAAAATAAAATTGCGTCCTCTGACAAATGCACGCTAAGCTCAAAAAAATGTAACATTTCAATGGACTATATTGCAATACAGAAACCATATTAAACAACCACTTTATTCATTTACACGCTACATCGCAAACAGATACTTTATTATATTTATAATACACAATAAATATATAAAAGTTATTGTGATATTGAAAATTCATCCGACGATGTGTACGCCATGAACAAAAACAAAAGGGTAACGCATGCGTTATTAGTTCATTTACCCATTCAAAGCTAATTACGCCGAAATGTGTAATGAATGGCGATAGTTATCGCCTACAATGTGCATATTAATCTTTAATCTGCAACAAGAGCTATTAACTACAAACCACTATATATACCAGAACAAAAAAAAATAGATACGGTGCCAATTCAGCACTGTTACGAAGCTTTAATTTATACTAACGACTCACCCTCGCTCCGCTTAAGTTCGTCCCTACTTACATTTTAACGTTTAGTATAGAATACTCAGAGATGAGATATTTTCCCGCAGTAAAAAGTATCCTATATGTCGACCCGGATAACCAGCTATCATCATACCAAATTAATCAAAATCCCTCCAGGGGTTTTTCCGTGATGCGGTCACAGACAGATAAAAATTCTAAAAACTATAGATTCGGCCTCTTTATCGATAATAATGTCTATTTTAATAAGATTTTTTAAAATATCGAATGTACAGATTCGGCTTAGTTACAATCTTATTATATGTATACCTACTGTATATTACAGTAGTGTAATATAGACATTTTCTCTGACAGCCTAAGTTTATTTAAAAAGAAATTATATTTAAATACTAGCAACTCACCCTCGCTTCGCTCGGGTTCGTCCCTAGTTAGGTTTTAACGTTTAGCTCAGAGACGAGATATTTTCCCGCAGTAAAAACTATCCTATATGTTGACCCGGATAAACAGCTATCATCATACCAAATTTTATCAAAATCTGTCCAGTGGTTTTCCCGTGATGCGGTAACAGACAGACAGACAGACAGACAAAAATTGTAAAAACTATAGATTTGGCTTCTGTATCGATAATAAAGTCTATTTCAATAAGATTTTCCAAAAAATATTTAATGTACAGATTCGGCTCAATTACAATTTTATTATATGTATAGATTTAGATTAGATTTTTTGTTATACTTGAATTACTTTATACACTCGTAACTACAAAAGCTGTGTATATTTTTAAGTTTAATTTATATAGTAAATAGAGAAGTACTAATGTGTTAAACTCATGTCACTATGTAAATTTAGTTAGTAAGAGTTTAAAAATAAATAAATAATCACATTAATGCTACCTGGACCAGTACTGAAATTATATTATTATATTAGGTATTTATGTAAGTGTTTTGAATATCGTATTTAAAAACTAGTTTTTACACCTTCTTTACTTCCGCTTGGATTTTTTATGTTAAACTGTCCATATTATATGAAACTGATTCATACCTGTGTGGTGTGTGTATATATATATATATGTATGTATGTATATATAAACTATCGCTACTAACCGCTAAAACCCGTTACCTAGGGACGAACCCGAGCGAAGCGACGGTGAGTCGCTAGTAGGTAAACAATGTTGATATATGTTTTCCTCTCAATAACAATTATTTTAATTAATTAGTCAAATATCGATCACTTGACGAATATTGGTATTATTAAAATAACATGAAATGTATACAACCCACTGAACGCCTTACATATCCTATGTAGTACAGAAATCGATATACAACTAACGACTTACCTACAAACTCTCATTATTATAATATGAAATAACAAAATAAATAAGAATATAAATTAATAAAATTTTGCGTAAACGATAATTGGGTACTTGTAACTTGAACAAAAATATGGGGTACTCCCAATCCCATTCAGTAATAAGCTAAGCCCAAAAATATGCCAATTAAATATTTTACTTTGACGTTATAAGTATATTAAGTACCATTTGTAAATCATGTTATGTTTAACTAACGACCTACTCCACCTTTCCTGAAGAAAAAATGTTATAGCATTGTTTATGAAAGTTTCTTTTCAAAAATACTTCTGATTATTTTTCCTCTTGTGTGTATAATATCTAGCTATTCTAGCAACTTATCCTCTACGGTGTGTTTCTAGATGCCTTTTTTTAATGTTGGGAAATGCATTTACGCATATCACCTGTATACATACAGGTGGTTAAAAACACTAAAACCCAACAGAACCACCCCCGTCTTAGTGGAACGTTACAGGATCGTTTACGCACTAACTTGACGCACTAACTTAACCACGATACCCCGACGGCAGGTCTGCCGAAGCATACCACGCAACCAAGGGGTTGCTCCCACGTTCCACTGTTATCAAAGAAGTACCAGGAGCAACCCACACGGTACATCACCCACTGAAGTGGACCACCTCCCTGTGTCTGTTGACTTCGTGCCCCGCTAGGTTGCCGAACCCTAATGAGCCCCCACTCCACCACGACAAGGTGAACACACAATTGGGAAAAGGGTCTAAACACAAGCCTTAAGTTATAGTCTATCTATGTACTAAATTTCTGTCTCACCGTTTTAGCGTGGAGAAGTAACAAAATTACACACACAAACATTTGACGACACGTTTGGCTCAGTTTGTAGTGACTCTACTTGCTGTGCTAGCGGTCGTGGGTTCGAGTCCCGGTGGGGTCATTCATTTGTGTGATGAGCACGAATGTTTGTAATCCAGTGATGGGTGTTTATATTTATAATATGTATGTATTTAAAGTTATATATGTGTATAATGTGTTGATACACTCAACTACCTGGTATCCATAACACAAGCCTCGTAGCTTACCGTGAAACTAGATGACGCTGTATGTTAATGTCCCAATATATTTATGTATAATGAATCGCACTTGCCCGATTTTTCCTAAACAAATACCAAAACAGTGTTCTCATAAATAAGAAAAATAAATACAAGACAAATCTCAGCCCTAGGGCTTAAAAAATATGTCCAATATATTTATATGTATTAGTATATTTCATTTTATCCCTTTATTGACATCACGCCCCTTCTATGATACTGCTATTTCCTACACCTTAAGGTTTCCCGAAAGAGGCAACTCTGCCTCTTTAACGCCGCCTCTTTTAAATTTTCCGACATTTCTATATTTATTTCTCTTTACTGGGTGTACAAACTATACTAATATTATAAAGCCGAAGAATTTGTTTGTTTGTTTCATTGAACGCGCTAATCTCAGGAACTACTAATCCGATTTGAAAAATTATTTTTGTATTATATAGCCCGTTAACTAAGGAAGGCTATAGGCTATATATCATCCCTGAAAAATGTACAGTTCCCGTGGGATAGATTTGTTTTTGTATAGGGACGAACCCCAAGCAAAGCGAGGGTGAGTCACTAGTAAAGGATATGATTATTATTATAATAGTCGTAAATTAATCTTAAACAGATACTCTAAAGATTATTATACAACCGATTGCCCATTATTCATACCACTTACAGTCCCCATCTATGCACACAGGATAGTAGGTACTAAATTAGATGATACTACAGCATCTTGGTTCGAAGCCAACGTGCAATGATAATAATAATCCTGCGGTCATTGATCTGGAAATAATGAATTAAGACAGATATGAAACACGTATTTGTAATATTCGAAGTACTATAATGTACCTTACATTGTCTTGCTACATTTCATATGTTACAATGTTTTTATTTTCTAACAAACTGTGTAATTTTATTATAAACAAGCAACTAGGGTTCATCTCTAGGTAAGTTTTAACGGTTAGTATGAAATAGATAGACTATATATTATACTAGCGACTGACTCTCGCTTCGCTTCGGGTTCGTCCCTAGATAAAAACAAATCTATCCCACGGGAACCGTACATTTTTCCGGGAATGTATATAGCCTATAGCCTTCTTCAGTTAACAAGCTGTCTAATGCAAAAATAATTTTTCAGATCGAATTAGTAGTTCCTGAGATTAGCGCGTTCAACCAAACAAACAAACTCTTCAGCTTTATAATATTAGTATAGATATACATTGATACAAAATAAACAGTACTGAATTTTTCGATTTTTCAGCTGTTTTTTTTTGGGGGGGGGTTTTCCTCGATTTTTTTAATACTTAAACCATCCCTGACACACCCCCAATAAAACAAAAAAAGAATCAATCAAATCGGTCCAGCCGTTTTTGAGTTTTAGCGAGACTAACGAATGACAATTGATTTTTATATAATATATATAGATGTGTTTGTTGGTTTATTTTTCTTTCATGAAGCAATAGAATATCCGTACGAATTGACTGTGGCAATGGAATGGGATAAAGACAGCCCATAGACCAGAGTGTCTAATTTTTTATTCCCGGTAGGTACATCAAGCAATTCCCATTAGGTATTTGATAAATCCGCAGGTCGTGATAGTCTCAACATTGCGCATCTCATAGGTCTTCACTTACCCAGAGTTTTATCTTTACTATCTTAATTAATCAATACAAATATTATAAAGCTGAAGAGTTTGTTTGTTTGTTTGGTCGAACGCGCTTATCTCAGGAATTACTTCTTTTTGCATTAGATAGCCCGTTAACTGAGGAAGACTATAGGCTATATATCATCCCGGAAAAATGTGCGGTTCTCGTGGGATAGATGTGTTTTTGCTTAGGGACGAACCCGAAGCGAATCGAGGGTGAGACGCTAGTTTCCTATATATATTAATAAGTAGTGACATTATACTACCAAATTGTGCTTATTCTTAAAAATAAAACGGGTAACCTGTCTGATAAAAATAATTACAGCCCTATTTTCTTAGCCACTTCATCTCAAAGGTGCTGGATAATATGCTTAATACACATTTGTATGAGCACATTAATATTCACGATAGCCAATTTAGGTCTCAACCGGGACTATAAAAAAATGTTATACTGTGTATTAAGCATGCTGTTGATTACTACGCGACGTGCATCGCTTCGGTTTATTGCTGCTTTCTCGACCTTTACGACGCTTTTGACCTGATTCCTATGATATATATCAATCATTAACCTTTTTAAATATTACGTGGACCAGATCGACAGTGTGCGACGGGCAGGGATGCTATCACGTCCGCATGAAATTGGAATTTCCCCCTAAATACCTTCGGACTATGATGATAATTTCAAAAGAACCCAAATCGTTCAACCGTTCTCAAGTAATGCTCAATGAAAAGCGTTTCAATTTAGTTATATAGATTAAGATAGATTATGTGGAATATTATCTCATCGTATTAAAAGGAAGGCTTGTGCCCAGTAGTACGTTAAAACTCTAGATTTCCGGTCACGGTTCGTTCTCGGCCCGATATCGGTCTGGTAAAGAATTTTTATACAAGAAACAATGAGTCCATTCACACTATCAGTAAGGGTCAAGTTCCGGTCCAATCACACTCCAGCAACGTCTCTTGTATAAAAATACTTTACCAGACCGATATTGGACCAAAATTCGGCACCATAGCCGACGACACGTTTGGCTCAATTTGTAGTGACCCTACTTGCTGTGCCAGCGGTTGCGGGTTCGAGTCCCGCTGGAGGCATTCATTTGTGTGATGAGTACGAATGGTTGTACTCCAGTCGTGGCTTTATATTTATAATATGTATGTATTTAAAGTTATATATGCGTAGTGTATCAACTAGCTGGTATTCATAACACAAGCTTCGTAACTTACCATAGAACTAGATGGTGCTTTGTGTTAATATATATAGCTATAGTTTATTTATATAGCGCGAGAAAACCCTTAAAGGGACTGAATAGTACCACTACTTACTAGATTAGAGAGTACTAGAAATACTTATTGACTGACTTCACAAAAAGGTATGTGTTATTTTGTGTATATTACTTGGTATCTTTACCGATCATATAGCCTTATTCGCCAATACTCTAGGCTGATTAAATATTGGATAGATTTTTTTCAACATTTATATACGAGTTTTCTACAAAAAATAACTCTATTTCTGAAATAACATTACTAAATGAAAATGTTAAATCTTAACCAAACTAACAAACACTATCACCGCCAAAAGGAACATGCCAAATCCCAAAACGTAATTCGGTCAATACACCTAAAACATTACAGTACATCGCATCACGCCGAGAGATCGCATTTCCTTAATTGCTAACAGCTCGTTGGGGACATGCCACTTGCCCGTGACATGTTAGGAATGGTTGCTTTTAACTGTATAATATTATGTACTGTGTGTATGAGGAACAGGGAAATGAAACTAAATCGTTACCAATATTATAAGCTAGTTATTTAGTCCCTAATTATAACCACTCAACACTATGTGTTACTCCAGGTCATAGTCTATCTCACCGCAATTATAAAAATACACACCCCCGAAATACAAGCTTTATATACATATCTTGAATATATACTTATTAAACAACTAGCGACTCACCCTCGCTTCGCTTCGGGTTCATCTCTAGACAAAAACAACTCTATCCCACGGGAACCGTACAATTTTCCGAGATGATATATAGCCTAAAGCCTTCCTCGATAAATGGACTATCCAACACAGAAAGAATTTTTCAATTCCATCCAGTAGTTCCTGAGATTATCGCGTTCAACCAAACAAACAAACAAACAAACAAACAAACAAACAATCAAACAAACTCTTCAGCTTTATAATATTAGTATAGATAGTATTATCTAGAGTACTGCTGGCAGTGGTGACCCAGTGGTAACGCGCTCGCTTGGGAAACCGAGCGAAGCGGGTCCAAATCCCGGATCTCGCACCTCTGATATTTTCATGTGCGAATCATTTCTAACATGATTACCACTTACCTTACGGAGAAGGATAACATCGTGAGGAAACCTGCAGGTCTTAAAAAACCTAGCAAATTTTCATTTTTCAAAGGTGCACTTTGGCCTGATCCCACTCGTATTTTAAGAGAGGCCCGTGCCCAGCAGTGGGACGTTAAAAAGGGCTGAATTCATACTATCTAGAGACGCAATGAGATTTATTACAACAAAACGTCCCCGTCGTCACTCACCCTTGTCACACCGCTATATAGTCTAACTGCCAATTGCTCATTCACTGCTGACAGACAAGTGAAGTAGGTCTACAGTGAATGAACTGACATGATTGAATACCAAAATATAAACAACAATACCTGTATATTATCACCACACACATATATATATATATATACACCACCATATTATAAATGTAAAAGTGTGTATGTATGAATGTTTGTTACTCTTTCCTAAAACAGGTTGGACAAAGGATGAAATAAAAAAAAATATCAAGACACAGAACATAAGCAGTGGTAATCCATTGGTAATGCGTTTGCTTAAAAAATCAAATGAAGTGGGTTCAAAACCCGAATCTTACAAATGACATATTCATATGTGAATCTTATTTTCAACATGATTATCTTTTACTAATACAGTGAGAAAAAATCTATATTAAACTTGTTTTCGAAAGAACTATAAGTGCCACTAACTCTTATTTCACCAGCGTGGTGGACTTTAGCCTAATGCGCCTCGCATTTAGGGAAGGCTTGTGCCTAGCAAAGAAATATTAAAAGGGCTGAATTATTATTATTATTTGCCTTGTTATCCTAGTGGCTAGTATGTACGACTGCAGATTTGGAGATCCCCAGCTCGAGCCTCAAGTCGTGCCGAGTATGATAACTACATTTTTCTGTAAAGAAGGCTGTGGCAGCCCGACGTAGGAAAATTGACGGTGTTTTACCGCCGTGGCTCGAAGAGCACGGAAAGCTATCTATCACAGATCGTGCAGAATTGTAACCGAATCGTCGAATGGTATCCAGTCTGCAGTGAGAGTAATTTTAAGATTCGATCTGCTCAAACGGGAGAAATAAAACTTTTTTGTTTTTTGTCAAACTCGAAAATATTTCAAAGTATAAATATAAAAGCTTTGATCCCAAACATAATGAACAAATTTCAGTTTTCTAGTAAATCTTTAAAACAAAAATATATAAGTAAATCTTTAAAACACAAATATAGTCTTATAAATCAAAATCTAGATAAATAAAAATGAATCACCGAAATGTATGTACGCACATAACTTCCGATAGACTGCACCGAATTGGATAATTCTTTTTTTTTTGTGTTTGTTATTGTCACGACAAGTTTTGTGTAGAAGAAAATTAAAAGAATTTTTTTTTTACTAAAATAAGGTTTTTTCTAAGTCCATGATATGAAAAGTGAGTTAGCGAAATAGTTCTTATCCCGGAAATCATCCTTTAAGGGGGAGAGAATGGGGATGTAAGTTTGTGTGGGGAATCAAGCTAGGGACGACCACGAGCGAAGCGAAGGTGAGTCGCTAGTTAAAAATATATGTTAAATGTTAATATATTGAAGTGTCACTTGCTTCTCGTTACCTTGACAGTCTAGCTCATACGCGGATGTCCGGCTGTCAATCTCACACATACGAGTAGATATGTATATGTCAGTCGCTGACAGACTCTACAGAGCTACAGCGAGGTAACTACTTGTGACCTATAAAACATTTTATCAAGACTCCATTTTGTTGAAATCAAATTTGCTGTTCAAACTGTCCGTTTTTAAATTAATTATTATTAACTTAGTATCTACACGTATATTAGTAATTTATCACTAAGAGATTTTTTATACACAGACATTTAATTTTTAACATAACATACATATTTATGGTATTTTTTTTCCCGGAACACTAAGTGATTGGAGAAATGGTATTCGGTCACGTCTGTCAACATTTAAACTTAACGTAAACTAGCGGTTCGCCTCTAGGAAAACAAAAACTTTAAAACTTGACGTATGTCATCGCCCCTATTATGCAAGAGGCACCACTTAGTGTAAGTTAATTTCCCCACTCTACAATATAATCATAGACTTTAAAGGCAAAGTGAAGGCCTCTCAATTCCGAGTCTCTTTTAAGGTTATTTGATTTATTACGATGAGTAAGTAGAATAACGTTTTAATTCATTTAATCTAAATCTAAAATAATATATCATATTCTTATTGATTATTTAAAAACATGGTTTCAAATATAAAATAGTATTTTTTTAATAGCTAGTCAAGTGTCTGATAGGTATATATACCTACATACGTTTATTCATATGAAAATCAAACATAAGTACAACTCTGAGTTCATTGCTACCAGACACCCGACGTTGAACTGATTTTAAAAGTGGTTTCGCTGAAGTATAATAATATCAAAAAGAAAAAAGGTTTCTTTCTTTCATTATTATTTTCATGCTCATATCACGTGAGTCGATGAAAGTTAAAAACACTTAGGCAGGTACAAATTCAATTCACCTATACTAATATTATAAATTAAAGTTTGTGAGTATGGATGTTTGTTACTCTTTCACGCCAGAGCGAATGAACGAATCTGGATGAAATTTGGCACAGAGGTAGAGTATAGTCTGGAATAACACATAGGCTACTTTTTATCCCGGAAAAACGTACTGTTTTCGTGGGATAGGTTTGTTTTTGTTTTCCGAGGTGAACCCGAGCGAAGCGAGGGTGAGCCGCTAGTTTAGCATAATGCCATTTCAACTATATTGTATTGTATTGTATTGAACCCTTTTTTTTAACGTCCCACTGCTGGGCACGGGTCTCCCAATACCAGGGCGGGCCAAGTGCGGGTTGGCAGACTTCACATGTCTTTTCGAAATCGTGCTAGATTCTCTCAGACTTGCAGGTTTCCTCACGATGCTTTCCTTCACCGAAAGACAAATGGTAAACATGTTGGAAATAATTCGCACATGAAAATATCAGAGGTGCGAGACCCGGGATTTAAACCCGCATCACTCGGTTTCCCAAGCGAGCGGGTTACCACTGGGCTACAACTGCCTTTATTTTAACTATAAAGGTAATATAACAATATTAAGATAAAAATAAATGCATGTAACCTTTACGCGTGGATGAAGTAAAACTTCTTTGTCGCGTCCCTTACACTCATACTTTCTTTCATTCACATTTCACAAGTTAATCATAATAGCTTTTTTTTAATTTATGCGAATTCTTCCCACAGTAATAAATATCCATTTTTGTAAGTAATAATTATTATAAAAATATAAATATAATATATTTTTTTAAATTATCTATACATATACTTATTAAAATTCTAACTGAGTCGAATCTGTACATTAAATATTTTTTGGAAAAACTTATTGAAATAGTCATCATTATCGATACAAAGGCCGAATCTATAGTTTTTTAGAATTCTGTCTGTTTGTCTGTGACTGCATCACGATAAAACCACGTGACAGATTTTGATGAAATTTGGTATGATGATAGCTGGTTATCCGGGTCAACATATAGGATACTTCTTACTGCGGGAAAATATCTCATCTCTGAGAAATCTATACTAAACGTTAAAACGTAACAAGGGACAAACACGAGCGGGGCGAGGGTGGGTCGCTAGTTAATAATGAATTTGACTCGCAATTCCACGACACTCATATTTACAATGTATTGACTTACCCCTCAGTCACGCCTAAACAAGTTTTACTTGAAAAATCACAAAAATGACTCAGTACATTACGTTTCCGTGAAAGTAAATAGGTCACAAATAAGGTTCAGACCGTGAATAGTCCCCAGGTGTCTAGTAACAGCAATTAGGTAAAACGTTTTACTTGCCTTGATTTAATACTGAGGACGGTGACCGAAATGTTAGGCTCGAGTGCTCATAGATTATGAGGACGCTTTAACTTCGTATATGCTTAGGCCCACAGCAACAAGTTGGCAATATCGTTCAGAGACACGCTCGATTGCGAAATTCTAATTTAATTAACTATCATTATAATTGAATTTCGCAATTAATATTAAACTTTAAAGAAAAAATTGATCCCAATACGATAATGTTTTATAACTACTAGGATAGAGCGAAAGAAAAATTTTTTTACTCAACATTTTGAGGTGGCACGTTGACTTTTAAAATAAATAATAATTTATTAAAAATTTTGGTTTAAATTGTTTTTTTTTTTTAATTGACGAATATAGTCGTTTTCTACCCAATTTTCACTGTAATACATTATTTTATTGCAATTTTTTTAAAAGTTGAAAAAATAACATGTTGTTTATTTTAATATACTGAAACCAAAAAATTAACTTCATTATTTTAAAAATCAGTGGGCCACCTCAAAATGTTGTGTAAAAATTTTTATTTTCTACCCCCAAACTAAGAAAAAAATATTTTTTTTCGCTCCACCCTAATAACTACTTATTTAAAACGATGCTACTATTGTTAGCCTTAGACCATAAGATATCAGGTTCGAATTCTGATGTGCACTAAAATAACTGTACCAAGAGTTTCCAATTTTTTTTTCTGTTATCTATTTATGTGTTTAACTGTTCTTTTTTCTTCATAAGCTTGAGGTTCCAATCCGGATTTATCTCCACACTAGAGAAGTCATTTTTAACGTATCACTAATCGTCGAACCATTTTGAAATCTCATGTACAAAATCCGGATGATAATAGAATATTTTGATACCATTGAACTGATGTAATGGCGCCGTGTACTCAGTAAATACTCGTCAAATCAAATAATACGAAGGCAAACGTACCTAATAGTAAACCAACTGATTAAATCAACAATAACCTACATATCCATCTGTAGTTTCCCTTATTGGAGATAGATATTTGACATAAGCTCTATACAAATTGTCATTTATATCTCTAGTAAGGACAACCACAAACCGAATAATCTATTTATTATTGGGATCACCATAAATGGCTAGTAAACAGATTCGTAAATTATATAGTTTCATACAGATGAAGTTAATGGAATTCTGGTAAAACTCTTTCTACAATCGATATCGCTAAAAGAAAAATAAATAGATAAAAAAGTAGATACGCTAAAAAATTAGATATAAAGATGGATTGTTTTCTATTGGCTATACTGATTAAAGAAACTCATCTTGTCTAAGAGCCTAATTTTTATTCTTGATTAAAATATCCATCATAACATACCACCATTTCTACTATCTACTAGACATTTTTTCCGCCATCCACGATGAAAAAGTAGCACGTCCCAAGCGATCACTTAAAGCAATTTCGCAAATTACGTTTCATTTCACAACGAAATTTTCAGCACTAAAGTGCAGATTGCCCTTCTATTACCCAAAAATAATTACTACTAATCGATTTATAATTTAAAAGACGATATTGCATTATATTCCCTGAAAAAAGAGGCACATACCCAAATTAAGTACTCCCCATTTTTGAAGTCAGTCAATAATTAAGTTGGATTTATTATCAACTAGCGACTTACCTTTGTTTTGCTCGAGATGGAACCTAGGTACGTGGTTTTGAATCCCGGGTTGTGCCAAGTTATATTTATGAAGTTAAAATCCGGACTTTAGAAATTGGCATGCTCATGTAGACATGAGCCGATCATTCAGCATTTCCTAGAGGAAAGCATGTAAAGCTGGCCCTGCTGATTTCATTGTTATGTTTTAACACGAATCATAATGAACTTTAGTGAACCCGATGAAGAAAAGTATATAATATGAAGAAAATAATATGTGAAGGAACAAAAGAAGTATACAGAAATCTGATATAACCTGTTTATTGTAGTATGCTAATAAAATTACTTACTAATAATCCTTCCGCCATTTATGCAGAAAACTCTCTTTTGTTTCGACCACTTAAAGCTACCGCAACACTGTAAACGTCTGACTAATTAAGTTAGCTAAGTCCGTGATCAGTATACAAATCTTAACAAAATACTTATATGTCTATAAAATCCGTTTACATGAACCTCACTGAAGTATTCGCCTATAAAAAAATCTGCAGTTGATCAGAGTGAAGACACTTTTAGACTAACTACTTTCAATAAAAACACTTAAATAATTTTGTTAATCCAACACTTTACAATAAGGAATAATACAACGTAAATTCAATGATGATTCATGATACTACACATTCGTATGACGAGTGTCCAACTACATTTATCTCTTTAAATCTTATTTCAACAAACTGAGGACTGCTAAACATCCCTTAAAGCCTTGCATCCACAAAAATTGCAATCTATACTAATATTACAAATAGGTAAAGTTTGTGAGTTTGTGAGGTTGTAGGGGGTAATCTCTGGATCTACTGAACCGATTTAGATGAAATTTGATATGAAGATAGTTTCAGACCCTGGGAAGGACAGAGGATACTTTTTATCCCGGAATACATCCTTTCAGGGGGTGAAAATTAGGATAAAAGTTTGTACGGGGAATCAACCTAGAGATGAACCCGAGCGAAGCGAGGTTGAGTCGCTAGTCTATATAAATAGGCAAAGAAACAACCGGTCGGTACCTTTTCTAATAAGTTTTTCAACCAATTTTCCTTTTTTTTTTAAAAAAGCTATTGACGAGCTTATTGCTATCAATAAAAAAAATATAGAAGCAGTTAGTTTTTTTTATATACATAGATAAATGCTATTAATATATCTTGTTTTTCAAATTTTCAGTAATGATTCAAAACAAACTTTAATTATAATAACGAAGTGAATAAAACATAGTAATATCTAACGTCGTCAGTTGTACTTAGAAAAAATTGTATTTACGTAATTTAATGCTATATTATTATTATCATTAAATATATATATATATATATATATACATATATATATATATATATATATACATATATATATATATATATATATATATATATATATATATATATATATATATATATTATATATTTAATGATAATACTAATAAAATATTTTTAGTTTAATAAAATTACTATGTTAATACAATTTATTAAGAAACCAATTGATAAAAGGCAAAAATATTCGCTACAAATCTTAGCATTTAATGGATAAGCAGACTATATAAACACACATTGTCATGATTCTTATCATTAAACTGATAAGAAATCGCAAGTACTCGAAAACTTCTATAGTTAAAAGTGCTAATATTTGTCACTATATAAGAGGGATTTATTTTCAAGTATTTAAAGCAAGATATATGTACATTTGAAACTTTCTACTTGCGACGTAGAGAAGAGGGTGAATTAAGGAAATACTTCTTAAGTCTCGGTCATTATTGACTTGAACAAAATAGTGGTATAGAAACGTACATCAAAACTTTAAAGACGAAATATATATAAATACATAAATAGATAAAAACAAAACAGTTTAATGAGTTTATTATCCGATTTTGTTTTTCTTTCTTTTGTTTAGCAACTATTGACGAGCTTTAGTGTGATCAATAAAAATCTGAAAACAGTTTTTTTTATATAGTTAGGTAAATTCTATTCATATGTTTTTTTTTAATTTTCAATATTATATATATATATATATATATATATATATATATATATATATATATTACAACTACACAAACACTAGTATACTGAAAATAATAAAATAATAATAATACCTATTGTAACCAAAATATAATACCATAGTGGAAATAATTAAACGACCCTGACTTTTACTCTTTGCAAATGAGTACAGTTTATGTGTACATTTTTAACGTAAAGAAATTCCAAATGTCGCAGTGAAAAACGTTCACTTGAGAGGGAAAATGAGGGACGCTACAATTATAAATTTACTGACGCAACTCAGTATAGCTACGGCACAACTTTAGGGTTGGTGCCGATAGATTCGGGTTTAAATTATATGAAACTCGGCTATTGCTTTTTGCTAAAAACTAATATCCAAACCAACTGATGAGAAACCTGCTAAGATAATTCCGCGGCTGGCGTGGATATGTCTAAATGTCAGTTTTAAATCCAATTCAAATTGTTATTTAACAAAAAACATAAACACTTTCCAAAATAACTTAAAAATAATTAATTATTTTAGGTATACTTTTAAATTGCTCAACCCTTACGATATTCATTAAAACTTCTATTAAAGAACTAGAGACTCACCCTCGCTTCGCTCAGGTTCTTCCCTACTTACGAGATATTTTCCCGCAGTAAAAAGTATCCTATATGTTGACCCGGATAACCAGCTGTCATCATACCAAATTTCATCAAAATCCTTCTAATGGTTTTTCCGTGATGTGGTCACAGACAGACAGACAAAATTCTAAAAACTATATACTCGGTCTCTGTATCGATAATAATGTCTATTTCAATAAGATTTCCAAAAAATATTTAATGTACAGATTCGGCTTAGTTACGATTTTATTATATGTACATAGATAGAAGAATCTTTTATGAAAAAAAAAACCACTAAAAAAAACACACACAAAAAGATTGTCACTTGGCGAAGATATCAGGTAACATACCCATACAAAAAAAAATTGAAATTGTATATTTTTTTATTTGAAGTGCCTCCATTTTCAGTTCATAAATTATCTTTATGCGAAATTTCAACTTATTCTATTGCTACGTGCAAAGAGCATAAACCAAAAACATAATAATAAGGACACATTCAGAATAACAGGGACGTTACTAATAACTGTCGATCCCTGCGGTGATATTCATATGTATATGGAGTAGTAAACAACGACCACATTCCGCTTAATATGAGCACAGGAAGGGTAAACTCCAAGCTATATCAGAATATTAATTGTAAAAACGGATTAAAATGTATGTTCTGATTTTTAAATAAAACTATGTTTTCGGATTTATGTGCGGATTTATTTTGATTTTTGGTTCCCGACGTTTGAAATGCTTTACATACAACCCAAAAATCAAAATAAATCCGCGAAAAAATCCGAAAAGATAGTTTTATTTGAAATGTCAAATATTCGAGTAATTCTATAAGTGTTCTGATTCAGACTAAAAATTAAAGTCATTTATATCACTCTCCTCACGAAGTTATCCTTCATCGTAAGACAAGTGGGAAAATAAGAATATCAGAAGTACGGGATCCGGAATTTGAACCCCCTTCATTTGATTTCCCGCGCGCTACTATTGCCTACATTGTATATATATATATATATATATATATATATATATATATATATATATATATAAACACAAAAAATAATGAATGAAAGCCCTACCCGCAGTGTCTTACGTAAGCACAGTATCATCACACTGGCTTTAAACTCTCAGATATTTCAGTACAAAAGTTTTTCCGAGTTCGCGGTAATGTAAGTCTAGGTCAGTGGGTCTGCTGTTAAGAGGCAAGAGCTAAGTATAAAGCATTGGAAGCGGGATTCAATTCGCAATGAATTGAAATGATTCTGTTATATTAAAATTTTATTTCGCTTTTGGATTCCAAAGTTAGTAAGTAAAGTGTTTTCATATAGCACTAATATTATAAATGTGCTAGACTGTGTGTTGTGTAACTTCTTCACGCTGTAAGAAATTTTAGTGACATTTGGAATTAATATATTGCTTATATCCTGAAATAAATCGACTAATTTTCATCGACAAATGAAACTTGCTGCACAGTGCACAGGTTGTCTACACTACTATTATAAAGAGAAAAGATTTGTATTTTTGTATGTTTGTAACGAATAAACACTAAAATTACTAGACCGATTTAAATGAAATTTGGTAAGAAGATAGTTCGAGACCCTGGAAAGGATATAGTATAGTTTTTATCTCGGAAATCATCCCTTAGGGGGATGAAAATGGGGATGAAAATTTGTATGGGGAATCAACCTAAAGGACGAACTCGAACGAAGCGAAGGTAAGTCCCTAGTATTATATGTATTCGAATAGCACAGGATATTTTTTATTCCGATAATTCATTCAAGATAGATAAGAATTCAACTTAACGTATTTAACAACGCTTTAGTTTTAAATTTTTACAAGCTTTTATTTAACTTGCAATGTTTGTTAGTTGGTATGTTTGTATGGGTCAAATCTTCGATGCCTGATTAGAACAACTTCCTCTCATCCTACAGAGTTAAAATGTTTCATGTAATCAACTTGTAAATTTTAAGAGTTCACAGTTCCGTCGATAAAAACGAATCTTTTTAATATAATTATCTGACCTGATGATCCTCCATCTAGGATTGGTTCCAGACGAAGCAACTTATCAATAATGAACAAACAATACGGACACGAAATTTTATATACGCATACAATTATTATAGCCCATTCTAAAATCTACTACGACCATGTTTTTACTACTAACGTATTCTATACCTATCCTACATATTTGGGCGCTGCCCAAAAAAGTTGAAAACAAAGATACTAAATACACGGCTAAAGCCGCAGATAGCTAACATATATTTTGTTTTGTATTTGTACTTTTTAAATTATATATATATATATATATATATATTTTATGGGACAAAGGGGGCAAACGGGCAAGAGGCTCACCTGATGGGAAGTGATCACCTCTGCCCATGGACATCTGCAACACTGCAGGGCTTGCAGATGCGTTGCCGTCCTTTCAGGAAAGGGAAGGACGGAGAGGAAGGAAGGAGAGAGGGAGGAGGGAGGAGGGATGGGGAGTGGGCCTACCAGACTCTCACTTACCGGACGAAACGCGACAGCATAGCTGCCACTTCACGCCGGTCTCCTGTGAGAGAGTGGTACTATACGGGGCGTGCCGGCCCATTCGGCTGCTACCCGAAGGTAACAAGCATGGCACTACCACTTTAAAACAACTTTCCAAGTAAACAGGTAAAATAACGAAAAACTGTCTTCCAAAATTAATTTCATTTACTAATAGACAAAGCACATCTGTCAAATCCAATTCCTGGCTCTAAAAATATGAAATATCACACAAGCATTCCTAGTTTAAGAAAAAGAAAAAGAAAAATTGATTCAGGTCATTTTTTGAAGTATGGAACGAACATACACTCAGTCTATCCATAGGTACATATAATAAAATTGTAACTGAGTCGGATCTGTACATTAAATATTTTTTTGAAAATCTTATTGAAATAGTTATTATTATCATTACAGGCAGCCGAATCTATAGTTTTTAGAATTTTTGTCTGTCTGTCTGGGAATGCATCATGAGAAAACCACAAGGATAGATTTTGATGAAATTTGGTATGATGATAGCTGGTTATCCCGGTCAACATTTAAGTTACTTTTTACTGCGGGAATATATTTTATCTTTGAGAAATCTATCTGGCAGTTAAAACTTAGGGACGAACTCGAGCGGAGCAAGTGTGAGTCGCTAGTAAATAAATAAAAAGAAAAAGATATATGAAGACTGTAACAATAGGCACTCTTTCGGTAGTTTTCCATATATGAAAATATTTGTCATCCACTCGAAACTGCTATAGTAGTTTGAAACAAACGATTGTATGACAAAAATGTTAGACATAAATAGAACTTCAATAGCAATTACTTAACATTGACTTGAACAGATTTATTGAATACTAGCTGCTCACCCTCGCATCGCTCGGGTTCGCCTCTAGACAAACAAAATCAAATCTATCCCACGGGAACCGTACATTTTTCCAGGATAAAAAGCAGCCTATTTGTTATTCTGATGTATGAACTATTGTATTGTAAAGTTTTATTAAAATCCAATTAGTAGTTTTTGTGTACTAAGCTGTATAAGTTACTATAGTTTTTTAACTATCCTACGGAAACTCTTGAATGGGATGAAAAGTATCTAAAATGTTGATCGGGAATATAAGGTACCACCATGCAAAATTTCATTTAAATTGGTTCAACAGTTTCGGAGATTAGCCCGTACAAACAGACAGAGAAACAAAGTATTTAAAAAAAAACTACATTTGTTCTATTTCTCTTCTTACATCCTCCTGACTCGGTTTTTATCATTTTTTTCTTTGTACAGACATTCGATCTCTATAGTTTTATTACATGTATAGATGATATTCACATTTAATCTTACGAAACAAAAAATACTGCGAATGACGTAGGTACTTTTAAACATATTTTTAGACAGAAAAGTAAAATATTGTCTATGGAATGAATATACAGTTTTTGCTGCATAATAATAAATAATAATTAATAGGCGAACATTTAATAAGAAAAAGCAACTTTTTCCACTAAATAGTGTTTTAACTTAATTCTTATATATGTATGTATGTACATCAACGAAAATACAAACTCGAAATAAACGGTCTCTTACCAATATAAACTAAGTGTGAATGCAATCCATTACGATACATGATCTCTATTATAGTGTACACATACTACGATAAAATCCATCACACACAAAATGAGATTCGCTATAAAATATAAGTATACTAGCGCCTCACCCTCGCTTCGCTCGAGTTCGTCTCTGGGAAAACAAAAACAAACCTATCCCACGGGAACCGTGCAATTTTCCGGAATAAAAAGTAGCCTATATGTTATTCCAGACTATAATCTATCTCTATGCCTACCAAATCCGTTCAGCCGTTCTGGCGTGAAAAAGTAACAAACATCCATACTCACTAACTTTCACATTTATAATATTAGTATAGATTAGGCTAATTCCTCTACTAGTGTTTGCCCAGTGGTCACAATTCGATTTTCATCATTTTATTATTGATAAACAAGAACGAAAGTAAATGGTTTGATAAGCATAGGAGAAAAATGAACTGTTTTGTACTTATCTTAAAAAATGTTCTCCAAATGTCAGTTAAACGTATTTTTAACGGACTTTTGAAGGCCATTTTTTAAGATAAATAGTACCTAAATACATAACAAAAGTCAGTTAAAAATACACTGTTTCATGTTTGCAAACATCGCTCTGCCACAAACAACATGTTATGTTGTTTATGGCATAAGATTCATGGAAATTCTTATTTCCTGCTTCACTAAAAAATAAAACATCATCGCCTACTTGTACAGTATTGTATTTCGAAACCATAGATAACGTTAACCGACGTTAAAAAAACTTGATAATATGAAAACAGTTTGGAGGCAACTGTGTATAAAAAAAAAGTCCATTTTTTTTATTGGTAACACTAAAGCTCGTCAGTAGTTGGAAATCTAAAAAAAAACGGTTGACAAACAGAGTAGAAAAAGGTACCGAAGTGTTTTGTCTATCTATTTATATATAGATACGTCAATTTTACGCAATAACAGAAGAATGTATCGACATAAAAAATGCGTAGTTTTGTGACGTTTTGCTGTGAAATATAGAATGAAGAAAGCTTATATCTTAGACTAGCGACTTACCCTCGCTTCGCTCGGGTGCGTGCCTAGGTAGGCTTTAATTTCTTTGAGCGAAACCCTAATTCTTTTTCTAAAATATAAGTAGCCTAAGTTACTCCTTATAATATCAGCTATCTGCCAGTGAAAGTCCCGTTAAAATTGGTCCAGCCGTTTCAGAGATTAGCCGGAACAAACAAACAGACAGACAAAAATTGTAAAAAATGTTGTTTTGGTATATGTACCGTGTATACATAATACATCCATATGCATTTAGTAAAAAGCGGTTATTTTAATATTACAAACAGACACTCCAATTTTATTTATTTGTATAGATTAATACATAAAATGTTTCCTATTGACGTACATCGTACTTTCTAAAGAATTTTATAAATACCTAATTCTTAGTTAGATAATATGTATATAAATAAATATAAGTTTTCGAACGGTCTCTTTTAAACGCATAGTAAAGCACGTGAACTTCTCACGTGTTTGTCTATTTTTACCAAATCGTGTCTGCGACAGTTTCTAGCGCGATCTTTTATTTATACTAGAATATAATAAACATAATGTTAATAAATAAAAAAAAACCTCTTACGTTTTTTTCAACATCTTGATCCCATAAAACAGACACTTATGATTTTTTTTTTAAAACATATATTTTTATAACTTTGTCTAATCTATACAGATAAATAAAATTGTAGTGCCTGTTTGCAATGTCGAAATAAAAACTTATCCGCTAAAAAATAAAACGGACCTAGGACGCACCCGAGCGAAGCGAGGGTAAGTCGCTAGTAAGTACCTATATAAAATAAAAATTGAAAATCTATACTTATGAATTATTAATATGGAAAAGATGCAGAGTTTGTTTGTTTGTTTATTTGATCGCGCTTATCTCAGGAACTACTTATCTGATTTTAAAAAATCTTTTTGCCCGTTCTTTTTAGGTAGCCCGTTTATTGAGGATGGCTATAGGTTATATATCATCATGCTGCTACCCAAGGGAGCGGAGCAATAATATAATATATATATATATATATATATATATATATATATATATATATATATATATATATATATATATATATATATATATATATATTATCTATTCCATACTAACCTAGGGACGAACCCGAGCGAAGCGAGAGTGAGGCCCTAGTCTTACTATATTTTTAGTATAGTCATTGTTGTACCTAATATTTTTTATCACTAGCATTATTACAGCATTGCTTTACAAGTAGTTACTACAACATCAGCTTTATGATCACATTCACAACGTACACAACTGCTACAAATGTTATCAGTCCGACACTTATAGACTGGAATAGAGACGAAATGTTTTTTTTTTTTAATATTATCTTTTAAGTCTCTCGGCAGCATCTTAAAAAAAGTTAAATATAAAACATTAAGTCTATATTTATATAGAGTTCTATATTTAGATGGTTTATACGTGTTATCTTAGTGCGAGATACGCATTCGTATTAAATCTATACTAATCTATACTAATATTATAAAGCTGAAGAGTTTGTTCGCTTGTTTGTTTGGTTGAACGCGCTAATCTCAGAAACTACTAATCCGATTTGGAAAATTCTTTTTGCATTAGATAGTCCGTTAACTGAGGAAGGCTATAGGCTATATATCATCCCGGAAAAATGTACGATTCCCGTGGGATAGATTTGTTTTTGTCTAGGGACGAATCCGAAGCGAAACAAGGGTGAGTCGCTAGTATTAGATATTTATCAATTTTCATTTTTTTCACGTCATTTCTGTATGTGATCCGATATATTCGCGATTTTTATATATATCTAATATATTTAAACGAGCAATTCTTGTATATTTATACCTTTATATCTTTATTTATTTATACCAGCGACCTCGGAAACGGCTCTAACGATTTCGCTGAAATTTGGTATGTGGGGGCTTTCGGAGGCGAAAAATCGATCTAGATTAGTCTCATGTCTGGGAAAATGCGTGTTTTCGAGTTTTCTTTTGCATTATCTTACGCAGAATATGCTCGATAATTTTTTAAAGCATCGTGGTCAAGCGACCAAGGTGCAAGATTAAGAAATCAATAGGTGTGTCCGAGTTCGAATCTCGATCGGATATAAAGTTTTACTTTTTTTTTTATTTATTCAAGTTTTTGGTTCTTTTTATCTAAAAAATACGATATAACAAAAAAGAACATAGAGCGAAGCTCGGTCGCCAAGTACTATATATATATATATATATATATATATATATATATATATATATATATACATCCAAATCTATAGACGGAATAGCATTTAAACTGATTTTGAAGGCGTAATTCCATATTATAAGTACATAATATGTACAATGTACATACATACGTATATTAATATTGTATATAGGTTTGTTTGGTTATTATAGATAGCCCGATGTCCCTCCCAATGTGCATCCCACCTTGTTGTTTGGGGAAGGGGGTGGGGGGGGGGGGGGGTCACCTCTGTGTGCGGTGTACCATGCGGGTCACTCCAGGTACTTCTCTGATAGCAGAGTGCACTGTTGAAGCAGAAACCTATTGTGATCTGCTTCAAAAAGCCTACCGTCAGAGCGTCGTGGTTGAGTGCATAAGCGATCCTGTGACGCCTCATAAAGACGAGGGAGGTTCTGTTGGGTTTTAGTGGGTAGTAATGACTTCTCTAAAGCCAGTGAGTCCCACATAATAACCTGTATCTATGCAGGTGGTAAGCATAAAGCATTTCCCAACATTAAAAAAAAATAGGCTATGTTTACACTAAAGTCGTAGGAAGGCCATAGAAGCTATAACTTATGCTGTAATAAAGTAATTACTTTTTAATTAAAAAGGCACCCTTAAGGATTCCAATTTAATCTTGAAATCTATACATAAAATATTATACAATTCAACAGATATAGCACACAAAAACATACATAATACCCTAATTGAATACCTCCCCTTATTTACGTTGGTTATAAAAATAGAATGGAAACTTATTTATAAAGATAGCAATTCCATTAAGTGTAGTCAAAATGAGTAATTTCCCTGTGTAGGGATATAATTAATTGCTTTTAGCGCTAATGAGTTACGCTTGTCTACGCTAAGTGTAGAAACCGCGGGTCATGGTAATACTTTTTGATAAAAACACAATATATTTTTCTAATATTAATACTAATAAATACGTAAATAATTGAAGATTCTTTAGAACCTTGCTATATTAGAAACTTCATTACTGTAGTTGGTGTATAATGAATATCGTTTTACCAATTTGTTTTTAATACTAACTGTACACTATTACAAAGGAGAAAACTTGTTCGTTTGTTTATATGGAAGGGATTTAACTGCCTCGGTGGTGTAGTGGCTAGCATGTACGGCTGCACATCCGGATGTCCTGGGTTCGAGTCCCGGGTCGGGCCAAGTTTAGTTATTGAATCTTTGTGTCTAGTAAGGAAGTTGGCGTTGTTTCACCCCCGTGCCTCGGAGAGCACGTAAAGCCGTCGGTCCTGCGCCTTAACTCTCACCGGTCGTGTCGAGTAGTCGTCCCACCGGAGTATGAGAGTAACAGGAATAGAGAGTGCACTTGTGTCTGCGCGTACACTTGTGCATTATAATATCTCCTGCGCAGTTGGCTAGTCTCAATGAGATTGGCCGCCGTGGCCGGAATCGGTCAGGAGGACATCATCATGGAAGGGATAATCTCTGGAACTACTACACGAATTTCTTCAATTCATTAATTCTAATCATTATTATCGCTTAATAATGATTTTCTATAGCACAATTCGAGCGGAGTCGCGGACGAAAGTAGTTAATCTCATACCGACATATATTAGACGTATAATTTTCCAAATTTTTATATTTTCAATTTTTTCATTATAAGCTTTTATTTAGCTTGCAATGTTTGTTAGTTGGTGTGTTTATATGGATCAAATCTTGCAAGATCAATTAAAACCACTTCCTCTTACCCTACAGAGTTGAGATTTTTCATGTTGGTTCAGTTTCGTGGACAATGAATTTTTATATTAATTAAGATCCGATTCTCCATCCAGGATTGACTCCGAACGAAGCAATTCTCAACTCAACCGTTATCAATATAGACACGAAATTTTAAAATCCATCAAGGCTTGGCTGTGCGTCCAGGGTTGGCTCCAAATAAGAACACAGCACAGATACAAAATTTTCTATACGTATTCAAATGTAATAACATGTTCTAAAATCCACCATGACCTGGCTGCTGCATCTCCTCAGCAGTCAACGACATTGACACAAAATTTTGTTTACGCATTCCATTATGATTCAGTTGACTTAAATATTGCACACACATCAAGACTTGTAAGCTAAAAAAATAAATAAATTTTATAGTAAAAAAAAAAACATTTTTAAAAACAAGCTTTTATTTGTTTGGTTCAAAAACACGAAAATGAATCTATGAAATCTTTATTTGAAAAAGAGTTTTTAACAATTAATTTAATACACTCAAACTTATGTACCCAATGAAGTCATGTGTAAGTCACAAACTAAATAATTTCCCGCCATATTTAGGCGAATAGGCTTTGGCTTGCTTTAAAAATTCTAGATATTTTAATATCCAAAGTACCTATTTATTGTACAAAGTAGTTCAAATAAACTATTCAGATTGTAACATTTTATAATATAAAATATAGATCGAAACGAGTACGCTGTATAATGCTTTTAGTCTAATGAAATGATGTGAAGTGAACCGTTTTTATAATAGATAGTTTGCTCAAGTCATGTTTTTAATTATAACCTTTTAAAATATTTGTTATTTAGAGTCACTTTCAAGGTACAATTTAATAAAGAATAGAAAAAAGATTTAGTATAGGTACTGCAAATATTTTTTATGAATGGCGCGGGAAATGCGGAAGCCGTTTTTTTTTTTTTTTCATTTAAAAGCATAACAAAAGGCAGTCATAATAAGGTCATATGTTACGAGACTATAATGACACATTAAAGCGCTCAGTATTTAAAATGCACCGAAACGAATGCATTTCAAGAGATGCAGAATAAATGGACAACGTATAAATAAAAAAATGGATTTTTTCGTCTTTTTTTAATTATATTCATTATATATTCTAAGATTTATGTGTACTGATTTTAATTAACTGTAGTATATATTAAAAAATATTTATATTTTTAACAAAAAATATTTTTTTACATAAGGAAGAATAATTTCGCTACTATAACTTAAGAATAAAAATGAAAAAAAAAAGACATAAATTTTGACACATTATTATAACCACAATAAGAATAAATTAAAAATAAACCCAACAGATGAATTTAAACAAGAAATCCCATTTATTTTAGCATCTAAATAGGTCAGCGCATTATTTGTGGCCAAACAAGCTGTATCGTTAAAAAATTGATCATCGTCCGTATCCCAGGCACATGGCTCCCTGCCCCGCACCACAGCTGGCACGCCCATATCCTACCTAGCACTTGTTGGAAACGAGTTGGTTAGGTACTCACCAGTCTACCAACACACTTGCTGGTAGATATCCTGCGAAGTAAAGCTCTTCTCTCGGTCTCATTATCGCTGTCCGTGCTATCCTCGTAACCCTTTCTTTCACCGGTCGCATTCCCTTCTGCCACTGACATCGCGCCGCGGGCGCTCGCTATCACTTAGTAAACACATGAAACGGGACTACATCATACAGAATTCACTAATTTTCACATTGTATAATTATTCGCTACCTCGCTGACATTTCGGGCGAGCGCCATGACCACTGTGACAATCCGGGAGGAAAACAAAACAAGATTACTACTGGTGGTGACATCTTGCAGCGATTGGGGGAATTAAATGGGAAAGTCGGGGAAATTTTCAGTTGCTTAAGGTGTGGGAAAATGTTACTAGATGGCGATAGTGATACGATACATTTATAAATATATATAATCTGTTCCTTGATATTTTATAATATACTAGCGACTCACCCACGCTCCGCTCGGCTTCGTCCCTAATGACGTTTTAACGTTTAGTGCAAATTTCTCAAAGGTGACATATTTTCCCGCAGTAAAAAGTATCCTATATGTTGACTCGGACAACCAGCTATCAACATACATCAAAATCTGTCCAGTGGTTTTCTCGTTATGCGGTAACAGACAGACAGACAAAAATTCTAAACTCTGTATATTCGGCCTCTGTATCGATAATAATGTCTATTTCAATAAGATTTTCCAAAAAATATTTAATGTACAGATTCGGCTTAGTTACAATTTTATTATACTTTTACTTATAGGTATACAACCAGTTGATGAGTGCACGCCAATAAAGGAACCAAGAAGCGCTTTTTCTTTCGATTCACCATTCAGTAAGTGCTAGTGCAATTTTATATACAACACCTTCTTTTTGAAGGAATGCAGATTATAACAACAAAGAATACATCCAAATTAGTTCATTTATTTTTGAGATTAGCGTGCACATACATACATATACGTACGTACAGATAGACAATAAAGAAGAAGGGAGATAAAAAATGTACTTATTTAATATTAACTAGATGTATTGACGTTTTAAAATGAGTTTGGTATAAATAGATATATCCTTCTTCTACTATTTAATATTTTTCAGAAGATTTTTTTAAAGAATTCTAGAACACAAATTCAAATTAATAAAATAATAAAATTCAAATATTTCAGCTCATTTATCGGAAATCCAACGTACGATGCGCACATTGTGAATTTTGAGATTTTTTTTTTTGTATTTTTTTTTATTAGTTTTTAGGTTAATGTTAAGCGACAACTTAATAATAATATTTTGATATCTTTTTGAGAAATTTAAAAGTATCTGGAGCTAAACAACGGTAAATTTTCAAGATGAGGGAAATCATTAATCTTCAAGTCGGTTCGTGTGGGAACCAAATTGGAGGGAAGGTAAAACTATCCTACATATTCATCCTGCCTATATAAATATAGATTAGATACCTACGTCGGACTGTTAGGTCATATTAAAACATTGGTAGTTTTATTTTAATATATAATGAAAACCAAAGTTAAAGTCGCGAAATTGAGTGGGGAATGATAAGATGCCTCTACAAGGGATGTACTTCGTAATTCTCCATTACCGCCTAAATTGTGTAACTAAGCGTAGCGCATTCGTAATTTATAACAAATGGACTACGCTTAGTCCGACGATCATTTCACCTTTACTTTGTGTATAATGCATAATAGAAAGCTTTTTTTTATGCTACATCTTGTTTTTTAATATTAGAATATTATCATTAATAAAAAAATGATGATCACTTTCTATCCTAAACATAAATATTCCAAGCTAAATTTCTTTTTACAGTTCTGGGAGGTAATATCTGACGAGCATGGCATCGATCCCAGCGGCTGCTACCATGGCGATTCAGACTTGCAACTAGAACGCATCAATGTATACTACAATGAAGCTAGTGGCGGTAAATACGTACCGCGAGCCGTATTAATAGATCTTAAACCTTCCACTATGGACGCAGTCCGATCTGGACCCTTTGGCTGTCTCTATCGTCCCGACAACTTTGTATACGGGCAAGGCGGAGCCGCTAACAATTGGGCAAGAGGGCACTATACTGAAGGCGTCGAAATTTTAGAATCTGCACTTGATGTGATAAGACGAGAAGCGGAAGGTTGTGACTGTATGCAAGGTTTCCAACTTAGTCATTCTCTAGGTGGCGGAACCGGCTCTGGTATGGGCACGTTACTCGTAAATCGAATTCGAGAAGAATATCCCGACCGTATCATCCTATCTTTCTCCATATTCCCAAGCGCACGAGTTTCTGATTGTGTTGTTGAACCATATAATACCACTCTGTCCGTAAATCAGCTAGTAGAAAACACTGACCACACATTTAGTTTAGATAACGAAGCTTTATACGACATATGCTTCAGGACGCTAAAGCTTACTACGCCAACATATGGAGACTTAAATCACTTATTATGCGCTACCATGTCGGGCATCACGACGTGTTTGCGTTTTCCTGGGCAATTAAACGCAGATTTGCGTAAACTGGCCGTCAACATGGTACCATTCCCACGCCTTCATTTCTATACGCCTGGTTTTGCTCCACTCACATCAAGAGGCTCTCAACAGTACAGAGCCCTCACGGTACCAGAATTAACCTTACAGATGTTCGACGCTAAGAACATGATGGTTGCATGTGATCCACGACATGGCAGATACCTCACTGTTGCCACAATATTCAGAGGTCGTATGTCTATGAAAGAAGTAGACGAGCAAATATTGAATATACAGAATAAAAATAGCACATACTTTGTGGAGTGGATTCCAAATAATTGCAAGATTGCTGTATGTGATATACCACCACGAGGATTAAAAATGGCGTCTACGTTTATAGGAAATACGACAGCTATACAAATTGTATTCAAAAGAATTTCAGAACAGTTTGTTGCGATGTTTAGGAGAAAAGCTTTCCTTCATTGGTACACAGGCGAGGGTATGGATGAGTTGGAATTCACAGAAGCAGAAAGCAATATGAACGATCTCATATCAGAATATCAACAGTACCAGGATGCCACTGCAGATGATGAGGGAGAGTTTGAGGAAGAAGCAGAAGGTGAAGAAGGAATGGAAGAATAAAACGATTCGACTTCATTTACCTTTATATCCTCATGAAAGAAAAATAAATAACATACATTAATCTGTTTTTAATTGCTTAGCTTATATTCAATTTAAACTTAATAGATATCATACCTAATAATACTTTTAACTCTTTTAGTACAATCTGTTTTAAAGTAGGCAAAATTTTAGTTTCACATGAAATAACACAGTAGTCAGTAGTATGTTACGCGGTGGTTTCACTGGTAAGATATCGTACTGCTAGCATCCTTAACGGTACAAAGGTACTAGTGAAATTACTTGGAAACAAAATCTGCTTAAGAATATAGCGCAAAGTTCCAACTCCTGAAGTGACTTACACACCTCATATTCTATCATCCACAAAGTCAGTTTCCTGGAATGCCCATTTTTTATGACTCACAACATTTACTTCTTATTAGTTATGCCGAGTTTTCAATAATAGTATTACTATCGGAGTTAATCTTGAAAATCGGGATAATATCGATAACATCAATAGCGCTTAACTATCGAGGCTAAATAATATCGAAACTGTCGATACTATTGTAAGTCATCAATATTGTGATATGAGAGTATTTTAGAACTTTAGACCCGTGGTTACATTGTTTTGTTAGTGGTTAACTACTGAGCATATCTATGACCGATGGTTACACTAGTTACGGCAACTACCAATGGTATTATTACTATATTTATATCTATAGGTAGTTTTTGACCCCATTTTACGGTTTTTATGTAATTTTGACGCTACTTTTTTATGAACTCTAATAATTCAAATAAAAATTCTTCTTGTGGATTACTTAATTGTAACTAGACATGAAAAAAAACAATCTTCGTATTTGTTTTTTATTACGATAAAATGATTTCAAACTTAGCATAAATAATAAATATGTTTTATATTAATCTTCAACATCTTCTTCAAATTCGCCTTCATCATCTGCTGTAGCGTCCTGGCACTGCTGGTACTCTGAAACGAGATCATTCATGTTGCTTTCAGCTTCTGTAAATTCCATTTCATCCATACCTTCATCTGTGTACCAATGTAAAAAAGCTTTCCGCCTAAACATGGCTGTAAATTGCTCAGAAATTCTTTTAAATAATTCTTGAATGGCCGTTGTATTTACTATTAAGGTGGCAGACATTTTAAGGCCACGTGGTGGTATGTCACAGACGGCAGTTTTAACGTTATTTGGAATCCATTCTACAAAATAACTGCTGTTCTTATTTTGTATGTTAAGCATATGTTCGTCCACTTCTTTCATGGACATTCGACCGCGAAACACGGCGGCAGCGGTGAGATATCTACCGTGTCGTGGGTCGCACGCTGCCAACATGCTCTTGGCATCGAACATTTGTCTAGCAAGGTCTGGTACAGATAAAGGTCGATACTGTGGCGTATTTCGCGCCGTGAGTGGTGCAAATCCAGGTATAAAGAAATGTAATCGCGGAAAAGGTACCATGTTCACTGCAAGTTTCCGTAAATCTGCGTTTAATTGCCCAGGAAACCGAAGACAAGTAGTCACCCCAGACATTGTTGCTGAAATCAAATGGTTAAGATCTCCATAAGTTGGAGTCAATTTTAGAGTCCGGAAGCAAATATCATATAGAGCTTCGTTATCAATGCAAAAAGTCTCATCTGTGTTTTCTACTAATTGATGGACTGATAATGTTGCATTGTAGGGTTCTACAACAGTATCCGATACTTTAGGACTAGGCACGACTGAGAAAGTATTCATAATACGATCAGGATACTCTTCTCTGATCTTAGATATAAGCAAAGTTCCCATACCGGATCCAGTACCGCCACCTAGTGAATGTGTCAATTGAAATCCTTGCATGCAGTCGCAATCTTCTGCTTCTTTTCTCACTACATCGAGTACTGCATCTACTATTTCAGCTCCTTCTGTATAATGTCCTTTAGCCCAGTTATTGCCAGCACCAGATTGTCCGAAAACGAAATTTTCTGGACGAAATATTTGCCCGATAGGGCCAGATCTAATAGAGTCCATAGTTGCTGGCTCCAGGTCAACAAGAACTGCGCGTGGCACGTATTTACCACCAATGCCTTCATTATAATAAACGTTAATACGCTCGAGTTGCAAAAATGAGTCTCCGTGGTAGTGGCCTGTGGCGTCGATTCCGTGCTCATCTGATATTACTTCCCAGAACTGTAAACAATATAATTATAATAAAAAAAATTAAAAAAGAGAATAAAAATGAGAACATGAAATAGTTTACGTTAATTTTATCTAGCGTAGAATTGATTACACTATGTGAGCTTTGCAGTCGCTTTCGTTTACTTCTTTCTTTTTATTCATTAAACTTCGAATTATATTCAGCCTCTAGTCATCACTCTTAGTATACTAATTATTATAATACCTTTTCTCCAATCTGATTTCCACATTGTCCTGCTTGAATATGAACGATTTCTCTCATTTTATAGCTAGCTGCACAAAAAATTTAGATGTCTAAAATATTATTAAAATTTAGTTCACCACAAAAATTTAGACATATATTATTTATTTAATTTAAATAAACTTAAATTTTAAATAAATAAAAGAACATAAAAAAATATCGAAATCAGCACACGTGCATTTTACAAGAAATTTTGTTATAAAATGGATTGATTTAATTTTTTTTTTAATTTATTTCATTCCTATTTTGAAAAGTTTAAATTTAGCTTATTGTTATCTCTTTTGAAAAACTTTAAAGGCGTTCACACACAACATTTTTTTTATTATTTGCGGTTGCTATACAGTCATTATTTATTTATATTATAAAATATCAAGTTGATAGAGTTCAATTGAAAAATTTACGATAAAATATATTTATCATGTATAAAATAAATAAGAATTAAACTTTAAGTAATAACAATTAAAATTTTAACAACAGTATAAATCTTATTTTATTAATAATACTATTTTTAATTTTAGAAATAAACATTAATTATTTACTATAAAAATATAAATAGAAGCCAAAAAGCGGAAGAGAAGAGAACCATCGAGTCTTTCGGTGCCCGGGAGGGCTGTGTGCGGCGATGTATTTAGTTCATACACGACTATAACTGTAGCAAGAAGTGTCGGAAAAAAGTCTTATTACACTTTTTTTCGCTCTCGCTCCCATCGGCTCAGAGCGCGCGGTAACAAACTTCGTTCCAAAAGTAACCTATGTGCTATTCCAGACTATAATCTACCTCTTTGCCAAGTTTCATCCAGATCCGTTCAGTGGTTCTGGCGTGATTGAGTAACAAACATCCATTCAAACTTTTGCATTTATATAGTAGTAAGACATACATCACGTGATTGGTGCAAATTAAGTTGCATTTAAGAGTCAAGACCAGGATTAACCAAGTTGGGAATGTCATACTAAAATCTCAACAAGCGCCTTACGCTAGTTATTAAGCAATGGTTAGTAAGTTTGGAAATATATTATTTTTTAATAATTTACTTCAATATATTTCGTTATGTTTTTACATAATACAAGAACAAACAACAAAATTAATTAAAAAAAATTACAATATGTTTTTCGATAAAAATAGTAATATAATAAAAATACTATGGAAAAATGAAACATATTCACTTTTATTTCAATTATATGTTTTGTACGAAAGTATTTATGTATATATGTATTTATACATCTATTTAAGATATGTATTTATGTACAGCAAAAAAAACCCTACCATTTCTTTAAGTACTCCTACCTAAGGTTGCCTGGAAGAGATTGCTTACCCTATTTAAAAACTCCAATAGGATCTCATCAAAAGCGAGAAAAGCCTCATAGAAACCAATAAATATTTATTACACATATATACAGAGTATGATGTCCTCATGACCGATTCCGGCCACGGCGGCCAATTTCATTGAGACTAGCCAACTGCGCAGGAGATATTATAGTGCACAAATATACGCGCAGACACAAGTGCACTCTCTATTCCTGTCACTCTCATACTCCGGTGGGACGACTATTCGACACGACCGGTGAGAGTTAAGGCGTATACAGAGTATAGTGGTAAGGCTTTCTTCTTTTGTATATTTCTTTTGTGGTGTACAATAAACTATATTTATAAGCTAACTACGTGAATTGGAACATAGAATACTAGCAAATGTCATTATTAATTTTAATTCCAAGTGTCACTGTCACTGTCAGTAGAAAAATAGATTTTCTTCAAGAAATTCTAATTTAGGAAAACGATTATAATAAAAAAGGTCAAAAATGTCCGTACGTCTTGGCGGTGCTCTCAAGGAGTTGAGGATCCACTTATGCCAAACAAGCAAGCAATCAGCTGGTGTTAGGTAGGTTTGATTACATAAACATTCTTATAACCTGCAATTCAAAAACTAAATTAAATTGTATAAAAAATAAATATATGCAACAACTTTAAAGTTCTTATTATCAAACTCCACAATAATGCATGTGAAAAACAATTTCTAACTATCAATAGTTTAAATTTCAAACCAATCTTGTCTTCTTTTAATGGTTGGTGGTATTTTTTTAACTTTCAAATGTAATTTCCTCATAATTACTACCTTTAATGTAGCTAACTACTATTTTCAGAGAGTTTATCCAGAAGAACTATGTAAATATCAAGAAAGAAAATCCAAATTTCCCAATACTAATTCGTGAATGTAGTGGAATTCAACCTCGAGTTTGGGCGAGATATGGTAAGATAACAAATTAATTAAAAAAAAATATAAACAAAGAATTTGTAAGAATTGCATAGACAACTACCTTTTTAAAACTAAAAAGCAAAAAATAATATTACCCATTAAAATATTTACAGAAAGAGGCTATGAACTATGTGAATCTTTATGTGACTTTTCAAGTGAACAAGTGATGGCAATAATTAAAAAACTAAGCACTGCGTAAAGACCTTATTTTTTAATTTTAAAGTATTCTTTGTTGGTAATTTTAATTATAGATATTAGGTAGTTCTATTACAAATACATTTTTTTTTAATTTTGTTATTGTAATATCATATTTTTTAGTTTCTTAGCCATTTTATTACTTTATTTATTAGTTATGTAATCCCTTTAAGTATATAGTTTTGATTTTTTCCTTTTTAATTAAGTTATAATCAGTATATTTAAATAAAAATAATGCTAGTTATACAGGGGATCATTTTTAACTTACTGTAGACCTTCTGGGAATATACTATTTACATCATAACAACAACATTTGTAACAAAAAAAATCTAAAATTTTACAAAAATAAAAACATTTTTATTGCACCTTCTAAATGGGAATAGTCCAGCATTAGCTAAAGAAAGCGCGAGTCCGGTGGAGTGGGAAGGGTGGAGAGGTGCCGGAGGTGGCGCTAACTCATTTAAACTTAACCAGATGCTAGGACTATTACCATTCAGAAGGTGCAATAAAAATATTTTTATTTTTGTATGAAAGTAAAAATTTAAGAAATGTATTTCTTCTTTTCTTTTTATTTATGATGATCTAAATAGTATATTCCCGAAAGGTCTTTAGTAAATTAAAAATGACCCTGTATACAAAAAGTATATTCCGAATATATAAATAATAAATTCTCTCTTTTTATTTCAGACAAAGGTTTTGAAAAGAGCGCTCCACTAACTAACTTATCATCCAATGATGTTTTATCAGCCATCAAACAACTTGCGAAGTGAACATCTTAATTTTTATTTATAATGTATATAGCTATAGACCATTTTAATTTGAATAAAACCACAGACAAATAAATTATTTCTTTTATTGTACTTTTGTTACTACAAAATAACAGATGTAAAAATCAACTAGAAAACTGCAATGACTGTAGAGTTGTCACAAAATGGAACAGCAGATTAAAAATTCTAAAAAAGGTTTATTATGACATTGTATTTTTTCCATGCCTAAGTATATACTCATAAAGCATACATGAAAATACATATCCTACATACATTGTTGATGCGAGGTGAGTAATATTTTAGATAAATTAAAAAAAAATGACATTATTTATTATTATATTTCAAACTAAACCCAAATTTTATTGCCATACATGAGAGATTTGCATCTTACTTAGTGTTAAATATGTTCATTGATCAAATGAGCATCTCTGTTTGTTGACATTTTAGTTATGGAATATTTTTTTAATAAATAATAAATTTAAGATATATTATGGCATAACTATCAGTAAAACAATATTATTTAAATGTGACCAGCACAATAAATCCCTGTCGCATGATAAATAAATAATATAATTAATCAATAAATATGTTCGGACTTTAACATACAGCACCTTCTAGTTCCATGGTAAGCTATGGGGCTTGTGTTATGGATACCGGATAGTTGATACACTACACATATGTAACTTTAAATACATAAATATTATAAATATAAACACCCATGACTGGAGTACAAACATTCATGTTCATCACACAAATGAATGCCCCTAGCGGGACTCGAACCCGCGACCGCTGGCACATTAAGTAGGATCACTACAAACTGAGCCATATGTGTCGTCAAATGATAATTTTAAAAATATACAAATATAGGAAAAGAAATGATACCTTAAAAATTTAATCTAATGTGCTTTCAAAGCAGATTGTGAGTTTAAAAGTAGCCTAAATCCATGGTCATACATATTACATATTATTTTTAATATTATAATGCCAATGTGATCAGCATTACATTACTTTTATACTACTTTTGCACTGTGCACATACATATTATATATGTATATGTATTGCTTCCTAAATATTTGAAATTATCCAAGATGGCATATAACACCTTCATATCAAGTTTGGTCAACTTAAATTATATATAGTGTATAGTATACTATTAGAGGAAAGATTTGTATTTTTGTATGTTTGTAATGAATAAACTCAAAAACTACTGGACCGATTCAGATGAAATTTAGTAAGAAGATAGTTTGAGACCCTGGGACATAGGATATTTTTTATTCCGGAAATCATCCCTTAAGGGGATGAAAGTTTGTATAGGCAATCAACCTAGGGACGAACCCGAGCAAAGCGAGGGTTAGTCGCTAGTCTTATATTATACACTTAGGGCTGGTGTAACTGTTTTATCAGCTAAACATTTTTTAGAATCGGACTAGTAGTTCCAGAGGTTTAACCTCCTATATCCAAACTGGCACACCATATTTATAATAATATATATACCTATTTCTTTCATAATGGCTTAGAATTGCGTCAACAGACGCAATATATTCTGTCAATGTTATATTTATTAGTGTTAAAGTGAAATCATATATACTCATTATAGTGGTATAGATGACTCGACACCAGCGCCATCTTGGATCAATTTGTTTTATATACAAGATAGAGGATATGAAGTATAACAAATAATGTACAAAAATTTATTCATTATCGACTCGTTAAAATTCAACTATTAATCACTATAGGCACTAGTTATGGAAGTTTGCTTCAGATATCTTTAGAAGAAAGAAGCCTTTAGGCACTTAATATCTAAAACTACAATTTCCTGTCATAAATTTTCTAATACTATTCCACACTAATCTAAAACAACTTAATTCCTTCATTTAGTTTGCAATTTCACGTTTAGTTTTGGCATCATTGATGATATTTCAAAAAAAATCAATATGGCTTCACAATTTCTAATATCACCTGATGTATGTAGGTGTCAACACAACTTTATCCAAAAATTAAAACTTAATGAACCTTCATTGCGTATATAAAGATTATTTTATTATTATTTAAATCATATTATTAATCTTTCTTTTCCATTAATGTACTTGTTTTTGTGTAGTTCTCATTGTACTTTTTACCTTATATATTTGTAAATTATAATGATATTTGTTTAAAAAAATATTTAAAAAAAATCTATAATCAGTCATAATATAAAATAAACATAAAAATTCTAACAAATGTCCAATATGATACCAAAACTATTATTTATTTAAAGCATTTTTTAGAAGGGTGGTAACCCAAACATTTCTGGTTGGAATTTGGCTAACGTTGGCAACACTATCGTAGCGTGGGTAGTCAGTCTCTTGTCCAAGTGGGGGTCTGGCACCATCACTACTTGCATACCAGCCGACACACCCGCTGTCACACCGTGTGGTGAATCTTCGAAAACTAAGCACTGTAAAAAAATCAGCTCTTAAAATTGTGTATTTTATTATTATAACCCACTGCTATATATTATTATTTTCTTTTGCTACAAAAATATATTTAATCATCTTTATTGTTGGAGAAATAAAATATATTTTACATCACAAATCATTTTTTTTTTAATTTTTAAATCTAGTAACATTGGTAGTACAAGATACATACTTAGCTTTAATAACATTAGGCGCCAACTATAAACTTAACAGAAGTCTGTACTACAGATATATTTGTTGCCAAATATCATTTTGATTTTTCTTTTGCAATGAACGTGAGAAAAATAAAAAACGCGAAATTTTGCGTAAACTCTATTCTATCCGTACCTTTTCTGGTGCAGGCTTATCAGGGAATCTGCTCGCTGCTACCAAGAATATGTCAGGGTGTGGTTTCCCATACTTCACTTCCTTGTCAGTACTCCCCATGACCATATGATGAAAGTAGCTGAATAGTTCTTTATGGGGTTCTATTTTTGTCTTCACTGAACGGTCACTTGAGGATGTTGCAAGCGCGAATGGCACTTTCGTTTTGTGGAGATGTCGAATAAGCCTTTCTGCTCCTATAAAGTTTTAAGTCTAATATAGTTAATTATAATGAGGTTAAAATTGTACATTAATGATTTTAAATATGAAATGTTTGTTTGTGCTAGTATGTGCTGGACAGATTTGGACAAAATTTAATACATAAATAAATTATGATTATAAAATAACATATAAGCTGTTAGTAAGAAAATTTACCAAAAGGTGGTGTTAATCGTTTACCAAAATATGTTTTCGGATCAAATCGCAAAAGGCACTCATTGACACATTCAAGTAAAGAGAAGATAAGTTAACTAGAAAACAAAAATAGCCCGAAGAATAGCCCAAATTAGCACTGGTCTATTTCTTTATATAGAGTGGAACATCTGTACTAGTATAGTATTATGTAACCTATGTCCTAACTAAGCACCAATTAAAAATTGAAAAACATAATATCATGCAGTTCTAATGTAATGTCATTTCTTGAAAGTCATATATTGTAAAGATTAGATATTCTACTTGAAATTCTGAAATCTTCTATCTACTTTACAGGAGATCATAGAATTAATTTATTAATTAAAAAAAAAATTGTGGAGAATTTTGGTAATGGTATATATGGTAAGTATATGGTTGGTATTTATCTTTTTATGACATCAATTTAAATTGACATTATGTACTTTTTTATTTAAGAATCAATCGAAATAAAACAAATACTAAATGTTAAGTGAAGCTTACCACAATACATTAGTGAAAACCACACCCAAATCAATTAAGCCGTTTCTAAGATTAGCGCGCACACCACAAACGCACAGACAAACAGACAAGAAAACTAAAAATCATTGCTTTGGGTTCTATTGCATTAATAAAGATCCCCAACAATAGTTTTTCTCAAATATCTTCCATGTACAGACAGCGATCAGTTACAATTTTATTATATGTATGGATAATTAAATAAATAGGAGGTATGAGAAGCTCACGGATGATATTAAAACTTACTTGAATTATGTAAATATTTCGTTTCATAAAATATTTTATCTTCATTTTTTACTTTACTTTCACAATTATTACTATTTTATAAGCTATACTTAAATACTTTTATTTACAAATCAAACAAATGTTTACATGAAATAGTGGCACTAACTTTAGCTGTTTTCATTCAAATTAATTGCATATTATGCTCAATACATCCATATTATTATAAATGAGAAAGTTTGTGAGTATGTATGGATGTTTGTTACTCTTTCACACCAGAACGTCTGAACGGATCTGGATGAACTTCAGCACAGAGATAGATTATAGTCTGGAATAGTACATAGGCTACTTTTTATTGCGGAAAAATATATGGTTCCCGTGGGATATGTTTAGTTTGCTTTTTCTAGAGGTGAACCTGAACGAAGCGAGGGTGAGCCGCTAGTTAATTTATAATTTTATGATTTTTTAACAAACCATCTAACAAAGGAGTTCCAGCCAGCATAGTATCCCCAAGCTCTAACAATTGATTCCTGAACTCAGTGGGTGATACAGGAAGATTTAATTCTTTGCACAATATTTCAGATAGCCGTTGCTCTGTCCCTCCAAGAACTTTCATCATCATTTCATCAGTATATTTATGACCATACTTGGCACAAAGTTGTGTGATCATGTTTTTATAAACTCGTTCAGTATCTGAAAATTTATTAAATTATGATACAATTTTAAGTTACTGACAATTTTTGAAATAAATATTCTAGTTATAATATAGAGTTCATTCGTCATTATAATTTTTAAATTTAATATTGAAGTTACAATTCATTCCAACATATTTCGTAACATAATAACCTCTATCGTGTTATTGGAATGAACATTGGAAAAGGTCGAATATTACTGTTATGCAAACTAACCCAACAAAAGTCCATCCATGTCAAAGATGCAATGGGTCACCTTCTTTACATTTCTCGTAGAATAACATTGTTTTCTAATAGTACTTGATACAGCATTCAACAGTAAAATTCTCATATTGGCGCCGGTATATTATATAAAGTTTAAAAAACACAATAAATACAAGTATAAACTAATGTTATATCTTAATTTTAAAGCTTATATTTATTATATAACATCTAAATATTACGTATTATGATGTTATATACTAAAAATACTATAAACACTAATGGCGGGGCTACATTAGCGCGCGAATATTCGTGTCGCGCTGGCGCGATAAAAACATCGTTTACGGGTATTCGCGATGTTCTTGTCTACATATAAGCAGTCAACGTGTTCGCCTGTTTCGCGGCCGATGTAGGCGATAATTATTGCAAAGTAAAATGGAGGATGTGGCGTTGTATTGTATGTCGGCAAATTATTATTTATTATTGTGCGAGTACCATTTGCAAAACATTAAAAAGCAAAAAAGAGAAGAAAGAGGAAATGGTGGATGACTACTATACATAAAAACCTTATTATATTAACCTTAAGCTTATTTTTAATTCTAACCCACGCATCAAATACTAAATTTTTCTTTTTGTGGTCGGGGTTACGAGGATCCCATATTAAACTCTCCATTTCAAAAAATTGAATAAACTCCAATACTTTTTCGTTGCTCCAGTCCATACTTTAGTTGCGTCGTCACTTTCCCGCCAAAATATCACACTCGCGTCCGCTCCGCTCAAAGTCTGGACTGCAACTGAAATGGCGAAGTGTAGCCACGCAAGCAAATATTGTCGCGCTAAAACCCTTTGATGTGCGCCAGTTTACCGACAGTGCCGCGATAAGCATTTTCATCGCCCGAATACTACGCGATGTGCCGAACTATTTGGCCACACTTGTCGCGATAACACGAATATTCGCCGTATCCCGCTAATGTAGCCCCGCCATAAAAGCGGCCAACTGTAGAATATAAAAATTAAACTTTTTACTTTGCTGCCATTGACATTTCATTTTTGAAAATTGACATATTAGATAGATAATATATAAGAAGTTATCCCAGTCATTGAGAAACTTATCATTATCTCTTTCTAACATCACTAAAAAAGCTAAGTGAAAAAAGGACAGTTGTAAGTGTTACTATTATAATAAAATTAAATGCATTTTAAATAAAACTGTTCCCCATATAGTAAAAAATATGTAAGCATTTTAAAATTCCAAAAATCGTTTTAATATGTGAAAGTAACAAACAATTATATAAAAAATGTACATAAGTTGTCAGGAAAATGAGTTCTTATGGCAACAATTAGCGGTGTTAAACTCACCCGCACTCATCGCACGTCTGACTTCACCCGGCGCAGTCTTTCTGCGACCGTCATGGATCGCAGTTGAATTATCGTGAGCCGTTTATATGGCGTATAAACTGTCCAAAGTTTCAATTAAAAATAATTTAATTTCATTTTTATTTATAAAACTTTAGTTGTGTGAGTTAACATTTACTAACAGTTAACAAAGAAACTTTACCGCGAACATGGCTGTGAACGTGTGTTATTGTGTAAAACTGTCGCCTAACAAAAAATCGATTTTTGGATTGAGTATGAGGAGCCAAATATTGTATTTGGTATTGTTTGCCGGCTTCTTGGCTGTTGCTTCAGCTGTGGACACGGAAGTATCTTGTGCTAATGTGAGAAATATTTTCGAAAAGAAAGGAATGCTGTCGATGGTTGATATACAAGAACAGCCGAATTCAGGTAAGAATCACGCGCTTTACACCTAAATAAGATAGTGATAAATGATAATATATCGTTTTGCAGGTGGCATCGTTATTTCATTATATATTTACGGAATTTTATCGCTAAATTATTTTAAAGTTACGAGAATGCCCTATTTAATTTTAGATTACGAACATGCTATACTTTAAACTTTTAATTAACTAAATTTAGTTGTAGAACACGAATAAGTAACTTTGAGAGATAAGTTAAATGAATTAAGATTTATCATTTTGTATTATATGTTAAATTATTAATCTATTAAATATTTTTAGTTTCTACAAAATAAAATCATAATTAAATGTGTAATAAGTTTGCAATAACTAAAGAAATATTAAAACATAATTTTACAATATTGAATTTCAACGTAGTAGTAAATATTTCATCTTCTAAAGAACAAAAGACATTTAAAGGACTGGTAGCTATTGTTACAAAACAAATTCAAAGACCCCCGCCGATAAGCAGGCGCTACATTTTACCTGCTCAAGGAACAAGTTAAGACAAGAAGTCTTTAATTCCAAGCCAGCTTTTAATAATCCCACAAATTCCTGGAGATAATAAAAGCTGTAAAATCTCCAGGGATATTATTTTAACTTTTTAAATACTACGAAATACGAAATTATGTAAACGTTGCTTTGGTTTTGTTATTAAAGCATAGGTTTTAGTAAAATTGAACTGAATTAGTTTTTTGTTAACATAATAAGTTATTAAATTGAACAATTAAAAAATAACATTACGCGATTTATATTAATGGAAATAATGAAAGCTTTATGACTGTAAGAAATGATGTTTTTGCCTAACGTATCCGACCGATTTATGACAGACTAGCGATTCAGCCTCGCTTCGCTCGGGTTCGTCCCTGGGTTGATTCCCTATACAAGTTTTCATGCCCATTTTAACCCCTTTAAGGGATGATTTCCGGGATAAAAGGTATCCTATGTCCTTCCCAGGGTATCAAACTATCTTCTTAGCAAATTTCATCTAAATTGGTTCAGTAGATCCAGAGATTACCCCCTACAACCTCACAAACTTACAAACTTTACCTCTTTATAATATTAGTATAGATCACGGAACTTATAAAAGGTAATGAACTCTAAGAATATTAAAAAATATAACAGATCTAGCGACTCACCCTCGCTTCGCTCGGGTTCGTTACCCTAGTTACGTTTTAGCGTTTAGTATAGATTTCTCAGAGATATTTTCCTGCAGTAAAAAGTATCCTATATGTTGACCCGGATAACCAGCTATCATCATACCAAATTTCATATAAATTTGTCTGTCTTACAGACTGACAAAAATTCTGAAAACTTATAGATTCGGCATCTGGATCGATAATAATGACATTTTCCAAAAAATATTCAATGTACAGATTCGATTCAGTTAGAATTTTATTATATTTATAGATTCGTTCGAGTTGCTCTATATGTGTTACTTAATACATAAATAGTTAGAATACTCCCTATATATTCATTTCAAGTTTTCCATTGAAAGATTTGGAAAAAATAGGCGATGGCGGACAGCCAGACGGACAAATTTTCGAATAATCATACAAGGTTTTTCATCTCATTTACGGAACCTTAACACAAAAAATATTTAATTTATTAGAATGTTCATTACCTCACTATAAATTCGATTACAAACATGGCCCGATCTTGAAGAAGGTGTAGGAGTAATGATAGTGGGCGGCGTTGTGAAATGCAAGAGGAGTTGCGACATAAAAAGATACATCTAATAATTCTGCGAATCATATATTATATTATACTGCAGTCAAAGTGTTATACTTTATAGAGACCTATTCGGTTCGCCAAAGAGTTCAATTTCTAGCAAATCTTCTATCGCCATGCCAGGAAGTGTATAAACTTAAAACATGGGCAGTAAACAGGTAATGTCAGCGTAGGCGCACTTGCGGCGGGACGAAATACTGAGCGGTACTCTTTTTATACATTTATAAAGATTTACAACAATAAAAAAAACGTATGTGTTTACTTATGTATGCACATAAAAAGTTATACTACTTCGGCGTAACAGAACAAAAATAGCTAAAGATTTCATCCCGTATGTCACAACTCTCTGTTTGTAAAAGGAATGTAGCTAACTTAATCATGTCGCTTTTTGGCTGTCGGTGTGCGTGCGCATCGTAAAAATTTAACTCTCGTCTTTTTTTCCAAACGTGTCAAAAGAAGTATAACTTCAAAAACCATATATAAATGCACATATCCCATTGTAATGTGGAATGAATGCGAATTAATATTTGTTGACAGACGTAATTCTGATTTATTGTTTTACAGGATATAGCAATTTATAACGTTTAGCTCTCTCATATACGTACCTATGTGATATGTTAAATTTATTATAATTTTATAAATTCCGATTAGCGCTATTAATTTGTCACAAGTCGAGAACTTGTGACAAATAAATAGCGAAAATGAACTTAAATTACTCAGAATTTAATTTATTTTTTGTCATTTCCATTTAGGTACGTTTGACATCATAAGAGTTGCCTTCATGGCTGAGTTTTTTAAAGTTAGACATATTTATTTCTTTTATTTTTCAAATTAGACAAGAATTAATAAATATAGAAAATAGTGTGAACGACAATTAAGTTATTTTCATTCAACCTTCGTCTGATATACGTGTTTTATTACAGATTAAATCCTTTACCTATGGGATACGGTAAAATTAATGAGACTCTTGTTTCGAGGGTGTTTTGTACGTGACAAAAGCTTTGAAGTCATACAAGACCCAACCTAACCCTTTATGTAAACTTAATACATTATCCCTACCGAGCTACGCCTATGTTACTTATTTCATACCAATAAACCTAATTGTTTTAAGCTCGCCTGGGAAACCGAGTGAGGCGGGTTCAAATCCCAGGTCTCGCACCTCTGATATTTTCATGTGCTAATCATTTCCAACATGATTACCACTTGTCATAACGGTGAAGGAAAACATCATGAGGAAACCTGTATGTCTGAGAGAACCTAGCAAGTTTTCAAAAGACATGTGAAGTCCGCCAACCCACACTTGGCCAGCGTGGTGGACTATGGCCTGATCCCCCTCTTACTGAAGAGAGGCCCGTACCCAGCAATAGGACGTTAAAAAGAGCTGAATACAAACTTATTATTAATCCATTATTTATTCAGTGGAAAGAATGCATTATTTCAATTAAATACAGGTTTATTGCTTATGCAATTTATACGCAAATACTGAGTTTATCCTACGCCATTGGTTAATTAGTTGCTCAGATAACTTGCAGGTACCAGTTCTTAAGTTGAGATACTCTACAATTTAAGAGCAGGGTGTATGTAAACCGTGTTCCCAAATAAGGTAATAACGTCTGGTAGTTCTGGCACCAGTATGGCGGGAATCATGTCCAAGTGTTTTGCATACCGCTTATTTAGCATGCAATACTCGATTGCCGGTGTATCTAACGGGTGATAATGTCGCGCCGACTACCGGTAATACTGTGCCTGTGAAGTTTGGCCAAAGTAATATTAGAGATTTAAAATAAAATTATTAGTTTTAAATATGGCCAATTGTTTATATTTCTATATTTGTTTTAGGTAATTAATTCTTCATCAAGTTTTTTGTACGGTAGTACATAGGTGGGTCTCTTAAAGGGTCGTTCATCACTTGTGTGTCATATTCACGTTTTGATTTCAATATTTGTTTTGTAGAAGGAAAATTATGAAATGATTTATTCGGTCCAGAGAAGAACTACCGAAAAAATCTTTCGGTAAAAAAAACTATAAATCTTTAATATTTTTTTTTATGTGATAGGTACTAAAATTTTTCAAATCGGTTAGTAGTAGTAGGTGATCACATCGTTTCCAATGTGTGTATCTTCTATAAAGTTAGATTTTTTAATAATAACACTAGGAAAAAAATCAATCCCACGAGAACTGTACATTTTTCCGGGATAAAAACTAGACTGTGTTATTCCAGACTATAATCTATCTCTATGCCAAATTTCATCCAGATCCGTTCAGCCGTTCTGGCGTGTTTGAGCAACAAACATCCAAACATCAATCTAAACTTTCATATTTATAATAAACTAGCGACTCGCCCTCGCTTCGCTTCGGGTTCGTCCCTAGACAAATACAAATGTATCCCACGGGAGCCGTACATTTTTCCGACATGATATATAGCATATAGCCTTCCTCAGTTAACAGGCTATCTAATGCAAAAAGAATGTTTCAAATCGAATTTTTCAAACGGATTAGTAGTTCCTGAGATTAGTGCTATCAACCAACCAAACAAACAAACAAATTCTTCAGCTTTATAATATTAGTATAGATATTAAGATGTTGTATTTGTTCATTGGTCTGATTTAATTCGTTTTGTAGTATATGAAGTTAGTAACCGTAGTCGAAATTAAAGCGTACATAAATGAATTCTTATTTTTGGACTCGAGCTAGAAAATAGTTTAAAATATATTATTTGAAATTACCTCTAATAAACATAAAATATTGTAATAAAACTGGACATTACAATAGATTAATGTTTCCGTAAGATATTTGCAATTCTTTATTTGCATGTAAGAGTCGTTGGCCCACCGGAAAGGGATCTAATGATTCATCGATGTGATTAAGATTCCAGGCGACACTTGCTTTTGTACAACTGATCTAAAATTATCATAATAACGTCTGATAATTTTTTAACAAAATGTATATATAAAAATGATATTTGAAAATCTGTTCATTGGTAAACGCAACACGTAAAACTATTTGGCTAATATTTCTACAAAAATAACAATTCGAATGCGGCTTTTAGGAAAAAAATTGGATATGTTGCCCTGAAAATTATGGGTCCGACCCGAATTATGGGAAAAACTAAAAGTTACAGGATTTTTATATATATGTATACTCAAAGATTTCACTTTACTGGAATTTTGACAGGAGTCACAATTCGTCGTCTGTACGAGTCATTTTGTTCATAAATAATTATCAATCTGTCTGTATCTTCAAAGATTTTGCCGACATTATTTTATTTCGACAACTAATATTGGACATGTTTTAATGGTTATGCTAAAAATATTTAATTTCGTCTCGGTATGTCAAAAAACTCGCTTCACATTTAATTTTGATGTAATAATGTTTTTATTTAAACGTGTTCTTTCTATAAAAAACTGTAAAATATTATAGTAGGAGACTGGTGCCATAAAATTTGCATTCCTGATAGTGCGATTATTGGTATTTAAATATTTATTATGATTCATTTTGAAGAAAAAAATGTATTAAATTACATAAACGTGTAAGTATAAGAGGTATTCTTGAATCCGCTTTGCTAATTTTTAATGCGCTACTATATTTGGCAAGGAAAAACCTTAATTTGTTCCTTTATCTATACTTATTATATTAATATTATAAAGAGGATAGATTTTTTTGTTTGTTTGTATCGAATAAGCTCCGAAACTACTGGACCGAGACCGAGACCCTGGGGAAGGATATAGGGTTTTTTTATCCCGGAAATCATCCCTTAAGGGGGTGAAAATGGGGATGAAAGTTTGTGTGGGGAATCAACCTAGTGACGAACTCGAGCGAAGCTAGGGTGAGTTGCTAGTTCAAAATAAGATTACAAATTACTTACATAATGTCATGTCTTTAAAAATATAAGGATGTGCATCGTTATCATTGGATGAATTTCCTGTTTGGATATTCTGAACTAACCTATCCATCACGCCTGTCACAGGAGTCGCATTTCATAGATAACGATTGTACACTTTGGGAAAGGCTGGAATAAATAAAAATACTGCATAGGATCCTTTCGAGGCTGTCATATTCTAATATTTGTATTGTGTAAAATTTGGATTAGTTATTGACTTATACAAAAACGTCTTTTACTTCTGTTATACTTAGTTAGTTTAACCATTTTGTTTCACGAATAGTCGTGTTGATTTGAGGAAGCTGTTTATTTTATAAATTTCATCTCTCTATTGCAACCAATGCCGCACCGAACTCTCACCCGTCCAATAAATGATATGATATACAAATAGTTCTGTGGGAGGACTGGTTGACAAACCGACAAAACACTCAGTAAACACACGTAAGGTTGTCGACCTGCTCATTGATTAGTTTCCACATGATTACTAATTTATCACATCGCGTCCTACCGGGAAAGTTAGGCTAATGCATTCAGTTATACAAGTTTCGCTTCCTTGGAAAATTTGAAAGTCTTCCGTTGAATTGAAAATGGTTATAATGATTTATATTCGTTTTAAACGTAACTCCTTTTTTACATAACTAGATATGTTTTTTTTTTTAATGTAAATAGTCTTTGGAAGTACATAGTACTAAATTATCTATACTAATATTATAAAGAGGAAGGATTTGATTGTTTGTTTGCACCGAATAGGCTCCGAAACTACTGAACCGATTAAGATGAAATTTGGTAAGAAGATAGTTTGAGACCCTGGGAAGGATATAGGATAGTTTTTATCCCGGAAATCATCCCTTAAGGGAGTGAAAATGGGGATGAAAGTTTATATGCGGAATCAACCTAGGGACGAACCCGAGCGAAATGAGGGCGAGTCGCTAGTAACTTATAAGTATATGTAGCTAAAGCGTTTACAACGGAAATGTTCTCACAAATTTGCCCATACCTTAGTATGAAATGCTATTATATGAGGTATTATTCGGGCTTTCACATGAACCCTTTCAATCAAGTTATCTGAATGGGGCTCCATCAGTGACAGGCCTCATCGGTGCTTTTGTGTCGTAACCTCTCATTTTGTAATTAGGTCTTTGGATTCGGCAAACAGGATGCTTAGTAAAGAAATGGTTTTTTTTTATTTTCATCTTCATGACAGTTATTTGAACGGTATTATTTATTATTTATATATATAAAATAATAAATATAATAAAAATAATGAAATTATAAAAACTTAAAAATAAATATTAAATCCATACTTCCATACTAATATTTTAAATGTGAAAATTTGTTTGTCCTTCTTTCACGTCGAAACAGAGTGAGGGATTGACGTGATTTTCTGTGTGAAGATAGTTGGAGGACTGGAGAGTGACATTGGCTACTCTTTACTGCGGGAATTATCTCATTCCCCCGGAAATACACGTTATAATACAACCCAAAAAATATTTATGATCAGAATTACTTGAAACTTGGTATTAATGCTCTTCAAACAATTAAATAAATATGTATTTTACCATTTTATGAAATTCATCCCGTAAGGGGGTAAAATAGGGAATGAAAGTTTGTATGGACTTACCTATTTCCAGATTTTTTTTAGTTTTAGCGCGAGCGAAGCCGCGGGTTCTGCTAGTTAACTTATTTTTTAGCAGAAAGTATTGGTATATTATAACGGTTTGAATATAAATTATTGGACGTTACATCATACTAGGATAGTCGAGGTCATTGTTGACGCATGTGCGAATTGTTGTGTCAACCCACGTTCCACGTGGTCTGTACAAGCAACAAAATATCCTGTGGGAGATTTAAAAATAATGTTATTCTCATCTAACAAGGGGCTTACTTGTTGATTCTTACATAATCAACATCTAAGATATTTTAATATAGCTAAATGTATCAGTACAAACTATTTTTACTCGATTGCGGCGAAGCCTTGATCCGGCATCGAACTCGCTACTTTAATAAGAGTAATAAAAACGTGTAGAGACTGTAAAACATATTATATGAAAGAATATTCGCGCAGTGCCATCGTACTATACGATATTTTACCATATAAATAAACTTTAAAAGTATACCTACTCGTATAACAGAAACTTAGACACCAATGGATTTTTTTACAAATACACTATTTTTGCCTACGGTACGGATTGCGTGGTAGATGATACATAGATAAATAACTTTTACCTATGTTAATCTCAGATATATAAACTATCTCTATTATCTCTATGCTTAATTTCATTCAAATACGTTGAGCCCTTACAGCGCGATACAAGCCAAACACAAGTTTACGCATTATTAATTATTATAAAGAGAATATTAATATTATAAAGAGGCAGAGTTTGTTTGTTTGTTTGAAGGCGCTAATCTCGGGAACCACTAATCCGATTTGAAAAATTCTTTTCGCATTAGGTAGGCTGTTTATTGAGAAAGGCTATATATAGGTTATATATAATCATGCTACTACCCAAAGGAGCGGAGCAGTAATCAGTTAAATTTGTTTAATCATAAATATCAGTAAAAGTGATATTTTCAATTAAACAAATTTAACGCGTGTGTGAAACCGCGGGGCACATGTTATGATATAAATCTTTCATGTGCTTTTTAATAGAAAAGGTGCAAAGTATCCAGGTGTTCTAGAATAAATAATGATTAAAAATCTTCGATTAATTGAGGATCGAGGACCTGCACGTACATTCCTCCGTGCAGGTGGCGACCTGTCGGGACCGGTCTCGACGCAAAAACACCGCTTTGTGTTCACCGACGTTTATGCAAACGCTATGCATAATTAACATGTTAGGCTAATTAAATATTTTACTAATGCACTTTGGTTGATTGATTTTTTGTTTATTTATCATTATTGATTTTTTTTTTCATTAAAAGAGATTGTTTTAAGACAATATTATAATGATATTATTATTATTTAATAATACACTAGCTGTACATGCGATCTCGTTCGTTGACTAAAATTCGCATATTATATAGGAAATTTCACACATAGTACGTAATATTATTATGTATCTTATCGCAGTAGGGACATTACTCGTAATATCCAACAAAAACCACTTATTGTATAAAAAGTACGTACCTAGAGTATGTCTAGATTCGCTATTGAATTTCGTCTATATTTTTTTGCTGCCTAGCACAAGGATAAATCAACACACTCACATTTATGATATTAATAGCGACCACGCTTCTTTTTAAATTAATGTATGTGAATTGCATATGTATGCACATATTCCAAAATTATACATAATACATATTTCTCAGAGATGAGATTCCGCAGTAAAAAGTATTTCCGCAGTAAGTAGTTCCTATATGTTGACCCGGATAATCAGCTATCATCATACCCAATTTCATCAAAATCTGTCCAGTGGGTTTCTCGTGATGTGTTTCTAGACAGACGGACAGACAGAAAAGAATTCTAAAAACTATAGATTCGGCCACTGTATCGATAATATTGATTATTTCATTAAGATTTTCCAAAAAAAAATTGATGTACAAAATCGACTCAGAATTTTATTATACCTATGTATAGATGTATTATATAACTAAATCTCAGTATATACCAGTCTGGTTTTAAGAAAAAAATTGCCTTTATAAGGCTATCATCATGCAGCTTATGAGCGGGGCAATTATTATATCCATACTAATATTATAATTGCGAAAGTAACTCTGCCCATCTGTCTGTTAACTTTTCACGTTTAATCCGCTGAACTGATCTAAGGAAGCGAGTGTGAGTCGCTAGTAATTAATAAACTTTGCAGACAGATCCGCATGCAAACTATAGTGCTGTTCAAAGGATTTTTCTTAATGCACGGATATGAGGCAGTCTCATTGGATACACTATATACATTTATATATACAATTTAATTATAGAGCTGTAGATTTTAAAATAAAATTTAATTAAGCTCTCCCGCCACATAATTTATAAGACTAAGGATGTTATCTCAGTCAATGCCCCGTTGTGCTAATGGATCCGTATCGATTTCTTTATGTAAACTATCTTATTCGCAGTTCTTCTAAATAAATAGATATGGTATAAAAAATAATATTACTACCAGATTTGGTTTAAGTCCTTGTTGTTAGATACTGTCTGGACAGAAAGTACAGGTGATAAATAAACGGCTTTTAGATTAACTACATAGCTAAAAGTAAAACGTCAATATTCTGATATACTTTTGTGTTTTATCATATTGAAAAAATCAATCAGTTGAATGAAGGACAGGAAACGTCAATCTATGTATCTATACATATAATAAAATTCTAACTGAGTCGAATCTGTACATTAAATATTTTTTGGAAAACCTTATCGGCACAGAGGCCGAATCTACAGTTTTTAGAATTTTTATCTGTACGCCTGTCTGTGACCGCATCACGAGAAAACCAGTAGACAGATTTTGATGAAATTTGGTATAATGATAGCTGGTTATCGGAGTCAACATATACGATATATTTTACTGCTGGAAAATACCTCATCTCTGAGAAATCTATACTAAACGTTAAAACGTAACTAGGGATGAACCCGAGCAGACCGATGGCGAGTTGCAAGTTTTCTATACATATTATAAAATTGTAACTAAGTCGAATCTGTACATTAAATATTTTTTGGAAAATCTTACTGAAATAGACTTTATTATCGATACAGAAGCCAAATCTATAGTTTTTAGAATTTTTGTCTGTCTGTCTGTCTGTCTGTCTGTTACCGCATCATGGGAAAACCACTGGACAGATTTTGATAAAATTTGGTATGATGATAGCTGGTTATCCGGGTCAACATATAGGATACTTTTTACTGCGGCAAAATATCTCATCTCTGAGCTAAACGTAAGAACGTAACTAGGGACGAACCCGAGCGGAGCGAGGGTGAGTTGCTAGTCATATTATATTATGCTTATTTAATATTTATTTATTCTGTTACACTACAACTTATATAAAATAGTTCTTAATAAAAACTTTTACCACAAATCCACATCATTTTTAACGCATTTCCAGTTTTAACTTTGAACTTATTATTTTTAACAACTTCTCCGCACTGTGCAATTTCCTTATACTTAAAAACAATTACTAAAACCTTAACGACTCTACAAAGTTCCGCATAACAGGAAAAAGGCAGGGATTTTCATTAAGAAATGAATAATACAAGACATATTTCATTGACTTTATTTGAATGGAAGTTGGTATGAAAGTTATGGCAAATATTAATATGTATAAAGATATTATATGGAATAGAGTAAATAGAGAATGACTAACCATTGTATCCGCTTTTCTCTGAACTTAGAACAATGCTAGTTCGTTTTGTTATGATATGATGCCAAAATAAACATTGTTTTTTAAATAAAATTTATCTTTTCGGATTATTTCGCGGATTTATTTTGATTTTTGGTTCCCGACGCACTATGGAGTATTTCATCCAAAAAGCTGGCCAATATTCAATTATACAAAAATTTGAATTCATTAATAAAAAAGGTACCTAGGTAAGCAAAAGAGTCCAGGTTACCTGTACATCGCCTTTGTTTGTCCTTATCTTTACAAACTTTCGGCCACCAGTCGTCATTAGACTGCTTTCGTGTGTTGACTACATATTACAATTTCATAGTACGATATTCTTATAGTTTTTAATAAATATTTTATTAATTTTGTGGAGATAATTGTGGTGCTTTGTATAATGGATGATGTTGAGCCAGGTATGTTGTACTATTATATTTCATTATATTAGAAATAAATACGCACATAACATGTAAAAATAATATTATTTGAAGTGTACTTAAAATTTACTTACAATTTTGAGTTTAAAATTTTTATGAGCATATTAGTAATACAAGCGGGTAATATGCGGTGGTTATTTTGAGTTTTTTGATATCCCCAGAGAGTCTCCTTAATAACTAATAAAAAAAACTCTGCCCCAATGTGCCCCTTCTAAAATAGAACTTAATCTTTTTGAAATCGCGTATTACCAAAACCACTTTAATTTTGACAATGTTTTTTAAAGTCTTTTTTTTACTTATTTTAGGGCCATCTGGTGTTAAGATAGTGACACGTTTGGACATATTTAATATGCTTAAAAAACATTAGGAGCGAAATTTTGCTGATAATTTGGATTCAGTAAATGTTATCATCCATGCAAATCCGTCATTCCCAAACGAATTTAAAGCTGATTTTATACGAAAATTTTCCTATTTTAAGAAAGAAATGAAAACTCGTTGGACAGCCGCAATTCGTACTGAAAGCAATTTTCTTAACAAAACCGAGAATAGCTAAAAGGTACATTTAATATACCTCACCATACTGTATTTAATGTTGGGCGACCTCACATGACTTTTGATCATTTATCAGAATGTTGTAAAAGACGTAAGACACAACCGTTAAGAGAAGAAACGGATGCGAACGAACTTTTGTTTGCTGGTTAGATGAAGCTACGCGAAGAAGGCAACCAAAGCGGGGCTCACAAAAACTAAAAATGACTGTTACCCTACTCAAAATGCCTACAGGGTTATAGAAAATTGTGCTGAAATAAGACTCAGGCACTTGTAAATCACTCAATTCAACGCTTATGTGAAATGCATTTTATCAAAATTCCTTAACAGGCTTTTTTTAACGTCTGATACTCTGTTGAGCAGTGTGAGACCCAAGCCTCAACGTATGTGAAACCCGTTCTCCACTATTGCAATGCAGATGTTTATACCCGGAGAGATTGATTTGGTAAACCTGGATGAAGAGGATTCAGAATGAACACTGAAGATTAAATTTTGTTTAAAAAAATCAATAAAATTTTGAGTTCATATATTTCTTTTAATTCAATATTGTATAAAATATATCTCGTAGTTTTAAAATCAAGTGCCCATATTACTATAAAACTTCTTGATGAAACTCAACATCGATTTTTGTTATAACACTATGTAAAAAGGATTGTTTTACATATTAAGTTACATCTTTTACAGCAGGTGAAAGAGGCTCTATAAAATCAATTTGCGTTTTTGTGTTACTGAAATATATCTCCTAAACTACTGGATGGATTTCGCTGCATTTTTCGCTAATATTTTGTAGAGTTTCTTGAGGAAAGTTCATATGTAATAAGTAAATAGATTCATGGAAAACTTAACCCTTACGAAAACATCAATGAATACAAAACGACAATAAATACACTATTTTGTGTTTAAATTAATACTATATCAATATTTACGGGCCAAAAAAATATATTTGTCTATATAATAGCATTCTACAACCAACTTAGTAGGAAAATACTAATAAATAATTTTGGCCAGCTTTTTGAATGAAATACTCCATAGTGCGACGTTGCGAATGCTTTACAGCAATCATGGTCACAGGAGAGACTAAGGTTTTAGACGTCTCAAAGGCGTTATATACTTGTTACAGACATAAACATTGTTGTTGTAGCCAAGATGTGAACTCCAACATAACTAATGTATTGGATAACCTTTAGGTAACAAAATTCCATACATAATTTTAAAAAAGATAAATAAAATTAAACATCACTCTTCCAAATACTTACCTTGAATAAATATAGAAAATACGACATTAGCAATTCAATGTTCGAACTAAACTGTAAGTCAGGGGTCGGCAGTTATGACGTGGCGAAAACAAAACTTGTTCAAATCGATTCCGTGCATTCCATCGCTACGGATTCTAAAAGAATTCGATGCGAGCTTTTAATGATTATAATCTCGATTCACAACTCGATTCGTCATCGTCTGATTTTGTTAATCGAATAGGCAATCGTGTGAAACAACAGATGACATGACACTTTGGCTTACCTTATCGTTGCAAACTAATGTACTTTTATGTTTATTGAATCCTAGTGCTTAATTCTTAGATTACCAACTAAGGGAACCAAATCTGAAATTATAAGTAACTAGCAGAACCCGCGGCTTCGCCCGCGTTCAGTCTGCAAAAGAAACTCTTTGGCTGTTATGTTATATAGCGACTCACCCTCGCTTCGCTCGGGTTCGTCCCTACGTATTTATATAATATGTAGCGATTTACCCTCGTTCCGCTCCGGTTTTTCCCTACTTACGTTTTAACGTTTAGTATATATTTCTCAGAGATGAGATACTTTCCAGCAGTAAAAAATATCCTATATGTTGACCCGGATGACCAGCTATCATCATACCAAATTTCGTCAAAATCCCTCCAGCGGTTTTTCCATGATACGGTCACAGACAGACAGAAAATTGTGGAAACTATAGATTCCGATTCTGTATCAATAATAATGACTATTTCAATAAGATTTTCCAAAAAATATTTAATATACAGATTCGACTCAGTTAGAATTTTATTATATGTATAGATATAGTTTTACAATAATATATGGAAGTCTGCCCGATTTTTTGACATTTATGATTACTGCTCCGCTCCCTTGAGTAATACCATGATGATATATAGCCTATAGCCTTCCTCAATAAACGGGTTATCTAATGCAAAAAGAATTTTTCAAAACGTGGTTCCTGAGATTTGCGCGTTCAAATAAAAAACAAACTCTGCCTCTTTATAATATTAGTTAGTAATATACTAATCATAATGTCATAATGTAATGTAAGTTCAAAATGTTATATACATAATTTAAAAATTGCAAATTTAAACTTATACACGCTTCGGCCACGTAAAGATCGCAGATCGGTATTGAGAGCAGGGTAGCCCGTTACGGCGGAATAATAAAAAGTAGACATTTCGGAGAGTCCTGGAGTCAGGACGCGGTCGCATGGGAGCGGAATGCGGTCCGGCGAGCCGGTGAAGCCCGTTTTCATTATGACCAGACGGCAACCGAACGCGATGCATTGTCTTCAATATTATAAGTAAATATAAGGATGTTTAATCAGCGCTTGAACGTTTCCGGGATGAAAATTGAAGAATTTATTCTATTTGTTTTTTCTTTTTTAAATGTAATATGCTATTCAATTTGTATGTAAGGTAATGTGAAATCTTTAAAGAAAAATTGGTTAAGAATGCAAATGAGGTTCAAAGATCTTCGATTAAAATCTTAGGTTTATCTATTTGTGCAATTGTTGCTTGGGTATTAGTGTATGTAAATGTAAAGGTCGCATTGGTGCAATGTAAACGGATACAAAAAGCCAGCCTATAAAGTACAAACTTCGACTGAGCGGTGCGCCCGTAATTATTATGCCGTGAGAGCCGGACGATCACCTCGCCGAGTGCAGAGCATAACGCCACCGCGCATTGCTTTAATGACTGTCGCGAATTGCATGAAAATGTTTACTATCCGCCTGTTTGTATAATACCTTTTTATATTACTTTCATATATTTCTCACAGACTATACATACGTTTTTAAAAAGAAAAAAAAACATTTCAAATAAATATTAATGATATGGAACACTCGTGTTTTCGTTATATATATTTTTTTCATGTTTTGACTTAATCTTTTGTTTTATTACTGCGAAGTAATATATGCCGCCATATGGCAGTTTCGTAATGGTCCTTCGTCTATTCGACTATGACATGTTTATGGTGACCACAGACAACGTTGGTGGTTCGTTCAAAATATACAAATTACAATAATACTTCCAAACAATGCGGCGTTTTGTTTTCTTAAACGTTTCCGTTCGTAGAACGCATATACATTTCCTAATTTAAACCCGTAATGTAACAGAAAGTAGGTATGGACGGAATATTCGAAATATAATAATAAAAAGTTTGTTTAAAATAGTTCAAGTTTCTATTGCACATTTTAAGTTAAAAATTGATCTTTTGACTAACCCACAACGGGACTTGAACCCGCGACCGCTGGTACAGCAAGTAGGGTAACTACAAACTGAGCCAAACGTTGTCAAATATTATGAAATCTGCAGTAATAATGAACTATTGTCAATTTCGGTCAATTAGGGGTTAACTGCGAAGCTATATTGCTAGACAAACTAACGCTAGTAGGGTGTCAAGAGATAGACATCACGCGGCGTTATGAATGAACGTGGACCCCCAGCGGTGCGTCAGTGGTGGGGGACGGTAGGAATTCCAAAAACTCGAGTGGGCGACTCGGACTTACAAAAAAGTCGTCGATCCGGCACAAAGGACCAGAATCGACGTTTCTCGCTTTTTATCATAAATTGATTTAACTAAAGCTTTATTTTGTTACATAGTTAATTGTTATTCAATTAGGGATATAAAGAAGTTTTAATGTTGCCAATCGCAAGTCCTAAGAAGACTGTTTGCTCAGTTTCATAGCGTGATTAAGACAAATTTGTATGAATATCGTTTACAGAAACACAGTCATACATAATATGATTAATTCAATAGCTGTTGCGGTATAAATATTTATAGCCACACTGCAATAATACACTTCATTTTCATTGTATTGAAAACGTCACATGCGATAGGGCGTGATCAAACAGCTGTATTTACCCCGGACTGCGTCGAGTGGTTACATTTTGTGCCAAATGCACCACAAAAGCCTCTTATCGTGAGGGCTTCGAGAGTAGCACTAGCCTGGTCTACTTCGCGAATGTACTTTAAAATGTTTCTAAAGTACGTAAAACAAAATTTACAATATATTATATGTATATATATAGTTATTTACAATTAAAATATTTTATCTTGAAACCAGCACCAAATGAAGTTCCGAGTAGTCCAAGGGTTTGAATTATTATGATAATTATGGTACATTTTCGTGCCGTCCACAAAAAGGCGACTTAATACGACGTAAACGGTTGCGCTATGGTTTGTTAAAATAACATATTAATGAAGTACTTATTTGGTTAACATGACAAAGACTGGTGTGGAATGCAGTTCATCTCGCCGGCGCTTGGACGGCATGATTGAAAACCTTGGTTCCTACGATCTGGTTTCAAATCACGTACATTGAACCTCGCCTTTTATAAGTCGTTTAGACCCTTGTAGGTATTTATACACCTGTTTGTACGTAGGGCGCAAAAGTTATAATTGCAAGTGATAACTGTATAATAGTACTAATTTACATACATATTTTATGTTATTTATTAATTTACTATTTTTCCAGTAAAAATATTGCGCTCCGTAAATAGTCAAACTTATAATTTGATATATTACGTAAAAGCTGTTAAAACATATATCATGAACTACACGTTAGAAAGACAAGCAAGAATTGCAAGTTGTTTAGCAACACCTATCTGATTTTTAAAAACCAATCCAAAAATATGACGTACCTTTGAATAGGTTTGCACTTAGTTTTTTTCACCCCTCAATTGTACGTAGTGTCGCTGCTATGTTTCTTTTATTTCATACTAGCGACCACCAAGTGCATCCATTTTCTCTTTCTAAAATAAAAGTAGCCTTAGTTACTCCTATCACATCATCTAGCTTCCTATAATATCATCAGCTATCTGTTAGTGAAAGTCCCGTGAAAATCGGTCCAGCCGTTTCGGAGATTAGCCGGAACAAACACACACACAACATTTTTAAAAATTGTGACTTTCTTATAAGTACCGTATATAATTCCATATGCATTTAATAAAAAGCTGTTATTTTGACATTACAAATAGACACTTCAATTTTATTTATCTGTATAGATATAATTAGACGTCGGCTTGGAAAAACGATTCACATGACCACCTACAAAATTTTAGCCTTATAGAAAGTACCAAATATCAATACTCTTCGGGTTAAATGACTGTACCGTATAGACAAAAATTATAAGGATTCCTTTTTGCCTTTTAACTATGGAACTCTAAAAGGCATAGTAATTTACGTAAAATAATTTACTGTTTAATTTATTCAGGCTTGTAATAAAACATATGTTAAAGATGCTTTATATTAGTTAAAAAACAGTCTCGTTAAGGGAACAAAAACTCAACAATCATAAGGGCCATACATTACAGTATCTCATCTATCTCTGTGTAACAGTTAATGAGCAGTTTTGCTTTGTGTCGTACCTGGGGAGGGTCCTTTATACACACTGTTTGTCCTCTCAAGCAAATGTTTGCCGCGGTCATACTGTTTTGTTTCCGGATACCTGACAAAGCTGGCGATGTTTATTTATTTCTTTGTTTGAACAAGCGAATCCATGCTCTCTAAGAAATAAGGGCTGCCATATTGATTTTTATGGACGATTAAGTTCTAATTTGCCGTATGTAAACTATTTCCCCTAAAACATTTTGTATTCGCAGTGTATTTCTATGTTAATGTAAATATTTTCTTTATTTTTTACCAATGATCAATGTTCAATATATTATTATATAAAAATCTATACATATAATAAAATTATAAGTAAGCCGAATCTGTACATTAAATATTTTTTTGGAAAATCTTTTTGAAATAGACTTTATTATCGATAGAGAAGCTAAATCTATAGTTTTTAGAATTTTTGTCTGTCTATCTGTCTGTCTGTCTGTTACCGCATCACAGGAAAACGACTGGACAGGTTTTGATGAAATTTGGTATGAGGATAGCTGGTTATCCGGGTCAACATATAGGATACTTTTTACTGCGGGAAAATATCTCATCTCTGCGCTAAACGTTAAAACGTAACTAGGGACGAACCCGAGCGGAGCGAGGGTGAGTTGCTAGTCTATAATAAATAATGATTGAAATATGTTGGGGCATTAACACACAGTACCATCCAGTTTCATGGTAAGCTACGAGGCTTGTGTTATAAATATCAGATAGTAGATAACGTCGTTAACATAATTCAATCAAATCAAATAAATAATCAAAACAAAAATTCTATATTATATATTATAATTATATATTTTCCCACAATAAAATGTATACTATATTTTGATCCGGATAACTGTCCAGTGGTTTTCTCGTGATGCGATCACAGATACACAGACAAAAATTCTAAAAACTATAGATTTGGACTCTGTATCGATAATAATGACTATTTCAATAAGATTTTCTAAAAAATATTTAATGTACAGATTCAACTCGGTTAGAATTTTATTATATGTATAGACTATGAAGTAGATACCTAAATTTATTTGGTTAATTAATGAAAATATGCGAAAATATCAATTACAAAAAAAAATTATAAATAATAATGCGTTTTACGCGTGTCTCATCAGCATTCATCAATTCCTCTATAATTGTGTTGAGCTATTAAATTTCCACTAACATTGTACTTTGATCGACGAATGTAATGTGTCACACGATGAAAAAATAATTAGCCGATTTCAAATATAATTAGTGATAACTATATCAAATGAGGGAAAGAAAATGCATACAGATTGTACGTATTACAACACTACAAAAAATTACGACTATTTTTGCATGATAATAATATTAAATTTACTAGTTTAGTTATTAGTAATAATGTCATATTGTAATTTCTAATATGGTAATAACTTATTACCATATTAGAAATTACAATGTGACATATACCTGATATGTAGTATGTGTTAGGTTTACTTTAGCCGACTGTACTAGCCCGAGCCTATATCACACATCGTAGTTCATTTCTTTATGCTACAAAATCTATACATATAATAAAATTCTGAGTCGAATCTGTACATTCGTATATTTTTAGGAAAATCTTATTGAAATAGTCATTATTATCGATACAGAGGCTGAATTTATAGTTTGTAGATTTTTTGTCTGTTTGCCTGTCTGGGAACGCATCACGCACGAACGATTTGGGATTTGGGGGTGTTTAATGTACAGATTCCACTCAGTTAGAATTTTATTATATGTATAGATAGTAAACTTTTAGCACAATTACTAGTATTAGAAAAGAAACTCACTTAATTTTTCCAAAATAAAATATGAAAAATATGAAGGATTTAATCGTGACCGCATAACCGTTCTCACGTAATCCCGTGTGAGATATAACACTAAAGTTGCGTTCGGGGTCTTAGGGACCGCAATAAAAGTCTACCTGCTTGAGTAGATCGTATCTCATAGTCAAAGGCGCCGGCCGCCTACACGTCACAACATTGACAAAAGATTTCCATCTATATTACTACGAGTTAAAGTTCATTTTACAATATCTCTTCATTCAAAGAAACTTATAACGGTGTAGAATTAAAACACTTTTGTTGTTAGATCGTTGTTTTTGGTCTTGTATGCATTAGTCATAAATGGCATTAGTCGTGTAGTGCAGTTTCGCTCGATTGACGATAGATAGATTACAATCTGCTTGTTAAATCATTTGATTTTAAAGTAATAAGCACTTGTTAAACATGAAATAACGCTGGAAGATGAAGTTTGATTTCAAGGGCTTTTATAAATTGGTTAAAAATCTTTTGTTGACTGACTTCAAAAAAGAAGTACGACACGCGTATTTTCCGCTAGTTGGGAACCGATTTTCAGTAATGAATTTCCTTATCCTTAATGGCTATATGTGTATGTAATGTTTGCAAAATAAATGAATGAGTTCAAGAAGAAACGAAGATACAAGAAAAGACTAAGAAACGTACAGATGGGCATCTCGGTGGGCGATGTACCATGTGGGTTGCTTCAGGTATTTCTCTGATAGCAAAGTGGACCGTAAGAACCTCCGGGTTATCGTGGTCTGCTTCGGCAGGCCTGCCGTCAGGGAGACTTGGTTGAATACGTATGTGATCCTGCGACGCCCCATTAAGTCGGAGATGGTTCCGTTGGGTTTAAGATTTTCAAGTCGGTGAGTCATAACCACTTGTATGCAGGTGATATGCGGAAATGGAGGAAAAAAGGCTCTTTCCCACACAGAAATATTAAGTCAATTTGCGAAATTGTGGGACAGCTCTCAGTCATACTAAAAAAATAGAGTGGTATTGTTTATACTTTTTTTCTTAGTTACATTATATCCACGTGTGATGTATGTATTTTAAGCATATTCGCATTTAAACTAAGTAAGCAGTAATGCATTTTGTTTATCTACAAAGCATAATTTGATTATCACAGTTTCAATGTAATCCGATGCAACATCAAACGACGACGATTCATATGGACATTATTTATCTAATTCAGTAACCAAGTGTAGATTTTATAAAGAGGCAGAGTTTGTTTGTTTGTTTGAACGTACTAATCTCAGAAACTACAAATCCAATTTGTTTTTTTTTTTTTTGCATATAATAGTTTATTGAGGAAGGCATAGGATATATGTATATCATATAATATATAGTCTACCTATTAAGTATGGACTAACCGTTAAAACGTATCTAGGGACGAACAGTAACAGGGTATAAAAGACTCGGTAAGTACGACAGATAGACAGATTAATAATCTACTAAAGTTTTCTTATTCCACGTAACGTCGGCAAAGTAATCTGTGCCTAACTAACACGCTTTGAAGCCACTAAAAAGAAAATTGAACTGAAAGTTTTCTTATTTACAACATACTCTTAAAGTTACGCAATCAACCAACTAAAAGCTCTGGAATAGAATGTACATATCAATTTGTTTACTTATAAAAATTCTTCGGAAATGCCTTACGTTACATGACGTTTACTATTAAATCAGTTATTTTAATCTGAAAACTATTAAATAGTCTTATATAGGTTTTCTATTAGGTATTCTATACATATAATAAAATTCTAATTGAGTCGAATCTGTACATTAAATGTTTTTTTGGAAAATCTTATTGAAATGGTCATTATTATCGATACAGAATATGAATGTATAGTTTTTACAATTTTTGTCTGTCTGTCTGGGAACACATCACGAGAAAACCACTAGACAGATTTTGATGAAATTTGCTATGATGACTGCTAGTTACATAAACATAACATATAGGGTAATTTTACTGCGGAAAAATATCTCATCTCAGAAATCTATACTAAACGTTAAAACGTTACTACGGATGAACCCGAGTGGAGCGAGAGTGAATCGCTAGTAAATAACATATTTTTGTTTGGTAGGTATGCTTGAAAAATATTACCGTCCATCTAGGGTAGTCTGATAATAATCTTAGCATAATATTTAATGGGTGATTATCTTACACGATATAAGAGAATGCGGGTACCGCATCAATTAACGTAGACATTAAACGTAAGCGAGAACGAGTTGGGTGTGGGCTTATAGTTATTGAAAACGAAAAGGGCAACCTAGGTTTATTATCTACACTTATATTATAAAGAAGTAAAGTTTGTGAGTTTGTGAGGTTGTAAGGGGTAATCTCTGGATTTACTTAACCGGTGTAAATGAAGATTGGTAAGAAGATAGTTTGAGACCCTTGGAAGGACATAGGATACTTTTAATTCCGGAAATCATCCCTTAAGGGGGTGAAAATGGGGATGAAAGTTTCTATGGGGAATCTACCTAAGGACGAACCCGAGCGAAGCGAGGGTGAGTCGCTAATTAAATTATAAAGTGCGGTTATAACAATGCATTCGTACTATTTATAAAATTATTACACAGCTTATAAATGCTCAAGAATAGCTTTTGTAAGCTGGTTATCCATCGACAAAACGGAAGACTATACATCTGACTATACATCTATTTCTAACTTCAAAAAGGACGAACTTACTTACAGAATTTCGTCCATTACTAAAAACAATTTGGGGATGAATTAAAGATTTTATTTCTCATCTTTGTTATATATACCTACGTATAAGTAACGCTTAGGCAAAGCAGAGTTTGTTATAATGGATCAAAAATATAAAGTTACGGTATTGCTATCTGTTATATATTGCATATATATTAGTAAGATAAATGTATGTGAAAGCTATTATACAACTGTTCTAGTTTCTTGAGTATCGCAAATTACGCACAGATTTTAGCAAAAACATAGATGCAATAAGATCAAACAAGATCGCCGGTTGACCTACATGCCGTTCTATTTTCACACAGTCGGTACCGAAACTGATTTCTCTTTGAAACACCCACTTGCTATTAACCATACTCAATTATTCTTGGACTTATTTTAATATTTCATAGCAATTGTACAAATCTAGTTTGGGGTCTCCATTTGTATTAGTATAATTTGATTTGAAGGTGACAGTCCATTTAATTTGACTTTTTGAAGAGCAAAAAAATACAAATATCATGTAAAATCGTAGGTTTGATGGTAGATACTACTAATTTACTTAGTGAGTAATCTGTACTAATATAAATGTGAAAGTTTGTGAGTATGGATGTATGTTTGTTACTCTTTCACGGCAGAACGGCTGAACGGATCTGGATGAAATTTGGCACAGAGATAGATTATAGTCTGGAATAACACATAGGCTCCTTTTTATCCCGGAAAAATGTACAGTTCCCGTGGAATAGGTTTGTTTTTGTAAAAGTAAAATATATTTTATGCATGCTAAGGACTTTATTTTTTTTAAACTATATAATTTTCAAAATGTCCTTTTGAGAAACGTCAAAGACAAAAAAAAATTTTTCTCTTATTGTAATTTTCATTTCCCAGTTAAAACTGATTTCGATATTTACAAGTCCAATTAAAATTAATGAAACAGACGCGACATTTCGAATACCAATTCGGCTCTACGGTTATAAAAATGTAATTGTTACAATTTACTCACCGTTGTGGGTTTGTCATCAAGGATCGCGATTCGATTACCGCGCTAGGTTATTATTTTGTATTTGTAACAGAATTCCTTTGCAGTACGCTACGCTGTGCCATAGAAACTTGGTGTATTAATAATAAACTGATTGTGAGTTCAAAATCACTGGTTTTTTTTGAAGGTTATCAGTCAGAAAAGTCTTTAAAGTTTAACTAGCTATATTTAGGCAAAAACTCATCGATCAGACATGTTGTTATGTAAAAAAGGGATAACCCTACAGATACAATTTCACACCTCGAGGACCGCGAGCACACCGGTGTGCTAGATAACAATTGAATTCTCGGAAATTCGCACGGATTTCTTAGAATTTGTCCGGGAGGGATTAACAATAGTAAGGAAAATTTATTACAATTCTATTTGTCCCTTGAATGGTAAACAACTTGTGAGGAAACCTGCATGTCTGAGAAAACCTAGCAAGTTTTCGAAAGACATGTCAAGTCCGCCAACCCGCACTTGGCCAGCGTGGTGGACTATGGCGTGAACTCCCTTGTATTGAAGGGAGGCCCGTGCTCAGCAGTGGGACGTTAAAAAGGCTGAATACGTGTCCCTTGAATATCAATGCTGTAATTATTACAATAATAAGTATTACTATGCATTATGAAAACATCGCATCTTTCAATGAATTATATTTCACTTCATTCAAATGCTTGCGGTTTTCCTCTGGAAACAGAGCAATGAGCTCGATGTTTATAGAATTTTTACACATCCAAGAATAATGTTTCATCGCTCCTATTCATAATAATGGATCCTGTTAATCGTATTAGCTTCGGCGAATTCCAAACGTAAACTAACCATAAGTAGGCGAACTTCACAGACAAGTTCACAGACTTTGTGAAACTATGTTGCTGAGTTTTTAGAATATTTTTTTTTATTACTTAATAGGTATAGAAAATAAAATTAGTACAATACGCCATTGTTTTATTATCAGTCTAACCCATGCACGAAAATGTGAAATTACTTATTTCTCACAATGTTTTCCTTCATCGTAAGACAAGTGGTAATCATGTTGGAAGTTGGAACTGATCGCACAGGAATATGTTAGAGGTGCGAGAATCGGGATTTGAACCCGCTTCACTCGGTTTCCCAAGCGAGCACGTTACCGCTGAGCTACCACTACCTCAATTTTTTTATAACATCATATCGATAGATTGAATAATACTTGAATATATTATCAAGATGTTAATAATAACACATGTTATCAGTAGCTATGAATAATATATCTTTATAGTTCCACTTATTATTTTCTAGGTCGTCCATGTAATATCTTTTAACCGTATATATATACGTACATTGTAGAAAGAAAGTCAAGACTGTGGTAAAAATTCATTATTATATCTTTATAGTTTGTATTTTCAAAATTTTATGGTTAATTGATGTTTAATACACTAGCGACTCACCCACGCTTCGTTCGGGTTCGTCACTAGGTACGTTTTAACGGTTAGTATGGAATAGATAGACTATATATTATATGTATTATATATGGCCTATATATTCCTCAATAAGAGGGCTATCTAATGCGAAAAGAATTTTTCAGATCGAATTAGTAGTTCCTGAGATTGGCGCGTTCAAACAAACAAACTCTGCCTCTTTATAATATTAGTATAGATGAGTATAGAGAATACTTAAATGTATTCTTCATATTTCTATACTTTTACTTTATAAAGACATAAAAAAATACTAATGAAAAAAAATTACATTTTTTTATTGTCATGATACAATTAATAATAACATAAAATGTATAGGTATTATGCTCACTTTAATAATATTTAATACTATTCACTTTATTGGGATATTCCGGTGGGAATTTACGATATACTAATAGTTTATTTTAAACATGAACTTATAAAAATATACCTACATGACTTGTTAAATAATAACTAAGTGTATATTTTGTTTTGTATATGAAATTAAGTATATTTGTAATTCTCCTTTATTGTTAATAAATATTATAAAGTATCACAAACTAACAAACACACAAACTTTACCTAAGTTTGTGATGTTGTAGTGGGTAATCTCTGGATCTACTGAACTGATTTAGATGAAATTTGATAAGAAAATTGTTTGAGACCATGGGAAAGACATAGGATATTTTTTATACCGGAAATTATCCTTTAAGGGGTTGAAAATAGAGATGAAAGTTTGTATGGGGGAATCAACCTAGGGACGAAATAATATTGAAATAAATTTGTTTACTTTAAAAAAAATGTATAATGAATTACATTTTAAACTTGGCGCTGCACAACCGTGCTCCCAGATACAGTCGATTAGGTTCTCGGTAATTTTCACGGTAGCCTCTTGAAGTGCTATTATTAGGAAATGTTTACAATCAAGCTAAAGCCGCGCATTAGTGTAAGTAATTCCGCGATAAAAACGTAACAGCTGCGCAACGAAGCGGCGAAATATGGTTAAGAATATTGCTATTGAAATTAAACTGATTGAATGATTTAGAAACGTGTGCTTTATGAGGTGATTGTTTGATAGCCTTGGTGCTACCTGAACTTTCAAGACTTTCAGTCGCACTTGTGATGATTTGTTACGTGGTCACGCTGTAACTGATCCACTTATTTGGGTGAAATTTGAAAAAGAGATGTCCTTACCTAATTATATATACTAATAATATAACGAGGAAAGATTTTTTGTTTGTTTGTTTGTTTGTACCGGATAAGCTCCGAAACTACAGAACCGATTTGGTTGTGGTATGAAGAGAGTTTGAGACACTGGGAAGGACATAGAATAGTTTTTATCCTGGAAATCGTCCCTTAAGTGGGTAAAAATGGGGATGAAAGTTTGTATGGTGAAGCAAGCTAGGGATGACCCGAGCGAAGCGAGGGTGAGGCGCTAGTAGTTTAATAAATCAGAGTGATGAGATAAAAATTGTCATCCAACATTCGTTTAAACGTTTATTAATAAAATAAATAAAAACATTTACCCTTCGTCGTAAGAAATGTAAATATAATAATGGGATTTAAATTTAAATACATACATATTATAAATACAAACACCCGTGACTGGAGTACAAACATTCGTGTTCATCACACAAATGAATGCTCCCAACGGGACTCGAACCCGCGACCATTGGCACAGTAAGTAAGGTCACTACAAACTGAGCATGTCGTCTGGATTTACTATACCACTTCTATATATATATATATATATATATATATATATATATATATATATATATATATATTATATATAAACTTAACAAAAACCAACATGTTGCGGTCAAACTTATCGTATCAAAGAATAAGTTAATTAATATTTATACCTAACAAAATTAATCTCGCAAAAAATATACCACGCCACGTTTTATATACATTATTTTAATTTATGTGCGTCTTGAAGTAGGTATAATATATTTTTAATTCTATAACGTTTTATTTCTTTTTGGTTTTATCGTATTATATGCCATCGCTTACGATTTTAATTAGTCTCTTGTATGCGGCCCACGTTAATTATGTGCAAATATATACTGATTATTTTTTATATACTATGGGTTTTAGATAAGGGCCCTACATAAATATTGATATTTATTCACGCTATTACTTAATTTTCATAGGATTTAGGCTATCGCGTGCTAGTGATTCTTAATGCGCATACCCACAAACATTTGTATCGTGCAATAATCGAACCTGGGTACTATTTCCGGCGTTGTAATGACCATTAAATTCTTACACTAACTTCAGCATAGTAGTACTTTCTGTACATAGTTTCTGATTAGACTGAACAAACACAAACGTGGAGTTTAATTAGTACGTACAATTTGTGATGTGTTTGAAAGTAAAATTAGATAGTTTTTAGTACAGATTATATTTAAAAAAAACATTAATTAAAATAAAAGTAAAAAAAAGCTTACAGATCGTAGTTTCCCTTATTCTTGAAATTAAAACTAGATTCACTCCAAACGTCCCCAAGCCAATTTTTCTCATGATTAACATATTAGGTACAATTTTGACAGTGTACGAGTTAATTATGTTATTATATGATCCTAGCGACTCACCCTTGCTCCGCTCGGAATCGCTTCTAGCTACTTAAAAAATGGGGGGTAGGAGTAGAAGGGTGAAAAATACTTTACACCTATTCTCATGCCTACCAAATATACAAAAAAATCATTAAAATCGTTCGAGCCGTTTCGGAGGAGTGCAACCACAAACAACGTGACATGAGATATTTTTATATTAGATTATTAGAATATATTTCAAACAAAACCTTCTATATACGATCTTAAATTAATTTTCTTCGCATTCAACAGTTTTAAAATGGCAATGATTTCCTTTCAAATTAAGATTATAAATTACAACTTTTTAATTTCGCTTCCTTCCGACTTGAGTTCACACCAAAATAAGGTAACGAATAAAGCATGAAACGAGATATAGATAAAATAATAAATTAATTTAAAAAAAAAAAAACATTTTTAAAATTGAAGAATTGCTTCGTCTGGAGCCAATCTTAGATGGAGAATTAGGTCATAAATATCATAAAAATTAATTGTAATCGAAACTAAACCAACATGTATTTCTGCTCTGTAGGGTAAGAGAAAGCGGTTCTAATTGAGTTTGCAAGATTTGACCCATACAAATATACCAACTAACAAACATTGCAAGCTAAATAAAAGCTTGTAATTAACAATAAAGAATTTCATATTAAAATACTAGCGGGTTCGTTCCTAGGTACGTTTTAACGGTTAGTGTAAAATTATAGATGGTCGATCTCTTGCTCTGTGAAAAACGAAAACAAATGTATTCCACGGGAACCGTACATTTTTCCGGGATAAAAAGCCTATGTGCTATTCCAGACTATAATCTATATCTGTGCCATGATGAAATTCATCCAGGTTCGTTCAACCGTTCTGGCGTGAAAGAGTAACAAACATCCATCCATCCAATCTTTCGTATTTATAATAGTAGTAAAATTTTAATATTTTTAAATTTTATGTAATTTATTTTTAATTTAATGATATTCGTCTTTCGTCACTGTAAGTGTTGCAAAATTTCTCACGTTTTACACTTATTGTAATTTGTACAATGAGAAAAATAATGACTTGCTTTGCTATGCTTTTATATAGTAATAAAAAATACAGATTGTCATCTACAGATATCTATATAAATAAAAATGATTGGCTTGAAAGTTTGTTTGTTTGTTTGGTTGGTTGAACGCGCTAATCTCAGGAACTACTAATCCGATTTGTAAAACTCTTTTTGCATTAGATAGCCCGTTAACAGATGAAGGCTATAGGCTATATAGATTTGTTTATGTCTAGGGACGAACCCGAAGCGAAGCGAGAGTGAGTCGCTAGTAAAATAATATAAATAATAAATAAATCATCAGTTTTAAAACAAAATAAATGTAGTTGACTGTAGTTTTGTTTAAAATAAACATTTTCCCGCAATAACGCTAGGTCAAACGAGCGAGCTTTCCGGTCGAGGACGCCTACCCTTAACTTTTACTGGCTTACTTAACAGAGGGGTTTGACACAAAAAGTATTATTTTAATGCATCTATATGTATATTCAGGTTAATTTACATAGTTTTAAAACGTTAACTAATAATTACGGAGGAATTGACAGGAAATAGTAGAATTTGGGATGTTTTATATACATCCGGTTTTAAAATCGTATGATAACTATGGCCAGAAGGTTCTGGTCTCGGCATTTTACCCAATTGTTTTGAAATATTTATTTGAAATAAGTTTTGGATTAATTATCGTGGATGAGAACTCTTCAAAACGTAACTCCATTAAATAAAAGGGGTTGAAAAGTTACCACCTCTTGACTCCATCATCAGCTGACATCATCATCAAATTGTTTAGAAGTTAAACAAAATCAAACTACCAATAATGGTTATTTAATTAGTTAAAAGTGAAACTTTTAAAAGTGCGTTAAAAATAAAATAGTTTTAAATACTACGGTCGGTTGACTCTAATATCTTTATGGCCAATAAAAATATTTGCTTTATGTGGGAATCTAACCCGCGACCTTCAATAAAAATAATACTCCATCTAATTACACACATGCGCTGAATGTACATCGTAAACTGTATTACATTGTTAATTAATTCAAAATTCTTTCACTTGTAGAACAGTATATTTCTAAATAACTATATAAGTTATTTTTTAATTGTTTTACTTAAGATCTAACCCAAAAGCATCCACCCCTAAAAAGTCTTATAATTATTTTTCTTGAAATTTGTGTAGGACCACGCTTAAATGCATTTCGTGCCTAAATGCATTTCCTAACGTTAAAAAAAGAAAAGGTGTGGACTATAGACTATTTTTTTAAAATATCGCGTATCATACAGAATACGTATGTGTACACAAAAAATACCAACAATAGCTACAAATACTCGAATTCAATAGGTACCTCCTAATTTTTTAAAGTCGCTCATATACTGATCATATACTACACAAGTAAAGTCACGATCGAAAACTAGTTATCTAATATGCAAGAATGTAATAAAAGTAGAGCGGGTATTAAAATCGCAACACGTACGTACAAGTGTTCTTATCTGGAATATGTTAAAGAAGTCATTGTAATTCTTAAGTTATCGTTTCTAGAAAATGCATAATATAAACTTTGACAAAGAGTAAAAGGTCGTGCCTGTTATATAAAATTCTAACTGAGTCGAATCTGTACACTAGATATTTTTTGGAAAATCTTATTGAAATAGTCATTATTATCGATACAAAGGCCGAATCTATAGTTTTTAGAATTTTTGTATGTCTTTCTATCTGTCTGTCTGGGAACGCATCACGACAAAAACCACTGGACAGATTTTGATGTTTGGTATAGCTGGTTATCCGGGTCAATATAGGATACTTTTTACTGCAGGAAAATATCTCATCTCTGAGAAATCTATACTAAACTTTAAATTATATATTATGTACTAGCAAAACTTTCAGCCTCGCTCGTGCTAAAACTAAAAAAAAAAACTAAAAAGGTAGGTTTCATACAAACTTTTGTCCCCTATTTTGGGATCCCCTTATGGGATGAATTTTGAGAAATGCTAAAACACGTATTTATTTAATTGTATTAAAGAGCATTAATAGTAAGTTTCAAGTAATTCTGATCAGAAACATTTTTTTAGATTGTCTTATGACGTGTATTCCCGTGGGAATGAGATAATCTCCCGTGGTAAAAAGTAGCCTATGTCACTCTCCAGTCCTCCAACTATCTATACACGAAAAATCACGCCAATCCATTATCCTGTTTGACGTAAAGGAAGGACAAACAAACAAACACACCTTCACATTTCTAATATTAGTATGGAGTAAGCTTTTATGTTTCCAATTTGTTCACTTGCTTGTAAAATTTTAACGTATTAGTAAAATAGACTGAGTTTGTTATTATTATTGAATAAAGCTTATTACACCATCACCTATATACTTTGTAGATCAATGTGTGGGACTAATTTCCATTTGGGTCTCACGTAAAATAAGTGGATAATTATTGTATTACAATATTGTTAGCAAATATTATTTTAAAAGAGCTTCTGTTGAGTTTCTCACCGGCTCTTTTCAACACTACTGCCTTCGGTATTGGATTCCTCATGGACTTACATACTGACATTTGATTAAAAAAAAAATGTTAAAAGTGACGATTTAAAAGTACCTACTTATAAAAATCTATTTGAATTAAGTATAATATGTTGAATAGAATTGATTAGGAATATTTTGTTACTATTGTATGACTGCTAACTGCTTGTAAAAGTTTATTTATCTAAACTTAAATACTTTACTCCTGTTCGGTGTCTTAACTTTTCTACTGCCCCTAATCGAGTAAAAAATTACACATCTTGATAAAACAATTTATTTGAAAAACGTTAAAAACCGTTGCACACTCCGCTGCACCCATGTAACAAAAGATATTTTCTGTCCTTCTCTAGTAAGCTTTCGATGCGCAAGCGCAGGTAAGGGGTGATTCATCGAACAATGAGTTATTATTGACATCATGCCCCATTCACTTTGTGTTATTCGAAATTATTACAAATCAAATTATAATTTTAGCAGTAAATACATTTTTTATCATAAAAAATGGCTCACTAATAAAATTAGCATTAAGTACCTAGACGCTTATAAATATTCTGAAGACAACTTGGATGCATAGATAGATTTATTGATGCTTAGTGTCTACCAAGGGCAGACTTATTCTGATTTATTATCGAGTCCAGTGGCGCCGCCTCGGCCACATCTTGTAATTTTTATTTGCTTCTAAAATTAACGTATATATATTTTATTTCAATTTGCCACGCTGAGCTCGTTAGTAGCAATACGATTTAATGTATTGTAATTGTCTTTTCCAGTTTCTTGATGGTGTAGCACTATAACGTTTGAAGTTTTACCATCACTTTTACTGCTCAATTTAATTTTAGATTTCCAAATCATATTTAAATAGAAATGAGAAAAGTTAGAGATAAAAGTTTTCACACTCATATATTTCGCTCTAAAACTTTTTTCTCTCATATTGAAGATTAAAAAAGTGCTTTTATTTATTCATGATTATCAAATAAACAAGTTGGTACCAAATAAAATTGATGACGCAATAAAGATAATTTATCGAATTACTTTTCAATAATAAAAATATGTGCCGATAATTTTACGACAGTTTGTCGTAGTGGTCTAGATATGTTTATGTTGGAGGTTGCAAGGTCTATTCCCGTTTAGGGCTAATATTTATTTAAATAATATGAATATTTTCTGATATCTTTGTGTCTTTTTTATAAGATTCATGGTCAAAGCCCTTAGTGAAAAAAAAAAAAATTTAGTGCAACTAGTGATTTATCCTGTTTCGCTTAGGTGCATTAGGTTCCTAACGGTAGCCTGTGTTACTTTTGGCAGTCATAGTCTATCTGTATACTAAATTTCATCTAAACCTGTCCAGCCGTTATAGTGTTAACGTAAAAAACAAACACACATGCATTACAAACCTTCATATTTTTTAATTATATTAGCAGATACGTGCATATTTAAAAAAAATCCGGACAAGTGCGAGTCGGACTCACCCACCGAGGGTTCGTGATTCTAGGACAACGGGAACTACCGTATAGGTTTTCGACCCAAAACCTATAGGGTATATCCGCTTGACCTAGAATTGTCAATTTTGGTTAAAAGCAAGGTCTTACAGCACAAGTAAAGGGAAAATCCAGAAAAATAAAAAAAGTTGAAAATTAAGGTAAATTTTGGTACTTACAAGTTTTCGCGAAAATCTAAATTTGCCCATATCTTTTTATCGTGTTGACTCAGGACCTTGATTTTTATACACCTAATAGGGACTATAGACCTCATTATCTGGTATAAATTTCAACTTGCTAGGTCCACTCGTTCCTGAGAAAATCGGTGGTGATACACGGACAGACTGACTGACGGACAAGAAAGTGATCTTATAAGGGTTCCTTTTTTTACCTTTTGCGGAACCCTAAAAAGCCATTATTATTGAACAATTACAGCTTTAACGTAGGAAGACATAAAGCTACTGACATTTGACTGTAATCTATGTTCAATCAAGTCGGGCAAGCATGCACGAAATTCCCTTTGATACAAATGATAATTAAATACCATGAATGAAAAGCATAATTACTTTGATATTTAAAGATCACCACTTGTTATGGCAACTTTGCGTTTTTTTTTTTATTTTTTTTTTTAACCTGTAGACTTAGCAGTTACGCATATTATGATTACATATTTTGTTTTAAATTAATTTTAATAATTAAAATTATCAGCGACCCGCCCTGATTTGTATTGTATATTTTTTTATATTCTATACTAATATTATAAAGCTGAAGAGTTAGTTTGTTTGGTTGAACACGCTAATCTCAGGAACTATTAATCCGATTTGAAAAATTCTTTTTGCATTACATAGCCCGTTGACTACAAGGCTACAGTCTGTATATCATCCCGGAAAAATGTACGATACCCGTGGGATAGATTTGTTTTTGTCTAGAGACGAACCCTAAGCGAAGCGAGGGTGAGTCGCTAGTGTAATGATATATATTTCGTAAGTGAAGGAGTAATAAACAATAAGCCACATACAAAGTTTCGTATTTAGTTATGTTTCTCTGGAATGTGACAATCATTTATTAATTGCTACCCATTCACCCTCGGTCCGTTCGGGTTAGTCCCTAAACGGAAACGAAACGGTTTAACGTACTACCTACCTACCTACTTACGTTTTAACGTTTAGTATAGATTTCTCAGAGACCAGATATTTTCCCGCAGTAAAAAGTATCCTATATATTGACCCGGATAACCAGCTATACATCAAAATCTGTCCAGTGGTTTTCTCGTGATGCGTTCTTAGACAGACAGACAGATAAAAATTCTAAAAACTATAGATTCGACCTCTGTATCGCTAATAATGACTATTTCAATATGATTTACCAAAAAATATTTAATGTAAAGATTCGACTTAGAATTTTATTAAATGTATAGATATCTAAGAACATAGTATTTATTTTAACTGTATTTCTATTGTTTATATTTATGGTACTCTCTTAAACCATTTTCTTTATTTCAGTTAACATATTTATTATTAAGAATACCTAGTTGATTATGTTTGATCAAGTGTTTTACTGCCTTTTTATTGGTTCAGTTTTATCTTACATTCCAATTTAGTTAAACCGGCTTTGAGTCTACCACTACTCACATTATTTCTTAATGAATACAAATCTCGATTCTCGCTAGCGAGTGCATGTTTCTTTATACAATAAAGAATATATTCTATGAAATTTATATTTATCTCATAGATAACACGTCAGTGACTGTAGTTAAGTAATAAGTTACCATTGGTAAGGGCTCGAAACTCGACTGTTATAATTAAAGAATGCAGTGAAACAAATTACTCGCCTTTGATCTGAAAACGGCGGTTTGGGGCAAACCTTTATTACTTTCAATTCGGAATATTTTTTTAAGTTTTTAGGAGAATCTCAAACGTTCAATTAATTTTAATTGAAGTATTCTTAATTATGTTTGTTTTATTTGTTTATGTCGTTTTCGGTTTTGTCAATGAAACACTTTGGTGTAACCAGTGTATCTCAACGAAGAATGCTCGCGACGATTTTGATTCAAAATTCTATATTAATTGGGGCTACAAAATTTTTAAGAAAAACTTCTGCAAATTTTGGGATTATGTCCTATAAATACAGAAATAAAAACTTCCATATAGATAATTGTGAGCTAACTTTTTTTTACGTTGGGAAATGCATTTACGCATACCACCTGCATACAAACAGGTGGTTATGTGGGATACTGGTTAGAGAAGCCAGTACTACCGACTAAAACCCAACAAATCCTCCCCCGTCTTAATGGGGCGTCACAGGATCGCTTACGCACTCAACCACGACGCCCCGACAATCATGGGGTTGCTCCAACAGTCCACTCTGCCGTTAGAGAAGTACAGAGGAGCAACCCGCATGCTACACCGCCCACCGATGTGGGCATCCTCTCAATGCGTTTCTTGGCTCCATAACCCCCCCCCCCCCTCCCCTCCTCCCCCACAACGATAAGGTGAACACATTGGGGGAAATTGAGATTACCTCCCAAACCAACTAAACCAAAACTCCTTAACCTAATTTTATTTATATTAGGATATTTCATTTCCTCATAACTTATATAAGCTATAGAAAATATAAAAAATAATGCGTAAAATATTAACCACATTTCATCTATAACATTTAACTTTCATACAAAATCAACTTATAATAACAGAAATAATGTTAAACGTATTGCACTATTACATTACGTTACCAAACCTTTGTGCATACAATATGGACTAATCCCTCAATAAAGCCGTATTGTTTGCTGTACACTGTACAATGCCGCCTAGATGAAGATTAGATAGTGTTATAGGTATAACAGATCCTCCAACATATCGCTATATGTACAAACACTGAGCTTAGAACTTGACAGATTCGGCTTCAAGTTAATTACTTTAAACGAATAAAATCTATACATATTATAAAATTCTAACTAAGCCGAATCTGTACATTAAATATTTTTTGGAAAATCTTATTAAAATAGACATTATTATCGATGCAGAAGCCGAATCTATAGTTTTTAGAATTTTTGTCTGTCTGTCTGTCTGTCTGTCTGTCTGTTACCGCATCACAGAAAAACCACTGGAGGCATTTTGATGAAATTTGGTATGGTGATAGCTGGATATCCGGGTCAACATATAGGATACTTTTTACTGCGGGAAAATATCTCATCTCTGAGCTAAATATTAAAACGTATCTAGGGACGAACCCGAGCGAAGCGAGGGTGAGTTGCTAGTCTACTATATAATTCTAAAATGTAGATAACTACTTAATATCTTAAAGAACTTCAATGGATATAAAATTACATCATATTCATCTTAATATTTTATGATTTTATATTATACTTTTTCTCGCGGCTCTACTTGCTTAGAAATCTATACTAATATACTAATCGGATAAACGTCTACTGTACCTTATGAACAGTTTGCCCGCTGATATCAGACATGAACCAAATAAAAGTAAATTTGTCAAATTATTAAAAAACTATTATATGGTCAGTTTAAAATAATTAAACCTTAAATACTATAACATAAGTCTATCGTTAAGTAAGTAAATAAGTCTGATCCCACAGACAAACTGTGCAAACAGTTTTGTGGGTCCTTATGTAAAATTTTTGTATTAATATATATGTATTATAATCAAATAAATAATAAAAAATAATAAATAATACTTGTACTTTAATAATAACATTAAAAAGAGGCAGAGTTTGTTTGTTTAAACGCGCTTATCTCAGGAACTATCAATCCGATTTGAAAAATTCTTGCATTACATAGCCTGTTTATTAAGGAAGGCTATAAGCTATATATCATCGCAGAAAAATGTACAGTTCCCGTGGGATAGATTTGTTTTTATCTAGGAACGAACCCGAAGCTAGACGAGGGTTAGTCACTAGTTATAGATAACTATAATTCAGCCTCTCTTAAGGTAGTCCGATGTTAAATATGACTTGCCAAATAAATACGATATACTCGTAAAATGTAAAAGGATCTTGTTAAATATGACATGGAGATCCAGTGATAAACGCGATAAAAGAAGCAAAATAACGCACTCAACATAAAAGCTACTAGTTATCTATACTTATATAATATTATAAAGAGGAAGGATTTGATTGTTTGTTTGTTTGTTTGTTTGCACCGAATAGGCACCGAAACTTCTGAACCGATTAAGATGAAATTTGATAAGAAGATAGTTTGAGACCCTGGGAAGGATATAGGATAGTTTTTATCCCGGAAATCATCCCTCAAGGGAGTGAAAATGGGGATGAACGTTTGTATGGGGAATCAACCTAAGCGAGCCGAGCCGAGCGAAGCGAGAGTGAGTCGCTAGTTTTAAATAAAACTATCTTTTCGGGGTTTTTCGCGGATTTATTTAGATTTTTGGTTCCCGACGTTTCGAATGCTTTATAGCAATCATGGTCACGGGAGGACCTTAGGTTTTAGATGTTTCAATTCTAGATGTATTCAACAATATATTTTTGACTAAAATAGACTGTGGTGTTGTTTTTAGATACTCTTTTTTTGCTGGCAGAATCTTTAATTTATTTATATATGAACAATTTTATTTGATAAGAGCTAAGTAATACTAATACGGCTATCAGTCTTCCGTTCTTTGCCAGCGTCGAGACATTGCGTGCAGGGTGGCAGTTCTTTTTGCCGCGTTTTTGAAATCGGCTGGAAAATTTAATTTAATACAACTTTTTTCTTATCATTTTTTTTTTATTAATTATTATTTATTAGTGGTCCTAACTAAATAAACTACTTGCATCGTTGAGTTGCTTTTTGAAATTACTTGGGGAAATCACTTTTACACTTTATTTACCGCGATTTCTATCGCAACTTGGCACTACTCTATTAGACCTTTACGATTTTTGTGAAAAAATAAGTTATTCTGTTCTTACTTTGCATTATCAAACAAAACTAAACATTCGCAATTACCAATTTATAAGGATATCGTACTAATAAAAGTTTATTTTTTATATTTAATAAACTTTAGATACATACTAGCGGCTCACCCTCGCTCGTGTTCGCCTCTATACAAACAGACAAACAGAAAGAGAAATAAAAATTTGAAAAAAATCTGGATTTGCTCTATTTCTCTTCTTACATCCTCCTGACTCGGATTTTAGCATTTTTTTTTCTATGTACAGACATTCGACCTCTACAGTTTTATTATATGTATAGATTAGACAGTTGCATTTTAAAAATTAGAAGACTATCGTCAGCATTTTTCCGATCTGGCCTGGAATAATCTACATTATACGTCTAGGCAGTGAAGGAGGCCGGTACTTAGAGCCCTCCGACGTTGAGAGCTCAGCGTCTACGAGCTACAAAGGATAGGAAGGATTCAATAAATGTATATTGTACATCTATTCCATTTCATGATTTTACTTTTAAACATGTTTTTACATGTTTTTGATAATAATTGCCTCTTCGGAATTCTTTATATCCATTTTTTTTTATTATCCAGAACAGTATAGTCTTAAATTAAGCTTTAATTCGGCCACTTCACAAAGTCCTTGCTTAGTTATATGCCTATACGTTATTTACTGTTTTAAGAAGACTGATGCAAGTCAAAGGATGTACGTTTGAAACAAAAGTCTTACAATTTCCTTTAAAACTTCACAAAGAGTGTGATCTCCAGCGGTGCTCAACCCTAGCGCATGGCAGACGTATCTTCTTTAACATCTATTTATGTATATAAAACGTAGATAGAATATATTATTATTTTATAAGTAATAATATAGATTAATTAATTTTTTTTGTAGTTTACATTTAAATAAATATAAAACAAACGTAAAACATAAAATTGCGTGTTAATGCTTATAAAGAAAGCCCTTATAAATATTGATAAAATTATATCAAATAATAATTATATCGGTAATTTTCTTCGAAAAAGTTACTTAAATATATTTTAATAGTATACTAGCGACTTACCCTCGCTTCCTAACATAGCCTTATAAATTTTCATAATATTCCTTTTAACATCATATTTTCATTAATTAAAGCTAACTAAAAAAGAATTTTTAAAGACATAAATTTGCTCCTGAAATACTCCATTTTAATTTTTAACTATTTTTATATAGCCTATTACATTACATTATTATTATTACATTCGCGTTATCATGACAAATATAACGATGTATGAATCATCAAAATCAGCCCACGCGTTTGGTCTTTAGAATACGACATAGGAACAATACATACATAGACTGTTAAACACATTACCCTCCTTAGCGTCGCACAGTCGGGTAAAAAACTTAGCATTAGGTACTTGATATTTTTGTAGTAGATATATCAATTTCTACATACATGGTCTTGAATAACATTTTTCCATAAAAGGCAGCTTTAGATCAACCCTTGCGCGACAAGCGTCTATTTGCGGTGGGATATTGACCGCACTGTTTACCTTACACCTCCGGCCACGCTAAAGATAGCGGTAACACGCTTCATGTGAACTTTCTCAGCTTTTGGGTATAGAAGGTCATATTGTTATTACCAAATTGGGCTTGCTTGCTTCATTTCATATATTTTTCTGTTTTTGGTTTTACAAAACTTATTCTTGGGAGTATTTTTATCTTCATACTTGCTGTAACGTCTGTTTTTGATAATTTATATTTACTTTAGAAGAAAAATTTCATGAAAATCGGCTAAAATTATGAAAATTAAGTACAGAGATATAGTTACTATATAAATATATTAATAAGGATTTTATAACGAAACTTATTATTTAATTTCATGATTGAAAAAAACGTGTGTGTGTACTTATGTATGCACGTAAGAAATTATACTTCTTTGGCGTAACAGAACAAAAATATCTGAAGATTTCATCCCGTATGTCACAACTCTCTGTATGTATAACCTCCTCCTTTTGGAAGTCGGTTAAAAAGGAATACAGCTAACTTCATCATGTCGATTTTTGGCTGTCGGTGTGCGCGCGCATCGTATAAATTTTACTCTAATATTTTTTTCCATACGTGCTAAAACAAGTAGGTATAACTTCAAAAATTAGAAACTTTTGATATGCTTACCCATATATGTATGTATTCCCAAACTAATATCCTTTACGCCACACTCGATGCTCAAATTACAAAGCAATACCCTAATAAACACCTTTTCTATTCATGAATCCGGATCCCTTCCTGTTTGAACAATATTTTGTAACTTTCGCTGGCATCGAACCCAGACTCGTCGAAATAAAAAACCAAGCATTGATGTCTCATGTTGCATTCTTACGCGGTGACAATGGATTAACAAGTTTTTTCATACATTTTTGAAGTTCTTAGAGGTAATTTCATCTTTTTTCCTTTTGAATTTTGATGATTCAAGATCTTTTATATAAGAATCTTATAACGTATTTGTAAGTTTGTAGTTATTAAGATTTATATAATTATCTACACTAGCAACTCACACTCGCTTGGCTCGTTTTCGTCCCTAGGTACATTTTAACGGTTAGTATAAAATAGATTATATATTAATATATAAAAATGTATTATATACATATACATAGGTATGATGAGTCGCTGTGAGTTGTATAACATCGTGTTTTTCCATGGGAATGAGATAATCTCCCGCGGTAAAAAGTATAGCGGTAGTCTATATCACTCACCAGCCCTCCAACTATATCCACACAAAAAAACAAGCTAGTCCGTCACTCTGTTTCGACGTGAAAGAAGGACAAACAAACAAACATACTTTCCTATTTATAATATTAGTATGGAAGTATGAATTTATATTATGTTAGTATTTAACTTCATATTTTTAACAATGATAATGTCTAAAAAATAATATTGTCTAAAAAATTATATTTTTCACGTTTAAACTACGAAAACTTCATAAAACACCCAATGCGGACACTTTACACGCTTTTATACGGTTTTATATGGACATCGCAGTAATCTGACCGTTAATCCCTCTGCCCTTAATATGGTCCTTGTGTACGATAACGTTAAGTAATTTCACGTGGATTCCAATATGCATGGTAACAATGAAATATTGACATACTAATATAGTTCTAAAGTTTTATAGTATAAGGACTAAATTCCTATGCACATTTTTCTATTTGTGTTTTTAATATGTTCATTGTTTCTTTTTACAGGTAAATATGGTGTTTCATGTACTTCGTAAAAAGAGTAAGAATGCGGAATGCGTTTTTGTTAGTTTTGCTGTTGAATGAGATAAGTATCCTTTTGTTGGTAGACGTTTATCCTGATTTTTTTAGATTCTACGAGATTTGCAGATGCTAATAGAGATTGGAGTGTCCGTCCGTTTGTGAATGTAGAGCTTTAAGAAATTCAAGTAGGCGCATAGTAATACTATCCTTAAAATTAGCATTTGCCCAGAACAGGGATGATTATAAAAAATAACTTAGGTGTATAGAATGCTGTACTACTTTTTACTGATCATTGCTCATTATCTTTTTTTTTTTATTAATCTATAGTCTATACAGATAAAATAAAATTGAAGTATCTGTTTGTAATGTCAAAATAAGAGCTTTGTACTTAATACATATAAAGTATAAATGGTTCTTATAATAAAAAAAAAAAACAATTTTTTGTTTGTCTGTCTGTTTGTTCCGGATAATCTCCGAAACGGCTGGGCCGATTTTGACGGGACTATCACTGGCAGATAGCTGATGTTATAAGGAATAACGTAGGCTACTTTTATTTAATAAAAGGAATTAAGGTTCCGCGCAAAAAAAAAAAAATATGAAATTGTGAAAAAGACGCACCCAAGCGAAGCGAGGGTAAGTCGCTAATTGGTACATACTAAGTTTATAGATTGATGGTTTTTTTACTAAATTAACTTTGAAAAGTGAGTAAACTTAAAGAAATCTTGAGAAATGAACTATGTGAATAATTAACACACAGATAAATAAGAATAAAATGTCTAATGGTAATATTGATCTCTTATTTGTACTATTACTATAACCCTAATAAGTTTTGAAATTTCTTACCTATCCGTTTTTCCGTTGATTAATCTCCGGAACGGGTGAATAATCATAGTTTTGTATAGGTTTATTTATTTATATGAACTATGAAATAATGAAACGTTTTATTTACATAAAGTAGGTAATGCTTATACTGATGCGCCATATATGTTGATATATAGAAACTAAGGTCTTGATATAAACATGGTTGAAGACGGATGCGAGTTTCGACCCAACCGTCTAATGGAACGACAGAATTATAATCAAATATATTTTTATTTGTGTTAAATTAATGAAAACTAATGAATACTACTAAATAAATATTACGTTTTCACGTTTAGTATAGATTTCTCAGAGATGAGATATTTTCCCGCAGTAAAAAGTATCCTATATGTTGACCCGGATAAAATTCCTCCTGTGATTTTTCCGTGATGCGGTCACAGACAGACAGACAAACAAAAATTCTAAAAACTACAGATTCGGTATCGATAATAATGTCTATTACAATAAGATTTCCCAAAAAATATTTAATGTACAGATTCGACTCACATCAGTTAGAATTTTATTATATTATAATATGAGTGATATTTTTTAACATTTATTTTTCTAGGCTTAGAATGATTAACATTCTTCCTAATGTTACTTAAAAGCAATTAAAATAAAATTTAAAACCATAGCAGTATTTAAGTATCCATATTTTTAAAATTTAAAATTCATAAATAAAGGTGTGTTTTATTTATATTTGTATAAATTTTAAATAATTTATAATGCACGTTAAAAATCTGCCACTCGGTTGAGGAGGTAACTTTACATTTTACCTACAAAGGGGTTACAGTGGCACTTCACCTAAATGCTAAGGCCGATGCTTCGACCTGTTTGTATAGGCTTAAGAGAGGTTAACTAGGTCATAGAGATTTATTTTTACAGGACATTCAAGTACTTTCTGTTGATGTTTTTATTAATGTCAATGTGCCATGTCTATTAAACTCAGAAATATTATTTCAATGGACATTGGCGAAATAATTTGTGCTTAATTGGCACGCATTAATAATTAAAGCCATTAAATAAAGAATTGAATTCAATTGAAATATTATTTGAAAATTGAGTATTATAAACCAGCTGACGCGACAGACCTCGCTCTGTCAAATCAAGCGTGTAGACTGTAGCAGGCTCTATTAGAAAAATGTTTTTTTGCGTTTTTCCGGGCATTTATTTCCAATTTTTCTCTTTATAAGAACCTTCCTCGGATTTTAACAAATATTTGAACTAAAAATAATAGCCGAATTATCTCTTATTCTCGAGTTTTGCGCTTAGCAACTTAGCGATTCATTTTTATTTATATACTAGCGACTCACCCTCGCTTCGTTCGCTTCGGGTTCGTCCCTAGACAAAAACAACTCTATCCCACGGGAATCGTACATGTTTCCGGGATGATATATAGTCTATGGCCTTCCTCAGTTAACGGGCTATCTAATGTAAAAAAATTCAAATCGGATGAGTAGTTCCTGAGATTAGCGCGTTCAACCAAACAAACAAACAAACTCTTCAGCTTTATAATATTAGTATACCCATAGATGTAGATATATGATTCTTATATTTTTGATACATATTTTTAAATTTGACTGATATGAAATTTAAAATATAGTTCGCTGCCAAGGATAAAACCATTTTTCGACTGTATCATGTTATTAATTAGTTTTGCTTGAGTTTCGTTCATGGGGTATTATGGACTAAAATTTTAAAGCGGTTTCGTGGTAATTTAAGCATTTATTAAGAGCTCACCCACACAAAGTAAAATTGTAATAGATTACGCATAGGTTTGAAACATAATAAAAGGTAAATATATCTAAAGGAGTCTGCCCACTACACCGTCTCATACCATGACCGTGCTATGAACGTATCAGGCACGGAAACGAGCATGGCACGGACTACTATGCCCACTACAACGTATCAACAACGTATCATACCCGTACATAACGGTTTTAGTGTTGTGTATGCTCACCATTGCGCCGCCTACGCGCACCGGTCCCGTAACGTCGCGTGCCAGGCACGCAGCGTACCGTCACCGGTAAAATATTCTCGATGACAATTGTTAACGTTCCGTGCACGGCACGCGACGGTGCCGGTCGGTGACGGAACGGTCTAGTGGGCAGAGTCTCATACATTTCAATACAAAGAATATTTTTTTGCCTGACACGCTCCTAGCACGGTCATGGTATGAGACGGGGTAGTGGGCAGACTCCTTTAAGTGTATAATACTGTTATCTGTTCGTTTTATCGCATGTGAGTTGTCACTCGAGGCTGACGGTTTTCTATTGTACTATTTTAGTTGTACAGGTAAATACGAGTAAATAGTGGTTTGGTTAAAAAGTGCAGTGGTAGCCCAGTGGTAACGCGCACGCTTGGGAAACCGAGTGAAGCGGGTTCAAATCCCGAGTCTCGCACCTCTGATATTTCCAGGCGCGAATCATTTCTAGCATGATTACCACTTGCCTTACGGCGAAGGAAAACATCGTGAGGAAACCTGCATGTCTGAGAGAACCTAGCGAGTTTTCGAAAGACGTGTGAAGTCCGCCCGCACTTGGCCAGCGTGGTGGACTATGGCCTGATCCTCCTCGTATTGAAGGGAGGCCCGTGCCCAGCAGTGGGACGTTAAAAAGGACTGAATTCATTCATTCATTCATTCATTCATTAGTTGAAAAGTATGATGACATTAAAATCCCTTTAAAGTAGTAAAATATTCTATCCAACGGGGTGGAATTTCTACTAAAATTATCCTTATATTATTATTACCTTTATTTATAACTTCATCATTAAAAACCATGCAAATTAGTTCACAATTGGCGAATATCGCGCAAATCTCCTACACACAAAAATACCTACATATGTAGACCAACATGAAAGGGTAAATAAAATTATAATGAAAGCTAAGTTTCATCTTCTTCGGCACAGGTTTAGCTCCTCTTTCTACGCTTTCTCTTACAATAAGATGTATGTTTAGTGATATGAGTGTGTAACCTAGGTTTTGTCCTATTACTAGGCATGTGTATATTTTATGTGTATCAAGTACACCGCCTACCATATCATAAGTACTTCTACGCCCCAAGGTTGCATAGAAGAGATCACTTATAGCTAGCGATAAGGTCGCTTCCTGTGCAACACCTATTTGTTTAGTACAATACAGTATTTCTATCGATAAAATTATGCTTTAAGGATATAAGCTATATCCGAAAGGATTCAAATTTATTAAGCCGTTGCAGCGTTAAGAAGTAACAAAAGTACTCACTCACGAACTTTCGCCTCACTACATCCTATAAATTTAAGTCCCCGCCGCGCAGTTTATGTTTGTTCGGGTTAATCTCATAAACTACACTCTCATAACTACAGAATGGATTGTTATACGGTTATCTACACTAATATTATAAAGAGAAAAGATTTGTATTTTTTGTATGTTTGTGACGAATAAACTCAAAAACTACTGGACCGATTTAGATGAAATTTGGTAAGAAGATAGTTTGATTCCCTGGAAAGGACATAGGATATTTTTTTTATTTCGAAAATCATCAGTGAAAATGGGGATAAAAGTTTGTATGGGGAATCAACTTACGGAAGAACCCGAGCGAAGCGAGGGTGAGCCGCTAGTAGGTTATATATGTATTACGAGCATTTTGCGAATTTCAGCTACTGGTGTGATGGCATCCGTGAATTAAACATGAAAAAATCGACTCTTCTAAGTTTTAAATGCGAAAGGCATGTTATATTAGCGTGACTTAATAGTACAAACGACGTGATAAATGAACAGAATTGATCACAATGCTAGCAAAAACGGAACAACTTTACCGATTCAAGTCAGACTATCCTTTTTGATATGCCGCGCGTGTTGTCGCTGACATACATTTAATGCCCACGAGAGAGTGGCGCCTGTATGTTTTCTTACTTTTTATTTTCATATATCGCATTTAATAGCTTTAACTTGTTATACAATGAAGTGTTTGGAAATCGATTACAACTTCCATACAATAATTTGATATCATCGATTTCATCTTCTAATTATCTATATAAGGTTAGTTAGGTATTCGAGAATAACTGCTTGAAAACATTTCGAATTTGGGCTCATTCTATTCATTTCTATGAGTCCTTTGTTACTATGGGTTATTACAAGTCTTCTCCAATGTGCGTTCACCTTGTCGTGGTGAGGAGGCGAGGGAGCTCATTAGCGTCTGGCAATCCAGCCGGGACCGAAGCCAAAAAACGGACTGGGAGTCGGCCAACCTCGGTGGGCTCTATGACATGCGGGTCACTTCAGATACTTCTCTGAGCAGAGTGGTCCATGGGATTACCCCTTGGTTGTTACAGTCTGCTTCGACAGGCCTGCCGTCGGGGCGTCGTAGTTGAGTGCGTAAGCGATCCTGCGACGCACCATTAAGACGGGAGAGATACTGTTGAGTTTTAGTGGGTAGTACTGTCTTCTCTAACCAGTAAGTCCCACATAACCTGTTTGTATGCAGGTGGTATGCGTAAATGCATTTTCCAACATTAAAAAAAAGATTATTACAGGTTATCAGGAATAATTCATTAAAAATTGTTGTAAATTTTTTGTTCAAAAGTCATTATTTTTAATTTTAATTACAATTTTCTTTCGAAGTGTCGTAAATTGTGTCGGAGTGATCCTAGTTCATGAACAATTCCAATTTGTATGAAACTTCTTGACGCCAGCTCTCGTTAAGTGAAATTTGAATTTAACCCTTTATTTAGTGTTCTAACATAATTATGAAATTGTTGAAAGTCCTCAATGGTTCTATTGATTTTGTTGTTAAGTTGTGTAAAGTTTTCGCAAACAATTTCGCTTATGTAGCAAGAAAGTTTTGAGTTAGGAATAACATAGCTTTCTATTAGTGAAACTAACTGATTTACAAACATAACTTTTCATAATAGTTTATATACATCGTTAATGGTTCCTCGTTAAGAATCTGAGATTTTTATGCGCGAACCTCTTTTTCAACATATTATCACTTGCTAATACGGTTAAGAAAAAAACGTGAGAAAAAAGACATATAAACGTTGTTTATTCTCCACACATTCAGAGGAGAATCGTGGCTAGTACCTACTGTGACGTTGAAAGGACTAAATATTAAATACTAGCGACTCACCCTCGCTTCGCTTTGGGTTCTTCCCTAGACAAAAACAAATCTATCCCACGGAAACCGTAATTTTTTTCGGGATAAAAAGTAATCTATATGCTATTCCAGGCTATACTCTATCTGTGCCAACTTTCAACCAGACCCGTTCAGTGAAGTGAAGTCAAGTTCTGGCGTGAAAAAGTAACAAACATCCATCCATCCTCACAATCTTTCACATTTATATTAAGTAAGGGATTATCATTATTAAAATTTCTTAAATTAATATATATTAATATTTAAAGGATAATATAATAATATTTTAAGGATATTTATAATTGTTTATTTCAAATAGATATTTTCTTGTATGAAAATCCAAAATATCCAGCGAAGTAAAGATAAATAGTTTGTTTTTATTATAGCTTGTGGAAATCCTTTGTCAGATATAGGCGCCTAACGATCCTCTGAAGTGACATTTCCTGCACAGAGTAATTAACACACAGAGGTTAAGTGCGGGTTAACGCACTACATCGTTGCTATAAATCATTTTGTTTTATTTAGTTAATTAAAATAAATCTCGTTACAGGAAATTAATATTTTAATGAGATCGAAAGGGAAAAATATATAGTCGTTTTTATAAAAATAATTATTTTTTATGATAATAATGATAGGTATTATTTACGTACGTAAATACTGTTTTGGCATAGTAATAGTAAATTAACAACTCCCTCGGTGGTGTAGCATGTGCGACTACACCTCCGGAGGTTGTGGGTTCGAGTTCCGACTCGAGAAAAATCGGTCGGGAAGACATCACAGTAAATAAATGTGTTTATTTAATTATACGTATTAAATACAAATTTTATAATAAATTGACCTATAATAAGGATGAGTGAGAAAGACTAACTACATAATACATATAACAAAGTAGTGATCCAAATGTCACGTGTCAAATAAAAGACTCGTTAGTTATTTAAAATGCACAAAAATTTGACGGCAATTTAAATATCTAATATATTTAAACAAGCAATTCTTGTATATTTATTTATTTATTTATACCGGCGATTTCGGAAACTTCTCTAACGATTTCGCTGAAATTTGGTATGTGGGGGTTTTCGGGGGCGAAAAATCGATCTAGATTAGTCTTATGTCTGGGAAAAAGCATGTTTTCGAGTTTTCATGCGAAGCTCGGTTGCCCAGGTACTTTTTAACTTTAATTGCAACGTTTACATAGTAACAGTCAAGGTTCAAGACAACATAAACAATACCAACCTACCGGTCAAATGGACGTCTGGTAATACACGAACAATGGTTAATAAAAACGTAGGCATATTTTGCGTTGAGAAATGACTGGCCTTTGAAATCAACTCCTAGACTGGAATATCTGTGCTGTTGTTTAAGTTTATGGCTGTTGCTTTTAATTTGCGTACATCATAAACCATGTCTTGCCGTTTAAAGTCTATTTAAAGAGATCGTATGTTGGCTTTTGTATGAAACAAGATGTTATTATGAACCTTCGGTTATTAAAAATAACTAGCGACTCACTCTTGCTATGCTCGAGTTCGTCGCTAGGTGCGTCTTTAGTATTTATAATCTATACTTAATATTATAAAGTTGAAGATTTTGTTTGTTTGTTTGGTTGAACGCGCTAATCTCAGGAACTACTAATCCGATTTAAAAAATCCTTTTTGCATTAGATAGCCCGTTAACTGAGGAAGGCTATAGGCTATATATCATCTCGGAAAAATTTACGGTTCTCGTGGGATAGATTCATTTTTGTCTAGGGACGAGTCGCTAGTATTATATACAGGTAGCGCCATCTTTTGACAAAATTTATTACTAATAAAAGCCTATATATGTACTCGATTCATAATCTGTCTGTACAAACTATCGCATTTATAATAGTGATGTGACTAGATTTTCCATGCGGATTCGTATGGGCTTATATGTCTTGATTTGGCTACGTTATAGTGATTCTCATTTTATATGAAATCGATTATTACAAAAGACTCGAATGTAGTTTCATAATCGATAAAAATATAACTTCAAAATGTGTGTATGTCACAAAACAAGTTTATATATATATATATATATATATATATATATATATATATATATATATATATATATATATATAGAAATTGGTTGCCACCGTTCTATATTTATTGTATGTATAATGCTAATGACTTGCAATTTCAAACTAAAGCATTGTAAAACACTTAAATACTAGCACCTACGTAGTATATGCGTCATAGTAATTTGTAAATTTTGTTCAAATAAAGAGATTCGTGTAATTACTTAGCAAGTATTAATGCGTTAACACTTATGCCATCAATTCCAAGCAAGACAAACCGTTTTATGAATGAAACAAAGTTTTATAGCTTCACACGAAAATGTCAAATCTTGATAATAAAAAGTAAACAGTAGGTACGTACGAACAAAATCGTTGGGTACGTGCGAATGAATGCTAAAAGCTCTTACCGAGATTAAAAGGTTGCTCAACTCTGGAAATAGGTCTTGCATCTAACCGGCGTTTTATTTTTTATTTATAGTCTATTTGCGATGGTAACAATGACTATGCATATTTCCATAGACAATAAATGACTTGGGAAGTTTTGCATATGTTAGTTATGTTATCTATTTAAATGAACTAGAAAGTTTTGCAGTAATTTGTGATATATGTATGTTAATATTAAGTAGCAGTAAATATTTATTTTATATTTATATAGTAATAGCGACTCACCCTCGCTCGCTTGGGTTCATCTCTACTTACGTTTTACCGTTTAGTATAGATTTCTCAGAGATGAGATATTTTTTCGCAATAAAAAGTATCTTATATGTTGAAACGGATAACCAGCTCTCATCATACCAAATTTCGTCAAAATCCCTTCAGTGGTTTTTTCGTGATGCGGTAACAGACAGACAGACAGACAAAAAAAAAACCAAAAACTATAGATTTGGCCTCTGTATCAATAATAATGTCTATTTCAATAAGATTTTCCAAAAAATATTTAATGTACAGATTCGGCTTGGTTACAATTTTATTATATGTATAGATTATATAGTTCTTTTCAAATAGCATGGGTATGGTGACACTTGACGTGTGACAGTTTTAGGTATGTGGTAATGACAAAATCGCAAAGAATTTAATCGATTTACGATAAACTATAAAAAAAGTGTATATCGATTTTGTTAACTTAAATTCCTTTTTACCAATTGTTTATTAATAATTTTAATTTGCAAATAAAAATGAAGTAAGTAAATATAATAAAAGTCTTTTAAAATGTAGATAATTAAAATACATTAACCTTAATTTTTATATATTAATAAATTATTATATTATATAATTGAAAAATACGACAATCGATTTGAGAATATTAGTTAAATATTTTATCGATTCTAACAATTTCTTTCTAATACATGAGGAAAGTAGTTTGTTTCTAAGTTGAATAATGCTATTGAATATTATTGTAGGACTAGAATTAAGAATTTATGGTATTAATACAACTTTCAATAATTGTCAATAAAACCCACCTATACAGCTAGTAAAGAACCCTAACTTGACTGAGGTCATACGTTCCTATACAAAAACAAAATAACCCTGTAACTCTTCTGTCCATAAATTATAACTATACAAAAAGCCCCATCATTCAAATCGATTTTCCGGTTGCTGCAAAAGTAAGGACGTACCAACATACACGCATTCACATGTACAATATTGGAAAGCTTTTTGAATAATTAAGCAGACCTATACATGGCTGCCATTGTCACGAGTATTGACAGGCGATTGTTGTTGCAATGGCAATATTAGCAATATTAGCTATCAGTAGTTCAAAGTGCTGCCATAAATCACGATAACGGCCACTTGCTCTCATTCCGAGGCTGTATTAATTTGGGACAATCAAAATAAGTGTTGTTTGATCATTCGTTTGGTTATTTACAATAACAAATTTACTTTGCGCCTTATTTTTTACTAGCGATTTACTCTGGTTTTGTTCGATCGTCCCTAGATAACTGACTGTCCATCCATCTGTTTCAGCGAGGAATAATAAACATGCACATACTCGCACGCATGCACGCACGCACGCACGCACGCACGCACGCACGCACGCATACGAACACGAAAGCGAATAGTCCGATGCAGATATATAGTTAAAAAAAAAACGCTTTAAAATTTCAATCATCGCTTTATTTTTTTGGCAATGCAGGCTAGGTTATGTATGAGTATCTAATCAAATACTACATATTTGTAGCAATGCGAGCTGTATATTTAAATAGTGTACTAATTTATAACACATAGATGTCTGTAAGTTCTTTAGCAGAAGGATACTAAGACTTATAATCAAATTGTTCTTAAGCCAAACTAATAAATAATCCTGAATACTTCTGTGACACAGAATCACGATTCAACAATAATTTAAATCCATTAAAAGAGGTATAACCATTTATTATTACATAATGGCTTATAACTTAATAAGAAATGGTAGTAAATTCAATATTCTGGAATGTAGCTGACTCTGCATAACAATAAAGTCTGGTTCAAACAATAACACTGTACCCTGGGCGCAATACAAGGAGCTTTACATAAAAGTTTTTAAACGAAAACGACCTTTAAGGCCAATATATTTAGGAATATATTAGTTATACATAGTTGCTGGTTGTATATAAGAGAATTTCTTTACGGGACGTGAGATGCCTTCTAGATAGCAGGTTGGATGTGACTCTAATGTCACATTTCACACCACGTGGAGATATGCTTTTGAAGTTCGTGATCTCGGTTTGTACGATCTTAAAATGATACACGATACGTTAGTTTTAGGGTAAATTTGGGCGTGGAAGCTGAATATTTTATAGGTTTTAAATATTTAAAACTTCCTTTGCGATTACTGCAAACATAAAGGAGTAATTAACCTCGAAATATTTTTTTTTACATAATTTATTTAGTGTTCAATAATTGATACAAATCGTGCAGTAAATTCAGAAACATGTGTCATGACAAATAGAAAAACTACAAATAAGTCATACAATAAGATGCTATCTGTAAAATAACACAAGATAAAAAATCTAAATAACGCTATAACACTCGTAAACTGGTGTTATATAGCTTAGTTGTTACACGTATGTACATATGTAAAACGTACGTAATCTTAATGTTCATCCTAAATCCCACCAAGTTTCCCACAATAATCCCAAAACCGAGATTATCCACGCTAACCAGTGACCTTACAGTAATCAGGCCTTGGGATCTAATTAAAGCCTTTCAGGATCCCTAAACGATCAATCTTCGTTCAGAACTTGCCTTTTATTCCGCCCGATATAGCCAATTTCATTCGAATGCCTCGTCGGCCGGTATGTCTAATTATAAAGGAATCCTCGAATGCGTCATCCTTTATTTATCCGAGGGGAATCTTGGAGCGGGGCACTTGCGAAATAAAAAAGAACTAACGGCGCATTCCACTTTGCAGCAACTCTTAGTTCTTGGATGTTTACGGTCCTTTAATTATAGTTTTGGAGCCTATTTGCCATTATTTTTGTATTTGCAAGTTTGATTTTAGTTTTTACATGTGTTGTGCTGGTTTTATAATTTTACCGTTATTTAGTAGTAAAATGTTTAATAAAAACCTTCTCTAGTTTCACTACCAATTTGCAAAGATCATTTGTGGAGATAATACAAATTATTTTATGTACATTTCTGACTAACCGAAGTGTTTTAACGTTTGTACTTACTATTTTCAATAATACAATGGACTGTTAGCCTCCAAACATACTAATATTAAGAATGCGAAAGTTTTTGAGTGACTGAGTGTATTACTTCTTCTAATGAAAATAGCTTATAATATAGAATACTAGCGACTCACCCTCGCTTCGCTACAGGTTCGTCCCTAGACAAAAACAAATCTATCCCACGGGAACCATACCATTTTCCGGGATAATATATAGCCTATAGCCTTCCTCAGTTAACGGGCTATCTAATGCAAAAAGAATTTTTCAAATCGGATTAGTAGTTCCTAAGATTAGCGCGTTCAACCAAACAAACAAACAAACAAACTCTTCAGCTTTATAATATTAGTATACATAATACTTTTTATCGATGTACCTACTTATCGCTAGCAAAAATGAATTAATTATTCATACAATAATGATAAATAAAACTATCTCTATTTGCTAGTATGCAAGACCATTTCAATTTTATGTGGGCGGAGCGGTAAAGAAGCAAGTCTTCAAATAAAGTACTTAATTGGCTTTTACTTATTGTTTAGTCATTATTGACCTCATTTTCACAGATAACTAGCGACCCGTCCTGACTTTTTCTAGGCAAAAAGTGACAGTATACGATTTAGACACCATCATTCATCGTATAGGTATTTATGGTACTATTAAAAACCTCATGGGCCTGCATACAATAACTTACATACCAAGATTTCAGGTTTTACAAATAGACAAACACACTTTAAATAAAATTATCTATTCGGATTTTTGGTTCTCGACGTATCGAATGCTTTACAGCAATCATGATCACGAGAGAGATTAAGGTTTTAGACATCTCAATGGCAAAAAAATCTTAGAAGATAGTTTTATTTAACTTTTAGTATAGATTTCTCAGAGATGAAATATTTTCCCGCAGTAAAAAGTATTCCATATGTTGACCTGGATAACCAACCATCATCATAGCAAATTTCATCAAAATCTGTCTAGTGGTTTTTTCGTGATGCGTTCCCAAACAGACAGATAAATATTCTAAAAACTATAGATTCGGTCTCTGTATCAATAATAATGATTATGTATTTCAATAAGATTGTCCAAAAAATATTTAATGTACAGATTCGATTCAGTTAGCATTTTATTATACACTAGCGACTCACCCTCGCTTCGCTCGCGTTCGTCCTTAGGTTGCTTCCCAAAACAAAATTAATTAATTAATTTGGTTTTAATTTTTTTTCATGGACCCTATTTTTTTTCTAAAATAAAAGTAGCCTAAGTTACTCCTTATTACATCAGCTATCTGCCAGTTAAAGTCCCGTCGAAATCGGTCTAGCCATTTCTGAGATTAGCCGAAACAAACAGACAGACAGACAGACAAAAATTGTAAAAAATGTTGTTTTAGAATATGTACCGTGTATACATCCATATGCATTTAGTAAAAATCGTTTATTTTAATATTACAAACAGACACTCCAATTTTATTTATCTGTATAGATGTCAAATATTCGCGTAAATCTAAGAAAGTATTCGACAAATACACATTAATTTCAATAGAGACAATTTCACCACTTTCATTTTATCTCACTGTAATCATTCGCATTTGCTTATCAGATGTGTTCTCTTAAGTCAAGTGCGATCTTCCTGATACTCGGCGGATATTAGCCACTTCATAAATCTGTGGCTGTCGGCGTTTCGATTAACTGTGTGAGATGCGGGCAAATAAACGTTGAATGGAGGTTCTTAACCTTCTTGAGTAACGTACAGGGTGGTGCATATTTTCACATATATAGAGATATAAAGATGTGAATTATCTGTACAGCTATACAGATAAATAAAATTGAAGTGTCTATTTGTTATGTCAAAATAACAGCTTTTTACTAAATGCATATGGAATTATTTACGGTGCTTTAAGAAAAACATAACTTTTAAAATTTTTGTCTGTCTATCTGTCTGTCTGTTTGTTCCGGCTAATCTCCGAAACGACTGGACTGATTTTGACGGGACTGTCACTGGCTTATGTTATAAGGAGTAGGTGACTTAGGCTACTTTTATTTTAGAAAAAGAATTAGGGTTTCGCTTTAAAAAATTAAAACGTACCTAGGCACGCACCCGAGCGAGGCGAGGGTAAGTCGCTAGTAAAGCTATAATACGTGCTTGCAAAGGTAGTTAATGATTTTTTAATATATTTAGCTTAACATTATGCCTGTAATGTGTAAACATAGGTTTAGCACATAGGTCTAATTTTAGAATAAATAATATCGATTTTAGTCAAAAAAACAATACAACAAACGTACAAATATTTACTATGAATAGGAATCAAACCTATTATCTCCTGCTCGATAAGATTAAGATACCTTTAATTACAGATGTTTGTATCCCCTGAGGTCGAATTTCGAATAATTGTGACTGTAACATAGCTATGTTCGTGATCTCTTTGATTCGTTTAATCGCTAATTAAATGTAATTAGCCCAAGCGTGTATACACTTTACCTGTTTGTTTTTTACACATCGTCTCTTATAGATATCTCTTATATTTTAATATATTTTAAAATATCATATAAAGTATTTGACGTTTACGTTTCAATTTAATATATGACTAAATTAATAAAAAAAAATCAGTTAAAATTGTTCATTAATGACCAAAACACCTTTCTTTCAATTCGATTCAGTTGCCTAAATACTTAGTAAAAAACATATAATACTTTCTTAGACTTCGGGAATTTTGAAATAAAACTAACTTTGTGGATTATTTCACGGATTTATTTTGATTTTTGGTTCTCCACGTTTCAGATGTCTAAAACCTTAGTCTGTCCCATGACCATGATTGTTGTAAAGCATTCGAAACGTCGGGATCCAAAAATCAAAATAAATCCGCGAAATAATCGGAAAAGATAGTCTTATTTAAAAAAGCATATAATTTTCTTAAACACTTTCAATTACATAATTATTAATAAGGCTAAGCATATTTAGTACATATCACTTAATATGAATTGTAACAAATTTAATTTCCGCGATAGACGCATCCATCTGTAACCAAACTCGCTTTGGTCGTTCCGGAAAATATTGTTTTCCTTTCTATAGTGTTTATTATAAACTTCTAAACAATTCAATTATTCAATTTATTCAATAATTATTTCCATTGAGTTTTTTATTTCAATAAATTGTAATAATTAGTAATACAAATTACTAGTCTTGCTAACTACTTATCGATGTGGTAAAGTAACTAATATGTACAAAGATATGTTATTGAAAGGTTAAATAGAAAAAAGGTAATAATTTTTCTTTTTTTTTCGTTTTGTAACCGACCGCAGGATTGATTTTTGCCTACTATAATTGAATTGGACAATGTTGCAATATTTTTTGTCTTTTTTATTTATTCGACTACACCAGAACATGTTTATTTTTCTTTGTTATTTAAGTTCCCGTGTGTATCTATCTATTTATATAACAATCCATGTGTGTATGTACGTTCCTTTTTGACTTCGAAACGGCTGAAGCGATTTTGATGAAATTTTCAATCAATCGTCAGATTAATCCAGAGGTTGATCCTATGAAAAATTTGGTAGTTTGTACGGAAGTTTGTACTGTTAGTAGTTTATAAAATTTAACATCTAGGAACAAACACAGAGAAGCAACATTTGTGAGTGTGCTTATCACTTCTTCGTCATTCATCAATTCTGTAAAGTGACAAAGGATGAGAATGATATTCAGAATGAACATAGCGTATAATATATTACACTAGCGACTCACCCTCGCTTCGCTCGAGTTCGTCCCTAAATTGCTTCCCAAAACAAAATTAATTAATTAATTTGGTTTTAATTTCTTTTCGTATGACCCTATTTTTTTTCTAAAATAAAAGTGGCCTAAGTTTCTAAAGTCCCGTCGAAATCGGTCCAGCCTTTTCACAGATTAGCCGGAACAAACAGACGGACAGACAAAAATTGTAAAAAATGTTGTTTTTGTATATGTACCGTGTATACATCCATATGCATTTAGTAAAAAGCGGTTATTTTAATATTACAACAGACACTCCAATTTTATTTGTCTGTATAGATTAACGTAAAATATTACATTAATATATTTATCGATATTTCTACCATGCGGAACTGTGAGAAAACCCTAGTTTGAAATAAAGACGATATTCAATAACTTTAAATATTAATAAACTTAATGACCAAACATTGTGCTAATTTCTACATATTATGGTCGAGTATTCTACACTTACTTCCGTAGACGCGTCCGTCTGTGACCAAGCGCTTTACTAGTTCCGCACGATTTTAGTTTCCGTTCACCGATGCCTATTCTAAGAAATTACTAGGTCTGCATATTCATACATGTCTATTAATAAATATTCATATATAACCTCTTTTTTTCTTGGTGTAATTACTAATATTGCACCTATATGCGAAAGTGTGTATGTCCGTTGTTTTTTCAAAGTTAAACTTCTGAAACAATGTTAACATGACACAGAAATAGTGTTTCTAAAATCGAGTTTCTGTTGAATTTCAGATGGAGTTATGTATGGAAATGTTTTTCAATATATCGAAATTTCTGCATGAATTTCTGAATTCTGAATGAAGTTATGCGAAAATGATTGCGTTCGGTAATGTTTTTTTTTTTTTAAATATATTTCAGTGTTTTTATTGTGAATAAATAACACATGAGTGTGTATTCAATGACCTACGAAATATCTGTTTTGAGACTTACTTCTAGCGTAAAGGCATACCTACTTCGACTACCGTGCGATTGTTAAAATTGTAAGTAGTGGAGTAGACTACAGAACTAATTTGAATATTTATTTAAAACTAGGATTCGGGTAATGGTTCACATTTTCACCTTAATATTATTTTTTATTGATAACACTAAAACTCGTGAATAATCTGAACAAAAAAGGAAAATAAATCGGTTGCCAAACAGAAGAGAAAAAGGTACTAAAATGTTTTGTTTTTGCATATATATATATATATATATATATATATATATATATATATATATATTTTGATACTAGCGACTCACCCTCGCTCCGCTCGGCTTTGTCCCTAGTTACGTTGTAACGTTTAGTATAGATTTCTCAGAGATGAGATATTTTCCAGCAGTGAAAAGTATCATATATGTTGACCCGGATAACCAGCTATCATCATACCAAATTTCATCAAAATCTATCCAGTGGCTTTCTCGTGATGCGTTCTCAGACAGACAGACAAAAATTCTAAAAACTATAAATTCGGCCTCTGTATCTATGTATAATAATTACTATTTTTATAAGATTTTAAAAAAAAATATTTAACGTACTGAGAATTTTATTATATGTATAGATTATTATTTTTACAATTATTTTCGTGATTAATTGTGCAATAGGCCTCTATTTTACTGAATTGATTTAACACCGAAGTAGAAATACGAGAATGTAAACAATGCTTAGTGACGTCTGCACATTAAATTGAGGCCACTTATTATGCACATATTTAACAATACTAGCGACTCACCCTCGCTTCGCTCTGGTTCGTCCCTAGGTTACTTCCCAAAACAAAATTAATTAATTAATTTGGTTTTAATTTTTTTTCGTATGACCCTACTTTTTTCTAAAATAAAAGTAGCCTAAGTTACTCCTTATAACATCAGCTATCTGCCAGTGAAAGTCCCGTCAAAATCGGTCTAGCCATTTCAGAGATTAGCCGGAACTAACAGACAGACAGACAAATATTGTAAAAAATGTTTTGTATATACATCCATATACATTTAATAAAAAGCGGTTATTTTAATATTACAAACAGACACTCCAATTTTATTTATCTGTATAGATTAATTATTTATCGAAGGTGAAACGGGAATAAGGCCGACGTTATCATTTTACATACACATCCTGGAAAGAACGGTAGAAAGTGGAAAACGTACATAAGATATATTAGAGTTGAACTAGACGCTACTAAAAAGGTAAAATAGATTTTAAACAAGATAATTTAATATTACTGCTAGCCTTATTGACTTAGAATATATTGCGTACAGCAATTTCCTAACTAATCTTTACTATAAGATTAAAATTGACAATTTAAAATGCAACATTGTCGCCTTTACTGTATTTTACCTAACTATTAAAGTATTTAATTCCCATAAAATTTGTTGTTAAATAGAGGTAAAAGTCACTACGTGTTATGCCTATACATAATTTTGTTGCTATTTACTTGAAAGTTTAATAATTAAGCGCTCATCTATAAATATAATAAAATTCTAACTGAATCGAATCTGTACATTAAATATTTTCGGAAAATCTTATTGAAATAGTCATTATTATTGATATAGAGGCCGAATTTATAGTTTTTATACGTAACTCAATATTTTTGCCGTACTCAATTCATACAAAATTTCATGCAAATGTGTCCAAGGAAAAAAAGCTTCATGCAAACTTTTATCCCCTATTTCACCCCCTTGGGGGTTGAATTTTAAATATAATAATAATATTAAAAAAAAAGAATGCCTGTATGAAGTAAAACTTCTGTAGGTTATCGGCACTCTTTATGAGATTCCACTTATGTTTTAAATAATTAGGATAGGTGAGATACTAAAAAATATTTAAATAACGCATATTAGGCATATAACAATCATATATTTATAGAATGTCATTTAAGGAAAGAATATAATATTATATATCATTTGTCAGACAATAACAACGGCATTACCATGGCAACAAACGTTCGCCTCGCCCGATCACACCTTTCGTAACGCTCTCGTCACGCATTCACCAGCTTACTCCCCAAGTCAAATAAAAAAATCAAGTATAAAATAATATAATAATAATAGAAGATATGGCAATTAGTAACACACGCGTTGACGTGAAAATATGTCATGATTTATTACTACTACGACCGCAACCACACCGTATTTTAAATTGTATTTTATAATTTAATATTAACGATTGTCGTGTATAATTACGTAACGTGACTTCTTTCCATTTGACGACTCTATTGTCCAATGCAATGGTTCAAGCTAGAAGTTCAGGGTGGTCCACATAATTATAGCCACAGTACGACATTCTATCACTTTGACACGGTTTTGTTTAATTTTTTAGGGTTACATAATATTTTTATACTGAAATTTAGTAAAAAAAAATCCGATGTAAAAAAAAATGTTAGTACCTACGAGTGTTTTCTTGTAGGTATGTAATATGTATATCTTACGCAATATCTTGTAAACCTATTTTCTTTATAAACATCTCATCTAAATAGTCTCATATAAATTTTGAGCAAATATTTCACTGTTATAGAAGAGATAATTAATGTGATTTAGCACTTTATGTACCTTTTTGGTTATTAAATTTCGAAATTTTAAATAAATACTATACAATGTTAAGAAAACGTCTATAGAAAACATCTCAAGAATCATCATCTCCATGCCCATTTATCAATCACTTGGGGTCGGCGCAGTACATCTTCCGTACTGCTGATAGGATTTGGCAAAAGTTTTACGACCGGCCGCCTGCCTGATATCACACACATTCTTGGGAATGCTATTGTTTATCTCGGAAAGGACCCAAGGTGCGATGACCAGTACACCTAATTTAAATTTGAGGCAGTGGTAGCCCAGTGGTGACGCGCTCGCTTGGGAAACAGAGTGAAGCGGGTTCAAATCCAATCCATCTCTGATATTTTCACGTGCGAATCATTTCTAACATGATTACCACTTGCCCTACGGTGAAGGAAAATATCGTGAGGAAATCTACATGTCTCAGAAAACCAAACACTTGGCCAGCCTAATCCCCTCTCGTATTGAAAGGAGGCCCGTGCCCAGCAGTAAGACGAAAAAAAAATTGATTTAGGTATATAACATTATCTTATGGCAGTAATTTTTTTCACCACTTTCATTAGCACAGTTAATAGTTTGAGGTTAGGCGTGGTTTAATATTGGAGATTTCTTAAATTTACGTCGAAACAACTCAGCAATATAAAAATATATTTGAAAAATGCTTAAAAGCTACGGAACCACATTCTTTATCATTAACTTGTATTTTAACATTTGAATAAACTATATTTTTCTTTGACGGTAATGTGAAGTAATAATACTCGAGGTATTTTATAGCCGGTATTATGATCGTTACTGTCTTTGTGTTTCGTCGAAAGATTGTAAATTGCTCGGAAGTAATTACTATATTGATTCGTTATAGATTTTGAAAAGCCTTATATCTATAGTACTTTTATTTTTAGGACCATATTAAGAATTAATATAGAAATGTTGCGTAACTAACAGAAATTCTACATATTTATCACAGTGTATATTTTTGTACATAATAAAAATATTTTAGCGTATTTTGTATGTTAGCGTCATACCTATCTATAAAAAAAATAATAATAAACACATATTTATTTGGCTGTACAGTGTTAGGTCATAGCGTATTTAAAGTAGATTAAAACCCTTCAATCAAGATTGACATTAGCGTTATAATGACATTTATAATCTGTGCTAAATAACTATCCCTATGAGCAAGTTTGTCAAAATCTACGTCGGTGGTCCCTTACCTCTATAATAATTATTTTCCTAAATCTATCAACATTTCCGCCATTAACTCCGCTATTAACAACTTAATGCCGCATCTCAAAGTCTATTGTATTTTACTTAATGTCTTCGATAGATCAATTTGTTATTATTACTTTCAGATAATAGGTTATTTCGGACCGTTCTAATAAAATGTTTATCTCAAAACCGTTAGTTTATAATATTTGTATATCTATACAGATATTATAATAAATCAAAAATAATATATCAATAAAATTGAAATGTCTGTTTGTAATGTCAAAATAACAGCTTAATACTAAATTCATATGGAATTATATACGGTACTTATAAGAAAAACACAATTTTTAAAATTTTTGTGTGTCTGTCTGTTTGTTCAGGCTAATCTCCGAAACGGCTGGACCAATTTTAACGGGACTTTCACTGGCAGATAGCTGATATTATAAGGAGTAACTTAGGCTACTTAAAGAAAAAGAAATAGAGTTTCGTTAAAAAAAAAAAATGTACCTAGGGACGAACGCGAACGAAGGGAGCGTGAGTCGCCAGTTTAAAATATTAAGCTAAAGTTTTTTTTCAAGACGTAAAATAATGATTTCTTTTATCTTTCGAGGATTGAATGAATTAATAAAGATATATTATTTTACTTTTATTAAGTAGTGAATATATAATAGGCTTTGGAGCAATTTGTTATCATGTTATGTGAAATGAACATTGCGTGTCTAAGTGAAAATAAATATAAAAAATTATAATATTATACAAATCTTCTGTTATAATTACATAAATATTTGTATTTCACTTCGACGGTACTCATGCTTCAGTACGCGGTAAATCTCTTTGAAGTGTCGAAAACACCGTTCGACTACTCGTAGCTATGCTTTAATGCGTGCAATTTATCAGGACAGATCAGCGTATAATTGCTAATTTTGCTATATTCTTTATAATTTCCTAAATTCTTGTCTGTCTGTTTGCTTGCTTTTAATGGATAAATAGCATTATTGATGTTGGAATAATTTGACACGGGTAACTTTGAACAATAAAGACAAAGCAAACCAAAGAAAAAAAAATTAAAAAAAAAAATCTTTCATTCAAAAAGCTTAACATATCACCATAGAAACAATCAACAGAGTGCTAATTTGTTACAGACAATACATTGTGATAAGAATTATTATTCGACACCTTCAAATAAATAGAGGGGTGATTTAAAATCACAATTTTGAGGGCTTTCAGACAAGGAATTATAGGGAGAAAATATTCAATGAAATTATTGCCCTACTCGCTCCACCCCTGCGAAGTAAAAACTTAAAAGAACCATTCGCTTTGTTTATTTATTTTTTTGCGGACGCTTTATTAACCACGCGAGACGGTTTAATGAAAAACTTGAGATATAATAGAATATAAAGTAATCGCCGAATAATATTATACGTATGATATTAAGTATTATATTATTCAAATAAATTTATAGCTGATGTGTACGTAACGTGTTTTACATAACAATAAATATTTCCACTGTTGTTTTAGTATTATGTAAAAATGAGCAATATGAATAAATTGAACGATAGTGTACTGTCTATACTCTTATTATAAACTAGCGACTCACCCTCGCTTCGCTTCAGGTTAGTCTCTAGACAAAAACAAATCTATCCCACGGGAACCGTACATTTTTCCGGGATGACATATACCCTAAAGCCTTCCTTGATAAATGGACTATCCAACACAAAAAGTATTTTTCAATTCCAACTAGTAGTTCCTGAGATTAGCGCGTTCAACCAAACAAACAAACTCTTCAGCTTTATAATATTAGTATAGATATGAGTGTAAAATAATAATTCTTACTCACCAAGTGATAGATTAAAAACTAGCATGCATATTGAAAAAAATGACCCATCAAAAGAATGGTGGGTAAAACAGAGCAAGGACTATCTAAGTATTGCCTGAAGGCACTGAGCTTTCCCTCGCAAAAGGAACATAATCAAAACTGATGGAGAGGGGAGTCTCAGACTGCAATATATACGTCTAGCCGTAGTAGCATAGAACAAATATATTACGTACAAACAGCACTAGCTCTCATAGCTTTGTAAGGATAAGTTATATTGTGAGAATTTCTGTTTCACTCTTTGGAAACGCTTCAGTAACTAAAATTTTATGTAGTTTCATAATACATCTCTCTTAGTATATTTGACTGGTGACACTCGTCCCTAGTGACATTTTATAATATTATAATTTATATTCTTAAACGTTACGTCTGAACGTTTAGTATTAATTTCTCAGAAATGAGAAATTTTCCCGCAGTAAAAAGTATCCCATATTTTGACCCGGATTACTAGCTATCATCATACCAAATTTCATCAAAATCTGTCAAGTGGTTTTCTCGTGATGCGTTCAGAACAGACAGACAAACAAAAAATCTAAAACTATAGATTCTAGATTCGGCCTCTGTATCGATAATAATGACTCTTTTCAGTAAGATTTGCCAAAAAATATTTAATGTACAGATTCGGCTCAGAATTCTAGCACCAAAAAGCTCATTATCACACAAAAATCAATCAAAAATTAAAAGAAACGGGAATAAATATATGTACATATATTCATTAATATTACTTATACCGTATAATATGTATATACATAATGTGTAACATTGAGGTCCGCCTAACAATATTCATGTTAACATTCCGCAACAATAAACAAAGTATCGAATTGGACATGCCGCATTGAAAACAAAATACATAAAAATCGACATCGCAAATCTCTTTGTAGTATTTATCAAAGACGTCAGCCCCCAAAATAAAATGAATCATTAACTACTTTTGTTTTGCTTAATTTTCTGTTCATAAAACGACATATTTTAAATATGTTTTAACACGTAACTTTGTCTCGCCACATGTTTTATTTTTTAAGTGTCATATTACAAGTGCCGCTTTGAAAAATAATAAAAAAGTCGACCAAATTAAGAGGACTAAGGAGGATCTGCCAGTATCTTATATTAACGAGGTACGTGGCTTGGACCGAAATTAATGAAACAAGTTTTAAATTTTATGGCAATAAAAACTGAAATGATTTAAATTATAGCCGGTATCAGACATTTTTTGAATTTGTTCCATACTGTGACCGAGTTATTTATGTATTTATACGCAAAAACCGCAAAATAATTTCTGTTGATAGGTACTCGTACTGATTAACACTGAGTCATTCAATTCAATTTTCATGTTAATGACTTCAAAGCGTGCCAATTGAGCATATTATTTCGCCAGTGTCACGTAGAATGGAAAAGACGTATGTATACTGAGTCTTTACATATATGTTGGATGTTGGTATAATGATTATGATGTTCTCCCGACCGATTTCGGCCATGGTGGCCAATCTCACTCAGACTACCTACCTAGACTACACACCTGGAAGATATTATGTATGTATATATTTAGCCCTTTTTAACGTCCCACTGCTGGGCACGGGCCTCCCTTCAGTAAGAGGGGAATCAGGCCATAGTCCACCACGCTGGCCAAGTGCGGGTTGGCGGACTTCACATGTCATTTGAAAACTTGCTAGGTTCTCTTAGACATGCAGGATTCCTCACGATGTTTTCCTTCACACTTAAGACAAGTGGTAATCATGTTCGAAATGATAACTAGTAACTATTGTGCTATGTTTAGATCAATTCTATGGTACATCCTAAAAACTGAAAATACACCGTTTTCTAAATTTAAAATGCTGAACACGTTTTTATTTGATGTATAAATAATGCACTTTGGCGTTTCATAATCAATTTAACATGAATTCCTTTACTTATTAATAGCAAGTGTCCTACTTACACTGATATATAATCCGACTGACCTTAACGTTTTTGATTGATCACTATAAGTAGTAGATTTCATTAAATCTCGTATAATCTCATTGTAATTAAATTGATTGTGCAGTGAAAACTGATAATATAAAATACATTCAACCATTCTTCTATTATCTTATCTTTTATTATTGATAAATTTTGCCTTTGAACTAAAAAACATGCTATATACTTATTTTTGGCAAATAATCGTTTCCACTGATATATAATGGATCAGCATTTTGATTTTTTACAATTAATATTTGGTAGGTACATGTATATTTATGAGGCCAAATTAACAGATTTTTTTGACCTAACTAGATCCGAACCCCCATACTTTGTAATACTTCTGCTATAACGTAGTGGAACTTAATTGATATGATGTAGTTTAGAATTAACATTGTGTTAATATTATTTATTATGATAATAATATGCATGTCCAGAATAAATATTTACTCTTACCTAGAAACTTGAGTGAGTTGAAACTACTAGAACACCTCATTACATACAATTGTAACTAAGCCGAATCTGTACATTAAATATTTTTTGGAAAATCTTATTGAAATAGACACTATTATCGATACAGAGGCCGAATCTATAGTTTTTAAAATTTTTGTCTGTCTGCGACCGCACCACTGAAAAAGCACTGGAGGTTATTTTGATGAAATTTGGTATGATGATACTGGTTATCCGGGTGAATATATAGGATACTTTTAACTGCGGGAAAATATCCCATCTCTTAGAGATCTATACTAAACGTTAAAATGAAAGTAGGGACAAACCCAAGCGGAGCGAGGTTGAGTCGCTAGTATGTACATAATACATGTAATATTATATATAATGCTAATACTTTGACGTATTTCAACTCTTAAAAACCATTTATAATAATTCTCGACGAGTAGGCATGTTTAATATTATCAAAGTGTTTGTTTTGTTAACACCACGCCGAGATTAAAGAAAGCGGGGGTGGAATGTCTGCTTCAGGCATCAGACATACTAAATCATATACTATTTATGTTACGCATTTGTTTATAAGAGCTGGCGATAGAATCGTGGGTTCATAGACAGATTTTTAAACTTACTATTATATAGTGCGTAATATTATTTATTTTAAAGCAATTTTTTACTGATAAGAGCTACTTATATTTGTTTTGGTTAAAGAAACGCATGCGGACCTTGTCGGACCCACCATAGCACAGAGTAGGTACTGTGAGATTTACAATATCCACACCATAACTGTCCTAATCGATTGTGGGATAAACACTGTGGAAGTATCCTTAAATGCTGTTTAAAATCAACAGTCAATTATATTTATTTTATTTGTATGTGTATTCAGGTTTTATTACCGTCCCACTATTGGGCACGGGCCTCCCTTCAATACGAGGGGTATCCGATTATAGTCAGGCCAAGTGCAGGTTGATGGACTTCACATGTCTTTTCTAAGCTTCACTCGGATTCCCATGTGAGCGCGTTACCACTGGGCTACCACCGCCTATTATTTTATTAACTTTTAGAGAAAACATGATAAAACCTGATACGAACTAGCGACAGAAACTCAACAGCAAGATTTTATAGCATATATTTAAAAAAAAATACCAGCCAAACAACCTCATCCGTTTTGGAAGTCGGTTAATAAAATTACATTTGTCTTGTACAAATTATTACTATCGTAAGTTGTATTTAATATAAACACTCGCATTAATTTAGGTAACCTCCTAGTAACCCCGTCCGACTCGGCGCCGCTGTTGATAAAAACATACGGAGATTAGGATTTATCAGTAGGCTCACGCACTGATTATATATTGCACCCGTGTATTTTGAATAATTCTAATATACACCTTATTGTCTAGAGCATAAAGTATGAAATAGTTCACGTCGTTCTTACAGTATGTACTGATTTTCGAGATGAGATTACTTTCGACAGTAATCAGCTTTATCAACGTAAAATATGGTAGTAGATGTAATAGACCAGAAAAAATAGTCAAAATGTGTTCAAAATTCGTTTATGTGATTAGTTGGTTGCTCATTTTACGTTTTGTGGTTACGTTCAAAATGTAAATTAAGTCTCGAGGAACCTGTTTCTACTGGAAATGTCAAGTGTGATTCGTATTTGAAGCAATTTTTTTTGTTGATTTAGTAAAGTGTAGAGTCCTTGGGTTTTCGACTCGCTCTTGACTGTTTTCTTAAATTGATGATTCAAAAGTGCTTGTAAAGATCTATTTGAATAAAGTATATTTTGATTTGTTTAAAATAATTTTGTCTCAATAAATACTATGTATACTCATAGCATCGTTTTTTCCTAAATCAAAATAGTATCTTTAACTCTATGGTATAATATAGAACTTCGTAAAAAAAATCAAAATAAAATACGTAATTTTTATCACGCCATTTAAATTTACACGCATATACGATACAAATAAAAGAACTTATATTTTACTATTTACATACTAACCAAGCAATCCAAAACAAGCTGTAATTACTATGTATGGTCATATAAAAACAATAGATATCGCTTACACCGTATTCAATGAAGACAGCGAAACAAAATAATAATGGTCACACACGTTTAAAAACCAATAGAGAAGATCGTAAAAGTGAGATCAGCCCCTCGAATTCGTCACGTCCCTTCAGATTCGGTAAATATTAAAATATCAAAAGCCTGTGGCTACGCGTGTGTCGCCCCTACATCTACGCCGTTAGGGTGTGGTGCAAGTAATTTAATTTAAACGCTAGTATTCATATTCTTCTTCTTCTTCTTGTTCTTCTTCTTCTTCTTAGTCGTTCACTCTTGACAGAGTGGTCGTGGTCATGTCTCGGTCGAGTCTTTAGTTAGTCGAGTCTTGCGCCACCGCTTCTCTCGTTATGCGACGCCATGTATCTCTATGTTTGGCGGCTTAGGTATTCATATATACATAGGTCTTATAATAAACTCTAGTATTATAGGTCTTATTTGCTACTGTCAATTTTAGGAGTTTCTTTACTCTTTCGTTCCGCTTGTGTATCAACACATGTATAATTATTTTAATTTTGATTTTGAAAATTCACACTATAACCCCATTTATCTATCAGGACAATTTTTTCGTGGTTTGAGATAAAAAACAATAATATAAAAAAGTAATTTAGTTTGTTTTTAAGAGTTACTGTTAGTATTTACATACAAATAATATGTAAGTATGTTTGTTTGTATCGATCTTATTTTGTACTCACATTTACTGTGTATTAAAGTACATTAAGTGGTTAAAGTAAAATAAGATGACAGAGTGCTTTATACATTTTTGTTGTTTGTTTTTGTGTCCAATTTTTTTATTGATAACACTAAACCTTGTCAATAACTACTAAAATAAAAAAAAATAAAAAAAACAAGAAAATCGATTAACAGAGAAATGAATGTGAATCGACTTTCATTGTTTTTTTTTCTTGAGCTATAGCTCAAAAGTAGTTTTATGTAAATCCTTAAGAGATGATTTTGTGAGAACCATTTTTGTTAAAATGTAATATTAAAGTCTCCTCTAAGTTTCAGCCGCTTTTGACTTGGACAACCATTTTAATTGAGATTGACCCCAGAAATATTATACGAAACGTGTCATACCTTATTACGTCAGCATAAAGATTAAAGTCCTTCAAAATTATGTAAATCGGAACCTAGTTTATCCCGCGCCGTCGACACAGAGCACGACTGGATACAATACGCTTCCGAATTTCTATTGGATTTGCGTTAATTAAGACATTATTGTTCGATATTATGTTTAAATGAAATAAGTATAAATGTATTATATGTGTTTTGAGATAAGGAAAGTGAAAACGCATGTTTGACGATTTTAACGAAGCTTTATAATAAAAGTTTTTGTCAGTATCATTGTTAGGTGGCGATAAATACCTCATTTATTGCGTGAACTCTTATTGTATACAATAAGTTACTAATGACAAGGCTTGTACAACAATCCGGATTAACCTACATGATAATATACATTTGACGACACGTTTGCCTCATTTTGTAGTGACCCTACTTGCTGTGCCAGCGGTCGTGGGTTCGATTGCCGCTGGGGACGTTCATTTGTGTGATGAGCATGAATGTTTGTATTCCAGTCATGGGATCAGTCATATAAACAATTAATAATATGTATGTATTTAAAGTTATATATGTATAAGTAGTGTATCAACTATCTGGTATCCATAACACAAGCCTGGTAGCTTACCATGGATGGAACTAGATGGCACTGTGTGTTAATGTCCCTACATATTTATAAAAAAAAACATCGTTATTATACTTGTCAATTTTTATTAAACAAAAAACTAAAAAAAAAAACTAAAAACTTTTTTAATAAGGTATATTACGTACTTATCCGTAAAATGAGGAAATTGTAATCCGCAATTGATCGTAAATAAGTAAACTTTTGAGAATAACACAATTGGGCATATAGACCGGATGTTTTCTCGATTTCTCGGAAAACACCATGATGTTAACATTTAGGGGAAACACAAGGTCTACACATTATTACCCAAATAATCATACTTTGCCATATATTTCGGTAACAAGTACAAATCAAAGCTCAAAATTAACGTTTTACTCCATCAATTTTTTATGAAAACAACTTTAAGCATTGTATTTAAGGTTCAATTTACATTGTTTTTTATTTATTTCAACTAAAAAAATTACCTAAACACAATTGATGGCAGTTTTAAGAGACCTTTTGCATGGGATGGTGTATCTAGTACTTTTTTAATCGATATTTTACTCAAATATAATTTCAAAGGTAAAGAGATATATTTATAGACTCCTCAGTGCTCACATCACTTGGCAATGAGGGTGGGTCCTGATCGAGAGGGTGCGACCTTTAGAGCCCAAATAAGTTTAAACATCCGTCCGGGGGGTTTTATTGCATTACGTTCCTTGGGGGAAAACGTCAATGGTTAAAACGGTTCGAATACTGTACTGATAATTTATATTATGGTGACCATACAGATATAGATCGCTAGGAATCTTTAGTTTTTCTTATAAAAATTTTATAACTAAACTAATAAAGATATCATTTTTGAGGGATTTTATACTGAATTTTGGAACAAAGTGCCTTATGGCACGATGCGGATACCCTAGCCGGCAAAAAACGTCCGTAACGAAAATGCGTGGAGTAAGATTTTTATGTATAGTTGATGTGTGCTCGCTACATAGTGTCTAATGTATAGCCCACGTGATGACTGTTATTATTATATATTTTTATGAATCAAATGAAAGGAAAATAAAATAAAAGTGTTAAGATAATATTGTTAAGTAGTTTTTGATTTTTATCGATAAAAAAATCATAATAAAAAATTCATACCCGAATAATTATTTTCTTTTTACGTCGACTAGAATTTGAAATTAATATTTATGTAATAAGGAACTTCTTTCTTATCTGGGACACCACACGTTTTTCATGTTATTTTTCATTTAGTAGTAAGTACTCGTATAATTAAATGTATTTGTTTATTGAAAAAAATGGTCTTGCTTATATCTAAAAGTAAAAAATAACTAAACAGAGGTTTTCATTTTTTTTTTAAGTTTTTATTTTTCCATTTTTAGTGTAGACGTAATAAGCAAGTAATTTGTAAGAAGAAAGATTTTTAATAAAAACATAATATTCGATTAAGCCATTTATTTAAAAACCGCTTGACCGATTTCGATAAAATTTATATGGGACCACCGGGGAAGAATACTCTTTGAAACAAAAAAAAAAAATTTTCCAAATCGGTTCAGCCGTCTTCGAGAAATCCGTGAACATACATAAAAAAAAAAAAAAAAGATTCCGACGAATTGAGAACCTCCTCCTTTTTGGAAGTCGGTTAAAAATGTAAATTTTTCTATCATGTATTAATTTCAGATAGAAATCATAAGAAAATGACTAAGTACGAGTCACTTTGATATCTATTACATAATATTATAGAGGCAGAGTTTGTCTGTTTGTTTGAACGCGCTAATCTCAGGAAGTACTAATCCGATTTGAAAAATTCATTTTGCATTAGATAGCCCGTTTATTGAGGAAGGCTATAGGCTATGGCTATAGGCATATCATTATATTTATATTACTTACCCAATGGAGCGGAGCAGTAATCATAAATGTCAACAAACAGTCGGGCAGAATTCCATACATCATTATAAAACTGATGTTTATAATCAAACAAATTTAACGCGGGTGAAACCGCGGGGCACAGCTAGTTTACGTATAATTAGGTGCATGATATTTTCTCTATGAATAAATTTGCTGCTGTCCAACAGGTTTTAATTGAAATGCATTCATAAAACTGTCACTACGAAGAAAAATGAGACGTGTTAGTTAGACTTAGTTACGAACAAGGACGTAAATACATCTGTTGCATAATTACCACTTGCATATATAAGATAAATTATGATAAATTTGAAATTCAGCTTTCAATATAAACTAGATTACCTATAATTTTAAAACGATTTTGCTACCTTATCTATTATAATTATTAATATTATAAAGAGGCAGAGTTTGTTTTTTTTTGTTTGTTTGTTTGATTGAACGCAAAAAATTCTTTTTGCATTAGATAGCCCGTTTATTGAGGAAGGCTATAGGCTATATATCATCATGCTACTTCCTAAGGGAGCGGAGCAGTAATATATGTATAGTCTATCTATTCCATACTAACCGTTAAAACGTAGCTAGGGACGAACGCGAGCGAAGCGAGGTCGAGCCGCTAGTTTAAACAATATTTATAGATTCTGTACGCATACCTCTTAGCTTAACTCTTAGCTCACCCTTCTGGCATCCCTAAGTTTCTAATTACAATAAATTAATGTATAACATGCTTACGTCACTGCTTTATGTACCGTGATAAAAAAATACAAATTTTCGCACGTTTTTTTAATACATAAATAAGATTTTTCTTGATGACTATCTAAATGATTTCATTAGTAACCAATAAATAATCTCAAGCATGAGAACCATGGGTTCGAATCATGAGGCAGTGAAAGTCTGGATGTACATATATACCTATTGTTATGTGCTTTGTGTATTTTTTCTAGAGGACTAGTACAAGGTTGTTATTTATACGTTCATATATATATATATATATATATATATATATATATATATATATATATATATATATATAGATTAAATTTAGGCGGAAAGAAAATTTAGAACATCACTAGAACTCTTATTTACCCCTCAAGGCTGTATAAAGGCGACATTTATTTTATTTTTAACCAGTTGAGGATCGCGGGCACGCCGGCGTGTCAGTTAACAGTTAATTTCTTAGAAATTATCCAGAGGTGTTAAACCAAACTTTTGTTACGTAGAATATGAACATGAGAAATGTGACAGAATTTTATATTTTCCAGATGCTGGCGAGCTTTGCTTAAACAAGGGTTGTTGTGGTGCCGGCGCACGCACACGTCTCACCCTTCAAGCGCGTTCGCAACTAGAAGCTGCGCTACGCAGTGAGCTTAATAAGCTCGCTGATATCCTCTCTTCGAAAGCTAAGCGGTTTGATGGTAAGTTATAATATAATCTATACTTCAATACTAATATATGTATACCTAAAGCTGAAGAGTTTGTGTGTTTGTTCGCTTGAACGCACTATCTCTGGTACTTCTTATTCGATTTGAAGTAAATTTTTTTCGCTTTATAGCGTATTCATTGAAGATGAATATAGGCTACCTACGAACAGAGTAGTTCTACAAAATTACACGATTCAAGCGAAGCCGCGAGAAAACGCTAGTATTAAAATATAGGTCTTGTTAAAATTTTAAGGGTTTCTTCGTGCCTTCGTTCCGCTTGTATAATATATGTAGGTACTTATTATACTCATTTTTAACTTTTATTTCGAGAACCCATACTATAACCCTATTTATCTAACCGGACAATTTTTTTATGGACTGAGATAAAAAATACGCTCTAGATTATTGCTGTTATTTCAGTTATTCATATAAGGAAACCTGTTACATTATAACACTATATATAATATATATGTACGTATGTTCATTGTACTATATATGTATAACAAAATATCTCGAACTTATGACCTCTGATGTTTAAGTGCAAGTACGCCAGATGGCATACATTTTATCCCTAGCAATAAAGCATTTACTATAATTTGCCATGTCTAGACTACTTCAACTTGTTAGGAAATGTTTCCTCGTAACGTTACCGCCCACGGGAAACAGTTGTTTGTTAATTTCTTATCTGATTTGAATATCTAAATCGTACTTTGTATCTTGCGAATGTTTTAAAAAAATCTTATCATGCATAAATTCCTATCTTTTTATTCTTTACTAGCGACTCACGCTCGCTTCGCTCGCGTTCGTCCCTAGGTGCGTTTTCAGGGTTAGCTATGTTTATACATAAATAGTAGCTTACTACTCCTAAGATATTCATTTAAATTATATAGTGATTTACCCTTGCTTTGCTCGGGTGCGTACTCTGTACGCGGATTTTGTTCACAATTTCATGGGTTTTAATTTTTTTTCGCGGAACCCTGATTCTTTTCCTTAAATAAAAGTAGCCTAAGTTACTCCTTATAAAAACAGCTATCTGCCAGTGAAAGTCCTGTCAAAATCGATCCAGCCGTTTCGGAGATTACCCGGAACAAACAGACAGACAGACAGACCGACAGACAGACAGACAGACAAAAAATGTAAAAAATGTTATTTTGGTATATGTACCGTGTATACATCCCTATGCATTTAGTAAAAAGAGGTTATTTTAATATTACAAACAGACACTCCAATTTTATTTATCTGTATAGATGTGTCTATAGTAATATTATAAGGAGGAAAGATTTGATTGTTTGTTTATTTGTTTGCATCGAATAGGCTCCGAAACTACTGAACCGATTAAGATGAATTTTGGTAAGAAGATAGTTTGAGACTCTGGGAAGGATATAGGATAGTTTTTATCCCAGAAATCATCCCTTAAGGGGCTGAAAATGCGGATGAAAGTTTGTATGGGGAAGCAAGCTAGGGACGAACCCGAGCGAAGCGAGGGTGAGTCGCTATTTGTACTATATAAGGCGTAAATACATGGGGTAAAATTAAATTAATCTGATCAAGATGAGTATAATCAATATAAATATCTTATTAAAAGTAAAGTCTATCATATCCAAAAATGCAGCTGCCGTAGACAGTCATTTAAGTACCTTGTTAGATCTAACACTTTATAAACGTCTACGAGTATATATATTACCATCTAAAACGTCAACTTCACATGGCTTGTAATCCGTACTAATATTCTAAATGTGAAAGTGTGTTTGTTTGTTTATTTATTTGTTCTTCTTTCACGTCGAAACAGAGTGATGGATTGGATTGTTTTTTGTATGCCGATAGTTGGAGGGCTGGAGAGTGACATAGGCTAACGTTTTACCGCTATATAGTCCGTATATAATGTATATGTTCCATACTAACCGTTAAAACGTACCTAGGGACGAAGTGAGTCGCTAATTCATTCATATTTCGTAAGATATTCCACTGCGAACCCGAGTGAGTGGACGGCGTTTATAAATAGACGGGTGACCGCTCGCGGGTTATCGCGAGAAAACTGTACTCATTCTGCTTCTACTACTGTTTTTTTTATTTATTTAATTTAAATTTATTTACTTTAATATTTTTTTTTATTTATATTCCCTTGCTTGTATGAAATAATGATAGAAAAAATAATGAAACCCCTATATATTCACTTTTGAAGTAAAAGAATATGATGTGGTCTTCATAGGAAAGTGTCGTTTTACATTATCTTTGTTTTACATAATATATCCTAAAAGGAAGAAAAGATTCAAACACCAAAACTATAGTATAAACCTAATCAACACTGTCATTTAGATTTACGCGCACATTTGAACATTTAACTTGGGATTGTTATCATTATCTTTATATTGTTTTGAAAAAAAATTAAGTTGGACATTAATTAGAATTATTTTTAAGTTAAAACTGTAATGTACTTCGATGCCATTTTTCTTATCTGCCAAATTATTATGTCATTTTAGTGTGTAGGGACCGTTTGTGATAACTTTAATCACTACAATGACCCGTGCTTATTCAACGATCAAATAAAGCCGCGAAAAATCGCGATAAAATATATTTTTTTAAATGTGAAATGAAAACTTGAGTATAACTACTAAAATTAATAAATGAAAACGGGTCAAGACCAATATATGATTTCTCAATAAACTTACAAGTGGTAGGAGCTTTGTTTTGTCTTGAAAGCTAACAAATGATAAATGAAGTCATACAGACGGAATTCGCGGTACTGAGTGCCGTATGAGCGGTATCAAAGAACTGGCTAAGTGACCTACCTTAATAAAGATAATCGCGGGTTATCTTTTAACAGAATGTTTAACCGACTTTGAAAAAAAAATAGCTACTCAATTAATGTGTATGTTCTTTATGTTACGAGATATCTTCACAATTATTGACCGATTTTCATGATTATTTTTTTTAATTAAGTTATTTTGTTTTAATTAAAAAGTAGCTTAAATTATTTGGATAGATGCGATGGTTAGAAACTCGTCATCCTCCACATTTCCATTTCGGCCCAGCGTATTGGATAATGTCGTTAACACATCCAAGTGTACAACCAAATGTCAATAAAGCCATTCGTGTGGACTTAATCAACGTGAGAGTTTCGAGATGAGTGAGACCTAATGAATGGTTGGAAAGTAGACGTGTCAATATTGAACATACATACTAGTAGCTTTGACTGAGTGCGACGTTTGAATCATCTATAGCCATAGGTATATTAATACGTGAAGCAAAAACTTTGTACCCCTTTTTACGAAAATTGCTCGGACGGAGGAGTATTAAATTTCCCACACTTATAGTTTATAGAGAGAAGGAGTGCAGAATACCATTTTTTTTAATTATGCATAAAAAATACATTAAATTAATAAAAAAAACATTACACACACTAACATGTATTTGACATACACACGCATATATACTCTTTTGTTTATTGTTAAAGTCCGTGGTCAAATTGAGAATAGATTAATATTGTAATATACGCAAGACGATAAATATTATACACTAGTATTTTTAGATTTTCATTTATGATACCAGAATTTGTTGAATTTTGAAAAGAAAAATTCAATTCAGTAAAATGTGTTAAGGAAAATCATTGTTACTACAGTGTTTCTATGAAACTTCATAAAGCTTATTGCTCACGAGTTCAATTTTCATAGAATTTCAGAATTTTCATAGAATTGCTGTATTACCATAGTATTTATGGATTTCCATAGAACTTCAGGATTTCCAGAGAAACATATATTGGTCTATTATTAAAAAAAATAGTATTAAATTAACTGGTTTACTATTTTGTTTAGGGTTCGAATATGTTTAACTTTTTCGTGCCCTAAACAAAATATATATTTACTTCAATTGAGTTAACTGCTAAGAAGTTCTATGTGTCATTGGTCATTTTATACTTGTTACATTAATATTGTGAAATACGATGAGGTAACCCATATAAATATGAGACGGGATCTGTGGCTTATTTATCTCAACGATGACTGTATTGAAAGTTCTTACGAATAGTAACTACTTATACTCGTCCTTCTTATACGCAGCAACATATTAATGTTATTTTATATACAGAGTTTCTGGTTCGAAAAGTAATGTTTATCCCTGCTAATTCCTTACTCTATCTCGCTGAGATTTCTTTTTTGTGACAACTCACAGTGCTTTTATAAATAACGTTTACGTTTTAACGTTTAGTATAGATTTCTTAGAGATGAGATATTTTCCCGAAGTAAAAATCCTATATGTATACTCGGATATCCAGCTATCGACACACTAAATTTCATCAAAATCCTTCCAGTGGTTTTACCGTGATGCGGTCACAGACAGACAGACAAACAAAAGTTCTAAAAACTATAAATGCGGCCTTTGTATCTATAATAATGACTATTTCAATAAGATTTTCCAAAAAATATTTAATATACAGAATCGACTCAGTTAGAATTTTATTATATGTATAGAAGTCGCTAGTTTTTAATAATATAACTATTTATTATTGATAATCAAACGTCGGGAACCAAAAATCAAAATAAATCCGCGAAATAATCAGAGAAGATAGTTTTATTTAAAAAAAATATCGCTTTGAATAAATATTTTCAGATTAAATGATGATTAAATTAGTGTAGACGGTAAGGATCGTTCGGGCCGCCCGCAGGGTAATTGTAGTGTGTGCGCAAGCGATTCTGCAACACCCCATTGCACTGCACCGACGAGTTCCGCTGTGGGTTTTAGTGATCGGCAGGGTCCCCATGATGGGTTTCCCCATTGAAAACAAAAAAAATATAATATAGTTCACCTTCAATCCTGTGGATTCTTGACCCCTTTTACATCTTAATAATAACTTCAGCATTGCAAATACATCAGCTGGATTGAGAAAAACAATTGTTATGAGTCACTTTTTATTTTTCTCTTGATACATTTACCTACTGTTGTGAAATACAATGAGGCATCCCATATGACTCAAGTATAAGAGTACATAAATGGGAAACAAATTCATATAGACTACTAGAGACTCACCCTCGCTTCGCTCGGGTTCGTCCCTAGGTATGTTTTATTTTTTTTGAGCGAAACCCTAATTCTTTTTCTACAATAAAAGTAGCCTAAGTTACTGCTTATAATATGAGCTATCTACCAGTGAAAGTCCCGTTAAAATTGGTCCAGCCGTTTCGGAGATTAGCCGGAACAAGGAGACAGACAAAGATTTTTAAAATTGTGTTTTTCTTATAAGTATCGTATATAATTCCATATGCATTTAGTATGAATCTGTTATTTTGACATTACAAACAGACACTTCAATTTTATTTATCTGTATAGACTAGCCACTTAATATCGCTTCGCTCGGGTGCGTCTTTAGGTACTTTTGTATTTACAGTTTTATATACTGATAGTTACCTTTTGGCCAATTTTATTACAAACAGTACCCTATTTTTTACTCCAAGTCACAGTCTTATAATATCATTAATATGTACAAATACTCAAGATACACAATAATTAGCGTCTCAAAATTGTCCTCAAAAAGAAGTGCACAATTCGAAATCGTGCACTTTATTCACATCTCAGTTGTTTCATTTAAAAAAGTACTTTATGTGGTGTGCGTAAGTTCGAATTTGTGTTTAGAAACTTAAAATTTTCGATTTTTGAATTTTACTCTTTGGTTTGACTTAACGTCACATATCGACGCCTCTTTTTGAAGAGATATTTGTTAGAAAATGTACATATATCTATGTTTTTATTTATCAATGTTTTATACATTGATTAGTCAAATGGAATAAAAAAATTGGTACAAATTGCCCTTAGGAAAAGAATAATATATTTTTGAATGAATAGTATTTGCAGGTCATACTGTGTCTTGAAATCGGAACGGTCTTCGTCTAACTCTAATCAAACATTAGTGATTGTGTCCGGTCAATTAATTTAATGGCGGAGTTTTCTCAACGGCATTACTTTCAATCGGGTTGAAGTTATCATGCCTTATATGGACTCAAGTCCCGTTTAAATAATTTGCTTTTTAAATGCGGCGATACGATAAAGATGACGGGTAGATATAAAAAAAAATCACTACTATTATAGATGCAAAAGTTTGTATGTGTGTACGTTTGTTACCCCTTCATACTACAACATCTGGATGGATTTGCATGAAATTTAATACACAGATAGACCTGGAGTCACCGATCAAAAAAGTAAGTACTAGATACACAATCCCATTCAAAAGTTCTCTTAAAACTGTCACCAATTGTGTTTAGGTATTTATTCCAGTTGAAATAAATAAACACAATGTAAATTGAACCTTAAATTCAAAACTTAAAGTTGTTTTCACAAAATTTTTTTTCGGCGCGCTCAAATGTTCAAATGAGCGCTTATTCGGTGAGGATATTTCTTGTCACTGATTGTGTATCTAGTACTTTTTTGATCGATGCCTGGAGTAGAATACCTATTATTTTTTCTAACAAATCAATTTCGCGCGAGAATCCCTTGTATTATCGCGATAAAAGTTAGCCTTTTTGAAAATAAATCCGCTAAATAATCCGAAAAAATAGTTTCATTTAAAATGTCAAATTTCCAGTAAATCTAAGAAAGGATTAGCCTTTTTTACTTTTGGCAAACAAAATCAACTTGTTGTGCGTAGAAAGGGCATATCACCGAAGCAACAAATATAATAAAATAATATACTGTCAATTCTCAAAATAATAAATTATCCGAGAGATCCCAAGCAAAATAACTTTGCGTCCTCATTTATTGGAACTGCCAAATTCGAGAGATACATTACACTTAATTATTTATAATCAAAACATGTCAAGACAACTTTATCTTTTGGTAAAGGATTTATGGGCTCCCCTTATTTATAATATCTCGTACATGGTCTACGTGCGAATTTCCATTACATTGTTTTCTGATCGTACCGTACGTGCAAATAGGCAGTCACCTACACAATGTATTGGACTACACTTATAATTAATGTGTGATTTTTGTATGTGTGTTTGTGTGTTTGATACTCCTTCGCGTTGAGACGATTGGTCGGATGTGAAGGAAATATAGTACATTGATGGCAGTGGTAGCCCGGTGGTAAAGCGCTCGCTTGGGAAACTGAGTGGGCGGGTTCAAATCTAGGGTCTCGCACCTCTGATATTTTCATGTGCGAATCATTTCTAACATGATTACCACTTGTCTTAAGGTGAAGGAAAACATCGTGAGGAAACCTGCATGTTTGAGGAAACCTAGCAAGTTTTCGAAAGACATGTGAAGTCCGCCAACCCGCACTTGGCCAGTGTGGTGGACTATGGCCTGATCTTCCTCGTACTGAAGGGAGGCCCACCCCCAGCAGTGGGACGTTAAAAAGGGCTGAATACACATAAATACATAGTACTTAGATGAACTAGGAGCTGGAGTAAAAGTAACTGTTAGGCATCCATCGAAAGTTTAGTAAAAAACGTCCAAAAAGAGTTAGTTTCCAAAACGACGCAAATGAAGTCGGGGTAGGTAGTTAGTATTATAAACATTTATGTAATAATGTTGCTTTATATTTTTTTTTATATTGACTTCTTAATGTAATTGTGATCATTGTTTTATTATTCTTCTACTTCATTAGTGATCTGAGTTTTTAACTGAGATTAGAAAGTCCCAGTCCCTAAGGTAGAAAGGGTTTTTACAAAAGAAAGTTTTCGTTATACAAAAAAATATCGCTTGAAATATATACTGTTTGAATTTATAATATAAATTATACATGCCAGTCTGTGTTTAATGAGTTACATAATTTTTCGGAATAAATGAGCTCCGTTTAGTTATTATCGATTTACCTTATTTATTTTAATTACGATACACTTGATATATGAATATAACTCTATGAAAATCTTGTCAACATTCTGCATAATTTATAATTTGGCCATTTTTCATAATTATATACTTTTTTTTAATCGTTGTCGTCGGATGTAAACGGTCTCTCCTTATTTGGCTAGGCGCCCCAGGCCCGTTCTGCAATTACCCGTAGGCCAGCGGGAACTGCACTCACTTATGTATTATGTATGAAACCTGCTACTAGTTGACCACTGTACGTGTACGGTCGTCTAACCTTTCCATAACGAGATATTGAAAATGTTTTTCTATTGAGTTTTGAAAAGAAAATGGATGAACTTAATGATTTGTTTTTATTATTGAATAGATTCTGTTTGTTGATAATGTTTGTTTCATGTTTGATAATAAATTATAATGTATTCGCCGACTCTTAGACGACTCCGACATGGATCATTGCCTAGAATGTAATGTGCTGTGCGATTAATATAATCTTTTATGATGGCTGGTAGTGATGGAATTTGTAGCAGCTTATTTCAAAAAACAGCTTATTTCAAGGTTTTTCTCATACATTTTACAGGTTCGATAAAAGAGAAGGCTTTTTAGGGATAAAATAGATTGCCATCTATACCATTGCCTTCAATTAAGGTTATATTGCGATCAATCCTACACGTGTTTGTCTATTTTTTTCAATAATCCAAATCGCTTTTTCAATATGCGGATTAGTGAGTTTCAGTTGCCAGTTGAAAGCGCACTATACACTAATCCACTGGCCTAGAGTCTATACCATGTGAATGGTGGCTATGAGAGGTTTAAAATATAAAACGAAATCTATGTTAAAATGTATAAGCTGGCTTTGGACTATTAGATATAATAAATAAATGATAATAAATATGTTGGGACATTAGCATACAGCACCATCTAGTTCCATAGTAAGCTACGAGGCCTGTGTTATGGATACCAGATAGTTGATACACTACACATATATAACTTTAAATACATACATATTATAAATATTTATACAGATATGGTAAACTAACGTTAGTCAGAAGTTGAAAAAAAAAAAATCATTTTTTCAAGTGGTAATCAAATTTTAATTATCATATCTAGAAACAAAACAGAACAAAGTAACTGTAAAACAAAGTAAACGGTAATAAAAATGTAAACTGTACATTTTTGCATTGAAATTGTTAAAACGACATTTAATATTCGCTTCGCTGTACAAAGCGAACTTAGCATCTGCTCTTTATCTATCATCGAAAGTAGAGATGCACGTGTGAATGTAGGTATATTTAGAACGCATTTCGGAGTTATCGCTAGACGTCTGCTATTTCACCTACTTCGAAAATATAATACAATTTTACATTGGAGTGTGAAATTTTCTCCTTGACTATTGATGAATTTCGAAGGTCGCCTTTATTTATAGTATTTAAATTATAGATATTTAGTTTTTCTCTGTACCTACTATGAAAATATTAACAGCAGAATACATATTATGCCTTCTTTTAACGTCTTATTATTATGGAATAATTGTAATTGTCCGCCAACCCGCACTTGGCCAGCGTGGTGGAGTATGGCCTGATCCTCCTCGTATTGAATGGAGGCCCGTGCCCAACAGTGGGACGTTAAAATGGGCTGAATACATACATACATACATACATACAATTGTAATTCTAGATGAATTCCTACTCATTCTGTAGAAACTAAACACAGATGTATTGGATTTTATAAAGATAAATCTCTTTTTGGATATAGAAATATAGTAAGTGTTCGCAAGTGTTCAATACATTCCAGTCATCCCGTTAGCAATGCGGCCTTTGCTGAATGTGTGTCAAACATTCGCGCTGATGATTTCGATTGACCCACACAAGCACTAGGTATTCTAGAAAAAAATCTATTAATTTTTTACTATACAATATAATACAAATCCGCTTAAGAATTTTTTTAATGTAGAGTTTAATTGTTATGTCATGTTAGTTTAATTTTACTTCTTAAGCCGTAGCAGGTTTGATTCTCGTTGGAGACAATTCCTTAAAGTATACAAATTTTCGATTTAAACATAGCATATTGTTGGAATTTAAATGCGGCTACACACGTAACTGCACGCTAGTTCACACGTGCTTGTCGAGCATGCACTTTCGTGTGTAGCCCTCCTTAACACGCTTAATTAAAAAAAAAACACAAAGAAATATATTTTTAAATAATAATAATAATAATGTTCTCCTGACCGATTCCGGCCACGGCGGCCAATCTCATTGAGACTAGCCAACTGCGCAGGAGATATTATAGTGCACAAATATACGCGCAGACACAAGTGCACTCTCTATTCCTGTCACTCTCATACTCCGGTGGGACGACTACTCGACACGACCGGTGAGAGTTAAGGCGCAGGACCGACGGCTTTACGTGCTCTCCGAGGCACGGGGGTGAAACACCGCCAACTTCCCAACTCCGGGCTGTTACTGAGGCTTACTATACAGAAAGACTCAATAACTAAACTTGGCCCGACCCGGGACTCGAACCCAGGACCTCAGGATGTGCAGCCGTACATGCTAGCCACTACACCACCGAGGCAGTACTTCTTATTTAGCATAGCATGAAGCTATTTAGTCATTTTTATTACGATTATTTACACGATAGTATACTTAATTCTCCAAATTCATTAACCACTAAATGTCTCAGATGCCGCAATGAAATAAATATACGTTATAATAGTTATTACGAATGGTGTCGTGCCTTATCCTAATTAAAACTTATCAATATCATCTTTAGTATCGATATTCATAATTTAAATGCTGCATATATAAGTAACATGCAAATATTTTTTTCTTTTTACTCTGCTTGAGTAAATAATAATACGGTTGGATTGGTAGTTGGAATAAAATTTCTGTAGGTATTATTGCTCTACAGAAATGTTTAATCACTTATTGTGTTTTCAACCAACATCATTCAACAATAATTTTGTTTTTAAATAAAACCTATCTTTTCGGATTTTTTCGCGGATTTATTTTGAAAAAATAGTTTTTTTTAAAACTAGCGCTAACCTTCGCTCCGCTTGGGTTCGTGCCCAGTTATTTTGACGTTTAGTATACATTTCTCAGAGATGAGATATTTTTCCGAAGTAAAAAGTATTCCTATATGTTAACCCAGACAACCAGCTATCATAATACCAAATTTCATCAAAATTCGTCCATTTGTTTTCTCGTGATGCGTTTCCATACAGACAGACAGACAAAAATTTTAAAAGCTAGATTCGGCCTTTGTATCGATAATAATGACTATTCAATAAGATTTTCCAAAAAGTATTTACTGTACATATTCATCTCAGTCAGAATTTTATTATGTGTAGGTAATAGGTATAGATGTCAAATATTCGCGTAAATCTAAGAAGTATTAAATAATTTTCTTTTTAATTAAAATAGTTTGATAAATTATAATAAATTTCAAACATAAATATAGATTTTTAAACAAGAAGGCACATTTTAAATAATAAATGAGTTTATTTCCCTTCTTCCAGTTATTTCTACTGATAAATGATATTGAAATGTCTCTCTGTGATGTAGGTCTAGTTCTTCTAGGTCTTTCAACGCACAAATAATCTCATAAGAAAAATTGCTAGCCTATCTCTTACTTTTTTTAATTAAGTAGATCTTAAAGTCATACAAAAATTCTATAAAAAAAACCGCTTTCAATTTTTCCCAAATATCCCTAATTTTCCGAGCAATTTTACTATTTTTTTCCTAAAAACCTTATCTACACTTCTTTCTTTATAAACAGAAAAGATTTGTATTTTTGTATGTTTGTAACGAATAAACTCAAAAATTACTGGACCGATTTAGATGAAATTTGGTAAAAGAATAGTTTCAGACCCTAGAAAGGACATAGAATATTTTTATTCCGCAAACCCCTTAAACCGGTGAAAATGGGGATAAAAGTTTGTATGGGGAATCAACCTAGCTAATAATATTTTAAAGAAAAACATTTGTGAAATCAGTTTAGCCGTTCTCATGTCATATAGTTACTAATGAACAGCATTTCATTTTTAATATAAATGTCAGTGAAAGAGTTCTTAGAGGATAACATACGAATATCATGTAACAGATGGCATTATAGACCAATCGAAATGCTAAATAATTTTAAAATGTTAGCAGGTATATAAGGAATAGAAATTTGTAAAACTCTGAATTTGTATTCCTTATATACCTGCTAACATTTTAAACTCATAAAACTTCAGTTTTTCAATATTTTGTTCCCAAACCGCATTTCGCTTGGACTATGACATGAATATTTATTTTATTGTATTTTAAGAAAGCTGTAAACTGTTTGCATCTAACATATGTACAATTATTAAGCCGCAAGTTATTTTCAAATACATTTACATTAAAAAAGAAATTGAAATAGACGTGTGTTCAATTTTTAGAAAAAAAAAACACGAATAACAACGTCTAACGTATTGCGTAGTTGTATAAAATTATTTAAAAAAAATACAGCACAAAATATATAGGTCTATAGCCCATCCTTTAAAAAGTAATTTATGTGCATAACGCATTCAATTTATACTCATACGATATACATAACAAACAATTGTTTACAATTCTTAAAAGGACGGAAAAACGTACTTCCCTAATAAAAATTCATAAGCTTTTCCTCATGCTTGCCTAGAAATTATAACTTATACGTATCGTCGGCGTGTCGTGTGAACATTAGAGCTAGTAAAAAATAAGTTTCGGCGATGCGTGAAAACGTTCCAATTCAAAACATCAATCGTCGATGAATCGTGATTATCTTTATTTCCTTATTTCTAAGTTTTTTACAGTGCATTGTATGCCGCTACTGTCATAGTAATTAAAAGATAATAATATACGTTAACGCGTATACTTATATCATTAAGTTTGAATTGATTATAGTTAATCTTACATAATCACAATCTAAATAAAACTATCTTTTCGGATTATTTCGCGGATTTATTTTGATTTTTGGTTCACGACGTTTCGAATGCTTTACAGCAATCATGGTCACGGGAGAGACTAAGATGTTAGACATCTCAAAGGCATATATACTTGTTACAGACAGTGCCTACCTGGACTGGATGTCTAACACCTTAGTCTCTTCCGTGACCATGATTACTGTAAAGCAGCGGTCGGCAACCCGCGGCCCGCGGGCCGCATGCGGCCCGCGAGGTGCCTCCATGCGGCCCGCGGCCCGTGACTGTTTTATAAAGAAAAGTTTTTATGTTTTTTAAGTATGTTGAATTTGTAATTACCGAAAAAAAGAAAATGTTCCTCGTTTTAGGAATTGTCACATTGAATGTTGTAGTGGATATATTTTGTGGTATATGTCCTTTTTTTTTGCTCTCACAAGTGCGGCCCGCCTTTACTAGGTATAGCCACCTTGTGGCCCCTGCCTGCTAAAAGGTTGCCGACCGCTGCTGTAAAGCATTCGAAGGTCGGGAACCAAAAATCAAAATAAATCCGCGAAATAATCCGAAAAGATAGTTTTATTTAAAATATCAAATATTCGCGTAAACCTAAGAAAGTATTATGATCACAATCCGTTTTCATACGCCACTACCGACTTACCCTGGCTTTGCTCGGGACCCACACATATTTCCTATGTGTTACGCCAGATCATTATCTGTGTATTATATAGCTTATTGGTTGCTTGCGTGGAAAAATAAGTGAAGCGGGTTCAACGGAGAATACATACTTAACTAGTTGTCGAAAGACTTGTGGAGTTTGTCGACCCGCATTTGGCCAGCATGATGGACTATGGCCAGATCTCCTCGTATTAAGAGGAGACTCACACCCAGCAGTGGGACGTTGAATGAGTTCCTTAAATTAATTGGGATGTTGAGTTTGTATTTTATTTTATTCAACTACTAATTAGAATTAGTATAGAAGGTAAAACTTATATCGATCGAATGGATCCGTAGTCTTTAAGCTGTTACCTAGTAATCCTATACATATAAAGTAGGGATCAAGTCGGTTGGACTGAATAATTGGAAATACACCTGGGAATATTAATAAAGAAAATTGTAGTATTATACGGTGACAGTTTTAATTTGCAATCCATACTTTCTATACATATAATAAAACTGTAGAGGTCGAATGTCTGTATATAGAAAAAAATGTTAAAAACCGGATCAGGGGATGTAGAAAAGAAATAGAACAAATCCGGATTTTTTTCAACTTTTTTGTTACTCTGTTTGTCTGTTTCTACGGGTAATCTCCGAAACTGTTGACCGATTTAAATGAAATTTTGCATTATGGTACCATATATCCCCGGTCAATATCTTAGATACTTTTCATCTCGGAAAATTAAAGAGTTCCCGTGGGTATATAGTAACCTATACAGGTAACTATAGTAACTTATACAGCTTAGTGCACAAAAACTACTAACTGGATTTTAATAAAACTTTACAATAATATAGTTCATACATCAGAATAACACATAGGCTAATTTTTGTTTCGGAAAAATGTATAGTTCCCGCGGGATAGATTTGTTTTTGTTTGTTTAGAAGCGAACCCGAGTTAAGCGAAGGTGAGCCGCTAGTTTTTAATAAATGTGAAAGTAACTGTCTGTTATCTTTTACACTTAAACCGCATTACATCCTGATTCCTGAAGACGGACTTACGAGTAGGTTACCTCTGATTCCTGCCCCAGTTATCACGCGGGCGAAGCCGCGAGCGAAAACTAGTTTGCGATAAATAGGCAATGTTTACTCTACTACTACTACATTAGAGGTTTTTAATGTTACCCACTTATACATTTACAATTTTTTTTTTCAATAATTGATTATAAGGTTTTAATCTACTTTACGATTGTTATTTTTAAATGAATATCTTAATAAAAAAAATCATTAATGACATCTTTAAACACCTAAAAAGGCCTGATAAAAAAATATGTTTATTTGTCAAAGAAAAGGTCATAGATAAGTGAGCTTGATCCCTCTCTTCACAAATCTTTGTATATATAAATTGGCAAAAACAAAACAGCTAATCACTTTTTTCTACTCTGTTTGTCAACCGATTTTCTTTTTTTTTTTTTTTTTTGTTGAGTAGCTATTGACGAGCTAGAGCTCGAGTGAAACACTAGAGTGTTAATAAACATTTTTAGATCAGTTATTTTTTTTTTCATTTTGATAGGTAAATTCTATTCATATACATACATATATACTAGCGGCTCATCCTTGTTTTTCTCGCTTTTTTAGAAAAATAAAAACAAATCTATTCCACGGGAACCCTACATTTTTCCAGGATAAAAAAGCCTGTATGCTATTCCAGACTATAATCTTATCTCTGTGCCAAATTTCATCCAGATCCGATCAGCCGTTCTGGCGTGATTAAGTAACAAACATCCAAACTTTTAGCTGCCATAGCTGCAGGTAATCAAGAACTAAATGGAATTTGAGCTCTTGTTATACCTGCAATAATAACTAATAATCTAATAATTTCCATTGAAAAATCATTATTTATAAAATTTAAATAATAAATATTATTTCATCTCCCATAATTTATCATTCAAGCAATTAATATTAAAATTATTACATCACCTTTACATTTATAATATTAGTAAGATATGTTTTCCTTAAATTTTAAATAATGATTAAAAACTACAAAAATAAAGAATAACCGAAAACAGTACAACAAATACATTATAATGTTATATTTTAATAATCAAATTAAGGGATTTGTAAAAGTAATGTGTTTATTTTAGTTAAACTTGGACTTACATATGTATGTAGGGCAGTAAAACAATATATAAGCTAACCTATTTAAACAAACCGAGGTTAACAGGGAAAATGAAATAAATGGTAAAACGTTACATTCTTGATAGAAATAGTGGAATTTATTTATAGCTAGTGTTCGTCCAGTGGTCGTAAGCCGAACATAATCATTATTGAATGTTTGAAGAAAACATGAATAGGATATATCTGTCTATATAAAAAAATAACTGTTTTTATCAATTTTATTAATATTGGATATAGTAAAATGGATATAGTATATTATCCTTAAGAGATAGACATATGCTATCGTGGACTTTTTTGTAGACCTTTTTAAGGTGTACAATACTGTAGTACATTGTTTTCACCTATCTCGTAGGGTTCAGCCAGTGTTTGCAATGTAAGTGCAAAAAAATGTGTTTATTTACGACATCACATTAGAAACCTCTAAAATTATGTTTCTCTACTATATTACAATGTTTCTCTACTATATTATGCATATATTATATGTAGGCACACACAAATGTACATACACATATATATACATCCTTTTTATACTTGTACATTTTTTTTATTAAGACCTTTTTACTAATTTCTTTTTTTAAAAACATACACTTGAGAGCAAAGAAATCGCACACCCCCTACATTTTCATTTTGACTGCAAATATTTTTAAAATTTAATGTTGTTTGCGAATACAACTTAAATTAAAATAAAGTACACATTATTAGCTTTCTAAAAATCCATTATGTGTAGCCTTGATCTTCGAAATCATTACAATAGCAACAAAACAATAGAATGACCAAAATTCACTCGTTACAGGTAGCTCGGTTTGTGAGACTTTGAGCAGGTATAAATGGCTAAAAAACAATATTTTTTTGAAGATGATGGTTTATTAATACGAGGTATTGCCCCCCCTAGCCTGAATAACAGCTTCCATTCGATGTTTCGTTGTAGAAATAATTTTTTTTACAAACTCTTGCGGTATGCTGTCCCATTCTTCCTTAATTGCGGTTTGGAGCTCTCTTACACTCGTAGGCGGTGCGTTTCTGGCCCTTACTCTTCTTTTTAGTTCGTCCCATAAGTGATCAATAGGATTGAGATCTGGGCTTCGAGCAGGCCACGCCATAACGGGTATTTCAACCTCCTCCAAGTACTGGCGTACTATAGCGGCGGTGTGTGGTCTTGCGTTATCCTGCATTAAAACAAAATTTTCGTCGATAAATCCGGAAAAGGGCACGACATGTTCTTCCAGGTTTCCTCGATGAACCGTCCGGAAGTCAAACCTTCCGATCGACGGTGGGTATCGGTCCCTGTGATGAACACAAGTTCGGTTTTCACTTCCAGTGACATGCCTCCCCAGAACATGCATGAACCACCGCCGTATGAGACCCGTTCGGAGGTGCAGCACTGAGCAAAACGCTCACCAGATCTTCGATAGACTCTACTCCGTCCGTCGTTACCATGACGACACATCCTGGTTTCGTCAGAGAACAGTACTGTCTTCCATTGATCCATTGTCCAATTTACGTGATTTCGTGTAAACTGAAGGCGCGCTTGTCTGTGCACTGGGGTCAATTTTGGGCCAGTTGCTGGTCTGTGCGCTGTTAGGCCTCCTTCGGCTAGTCTTCTCCTAACCGTCCACCGACTAACTTCCACTTCTCTAACTTCCTGTAGCTGCTGTCTGGGTTGAACTGCATTCAACCGGCGATTTCGTAGTGATGCCGTCACAAGAAAACGATCATCGCGCTGAGTTGTCGCACGTTTTCGGCCTGTTCCTGGTCGCCTGGTAAAGCTACCAGTTTATTGATAACGCTGGTATACACGTCGAACGGCATATCTGCTCAAATTTAACTGACGAGCCACTTGACTTTGGTTCTGTCCAGCTTCAATTAGTGCAACCACTTGAGGCGCTGCTTTCGGTGTGGTATCCATTTTTTGTTCGGAGTGATAACGTATTCAGTAAATAACCTTTCTGACTGCGAGTTGGTATGCAAATGATATCATTTCAATCATCCCTTAACCTTTTATACCTGATTAAAGTCTCACAAACCGAGCTACCTATAACGAGTGTAATTGGGTCATTCTATTGTTTTGTTGCTATTGTAATGATTTCGAAGATCAAGGCTACACATAATGGATTTTTAGAAAGCTAATAATGTGTACTTTATTTTAATTTAAGTTGTATTCGCAAACAACATTAAATTTTAAAAATATTTGCAGTCAAAATGAAAATGTAGGGGGTGTGCGATTTCTTTGCTCTCAAGTGTATTTGTGACATATGAGTAAAATGTTGAACATAACAAGGCGTATAATTATTTTATTTATATTTCCAAATAAAATATAAAAATATAACAATATATCGCCGCTACGACCATATATACATATAAACCTTCTTCTTGAATCATTCTATCTATTAAAAAAACCGCATCAAAATCCGTTGCGTAGTTTTAAAGATCTAAGCATATATAGGAACAGAAGGACAGCGGGAAGTGACTTTGTTTTATAAGTAATATGTATTGATGATGAGGATACTTGTCACGAAGCTCGTCAACAGCTATTAAACACCGGGCTCAACATCTTGGTACCTCGAGTACACTCCCGGAGGTCTTCAATAGGACGAAGAGGTTGCTGAGCTGGAGGAATTGGGGTAGCAAGAGATCCAAATTTATTTTCCCATACACGCAAAATGGGCGCAAAGTCGTCGAGCTACGAAAAAATCTATCTCTGTGCCAAATTTCATCCAGATCCGCTCAGTTATTCTGGTGTGATTGAGTAATAAACATCTATCGAAACATTCGCATTTATCTATACTTAATATTATAAAGATGTAAAGTTTGTGAGTTTGTGACGTTGTAGGGGGTAATCTCTGGATCTACTGAACCGATTTAGATGAAATTTGGTAAGAAGATAGTTTGAGACCCTGGGAAGAACATAAAATACTTTTTATTCCGGAAATCATCCCTTAAGGGGGTGAAAATGGGGATGAAAATTTGTATGGGGAATCAAGCTAGGAACGAACCCGAACGAAACGAGAGTGAGTCGCTAGTAGTATTTAAAACAGCTCAGAAGGATTTCCAGGAAGGCAAATATTTGGCAATCAACAATTATATTTACTGCATTTTCTGAATACTCATATTACATTTTTTTTAGAATCCCAATCTCTGACTGTCCACTTGACACATCAAAAATCCATTGTCAAATCCACAAACTGGCACATAAAATAACTGAATGTTACAGTCGGCCATCCGTTACAATAACGAGTCCCTTCGTTTTAGGCTAGACTAAGTCAAAACAGTTTCACAATTCATTACAATTGATGATTCACATTTCACTGATCTTACATAGATGATCTGATTTGTACGTTATTCTCAATTTTTTTTAATGTTTTTTTTTTCAAAATAGATCATTCTTAATTACGGATCTTCACTACCATCTCGCTTTAAATCTCATAACATTATTGCTATCACTATCATATCACTACAACTCGACAAGAGGATAGTTACTTCTATTCTTTCACTACTATCTTGCTTTAAATCTCATGATATCATCGCTATCACTATCATATGACTACAACTCGACAAGAGGATAGTTACTTCTATTCTTTCACTACCATCTTGCTTTAAATCTCATGATATCATCGCTATCACTATCATATCACTACAACTTGACAAGAAGATAGTTACTTCTATTCTTTCACTACCATCTTGTTTTAAGTCTCATGACATCATCGCTATCACTAACATGTCACTACAACTCAACAAGAGGATAGTTACTTCTATTCTTTCACTACCATCTTGTTTTAAGTCTCATGACATCATCGCTATCACTAACATGTCACTACAACTCAACAAGAGGATAGTTACTTCTATTCTTTCACTACCATCTTGTTTTAAGTCTCATGACATCATCGCTATCATATCACTAAAACTCGACTAGAGGATAGTTACTTCTAGAGAAAATCGACTGAACTCCTATTGACCGTATGATATCTCCTGATGATATGTACGTGTACATTCAAAATCAACTAAATTACTGCTATCATAATTCAAAGTTAAAATCAAAATTAAGAATAATTTATCCAATCATTGAGTAAACGAAAGAATTCTCAGGTCATGTAATACAGAGACGAATTATTTATGGTATAGAAAAAGATACAGGTAATATGATATTAAAAATAAAATATAACAAAGCAAGAAATATCACGAATAAACTAATAAGCGTAACTTGTAGATATAAAAAGGGTAACACTTCTAATATCTCCAAAATAATCAAGTCACTTAATAAAAATAAATCTCCAGGCATTGATAATATACGTACAATCGATGTTAAGATGCTTAGCGACAAACTCACTCCCATAATTCCAAAATTTATAAATGCCTGTATTACAAAAGGAAAATATCCGACTGATCTAAAATGTAACTTAGTTAGGCCAATTTTCAAAAAGGCAATAAAAATGAATACGAGAACTATCCACCAATTACAATAATACCTGTAATCTTTGAAAAATATCTTTACCAACAATAAATTTGTTTTATAAGCAACACAAAGTTTTGACAAAAAAAACAATTTGGTTTTCAGCCCAAAAACAATACATCACAGTTACTATCAGCATTTTCGAATCCTGTAAACAAACACTTAAGTAATAAAAATCATGTCCTTGTTGTATATATTGACTATAGTGAAGCATTCAATACACTCCAGCACAACAGCTTAGTTGCAAAGCTGGGCGACAACGGTGTGAAAGGTCCTATACTAAACTGATGTAAAAACTATCTGAATGAGAGATCTTTTTTTGTGTAAAAATTGACAATACACTAAGCAATAAAATTCTCACTAATAAAGGCATGACACAAGGATCAGTTTTAGGACCTTTACACTATATTACTTACGTCAACGATCGAAAATATTATAGAAAATTGTGAAATGTATCAGTTTGCTGATGATATTTGTCTTGTGCCCTCAAGCCATAATATCGAAGAAGCACTTAGACTTCTCCAGGCAAATCTCGACACGCTTGAAAAATGGTCACATAATGTTGGTCTTATCATTAATATCTCGAAAACTAAGTTTATGTGCATAAGCTCAAGTCACAATAGATACAACGGTAGAATACAACTAATCCCTAATAATCACAATTGTTTACACAACTATATATAAGCTATGGCTGCTTATGCCCACCCGTAGAAATGGTACAAAGTCAGCGATACCTCGGTCTAATCATTGACGATCGTTTTCAATGGAAAGCTCGTATAAATAGTGTTTGTGATAAACTATGAGCCTTGTTATCGAAGCTTACTTTAATACGGCATAAAATTTGTTTTCCAATATTGCTCATGATGTATAGAACATTAGGCGAGTCAATAATTTCATACGGACTAAGCAGTTACGGTCTTACATATAAAACTCATATTAATCAAATATACAACTTACAGTTAAGACTCATAAAAACAATTGTACCTAAAAAAGATTAAACATTTGTACAAAGATGACGATCACTTGTTATTTAGTTGTTGCAAATCAATGCCGGTACATAATAGATTTCGTTACTTGTTACTGAAAGAACACTATTTTAATACAAAACTACAAACACAATGAAAAACATTTTCTAATAAACAATATAAATATTAAATATATTCGTCTGGCAATATTAATAATATTGTAACTAATACTTCAATATTAGTGATATTTATCTCAGGTATGTCACTCACTATCGTATTCCTGTTCAATATTACTTACAGTAGGTTTGTTACTAAGTATTTAATATTGGAACTAATTAGTAATATCATCTGCGATATTCGTAATAAATTTTATTTGTCATCTACGGTAATAAATGAATGTATAGGTACGATAAGATCGTATCATCAAGTAATAAGATCATTTTTTTCTTGGCGTTCCCTTGACGAATCCGAGAATACAAACTGACAATGAATCTAAACGATATTATCTGACTTATTTTGAATAGTTATTATAGAGATTACGTGAGTTTGAATTATTATGATATCAGAGTTTTTCAGATTACTAATTCACAGATCCTTCATTATTACTAATCTCTTAGCGAATACTAATATATCAGTCACACCACTATTACTAACCGACCATACGCTATTGCAGCGACGAGCCACTGCTGTCCCGAAACAATACAATCAACACAAGTTGGTGATACTCTTGTGATATTACTTATTTGTATGTACAATTAATCTCTCCAGGATATTTTTTTGAGAAATCCGTGCGAATTTCCAAGAATTCAATTGTTATCGTACACGCCGGCGTATATACAGTCCTCGAGGGGATTCAACCGCGTATGAATCCGCAGAGCACGGGAAAACCATACATGACTTTTGTTGCACTGTTTGTGCTTGGTTAGTGTGTCAAAAACATGTTATTCATGCTCAAATAGGTAAATAAATATTCATCCACTTAATTTAAAATTATCAAAAAATTTCGTATTCAAGTTGATTGTGCAAAATTCAATCTAAGTTAATATGTATTTTACTGTCTTAAATTTGTTCCCAACATATAACATTTCCTACTTCTTAAATAAAATTTTGCATAGATATTTTTAATATACTTTGATCTAATCCATATGCATCTATCTAATCATCACACTATTTTATTTTATTTTTTCCATATTATTTAACTTACTACACAGTTACCACACAAATTGAAACATATTTTAAGATTTTGAATTCTTTAACTGACAAAAATAATATAAATTTCAAAATAACGTAACCTTCAAATTGTCAGACGATTTGTGGGCGTTGCAAAAACGGTATATTTTTGCTGTAATCCCACTTCTGAGCTAAAACAGCTCAGAAGGATTTCCAGGAAGACAAATATTTGGCAATCAACAATTATATTTACTGCATTTTCTGAATACTCATATTACATTTTTTTTAGAATCCCAATCTCTGACTGTCCACTTGACACATCAAAAATCCATTGTCAAATCCACAAACTGGCACATAAAATAACTGAATGTTACATATTATAATGGTATATATTCTCTATAACAGTAGTCAGTAGTAGATGTGTTACTCCAAGCCTAAATGTGTACTAAATTACATCCAAATCAGTTCAGCCGTTTCAGCATGAAGAAGAAATATACATGACGACACGTTTGACTCAGTTTGTAGTGATCCTACTTTCTGTGCCAGCGGTCATTGGTTCAAGTCCCGCTGGGGGCATTCATTTGTGTGATGAGCATGAATGTTTGTACTCCAGTCATGGGTGTTTATATTTATAATATGTATGTATTTATAGTTGTATATGTGTAATGTATCAACTATCTTGTATCCATAACACAAGCCTCGTAGCTTACCATGGAACTAGATGGTGCTGTGTCTTAATGTCCCAACATATTACACACGCACACATACGAGCTTTGTGTTATTAGTATGACGTGAAGATATAAGTATAAATAGAGTGCATTTACTTTAAACAATTCTTAATCATACACAATTGTTTTCTTTTTCGTTTTACTTATCGCAGCAATGCAAGCTTTCTGCATGACCTATAAGGTCGGCTAGCAGTGCACGCTCGCTGAGCGCTAAGTCCGGCTTCTATACTTATTTATTTGCTTCTATGTAGAACTATATAGCTATACAGATAATTAAATTGAAGTGTCTGTTTGTAATATCATAATAACAGCTTTCCACTAAATACATATGAAACTATACGGCACTTATAAGAAAATCACAATTTTAAAATATTTTGTTTGTCTGTCTGTCTGTTTATTCCGGCTAATATCCGAAACGGCTGGACTTATTTTGACGGAACTTTCACTAGCTACTTTTATTTTAGAAAAAGAATTGGGCTTAAAAAAAATTAAGACGCACCTAGGCTCGCTCCCGACCGAAGCGAGCGTAAATTGCTAGTTCGTTCTTCGGGGAGGTTCGAACTTCGGGGAGGCTTTCTCATCAGTAAATCCTAATTTATCCGTATAGAATACTTCACTATTTTATGCTTATGCAATGTTTAAAAAAACTATTAGTAATACACTTATAGACTTCTAAAATTTTATAATATGAGTAGAATAACAATAATTTAGATTTACGCAAATATTTGACGTTTTTACGTTAATTAAAACGTATCTTTTCGGATTTTTCCTGAACATGATGAGAAAGATTTAGGTTTTTGACGCTACGTTACGTGTACGTCAGTTACTACCAGTTATACTCGTAATATCTTTCACGACCATGTTTGCTGTAAAACATTACAAACGTCGAGAATTAAAAACCAAAACATATCGATGAAAAAAATCTAAAAATATAATGTTATTTTAAAATTAACAATTAGATTTGAATACAGTAGCATAGTGCATTTTACGCCTATGTCGGCTCGGCATCACGCGTGACGGCGCGTACACACGCGAGACGCGACATTATCGAAGGCGCAACCAATATAAACAGCGGTCATTGGACCGATTATATTATGATAAGTAGTTCCATTCACGATCATACACACTTTTGCTTTACATATTATTAACTACACAAATGAGGTGTTTAAAACGAAATATTGTGACTTTAAAAATAAAAAAAAAATCGTTCAAACGAATGAATGAACGAATATGAGCCGAAACTTAAAGGTCTTAATTAGCAGCCATTACAGAGTTTCGCTATCCAAATCCACCATCGTCTCTTTAGCTCGATAACTTACCTATATATACATTTAATATTACCTATAAATCCTATAATATTGTCATCTGGATTAGACATTTTTATTTTTTACTCAAACCGATACAATTTTTAGAAATAAATTATCGACTTACATGATTTGAGTTGACTACATATGTAAGTATTCTGCATAGGCACTATTGTCTTATGTCATCCTAGGTACTGTAAAAGGTCACAATTAACATTTCCAAAAATTTTTTTTATTTATTTTTCTTATTCTGGTATGGATTCGATTTATTAAACTTGAAACCCCAAAAATTAAGACCTACAGTAGAAAAGACGGCAAAGTAACAGACCAATAAATGTCAAATTATCCGATACGACTCGCATCGCACTTTGATGATATACCTAGTAGAAACTTACTGTTTATAAATAATCGGATGAGTGGAATCTTCATTTTTATATAAACACCTGTATATAGATAAATGAAATAAAATGTTTCAAATCGTAAACAAGTAATGTTAAAAAAACAATACTTGTTTACGATGTGACGTCTAAAACAGATTTATTATTTTTATTCATCTATCGTAACATTTTTAATTATCTCACAGAGACAGGAGATTATAGGTCACAAACGTAATTACAAACAACGTTGTTTAAACAAGCTTGAATTCACTATATTACATAACTAACTAGCGGCTTACCCTCGCTTCTCTCGGGTTCGTCTCTACTGTCTCTCTGGTACGTTTTAACGGTGAGTACGGAAAAGATTGAATATATATAAATATAGATATGTGTATGTAGATGGAATATATATAATAGATTTTTTTTTAAATTGGATTAGCGCGTTCAAACAAACAATCAAACTGCCTCTTTATAATATTAGTATAGATACATACTACCTACTTGTATCTAGTTATTTACATATTTATTAGACACATCGTAGACAAGAGATAGGTTATTGAACAATAATACTCTAACTTCTAACAATAAACGTACATTAATAAAGTAGACAATGTTTATAGGTAGTGGTTGCAAATCCTTGTTTTATGTTGATCAACACAAGCATTTGTATACTCAATACAAAATGATTAACTGGGAGTCGAACAGGTGACCTTCACCGTAGTAAAACTTGCAGATTACCTTGCTTACCAAATTAAACCTACACCGTATACAATGAATTTGGTTAAAAAATATTTTCTTCCCTTTCCTCGCTTACTTTTTGCGGTTAAATTAATTTTTGTCACGTAACTTATAGCGAAGGCGTATTATTGTAATTAATATTAATTAAAGATATAATTAAGATAAATGGGAAAAGATGTTGCGGCAGAAACTGTCTGAGATGGGAGGAGGATATCAAAAATAGGCCCAAGACCGAGACCGAGTAGCTCAGGACAGCCCCCAGTGGAAATTGTCAGAGGAGGTCTATGCCAAGAGACATACTGAGATTAAGGATATTTTATAAGTTGTCAAGATATGTTATTTGTGTTTAGTAGTTATCTCTAATTTCAATATAAAAATCTTTATTTATAAAGATACTAACGACTCACCGGTCACCCTCGCTCCTTTCGGGTTCGTCCCTAGTTACGTTTTAACGTTTAGTATAAACTATAAATTTCTCAGAGATGAGATGGTTTCCCGCAGTAAAAAGTGTCCTATATATTGACCCGGATAAACAGCTATCATCATATCAAGTTTCATCAAAAGTATCTAGTAGTTCCAGTATATAAGTATTTAAGTGTCATCCAGTAGTTTTCTCGTGAAGCGTTCCCAGAATGATAGACAGACAAAAATTCCAAAAACTATAAATTCTGCCTCTGTATCGATAATAATGACTATTTCAATAAGATTTTCCAAAAAATATTTAATGTACAGATTCGACTCAGTTAGAATTTTATTATGTAGATAGATTGTATAGAAATTAATTGTATAGATAGATAATTAATAAAATTAGAATATCGATTTGTCGCGGATTTTATCGCGGTTTTTTTATTAATTTTATGTTGCCGAGTGCCGACGCTTCGAATATTTTACAGCAGACATGTTACGGGTAAGGCTTTCAGTCTCGTAATATTTACGAGTCCCGGGAAAAAAAATCGAGACTCGGTGTGGTCTCGAAATTACCGGGAAAAACGAGACTTTCGAGACTACTTCAAAAATAGGTTTCATATTCATAGGCTAGGCAGTTGGGCAGTCGATGCAAGGTATTTCAATAAAGTACATTATTAATCATACTGTTACAAACTCAAATACAAGTAAAATTAACAATTATTGTTAGGTCCTTACATATAAAATTGGCGATTTTATATGGAAAACGAAAAAAAAATTATAGGTATATTTAATCAGTCAAAGTATGTACCATTTTTATCGGGTTTGAGCAAGGTATGGGGAGTACGGTGGGTGTCGGAAACTTTCCAATCACAGCTCCTCTAATTTAGCGACCGTCTGTTGTGCAGTGTGTGGTCTAATGTTGTCCTGAAGCAACAGTGGGCTACTAGAGCAATTGACCAGTCTCGGTTGTTTAACGGCTAGCTTTTCCATCATGATTTGCAATTGTTGACAATGCAGATCTTGCCGTAATCGTCTGGCCAGATCTTAGATGGCTGTAGTGGATGACACCAGCACTGGTCCACCAGACACTTACCAGTATTTTTCCTGAGTTAATTTTCGTTGGTGCAGGAATTCTCCTAGATTCAACTATTGTGATTAGCGTTTACGATTATTGTATAGGAGCCGATGCGATCCAAAGTCCCCTCGTTATTGTGACGGTTGAGTAATGTAATGCAGCACTCGATGCGTGTTTGTTGATGTGCTTCACTCAATTCATGCGGTACCCATTTTTCCAACTTTTTCACTTTTCAAATTTGTTTCAAATGAATTAAAATAGCTTTATCACTCACATCGAAGCTTCCCTCTAACTCTGACGTGGTTTGCGATGGATATGTTTCCAGGATCACTTTTAATTCTTCATTGTCAATTACGGTCTTCGGCCATCCACGGGGTTTGTTTTATAGGTCAAAATTTCTAGAACAAAAACGTTGGAACCAAAACCGTGATTTCTTTTACAGTAGCTTTCCCATACAGCCCTTCAAGCTGTTTCTGCAGCGCTGGTGCCACGGTGGTATTTTAAGTTTTATTTTAAGTTTGGTATTTTAAGAACAGAGTGATTCAAAAAAAAATCAAGTGGTGCGAAAACAAATGAATCTCTAAATTCGAAAAACAAATACACAAGCCTAAAATTGAAATAAATTTGAATTTGGAATTTCTAACCAAACGCCAGATATTTGAGATCAAAGTAGCCAGTTCGACAAAACGCCAATTTCATATGAAGGAATTTATGAGTTTTTTTTTCATTTTGACAGTGGGCACGTAAGCACAAAGAGTATTTAATGTTCTTTCAGATAGAAGGGATCTGATTTTATTACAAAATTTCTCAACTCAAAACTCAACAAACTCTCTGCTTCTACGCTAATATTAGATATGGGATTGATATTAAATAGTTATATAGCGATGGTTTAGTAGTTCCCTCTGTGGTATTATCCTAAGTTTCACTTTATAGTGCTGCCACATATTGTATGCCGCAACCGGAATAAAAAAATGTAAAAAAAGTAAAGTCTCAAAAGTCTCGTTATTCCCGAGACTGGCGGTAACAGTCTCGAGTCTCGAAAATTCGAAAAAATCGTCGAGACTCTCGAAATTTTCGAGATCGAGACTCCCGGGATGAAAGCCCTAGTTACGGGACAAGTTCAATCAAGATCTTTCCCTTGATCATGTTTGTTGTAAAGCATTCGGAAGGTCAGTAACAAAAATTAAAATAAAACCGTAACAAAATACGTTAGGTAAAATATTAGTTTAATTTAACTAAGATATTTTCAATGAAAACTTTTAAGTTTACAAACGCTGCAGTGGCCTTAGTTTAACGTTATATGTACTTGGTTCAATGTAGAACTAGAACTAAATATTATAGTAAACGTTGTGCGTCTGCGTCTGCTATATTTAGCGTCCAATAAACATTTGTTGCTTGCTGTCTTGATATTCGAGTTACGAGTTTCAGATAATGTTGAAGTTGATTTATATAATAGGCGAAAAATGATCTAATTATGTCATATGTTATGATTACATTCCTATGATACTAGTTAGGAAGTATGTATTATAAAGAACGTGTCTGATTCAGTGGTGGTGATTGAGTTTTTAACTGCGTCGGGTGGTATATGGTTTGATTTCCGTTTGTTAAAATACCAGCGAGTGAACCTCGCTTCGCTCGGCTTCGTCTCCAGATTGATTCCCCATACAAACTTTTATCCCCATTTTCACCCCCGTAAGGGATGATTTCCGGGATGAAAAGTATCTTATGTCCTTCCCAGGGTCTCAACCTATCTTCTTACCAAATTCCATCTAAATCGGTTCTGTAGATCCAGAGATTACCCCCTACAACGTCACAAACTCACAATCTTTACTTACCTCATTATAATATTAGTATAGACTAGCGACTTACCCCCACTTCGCTCGGGTATGTCCTTAGGTAGGTACGTTATACATAGATAAAAATAGTTATTGCGAGTATACTTTAGTAGATAGACTTATGCTATTGCGGACTTTTCTGTAGGCCTTTTTAAGACCTACAATTTTCTAGTAGATTTTTTTGATGTATCTCTTAACGTTTAGCTAGCGTTAGCCATGTTTTCTAATGGCAACTCGGCAGAAAGTGTTAGTGTTATTCCGTGGATAGCAAAAATTATTCTATAGTAAAAGGCATCCTGAATTTTGACCCGAGTACTAAGTTATAACTACAAAAAAAATTGTTAAAATCGGTTCAATACTTTTAAAATTTACCCTATGTGGGTGACGAACCTGCTACCTGCGTTAAAAAAAGAGCTCTACTATGGAGACCTCATTAGCGTATCTTAAATACAAAGACAGCTAGTAAGTTTCACTTACGTCAAAATATAGGATAGGATAATGAACTGTTCAATATTTCAAACAGTATTGATTACTTGAAGTAACTTGATGCACGTCACGTCGCAATACCGCGGTTAGCACCAGAGAGGGTATAATTCAATTCAATTAATTTACTATTATGTGATTTTATATTGTTATAATGTCTTATTTGTTTGTTTATATGTAGGAAATAATCTCTGGAATTATAAAAATAAGCTATCGTACCGGGGTAAAACATACTAATTTCAAATCGATTTATAACAAACTATCGACTCACCCTCGCTTCGCTTCGGGTTCGTCCCTAGACAAAAACAAATCTATCCCACGGGAACCGTACATTTTTCCGGGATGATATATAGCCTATAGCCTTCCTCAGTTAACGGGCTATCTAATGCTAAAAGAAATTTTCAAATCGGATTAGTAGTTCCTGAGATTAGCGCGTTCAACCAAACAAACAAACAAACTCTTCAGCTTTATAATATTAATAATTATATAATAGTATATAGATTCATTAAAAAAATACATTTATAATAAAGTCAATAAAACCCAGAAACAGTAGGCAGTAGAAAAAAATATGTACCTATTGGATAAATAAATTATATTGGTATCGCGTATATAAACATGAATAAAAAACGTTTCTTCCTCATGATAATATCAAATTCACAGAAGCACTAAATATCTTGCAATAAACATATATCTTATTCAAGGTAGTAAGGCGGCAGTAATTAAATTAATAGATAAAAACTCACGATGTAGATAAGTGCATTCTTATGTGATTTGTGTAGTCTATTATTAATTTAAAATACTGCTCAGGCTCAGTCTACAAGGGTAGCGGGTTCAAAATTAAAACCAACAGCTTATTTACTTATTAATGGATCATATCTTTTAATATAATATATTTAAATAAAACCGGCCAAGTGCGAGTCGGACTCGCGCATGCAGGGTTCCGTACTATTGTCTATAAAAACGGTAAAAAAATCATGTCTGTTGTATGGGGGGCCCCTCAAATATTTATTATATTCTGTTTTTTAGTATTTGTTGTTATAGTGGCAACAGAAATACATCATCTGTGAAAATTTCAACTAACTATCACAGTTCATGAGATACAGCCTGGTGACAGATGGACGGACAGACAGGCAGACAGACGGACGGACAGCGGAGTTTTAGTAATAGAGTCCCGTTGTACCCTTTAGGTACGGAACCCTAATAAGACATGTATTAAAGATAGTCTTATTAACATTCGTCCCATTTCACGTAATGCCTTTATGCCTTCTCTTGTACGCCGTAAATAACTCTATCACAAATTTCGTTTACGTTTACGTTACGTATTACGTTTTCGTTATTAAAATATTAGATATTGTCCGTGGAATCCCTTGCGCGATGGATACCTTGTAAATGAAAATCGCTTGAGTAGTTACAGCGTGACGAAGTGACGAACATCCTCACTCATAAACAACTTTTATATTATCAGTTTTCTAATGATTAAGAAAATGAACGGTCAAACAAGAATTTACTATATACGTAATATTATGTTTTTTGTTGCAGAATTCTTCCGCAAACTATTACAGCTGTCGCGACAGGAGTTCCATGCCATGTTCAAGCGGACTTACGGAATGATTTATGAACAACACTCTTATGTCTTCGAACAACTGTTTGAAGAATTGGAGAGGTATGACCATTTTCACTGTTTAAAACTATCTTTTATATGTATCCGAAATAGATCTATGTATATTAATAGATACAGACAGTATTTTATTTTAAGTGTATATAAAAATACTAGCGACTCACCCTCGCTCCGTTCGGGTTCATCCCTAGTTACGTTTTAGCGTTTAGTATAGAATTCTCAGAGATGAGATATTTTCCCGCATGTTAACCCGGATAATCAGCTATCGTCATAGCAAATTTCATCAAAATCTGTCCAGTGATTTTCTAGTAACAGACAGACAGACAAAAATTCTAAAAACTACAGATTCGGCCTCTGTATCGGTAATAATATCTATTCCAATAAGGTTCTCCAAAAATATTTAATGTACAGATTCCGCTTAATTACAATTTTATTATATGTACAATTTTATTATATAAACTAAAATTAAGTATTAAATATACTTAATATTATATATTAACAGGTACTATACCCGCGGAGACAAAGATTTCGACGAAATGATGGACAGTTTCTTCAGCATCCTCTACCAGAAGATGTTCACAGTGCTCAACTCGCAGTACAGCTTCGACGAGAAGTAAGTTATATATTATGTTCTTTATTGAAGTAAAACTTCTTTACGCACGCTTGACTTGTGGGGTAAACTGGTGAATACGTTACGAAAAACTGTACGTACGTTTGTTGCTATGGTAACCGTTGTTTGTTACTGTCTTACAAATGATAAATGATGTTATATTCTTTCCTTAAATTAAATGATATTCTATATACATATATGATTGTGATATGCCTAATATGCTTAATTTTTAGTATCTCATCTATCCTAATTATTTAAAACATAAATTGAATTTCATAAACAGTACCGATAACCTACAGAACTTTTACTTCTTGCGCGTGTACACATGCACTCTTTAATTTTTTATTAACCTGTTTAATTAATTTAAGGAGGATTGAGGGCTTACCCTCGCTTCGCTCGAATGTTTTTTAGTCGTATTCAGATCAGTAGTTTCAGAGATTACCCCTGTATCCAAACTTACAAACTTTACCTAATATTAGTGTAGATTTTATATTTATTGAAACTATTTTTTTTAAAAGACAGATATTTATACTTTGACATGTAAGAAAGAGAAAGAATAAAAAGAGAAACTTACCTGCAATATATATAATAATAATAAATAATAAATAAATATGTTGGGACATTAACACACAGCGCCATCTAGTTCCTTGGTAAGCTACGAGGCTTGTATTATGGATGTCAGATAGTTGACACACTATATACATATTATAAATATAAACAGTAAACACCCATGACTGAATTTTTTTTTTATTTTTATTTTATTTATTTATTAGGTCTACCAGCGATTTTACATAATAAATATTTCTTAAACTATTTACAAATAACATTACTTGCACAGGGTATGTAAAATCATTTAAAGGTAAACACTACATGCTAATTTCGCTTATTATTCCTTAACAAGTCTAAAAGTGAGTTAAAAAAAGAAATCAAACAAAACCAGAGACAAATAAGAAACTAATACTAAAGTAATTTGGTAAAGTCTGCAAAACCTTATCAATTGGAACAGTGTGAAAAAAATAATAATTGTGAAATAAATAATTAGTGCATGACATTAAAGTAGAACTAGATTTAAAAATAAAAAAAAAATCTTAATCTAACCTAACTAAATATATATAAAAGAAACTAAATTAAAGTAAAAATAAAAGTAATAACTAACATGATAATGTGGCCTATCTCACTCAGGATGACTGGTTGACTAGGTTTCTGATAATTAATTTGCGAAACGTGTAAGGGGAATCAATGTTAATGTCAATTAACGAACTAAATTTATTATATATTTTACATAAGCGAGGGATAGCGCAGTTGGCGCCGAAGACAGTTCTGGTGCGTGGAGGCACGACCGGACTAATAGCAGTACGCGGATATCTGCGTGGTACTCGAAAATTAATTTTACATAGTAAACTGGGGCAGTCTAAATTATTTCTCAGTAATTTATATAAAAACATTAAATCCAAATATTCTCTTCTTTGGTCAAGAGTCATCATGTTAAAGTATTTCAGTCTTTTATTATAGGACACCACCGTTTTGTAAATCTTCGCTGAGTATGATAGATGCCACATGAATCTTTTCTGTACACGTTCCAGTCTTAAGTGGTGTGTAGAATAATGTGGGCGCCAAACAACGCTACAGTACTCTAGATGACTGCGGACAAGGCTGTTGTAAAGACAGATTTTTGTTTTAGCTTCTTTAAAAGTTCGACCTTGTCGCATAATAAAACCTAATAATTTTGAAGCTTTGTTTATTACACTTTCTATGTGGTACAGATAAGTCAATTTTCTATCAAGCATAACACCCAAGTCCCTTATGACCTCAACTTCCTTGAGACTATTACCATACAATTTATATCTTGTCGGGATAATATTATTTTTACGAGTAAATTTAATATGCAGACATTTACTGCAGTTGAGTTGCATGCCATTAGATTCACACCAATTGGTAAGTTTATTTAGATCGTTCTGTAATAGAATCGAATCACTTGGTGAAGAAATTGTTCTCATTATTTTTAAGTCATCGGCATATAAATATGGTGTGGAGTATTCAAAACAAGAAACAATGTCGTTCACAAATATATTAAACAAAATCGGACCAAGATGCGAACCCTGAGGTATACCTGACGTTACCAAATTGGTTGAAGAGCTAAAACCATTAACGACTACATAAAAAGAACGGTTCTGTAAATATGATGAAAGCCATTTCAGTACCGGGCCTGAAAACCCATAGTACGATAATTTTTTGATTAGTATTCTGTGTGGAACTTTATCAAATGCCTTTTTAAAATCAGTATATATGGTGTCCACCTGTTTCTGCGAGTCGATAGCTTCAGATATTGAAGAAGTGAAACTAACCAAATTAGTGGTGGTAGACCTACCTGGCAAAAATCCATGTTGATGTTCAGAAACGAAACGTTTAAAATGCATTTGAATTATCGGACAAACTAATGATTCGAACACCTTTGCGAAAACCGAAAGAATCGATATAGGCCTATAGTTGCGTATGTCTTTCTCGTCTTCACTCTTATATATTGGAACAACTTTTGCTTGTTTCCATAAAGCTGGAAAAGTGCCCGAACGCAGCGAGGCTTTAAAGATGAGATATAAAGGCAAAGTTAGGCTAGTAGCGCTATTTTTTATGAATGCCGGTGGTACATTGTCCGGTCCCGCACCTTTTGCAATATCGAGACTTTTCAGCTTTTCGAAGATATCGTTCTGATTTATTTCTATACCTGCAAGATTTTCACTAATGCCCAAATAGAGAATCTTTCGTAAATAAGATGAAGAATCCAAATGACAAGCATTATTTGAATCATCATATACCGAAGCAAAATAACTAGAGAACATATTGCAAATTTCAACGCCGCTAGTAGAGGTTTTAACTCCGTTCATCATAGCAGCTGGATACGAGTTAGAATTACTACGTTTACTCTTTAGGAAGGTCCAAAATGCTTTTGGATTATTCTGAATTTGCTTTTCCAGGTCTTCATTATAATTGTTGTAGGCATCTCGCGTAATTTTATCACAACGGTCACTAAGCACTCTTAGTTCTATTTCATCCATTGGATTATTATATTTTTTAAAACGTTTTAGTATTTTGTGTTTTTCTTTAATTCTTTTTACAACCTTATGATTCATCCATGAAGGGTACCTACTACTCTTAACTTTTTTTAAGGGAACATAATCTGTGATAGCAACATATAAAATCTCGTAGAATACTTTAACCATTTCATTTATATCATCTAGGTTCAATATCTTGTCCCAATCAATTCCCTTCAAGTACTCATTAATAGAACCATAATCGGCTTTATAAAAATTGTATCGCTCGTGTGAAGTATTAACCCTAAGTCTATGTTGTCTCACATTAGGTATACTAATTTCAAGGGGGGGATGCATTGGGTCAATATTACTGATTGGACTATAAGAGTAATTAACGGAACATACAGGTAAATCTACGAGTACAAGATCAAGTATTTTTTGCCTATTATTAAGAACAGAATTACATTGGCGCAAGCCATTTTCTGATATGAAATCAAGTAAGCTCTGTGCTGCTGGGGGTAAGCTACAGTCAGCTGGGTTTAAAGATGCATTCCAGGTAATACAGCTAAGATTAAAGTCACCAATTATACATGTTAAATGACTGAAGTACAAACATTCGTGCTCATCACACAAAGGAATGCCCCCAGCGGAATCGAACTCCCGACTGCTGGCACAGCAATTAGGGCCACTACAAACAGCCAAACGTGTCGTCAAAAGAAATATGAAAGAGATTTAAACCGTCTGATGTTAAGAAGGGAATAATGGAGGTCGTTCTTTGCGTGTGGATGATGTTAAAAATAAGTTTGTAAATTAATATATGTTGTAACTAAAACATAATAGGGATTATAGTAGATTTCACAAAGCTAAATAGTTAAAAGGCCATGGGCTCCCACCACAATTCCCCCTTAAAATATTCATGTATTCAGTACGCCAGTACCCGGAATAAATAGTTTTACAATAAAAATGGCTGTGGTTGCATGTTATATAACAGTTAATAAGCCAAGAGTAAAATTATTGATTAAAATGTTTGTATAAAATGTATGTATATATTTTACATTATAAGGTATCGTAATTTCTACACAAATATTCGTACAATGCCCTTTTATGGTGAGTGAAGTTGGTTGACGTTGCTGTACAGATAATAAAAGTAAACAAGAAAGTAATTAAAAATACATGGGAAAGTAATTTTGTTATTCTCTATTTTATTTTTTTCGCTTAAATCCGCTTAAACCGTTGAATAAATATCGAGGTGTGGCAAGAATATAGGTACCAATGTAGTTTAGGTCATACAGATATATAGTCTAGCTTTTACGTCCTGCTACTTGATCAGAGTCGCGGGCAAATACTAGTAATAGTTTTCTAATAGCCCTACAATTATATAACTAGCGTAGCCATGTGGTTCTTCTTGCGTATCTTAGTTGTATAATTACTCCGCTCGTAAGTTTTATATCATCCCCTATTTTTCAACCCCCCTAATATGTCTAAAACTATCTAAAACTTTGGATTAGAATAGTCGTCACTTAAAAATAAAAAGATAATTTTCAATAAGATCAAATTATATTTACTGTGACTAAAAATAACTACATTTCATACTTCTTCCAACACTTTGTTTAGCTCTTTGGGGGTAGAATTTTCAAAAATGCTTTCTTAGCAGATACAAGTATATAGCATTCATATTTTCTGAAATTTGTTAATTAATCATTCAGAGATTTCGCTTTTATATGTAGTTCCTGGCGACCGAGCTTTGGTCGGAGTTCTTTTTTGTTATATCGTATTTTTTAGATAAAAAGAAACTAAAAACTTGAATAAATACAAAAAAAAGTGAACACTTTATTTCGGATCGAGATTCGAACTCGGACACCTGTGATTGTTAATCTTGGTCGTTTAACCACGATGCTTATGCCTGAGTGTAAGAAATTATCGACCATATTCTGCGTGGAATAATTCGAAAGAAAACCGCATGAAAACTCGAAATGACGCGTTTTCCCAGACATAAGACTAATCTGGATCGATTTTTCGCCGCCGAAAACCGCCACATACTAAATTTCTGCGAAATCGTTAGAGCCGTTTCCGAGATCGCCGGTATAAAATATATAAATATACAAGAATTGCTCGATTAAATATATTAGATAGATAAGAAGATAGTAATTTATATCTAACTAACCAAATACCGGTAAAATAATATCTTATTCGCTAAAATTAAATGAATGATGTATGAAAGAACTAACTGTTGCATAATTAACTGTCCATCACACCATTAACATGACGTAAAAACAGCCACGTGGCTATTGAATATAAAAAGTCCCATAAAGCAACATAACAGATTTAAACCTGACACTTAAAATAAAACATCAACTAGCCACTTAATAATCTTATCATAACCATTTCTAGGGTTGTCATACAAATATATTTTAATGTTTTTTTTCTATTTATTTTTTTATTTAAATGTAAATTCTACATAATATCAATCAGATAAGTGAAATATTTTAAATACTTATTATTTCCAGATGATATTTTTTTTAATTTAAAATGTTAGCTAAATTATATATAATTAAATAATAATAAAGTGTTTTAAATAATAATAAATAATAATAAATTGTTTTAGTAAATGTATACGTCAAGCCCTTCGAAGTAAACTACTATCAACAGAATCAAGATTATTAAAAAAAACCAACAACTATCAACCCTATTCACTATTCTTTACATCGCTTAGCTTTATTTACGCGATCTCATAAACTGGTCTAAGTGTTTTATAGATCTGTCTTTATAAACAGAGTTTCCTTAAGCATCAGTGCAAACAAAAAAGAATTCTGTCACATTGCATTTAAGTTTGTATTATCTTGCAGCTGTTGTTCCTTTAAAGTAGTTCCCTTTGCGACATTTCTTTCAGTGGCTGAGATCAATACTGTCATTCGTCATGCGCTTGCGCAATTAAAAGTTTATCACAGGACACTAAACGTGGAACTATTTTATGATTCATCTCTCTCGCACTTTATTCTATTTGGCTCGGTTTGTAATGACCCTACTTGGTGTGCCAGCGGTCGCGGATTCGAGTCCCGCTGGTATTCATTTGTGTCATGAGCACAAATACTTGTACTCGTCGTGGATGTTCATATTTATAATATGTATGTATGTATTTAAAGTTATATATGTGTAGTGTATCAACTATCTGGCATCTGTAACACAGGCCTCGTAGCTTACCATGGAACTAGATGGTGTTTTGCGTTAATATCCCAACATTATTTATTTATTTATATCATTGTAAAGGGGTCTTTGATGTTTTTTAATTAAAATAACTCATGAATTTATTCAAAGTATTAAAGTTTTTAAATTTGACTCTATATGCAAAAACGTTGGCATATCGTACCTATACACATGCTAAAATCACATTTGTGGTTTGCAGAATAAAAGACAATAATTTATTATGACGTTTTATACTCAAACAGATCCAAGTATTTTTTTGTTTTTCTTATTTGTATGCAACATCTATTAATTACGTCGCTGCTACTATAAAACACTAAATGTACGGTGTCGCAAAACTTCAAACGAATTGGACCACTTACTCACTCCTGCAATGTCTAGAATTAAAGTATTTATTGTGTACAATCAAAGTCATTCGATGACGACACGTTTGGCTCAGTTTGTAGTGACTCTACTTGCTGCGCCAGCGGTCGCGGGTTAGAGTCCCGCTGGGGGAATCCATTTGTGTTATGAACACGAATGTCTGTACTCCAGTCATGGGTGTTTATATTTATAATATGTATATATTTAAAGCTATATATATGTGTAGTGTATCAAGTATCTGATGTCCATAACACAAGCCTCGTAGCTTACCATGGAACTAGATGGTGCTATGTGTTAATGTCCCAACATAATTATATATTCGTTGCATGTGTCATTGGTTTACTTGATCTCTTGATATCTGTTGTTACCCGATTTCAAAAAGAGAAATAGGGAATATCCGTGTGATTTAAATAAAGGTGAAATATTTTTTTTTATAATCTTTATTGCTTTTTAATTAAGCCAATTATAATTTTTTTTAATGTAATTTGTTTTTGATTGATAAAATAATAAAAAGTGCAAATGTATGTGGGAAATTCAAAGTAGCCGAAACGCACGCCATTGGTCAGACCGAATATGACGTCAGAGTATAACATAACAGAGCGATTAGTGATTTTGTCGCTACAAACTAAGGTCGTCATTTTTCTATGTATGATACTTTGACGTCACGCCAAGCGCGCGAAATGGCGGGCATTTAAAGTATCCGTATCGGTATGATTTTTTTAATTTCTTTTTTTTATACTTAGTTTTTTGGAGCTGGATTTTTTTTTACAACTATATAACGGTGTTAGCTATTGTAGGTATAATAAAATAAAAAAAATGTCACGCATATTCCCTATTGTATAAAAAAAAATCTGAGAATGATTGATCCGATTCTGCATTTCTGTTGCCTAAAGGAAGTTCCAATATACCTAAGTAGCGTAGGTGATATTTTTATGAGTTCAATGTGCTATTTTCATTCAAAATGAAACACTGTAGTCTTCAATGACGAAAAACAATGTTTTGTATATAGTGTAGACAAAGTATCAGCTTCAGATGGCTGACTATTTTTGCTGGAAAATAAGTTTTAAGAATTGACAAAGGCAGAGCAATGTAATTATTATACTTAGAGTCCTTTTGTGATATTTTAACAAGTACAGGCTATAGCACATTACAATTTCATGGTAATAACTTGACAACTTTGTATTTCGCCCCACAAAAGGTATCCCTTAGCGAACGCGAACATTACTTTTTCTGTCTTAGTAAGCTGGTAACATTAAATATACATTCTAAAAAATCCGGACAAGTGCGAGTCGGACTCGCCCACCGAGGGTTCCGTACAAAGTAAAGAGAAAATTCCAAAATATAAAAAATCTAAATTTACTCATATTTTTTATCGTGTTGACTTAGGACCTTGATTTTTATATACCTAATAGGGACTATAGACCTCTGCATCTGGTATAAATTTCAACTTGCTAGGTCCACCCGTTCCTGAGAAAATCGGTGGTGTCACACGAACAGACAGATGGACAGACGGACAAAAAAGTGATCTTATAAGGGTTCCTTTTTTTACCTTTTGAGGTACGGAACCCTAAAAATTATAGAAAATACTATATTTTTCATCTGAAATTTAACTAATTATATGTAAAGACAAATATCTGTGAAAAATATTCTATATTTGCTTTGGCTTAAAATATTTATTTTTTTAAATGTAAGTCAAAGTTTACCTAAGGATTGGGTAAGCGAACCATATCTAATCCCTCTAGTAAGTGCTTCGCTACAAAATCACATTCATTTGAAAGATAATTATTTCGTACCAGCAAAGTCAGGAGACCGATTCTATCAAACGGATGAAGTCTGTACACCTCTGAAGAAGTTTTTAATGTTGTCAACAAAAGAAACCTAAGTTTAGTAACCCTTGCTTATGTCATCTAGTAAGACAATGGGAAGAGGTACGGTTTTTCTGTTCAGAATTGGCAAGATACGACGCATATCTATCAGATTACAATAAATTTAAAAATAATCCCATCGATTTAGCATGCAAGATACATATCGCAAATCCTCTTTAATAATTCATCTATTAAACATAATAGCGAATACCGAAACGATTACAATTTCACGCATGTCCGCGCGACCCGGCTGAATACCAATGAAATGTTCGAAGACAGAAATTGTTTCTTCCGTTGATTACACGTTTACTGGAATTATTCAGTTAAGCTGTAGGCACAATTTCCTACAGGAATTACTGTTTGCTTCTGAGAAGGCTTATTCGTAACTGGTTTGTAAGTACGACGTGTTATTAATACGATCGTTCGCGTTAAAAGGATAGTGGGTTCGATTTTAGTAAGAGTTTATTTACTATTCTATTGCCAATAGGCTACACCTCGCTTATGTGGTACAGTTAAAATATAAAAGAAATCACTTCAAAGGTGGAGAAATATACGTAATGTATGTACCTATATACATATATTTAGGTTATGCCGAACGTACTTTTTGACTGATTTAAGAAAAAAAGATTTATGTTACACGATATCTTTATTTTAATAATTATTTTTTAATTAATACCTCCATTGCCTATAGGGGACATCTAAATAACGAAAAAAAAATACATTTTTAAGTATGGCAAAATTAAAAAGGTTTTTTTCGTAATTTGTAAAAAAAAAAGTTAAAATTACGTTTAGCTGTAACATATTACTTATCTTTTACAGGTATCTAAAATGTGTAAGCGAGCATATGCGAGACATCAAGCCCTTCGAGGATGTGCCGTCGAAGCTCTCTGTGCAGCTGCGACGAGCTTTCGTCGCTACACGCACCTTCCATAAAGCACTGCGAGCTGGTGCTGATGTCGTCAAGAATATGATGCAGGTATGGGTGTTTTTGACAGTACTGTTATATATGCAAAAGTTTATATGTGTGTATGTTTGTCACTTTTTCCCGCTGCAACGGATGGACGGATTTGAATGAAATTTAATATACAGACTATGGACCTGAAGTTAATACATAAGTGCTAAATCTATACATATGGTAAGTCCGGGAGAGTTGCCTATAGTTTTAAAAAATGATTAATATTAATTATATGTGTAAGATAAGACATACTACTACATACAATAATACTACATAAAATAAGCATAGTTTATTTTAATTCAATATTTACTTATGCCATTCAGATTAAATTTGGAACTATTGTGCAATATATTCTAGATTAAAAAATGTTTTTTTTTTAAATAATAGAAACTAGGCATCTCACCCAGACATGTGGGTTAGTTGCCTATAGATGTCAGGGACAGGTATAGGGCGAGTAATTAGTGCATAATCAGACATACTTTGCTTAGTGACGCAAAAATCCTTTTTTTTATGCATTTATACATACTACCTGTAGATGTAGAGGTGGTTATGTGGGACTCACAGTCTAGAAAAGCCAGTACTACCCACTAAAAACAATAATTTGCCACGGACCTCTTCCTATAGTCAACTCAGAAGAGTGTTAATCTATTAAATCATTTTTGTTTTTCAATATTTCCAAAGATTTGCACAGAGGAAGGAGTTTAATTCTTTGTCTCTTTACGGTAATAAAACACGCCTCACACATTTAACTACCGAAATGAGCACTAGCAATGAAAAAGTATTAAAATATGCAATAACGCTAAAAAAATGCGTTTTATGCATTTGCATATGCAAACATGCAAATGCATATAATCAGATGTCTATTTATAAACAAGTTATAACGTGTAACGTCAAGTTTAAATTAAAGCGCAGTTTTTACTGTATAAGTTCGACACGGCCAATCCCGTTTTGCCTATACACTATATAAGGTAATATCGCGTACCTGTTGCGTTTCTCTTTTTCAATATACCACATTATCTCTTTAAACGTAATAAATACATCTACAAATTAAATCACAAAATGTTTGATATAAGTGAATTACAATTTGTTATTTTTACAATTCGTAGCTTAAATTAAAGAATTTATTTTACAACTAGCGAATCACCCTCGCCCCGCTCGGGTTCGTCCTTAGTTACATTTTAGCGTTTAGTATAGATTTCTCAAAGATGAGATATTTTCCCGCAGTAAAAAGTATCCTATATGTTAACCCGGATAACCCGCTATCATCATACCAAATTTCATCAAAATCTGCCCAGTAGTTTCCTCGTGATGCGGTCACAGACAGACAGACAGACAGACAGACAGACAAAAAATCTAAAAACTATAAATTCGGCCTCTGTATCGATAATAATGACAATTTCAAAGAGATTTTCCAAAAAATATTTAATGTACAGATTCGACTTAGTTAGAATTTTATGATATGTACAGAAATGCAAGAATTATTTTTAGTCGTGATTCAAATGAGTGCATTTTTAAAACATACACAAGTGAAATTCGTTTAAAAGTATTGACCGATTTATTTTAAATAGCTAGCACGTAAGAACTTTATAATGTTTGACGAAACGTTTGGCTCAATTTGTAGTGACTTTATTTGCTATGCCATCGGTCGCGGGTTCGAGTCCCGCTGGGGCATATTCATTTGTGTGATGAGCACGAACGTTTGTTCTCCAGTTATGGGTGTTTATATTTATTATATGTATATGTATTTAAACTTTTAAAGTTATATATGTATGTAGGTCAGGCCTCAGTCAGGCCTCATAATTTACCATGGAACTAGATGGTGTTGTGTGTTAATGTCCCAACTTATTTATTTATTTCACTTGCTCTTAAAGCTTTATAGCTTTAAACACGGAAAATAAAAAACATATACCAAATTGAAATTTAAAACACAACATTAAGTCTCGGTTACGTCAATCATATCCTTAAATGGCAAACATTAAGACAGACGATTTGCCTACTGACCTCCAGACTGACCAGAAATCGCATACTAAGTTATGGCTCGCATGGGCATGAAGCCATGAGTACACCATATAAATTTCAAGTTTCTATTGTCTCAATTGACATGGAATATGCAAATTTGTTGTGAATTTTGGCACTGAATTAATTAAAATATCTTTTTATATAAGGAGTAGCTTGTTGCTTACTTCTTACAGGTCTGAGTCAGCGTCCGTTGATCTCATTTGGCGCCAGATGACAAGTTACTCGCAATTAATAATATAATTCAAATTTATTTCTATATCTACTTCTGCGTATTCAATCGTCTTTGTGAGATTAAATATTCGCGTGTACATTTGGTGCGGTGATGTCATCGCAGACGCTGTATACAACATTATTGATAATAATTATGGGACTGAACATTTTTAAGTTTATTTTTGTATATAGAATAAATAGGTTGGGATATTAACACACAGCACCATCTAGTTCCATGGTAAGCTACGAGGCTTGTGTTATAGGTACCAGATAGATGATACACTACACATATGTATATAATTTTAAATACATACATATTATAAATATAAACACCATGACTGGAGTACAAACATTAGTGCTCGTCACGCAAATGAATGCCCCCAGTGGGACTCAAACCTGCAACCGCTGACACAGCAAGTAGGGTCACTACAAGCTGAGCCAAACGTGTCGACAAGTACGTTTTTGATGTTTATCGTGATAATCTGCAATAATCTAGCAATAATAGCAACATTTTATGCATATAATTGTTGTCATACGAAAGAATTTCCTTTGTCAAAGAAAAAGCTTCGCAAAACCATAATATGCTCATATCCGTCTGCCCACATTCCATTTATGTAAGTCTATAGGAATGTCGACCGGCAATTATGTCGTAAACGCGAGCCCTAAAGATCCCATCAAGGCGACCGTGTGTCATTGCCATCGACCCTAAGATTTCTAGATATTTATCTACATGCAACGTTCTTGCCTAAATTACTAAATTAAACTGCATCTTCATTTGCTCATAGCAGACTCATTTAATAAACGCACGTAATGGCTATGCCAGATCGTTTGCAACATAAAAATGCTGACGGCCACCCGCAAATACGTTTAAACTTAATGAAAACAGTAATCAACTGCTGTGAAAAATTGTGTTGTTTATAGTACATTATAAATAAATTATACTTTGTAATTATTACATTTTAATTTTTATTACATCAATCATTATTTCATCAGTTTTTATATATAAAACTAGCGACTTCGCTTAAGTTCGTCCCTAGGTTGCTTCCCCATACAAACTTTCATCCCCATTCTCATCCCTTAAGGAATGATTTCCGGGATAAAAATTATCCTATGTCCTTCCCAGGGCCTCAAACTATCTTCTTACCAAATTTCATCTAAATCGATTCAGTAGTTTCGGAGCCTATTCAATATAAACAAACAAACAAATCTTTCCTCTTTATGATATTAGTATAGATATATTTTTTGTGACTTTATCCTGTATCGTTACTTTGTAGTAAACTAAAATAATGTGAGATATGCACGATGAATAAAAATTATGCCTTATACGGCAATCGATATCGCAATCTCCTGCTTTTTTAATGAAATATTATTTTTTTATTATTTTTTGGATAAATAAATATGTTGGGACATTAACATACAGCACCATCTAGTTCCATGGTAAGCTACGAGGCTTGTGTTATGGATACCAGATAGTTGATACACTACACATATATAACTTTAAATACAGACATACATACATATTATAAATATTATGTAAATATATTTTTTTGATAATCCTTAATTTTAGTGACTTAACAATGTCTTAATACTGACTTAGACTATAAAAATGATATTTTGAGCAAGATTTCCATCATAACGAAGTTTATATACTATTCTTTATTGTACTTTAAATGATATATAGTAAACTAGCGACTCACCCTCGTTTCGCTCGGGCTCGTCCCTAGGTTGATTCCCCATGCAAACTTTCATCCTCATTTTCACTCCCCTGAAGGGATTTTCGGAATAAAAAATATTCTATGTCCTTCCCAGGGTCTCAAAGTATCTTCTTACCAAACTTTATCTAAATCGGTCCGATAGTTTTTGAGTTTATTCGTTACAAACATACAAAAATACTAATTTTACCTCTTTATTATAGTAGTGTAGATAATAAACAGTAATATTAGTTTGCAAAAGTCGACTTCTCTCAAAGTTTAAATAAGGAAGGATTTTTCTAATAAAAAAGAAGATGAAAGTTTGTTGCAAAGAAAGTTTTTTAAATTAGAAATACCATAATTGCTGTTTACATAAGTTTTTGTGTATAATGCCGACTTAATATAATGTAATAAGTATTATTTATAATAATTCACAACAATTTCCCTCTTATTTATACTAATCTATACTAATATTATAAAACTGAAGAGTTTGTTTGTTTGTTTGGTTTAACGCGCTAATCTCAGGAACTACTAATCCGATTTGAAAAGTTCTTTTTGCATTAGATAGTCCGTTAACTGAGGAAGGCTATATATCATCCCGGAAAAATGTGCGATTCCCGTGGGATAGATCTGTTTTTGTTTAGGGACGAACCCGATGCGAAGCGAAGGTGAATCGCTAGTAATATATACAAGGGATTCTTCTTATTTTTGCATTGAGATACTTTATGTATGAATCAATAGAAGAAATAGGCACGTTTTTATTTCGTCACATGAAATTATTTATATTGCTCGAAATGTCAACAAACATGTGTTATTAGTAATCAATAGCATTAAACAAGTAGTTTTGTAGTTATTACACAGTAGTCCTAGTAGCAGAGTTAAATGAACGCCGAAGAATTTAATCGTCTAGTATCGTTATCTATTAATGAGGAAGTGGTCGGCCTAAGGGCTATGCCGATATCGATAAGATGCGAGTAATCGATTGCTATGTTTGGTTTGTTCATTGTTGATACATCGAGCTGTAACAAATTGTTATTCAAAGTTAGACGTTAAATAAATTCATGAATAAATCTTAAATATTCTAGATAAGTTATTATATTTTATAGTTTTTCTTTTATTTTTAGGTTTTACCAGATTTTGTTTTCTGTAAAATCGATAACCTTGCAAATGTCACATTAAGCCGTAATCTACTTAATTTTTACGTATGTTTAAATTAAATAGCATAATTATAATTATTATTTTATCTAAAAGTGCATAAAAATAAATATAATTGAACGAAAACACGATAAGTTCAATTAATTATTATAGCGATTTTAATCCCACACACACCCGTAGCAACAATATAACATCTGGCGACACCCACATAAAGCGTAAATACATAAAACGTAGCAAAATGTTGAGTTTGCTTTGTTACTAAAGAAAAAATTCGATAAAACGTTGGTAATAAAATTGATCAGATAGATCTAATGCCAGTTCGTATGGACGAATTTTGTTAGTTACCCTGCTTCTTAAAGACGGTGGTAGAACTCCCTATTTTTCGCCTGAGGCTCCTTTCATAAAAATTAAGTTATTCGGGGTTAGTGCAACATGAAAGGTCTTTTGAATTGATTTACTTTTATATATTCTCATGTAAATACAGGGTTATAGCCTATAGGTAAATTTACTTACATGGCCTTTATTTTGAGTACATGCCTGTGCATAACATAGGACACACGTTTGGCTCAGTTTGTAGTGATCCTACTTGCTGTGCCAGCGGTCGCGGGTTCGAGTCTTACTGGGGGCATTTATTTGTGTGATATGCACGAATGTTTGTACTCCAGTCTTGGGTGTTTACATTTATAATATGTATGTATTTAAAGTTATATATGTGTAGAGTATCAACTATCTGGTAGCCATAACACAAGCCTCGTACCTTACTATGGAACCAGATGGTGCTGTGTGTTAATGCCCCAACATATTTATTTATTTTATATATATATATCTTACGCCATTGGTATGTTTTAGTCCACTTGGCCATGACCGAAAATCAAAACGTTATTACCATTACATTTGTTTCACAATTTCCAGGTGGGTGTATCACAAGAATGTGTAACCGCGTGGGCTCGCCTCCGGTACTGTGGTACGTGCTCAGGCCAGCAACAACCCGCTTGTAGCCGATACTGCCATAATGTTATCAAGGGTTGTTTGCCCGCACACGCGGATCTGGGTGAACAGTGGGACGCATATGTTGGTAAGTTCACTGTTGAGGAAATTTAGATTTAAAGTTGTATAATTTGTTTTAATGTACAGCACTAGAGATGTTGATATAGGCAGTGGTAGCCCAGTGGTAACATGCTCTTTCCGGAAACTGAGTTAAGCGGGTTCAAATCCCGGGTATCGCATCTCTGATATTTTCATGTGCATATTACCTATTTCCAACATGATTACCATTTGTCTTACGGTGAAGGAAATACCATGAGGAAACCCGCATGTCTGAGAGAACCTACCAAGTTTTCAAAGGACATGTGAAGACCGCCAACCCAAGCTAGCGTGATGGACTTTGGTCTGATCCGCCAAATGAAGTGTGTGTGCATAAAAACAAGCAGCAGTGGGACGTAAAAACATAATAGAGATGTTTATATTTTGTTGTGAATATATTTGGGTCATGGTTATAATTATAATACGTAATCATGGTTGTTTTATTTTACAGGAATTTTAAATTATCAAGTTTTTATATGGAATTAAATTTATATTCTAGATGCCGTAGAAAAGGTGGCAGATCGCCTCCTCGGTCCGTTCAACATAGCAATGGTAGTCGAGCCCATTGATATAAAAATCTCAGAAGCCATTATGAGCTTCCAAGAGCGTAACCAGGAGATCTCACAGAAAATCTTCTCTGGTTGCGGGAAACCAGTTTTAGGAGGAGGTGGCAGTACTGGACCATTCTTCACCTCCGACAGGAGTCGGCGTTTCGCAAGATCCATACCAGACTTCGATTGGAACCACAAATCCAACGATGTTGACGATTTCGAAATCGAGGCATCTTTCGAGAGTCTCATTAACGACGACCCGTTGCTAGTCGGCCTCAAATCACCCGACGGTATAAGGAAAGCAACGGAAGAAATGGCTGAACAGTCCAAATTGAGAGAACGTTTCCTCCAATATATGAGAGGTCAAATTAAATTGGACGAATATGAAGAACATGAGAGAAGGAAACGAGATGCTGACCCAGAACCAGCGCCCGGAGGCGCGGAAATTGACTTCAAGTCATACGAATTCGATGGAAAGCGAGGATCTAAGAAAAAGAAGCCAATCAACAAAGCTGAAGACAATTATGGTAAGTAATATTGTTCTTTATAATGGTTATTATTTCAATTGCACCTTGATAGTTAATAAATAAGATACATTTTGTAATTAGTCAATGAAATAAATTAATATGTGTGTCTAGACTCTAGACAAACGCTTACAAATAGACATTTTACTAATATAAAAAAATTAAGTGTTATGTTTATCGATCAAAAAAGTACTAGATACACAATCCCATGCAAAAGTTCTCTTAAAACTGTCACCAATTGTGTTTAGGTAAGTATTCTAGTTGAAATAAATATACAATAATTTGAACCTTAAATGCAATGTTTAAGGTTGTATTAATAAAAAAAAAATAAAAGCGCGCTCAAATGTTCCAATGAGCGCTCATTCGGTGAAGACATTTTTTACCGTTTGTGTTAGATAATCATAAATTGTCATTCACATAATTTTTCGTCGTCCCTTCTATCCTTCTATAGTATTATACCATTTAAATTTCAGCGAAATAATCGTAACGTAAATTTAATATATATATTTTTAATAATAACTAGAATTTAATGTCATTACCAGGCGGCGAGTCCGGGCCGGCGCTAGAGCGTCTAGTAAGAGAGACGAGGTCCCGCATCCGCGCGTCGCGCCGCTACTGGGTGCACCTGCCCGCCGTGCTGTGCGCCTCCGCCAGCGTCACCAGCACGCCCTGCTTCAACGGCTCCCACGTCGCTAGGTGAGCTTTAGTGAGATTTTGTGAATTTTAGTGAGATTTAGTCACTGGGTGAAATAAGTTTTTGTTTTAATAGGTAGTTTTTAATAATTACGAATTAGTGATGTTTATTGTTCTTATTGTCTTTATATGGAATAGAAGTTACAGTGTTTTTAACCTATAATAAGGTGTTAACTTATTACCTATTTATACTACAAATCGGATTAGTTTAAATCGAACTAACGCACCAAGGGTTTTATACCATACAATACTTACATATTATGTTGATGTTAAACATTCACTTAAATTAATAATGATTAAAATCTTTGCAAGTGTTTAAAGTGTTGTGAGTGAATGAGTGAATGAGTGAATGTTTATTTTGCATGTTCATGCTTACTTCGTTGCACTGTATCTAATCAATATATTTGAGTGAAATTCAAAAACTTGATGGCTTAAAACCTGGATCTACTTCGTAAGCAGAGCCTCGAGTATAAGCTTGTTTATTTACTATAATATCTCCAGTGCAGTTGGCTAGTCTCAATGAGATGGCCGTGGCCGAAATTGATCGGGAGGACATTATTAAATGTTAATGTTTTTAAATAAAACTATCTTTTCGGCTTATTCCGCGGACTTATTTTGATTTATGGTTCCCGACGTTTCGAATGCTTTACAGCAATCATTGTCACGGGTGAGATTCCCGTGAAAAGATAGTTTTATTTAAAATGTCAAATATTCGCGTAAATTTTAGAAAGTATTATGTTAATATTTTTGATAATCCTCGCCCACAGCTACACGTCGATAGCGGCCGGCGACGGCACGCCGGCGCTGGCGTCCAACCCCGAGGTGCGCGCGGCGGCGGCGCCCGCGCCCGCGCCGCCCGCGCTCGACGCGCTCCGCTCCTACACCGCCAAGCTCAAAGACGCCTACAACGGTGTGGAAGTGCAGTGGAAAGATTCTGGTTAGTCATCTATCTATATAAAAAATCGACGTGTGTATGGACCTATGGACTCCAAAACAACTATTAATCCGATTTGAAAAATTCTTTTTGCTTTAGATAGCTGGTTTATTGAGGAAGGCTATATATCTTCCCGGAAAAATGTCTGGTTCCCGTAGGATAGACTTGCTTTTATCAAGGGACGAATCCGAAGCGAAGCGAGGATGAGTCGCGGATTAAAAATAAAATTTCACTCATAGAGGGTGAATAAATACTTTTAATGAGATGGTTACCTTTTATAGAAATTATCCTAATATTCAATCTATATAACCACCAGCCGAGGACCTGCAGGCGGCGGCGGCGTCCGTCAGCGAGTTCGCGGACGCCGGCTCGGGCTCGGGCTCCGGCGACGACGCCTACGACACCGACGACCTGCCCACCGACGACGAGGACAGGAACGATGATGATTATCCCGAAGGTATGTGTTGGGGTGGGACTGTTAGACAAATTCATTGTTCATATTTAATTATTTGTACAATATAGATCTCTGTTTTTTTTAATAATTCATTAAATGTACATCCATACTAATATTATGAATGTGCAAGTGTTTGTTTTTTCGTTTGTTTGTTTTCTTTTTTCCACGTTGAAACAAAATGACGGATTGGCGTTATTTTTGTGTTGAGATAGTTGGAGGGCTAGAGAGTGACATAGGCTATGCGGAATAATTTTGGCATAAACACTTTTTTAGATTTAAGGGAATATTTGACATTTTAAATAAAACTATCTTTACGGATGTTATTACGGATTTACTTTTATTTTTGGAATTTTGGAACTAAAAATCAAAATAAGTTTGCGAAATAATCATAAAAGATAGTTTTATCTAACATATCAGAGTTCTTAAACATATAGTAATAATATAATTTCAACCAGTATAGCGAAATAACAATTAAACATTGTTACAGGTTCAGGAGATAGCCGATTCGTTGCCGGCACCACATCGGTGGACACAGACCGCCCTGTGTCCGAAGTGCCGGTGCGCATGAACGTACCCGAAGTACCAATAGCACCTAAGAACATCGAGCCAGTGGAAAGAGAACCAGAACCAAAACTGCCAGTCGAGACAGACCTGCCAGACCTACGCGTGCCAGACCTGATAGACCCTGTCAGACCTACGGAGCAACCAGTAGCAGCCTCCGCAGACAGACCTTCTCTACAAAAGGCCCTATTCACATACGCCCTACCAGTAGTGTGTGCGTGGTTCGGAACGATCGTCACTGATCTGTTTTAATTTTTCATTCAATGACGTCACGTTTTGCACATTTTTTTTAAATTATTTATTTATTAAATAAATAAATGGTTGTGGTATTGAAGGTGTAATGGAATGGCGATTTTTACTTAGTTATAAAAAAAAATATAAAAAAAAATACAACCGAATTGAGAACCTCCTTTTTGAAGAAGTCGGTTGAAAAAAAATGGATTGCATCTTTGACATGACACGCCACGTGTCACCTTCAATACGGCACAGATAATAAATTATTTATTTAATTTCCATCTATCTATTTATGAGCGTGACGTCAAAGCCTAGTCAATATGGCGCGAGCGAGGACGCTCCTTGGTCCTGTGATATCAAGTGTACTGTGTGAATCATCCGTACACAGTGTGTGTAGTTAATTTATTCCTGTCGGTGGTCGACAATAACTGGAGATTTCCATACCGCCATTTTATTATCATATTGTTTTATTTATTTTTTATTTTATCTGTGGTTTTGTTGGTGATATTTATCTATTACTATATTGTTAGTGCTTTATTGAACACTGAGCAGAAAATAGACTGAGCAATACTGTCTTGAAATTGACAGAGAGAAAACGAACGTGCGGTCAATATCCGTCTTTTATTCCAATTTGAATTTATAAATGAAATGTAAAAAAAATATTATAATATTGAAAATTATAATGGAATGTAAAATGGTTATCCATATCTATATATTCATTAATTGTATTTCAATGAACACAGAAGACTTCTGGCCGCACATTCGTGTTGTCTCTGTCGCGCCTTTCCGCTATTATTCGCTGACGGCTAGCAAAGAAACAGCCTCTATGTCTATGGGATATATACATACATCTATCTCTCTCGGCGAAAGTAGTAAGGAAGGAGATAGAGATAGTAGTGTGCTCATTTATTTGATCGTGCTTACGCTTAACAATATAAAAATATTGGATATATATACTATTTTATAAAATTATACTATTGAATTTAAATCGATTAATTGAACTAAAAATAACCAAATCCATCTCCATCTTGTTTTTTATAACAAATGATAATAAAATGGCGGTCCCTTCATATATCTATTACCCATTAGGTCGCAGTTTAGAAAATGACAGCCAAATTGTGTATTTAATAATTGTAAATATAACTTGTAAATTATCGAGTTAGATAGCGAATGTTTCAATGTATGTATGGTACTTTTTATTAAGATATAACTTCTAAACTATCGGCTGTATGAATTTGTAAATACGAGTAGGTCTGGTCTCGGATCAAACATATTTAAAATGTACATATATTTTAGTGCTATGTAAGCGTAAGTTAAGACTGATTTGCTTTCGATATTCTTTTTGTTACAATACGTATTTTTTTTTAAATTAAAATTTTGTCATCAATTACACGTGTCACTTTTGACAGGTTCTTTTTTTAAAATTGGTACAGATTAAAAATTAATGAAATTTAAATCTAGGGACGTGTTTTTATCAATCGGACTAACTGACATTGATAAATTGCTTTATTACTTTTGTATTTTATTTTTAACCGTCATCTAGCAAAAAAGTATTAGATACACAATCCCATGCAAAATTTCTCTTAAAATTGTCACCAATTGTGTTTAGGTAATTATTCTAGTTGAAATAAATATACAACAATGTAAATTGAACTTTAAATGCAACGCTTAAAGTTGTTTTCACAACCAAAAATTAAAATTAAAAGCGCGCTCAAATATTCAAATGAACGCTCATTCGGTGAGGACATTTTTTGACATTGATTGTGTATCTAGTACATTTTTGGTCGATGTTAACAACGCAATTTTATTATTTAACTTTGTTTTAAGTTGGGCTTCAGCTTTACTTTGCTATTTTTTTTTGCAATGATTTAATGTATTGCGAAATGGATTTTTTTTTATTTAATTTTTTTTTATATTACATCAACCAGTGTATAGTACCTATAAATATAATATCATGGACGCGCTTTTCTATATTTTTTATTTTTTTTTTAAATATAAAAAAAAACTTCTTTTTATCTATGGCAGTGGTCCATGGTATATTTAAATAGAGCTTAAGTAAACTTTCTTACATGCCATACTTACTTTTTATTATGAAACGCACAAATATTTATATTATTGATAACTGTTTATCAAATAAAGTCGCAATAGATTTTTTATTATTTTTTTTTTTATTTAGTATTAATTTTTCATCTGTCAATGTTTAAAATTAAACGTTAAAATTAAAAAGTTTATGATTTCATCAATTTTTATTTCGCTTTTGCTTTGGCTGTTTGTTATAATACATATCGCAGTTTTTTTTTTTTATAAAAAAAAAAATATAATGTAATGTGCAAGTTTTGGGACCAAAAGGAATAATTGAAATTAATTTTTCACTTCTCGCATATTGATATATAAAATTAACTTGCACTAAATTCACGCATCATTAAAAAAATAGGTAATCTTACATTACTTGTGAATAAATAAATAATATTAATTTAAACGATTTCTTAAGGTCTTAAATAAAACTATTCGGATTATTTCGCGGATTTATTTAGATTTTTGGTTCCCGACGTTTCGAATGCTTTACAGCAATCATGGTCATAGCACGACAACACGACAACTATATAATACCTTTGAGACATCTAACACCTTAGTCTCTCCCGTGACCATGATTGCTGTACAGCATTCGAAACATCGGGAACCAAAAATCAAAATAAATCTGCGAAATAATCCGAAAAGATAGTTTTATTTAAAATGTCAAATATTCGCGTAAATCTAAAAAAAGATTTCTTAATAATTTAGTTAAATTTTCTGCATTTAAATAAAAATTAAAACAAATATATTTCATTAATATTCTGCTTTTAAAATGTATTCAATTAAAAGATATTTAAAAAAAATAGTCTTTGCATACTTTAACATCAATAGTTAGATATTTTTATACGTAATTGTAATCTATAGACATTGATAAGTTTTTTTTTAATTTACAATGTAAATACATAAGTAACATTTTAAATGTTTTATTAAAATTAGTAATAAATTAGATTTTGTACAGATAATAACAGGGTACCGTCAACTGCCGAAATTGTTTGCAAATGGGTGGGGATCAAAGATGTTAAACGAATTAATATTACAAAAAATAATAACTTCATGATTCTAAGTAATATAATAAGAGACGGAGCATACAGAAAACAATGGGTGAAGCCTAAAATTTATATATATAAAAGGCAAAAGTGAGTGACTGTATCAACGCACAGGCCAAACCCTTAAGGCTAGAAAATTGAAATTCGCACACGTATTCCTCATATGACGAAGGCATCCACTAATTAAGGATTTTTCAAAATTCAACCCCCAAGGGGTGAAATAAGGGATAAAGTTTGTATGAAATTTTTTATTCCTTGGATATATTTGCATGAAATTTCGTATTTTTCGTAGTTTGATCGCGAGCGAAGCCGCGGGTTCTGCTAGTGGTATTATAATGTAACATCTTATAATACCATTGCTTCCGTTTGGTCCATACTATTGGAGATTTGATCGAGTATACATGCAATTTGAAATTAAATAATACAATTTGCAGTAATGCCACAGTCTACTAATTTATACAGTCATCTAATGAAGACGTCTAGACTTAACAATCACAAGACACGAATGTTGCGATCCCTACTGTCCTACATACATTTATATAACAGTTTGAAGACCATTTTAGCTTCGAAACTGTTCACCTTGAAAATGAACTTATGAGTTATAACTTGAAATACTTGAAAAAGTATTTCACGATAGCCCTTGCATGTGGCGGGATTTCGTGCAAGTGTGAGTGCGATTACCCTACTCTATGGATTTTTATTCTGTGGTAATACTGTAATCATAAATTAAAAAAAAAATAGACTGCTAAAAATCAAAAAAATTGCCGTATTGTATAAAAATTAAAAAATTGTGAAAAAAAGTAATATTAATATAAATTAATATTACTATCAGATATTGCCAGCTTTTTTTTATTATGCTCCGTCTATTTTATTCTCTTATGTGCGTTTGACGTCAGTTAAAAAATGACAATGATATGGAATTGCGAGGGAATTTTAAATATTTTTTTTATATATATATATCTAACAAGTTATTATTGAAAAGAACGACAAAGTTCATGACTTTTAATTATTATTATTCAATAGTAACCCAATAATGAATGGACTTCTAAGGACTGGGGCATATTTCCGAATGCTGGATGAGTTTTCAACTAAGGAATTTTGACTTATGCATTCTTCTATAGGTCTCTAAACACCATAGGCATAAGAATATGGACTGAGCTATACTGTCATGAAATTGACTACTCTCTAGAAAGAGAGAAAGCGAACGTGCGGCCAATACCTGACTTATTCCAATTTGAATTTAAAATGGAATTTAAACAAGTAAAATATTATTGAAAATATAGTACTATAATGGAATGTAAAATGATTATAAATATCTATCTTCATTAATCTTATTTCAATGAATACAGAAGACATGGTCACACATACGTTTTGTCTCTGTCGCGTCTTTCCGCCATTTTTAGCTGTCGGATGGCAAGAAACAGTCCACTCTATTTGTCTATGGTAAACACCTAGTAGCAGTACATTAAAAGTAATATGAAAATCATTTAAGAATAAACTAATTACATTTAAAAGTTTTTGAATTTCTATCAATTAATTTAGTTCGTAGAAATATCAGTCTCACACTGCCTAATCGAAACTGCCATATTTTGAATATTTTAATATGCCGAAAATGGCAATTATAGATTTTTTAAAATGAAAATATTGATAAAAACCTTTACCAAGTTACTAATAATAAATTACGTCAAATATTCACGATTCGTGCTTTACTTATTTGTAATAAAGTGAAAAAAAAAACATCTTTTTAATTTATAACATAAAAATAAATAAGAATAATTATCTTTATCTTCAGATAATCTTTAAAATTAGAAATTGCTAAAATTCCTTTACGAGATATTATGAAATTGTTAATAACTGAATGTATAACGGTAGGTAAAATGATTTTTATATACAGTTGATGTAGGCGCTACGATGTAGTCAATGTAAATAAAAAGATGGTGTAATATGTTGTTTTATTTATCCTTATCTACCAACCAAAATTAATATTTAAAAGAAAATTTTTAAAAATATCTCAAAATGCTGTGAATATTTTAAATAAAACTATCTTTTCGGATTTTTTCCTGGATTTATTTACCATTTTTGGTTCCCGACTTTTCAAATGCTTTACAGCAATCATGGTCACGGGAGAGACTAAAGTTTTAGGCGTATCAAAGGACATTATAACGATAATATTGACGCTTAGTATATATATATGATGACTTTTATATCCCGTACCCGAGAAATGATTGATTCACCATAATACAAACTTCCATCCTCCTTTTCACGCCCTTAAGGGATGATTTCCGAGATAAAAACTATCCTTCCAAGGATCTTAAACTATTTCCCTACCGAATTACATCTAAATCGCTTCAACGGATTAAGCGTAAAAAGGCGACAGACAGACAGAGTACTTTCCCATTTATAATATTAGTATGGATTAGTTTGAAGTTAGTAAAAGTAATTTGTTTTTAGTCGATTCTTTGTCTACTTCAATGTTATATGCCATTAAATAAATTAAAAGAAACATAAAATTAATCATGTATTTCTTATATTTACATTTTATATAAAACACAACACTGACATAATAAAATAGACCTTACTTAGTTATAATAAGATTTAAAATGTTTTTCAACAGTTGCTCTTAAAGTATATATCTATCTTTGTTCCTCATCAGAGTCATCGCTATCTTCCGTCTCGCTCTCGGAACCCGAATCCTCTTCCGATTCCGAGCCGAGCCAGTCCGGTAATGGCGGCTGTTCTATTATCGTCTTCCATTCGTTTAATTTGTGTAAATCTGAAAAAAAGAAATTTAATATGGTTAATTTTTAGTTATGAAAGTTTACGGAACTGTTTAGATATTTTCCATAGATTTAACACACAGATAGACCATAAACACATAGGATGCTTTTTATGCCTTGCTATTTGGTTATAATTTACTAATAACTAGCGGCTCGCTCACCCTCGCTTCAGTCTGGTTCGCCCCTAGATGATTCTTTAAATTGATATAACTTTTTTATTTAGGAAACGATTGAAATAAAACAAATACTAAATGTTAAGTAAAGCTTACCATAATACATTAGTGAAAACCGCACCCAAACCGGTTAAGCCGTTTCTAAGATTAGCGCGCACAAACGCACAGACAAACAGACAAAAAAACTAAAAATCATTATTTTGGGTTCGATTGCGTTAATAAAGATCCTCAATAATAGTTTTTCTCAAATATATTCTATGTACAGACAGCGATTAGTTACAATTTTATTATATATGATTATAATTATAAATATGCATTGATTAGTTTTAACCAACTTTAAAGATTGATGAACATATCACTCAATTCAGATGTGTGTTTCTATCGTATGTTACGCGATATCGTCAAATCTAACCTATTTTAAATTATAATTAAAAAAAAAATATTCATATAATGTAGACTACATAAGGGTAAAATAATTAATTTCAAGTGATTTTGTAGTAAATATTTTGAGAAAAAATCACTATTTAGCAACACATTAAAAGAAAAGAAAGAAATACATTATCCACACAAACGAAGCCACGTGCAAAAGTTAGTAAAAAAAATAATATAACACAACAATAACTTACCCAAGCTATACATATCTCCTAAATAAAACTGTTTATCGTCCTTCTCCAAAACTCCGCCATAGAGGTACAGCACAGACCGCTGCACCGCCATCATGGCCGACATTCTCGCGCTCGGCCCAGAATGTTCTACACGAGGGGCGATTGTTAGAGAAGTTTCTAGAACTGGAGCTGGTGCTGTGCCCAGCTTCATTGTGAATACTTCGTCTGTTACAACTGAAAAAGAGTTTTAATTGAAATTTAGTGAAATGAATAAGGTAAAGTGGAAAATATGGGAGAGTGTCGCTTCAATGTAAATAATAATAAGTAAATAAGTTGGGACATTAACACATAACATATAAACACCCATGACTGGAGTACAAACATTCATACTCATCACACAAATGAATGCCCCAGCGGGACTCGAACCCACGACCGCTGGCACAGCAAGAAGGGTCACTATAAACTGTGCCAAACATCTCGTCAATAACTATAAAATTATAAACTAATTAAAATTTAATATGTACAGAGATACATATATGCTTCTAACTTGTTTAATTTTTAGCGCTGGCATCTGAAGCGATATATACCCTAGAACCTTAATAAGACCATGAGTTAATCTAGTATTTGTTATAAAAAATCACAAAATCACAAAATATTGCTAGTCGGACACAGAAACAGGCCAATACTTCAAAATTCAAAATCAAATCGATAACCTAAATCAACTAAAAAAATACCTGTCACAGTCTCTCCCTTCTCTTCCTTCGGGTCTGGCTGTGCAGACGTAGACTCTGCCTGAGTGGGGGGTGCGGTCTGAGTCTGGGCCCGCAAAAGTACCGGATGCAGGCGACACGTCTCCAGGTCCAACACTTGGAGCTCATCACTCATCTCCCCTCTCAGTTCTTCTTCTGTTTCTTCTACATCCTGTAGATTAAGGAAATATTTACTATTAACATATTACTTATTTATATCTTCTCTCTTGATAATAATAATGGTATTCACGACGCATATATATGTCTTATGCAACTTTATCCACCTGATGATGTGCTTTAACATTACTTGGTCTGACTCAGGACTTGAGCCCAAGACCTCCAGATCTAAAGCTAGACTACAAGACACTCAAAACATAAGAGCCTACACAACAAGACTTTTTGATGCACAGTGAACTTGAAGATAGTTACATTTGTATTAATGCACACATTAGTAATATACTTTCTTAAATACATTTGCCAAGGCGTGAAATATATATATATATATATATTATATATATATATATGAAATATATATATATATATATGAAATATATATATATATATATATATATAAAATATCTAAGCTAACAGCCGAAAATCGGGATTTTTTTGTAGAAAACAATTAAATTCAAATATCTCGAAAACGGTTAGATTTAGGATAGGGTGTCTCATAGTGAAATCTATCAGAAATGATGTAAACTACACGCCCTTAACGGGAATAGGTCGACTTAACCAGTAACCCTGTATATTAATAATACACACAACAGAATATTTGACATTTTAAATAAAACTATCTTTTCGGATTATTTCATGGATTAATTTTGATTTTTGGTTCCCGACCTTACCGACCAACCGATTTTTAGGTCTCGGATGAATGCGCGAAATAATGCGAAAAGATAGTTTTATCTAAAATGTATTTTTTTAAATTAATAAGCGCAGAACATACACAATGATGTCGACGCGTTTATAAAACACAGTATGCACATGCCCTAATACTCACACAAACACCCCCATATATGTAACCCCTGTTGCTATGCACGTTGGCGGCGGCGGCGAGGCCGGCGCGCGCGCTGCTGCCGCCCGACAGAGGGCGCCACGACCAACTCGCGCCTTTCAGGCTCAGTTTGAACATATCTGTATGAGTTTGTGTCCTCTCTGTCCTCCCGTCCCTAACCCTGGAGAACCCTCCGTAGATGACCAGCTAAAAATTTTAATAACAATAATGGAACTTCTTAGGCAAAGTATAGACTACTAGCGACTCACCCTCGCATCGCTCGGGTTCGTCCCTACGTACTTTTTAACGGTTAGTGATTCCCATACAAAATAAACAGTTCAGAACTTTTTGATTTTCCAGCTGTTTTTTTTTTGTTTTCGCTATTTTTTTTAATATTTAAACTACCCTTGACACACCCCCAACAAAACAAAAAAAGAATTATTCAAATCGGTCCAGCCGTTTTTGAGTTTTAGCGAGACTAACGAACAGCAATTGATTTTTATATATATAGATAGAGTAACTAATTTATATTTGAGATAAGGATTTCTAAGTGATATACATATGTGAAGTGATCGTACTCATCTTGCATGTTTATTATACATTTTATGTTATATATTTTGTATTTTAATTAGTAAAGATATTATTATAAGTTATTATTATTATTATGTTTCATAAATAATTAATAGTCATTGTCTCATGTCTCACAAGAATGTTAACTTTGACAGATATTTCTAACTTCTGTCCGTGAGTGAAATCTACATAAATGTGTGGTTTTAAAATTAATGATTATTAATACATACATAATATTATTTCATCAAAATAAATATTAAAATACACACACACACACACATATATATATATATATATATATATATATATATATATATATATAACTATATATAACTCACAGAATCATTCCCAGCAGGTAGCATAACACATGCAGACCTCGCACAAGGCCCTCTTCCGCTCACAACCAGTTTGTCCCACTGCCTTGTGTCCAAACAGAATGTATAAATATCATCAAAGTATCTACACTCTCGTCCGTCATCACAATAACCACCAAAGACGAAAAGTTTGCGCCCAAGTAAGACCATGCGGTGACCTGATCTGGGAGATGGACCATTAGGTGCTACCACCTGGAAAATGTAAAATAGACTCTAGTCTATAAAAGACACAAATGCTAAGAGAAAAGAAAAAAAATGGCCATTACGGGACGCCAGGCCAATGTGAAACATATATGTTAATATTAGAATTAATAATTAATAAATACCTATAATGAAATGAAAGAATGGAGTAAATCAAGAAAAAATAGACTTTCGTCAATAAAATAAATTTAGTTTTCTTATTATTTTAATAATCCTAATAATTACAGAATATATGATGACACGTTTGGCTCAGTTTGTAGTTACCCTACTTACTGTGTCAGCGGTCGCGGGTTCGAGTCACGCTGGAGGCATTGTTTTATGTGATAAGCACGAATGTTTGTACCCCAATCATGGGTGTTTATATTTATAATATGTATGTATATAAAGTTTTATATATGTAGTGTATCAACTATCTAGTATCTATAACACAAGCCTCATAGCTTACAGTGGAACTAGATGGTGTTGCATGTCAATGTCCTAACATATTTATTTATTTATTATGTACTTTTATAAATAGAATAGAAAATATATTTAAGTATTTTTAATTAATAGAGACTGTTTTATAATGGAGTCACAAGTGCTGGCATAGAAGGGACATAATGGCATGACACTCTATATTTGTCATGCCACCTTTTGTTGTAACACCATGAGTCGATTTTACTGCCAAGGTGCACTAATAAATGTTTCACACCAAAAAAAACAAGATTACATCTGCACAGAATTAGACACTACATACATACAATTAATTTTAACTACAAATAAATAAATTTCTAATACATGTGAAAATGTAAATTGTATTATAACTGCATAAAGTTTAATAAGAACAACATATTTCTTTTATTTATGGCATGGAGCAATCATCATTTTTTTTAAATATAATAATAGAATATAAGCTTACTTTCTCCCATTTCTTTTCTGCAAGTGAAAAACACCACAAGTCCTTATAATGGTGGAATTGAGTTTCTGTGGGACTTGTGAATTCACCACCAAACACCCATAGCTCTCCTCTAGAAAGTGTATAATATATTTATGTAGAATTACATTGTATTATAAATGAAAATGTTTCTGTCCCTAAAATTTAGGAACCAGGGCAGGTTACTATATAGAAATTCTATCTCTTTATTCTATCACTTTAAAATTTACTTCATTGAACATAATTCAATTGAAAAATATACTTTTAATAAATTTCTGATATTAAAAATAAATTATTTTTAGTATCTGTAGGAAAATAAACTCACTTATTGGCAGGTGTAGCTATAGCTTGATGTGCACTTCTGGGGGGAGGAGCTCCTGGCGCCTTTACTTGCCTCCAAGAGCCATTGACAGGGTTAAAAAATAATAGCTCATTATATACTTCGGTCTGGAACAAATTTTGGTATCTTTAAATTATTCATTCATTTATTCCAGCTGTATCTTTTTTTTAGAAATTGCTACTATGGAATCGTGGGCAGAAAAGTCTTTAAAGAATAATGATTAACATAAACAAATATTAATAAAACTTGGTAATTATATTTTCAACAGAAGCTTACTTGTTGTCCATTATGAAACTCTCCACCAAACATTATAAGTTCATTATTTGTAGGGTGTGGTGTGAGAGTAGCATAAGCTCTTGAAGTAGGCGGTTTAGTTAACGTTTTTTCTGATGCCGCAGCACGTTTAGCCTCCTCTTTTTCAATCTGAGCAATTACTTTTGCTATATCTTCCTATGAAGAATTAAAATTAAAAATTATATATACATTTTACGTTAAATTTAACATATTTCATTTAATTTTGGTTATAATCAAAATTCGGAGACCATAAGAACTAACCTCTCCTAAATTAGCAAGTTCCTTTTTAAGTTTGTTTGCTAATTTTTTCTCTGTTTTAGCAGCAGTTTTAACTGCACCGCTGACTTTATTCTTATTTTTCTTTTTACCCATTGTAAAATATACTATAAATATAATATAATTTATAAAGTTTTTACAATATTTGTAAAAATAATGTTTTAAAATGTGATTTTGACTTGTGTCAAAGTCAGGCTAAAATAAATATATCAACTTAGAGTAATAACAAGCATGGAGTAGCTGTATTTAATTGAACATTTACAATATATTTGATTGTGTCCTTCTTATACACTTCTTTACGAGAGGGACAGAGACAGAAATACACAATTTGCCCTTTCTTAAAATCGCAATGAAGCCAAGTATGCTATAGAATTACTATATTTATATATTGACTATTATAGTGATGTGCTAAAGTTTGACGGTTTATAAATCAAAAATACCGTTTCTTTGTAATATTTATAGTAATTATGAAAAACTATTACACGAAACAATACTTCACCTTAGGTGAAAATTAATTATGTTTAATCTTAACTAATTAGATTTTAAGGTTATAACAATTTTTTAACATTATTTAAATTAATTATTTTGGCTAACAGGTGTTGACTTATTATGAATCATTTTTATTGTATTTAAATTGTATTTATTAATTATATAAAAGGGATTTAATATAATTTAATGTATACTTTTGATTATGTAATTATAGCGAATGTTATGTACACTTGTAAAGACATACATTTCCGATTAATTATTAATATTGTCTTCTAAATGTGTATAAATGTTTTAATATGTGTGTTGTTAGTGTACTTTTTGATAAATAAATAAATAACAGAAATAAATGAAACTCATTCATAGTCTAATCTTGATTATTCATTATTCAAAAATATAACACAAAAAAAAAATAAGTTAGCCTAGCGCGGGGATTATGGTTAAACCTCTGATTTATAACATACTCATATATTTTAAGAAATTTTATCAACATGTATTCTAAAAACGAATCGGCAAAGTAATAATGAAGGTACGTCATGCCACATCACTATGATTAAAAAACAAAATTACTTTCTCAAATTGACAAGAATTTAGAGATCGATTACACACTATTTTGATATCGTAAGAGTCTTAAAACAATCAATTTAAACATATTTGAATATTTCATAAAAATGTTAAGTATTTTAACAGAAAAATCCAAAAAAACACTTACCGGTGAAATGTTACATTTAGATTAACTTCACTTTTCTTTGAACTATGGCGGTTACAGCCGTAAGCCACACAAGCCATCGAAACAAAATGTTTTTAAGTTTCCTTAAAACTAAGTTTGTTACATCCAATTACTATTTTATCATTAAAATAATGACAAATATCAAAAACACTGTAAGTCACCAGCTGGTCACTTTGACAAGTAAAAAGTGGCTTCACACCATTGAAGACGATAGTTTCTTTATTATTACGTCTCTCTCTAACTTACGTCATCTTTTAGTAAGATAAAGCAGTGCAAATTATAAGTTTATTGGTTCAGTTTAATACGAGTCCTCTATGCTTGTTATTACTCTAAGTATATCAATATCAACATTGCAACAGATAAGCTATTTAAATAATTATTATGGTAGGTGAGATAACGTAACATTTTGTCTTGGATTTTTTTACAAAGTGTAAGCTCAGTTTTCGTCATTAACAATACATCTGACACTATTATGTAATAATATTTAAAAGTATAAAAATTCAGAGCTTAATTTTGTTCCGTACAAATGACTTTATCCATAAAATTTTCTATATTCAATGTCTTACTGGGACTTACCTATAATCCCTTTCAACCAAGCTGATATTTAATATTTTTTTAGTTAAACATTGTACATTTAAATTTAATTTCCAAGTTCCAACAACCTGTTGAAAGAAGTGTTTGGTTAATGCTTGCTAAATTAAAAAAAAAAATACTTAAAAGAGTAATTTTAATAATTAAATTGATATAATAAATTGATTAAAACGAGGATAGTTTTACAACAATTGATATTTATTTAGGAAAGAAACGTCTTAATTTCATAAAAACAGACAGTTTATGTTAACTATGGTTAAAAGATAAACAGTCTGTTTAATGTTTTTATGCCACCTTGCAGGTTTTTAGTCATAAGCAAAATCATAACGCATTTTGCCAAACACGAAGCATATTCTGTCAACTGTCAAGTCAAAACTCAAAAGTGTAATAAATATTAATTGAAAATATTTATAACAATATGTAATGTAAATAGAATCGGTTAAACGTAATCAATTTTTAAGTTTTATTTAATCATAATAGTGATATTAAATGAAACCTATCAAAATGAATAAAATGTCAACCCCTGGTACATCGGTACGTACTTTTGTTAAACACATTTATTTTTCCTACGATTGCTAATTACCATTAGAGCAATTTGTCTTTCTGGTATTTTTTTAAATTGTTCAGAGATTGCTAAATTGTATTACTCTATCACAATTGAAATGATTGAACATTTTTATACTTTAACACAAATTCAAAATAAAAATATTTTAGGCTTCTATACATCAAATACAACTAGAAATAAAGTTCAGTGTCCTTGTGTCCTTGTATAACATGTTTTATGATATATTGTTTGCATAAGAATTTGCAATATGCACCCAGATGTTGACCTATGTCTTGTCATTAATATATGTATGATATATTATGCCTAATCTATACTAATATTATAAAGCTGAAGAGTTTATTTGTTTGTTTGGTCGAACGCGCTAATCTCAAGAACTACTGGATGGAATTGAAATTTTTTTTCATGTTGAATAGTCCATTTATCGAGGAAGGCTTTAGGCTATGTACCATCCCGGAAAAATGTACGGTTTCCGTGGGAAAGAGTTGTTTTTGTCTATAGACGAACCCGAAGCGAAGCGAGGGTGAGTCTCTAGTTTTAGTTATAAATATTTAAACATATAGTCTTGTTATTATTTTAGCAACCAGCAGCATCAGTCCAAGAGTTCAAAATTAGAGTACCGAAAAATGTTAAGAAGAAATATCATGTTATGAGGTTTAATGCCACACTTAATGTTGATTTTGCTAATTGGACCCATGTTAAGATGGAAAGAGAGAACAATATTAAGGAGTTTAAAGGAGTTGAGGAAGAAATGCCTAAGTAAATTGTAGTAAAGTAATTTTTAAGACAACTTATTTTAAAGTAGTTGCTATAATGCCAATAAGGAAGACAAAATGATTAAAAAGTTCATATTATTTTGAATTTATTAATAGAGTTAAAACTCTTTACTTATAAATGAACATATTGAATCAATAAATTAGATATAATAAAAGTTTTCTTTTAAAGTGTAGGCTAATATTAATGTCTATTAGTAAAAAGGTTTTGTCAGTAGTTCAGCCAATATATCAAATTTTTTTACAACAAATTAAAATGAAAATTGTTTCCATAAATTGAAATTAAATATATTTTTTCTATTAAATTATTATTGTTTATTATAGATTTGGTGCCGGTTCAGAGTATGGGCGTGATATGCGTGAAGAGGCACGTCGCAAAAAGTTTGGTATAATCTCTCGTAAATATAAACCAGAAGACCAGCCCTGGATATTAAAAGTTGGTGGAAAGACTGGAAAAAAGTATGTTTTTTTTTATGATTTATCATCTAAAAAATTGCAACTTTATTTGTGTTGGTATTTCTATAATTAATTTTAAACTTAAGTTCATTTTCAACAGCATTTTGGGCTATCCTTCTCGTATTAGTCAAAAAGGATGTATGTAGTATAAACCAGATTGAGACATAAAAATGTTTAAGTTTTGCTATTTTTAAGGCTGATTATAATTATTGAAGTCCTATAGGGCATGAATTGGGAATAAAAAAATGAATAAAAATACATAACCTAAATTGAGTGTCTTTGTCTTTTTAAAGTTAGTCAAAATAAAGTTTTTTTTTTATGATTATATAATATTTTTATATGTATAAAATATTATTTTACTCTATAGTGGAACTAATAATTTTATAAGTAAATAAACATTAAATACTTTGTTTAAGATTCAAAGGTATTAGAGAGGGTGGTGTCTCAGAGAATGCTGCGTACTATGTATTTACACATGCTGATGATGGTGCCATTGATGCTTATCCATTGCAAGAATGGTAAGTTAAAAGTTAAAACCAAGAAGGATTAAATGTAAAGAGTTTTCGAAATGTATTTATTTTATTTCAGATTATAGCGTTTTTTTTTAATAATGTGTGTATTTTTATAAATGCCGAATAGAAATAAGTATAAAATAATTATGTCCGAATACTGAGTTGTGTTTCAGCAACTATGTTATATTGTGTGCGTGCGTGCATGTGTATGTGTCTTATTTCATTATCCGCGAAAAAACTTTTCTTTGAAATGTCAAGTATTATATAAAAAAAAAATTTTTTCAGGTACAATTTCCAACCTATACAACGTTATAAGGCTCTATCTGCTGAAGAAGCTGAGCAGGAGTTTGGAAGGTTAGCTCATTTTAACACTAGTGCCTAGTCTTAATTGTTCATTTCAATACAATTAGAAACAAATTTTATATTAATATATGGTTACTATATCATTACAATGTCATTAAAGTACCAGGACACCAAGTTTCGAATTAGATCTGTGAAAGTTGTTCATATGCTTTTGCCACCTAAAAAACCTGATAGCTCGCAAACAGCTGAACGGAATTTCTTGGTTTATAGCTAAGAACACTCGATCGAGTCAGCTTTCAAACAAAAAAAATGTGTGTGTGTACTTCTTTGGCGTAACAGAACAAAAATAGCTAAAGATTTCATAATTCATCAAGTATGTTACAACTCTCTGTTTGTAAAAGGAATGCAGCTAACTTCATCATGTCGCTTTTTGGCTGTCGGTATGCGCGCGCATCGTGAAAATTTTATGTTCATAATTTTGTTTTTTCATTTTCTCCCTATGATTAACATCATAATGAATAGAAAAATCATAAAATAAATTTTAGGACTAAGACTTTTTTTTGTAGAGTTGTAATTATCTACCTTTTTGCCAAACTTCAACCAGATCCGTTCAGCCGTTCTGACGTGATTGAGTAACAAACATCCATCCATCCAAACTTTCGCATTTATAACAGTAATAATAGTAAGATAAATGATAATAATAATTTTCAGACGTAACAAAGTAATAAACTACTTCTCGCTGATGTTCCGCAAGCGCATGCGCGGCGACGACGCCGCCGACGACGGGGAAGACCCGGACGAGAAGAAGACCAAAAACTCCAAAGCTAAGAAAGGTTACTGAAGGAATTAACGTTATATTTTTATATATATATATATATATATATATATATCCATCGATCAAAAAAGTACTGGATACACAATCAGCGACAAAAAATGTCCTCACCGAATGAGCGCTCATTTGAACATTTGAATGCGCTTTTAATTATTTTATTTTTTTTGTGAAAACAACTTTAAGCATTGCATTTTAGGTTCAATTTACATTATTGTATATTTAGTTCAACTAGAATAATTACCTAAACACATTTGGTGACAGTTTTAAGAGAGCTCTTGTCAAATGACTTTTTTGTTGTCAATTCTGCTAGAAAATTATAAATAACTAATATTTTTATATTTATTTTATTTGACGACACGTTTGGCTGAGTTTGTAATGACCCTACTTGCCGTGCCGGCGATCGCGGGTTCGAGTCCCGCTGGGGGTATTCATTTGTGTTTGAGCATTTGTTTGTACCAGTCATGGGTTAAGTTATATATGTGTAGTGTATCAAATATCTGGTATCCAAAACACAAGCGTCGTAGCTTACCATGGAACTAGATGGTGCTGTGTGTTAATGTCCCAGCGAATTTATTATTTATTATATATTTATATTTTTATATAGCCTTTTACAAACACGAGACTTTTTTAACAGCACAAATTTAATTTAATCACTGACATTACTCACGTATTTTAATAGCATTCCCACTTATTACACTCTTCCTAATTCTTTCTTTTCGAAAAGATTCCGTAATAAGTATCGAGGAGAGAAATTAATAATCATACATATTTCTAGATCTCAAAATATCAGAAATGGACGAATGGATAGACTCGGACGACGACTCGTCGGACTCTGAGGGCGGGGAGAAGGACAAGGACAAAGACGATAGTGACTCTGGAACTAAGAAGAAGAAGAACAAAAAAGGTAATTGACTCTCATTGATATACAAAAACTCAATATACGCAACTAGCGTCACAAAAGTGTACTCAAAAAGAAGTGCACAATTCGAAATTATGCGCTTTTTAGAAATCTCTTTTGTTCATTGCGTTCAGATTAAAACGTACGTTGTTTCATTTAAAATAGTACTTTATGTGGTGTGCGTAAGTTTGAATTTGTGTTTAGATAAGTAGAATTTTCGATTTTTGAATTTTATTCTTTGGTTTGACTTAACGTCACATGTCGACGCCATTTTTTGAAGAGATGTTTGTTAGAAAATGTGTATCTATGTTTTTATTTATCAATGTTGACTCATAATAGTTTAAGTCTATTTTTGGATGTGTAATGTAAATAAAAATATTAAAATTTATACCGAAGACGTTTACAGTTTTTGATGTTTTGTTTTACGTATACATTGTAGCTTCGAAAAAAAGTAATTCCTATGGAATTTCAATAGTTTATCTTGTCTTTTCTAAAAAAACTCAATTTTCGCATGTTTTCCAATAAAACACGATTCTTAAACGCCGAGCGAGTACTGTTAAAAATAAAATTATTGCGCCCAAGTACTGCTAAAAATAAAATTATTTGATTCGCATCAATGCTCACTATTTCAACACCATTTTTATATTCCCTATAAAAAACCTAATATATTTAAAGAAATATTTAAAATTTAAAATAAATGCGTGTGTATGTGTATGTTTGTTTGCACTAAGGGTTTTAATAAACCAAAAATTATAGTTGGTTTAATTAAATTTAATTATATTTATTGAAAATTAATCATAATGAAACGCATATTTTCAGCACCACCGAAGAAGAAGAAGAAAGTAGAAGACGAAGCGTTTGAAGAAAGTGATGATGGAGATGAAGAAGGCCGAGAAAAGGACTACATATCTGACTCATCTGATAGGTATTATTTATATGTATAATAAAATTCTAAGTCGAATGTACATTAATTATTTTTTGAGAAAATCTTATTGAAATAGTCATTATTATTGATACAGAGGTCGAATCTATAGTTTTTAGAATTTTTGTCTGACTATCTGTCTGTCTGGACAGACATTGATGAAATTTGATATGATAGATGGATATCGGGGTCAACATATAGGATACTTTTTACTGCGGGAAAATTTCTCATCTCTGAGAAATCTACACTAAACTTTAAAACTCTCGCTTATCTCGTGTTCGTCTCTAGGTACCTTTTAATGGTTATTATGGATATCCCACGGGAACCGTACGCTTTTCCAAAATAAAAAGTAACTTATGTGCTATTCCAGACTATAATCTATCTCTGTGTTAAATTTCATCCAGAATCCGTTCAGCCGTTCTGATGTGATCGATTAACGAACATCCATCCACACATCACAAGTAAATAATTATTTAACAAAATTGCTGTATTTTAAGAGAAAATAAATAATTCCTACAAACTAAGCCAAACGTGCCGTCAAATGTAAACGTTATTTGATATCTTTTCAGTGAATCCGATCACGAGAATAAAACGAACAAAGAGTTGAAAGGAGTCGCAGAAGAAGATGCTTTGAGGTTTGTATTGATGCTTTATTTATTTATTTATTTATTTATTAGATTCACCAGTGGCAATTACAATATTACAAGTTATTATTATATTCGAGTACTATAGTTTAATAGCTAATTGCATTACCTTTTAAGGTGAATACCACATGCAAAGATGGAGATTTATAAAATGTTTACATTATATGTATTACAATGATAAACTACTATTACAAAAAGATTACAATTGGAATAAAAAAAAAAAAACAGGAAGAATTACAAAAGAAATTATAGGTATCGCTGGTAGGTATTGCTGGTATCGTATTTTAAAAGAAAAAATAAAGATTCATACAGACGAACATAGAACTTCCTCTTTCTTTTTTACCGCTCGAGACGGCGACTTACATGTGTGTGTCCCACGTCTGGGAGTGGGTTCCCCTTCAATATGAAAGAGATCAGACCAAAGTCCACCACGGACGGACTTCACATGTATTTGAAAACTTGCTAGGTTCTCTCAGACATGCAGGTTTCCTCACGATGTTTTTCTTCACCGTAAGGCATGTGGTAATCATGTTGAAAATGCAAAAAAAAATGTAAAATTACTGTCTTATGTACTATTAGCAGTATCCGCGGTTTTGTCTGCGTTCAAACTTCAGATCGCTACAAACTTCACAGGACCACCCGCTGGACTAATCTGAAGATTGCGTGAAAATTTCATCAAAACGCTCCGGCCGTTTTGGTGTTCATAGGCAATATACATACACACATCCATTTTTATATATGTGTATAGGTTATAGATTATATTTCCTTTTTTATTTTAGGAAACTGTTAACGTCAGACGAAGACAGTGAAGAGGAGCAAGAGCAGAAGCAGGAGTCGGAGCAAGAGGATGAGCCCACAAAAGACGGAGAAGAACGCGCCAGCAAACTCACGAAGAAGAAGAAGAAGCCCGATGAGAACAAAAAAGGTAATTTGATCTACTTTGGCTGAAATGTACTAACTGTAGTACTGAATATTCCGAAAGCATTATACAAGCTATGAAATTTCCATGTTTATAATAATATCCTCTCGACCGATTTCGGCTACGGCGGCCAATCTCAGTGAGACGCGCCAACTAACAGGAGGTATTATATAGTGCTTAAATATGGTGCACTCTATATTCCTGTCACATGCTCTGCCTCGGCACGGGGGTGAGACACCGCCAACTTCCCGACTCCGGGCTGTTACTGAGACTTACTAAACAGAAAGACTACATAACTAAATTTAACCCGACCCTCGAACCCAGGACATCCGGATATGCAGCCGTAGATGCTAGCCACTACACCACCGAGGCAGTTAAACAAAACAAGTTAACTACAATGTTTGTAGATATTCTTTTATATTATTTTAAATAAATTTATCTGAATAGTACATATTATTTGTTAGTATAATTCAATTTTAAAACTGCATGTGGCTCAATGGAAATTTTTGCATTTACCATAGTAATATTTAACCGACTTTAAAGAGAAAGAGGTAATTATTAATTCGTTTATTATTTTATGTATGTGACTCATAACCTTCAATTATTATGAATCGATTTTAATAAATCTATTTTAAATTAAATTTTTACGATCAGTCATTTTAAAGTTAATAAACTTAAGTAATTAAGGGAAGCAATCTATTGATAACACTTAGGAAAACACACACATAAGAATTACGAATTAACACACACACACACACACATGCCGAAATTCTATAAATAAAGATTATGTCATACGAGATTTGAATCAACTATTTTTATACTTATATTATCGTTAAATAATTTAAAAACATTTTTGTATATTATAGATTCGAGCAGTGAGTTCAGTTCAGACTCGGACACAGACCAAGAGAGTAGCTCCAAGAAACCAAAGAAGAGCAAGAATGGAACTGCAGAAGGCAAGAACCCACCGAGTGCAACCAAAAATGGTTTGTTTATTATATTTTTACTTTTTAGTTAAAATTTCAACATTATTATTAATAATATATCTATACTTATATTATAAAGAGGCAGACTTTATTTGAAAAATTCTTTTTACACTAGCGGCTCACCCTCACTTCATTCGGGTTTGTCCCTAGGTATGTTATAACGGTTAGTATGGAATACATAGACTATATATTATATTACTGCTCCGCTCCCTTGTGTAGTAGCATGATGATATGTAGCCTATAGCTTTCCTCAATAAATGGAATATCTAATGGAAAAAGAATTTTTCAAATTGGATTAGTAGTTCCTGAGATTAGCGCGTTCAAACAAACAAACATACTACAGCTATCATCATACCAAATTTCATCATGGTTTTCGCGTGATGCGTTCCCAGTCAGACAAAAATTCTAGAAACTATGGATTTGGCCTCTGTATCGATAATAATGACTACTTCAATAAGATTTTCCTAAAAATATTTTACGTACAGATTCGACTCAGAATTTTATTATATGTATAAATAACATAACTGAAAGATATTTGGCTTCCTATGGGAACTGTATTACTACTAGAGTATAACGCAGCCGGACAGAGGAGACAAAGGAAACGCACGTACTTCATTGACCGTTTATTGAACGACTAACTGTACGAGTTCATTACACCCGCCATATGATTGACATAAAAATAAAACTATTTACATGCATCACAATAAAGTTGATAGTTTTATAAGATATGTTTTATTTCCCCCAGGCAACAGCAGCGCGAGTACGTCGCGCGCCGGCACGCCGGTGCCCGCGCCCGGACACGCGCCCGCCAAGCGCCCCAAGCTCGACCCCGCCTACACGTGAGTACTAGTTACATAAATACTTAGTGTACTTATCGATACCTCGACTGCCTCGATCCCGGGTTCGAGTCCCGGCTCGGGCCAAATTTAGTTATTGAGTCTGTTAAGAAAGTCTCAGTAACTTCACAACTCCGGGCGAGTTGTGAAGTTGGCGGTGTAAGTGTTCCATCCCTGCGTCTGTGTTTTTTTTTCTTTATGGGACGAGGGGGGCAAACGGGCAAGAGGCTCACCTGATGGGAAGTGATCACCTCCGCTCATGGATATCTGCAACACTGCAGGGCTTGCAGAAGCGTTGCCGACCTTTCAGGAAAGGGAGGGAGGGAGAGGAAGGGAGGAGGGAGGGGGGAAGGATGGGGAGCCTCCCGTGTGTCGAGGCAGAGCATGTAAAGCCGTCGGTTTTGCGCCTGATCTCTCATTGCGAGTGTCGAAGTATCTTCCCACCGGAGTATGAGAGTGACAGGAATAGAGAGTGTACTTGTGTATGCGCTCTCTCTCACATGCTGCACTATTATATCTATTGAAATCCGTCAGAAGAACATTCTGTCACAACATTGTAAGATTTTTTATGTGTTTGGTACATAAAAAAAATTGAATTTAAAAATTGGAACTTACGATAATAATGAAACAAAAAAAAAATCTTTTTTTTCTACCCCGGTCATGAAGTGGGATGCCTAGCGCACACCTAGCATATATATAACATATATATTGTATTAGTCTTACAGTAGACAGGCAGAATAAATCAGAGCGTTATCCAGAGCGGTTGTGTATTAAATCTCCCCGCACCCCACACCTCAGTAAATTTCGAATAGCTGGCAGAGTTATTAATAATACCAACATTGCAAATAATAATAATAATATCTTTATTCAAGCTTTCTAAATTCACAAAATACTCTTTAGATATATAACTGTTTCGCTTAAAACTAATTATAAAATGATCCAGAAAGAGTTCTTAGGAGCTCGTACTAGGAGAACCTGTATTACGAGCACCGTTACCTTCCTCTAGATTTACAATATAAAGACCAAATAGTTAACAGTTGAAATAAAAATTAAAATCACATTAAATTAATGATTTATACTTTTCCAGCGAGTGCGGCGTGACCGAAGAAGCAGTGAGGCGGTACCTCGCGCGCAAGCCCATGACCACCACGGAACTCCTCACCAAGTTCAAGTCCAAGCGCACCGGCGTCAGCTCCGACCGCCTCGTGGAGACCATGACCCAGATCCTCAAGAGGATCAACCCTGACAAGCAGAACATCAATGGGAAGATGTATCTGAGTATAAAACAGTCGTGAATAGATTGCTTGTAAATAAATAAATATGATTGTTTGAATTTATGGTTTTATTTTATTTTGCAGATATAGGATATTTGGAATTTTATGATGCATTTACTAATATGGCTTATCATAGAAAGATCAGATCAGAATACCACTATGCTAGATTTTAGAGCAGTAAAATAAATAAAGTTCTACCTGTAGCCATGGTAACAAAATTTAAAACAAATATCACAAATAAAAAATAATATTAAGATTAATAAATAATAATTATTATAATATTTTTTTCTGACATTGACAGTTACTCATGTCAGAAAAAAAATGTTCATTTATTTTTCTATAAAAATTGATACCTATCTCATTCTCATATTCTTAAATTAAATTGCAGTTACGTTAACAGTAAGCTAATCGCAGTTTTCATAGAAAAATATTCGAACCTCTAGTCATACAGATAAATAAAATTAAAGTGTCTACTTGAAATGTCAAAATAACGGTTTTTTACTAAATACATATGAAATTATATACAGTACTTAAAAGAATAACACTATATTTCCAATTTTTGTCTGTCTGTTTGTTCCGGCTAATCGCCGAAACGGCTGGACTGATTTTGACGGGACTTTCACTGGCAGATAGCTGATGTTATAAGGAGTAACTTAGGCTACTTTTATTTTAGAAAAAGAATTACGGTTCCGCTCAAAAAAAATTAAAACGTACCTTACGAAGAACCCGAGCGAACGAGGATAAGTCGCTAGAAAGAAATATTTTACAAAGGAAATAAAACAAACAATTGAAATAAAACATATATATTAAATAATAATATATTCATAAGTAAAAAGTAAATTGTTGCTGCATTAAGTAGATCTTGAGAAAATTAACAATAAGTATTTTACTTAAGAAACCTATTCAAATTTAAATGACTGGCAGTGTATAATAATACATTGGTACATATAAATTATAATGGCGTCATAAAATTATTATTCTTTATTGTTATTACCGACATTTTTTATACTTAATTATTAACTTCACTTTATTACAATTATTTTAATACTAAATATAAATAAATATGATGAGACATTGACACACAGCTGTTCCATGGCATGGTACGAGGCCTGTATTATGAATACCATATAGTTGATACATTTCTCATATTATATAACTTTAAAATTTAAATACACACATATTATAAATATAAACATCCATGACTGGAGTACAAACATTCGTGCTCATCACACAAATGAATGCTTCCAGCGGGACTCGAACCCGCGACCGCTGGCACTGCAAGTAGGATCACTACAAACTGACCCAAACGTGTTGTCAACTACCCATCATATTACAATCTCAAATTAAAATAACTTCTTTGAATCTTACTTTAAAATGATAGAGCTTATGTAATTATATTTGTACATTTTATTACGTACTTATTTATAGTTTTTTCTCAGACTAAGGAATAATACAGACAGTGTCATATAAGTAAACATCTTTCTTTCTAAGGGAAGAGAAATAATCCTTAAAAAAGAAAGTGTGTGTGTACTTATGTACGCACGTAAGAAGTTATACTTCTTTGGCGTAACAGAACAAAAACAGCCAAAGATTTCATCCCGTATGTCATATGTCACAGCTCTCTGTTTGTGAAAGGAATGATAAATAAATAAAATAACTAAAGAACGCATATTAGGCATATTACAATCATATATTTATAGAATATCATTTAAGCAAAGAATATAATATTATATATCATTTGTCAGACAATATCAACGATTACCATGGCAACAAACACTTAACGGATAACTTCACCATTTTGCTTTTTGGCTGTCGGTGAAAACTTTTACTCTCATATTTTTCTCCAAAAGTCCCAAAAGAAGTATAACTCCAAAAAATACAAAATAATATAATTTTATTTTTATTATTGCTATTTTATTCCGAAGTTATTCATATTTTTTTCTGAAAAATCCTTATTGCTTGAGTAAAGTAAACATAACATAATATGTATGGTAAAATCGAGAACATACAGAGAAGTAACATAAACAGCGAAACGTGCTACTTTGACATTTTTGTTAGTGGGCTCCATCTTTATAATTTTCTTTAGTCTGAGAGTTTTTTAAAACTTAAAATTCGACATTATGAATTGATTTGTTTATCACAGACGTAAATGTTATTACAATACTTTTTAATTTAAATAGCTTATGAAATAAATCTTATATTGTAAACATTTAATGTTCCTCGATATCATTATATACCTAAATTAGAGGTGTTATTAGAGAGTGTAATTAGTATTAAGGAGGAGCAATTCAACGTTTTTGAACTCTATTTAAATATTAACAAGGGTTAAATTTCCCTAGCGGCTTTTTTCGGGACTAATGACAGCATGGAGGATAGAGGTTAGGATAACCGTCTTATAATGGAAACAAGTTGAAAGTGTCCAGCAAATTGTAATTCAGAAACTAACCGCTATAGCGCTAATGTAGCAAGTAGAAATGATATGAATACAGCCTTCGATCATCAATACTTCTAGATAACGTGCCACATACAAAATCAAAGCTAAATTCTGTCCGCGCGAATATGTATTTATACAGCTACATTTGTATACTAACGAACCAACACAAAGTCTTATAATAGTTTTATTTTCAACCTAATCAATACCATAGCGCTTTGTAATAAAGTTACAAATCTTCATATTATCATCATACACTATGATCATTTCGTAAGTTTTATAATATTTATTGTAAAATCAACCTTATATTAAAATCATAAAGCACTTTATCCCGTTGTTACTTTGTGAGCTAAATCGTTATGTTTTGTTTCTGTTTGCTTTGAATTTCGCCAAACGTTCGTAGCGGATTTAGAATTGTACAAAATTGCATTTTTATATTATTTCGTAGTTTAAATCTTAAAATATTGACTTAATCTACATGTACATACCGAAAATAAGACACTCCGTCCGAAATAAATCTTTTTCGCACGTTATTTTTGCAACTTTTAAAATACACATTGCAGCATTGTGAACGTGTTTACGCTTGCAGTGTTCTAATCGGAATATAAGCTCACTTTGCAAGTGAGATGATATTTACCGAGACGAATTTTTGACGTCGACCCGATATCTAGTAGTATTGTTGATCGAAGAATACAGCAGTTTTAAACGGAGTGAAATATGCTGAATTTAAAAAATTAAAATCTCTTCCTTAGAGTATATATATAATATAGCTTATGTATATTCTAAGATCTGTTCCGACCAGTGTAGTTAATAAAACTTCAGTATAAAAAACCTCAACTCTTAACGTAGTCCAAAATAATTTAGTAAATATAACCTATAAAAATTGCTTTGAGATAACGTAGAAAGAGATTTAATTTTTATATGCTTTTGATAATATTTGTGGTTTTATATTTTCTACTGTTAACTTTAAAAAATAATTGAACAAAAACGGTGAATGTTTTAAAAAGTTGTCCAAATAGCATCTACTTGTTTTCTGTGGCGCCACCAATTCGATGCTTGTCAGCGGTCACTTTTTATACATAGAGATAGTTCTCCTTACCTCTTCCCTCCAAACTATAATATACCCCATTTAAAAAACTCCAATAGGATCACATCAAAAGCGACAAAAGCCACATAGAAACCAATAAATATTTATTGGTTTTTATTATATATTAATTAAATATTTATTGGTTTCTATGTGGCTCTTGTCGCTTTTGATGAGATCCTAGTGGAGTTTTTCAATAGAGTAGGTTGTTTAACCAAACTTGGCCCCCCAGGATTTTTTTATTTCTAATTTTTTAATTTTTATTTTCACATATCGTTTGTTCGATTTTTGTTCTTGATTGTTCGCCATAAATAATTGTTTGTTCGTAAATTGTTTATCTATACATACATATAATAAAATTGTAACTGAGCCGAATCTGTACATTAAATATTTTTTGGAAAATCTTACTGAAAAAGACATTATTATCGATACAGAGGCCGAATCGACCGTTTTTAGAATTTTTGTCTATCTGTCTGTCTGTCTGTCTGTGACCGCATCACGGAAAAACCACTGGAAGGATTTTGATGAAACTTGGTATGAGGATAGCTGGTTATCCAGGTCAACATATAGGATACTTTTTACTGCGGGAAAATATCTCTGAGAAACTGAGAAAATACTAAAATTTAAAATGTAAGTAGGGATGAACCCAAGCGGAGCGAAAGTGAGTCGCTAGTTTATAAATAAATAAACAAAAATGTACCCTCAAAATAGTCCCCTCAATCGAAATTTATGATTTTTCTTGTTACTAGGAGTCTTTAAATATTCATTAATTTTGTCCTTTTATAAAATACGTTTGTTCTATTAAAGTGTCTATTTTTTCTAATTAAAGTGTCTATTTTTTTTTTAAATAACAAGCCATGTAGGTGGAGTATACATTATGTTATTATTGAAGTTAGTTCTGCGTTTTGCCGGTAGGGCGATTGCTCAACGCCAATTATTTTCAATTCATCGATGCTAAAATATCATATGAGTTAATATTAAATAGTACGTACACGTACTTTGGCTTATGTTTGTTTTTCTATATCCATTTATTAAAGTTAAAAAAAATCAGCTAGTTTTCTTATCTGTACAGATAAATAAAATTGGAGTGTCTGTTTGTAATATTAAAATAACCGCTTTTTACTAAATACATATGGATGTATACACGGTACATATACCAAAACAATATTTTTTACAATTTTTGTCTGTCTGTCTGTCTGTTTCTTTCTATACAGATAAATAAAATTGGAGTGTCTGTTTGTAATATTAAAATAACCGCTTTTTACTAAATGCATATGGATGTATACACGGTACATATACCAAAACAATATTTTTTACAATTTTTGTCTGTCTGTCTGTTTGTTCCGGTTAATCTCTGAAATGACTGGACCGATTTTGACGGGACTTTTACTGGCAGATAGCTGAGGTAATAAAGAGTAACTTAGGCTACTTTTATTTTAGAAAAAAATAGGGTCCCACGAAAAAAAATTAACACCAAATTAATTAATTAATTTTGTTTTGGAAAGTAACCTAGGGACGAACCCGAGCGAAACGAGGGAGAGTCGCTAGTACAGATAATATTTTAACTTCGCAAATTGATTTGTATCATTAATAATTAGAAATAAAAAAAATTAAGTACTTTACGTACGTACGTTTTACGTACATTACGTACACATTTTTTGTATCTATATGTATAAATACTATATAATATAGTATTTTGTTTGTATGATATTTTCAGGTGAGTTTTGTTAAACCTTAGTTAGGGTGTCTCTGGCTTCACCACAATATGGTGATTTGATTTCTAAATTTACTCCTTTCTTTAGAAAATAAATGGTGTTAGGTAATTAATGATTTTTCATTCTCCTGAACGCATTCTTCTGCATCTTCCGTTTTTCTGTGGAAAAATTTAATAATTAATTATCTTTTTTTTATTATTAAGTTCTAAGGTTTATGTTATTTCATCAAATAATTTATTTCATATTTCCCATTTCTATAAGTTGAACCACCTAACTACAAACAATATTTTCAAAAGAGTTTATGTTAGAGAAAAATTTTATGGTCGCTTTAAACACGTACTATTTATCTATACAGATAAAAAACTTTTTAAAAAAAAAATAAAAACCGACTTCCTGGCACTGAAAAGTAAAAAATAACTAAACAGAGGTTTTCATTTAAAATAGATACCTAATCAGATATTTTCGAAGTCGGTGTGCTTTGATTTGTATTGGCTGGCACCGACTTCGAAAATATCTGATTAGGTATCTATTTTAAATGAAAACCTCTGTTTAGTTATTTTTTACTTTTCAGTGCCAGGAAGTCGGTTTTTTTTTTTTTTTTAAGTTTTTATTTTTCCATTTTTAGTGTAGACGTAATAAGCAAGTAATTTGTAAGAAGAAAGATTTTTAATAAAAACATAATATTCGATTAAGCCATTTATTTAAAAACCGCTTGACCGATTTCGATAAAATTTATATGGGACCACCGGGGAAGAATACTCTTTGAAACAAAAAAAAAAAATTTTCCAAATCGGTTCAGCCGTCTTCGAGAAATCCGTGAACATACATAAAAAAATAATAAACAAAAAAAAAAGATTCCGACGAATTGAGAACCTCCTCCTTTTTGGAAGTCGGTTAATAAAATTGAAGTGTCTGTTTGTAATGTCAAAATAGCAGTTTTTGACCAAATGCATATGAAATTATATACGGTATTTATAAGATAAACACAACTTATTAAATTTTTGTCTGTCTGTTCGTAGCAGCTAATCTTCGAAACGGCTGGACTGATTTCGACAGGACTTTCACTGGCAGATAGCTAATGTTTTAAGGAGTAACTTAGGCTACTTTATTTTAGAAAAATAATTACAGTCTCACTGCAAAAAAATTAAAACGTACCTAGCGACGCATCTGAGTGAAGAGGTGGTAATTCGCTAATTAGTCATAAAAATTAATTAAGTGAACTATAAATTATTAGTATTTATTAATATATATTTTTAATTAGATTCAGACCGGTTGACTACATACGTATGGCAACATTGAATTTCATAAAAAAAAAAAAAAAAAAAAACAATTTACCCGCATAACGTGTGACTGTTGACGATTTTTTCGCCCTCCTCTATGGTTTGTGGCATCTGCCTTCCATTTGTCTCTGGCAGCAAAATTCCCACAGTACATGCAAATAATGCTATTATTCCCAATATGAGTAATGGTAATCTTTTCCAAATTCTTTCCTGTAACAAAATAATAAGCACATTAAGAACTTACTTTTAGGAATTAAGGGATTATGGTCTTTTTTTGTGTTTTTTTTATAGATTAAAAGGAGAAACCTCGAAGTTTGACTTCTGATGTATGATGATAGTGAACTGGATGTAATGCTAAGATTATATCTCCGAGAAAAAAAAACGATACAAAACAAACAGTTTGAAGATAAAGCCTAGTTTTAAAGTAGCACAGTTATTATACGAATATTACTTATGTAAAAGTTAGACTCAGTACTTAATGTCTTCTTGACCGATTTCGGCCACAGCGACGCATCTCACTGAGGCTTGTAACTGTGCAGATATTATTATGCACAAGTATGTACTATGTGCACAGATAACAATTCACTATATTCCTTTATCTCAAACTCCGATGCACAATTCAACACGACCAGTGAGAGATCATGTGCAAAACGATGTGTTACGAAACACCATGAACTTTTAAAATCCTGATAGATATTGAGAATTTCTTAAAAGACAACCTACAATAGCTATCATATAGGGTCTCAAACCCATGACCTTAATATTAGCAGACGTACATATTAGCCACTAGACACTAGTGATTAGCCAAGGCGATACTTACCGAGTACACAATAAACGGCGACACGAGCGTCGCCACGTACCCGCTGACGTGTATGAGCGAGGAGCCGGACGCGCGCACCGGCGTCGGGAGCAGCTCCGCCGACCACTGGATGGCGGCATTGTACGACATGTTGATCATGAACCGAGCGAATATCGCTAGCGTCACTTGTGGTATACCTGTGGTTGAATGATATTGTAATTATTATTTATTTATTTTTTATTATTATAATACTAGCAACTTGCCTTCGCTTCGGACGGTGTATTGGTTTTGTGTATTTGTGTAACATACACATCGATCAAAAAAGTACTATATACACAATCCCATGCAAAAGTTCTATTAAAATTGTCACTTTTTTGTACTTAGGTAAATATTCTAATTGGAATAAATATACAACAATGTAAATTGAACCTTAAAGACAATGCTTAAAGTTGTTTTCACAAACAAAATGTCATTGATTGTGTATCTAGTACTTTTTTGATCGATGGACATACATGTTTAGGTGAATTTTAGTACACACATAGACTGACCTGGAGTAACACATAGGCTACTGTTAGGCACCAAGGAGCGCACTCGAGCAAAGCGACTAGTTCTTTAATCTATACATATAATAAAATTGTAACTAATCGAAATCTGTACATTAAATATTTTTTGGAAAATCTTACTGAAATAGACTTTATTATCGATACAGAAGCCAAATCTATAGTTTTTAGAATTTTTGTCTGTCTGTCTGTCTGTCTGTCTGTCTGTTACCGCATCATGGGAAAACCAACGGACAGATTTTAATGAAATTTGGTATGATGATAGCTGGTTATCCGGGTCAACATATAGGATACTTTTTACTGCGGGAAAATATATCATCTCTGAGTTACGTTAAAACGTAACTAGGAACGAACCCGAGCGGAGCGAGGGTGAGTTGCTAGTATATTTTATAATAGGTATAAAATAACATAATTACCTCTGGGCACAATTGTCGCAATGAGTATTAACAGTCCCGATATAGCCATCGGTCCACATGTTAGCACTCTTCGACCCCATCTGTAAGTTAACCATAGTACGTTATTACTATCAATATTTAAATAAAAAAAAACTTATAAAATATTTACATGTAACATATGTTGGGACATTAACACACAGCACCATCTAGTTCCATGGTAAGCTACGAGGCTTGTGTTATGGATACCAGATAGTTGATACTCTACACACTAACACATATATAACTTTAAATACATACATATTATAAATATAAACACCCATGACTAGAGTACATACATTTCTACTCATCACACAAATGAACGCCCCTAGCGGGACTCGAACCCGAGACCGCTGGCACAGCAACTAGGGTCACTACAAACTGAGCCAAACGTATGGGCAAAGCATATTACATCCCTTTTTATTTTTAAATATTTTTCAAGTTACTTTTTTTAAAAACGTTAAGGAACAGAACGAAAAAAACTAACCAAATAGTTAAGTACATTCGAAAACAAAATAATAACTTCTAACTAAACTTACTTGTCCAACACAAAAGCCAACAACGTGACCGATGGTATCTCAGTCGCGGAGGTCAGCGTGAAAGTGATGAAGAAGTCCAGCCCCAACCCCTCAGACATCCTCACGAGCCCGTCAAAGATCACCGCACAGGCCATGTACACTATTACCATGAACATCAGCATCTTTCTTAATGGACCACTCATGACGAGATCTTTTATCGACTCATTAGTTTGACGTGTTCGGCTTGACGATACCTGGAATATTTTTGAGATATGAACGAAAACGTTAAATTCATAACTTAACACTTTCAATGGAATTTTTCTATTGAATTTTAAAATATGCCCAAGTAAATCCAAGTATTTAGGCTGAAAACTTATTACCTATTACTGAAAATACAGATAAATAATATTGGAGTGTCTGTTTGTAATATTAAAATAACCGCTTTTTACTAAATGCATATGGATGTATACACGGTACATATATCAAAACAACATTTTTTACAATTTTTATCTGTCTGTCTGTCTGTTTGTTCCGGCTAATCTCTGAAATGACTGGACCGATTTTGACGGGAGTTTTACTGGCAGATAGCTGATGTAATAAGGAGTAACTTAGGCTACTTTTATTTAAAAAAAAAATAGGGCCCCCCGAAAAAAAATTAAAACCAAATTAATTAACCGATTCATTGCGGGTGGCACCTTAGGGGTGTCATACATTTAAAGAGCCAAAAAAAAAGAAAAAAAAAGCAGAAAGTTTTCATACATGGCTGAAGGCACCGTAGGGGTGTCATTTTAACGTATGGCGCGTGACGCCCTAGAGGAGTCATGAAAAATTTATTCGCCGCCACGGTCCGTAGTTCGTAAAAAAGGCCGTCGCAATGAATCGGTTAATTAATTGTTTTGACAAATAATTGTTACCAAAAACCAAAACCAAATAATTGTTTTGGGAAGCAACCTAGGGACGAACCCGAGCGTAGCGAGGGTGTGTCGCTAGTTACTGAAATCAACGGAATACGACGTTATAGGTACTTTAAAGGTCTTTGAGGTATAAGCTATTCATTAAAACTTGGAACAAATATAAAATAAAGAAAAACTATTCTAGTATAAGTTAAAAGTTAAGCTACACTTTTAGCTACAATGTCATTATTTAAATTCAAATAAAAAAAAAAACGTAAACGTAAACTCACAATGAAATCATCCATAACCTCTTCCGGTATTTTAGTGCCATTGACTTTTTCAAATCTTCGTAAAACTTTTACAGCATCATTGACTCTGCCGCGGGATGAGAGCCACCTGAAAGATAGAAGAGTAGGATATAAGTTCCTGATACGAATTTGGAGATACTTATATAAAAATATGTCTTCAGATATTGTTTACCAATTAAATAAAACTATATTGTCGGACAATCAAAATAAATTCGCGAAAAAAACCGAATACATAGTTTTATTTAAAATGTCAAATATTCGCGTAAATCTAAAAAAGTATTATTTACCAACATTAGGCACAATCATCTAAATTTTTTAACAGTATTTTTATGTTTTTTTTAAACAATATATCACGATTGATATAATTCTTTCCGCTAGCAAATGAATATCTCATTAATATATTCAGAATAACCACAATAATATATTATTTAACTTAAAAATATACTCTTAAGTAAAAAATTCTTACTTTGATATGATTTATTAACTAGTATTCTAGTAAAACGTAATTATACATATATATTACATGTAGAATTTTTTTTTTGTCTTTTTAAATAAGGAATCATTATAGCAACTCACCTAGCACTTTCAGGGACAGTAAAAGGTACGACAATAACGACAAGTAAGGGCAAAGTTGTGACCCAAAGCAGTTTCCTCCAGTCACCCACCCAGAGTGCCAGCCACGGCAGCATGACGCAGCCGCCACCGAAATACAAAGCGATGGAGAGGTTTGCTATCCATGTACGGTATCGAGGTCCCACATATTCTAATACTGAAATATTTTAATGAGCATGCGTTTTAGTATATTTTTAACCGACTTTTAAAAAGGAGGTTCTATGATCATTTGTATGTTTTCATGTTCATCGATTTTTTAGAGAAGGCTGGACCAATTTTGTTGGCTTAAATTGTATTCTATTAAGATCCATCAGAGGTGGTTCCATAAAGTTTTCTTTGACATAGAGTATAAATAAATATGTTGGGACATTAACACACAAAACCATCTAGTTCCATGGTAAGCTACGAGGCTTGTGTTATGGATACCAGATAGTTGATACACTACACATATATAACTTTAAATACATACTTATTATAAATACACTCCTATGACTAGAGTATAAACGTTCGTGCTCATCACATAAATGAATTATGTGCTCTCAGCGGGACTCGAACCCGCGACCGCTGGCGCAGCAAAACTGAGTCAAACGTGTCGTCAAATCAAGAAAAAACCATGATTAAATGATATAATCTTACTATAAAATTCCACGAAGAATTGATGTACCACGTAGAATAAGAATCCTGAATCCGAATAATTTTGGTAATCCGTTGCTGCGTGAAGGCTAGACAAACTAACAAACATGTCTCGCATTTATAATATCATTTATATATTCTACATTTAAGTAACTGTATGAAGGTCGGCGATAGCGATTAACTCTACTCTTTTTTTTATTTCATGTAAATTGTACAAAATTGCATAATCCTAACTTAGGCAAACATTTTTATTTTAGACTAGCGACTCACCCTCGCTTCGCTCGGGTTCGTCCCTAGGTTGATTCCCCATACAAACTTTCATCCCCATTTTCACCCCTTTAAGGGATGATTTTCGGAATAAAAAATATCCTATGTCCTCCCTAGGGTCTCAAACTATCTTCTTACTTTTCATCTAAATTGTCATTCATTACAACCGTTATTCGTTATTCGTTAAATCGTTATTTGTAACAAACAAAAATATTTTTTCCTATTTCTAATATTAGTTTATTTTAATTTTTAATTATTTATTTCAGGCAATACTTACAAAAAGATCTTAAATATGTAAACAGAGGAAATTAGTGTAGATGATTTTCTTTATATATTAAAAAAAAATATACTAAAATAATATCTTACCTAAAATATACATAACCATAAAGCAACTATCGTAAGCAGTGCCCACTAGGAACCTACAAAATGCGAAATCCCACACTTCCGTCGTGTATATGCTGGCTATACCTCCAATCAACGCCATCAAGTTTGTTCCTGAAATTAGATTCACATGTATACCTAGCCTTATGCCTTTTATCTTTGATTCTAGAGGTCAAAGAGACATATTAAGACATAGATGCGAGATGTATGAAAATAGTCAATAATAAAAATCGATTTACAATCGGGAATATGCGTGTTTTTTTTTAAATTTTTATACAATAGCTAACATCGTTATATAATTGTAAAAAATATCCAGCTCCAAAAAACTTAAATGTATTACCTATAAAAATATACCATAGCGATACGGGTATTTCAAATGCCCGCCATTTTGTGCGCTTGACGTGACGTCAAAGTAGAATACATAAAAAAATTACAAACTTTTAGATTGCTAATCGCTGTTATGACATTGACGTCATATTCGGTCTGACCAATGGCGTGCGTTTCAACTAGTTTGAATTTCCCACTTATAATATTTTGCACTTTTTAATAATTACTTTCTTAATCAAAAAGGAATTACATTAAAAAATATTGATATGGGCTTAATTCAAAAGAAATAAAGATTACAAAAAAAAAGATTCACCCATATTTAAATCACACGCATATTCCCTATTGGCATGGAATTATAAGTAGATAGTTCTTTATGAAGTCGTTAAAAAAAAAACCTAAAATCGTTAATTTGATCACATCCCATAAATACATTTCCATTAACATAAATAATACAAACACTAAATTATTTTGATTATATCAATAAAATGCCATCGACTTTACGTGTTTTTATTTGAAGTACCTATATGTATTTCTTTAGAGTAAATAGTTTATAACGAGTATTAATTAAGTGGTAGCCCAGTGGTAACGCGCTCGCTTGGGAAACCGAGTGAAGCGGGTTCAAATCCCGGGTCTCGCACCTCTGATATTTTCATGTGCGAATTTTTTCTAACATGATTACCGCTTGCCTTACGATGAAGGAAAACATCTTGAGGAAACCTGCATGTTTAAGAAAACCTATCAAGTTTTCGAAAGACATGTGAAGTCCGCCAATCCGCACTTGGCCAGCGTTGTGACTTGTGGACTATGGCCTGATTCCCCTTGTATTGAAGGGAGGCCCACCCCTAGAAGTGGGTCGTTAAAAAAGGGCTAAATACATTAATTGAGTAAATACTAAATAATCATATTATATTTATCTAAGATTTATAAATTCTTACCAACCAAAGCAGGCACTCTGCCATAATAGTCCGCCATCCATCCGAAGAAGATACCGCCAGTGAAAGATCCGGCGAAGAATATCGCTTGTGCTAGGGGAGCATATCCTGCATTTTCACACACCCAGCCACGCTGAAAATTTATTTTTAAATAATAAATATTATGAATAAATAAACATAATGTGACATTATGACTTCTCTAATTTTATTATTAATAAATATTTACGCGCGACGACACGTTTGGCTCGGTTTGTAGTTACCCTACTTGCTGTGCCAGCGGTCGCGGGTTCGAGTCCCGCTGGGGGGCATTTATTTGTGTGATGAGCATAAATATTTGTACTCCAGTCATGGGTGTTTATATTTATAGTGCCTATGTATGTTAAAATTATATGTGTAGTGTATCAACTATCTGGTATCCATAACACAAGCCTCGTAGCTTACTATGGAACTAAATGGTGATGTGTGTTAATGTCCCAACATATTACACGACTGTTTCTTTTTTTCCACTTCCCCGCTGACTAATTAAAAAAAAATAGCCAAAGTTTCGCTAATGCGTAACCTTTTAAAGGTGAGAAAATGAAATATAGTTTCCTAATTGTCAAGAATACAAAATTACATATTTTCACATTTTTCAAATTCACCGTTTTAATTCAATACATAGTTTAGGATTAAGCACTTCAAAACAGCTAAGCCACTCAAAAATCATAAAAAAGTGCTCGGTTTATTTATACTCTTTATAGCATATATTCTAATAGTGTAATTCCATACTTAGCTAACTTTCATGATTATTTAAATACGTCATGTAAAAATCTAGTTGAAATAAAGTAAATTTTATTTAAATTGATGTTGAATTCGCCGAGTACATTTTATATTCAAATTCAACCTCACTTTTTCACGCGCATTCATGTCTCACACAATGCCAAGGTCAATGTTAGTGATTCAGGGTTAAATGGAAACACGCACACTAGGGTGATAGTAACCATGGAATAAGTAAACATTGTAATTTTTAGGCAGTGGTTGCCCAGTGGTAACACGAAGGCTTGGACCAAGTGATTTAGGTTCGATTCCTGGGCCTAACTTCTTCTACTTTCCCCTACGAATCATTTTAATATGATCATCACTTAACTAAATGAAAACATCGCGAGAAACCTGCAAGTCTTAAAAAACCTAACTAGTTTTACAAGGACATATGAAGTCAACAACCCGCATTTGGCCAGCGTGATGGACTATGACCTGCTCCTCGTATGTAGGAAGACCCATGCCCAACAATAGGACGTTAAAGTGGCTGAATTATTACTAAAATATTATTATATTATATTATTTATAAATTAAAGTTTCATATTTCAGTTAAAATAAAATCAAACGATATTAAAATTCGATCAAACATTATGGTGTTTTATTTTTGGATTAAATCCTATAATATCTGTTTCTAGAATGGTTTTCATTGTTCGTTACGCAAAAGTGTGAATCATTTATTTTATCTACAACAATGGCTAATTTATTAGCATTTACTGCAATAAATTTGATATAATTAAAAGAAACAAGTCACTTTTAGAGTTCAACAAATAAAAATAAACGGTGCAAATATAATCTGACTTAATTCAATCTTGGATTTAACAAGACGTTATCGGTTTGCAAAATAACTTCTCGACAATAAAAACTTTTTAAAATTTTAAAACATTTATAATGTGAGAGAAAAAAATGATGTTATATTAAACCCTTTCCATTTAGTAAACTCTATAAATTACTTCCGTTAATAGAAACGGAAGTCAAAGAGTTACTTTTTTCCCTTTTATACAATTTCAAGCTTTATTTTTGAATAGAATTGGGTTTCGTTGAATTTGGTATTATACCTATTATTTATTAAAATATTTGGAGACTTATAAAATTTTAGATACACTGAAACTGTCATTAGATATCGTTTTTAAACAAAAAATGCAGTATTTGAGCATGCGCTAGTGGCTGGACCAAATCAGTCTGATCAGAAGTCAGAAACTAACAACGTAGAATGCATCATATTTCGTTCTAATCTATGGATGAGGTTAAGCCATTGTTTGTGCACAATTTACACTCTCATTTATAAAACTAACAAATATTTTAAAAAGAAAAAATCAGAATAAATATCTGACCAAATATTAGGAGCTATTATGTACTCATCCATAAAGTTCACATTGAAAGAGTTCCTATTTTACAAATGCAAGAATAACCTAAATAATTTATATTTATGAAAACTATGAATACATCACGATATATTCTACATCACGATTTTACAGCTGTAATAAGATACAATGTAACGTAGCAAGTTAAATACAGAGGCCAATGCACTTTTATAGTATTACGATAGTGATAAATATTCTAGATATCTCAGATTAACTGACGACCCTGGTTCTGTGACGTAACGAAATAGAGATTTTTGTCCAAGTCTTGGTAAGACGGGAGGAAAATTAGAAATCGTCAAATAAATAACTCGCGTTAGTGACTGTGTTCTCTGAAACTATGCTTTTCGAACGTTTACACATCAATTGACATTGTTCTCATACATCCTATTGTCATACGTTAGCTACTACACCATTTCCAGCTTCCGTAATAGATCTCTTGTTAAAGATAAGTTACTCTTAGTAAAACCTGGAGGCAGAGATCATATGTAGTCTGCAGGCAACTCACTTGAACAGTTATTCACGTTCGTCCCTAGGTAACGTACGTTTTCACGGTTAGCTATATTTATACATAAATAGTAGCTTACTACTCCTAAGATATTCATTTAAATTATATAGCGATTTACCTTCGCTTCGTTTGGGTGCATACGCCGTACGCGGATTTTGTTCACAATTTCATGGTTTTTTTTTCGCGGAACCCTGATTATTTTTCTAAAATAAAAGTAGCCTAAGTTACTCCTTATAACATCAGCTATCTGCCAGTGAAAGTCCCGTCAAAATCGGTTCAGCAGTTTCGGAGATTAGCCGGAACAAACAGACAAACAGACAGACTGACAAAAAATGGAAAAAAATGTTGTTTTGGTATGTGTACCGTGTATACATCCATATGCATTTAGTAAAAAGCGGTTATTTTAATATTACAAACAGATACTCCAATTTTATTTATTTGTATAGATGTATAGATAACACAGTTATAATACTATATAATAATAGTTATAAATATAAATAGTTATAACAGTTATAAGTTCATAGAAATACTTACCTCACTAACAATCGTTTCATAAGGAATATCCCCCAACTCGAATTCCCAGCCATGTTTACAAGGAACTACAGGTGAGTCGCTCGGTACACTGTTGTTCAGCAATACTTGACTCCAATTCGCATCATACATAACACATTTATCCCATTCATCTCCAATTATCGGTGTCGTTAGATTCCGCCTATAAAATTGAAAACGAAAACTTAAATTCTGCTTCGCTAGTTTAGTGGTAAGTTAACCACTGCAGATCCCGAAGTTCTGGGTTGGTTTTTTTTTTTTTTTATTTCATTTTGGCGGCTGTATTGTATCACTGCGACCATCTCTGGTCTATTGTGATCGCCACATCTGGGTTGGTTTCCTAGAGACGGGTTGGGACAAAATGTGCCTTGGAGTTTTTCTGTCAAGAAAATGTTGCATCGTCCAGGAAGTTATGTTGATTTCCATTTTTACATCAAGTAATTTTTTGTCAAAGAGTTTTTTTTTTTTTCAAAAAGTAGTAAACAGTGATCCTTCAACTTTATAAAGGAGTGATATACTAAAATAGGTAGGGGAAGTAGCACAATAAAACATAATAAAACTTTAGCCGAGTCGCAGGTAAATATTAGTAAATAAATAATTGATTACCTTAGTTCTATATCCAAATGCTGTAACTCAGGCACTTTGCACCAATGTCTCTGAGGGGTCGCGGTTATGAACATCTGTACGAAATAAACGAAGGCGAAGAAAATGCCGAATGGGGCCATCCCGAGGAATAATAGTTTCTGGTAGCGTCCCAGCTCTCCGATATACATGAGTACAGCTTCCAATGCGTCGCTCTCATCATTGCTCTTTTTATTTTTATTTAGATCTTCTTTAACGTCCTGTAATAGAAAAAATAGATTTTTAACTGGTTTGCAGATGAAGATTATTCGAACGGTATATCTTAAAGTGGAAAGTATTGTAAGTTCATTAAAATAACACAGCATAAATCCTTTTTAGTTCATACGCTTTTAAAATTACTTTGCCTTACATATTTTAAATACTTCATAAATAAAAATCGGTTAAGTGCGAGTCGGACACATACGAGGGTTCCGTACTATAATCGTTTTTTATTTTTTTATTTTTTTTTTAATTGGTTTTTTTATTATTTGTTGTTATAGTGGCAATAAAAATATATCTTGTGAAAATTTCAACTCTATCTATTACGATTCATGAGATACAGCCCTCTGACAAACGGACGGGCGGACAGCGGAGGCTTAGTAATACTAATTAGGTTGTTGACACCTTTCGGGTATGCAAACCTAAAAAATTGACTCAATGCAATTGACTCAATAAAAAAAAAGTGAGATAATTATGTTCGCTGTTGCAGGTTAGATCTGGCACGAGATAAATAACTGTTATTTAGCAATCATTATGTTATAGAATCATAAATAATCTGTCTTTCCCAAACATTTTTAGATTTGAGACAACGATTGTAAAATAACATCTAACTAAGCCCCTCAAATCGATATCGCTGATAATAAACTAAAAAAGATAATATGGAAAATATGATATATGTCATCATCATGCTTAGATAGATACATCTTTTCATCTGTTTCAAAATGTGAAAACTATTAGTAACTCGTCTTTGCTAAAACCCTGTATTTGAGATGTTTGTTTTGATACACTCGACATCTGACCATAAAATCTCATCATCTAATCTTAACACGTATGTACTCGTACTTGTTAACACTTTCCTTGTTCTGAATGTATATTACAAAAGCATAAACGAGAAAGAATTTAAAGATTTAACTTTTTTTATTGAACATAATAACATACATAGGCAGTGGTATCCCAGTGGTAACGCGCTCGCTTGGGAAACCGAGTGAAGCAGGTTCAAATCCCGGGTCTCGCACCTCTGATATTTTCATGTGCGAATCATTTCTAACATGATTACCACTTGCCTTACGGTGAAGGAAAACATCGTGAGGAAACCTGCATGTCTGAGAAAACCTAGCAAGTTTTCGAAAGACATATGAAGTCCGCCAACCCGCACTTGGCCAGCGTGGTGGACTATGGCTTGATTCCGCTCGTATTGAAGGGAGGCCCGTGACCAGCAGTGGGACGTTAAAAAAAGGGCTGAATACATAATAACATACATATTCAAAATAGTTAGACCGTAAGTAGCTGCATTAGTATAAACTGTGTCGCAGCTATTTACGCCCACCTCTGGACAATAGGGGCAGTTATATTTTAAGGTTAGTACAAGTACAATTTAAGGCTACATTAGTAGAATTAATTACTATTATAATTATAAATAATATATAAATATGTTAGGTCATTAACACACAGCACCATCTAGTTCCATGGTAAGCTACGAGGCTTGTGTTATGGATACCAGATAGTTGATACACTACACATATATAACTTTAAATACTTACATATTATAAATATAAACACCCATGACTTAAGTACAAACATTCGTGCTCATCACACAAATGGTTGCCCCTAGTGGGACTCGAACCCGCGACCGCTGGCACAGCAAGTAGGGTCACTACAAACTGAGCCAAACGTGTCGTCAAATTATGTTAGTTTAGTTTAAGTTTATATTTATAGTTTATACGAATCCTTAGGAAATTAAGGTTGTACAATCAGGTTGGTAACTTTGATAGTACATGTAGTAAGTTCTATAATAGACATACACCTGCTACGTTTACGTAAAAAGCATATAAATAACACTCCAAAAAATTAAAAACAGACTTTTGATCTTCTGAATAAAAATTACTTTTTTTTTTTAAATAAAGGTCATATAATATGGTCTTTTATTTTGATAAATAAATAAGACACAGATATAATAGAGAATATCCGCGTGATTTAAATAAAGGTGAAATATTTTTTTTATAATCTTTATTGCTTTTGAATTAAGCCTGTATTAATATCTTTTAATGATTTTTTATTGATCAAAAAAATAATTATCAAAAAGTGCAATTATAGGTGGGAAATTCAAAGTAGTTGAATCGCACGCATGTTATTTTTATAGCCAAGCCAATAAGTGATACATTAGTTATATTTTATATGCAGTCTAAAATAATATATAAAATAATTTGAATGTCAGTCTGTAGCATACAAAATGAGCTAAATTATTTTAATTTGATATAAACTTTCTTTTAACTCAGAAATAGTATTCAACGCTTACTCATACTAAGCATTATTTTTTTAAAATATAATAAACCCCTAAACAAGTTAAATGAGTTGGAGTATTTTCTAAAAAAAAAACCATTTAAGTAATAAAATTAATTTTATCATAATAAAAACCAAAAGTCATTCATTACATAAAAAAATATGTAAATCATTTTATTCTAAAAATTAGTAAATAAAAATATGTATATTTTATCATTCTTAAATACAAAATAAAGCCAAAATACCTCAGTGTCCTTTCGATCTGTCGATAGATCATTAAGAATCATTTTCTTTCACATAAATTCTTTTAACTTGACGATTTTTGAACGCAATCAATACATATATGGGTCCACAACGAGTATATGGTTCTAAATGCGATTAGCAACTGAATGTTGATGTGGTATTGCGGACATATTTACGTTTGGCGAGATAAAAACTATCTAATCTTATCACCACAGTTTAGGGAGACCATTCAAAATACTATGTTAACCTGACATTGACAACGGATTGGAGAATGTGTGAATTTGACGACACGTTTGGCTCAGTTTGTAGTGATCCTACTTTCTGCGCCAGCGGTCGCGGGTTCGAGTCCCGCTGGGGGCATCCATTTGTGTGATGAGCACGAATGTTTGTACTCTAGTCATGGGTGTTTATATTTATAATATGTATGTATTTAAACTTATATATATGTAGTGTATCAACTATCTGGTATCCATAACACAGGCTTCGTAGCTTACCATGGAACTAGATGGTGCTGTGTGTTAATGTCCCAACATATTTATTTATTTATTTATTAGAAATCATTGAGCAACAGTAATATCAGAAAATGGTTAAGTTTTCTGCTGGAACTTCTCAATAGAACTGTATTCGGAGATGGACGAACTGTAAATATTGACATGTTAAAATAGTATTGTATGGTAATATATGCTGTCTGTTTAGCGTCCTACAGTCCCACGCCTTTCCTCAATACTAGGGGGGATCAGGCTATAGACCAACACGCTGGCTAAGTGCGGGTTGGCGGACTTCACATGTCTTTCGAAAACTTGCTAGGTTCTCTCAGACATGCAGGTTTCTTCACGATGTTTTCCTTCACCGTAAGACAAGTGGTAATCATGTTGAAAATAATGATCTTAAAATAGTACTCGTAGGAAGGTAAATTATTTGTTTCATTGCAATTTCATTTTAGATTGAGACATTATTTCCGAATTGCTGGTTGAAAGATAAAAATAGATAAAAAAAATTTAAGCATACAATAAGTGTGTATAAGTGCTAATATTACATAAAGAATTTAACATTAAATTAGAATGATTTGTTAAAATTTTCTTAACCATATCAGGATAACATTGTAAATGTATAATATGTAGGGTGGACTCAATTTTCCGAACTTAAACTCCAATTTGCTCCATTGGGTATCCTGAATTCTGGCTAACTTAGCCAGCCTAACTCCACTCAGAAGCGCAGAGGTTTCCTCGGAACTTCACGGGCTTCACGGAGTGACCTCACTGATCCGAGGATTTCTTTGCGTAAATGAGCCACTGCCTCGCATTCCAGGATTACGTAGATGACTGATTCTTTGGCACTGAAATATCCTATGCACAGAGGACTATTAGTCCCGTCGGTTATGAATAGGTGTTTGTTTAAGTGACAATGGCCTGTAATTGTCCCTATTATTATTTCTAGGTTGGCTTTGTTGAGACTTAGTAGACGTTTTGTTAGTCGCAGGTTTACTGCAGGCAATGCTAGTTTAGCCTGCATTTTGTGGTTAGCGGCCGTCTATGGTTTAATAGATCTGTAGATCTTTGGCGGATCAAGGTTCGAACTTGTGAGAAAGGTTGAGAAAGAAGTGAGTACGGGCCGACTACTCTTTTCTCAGATACTCTCTTTGCAAGTTCATCTGTTGCATTATTGCCGAGAGATCCATATGTTTTTAATATACAATAAAGAATATATATAATTAGTTTGCAGTTGTTTTCAGAATAACGCTATTAATATATATTTCATTTATATTAATTCCGATAATTTAATATTTCAAAAGATATTTTCTAGCGATTACTTGGAATAAATAATCTAAACTTACTATTATTACTTAACACTTATCTTTTGTTAGTCATCACCCTAATCGATATTAATAATTTAATTAATAAATATGATATTTGATAGTAAAACCGAATATGTTGCTATGAATAGATACTATCTACGAGTAGATAAAGGTAGATGTATTAATATAAATTAGTATAAACTAATTTATATTAATACATCTACCTTTATAAATAAAATGTAATGTTATTTAGTTGGTAATCGCAACGCTGGGTATCGGCTGGACGATTTGGCCTATTTCTTCTTAAAATTTTCATAATGGTCCGAATAAGATTTTTGTGGACAATAAAATAGGGAAGGGTGTCCGGAAAATTGTGAAATCTGGGAAAAACTAAAAGTTGTCTTCTATAGGACATTTATATGACCTCAAAGATCCCACACACAAAATATTATTTAGACAAGACTAGATGTATCAGGTCAGCTAATGTATAATAACTCAGCCTTTTAAACTTCTCACTGCTGGGCATGGGCCACTCCTCAACTTGTGTGTTATTGGTCATAGTCCACTAAGCTAGGCCCATGCATGCTGGCGGCGGATTTTACACGTATTTGGAAACTAGTAGATTCTCTTAGACAGGCAGTTTTCCTCATGATGTTTTGCTTTACCTTAATAGTAAATGATAATTATATAGACGTACGGAGCCGAGGCGTGGACACTGACGGTGCGATTGGTCCACCAATTTAAGGTCGCTCAGCGTGCTATGGAGAGGGCTATGCTCGGAGTTTCTCTGAAGGATCGGATGCGAAATGAAGAGATCCGACAGAGAACCAAAGTTATCGACATAGCCCAAAGAATTAGCAAGCTGAAGTGGCAGTGGGCTAGTCACATCTGTCGCAGAACCGATGACCGATGGAGTAGACGGGTTCTAGAGTGGAGACAACGGCTCGGCAAACGTAGTGTAGGACGCCCTCCAGCTAGGTGGAGCGACGATATTCGTAAACTGGCTGGCAGCGGTTGGATGCGTAGAGCTGAAGATCGAGTTCAGTGGCGTGCCATAGGAGAGGCCTATGTCCAGCAGTGGACGAAAACAGGCTGATTATGATGATGATGATGATGAATTATATAGAAAATGATTTGCATGTGAAAATCTCAGAGGCGCGTGAACGGGGTTTGAAACCGCGGCACTTTAGTTTTCAAAGGAGCACATTACCAATGAGCTCCTACTGCTTCTAATATAATCGAAAACCATTATTGTATATTAGGCTTAGTTCATATTGTACTTAACACATATCGTATGAATCTTATAACAGTAACAAATTTTATAAAAAAATCTACGTTTCGTACATTTTTCAATTCGATTCAATTCTTTGTTTTATGGCCTTTAGGCGTGTGTGTTTTTACCTCGACAATGTCGTGTAGCATGGAGAAGACACGGTCTCCGTATATCTATACATATAATAAAACTGTAGAGATCGAATGTCTGTACACAGAAAAAAATTATAAAAACCGAGTCAGGGGGATGTAAGAAGAGAAATAGAACAAGTCCAGTTTTTTTTTCAAATTCTGTGTTTCTCTGTCTATTTGTCTGTTTGTACGAGCTAATTTCCGAAACGGTTAGACCGATTTAAATGAAATTTTGCATGGTGGTACCTTATATCCCCGGTCAACATTTTAGATACTTTTCATCGCAAAAATAAAGAGTTCCCGCGGGATAGTTAAAAAACTATAGTAACTTATACAGGTTAGTACATAAAAACTACTGATTGGATTTTAATGAAACTTTACAATAATATAGTTCATACATCAGAATAACAAATAGGCTACTTTTTATCCCGGAAAAATGTATGGTTACCATGGGATAGATTTGTTTTTCTTTGTCTAGGGGCGAACCCGAGCGAAGCAAGGGTGAGGTGCTAGTTTAAAGTAAGAAAATATTTTTTTGAATGAATGAAAACGCATAATAATCTTCTTCATTGGATTAAATTTAAAAACATTAAATTTTAAATATTTTTTTATCGTCGAAACATGCAAAACGAAGACGTAAACGAAAGTAAATACAATATCTACCTAGCTCCAATGATGTTATACAGTATAACCTCATTGCCTAGCTCTATTAGAGATATCACTAAGTTCTCTTCATAATCACAATAGTTATTTTTTTGTGGTAGATAACATGAACGTATCTAAAGCATATCTAATTCAAATTATATTTTTAACTATGACTCCTTTGAAACAACAGGAACATCCAGGTTAGAATAGTTGTATTATTTTTAAGGAAGTTGTATATGTTTTTGTCACGGCTGACTAATTAGTCAACCGTTGTTAAAGGATTTGCATGCATGATAAAGAAAACGTTTAAGGTTCCAACTCTAAAATAGAAAAAATTAGAAGGTGTTTTGTAACAGACAAAGCTTTAGTAAGTAGGTACTAATTAACAAGCTTGATACAAATAGCAATGATATTGCATAATTAAGAGTGACTAATTACTCAATTACGACTTATTTTTATATTTTTAACTAGCGATCTACCCGGGGTTTTACTTAGTTATAAAATAACAAGAATGTAGGTACGTTGTAAAATATACACTCATACTATATACCTACATATTATGTACATACATACATACATATATTGTTACACTTATATATATATAAAATTGTTTCAGTACGACTCAAGCGCCACCTATCGTTCATACTTAGACTCATAGATATATTACTATAAAAGAAGCATTTGCGCATTCGCAAACATTCATCGCATCGTGGACAAAATTAGTGGGAGAGTTATGTGTTTAACCTGAATGTATGTATGTATGTATGTCCGATCCTACATTTCTAGTTTCCCTCGTAGCTACTAAACGGCTTGATCTTGATGAAATTTTAATGATTCATAAATCGTTGGATTCGTCTTGATAACGCGAGTGTTATACGCTACATGTATACCTATTATAAAAAAATGAAAATGGCAAAGAATGGAATGAATGTAAAATGTTTAGGCGCGGATTTGTGTGTCTCCATTCTAAACTTCTATACCTATTAATAATGATTTGAGATAAGAGATTGTGAAATAAAAATCCAAATTTATAATTGGCCAAAACTAAAAAGTTAATAATAAAAAAAAATAAAAAACCCGACTGTGTAAAAAGCAAATGATAGTACTATAGGTACAGTGGGAGGCATACACGTAGTTAGAGTGCAACAAGTATAAAAAATTACTAATCCATATTAATATTATAAATGTGAAAGTTTGTGAGTATGGATGTTTCTTACTCAATCGCGCCAGCACGGCTAAACGGATCTGAATGAAATTACTATACGTAGGCTACTTTTTATTCCAGAAAAATGTGCGGTTCCTGTGGGATAAATTTGTTTTTGTTTTTCTAAAGGCGAACACGAGCGAACGGATCTGAATGAAATTTGGCACAGAGAAAGATTATAGTCTGGAATAGCACAAAGGCTACTTTTTATCCCAGAAAAATGTACGGTTCCTGTAGGATAGATTTGTTTTTATTTTATTTTTTGTTGAGGGTGAGTGGCTAGTATGTAGTAAAATGTTACATTTAAACTTCAATGTAGTTAAAAATATTTTGTTGTTTAAGTAAACACGATCACGCCACCGTGTAACCGCTACACATACCTTAGTCGCCAAACGCTTTGTACATTGGTGTTTAGTTTGAACAAACATTTACTCGGTATTCGGTTAAAGTCAATAAATGTTCAACCAGTGGCGTAGCGTGCACTTATGCCGCCGGGGGCCGAAGTCAAATTCGCCGCCATCTTCTTTGGGCAATTAATTTAAGGCCAATAAATCGGGACCATTTCCGATTAATAACTTGGCAAGCGATTCGACCACATCAAGTGAGAATTCAGTTTATTATGGATTAATCATTTAACAATAAGGCCCAATGCTTTTGCTATTCCAAATCAAGAAGCATTTAATTGCGCAAAATAGGTTAAAATCTATAATGCTACAGGTCCGGGATCACAAATTGTTTGGAAATTAAATGACGGCGATCAAAGAAGAAAGTGTAAATCACATGTGCTTCAAGAAGTTTGTAAGATTATAATATGAGAGTACAATATGCTTGATAATTATGCCATGTTATCTGCTGTCTGATGGAATGGTGAAAAGGTTAAACTAGAACTTGGAACGGCATCTAGCAAAGGTTGTGACTTGTGGATAGAAATTAAAGAATTAGGTTGAACATTTACCATTAATATATAATTCATTCATCGTAACGAACTGCCGTACACGAAAGTAATTTACATCAGCTTATACTATCGGCAGTCTGCTACGCATATGATCGGGGGAGATCCCCAGAAACATTATACCACATATCCTAGTGACGTGAGAAAAGTAGCGCAAAACGCCTGCAACAGAAGATGCCTGCCATGGCGATCACAGTAGGTAGGCTTACGAAACGGGACGTGAACAAAGCCACAAACAGCCCCAAACACCGATAAGCCTGGTGAAGCTAAAAGTGAAAATTACAAGGAAGACAAATAGGACAGGAGCCGACACGGGACAGGTTATTACACCAAACCTCTCACCAACCAAAGAAACCAGACACCACATGCAAAACGCCTATATATAGCGGTTGTGAGAGAAACTGGGAAAACGCACCTTACAACATGTGAAATATCAGACAAGCCTTTCGAACTTGGAAACGAGGGTTTGCTGAAAGCATTACAACATCAGAATACATTAGGGGCAACAAACCATGGAGCAACGCCGCCAATCACATGGCGCTCTATAATGTGAAGCACGGTCTCGTGCAACTAGAAAAGTTGGAAGAAGGAAAAACCAAACCCCTTAAATAGGGCTATAATATACTACAATGACTAAAGATGATAAGACGAAGAGTTAATCAGAACGCTAGCATCCTAAACCAAATGTGCCAGCATAGGAAGCCAAAGAAACCAATCGGGAAGCTGGCAACCTACACCAATAATGTCAGGATCTCACACCAACATCACCTGAGAGCACCGTGAGAAAAAGAGGAAATCTCCCTCTGGCATACTACACCAAAAATGCCAGCATTCTACGCAAAGAGGACCTGAAAGCGCAGTACTAACTTATAGCACAACTGCTCTCAAAGCTCTTAAAAGTTGCAACGATGGGCTCATTTAGCCCGTATTAAAATAAAAAATCTCAAATAATGGCAAGGAAAAAGAGTATGTGGTGTTCGCATATTCCATGAAAAACGTTCTCTCTGAGGCGTTCTTTGAGGTAAGGTGAAGCATTGTCAACTTCCCAACTTCGGGATGTTACTGACAATTTCTTCACAGAAAAAAGAATTATTATCTCTGGTCTAAACTGGGACTCGAACACAGAATATTCTCAAAAATATGTATTTTCAATTTTATAGTAACCAAAGTTAATCGTGGAAAAATAACCGATCAGTAATTACAAAAATGATGCAAAACATTTGCTTTTTGTTTAATAATAACTATAACTACCTACTCCTTATCACACTAAAATAACTAAATAAATATAACTGTGTGTTATAATTTTGCATGTTTTCCACTTTTCACGCCTTTTGCGTATGAAGATTCACCCAGGGCGGAAAGGTTTTTTTTTTTTAATTATTTATTATTAGTCTTCGAATAAAATGACTAAACTTCCGAGTAAAATTAAATGGACGAAAGATGATGATGATGTCAAAATTTTAAAGATTTCGTTTGAGTCATTTATTTATGAGATCTTATAATTTAGTAAATAAGAACAATGATGTTATAACCTCGTTGAATAATAAAAATAAGTAGTTCTTCTTTGTCAAGTTTTTTTTTTATTTTTTCGCACCGTTATATTTCAAAAGTAAAAAGTCTTTCGTAATCATAGTCCAGTAGCTTATATAGGGGGCGGCATGATCAGAATTCCTATTCAGCAATGAAAATTACTTAGCAATAACCCGATAGAATGTGTTGGTAGTGATTTTTGTGACAAATAATTAATTTTCTCTATTTCATGTTGGTACACAATATTTATTGTGAAATTTTGCCGCCACTTTAAAAATGCCGCCTGGGGCCGCGGCCCCTACCGCCCCCCGCACGCTACGCCACTGTGTTCAACAGCAAAGTATCAAAAGATTAAAAGAAATGTATAGTTTAAGCTAATCTCTTAGTTTCTGACTATATAGTTTTTTTTTCAATACTCAGGAAAACACACTGAAATAGGAGCTAAAAGTTTGTATGAAACTTTTTATTAATTGAACATATTTGCATGAAATTTCGTATGAATTGAGTACGGCAAAAATAATGAGTTACGTATTTCACGGATGAAAGTTTTAAATAAACGCACATTCCAAACTAGGGCGAGAAAATTAAACTATCGTACACGTATTCCTCTTATGACGTTGGCATCCACTAAGGAAGGTTTTTTTAAAATTCAATCCCCAAGGGGGAGAAATAGGGGATGAAAGTTTGTATGAAACTTTATTCCTGGAATATATTTGCATGAAATTTCGTATTTTTCGTTCTGATATAAAATACTTATTTGAGTTTTCTTAAGTTGTCATCTTGAGTGAAAAAAGGGCGGGAAAAGTGTTGTGTTATGTTTTACGTATTAATGCAATACGTCATTCCTTTTAGTAATGTTGTTTGAAGTGTTACTTTGACTCTGTATAAAATAATAAAAACTGTGTGTGTTACAACGAATTTTACTTGGCCTACCTGACCTACTTTTGAAATATTCATTTAATACGTGTTGTTTTTACCGAATATTCTACTCACCTATGAAAATGCTATTAAAATTTATCAAGCCCCACTTTCCTTTAAAAGTGCAGAGATTTTTTTTAAAGCAAAATTGTTAAATTTTCCTGTAAAAACCCGCTTTAAAATGGATTCAGTCATTCCAAAGACAACTGATAGTGCCAGCAAAAATTACTAAATTTCGAAGCATGAAATTGGGCACAAGAATTTCTAACGAAGTAGAGTAAGTATACCGAGGAATAGCTCTAATGAAGGACTTTTTGAAAATTCATTTTCTAAATAGGTAGTACATGATTCTTGAACTTTTAGTTTATAAACGTAGATATTAGTACACATCTCATCGAACATTATGCTAGAACATATATTTTATGACTGAAATGTAAAGCATTAAAAATATAAAAAAAAAATCTAATTGTCAAAATATCATAAAAAAGTGACGTTTTCTTCACGTTTCCATGAAGCCGACGCGACGCACAGATTTCACAGATAATTTACAAAAGTAAATAAAAGATGGATGTATGCCAGAAGTTTGAACGTTCTTATAACATGTGAGGATAATAGCACTTTGTTTTGTTTCTGTAGTAAACAAACAAACTTTAACGCAATATTTTGTGAAAACAAATAAAATAAATATATACATATATTAGGTAGATACTTATATTTTAAACGCGAAAATATATTTTATTTGTTCATATTTGTATATTTTTTTTGAGTAGTGTAACTTTAATCTATTCTGACTCATAGATAATTCAAATGATTTTTAAAAATTGAAAATAGAAATGCCTCTCTAAGGTGATTTAGTAAAATAAATAGCCATCTATGGATCTATTTCTTTGCTATTAGTATATAATTGACATTGGATTCGTTTGTCAAAACCGAGTATTTATTTGCTTTTTTTTTGGAATTACAATGATTTTAAATTTATAGTTATTATTTTTAAAAAATATTTCATGTACATATTTCGCTAAGTTACTGTTTTATTACATGTATAGAACTAGCAGAACTCGCGGCTTCGCTCGCGATCAAACTACGAAAAATACGAAATGTCATGCAAATAAGTCCAAGGAATAAAGAGTTCATACAAACTTTTATCCCTTATTTCACCCAATTGAGGGGTTGAATTTTCAAAAATCGTTCCTTAGTGGATGCTTTTGTCATAAGAGGAATACCTGTGCGAAATTTCCATTTTCTATCCTTAAAGGTTTGGCCTGTGCGTTGATACATCAGTCATCACTCAATCACTTTTGCCTTTTATATATAATAGAAGATATAGATATAGATACGCAGTACGGACTCAATATCTAATGGCTAATTCTTCAACTATCAGATATATAGATAGGTATAGTAAGAATACATTATAAAACAATAGATTATCTACATCATACTGCTTAATATTCGGTGTAAGTCGGATCCAAAATATATTCAAAACATTGAACTGCGCACTTGCTATAACGGTCTTTGATACTTAAGCTTGATTTATTCCATAGAATATGAAACATACTGTATTATTGACATGCAATACTCTGCCAAGAGCTTATATATTTTGCTAACCATCAGTTTAAAAGGTATCTTTTAGTTATGATTGCAATCAGTTCTTGTATATTAAGAATTTAAATATAAATTAAAAAAAAATAATTTTAATTGATAAGCTATTGAAACAGTATTTTTGATAAAGCCAGAAATGTCGTTTACCGCTTACGTCTATCTCTACATAGGGCAACTGCTTTTCATGGTTACTTATAAGTATCAAGTAACTGACTGACTGACATAAAAATAAAATCTATAAAAAAATTAAAGAGTGCGTGTATGAATGTGCACACGCGCAAGAAGTAAAACTTCTGTAGGTTATCGTACTCTTTATGAAATTCAATTTATGATTTAAATAATTAGGATAGATGAGATACAAAAAATAACGCATATTAGGCATATTACAATCAAAAAATAAAAATTAAATCATATATTTATAGAATATCATTTAAGGAAAGAATATAATATTATATATCATTTGTCAGACAATAACAATGGCAACAAACGTTCGCCTCGCCAGGAACGTTACACTTTTCGTAACGCATTCACCAGCTTACTCCCCAAGTCAAGCATGCGTAAAGAAGTTGTACTTCAAAAATAATAGGTAAACACCGAAAGTATACCTATAAAAAACAGTCTAGTACGAGTCGTATGCTCGTGCCGAGTTCCGTACCGTCAGTGGTCAAAATTATTATATATTAAAAAGAACTGTCTCCAATTTTTTTTATTCATAACACTAAACTTCGCCAACAGCTACTAAAAAAAAGGATAGAAAATCATTTGACTAACAGAAGAGACAGAAGAGAAAAAAATACTGAACTAATTTGTCTTTGCCAATTTATACATAATATGTTTGTATACTCGTGTATAGGTTACGTGTATAGGTTGTATATATGTGTGCCACGGTACTTTAAACTCATAGCACAAGTCCAATTCTGAATCCATTATTGATTAGATCCAGACAAAACCCTCTTATTAGGCTTCCTGTTTTTCGTTCGTAACGGAAGCACAAAACAGATTATATGCAAAACTTTTGTTTGGGCTATAAAACAAAGCCGTTAAATATGTAAATTTGCGATGTGCGATTTGTATTCGTGATAAGCGTCTAATAAAATAAAATTTACTACATTCTATGTAATTAGTAAAACTAAATGGTAATAAGTCTTTGAACTTTCATGGTCACTAACAATATTATTGTGATGAAAAGAGGGGTTATTTACCACGTTTAGCGCGTACTTTTGAGAGTTCCCGATATTTTGTTACTGTTACAAACACCATGGTCACGGGTATACTGGCGTATGTCGTGACCATGGCGCTTGCAACAGTGCCGAAATATCGGGAACTCTCAAAAGTAAGTGATAAATATGGTAAATATGTCGCTTTTCATTACAATAATAAATGGTAATAGTTATTTTATTCATATGTGCAAATTACATACATAATATAAACCTTCATTGTGAAGAATGACATTTTGCAATACGCTACATTTTAGGTCAAGTGAAAACATCGACCTACACAACAGTGAAACATCTGTATTGTATGAATTAATAAGCAATTGTATAAAAGCTCCACCCGTACTATTGAACTCTTTACCAACTAGGCCTTTAAGATAACAATAACATACACTAACATACTACATATTTTACTAGAGACTTATCCCCGCTTCGCTCGGGTGCTTAAAAGTAGCTTACGTGTACTACTATCTATTCGTATACTAAATTTCTCACCGCACTTCGATGGGCGGTGTACCATGCGGGTTGCTCCTGGTACTTCTCTGATAACAGAGTGGACCGAGGGAGCAACCACCTGGTTGTGTGGTCTGCTTCGGCAGAACTGCAGTTGGGGCATCATCCAGGTTGTGTGCGTAAGCGATCCTGCAACGCTCCACTAAGACGGGGGAGGTTCTGTTGGGTTTTAGTGGGTAGTACTGGCTTTTCTAACCAATTTTCTACACAGGTGGTATGCGTAAATGCGTTTCCCGACATTAAAAAAAAGGTATATTGAAGGATATTAAATTTCGGATATAGATATCTATGGATAGAAATATTATTAATGTTTCAGTGGTCTAGTGACAAGCTGCACGGAGTTGGAAAGTTGGCAATGTTTAATCCCGTGTCTTGGAGAACACACAATACGTCGGTCCTGCGCATGATCTGTCACCGGTCATGTTGGGCTCTAACTGTAATAAATCATAAGTACAGAATTTCAAGAAGCCAACTACACCGAAGCACATTTAAGTTTTTTAAAGCGACTTATAGGAACGTTGCTAAATATTATTACTAATCTGTGGCCGTTGGCTTATTTATGAAACAAACATGGCGATTTATTTTTTGTGCATCTGTCAAAAGCGTTAAGCGTTTCGTATTAACAATAGTTATTTTTCAAGGCTACCAGTGCTTTTATTTTAATTTCATTTCGTACCATTAACTTTGTACATATCACTAAGTTTTTTCTATTACCAAGAACAATTAAAGCCAAAACACTTCAAAAATTTTGCACGGTCTTCAATGTTTTCATTAGACACGCTGACGTGGCCGTGTCGGGCATGTCTATTTTATTATCGAGCTTGACATAAAATTATATTATTTAGGTACTCTTAGCAGCCATAAATTCTTTGTTTATATGTATGTAGGAATAAAATTTTATTATTTACTATCATCGTTATTAATACCAAGATCGTGGCAATTGTTTAATTATTAAATCGTTAGATGTACCTACGCTTTACTCGTAGATCGCTTCTGTATGAGGTTTGTGATGTGTCGATACGCGGCGCGAGTAGGTTTTTAAAAAAAATGCTATCTGTTTCATACCACTCGCTTTACCAACCCGTATGGTGCGATTGAGAGGGTTGCAAATCTTAGAGGCAATTACCTACATTTCCCGTTTGAAATATTGTTTCGGGCGATAACATTTTCACCCCCCTAAACATTTACGAAATGAGACAATTTTGGTCTCATTAGATTCAGTACACCTTAATCTAGGTCTGTACGTTTTTCTTTTTTAGTAATTCAGTTTAGTTTAATTATAAAAAAACCCTCGAGGAAGTTTTTAAGTCAAAAATACAGATATTTAGATGCTAATAACTTCTATCATACGCAATATTTCTTTAAAATAAAAACCTACTGACCTAGTTTTTTACTATATCTACATTTACAAAAATTATGAAAATTAGACTATGGTAATGGGGGAAAAAACGTTATCGCTTTTTGTATGAACAGCTTCATAATCCTCGTAAGTGAGATGAGTTCACAAAGAAATTCGGGCATGTGCAACTTTGATGTTTTTATAAAACTAAGTCTAACAAGTGATCGAATTGCAATTTTAATTTTGAATAAATAGTTATTATAATATCACTGACATGCTAAAATAAAAATAGGTATAAATAAGTATAGATAATTATGACGCACGTATCTTCATAACGTACTCGTGCTTACTATATCTTGTTATCTGCTTGTTACCAATCGACCTAAATATAAGAGTATGATAGAGCTGTCAATATTATTTGGTATAATGGCTTTATGAAATAGTAGCAACATACCCTCGCTTCGCTCGGGTTAGTTCCTAGTGAATAACAAAAACAAATCTATCCTACAGGAACCGTACATTTTTCCGGGATAAAAAGTAACTATGTACTATTCCAGACTATAATCTATCTCTGTGCCAAATTTCATCTAGATCCGTTCAGCCGTTCTGGCGTAATTGAGTACCAAACATCCATCCATCCAAACTTTCGCATTTATAATATTCAATAGGGATTAAATGGGATATTCTTAGAGATAGTCTAGTATTTTTTCTTTTTTTTTTTTACTGGACATTCTATATATAACGTGTCTTCTCCATTCTACACGACATTGACGAAGTAAATCGTGTTTAAATGGCACTCCTGAGCTATTGAACAAAAGAATTGAATTGGCAATATAGTATAACTATATTAAACTCATTTTTTAGAAGTAAAGAAAATGTATCTTCAATTATAATTCGTCATTTTTCATTTTTGATTTTCTGTTCTTGGAAAGAATCATCAAGACTCTGGTTTTTAAGTGGTATGAATATGAACCATACTCACATAAATATAATTAAAAAAAATGGGTGAGTGTAACCTTTACGCACGGTTGAAGCAAAACTTCTTTGGGAAATATCGCAATTAAATTTAAACAAATCAATATATAATTAAATCAGGCATATTAGGCATATTACAATCGTATATTTATAGAATATCATATACGGAAAGAATATAATATTATATATTTGTCAGACAATAACAACGGTTACCATGGCAACAATTAGTCATAATAGCTTTTATTTAATTTATGCACATTCATCCCACAGTAATAAATATTCATTTTTATAAGTAATAAGCTAAGTTTTTTTAACCAAGTTTAAAAGTTATTTTACATTTTATTTAACATAATTATATTACATAACTTACTATTCTGTATTATTTTTCACTTTCTGTGTTATTCTATCTCATTCTCTCGCCGGCTTGATCCTATACATTTATGTGTTTGTCTCTGTCTTGACGCATTTCCGTTTCATTGAGTTTCAAAACACAACGTTTCTAAAGAAGTTTCACTTCAAAAAAAAAAACAACACCGCAAAATATTGCTATGTCTTGTATTCTATTTATGTACAAATATGATAAATTACTGATTTGTTTTGTTAAGGAAACTAAACAATAATGTTGTGGAAAAGTAATTACTAATTATTTATCATAATGTATTCTTCTTTAACTGTTGTGTACTAAACATACGTGTAAGAATAATTAATCTACCTTGATACCTAGTATATAGTATTATGTGATCTGTGTTGATACTAATTTACAAAAAAATTAAAAAAGTCTAACCAAATTATATTGATTTTGTACCTATATGGAATCGGAGTAGGCTATTTTTCATCGACGTATCAAACAGACAAAAGTAGCATTGAAAAAACTCATCAATATGAAATTTTCTTGGCATAATATTGATGTAGCCATAGTCAAAAGCTAAGTCATGGAAAAAAAACAAATTTACCAATAATCTATACAGATAAATAAAATTGAAGTGTCTGTTTGTAATGTCAAAATAACAACTTTATACTACGACTATATGCATATGGAATTATATACGGTACTTATAAGAAAAACACAATTTTTAAATTTTTTGTCTGTCTGTCTGTCTGTTTGTTCCGGCTAATCTCCGAAATGGCTGAACCAATTTTAACGAGATTTTTACTGGCAGATAGCTGATATTATAAGGAGTAACTTAAGCTACTTTTATTTTAGAAAAAGAATTAGGCTGCCGCTCAAAAAAACTAAATGTACTTAGGGACGAACCCGAGCGAAGCGAGGGTGAGCCGCTAATAATTTTAATAAATACCTATTTTGAACTTTGACCATGACTTTACAGATGTAAAGTTTTATGTGTTCATTTAATTGTTGTAGCCAGTGGCGTAGCGTGCGGGGGGCGGTAGGAGCCGCGGCCCCAGGCGGCATTTTTAAAGTGGCGGCAAAATTTCACAATAAATATTGTGTACCAACATGAAATAGAGAAAATTAATTATTTGTCACAAAAATCACTACCAACACATTCTATCGGGTTAATGCTAAGTAATTTTCATTGCTGAATAGGAATTCTGATCATGCCGCCCCCTATATAAACTACTGGACTATGATTACGAAAGACTTTTTACTTTTGAAATATAACGGTGCGAAAAAATTAAAAAAAAACTTGACAAAGAAGAACTACTTATTTTTATTATTCAACGAGGTTATAACATCATTGTTATTATTTACTAAATTATAAGATCTCATAAATAAATGGCTCAAACGAAATCTTAAAAATTTTGACATCATCATCATCTTTCGTCCATTTAATTTTACTCGGAAGTTTAGTCATTTTATTCGAAGACTAATAATAAATAATTAAAAAAAAAACCTTTCCGCCCTCGGTGAATCTTCATACGCAAAAGGCGTGAAAAGTGGAAAACATGTAAAATTATAACACACAGTTATATTTATTTAGTTATTATAGTGTGATAAGAAGTAGGTAGTTATAGTTATTATTAAACAAAAAGCAAATGTTTTGCATCATTTTTGTAATTACTGATCGGTTATTTTTCCACGATTAACTTTGGTTAGTATAAAATTGAAAATGCATATTTTTGAGAATATTCTGTGTTCGAGTCCCAGTTTAGACCAGAGATAATAATTCTTTTTTCTGTGAAGAAATTGTCAGTAACATCCCGAAGTTGGGAAGTTGACAATGCTTCACCTTACCTCAAAGAACGCCTCAGAGAGAACGTTTTTCATGGAATATGCGAACACCACATACTCTTTTTCCTTGCCATTATTTGAGATTTTTTATTTTAATTCGGGCTAAATGAGCCCATCGTTGCAACTTTTAAGAGCTTCGAGAGCAGTTGTGCTATAAGTTAGTACTGCGCTTTCAGGTCCTCTTTGCGTAGAATGCTGGCATTTTTGGTGTAGTATGCCAGAGGGAGATTTCCTCTTTTTCTCACGGTGCTCTCAGGTGATGTTGGTGTGAGATCCTGACATTATTGGTGTAGGTTGCCAGCTTCCCGATTGGTTTCTTTGGCTTCCTATGCTGGCACATTTGGTTTAGGATGCTAGCGTTCTGATTAACTCTTCGTCTTATCATCTTTAGTCATTGTAGCATATTATAGCCCTATTTAAGGGGTTTGGTTTTTCCTTCTTCCAACTTTTCTAGTTGCACGAGACCGTGCTTCACATTATAGAGCGCCATGTGATTGGCGGCGTTGCTCCATGGTTTGTTGCCCCTAATGTATTCTGATGTTGTAATGCTTTCAGCAAACCCTCGTTTCCAAGTTCGAAAGGCTTGTCTGATATTTCACATGTTGTAAGGTGCGTTTTCCCAGTTTCTCTCACAACCGCTATATATAGGCGTTTTGCATGTGGTGTCTGGTTTCTTTGGTTGGTGAGAGGTTTGGTGTAATAACATGTCCCGTGTGGGCTCCTGTCCTATTTGTCTTCCTTGTAATTTTCACTTTTAGCTTCACCAGGCTTATCGGTGTTTGGGGCTGTTTGTGGCTTTGTTCACGTCCCGCTTCGTAAGCCTACCTACTGTGATCGCCATGGCAGGCATCTTCTGTTGCAGGCGTTTTGCGCTACTTTTCTCACGTCACTAGGATATGTGGTATAATGTTTCTGGGGATCTCCCCCGATCATATGCGTAGCAGATTGCCGATAGTATAAGCTGATGTAAATTACTTTCGTGTACGGCAGTTCGTTACGATGAATGAATTATATATTAATGGTAAATGTTCAACCTAATTCTTTAATTTCTATCCACAAGTCACAACCTTTGCTAGATGCCGTTCCAAGTTCTAGTTTAACCTTTTCACCATTCCATCAGACAGCAGATAACATGGCATAATTATCAAGCATATTGTACTCTCATATTATAATCTTACAAACTTCTTGAAGCACATGTGATTTACAGTTTCTTCTTTGATCGCCGTCATTTAATTTCCAAACAATTTGTGATCCCGGACCTGTAGCGTTATAGATTTTAACCTATTTTGCGCAATTAAATGCTTCTTGATTTGGAATAGCAAAAGCATTGGGCCTTATTGTTAAATGATTAATCCATAATAAACTGAATTCTCACTTGATGTGGTCGAATCGCTTGCCAAGTTATTAATCGGAAATGGTCCCGATTTATTGGCCTTAAATTAATTGAATTAATAAGATGGCGGCGAATTTGACTTCGGCCCCCGGCGGCATAAGTGCACGCTACGCCACTGGTTGTAGCAATAATTGTTAACTAACAATTATTGTTTTAATTGAACTTGTAATTATAACAATGGTACAAAGGTAAGCCTATACATTGCTTACAGTAAGTATTAATGTAAAATTTCATACTAATATTATAAAGAGGCAGAGTTTGTTTGTTTGAACGCGCTTATCTCAGAAATTAATAATCCGATTTGAAAAAATATTTTTGCATTAGATAGCCAGTTTATTGAAGAAGGCTATTCTTATAAATATTAAGGCTATATTTTAGGCTATATATCATATAATATATAATAGTCTATCTATTCCATACTAACCATTAAAGTACCTAGGGGGAACCCGAACGAAGCCAGGGTGAGTTGTTAGTAATATTATAAGCTTATTGAATTTTTTTTGTTTATTTTATTAAGTTTTATTTTGGTTTGACCGTTTTCAAAGAAGGCTGAGATACTAAATTCGAAAAAATCTGTATAGATATGAACAATAAAAATATGAATGTAGAATATTATAAGTTATAAATTGATGATAGAAACTGAATATAAATATATATTTTAGTAAATTTATTTAATAGACAAACAAAAACAAATCTATCCCGCGGGAACCGTACATTTTTCCGGGATAAAAAGTAGCCTATTTGTTATTCTCATGTAAGAACTATATTATTGTAAAGTTTCATTAAAATCCAATCAGTAGTTTTTGTGTACTAAGCTGTATAAGTTACTATAGTTTTTTAACTATTCCACGGGAACTCTTTAATTTCCCGGGATGAAAAGTATCTAAAATGCTGACCGCTGATATAAGGTACCACGATTCAAAATTTCATTTAAATCCGTCAGACAAACATACAGAGAAACAAAGAATTTGAAAAAAAAACCTGAATTTGTTCTATTTCTCTTCTTACATCCCCCTGACTCGGTTTTTAGCATTTTTTTTCTATGTACAGACATTCGACCTCTACAGTTTTGTTATATGTATAGATTGGTTTTTAAGGTATATAAATAGCAAGTAGAAGAACTCTTTTCGTTCTAAGAATACAAATGTTTTTTATCTCAGAATCTTGTGACCTCATTGACACAATGACGAACGTATTAGTTACCTGCGAAGTACTCTTGCGCCTGTACCTAGCGATTTTCCTTGTATATTATGTAGGTAGGTGCCAGTGACTTATCCTGGCTTCGTTTGAATTCTTGGTAGACTATTGCCTTTATAATGTTACAACTTGCACTCCTTAGTTTGGCGATTTGATTACACTTTTCCTTTGCTTTTTGATATACAGGGTGGATTTTTGAGACGGGACAGTAAGGGCAGGTACCTTAAATACTATAGTTACAGGAAAACGTTCCTAGGAGACCATCCATAACTTTTTGAGATATTCTGAACTGCATTCACAGATTTTGGAAAAAATGTACAGTCAGCGAGAAAAATGCTAAAATACCAAAAAAAAATTTTTTATGTCAATCGATCCTATTTCATGTAGGGATCAAAAGACTCTATGGGACCATTTAAGGTTTGAGTACTAGAAATGACAGAAATCGCCAAAATCTTTTCCCATACATTTTGTACGGAAAAACGTTTAATCAACTGGAAATATTTTTTGTCGCCAAACGGTCCTATTTTTTAACGTGATCAAAAGATTTTTTGAGGCCAACTGAAGTTTGAGTACAGAAACACTAAAAAAATTTTTCTTATACCCGATGCATAAAATACCTGCGTGTAAACCCGGTCTTGTGACTTACCATAGTTTCTGTACGCAAACTTCAGTTAGCCTTAAGGGGTCTTTTGATCACATAAAAAAATAGGACCGTTTGGCAAAAAAAATATTTCGAGTTGATTAAAAGCTTTTCCGTACAAAATGTATGGGAAAGGATTTTGGCGATTTCTGTCATTTCTAGTACTCAAACCTTAAATGGTCCCATAGAGTCTTTTGATCACTACATGAAATAGGATCGATTGACATAAAAAAATTTTTTTTGGTAGTTTAGCATTTTTCTCGCTGACTGTACATTTTTTCCAAAATCTGTGAATGCAGTTCAGTATATCTCGAAAAGTTATGGAAGGTCTCCTAGGAACGTTTTCCTGTAACTATAGTATTTAAGGTACCTGCCCTTACTGTCCCGTCTCAAAAATCCATCCTGTATATGAAATGTATGTACCTACATATTATATAAAAGATAGTGAAAACTTTATCAAAATTACCTAAGCGCTTGTGCTTATGGACGTGTATAGCAATATTAAAAAAATACTTATAGCGACTCACCCTCGCTTCGCTCAGGGTCGTCTCTAGGTATTTTATATATAGTTTATAGTTTAAATAGAAGAAATATAGAAAAAATATAATGTATGTATACAACTTCCCTATTTGAATCGGATATTATTCAATTTTTCTTTGGTTTTAATTTTTTTCGTGGGACCCTATATTTTTTTTTACTAAAATAAAATTAGCCTAAGTTACTCCTTATTACTTCAGCTATCTGCCAGTGAAAGTCTCGTCAAAATCGATCAGCCACAGAGATTACCCGGAACAAACAGACAGACAGACAGACAGACAGACAAAAATTGTAAAAAATGTTGTTTTGGTATATGTAGGTACCGTGTATCCATATGTATTTAGTAAAAAGCGGTTATTTTAATATTACAAACAGACACTCCATTTTTCTCTCTCTGTAAAGATTAAATTCAACAGTGATTTCGCAGATTCAGTCGCATTTTCTACTTAATTTAAAAGGCAAGTGGTATAAGGCAAGTGATATAAGGCAAGTGTTATTTATGGTCATTCGAGTTGAAATAACTAATAAATGTGTTACTTTTATGGTCATTGTTTTTTTTTTACATTTTGAAATATAAGCCAAGGCTTACCTACAACAATGTTATTGTTTCAGAACTTTATTAATAAATATCTTATTATATAATATCGTAAATTCTCTTGTACTCGTTTTTATTAACCTATTAAAAAAGGATGACATTATATTTTTAAGCTTTTGTTTTTTTTTTTACATTTTCAGTTAGGGACTTTTATCCTTTTAAGACAGCGGTCGGCAACCCGCGGCCCGCGGGCCCCGTGCGGCCCGCGAGCTACCTCCGTGCGGCCCGCGGCCCGTGACTGTTTTATAAAGAAAAGTTTTTATACTTTTTAAGTATTTTGAATTTGTAATTACCGAAAAAATAAATATGTTTCTCGTCTCACAGATAAGCATTTAAGAGTCATTTTGGGAATTGTTACATTGAATGTTGTAGTTGACATATTTTGTGGTATATGTTTTTTTTTTGCTCTCACAAGTGCGGCCCTCTGAAAGGTTGCCGACCGCTGTTTTAAGATATGCTGTCTCTTAACCTATCCTTCTGTGTTACAACCATTGTAGGTAAGTGAATCTGCAAATTGAAACTTCAACTTTTAATCTATTATTTCAGTTGATTTAGAAAATCATAATTGCAAAAACTTTTTAGAACGACAGACGGCTTTTAATTATTCTATATACATAGGTACATATTACATAACATTTTGTTCACTGTGATAAGGCCAGACTCAGACATAAGAATTGTTAAAAATTCAAAATAGGTTGTATAATGTATAGGTATTTAAAAATAAATAAGTACTATTTAAATTAAGAAAATACGTATAAAAAGAAATAAGGGACATACATTGTCATTAGTATATAAAATCGGTCAAGTGCGAGTCGAATTCGGACGCGAAGGGTTCCGTACCATCCTACATGTACTTTTTATTAATATGACTTTTCTCTATGTATGTAGTATATTAAATTCGATGATCGATTACGAACGTTAAAATAATGTTTTTTGTATTTTTATTTTTTTCATTTTTATTATTTTTTGTTATAGCGGCAATAAAAATACATACTCTGAGAAAATTTCAACTCTCTACCTCTTACGGTTCATGAGATACAGCCCTCTGACAGACAGACGGACAGCGGAGGTTTAGTAATAGGGTTCCGTTGGCAATCTTCGGGTGCGGAACCCTAAAAATGAAAGAGGAATAATATATTTCTTTTGATTGTCTTCAAAAGAAATATGTTATTTATAAAACATATACTATATACTTAAGTTTCATTTAATTGCCCATTTTGGAACAAGAATATTATTTTTTTAGTCTGAGGCATTGGATTTTTCGAATATCCCGCTTACAAATTATTATGGTAAAAAATTAAAGATAGATATGTTACTATGTATGTAAATCCTACGATAAGACAATATTTTTAAATTTTATTGACAATAAAACACTATCATCAAGAATCTTACATTTGTATTTTAGTGTGAACATGTATTTTTATGATTTTACAATAGAAATCATGAAGGACACAGATTAAAAAGATCTTTACGTTTTTAGAGGTCCGTTCGCTTTTGGCGGACAAATTTTATAAAATTTTTACTAAAAACTGAGTCCATATATAAATCTTAGTTAGGCAGGTAATTAACCGACTTCCAAAAAGGAGAAGGTTCTCAATTCGTCGGAATCTTTTTTCTTCCTTTTTTTTATGTATGTTCACGGATTACTCGAAGACGGCTGAACCGATTTGGAAAATTCTTTTTTTGTTTCAAAGGGTTCGAAGCCGGTGCCAGCCAATACAAATCAAAGCACACCGACTAGACTTCGAAAATATCTGATCAAGTATCTATTCTAAATGAAAACCCCTGTTTAGTTATTTTTTACTTTTCAGTGCCTGGAAGTCGGTTTTTATTTTTTTTTAAGTTTTTTTTATATTACCTGTTATGTATATATTTTTGTACGTTTTTTCATTACATATGGGTTTTCATTGTCAGAAAACAATGTTTTTTTTTGAATAACTAGTGTTAATATTTTTGTTCATTGAAAATAAATTGATTATTGAATAGTTAGTTACCTTATACCTAGCCGTATAACGTATTTCATGTTTTTTTGGTTACTAAGAAGGTACGGAACAAGTAGGTGAACTGCGTTTTTATCTTAATAGATCCGTTTCCTTATTTCAGATAATATTCTTAAATTGGTTGACGAAGAACTTAAGATCCTTATTGCTTTACCTACACGCTAAATCTAAATTATCAAAAAGACAACCAATCTTTGAGAAAAAAAAACATAATAAATATATGGTTTATCTGTTAGATAGAAAATTATAGTTTTTTTTTGTGTTTGCAAAAGCGCTAGTTCGCTGTATTGTACCTACTCACATATAAAAAGTAAAAAACATAATATATGGTTTATCTGTTAGCTACATACAAAACTAGTTTTTTTTTTCGCGTTTTGTTTTCACGTTTTTTTTTTGCGTTTTTTTAGTTCATTGTATTGTAATTACATATAAAAAGTCAATTTAATGTGCTAATCATTTTATTAATAGGAAATAAAAATAAATTTACAAAAATAAAAAAAAACATATTTTTTTAAAGAAAAACAAAAACAAATCTATCCTATGGAAACCGTACGTTTTTCCAGGATAAAAAGTAGCCTATGAGCTATTCCACACTATAATCTATGTACTTTCACATTTATAATAGGTATTAGTAAGACTTCTTTAGAGGACTATTCTATCAAGCATTCAATTTAAAGTCTCTTTTTTACAGTACTCTGATATGACAAAAAGTATTTCTATTACCGTAAAACACATTTTTCCATGTTTAAACTTGTCTCAGTCCAGAACACAAGCATTGTGTGCCAAATATAATTGAGATTTATTCTGAATTTTAGTCCTGAAAACGTGACACACACATTTTATCTTTCACTAGCGACTCACCTTCGCTTCGCTTTGGGTTCGTCCCTAGACAAAAACAAATCTATCCCACGGGAACCGTACATTTTTCCGAGATGATGTAAAGCCTATATATAGCCTTCCTTAGTTAACGGATTATCTAATGCAAAAAATAATTTTTCAAATCGGATTAGTAGTTCCTGGGATAAGCGCGTTCAACCAAACAAACAAACAAACTCTTCAGCTTTATAATATTAGTATAGATTATTTTAGTGTGCCCCATAATACAACTACAGTAAGTGTAGGTCAATTAGCCGTATTCTGGAGATTACATGTATTTCGAATAGGTAACCGTTTGTTAAATGTTTTCGGAAATTGATGATCACGAGTTCGATTTTACGGTCGAATTGAATGTCGCAAGGCTTTTATATTATGTCAAGTTTAGAGAAATTGGATTGAAAATGTGTCCCCAATGTTACCCGGCGTGTTTTAAAGATACACGTAGTATCCATACTAATATTATAAATGTGAAAGTGTGTTTGTTTGTTTGTCGTTCTTTCACGTCGAAACGAGAGTGACGGATTGGCGTGATTTTTTGTGTGGAGATAGTTGGAGGGCTGGCGAGTGATATAGGCTACTTGAAACTTGCTCTACAGTACAATTAAATAAATACGTTTTTAAGTATTTTTCGAAATTCATCCCATAAGAGGGTAAAATAGGGGATGAAAGTTTGTATGAAACCTACCATTTTAGAGATTTTTTTGTAGTTTTAGCGCGAGCAAAGCCGCGAGTTATTATGAATGTTAAAAAGCTTTTGTGAATAGATAATTTGTAACAGAAAATTTCGTATTGTAATGAATAAATAAGATATGGAATTACTAAATAGTTTCCAACGTCGTAGGTAATAAATATGTTCAATATACATACATTTATTTACTTTACGTGATTGCGAGCCAAACTTATTTTTAGTTATTTACCTATCTAAATATGCAGAGTTGTTATTCGAGTATGAGTGAATAGTTTATAGTTTTGTTGGATAATATTTGTGTTTTTGGTATAGAGCCAATTTAACTCTAGATAATATTTGTATTGACTAGCGGCTTCCCCTCGCTTCGCTCGGATGCGTCCCTAGGTAACTTTTAATTTTTATGAACGGAACCCTAATTCTTTTTCTAAAGCAGTCTAAGTTACTCCTTATAACATCAGCTATCTGCCAGTGAAAGTACCATCAAAATCAGTCCAGCCGTTTTAGAGACAAAAATATTAAAAATTGTGTTTTTCTTATAAATACCATATATAATTTCATGTACATTGAGTAAAAAACTGTTATTTTGACATTACAAACAGATACTTTGATTTTATTTAACTGTATAAATGTATAGATAAAATTAATTTATTTCTTCATCGTCTGGAAAATAATTTATAGTGCCTACTGAGCTTACAAATATAAGCTAGGTAGAGAATAAAGTGAGGAGTGAGTAAAATGTTATATTAGAGGTTAGCATTTTTCCTTTAATGAAGAACAAAACAATTGAATTAAAAAGGCTCGAATTAATAAAAATAACATATAATTGTTTAAATTAAGGAAAACAGCATAAAATACCATAAAGATGCTAATCGACAGTTAAAATTATTATTATTGTTTATGATTTTATAAGGACCAGTTTTAAAGATTATACAACTGGAAAAAAAATCAATTTTCTTGTAGATGGCTTCATAATGTACCAGCGTAGAGCACAAATTACTTCGCGAATCTCACGAAAATAAAAAAATAAAAAAAAAACATCAATTAATTCAACTTATGTAGTGGCTTCTAAGAGTGCCGTTAGAGCACAAATTACTGCGCCAATACCGTGTAGAATGGAGCAGACATGTTATGTATGACCGTTAAACAAGAGAAAAAAAACCTGGATCTGACTGATTACAGTATATGCTAGGGTTGCCAACATTTCTTCGACGATATATAGTATTTTTCATAATTTGCTATAAAAGATATAGCACACTTCAACTTTATAGAGAGAAAAAAAAAACAAGAAATTAACAAAGATATTTTTCTTACGTATTTTTTTATAAAAACTATTTTTTTTTTTTTGCAATTTTTGCATTTCTTAACATTTTTTGTCTAAAATAAAAGTGTCATAATATGCTTTATTACATTCAATTTTTAAATTAATGTAATTCAAAAGTTCGTTTTTTATTAATGAGACACTACTTCTGTTTCTTTCTTGTTTTTAAAATGAAGGCTTTGTTTGTTAGATTTTGGTTATGAAAATATAATATTTTTGCGTACTATATACTTCTTCAACGGTATATAGTACGCGGACCCCAAATATAGTACAATACTATATATTATAGTACGGTTGGCAACCCTAGTATATGCATTAGGAGGAGCGATTCGTTGTAAAATCAGGACCTGAACATGTCCAAAAACAAAGGCACAAAATAAAAATAATAAAAAAATATTTACGCTGCAAACAAAATATGGAACAAATGAACGTTGCTTAAATCCCTGGCGGTCATTGACTTTAAAGTTTAAACATTTGACTGTTTGAAAATTTTAACAAAGAGCGTTGTAATATCTGTATTTATTCAAAATCAAATCGAATCAAAATATACTTTATTCAAATAGACTTTTAAAGTAAAAAAAGCACTTTTGAATCGTCAATTTAACATTTTAAATTTAAATTAAATGTCAGTGTAATCAGTCCGTGAGGAAGCTACCACCGGCTCGGAAAGCAGTTCTGCTGAGAACAGCCGGCGAGAAACTCAACAGTTGCTCTTTTAAAATAATAATTGTGTACCATATTTTAATATAATAATTATTATATATTTATCCAACATGAGACATTATTATTATCTGTATATATTCATTATCTTATTAGTTATTTTACCGACCAACCTCTTTCGTATCTCCATTCTACGTGACACTGGCGAAGTAATCTGTGCTCAACTGGCACGCTTTAGAGCCATTAATAAGATAATTGAATTGAATTCTTTCCTTATTGTAATGACCAAAGTGGTACCTTAGTGTGATGCACAGATCACATTTTATAATATTTGATTTAGCGAATTAGGTGTACTTTTGTATTGGTAACGATTTCGCTTTACTTCTAATATGAGATTAGCATTATATGTAGTATGTACATTATCTATATTGTAAGGTTTCGCTATTTAGATGTATAATGAAATAGTTATTAATTGATTATACTGGCCATACTGATAACGCGAAAGCGTACATTATGATCTATACTAATATTATAAATGTGAAAGTTTGTGAGTATGGACGTATGGATGTGTGTTTGTTATTCTTTCACGCTAGAACGGCTGAACTGATCTAGATGAAATTTGGCACAGAGATAGATTATAGTCTGGAATAGCACATAAGCTATTTTTTATCCCGGAAAATGTACGGTTCCCGTGGAATAGGTTTGTTTTTGTTTTCCTAGAGGCGAATCCGAGCAAAGCGAGGGTGAGTCGCTAGTACCTTTATAAATCAGGCAGTTAAACATGACGGGAACGGTCAGGCCGAAAAAATAAAATAAAAAAAGAATTAAAAATAGAAAGAATAAAGAAACAAAAGACAGGATTGATGGGTGGGGAGTTGGCATGGGTGGAAATGCTTATCGTGATTTTTAACTGGAGCAAAGAATAAGAAATTGTTGAGAATAAGTGTTTTCTAATAAATTATAATCAAATCTAGTTAAAACATATAAGTTTTGAAACATGATTCTGGCTTTTTCTCAAATATCCTACAATATATACACAGATATTATATACCTAATACAAATGTTATTCACCCTAAATCAAATCTGCCACCAATAGTCGATAAACTGGTACTCTGCCACTGTATTAAACCGTATAGCTAATTATGCGCAAAAGTTTTGTCAACAGTTAAGACTTATACATACGATACAAACGATAATCTATATTTTACTTAACAATAAAAACTTATTTTCATATAAAGGTTATCGGCTACACTAGACTGTGGAATTTTTATAACATTTGTTTCATAATATGACTTACATAATTTATTGATAAAAACTGTAAACTTAAATCTGCTTTATATGTATATATGTATGTGTATTTTTCAAAACCATTAAAGTCGACTGAGGACGTAAAAATTGTACGTTCTAAAGTGAAAATTAAAAAGCCTTGAGTTCTAACGGAATATCTTGATTCCACTTTCAGTCAAAACATGAATACAATAGCTTACAGTTAGATCGTATTTATTTTAAATATTCGTAAAATGATAATGGTGGTCATTTATTTAAATTAAAACTTCGGCTGATATTGACAAATCGTCGCCTTACGACTTCATAAGATTATATTTTGTATGCGCTTGCGAATATATTGCTCGAAAAGAATCATCTATACATATAATAAAACTGTAACTGATCGCTGTCTGTACATGGAATATATTTGAGGAAAGCTATTATTGGAGGTCTTTATTAACATAATAAAACCTAAAACAATGATTTTTAGATTTTTTGTGTGTTTGTCTGTGCGTTTGTGCGTGATAATCGCAGAAACGACCTTACAAATTTGGGTGCAGTTTTCTCTAATATGTTATGGTAAGCTTCACTTAACATTTAGTGTTTGTTTTATTTCAATCGGTGTATAAATCAAAAAGTTATTTCAATTAAAAGAATCACCCAATGACGAGCCCGAGCAAAGCAAGGGTGAGTCGCTAGTGTTATTATAAATGAGAAAGTTTGTTAAGATGTCTATGTTTGATACTAAATTTCAAGTAAACTAGATAAAACTTGACTCTTAGCTAAAACATGTCTTAAATTGGCATATAATACCTAACATGGATGGATTATAAATGCGAATTGGTGTTCTTTAATTTTTCTTATTAATATCATAAATTTGATTAAAAATTATGATTTCATATGGGTTACTTTTTATTACTATTAGAAACTTGTTTAACAACAAGGAACTAGTGACAGGTATTTCGTTAGAAGGAGAGTAAACTTCTCTACAATAGTAGAGCACATCACTGCCTTAACATAGAGTGATATTAAAAAAAATACTAGATCTAGTCCTAGACAAAACCTAGACCTAAAAAAACGTGTGTGTATACGTAAGAAGTTATACCTACTTCTTTTACGTAACAGAACAAAAATAGCTATATGTCACAACTCTCTATAAAAGGAATGATAAATTAATAAAATAAAGCATATTAGGCATATTACAATCATATATTTATAAAATATCATTTAAGGGAAGAATATAATATTATATATCACTAGCATTGCCCGCGGCTCCGCTCGCGTTCAGATGACCAAAAACTAAATACTTAGGTTTTACATAATATGATTTTACTCTTACATTGCAATTTTTGTATTTTTTCTCAGAAATGAGATATTTTCCCGCGGTAAAAAGTATCCTATATGTTAACCCGGACAACCAGGTATCACCATACCAAATTTCACCAAAATCCCTCCAGTGGTTTTTCCGTGATACGGTAACAGACAGACAGACAGACAGACAGACAGACAGACAGACAAAAATTCTAAAAACTATAGATTCTGCCTCTATATCGATAATAGTGTTTATTTCAATAAGATTTTCCAAAAAATATTTAATGTACAGATTCGGCTTAGTTACAATTTTATTATATGTATAGATTTGTCAGACAATAACAACGGTTACCATGGCAACAAACAGTTAACAGCTAACTTCATCATGTCGCTTTTTGCCTGTGAGTGTGCGCGTCACCCATGTTCCGTCGTAATAAAAGGGCTTAACCGATTTGATGATTTATACGATTATTATAGATTCTTCTTGTTAACGCTAATGTCATAGGGTATTTATATTAGGGATATTATTAAAAATCAAAATGGCACATTTTTGAGTCTTTAAAAAAAATTCTTCCAAACATATCGAATTAGTTATCAAAATGAAAATATCTAAAAAACGATCACAAAAATATAATTTATTAAATTATACTTATTTGTTTAAAAATAATTTAAGTTACCAAATTCTTATATAAAACTCTTATTATCTGTCTTGTCTAGCTTAGTAACTAAAAAGCTATGAATAAAAATTAATTACAAAAAAAAACATAGTTTTTTTTTCTTATTATCTAACTGTCTTGTCTAGCTTAGTAACTAAAAAGCTATAAATAAAAATTAATTGCAAAAAAAAACTGTTTTTTTAACATTATCACATAATTTAAAAAAAAATAGAAAGTCAATTAATTCGGTGTCGAATACCTACTAAATTTAATTAGATATTGGCATAGAGTCATACCAATAATTCTTTTCAAACGGTGAAACTAAACGTCATATATGCCCATATGTTTGCAATCAATGGCCTCGCGCTGATTGCAATTATAAATATAAATAGTACATTACATTTGTATAAAGATCGTCTGGCACAGTCCTATCACATTTGCTATGAAAATAGATCCTATATTCGATTCATTAACAGAATTTTATCAATTTTATCTGTTTCTCAATAAAAACGCATTGTTATTTGTTACGTTATATAAGGGCCGACCCAGACATTAATTAATGCCAATCGCAGACGTTCTCGGTACCGGTACCGATACCGGTCTGGTAAAGTATTTTTACACACAAACCGTTGCTGGAGTGTGATTCGACCGGTACTTAACTCTTACTGATAGTGTGAATGCACCCACTGTTTCTTGTATAAAAATAATTTACTAGAGCAAAATTCGACCGAACCATAATCGGCACTATAGTGTGATTCGGTCCTTAAAATACTTTACCAGACCGATATCGGAACGAGAACGGACTGTGATCGGCACTATAGTGTACGTATCAGCCCTTAGACCGTCATGCATTTATTGCTAGCATCATAACTTAGACCGAGAACTAATAGAGTCAAGTAACACCAAAACTGAAACGTTATTTAAATCAAATAGGTATTTTTTCAGCATAATGCCGACAAATCACTATTTACATTTATAGTTTCACTATTAGCTTCATATGTATTTTACTAAATACCTAACTGTAAACACATGTAGAAAGTTGAATTTAATCTACTTTGAAATTATAATAGACTAGCGACTCACCCTCACTTCGCTTCGGATTGGTCCTTAGACAAAAATAAATCTAATACAAAAAGAGTTTTTTAAATTGGATTATTAGTTCATGAGATAAGCGCGTTCAACCAAACAAACAAACAAACAAACTCCTTAGGTTTATAATATTAGTATCGATTTATATTTAATTTAAAATTTATTACATAGCGACTTACCCTCACTTCGCTCGGATGTGTAGGGACACATATACCTAGGGAGGTATATTTTAATTTTTTTGAGCGGAACCCTAATATTTTTCTAAAATAAAAGTACCCTAACTTACTTCCTATAATATCAGCTATCTGCCATTGAAAGTCCCGTCAAAATCAATCTAGCGTTTCGGAGATTAGCCGAAACAAACAAACAGACAGACAGACAAAAATTTTAAAATTGTTTTTTCTTATAAGTACTATAATCGTTTTACTTCGATAAGTTTATAGTATATTCAGCCCTTTTCTTTAACGTCCCACTGCTGGGCACGGTCCTCCCTTCAATCCGAGGGGGATAAGCCATAGTCCATCACACTGGCCAAGTGCGGGTTGGCGGAATTCACATGTCTTTCGAAAACTTGCTAGGTTCTCTCAGACATGCAGGTTTCCTCACGATGTTTTCCTTCACCGTAAAGCAAGTTGTAATCATGTTAGAAATTATTCGCACATGAAAATATCCGAGGTGCGAGACCCGGGATTTGAACCCGCTTCACTCGGTTTCCCAAGTGAGCGCGTTACCACTGGGCTACCACTGCCTCAAGAAGTTTAGGAAGTTTATAGGCCGCACATTAAATATGAGAAATTGAATTTAGATAGATGGAAATTAGTACATTTTAGTGAGTTAGTTACTGGCAAAATATATTTTGTATAATACATTTTTACTTACACTTACAATTATTGAAATAATATTTTATGATATACCTATTATATAATTGAAAAATAACGTTCTTGTACTTAAAGATACTTTTTAATCGCAGGAAGCCCGCATAATCACATGGTAAATAAGTGTGTTGAGACATATGTAAAAGAAATAAGTATGTGTCTTTAAAAAACAAGATAAATGTTCCTGTTTGTCACAGCTTACAATCCTGTTTGTCACAGCTGTGCCACAGAGTAATTAATACTTATACAAGGGCGCAAAATCAATCATCCAATTTTGTTTTTGAATAACTTTTTTACTAAATAAAAAGAATGATTTTGAGTGAAGGAAATCTTTATTTGGACCTTTGCAATTTTTTCTATTAAGTGGAAAAGTTGATATCCGTCAAGTGGCTGCCGCCAGTGTTGATACACATTTGTGCCCATTTTATCGCATTTTCATGACTATCCACAAGATTTCCGGTGATAACTGTTCGAATTCCTGTCGAATGTTCTCCTTAAGGGCTACGATTGTCTAAGGTTTGTTGCCATAAGCCCGCGACCTCAAGGAGCCCCAAAAAAAGAAGTCTGGGATGGATAAATCGGGCCATCTTGCTGGCCATGCCAAATCGCCAAAACGGGAGATTACGCGACCAGGAACACTTTCGAAACTCATGTGAAGTTCGCTAATCCGCACTTGGCCAGCGTGGTGGGCTATGGCCTGATCCCCCTCGTATTGAAGGGAGGCCCGCGCCCAGCAATGGGACTTTAAAAAGGGCTGAATACAATCTAAATATAAAATACATAAATCATAATTGATGTACATTTTTGCATTCGTCAACTAAAATATAGATAAAATTATTAGATACGTCATCATTTTAATAATCTAAAGTCATTTCTTCTAAGTAATTACTAAAAAGCAATTTGTGGATTTAACTTCATGCTACTAAATGAATCTTTAAACCATAGAACTATAGAATATTAAACTTTTTTAGTATAGATAGGTATTATTGTAATAACTGCCACATAATAAAACAAACGGAGAAAACAATGTTGATCTACAGATGTAATTATATCGCAATATGGTCAGAATAAGATTATTACTTAGCAAGATACTACTATAGGTACATGGAATAATCCATACTAATATATTAATGCGAAAGTAACTCTGTCTGTCTGTCTGTTACGTTTTTACCCTTAATTCGCTGAACCGATTTAGATGATATTTGGTATGGAGATAGTTTGAGACCCTGGGAAGGACATAAAATAGTTTTTACCCCGGAAATCATCCCTTAAGCGTGAGCGCGAGTGAAGCGAGCTTGAGTCGCTAGTATACTACTCGTATACATGGAATGATAAGCTATATATAAGAATTATAATCTATACTATAATAAAGCACTAACCTAGCGAAATCTGTACATGAAATATTTTTTAAAAACAATGACTGTAACGTATTATGTGTACGATATAGACCCCAAAACAATAGTTTTTATTTTTTTGTCTGTTTGTCTGTTTGTCCCTTTGTCTGTACGCGTTTTACGCAAAAAGTAATGAACCGATTTCAACGAAATTTTGTGAACTGATAACTTATTACTCGGGTCAACATTTAGGATAACTTTTACTTTTGGAAAATCTTTGTTTCCCGCGGGAAATCGCAATAACTGGTTTTATCGAGTCCTCCTTAGGAACCCTCCGCTGGCTAAACCTAAAGACATACATCAAAACAATGTACTAAAAAATTGTAGGTCTTAAAAAGTTATACAGGGAAGTTCGCAATATTATATGTCTATCACCTAAGGTACACTCGCAATTATTATTTTTATTCACTACTCGCGACTCACAGGCTGACTTATCAACGTTTAGCTCAGTTCAGCAGTGAAACGTAACTAGGGACGAAACCGAGCGAAGCGATGGTGAGTCGCTAGTTTTAAGAATAAAAAAAGCATTTCTTGTCACGAGCTCCATAAATTCGATAAAAATGTACAAAATTAAATAATTTTTATCAAATCACCGATCAAAATAAGTAAAAGTCCGAAATGTATGTACATATGGATATGGGTGTACATATTCCTTTAACGAATGGATTTAAACCACTATAAAAGTATTATTTGGAATTCTTCGTATGAGGAGATGAAAAAGAAATCAGAAATATTTGAATTAAAACTATCTTTTCGGATTTTTTCGCGGATTTATTTTGATTTTTGGTTCTCGACTTTTCGAATGCTTTACAGCAATCATGGTCACGGGAGAGACTAAGGTGTTAGATGTCTCAAAGGTATTATATAGTTGTTACAAATATTCGCGTAAATCTAAGAAAGTATTACAGATCAAAAATAATAAGTAAGTACATATATCAGTATTTTTGGGAAGTGCCAAATTAAAAAAAAAACACATACGCGAAACTTTGGCAGGTTTCTATCTATGTAATGAACCTGTTAGATTCACTTAATATAACTAGATCCGTATTTATTGCGTGATGCACGAACATACATAGATGGCTAATTTGCTATATCATAAAAGATGATTATAGATGTTAACAGCTGTCCATAATAACCCTCGTTGCAGTTTTGTGTTGAGCTTAGAGTTCATAATTTGTTTTCAATATAAAAATTCTAACGAAATTCTTCTTCAACAGTAACAGGTAACAGTAATCTTAATGGAATCGCTTTACCGCTTGTACACATACATACTTTATAGGTACATATGTATTATGCAAAGACACGTCGCGCCGGTCCCTCGTTAAAGAAGGGCAAACTAACAAATACATTTTATACTTTTATTTTTATTTAAACAGACAGCCAACGTAATATACAAAGTATTTTATGTACTCACTAGCGACCCACCCTCGCTTCGCTTCAGATTCCTCCCTAAATAAAAACAAATCTATCCCACGGGAACCGTACATTTTCCAGAATCATAGAGAGCCTATAGCCTTCCTCAGTTAACGGGCTATATAATGCAAAAAGGTTTTTTCAAATCAGATTAGTAGTTCATGAGATTAGCGCGTTCAATCAAACAAACAAACTTTATATTTTTTATATTTCAAAAATTACAATACATAAGTACAAACATTTACAATGTATGTATAATCCAATTCAAGGCTAAGTTTAGTTTTAACGAATTTATTAAATAATGTAAAAAAATACCACAGTCTAGAATCTGCAAGCGCAGAAGAAGCAAAGAGAATTAACTAAGATTGTCCCAGGGCATTCATTTATTTCTATTGACCGAGTAGTGTTTGATGCTAAGTGGATATTGACGGCTTTGGATATCACTTTCTTACCCACTAGCGACCGCTTCGCCCCGGGTTCGTCCCTAGACAAAAACAAATTTATCCCACGGGAACCGTACATTTTTCCGGGATGTAATATAGCCTATAGCCTTCCTCAGTTAACGGGCTATCTAATGCAAAAAGAATTTTTCAAATCAGATTAGTAGTTCCTGAGATTAGCACGTTCATCCAAACAAACAAACAAACAAACAAACAAACAAACAAACAAACAAACAAACAAACAAACTCTTCAGATTTATAATATTAATGTAGATTACACTCTTTACTAGCAGTAATAAGGAGTTACTATGTTCTCTGTAAGTACGTGAATGAATTAGAAGAACAGATAATCAGAATATTTTATTAATGGATAGGTAACCTTAGTGAGTAGGGTTCAAGGTCCATTTTGTTTTAACGTTGGGAAAATGCATTTAGGCATACCACCTGCATACATACAGATGGTTATGTGTGACTCACCGGCAAAGCCAGTACTACTCACTAAAATGTAACAGAACTTCTCCCGTCTTAATGGGGCGTCGCAGAACCGCTTACGCACTCAACCAAGACACCACGGCATCAGGCCTGCCGAAGCAGACTACAACAACCACGGGGAGCAACCCGCATCACGCATGGCACACCGCCCACCGAGATGGACCTCCTCCCAATGCGTTTCTTAGCCCGGCTAAATCGCCGAACGCTAATAAGCCCCCCCCCCCCTCCCCTCCACCGCTACCACGATAAGATGAACTCTCATTGGGGGGGACATACCTACAGCCTACGAAACTCATAGGTCACCCATCCAAGCGAGCGCAGTTAATAACGATGCTTGACTTAGGATGAACCCCATGGGCTCATATAAATGATCCGCCATTGTAGTAACGATTTCAAATTTAAAAAATTGCAACAGTCCGTTTCTGATTTACTGCGTTACAACACAACAAGTTAAACAAGGATAAACTAACATACCCACTACCCAATTTTACATTTATAGTATTACTAAGGAGATTATAAATGCCAATAATTTTTGCTTGAACTTTTATTTTTGTTTTCTGTACTTGCGTGTTCAAATAATATTGTTGTCTCAGAAAATAAAATATAACTCTGCGTACATTGACATCACGAAAATTGCTACATATTATGTGTTTGCATTCAGTTTGAACTTTGATTATTTATAAACGTTATGAGGATCTGGAGCGGCCAAAGTAAATAATGCTTGCTGGCTTTATAAACGCTATTAAAATGAGTCTTTATTTGTGTGTTTATTTTTTTTGGGGGTTTATATTTAACTAGCAGAACCCGCGGCTTCGCCCGCGATCAAACTACGAAAAAAAAAAACTTTTTCGCAATAGATACTTTATTACTTGCAAAAATATGTATAAGATGCTAAGCGTATATTCTGTAAATAAATTTACTCTACTTTATATCCCACACTTGAGCCATGTTACTCTATTTAAATATATTCAACAACTCAAACTTCACCGCCCAGTTTTACCCACTTAGGGACTAAATTTAAAAAAAACCTACAATACATGTTTATTTAATTGTATTAAAAAGCATTAATACCAAGTTTCAAGTAATTTTGATCATAAACAATTTTTTCCTTATATAAACAGCACAACCCCCTTTTATCCTTTTAAGGGATGAATTTCGAAAAAAATGATACTTGTATTGTTTTAGTTTTCATTTTAAAGATAAATACCATTTCCGTGCATCAATTACAGAGTTTCATACAAACTTTCATCCCCTATTTGACAGCCTTATGGGGTGAATTTCATAAAATGCTAAAATACGTATTTATTTAATTGTATTGAAGAGCATTAATACTAAGTTTCAAGTAATTCTGATCATAAATAATTGTTTGCCCATATAAACTTTATCACCCCCTTTTAACCTTTTAAGGGATGAATTTCTAAAAAAATCTAATACATATATTTCTTATTTTTTATCTTAAAGCTAAATACCACATTCCATGCATTTCGCATAAAGAATGACAGAGTTTCATACAATCTTTTATCCCCTATTTTACCCCCTCAGGGGATAAATTTCGAAAAATCCTTTCTTAGCGGATGCCTACATTATGTAAGGAATTTGTCTACCAAATTTCACGTTTCTACAACCAGCGACTTAGGCTGTGCGTTGATCGATCAGTCAGTCAGTCAGGACAAAGCATTTTATGTATATATATAGATAATATTAGGTAAACAAGATGTTAAAATAATTATTTATTTTAACATTTAATAACATAGAAATGACTACCAAGTTAATTTATCTTTAAAAAAATTTGTATGAAAGAGATGCTTGAAAATAATTTGAGTTATATTAACAGTTATTATAGTTTAGTATAAATAACACTCAAATGTACATACTACATTTTTATTTATTGGCTGTATTAATTTTCGTGAGAGTTGTTTTCATTTTACAGTTTTAGTGTGAATAAAAAAGATTATTTAACTTTACTTTCAGTCAGTCGACGTATGGAAACAATCCGAAAACCACTTATTTTGCTTGTATTTCCATACAAAGCAGGATATGTATATTGATAATGTTCAGGGAATAAATAGAAATACATTCACACGTGCAGTATATTATTTAATCAGTCTATACATAGATATAATAAAATTCTGAGTCGAATCTTTAAATAGTCATTATTAATCGATACAGAGGCAAAAATATAGTTTTTAAAATTTTTGTCTGTCTGTCTAAGAAAATATCACGATAAAACCACTGGACAGATTTTGATGAAATTTGGTACGATGATAGCTGGTTGTCCAGGTCAACATATAAGATACTTTTTACTGCGGGAAAATATTTCATCTCTGAGAAATTTATTCTAACCATTAAAACATAACTAGGGACGAACCCGAGCGAAGCAAGGGTGAGTCGCTAGTTTTAAATAAAGAAAAAAACCTAAATCATTATGTTATTTGACTTCAAAAATTTAGTAATATTTATAAATTATACTTCCAATGGTTGTTTTGTAAGAAATATTTATTGGCAAAGATCAAATGTCGATTCCGCAATTTTATTCTTGTAAAGCGGTGTTTTGTAAAGCCACATAAATGTACTATGCATAATTACAGAATAGCAAATTAAAATATAAATAGAAAGAAATCACGTACAAAACGATAACATCAACTAACTTACCATTTTGATTGTTTTTTTTTTTATTTATTTCAGTACACATCCACCTTTGTCTGAATAACAATAGCACCTTTGTCACTGATTAAAAAAAAAACTTTTTTCAATTTTAGGCACTCATTGTACCATGCGTCCGACCGACGCGACCGTACGTACTCGTACTGCGATACCGAACATGTGGATATGTGCAAATGAATAAAAATAATTAAAATTTAACCTAAGCCCTTTCATAATAAAGTCTAAAATATTATAATGTAGCCTTTTTGTTTGATATTATCACATGGGCAAGATGTTTTGGATTTCTAAATTAAACTTAACTTTAGTAGTTAACGGTCACATACAGCATATTAGTCACTAGTGTTATTCTCCGACTCCGCACGTATAGTTCAATTATTTAATACTACAAATCACATAACACTATGCTAATCTATAGGTGGGTACGTATAATAAAATTATAATTAAGCCGAATCTGTACATTGAATATTTTTTTGGAAAATCTTATTGAAATAGACATTATTATCGATACAGAGGTCGAATCTACAGTTTTTGAAATTTTTGTCTGTCTGTCTGTCCGTCTGTTACCGCATCACGGAAAAACCACTGAAGGGATTTTGATGAAATTTGGTATGATGGTAGCTGATTATCCGGGTCAACATATAGGATAGTTTTTACTGCGGGAAAATATCTCATCTCTGACAAATCTATACTAAACGTTAAAACATAAGTAGGGGCGAACCTGAGCGGAGCGAGGGTGAGTCGCTAGTGAACATATAAAAAAATACAATTTGCATAATAAGATTCGATAATTTCATTCTCTTTTTCGTTTTTATGCCGTAACTACAAAATCCTATTTAAAAAGTTATTAAAATGTATGTACCTATTCTAAACTCTATTCTCTCTTTTGTTTGTTAAATGATTAAAAACAACTGACTTCCATTCAAGACGTCATCTAAAAAGAAATCTTAAGTATTATTTTTATATACTTTAAAAAGCAATATTAAAAAAAACTGCCAAGTGCGAGTCGGACTCGCGCACGAAGAGTTCCGTACCATTATCTATAAAAACGGCAAAAAAATCATGTTTGTTGTATGCGAGCCCCCCTTAAACATTTGCTTTATTTTAATTTAATTATTTATTTTTAAAGTGAATATATAACTAAATATTTCAAGCGTCTACCTGTTGCCGTTATCAATATTGAGCAAAAACGAGTAAAAAAATCACGTTTGTTGTATGGGAGCCCCCTTAAATATATATTTTATTTTGTTTTTTAGTGTTTGGCGTTATACGGGCAACAGAAATACATCATCTGTGAAAATTTCAACTATCTAACTATCACGGTTCATGAGATACAGCCACTTGACAGACGGACGGACAGCGAAGTCTTAGTAATAGGGTCCCGTTTTACTCTTTGGGTACGGAACCCTAAAAAGCTTTCAATTTTCATTCAACGCTTATCAACCGTCAACAAAATGGCATACACTGTTGGAAGTGAAAACAAAATCATACTAAATAGGTACCTCCATGACTACCACGTGGCTTTAAGCGCAATGCGGCAAATCTACGGACCAACGGAAAGAACTTTTATCGACTCCTTGCTCCTTGACCTCTACCTAAAAGCTACATACATATTGACTGGCCTTGAATGACGTTAAAACATTTAATACGTTTTGCCTTATAAAAACTCATTTTAACTTATTAAGTTTTTTGTTCTATTGTTTTAGAAAACTTTTGTACTTTACTCAATAAGACGTCGTTTTCAAATATTATCGTGGATTTCATTTTGCTAAGACAAATGTACTCATTTGTAGGCAATAAGTACCTACAGTATGTGTATTCAGTTCTTTCTTTAACATCCCACTGCTGGGCACGGGCCTCCCTTCAATACGAGGGGTATCAAGCCATAGTCAAATACGCTGGCCAAGTGGGACTAGACTTCACATGTCTTTCTAAAACTTGTTAGGTTCTCTCAGACATGCAGGTTTCCTTACGATGTTTTCCTTCACCGTAAAGCAAGTTATAATCATGTTAGAAATGATTCGCACATGAAAATATCAGATGTGCGAGACCCGGGTTTTAAACCCGCTTCATTCGGTTTCCCAAGTGAGTTACCACTGTGCTACCACTGCCTGTCCCTATAATATAGTAGTTATAATATGTTCACCTACCTACTATTCTAGGAGACCAATATGACATATCGAGATAAAAAAAATCTATGTCATACTCTCGCCCATTAACAATATCTGTGCATGAAGGATTTATTCGCATTCATTTGAGGAAGGAAGCCAAATCAATAAACATAGTTTCGTTTTAGAAATACGTTTATATTAGTAAGTATATTTTTATAATTATTATTCTTATAAGCGGATAATTTAACACATTTGAAATGAAATATTGCACACCATTATTTTACATTACATAGTAGAACATTAAAAAGAAATAGTACAATAGGCGGTCTTATCGCTAGAAAGCGATCTATTCTAGACAACCTTTGGGAGAGAGAAAGACAGAGAGAAGGAAGGGGTGCAAACAGTCTTAATGAAATCTACAATGAATACATACATAGATAAAATAATATATATACATACATACCCACATACATACATACATACATACACACATATAAATATTAAGCATACTTATAAAATAAAATAAACACACTTATTAGTACGTAAACGTAAAAAGCAGATTCCTCTGAATAGCGCGCTTTCAACGAAAATGCAAACTTACTACCTTGAGCTTTGCAATTTGCTACGGTCGAACTTTAAAGGAAATTGGAATTAATTACGACTACATATTTAATTTGATATAACCTTTGAATGTTTAAAACTCTTAATGGCTCCTGAAAAATATATAATTATGAAATTCAGTTCCATCTTAACTAATATAATCTGTTATTATGATTTCCTCTACTTTAAAAATAGGCAAAAAAAATCAAAAAAAAAAAGAAAAGATTTAACTAGACTATATCAAAAACGTAAAAAAAGTAAAAAATATAATTTATGGATAGCTAAATGTCAAAAAAACAATTTGAACAAACTTCAAAAACAGAGGAGGTGTTTACGAATTTTTTGAGTGTGTTAAGCAAGATGCCCGCAACCTCTTTTAAATCTTTCTATCATGCTGCAGGTTTATTTTACGTTTGTTTGCAATTTTCACCCTAACACGTGTCAGTTCCATCAGCCATGAGTGCATCTGGAGGCGTGACGTCAATTTCCACTTCAACATGATAATTCGACGTACAATGTCGATTACAACAGTTCTCTTGCGAGTGATAATAATCATCAATAATTCTCCATGAATTTATGTAATTCTAAGTGGTCATTTAATAATCAAGTACCTGGGCGACCGAGTTTCGCTTTGAGTTCTTTTTTGTTTATCGTATTTTTTAGATTAAAAAAAACTTGAATAAATACAAAAAAAACAAAAGTAGAAACTTTGTATCCGACCGGGATTCTAACCCGGACACGTGTGATTGTCAATCTTGCGCCTTGGCAGCTTGACCACGATGCTTATGCCCGCGCTTACACTTAAAGAAATTATCGAGCATATTTTGCGTGGAATAAAGCGAAATAAAACCGCATGAAAACTCTAAAACACACGTTTTCCCAAACATAAGACTCATCTAGATCGATTTTTCGCCCCCGAAAACCCTTACATACCAAATTTTAACGAAATCGTTAGAGCCGTTTCCGAGATCGCCGGCATAAATTAATAAATATACAAGAATTGCTCGTTTAAATATATTACATAATAATATAATTTAAGCAAAATGACCTTTGGCCTTTGGACTCATAATACCTATTACCTAACGTAAAAAAACAACATCTCTACGTGGTAAGTGTTGGCTCATCTTTGGCCCAATATATCAGTAAGGTATATATCAGTATTGTGATTCAGCGAAGAAATGGAACTATCAATCTTCTAACTATTCCATACATATATAACCTGTATAAAATATAAATATATAAGTATGAACTTAGTTTCATTGTTATAAATAATCTTATCGCATGTGTCACTTTATCATAAAGTATAAACTGACCTATCTGCTGACCCATACCAAGCAGTATGCAGAACATTTAAGGAAGGAGGTCGAGGCTCGAGACTTACTTATAATAACTGATTTAGTATTAATTCTTTCTCATATTTACGTGAATATTTGACATTTTAAATAAAATTATCTTTTCGGATTTTTTCGCGGATTTATTTTGATTTTTGGTTCCCGACGTTTCGAATGCTTTACATGGCCATGATTGCTGTAAAGCAATCGAAACGTCGGGAACCAAAAATCAAAATAAATCCGCGAAAAAATCCGAAAAGATAGTTTTATTTAAAATGATTTAGTATTTTTACATCCAGTACAGTTTCGGCATTTTAGTATACTAAGGAGTAAGGTATGATATTTTATACATAGATGTGTGTGTCACGCCAGTAACGCATAGCAGAGAAATAAAGCAAAGTGGACCATAGCTTTCTCCCGTCTGCACTAACGAGATTCTTAATACCATATACATATTTTTAATAACTTGCCTCCGGGCTTCAAAGCCAAGTTGATCAGACTATTATATGTTTTATACATACATGTATATGTGTGTATGTATGTTTGTTTCTCCTTCACACTGAAACGGCTGGACGAATTTGGATGATATTAAGTACAATAGCGTCCGGCAATCCAGCTGGGCGCGAAGCCAAGAGGCATGCTGGAAGGTCCACTTCGATGGGCGGTGTACCATGCGTGTTGCTCCTGGTACTTCTCTGGCAGCAAATTGGATCGTTGGAGCAATCCCTTGGTTGTGTGGTCTGCTTCGACAGATCTGCCATTGGGGCGTCGTGTTTGAATGCGTAGGCAATCCTGCGACCCTCAATTAAGATGGGAGGTAGAGGTTCTGTTGGGTTTTATTGAATAGTTCTGGTTTTCTTTACCCGGTGAGTCCCACATAACCAAGTATACATGCGTAAGTGCATTTCCCAACATTAAAAAAGGCACTAGGAATGCAATTGATCGAAGCGAGGGTATGTCGCTAGTATTTTATATTTCCAATAATAACACACAACCTCCTTTTTAAAAAAAAAGTACATAGCATTTGTTTTTATTAGTAATCAAAGATTTGACATAAGTGCGTCAGTATGCAAGTAGGCATAGCACAGGAAACCGCCAATTAAGCCAATAGCGGACAGCAGTCAATGACCACATGAAATAAATACTTAGGTAATATGTAATTAAAACGTACATAATTATGTAATGAGTCAAAAATATTATTATCACAGATTCACCAATCTTTTTTAAATTATTAATAGTGTGAATTCACGGTAGATTAAATATTTTTGTAATATTTTGAAATTTAATAGAAACTTTTTAAATGAAAAAAAAAAAATTAATTAAAAAAAAAACAAATGAAAAAAATATATGAATTATTTTTTTCTTTTTTGGAAGGAAGTACAAATTGGTGTTGCTTGTGCATATTTTTATGTATAAGCAGTATAAATTATATCAATACACAATCATAACTTAGATATATCATATTATATTTATTACGGTCATTAATGTGTGTTACACGTAAAAAAAAGCAAAATTTTAAGAAATATAAATAAAAAAAAACTTTTATTTATTAAAATAAAATATTTATTAATAAAAAATAAAGTATCATTTGTTATTTCTATCTTATTTTTACTTACATTTAGAGTATATTCAGTTTTAATCGTATATCATCTCATCCGGCGTGTGGTAGCTGTGTCCATTTGCCTAAAATTAATAGCAAATGCATATTGTGGTTAATTTAAAAAAAAAACTGCAGCCTTAGGTAGGTTTGACGACACGTTTGGCTCAGTTTGTAGTGACCCTATTTGCTGTGCCAGTAGTCGCGGGTTCAAGTCCCGCTGGGGACATTCGTTTGTGTGATGAACACGAATGTTTTTTCTGTAGTCATGGGTGTTTATATTTATATTATGTATTTAAAGTTATATATGTGTAGTGTATCAACTATCTGGTATCCATAACACAGGCCTCGTAGCTTACCATGGAATTAGCTGATGGTACTGTGTGTTAATGTCCCAACATATTTATTTATTATTTAGGTTCATGGGGCTCAGAAGCTGAATCTTTTCTAGCTTATCAGCTTCATCTTTCAGCCCTGAGACCAATGGCAACCCCAGACCAGAGCACAGAGAGCTTAATGTTATTTATTATTAATAATTATTATTCCATGAAAAACATAACTTGTAAAAAAATTAAAATCTGCAATGCAGTTCGTTTACCGCAAAAAAATTGTAATCTAATGTAAAACCAAGTCGGTTAATTTATTCAGTACCTATCTATGGAAGCATCTATCCGACAACTTTGTAATAAATTGTTACCTAATTAGTTAAATAACAACATGTTATAGAGACCGTATCAATATTAGATATCTTTCTTCTATACAGATAAATAAAATTGGAGTGTCTGTTTGTAATATTAAAATAATCGCTTTTTACTAAATGCATATGGATATATACACGGTACATATACCAAAACAAAATTTTTTTACAATTTTGTCTGTCTGTCTGTCTGTCTGTCTGACTGTTTGTTCCGGCTAATCTCCAAAACGGCTGGACTGATTTTGACGGGATTTTCACTGGCAGATTGCTGATGTTATAAGGAGTAAGTTAGGCTACTTTTATTTTAGGAAAAGAATCAGGGTTCCGCGAAAAAAATTAAAACCCATGAAATTATAAACAAAATCATCCGCGCACGGCGTAAGCTCCCGAGCCAAGCGAGGGTAAATCGCTATATAATTTAAATGAATATCTTAGGAGTAGCAAGCTACTATTCATGTATAAACATAGCTAACCGTGAAAACGTACCTAGGGACGAACGCAAGCGAAGCGAGCGTGAGTCGCTAGTTCTTTAATAAATAGAATGACTTGGCCATTACACACGGCAAATAACAAAATTTACCTAATATTAGCGTTCTGAGCGCATTATTTATGTTTGTCTATAAATAACTTTGATCCGCTAACGGATGTTCAATTAGGACTATTTTAAATAGTAGATTTTCTTATGTTATATTTCCAACCGATAAACTACAGATTCAAATTGAATGTAATTTGGGAATATCCCTAGTTATATTATGTTCTCTTAGTCATTGAAAATTCAGGCTTCTTACTAGCTTTATCCACAACGAAGTTACAGGAAAATGGCTTAGAGGAAAAGAATGTTACGACTGTGCCCTTTTTTGTTCGACTTGGCGATTCTATATAAATGTCAAAAAAATAAATATATATGTTTATTGTGTTACGTATATTTTGTAATAAAACTGCATGAAAACTTGAAAACACGCGTTTTCCCAAACATAAGACTAATCTAGATCGATGTTTCGCCCCCGAAAATCCTCAACATAGCAAATTTCAGCGAAATCATTAGAGCCGTTTCCGAGATCGCCGGTATAAATAAATATACAAGAATTGCTCGTTTAAATATATAAGATAGATTAGATTATATGTCATTTAGTTTTTCTGATCTGATATCCGTTCGATCGATTAAAAAATATATTATTTTTCACAGTTAGAAGTATTACCTGTGTGAGTAAGCTTTACAGAAAATAATATAAATATAACCCTGATTGCTATTTTTATATTATAATACGTGTGAATCAAGTAACAATGTATCTGTAAAAACAGACAGACGGTTCGTAAAAACAGACAGACACAAAATTTTTCAAAACACAACCGAGTTTACAATAGAAGGAAGTACCGAATTCGGAGTTTTTGTAATCCGATGACTTCGCTAATTGTAAACCATCCAAGTGAACCCATATTATTTAAGAACATCCCAATCCACATCTTATAATATGTGATATAATAATTTTCAGAGTTATTTTGATAAAAAAAATATAAAAAAGGAATTTTATTTATTGGTTATTGTGGGCTTTGGTATATTACAAATTATCTGAGCTCTATACAAAGTAGTTGTTGCAACCACAAATACCTCAATTTTATTTGTAACGATACAAATATATAAACTTACCTGGCGAAACAAGTGTTACTAGTTAATTCATTCACATCCTCCATAGTTTGAGGCATCCTTCGTCCCTTAGTCTCTGGCAACACCAGAGCAATAAGAGATACAACGATACCTATCACTCCCACTATGATTAAAGATAGACCTTCCCATGCTCGATCCTGTAAGAGCAAATTATTTATTAGTTTTTATGAAAGTAATTGTTTGAATTAGCCCGCGAATCCACGCTCATGATAAGCAGGGTGAGGGTAAAAGGTAGTCTATGTGCATTGTGCGTTCCCACTCTCGATGATATGTTATAATATCCTCCTCTATGTCCTTTCCAGTTTTTAAATCTTTAAAAGTTTAAATCTTTTAAAGTCTGTCTATTTGTTATCTTTTAGATATCTATCTAAAAGATAACAAATAGACAGACTTTACTTTCACATATATAATACTAGGCATTTACCCTCGTTTCGCTTCGGGTTCTGGACCCTGGACAAAAACAAATCTATCCTATGGAAACCGTACATTTTTCCGGATAAAAAGTAACCTATGTGCTATTCCAGACTATAATCTATCTCTGTGCTAAATTTCATCTAGATCCGTTCAGCCGTTCTGGCATGAAAGAGTAACAAGCGTCCATCCGTCTGTCCGTCCATCCTCACAAAATTTCACATTTATAATATTAGTATGGATAAAATGATATAATCAGCCGTGAGACAAAATATAAGCAAGCAGAAAAAATCTTTCATATAACAGTTTCAATAAGTGTGAAAATATTTAATAAAGAAATTAGCGATACATAGATTTAGTTACTAAAAATATATCTATAACTATACATATAAATGTAATTAAATTCTAACTGAATCGAATCTGTACATTAAATATTTTTTGGAAAATCTTATCGAAATAGACATTATTATCGATACAGAGGTCAAATCTACAGTCTGTCTGTCTGAGAACGCATCACGAGAAAACCACTGTACGTATTTTGATAAAATTTGGTATTATGATAGCTGAGTATCCGGGTCAACATATATACTTTATACTGTGGGAAAATATCTCATCTCAGAAAAATTTATACTGACCGTTAAAAGTACATAGGGAACAAAATATAACATAAAGATGTTTTCACCGTTTCTATTTATAAGAGTTATTATGATAACAAAATCTTTAATCAAATGCGACTCACAGAGTAAACAATAAAGGGCGAGAGTGTGACAGCAACAAACGCGCTGAGGTGGACGAAGGAGGCGCCAAAGCCTCGTACAGGCGTCGGCATCAGCTCTGGTGTCCATTGTATGACCGTACCGTACGCCATGTTGTTGAAGAATCTTACTATCACAGCTAATGTTACTGATGCTACACCTAAACAATATTTTATATCGTTAGGATACTTAGGTTTACCACAGTCTACTAATATGTACTACTAAGTTGTCTAACTAAGGCGTTTAGAGTGTAGACCAGCGGTTCCCAAAAGTGTAGACATGAAGCCTGTCAGACATAAAGCCTAATTTTAGTGCAGTACATAAAAATATGTGAAAAAAAATCATTCATCACATTAAATAGTTATATTTTTGGTGATATTATTTTTGTGATTTGTTCTTTCAAGTCAAAATAGAAAGTGTGTATTTAAACTACAACGCAATCAGTGTCAAAATGGGGATCTGTTAAAAATTATGATCAATTAGGGTTCCGTGGTTACTAAAAATTGGGAACCACTGGTCTAGACAATATTACTGGTAACCTTTGAATTTAACATAATTTAGGTAGTTTTAATAAAATGCATTTGGTGACATCAGCACCACCGCTTATATATAATGGCTGTTTGACAGGACGGTAAGTTTTCATCGAGTAAAGCTCTTAGTGAGATTACTAAAACAGATGCCATCCAATTTAAATTTTATAGTATTCAGTAGCTTTCTATCGGCAGATATTTTAGAAGGTTTATAATGCTAAATATTTATTATGTAGTAATTTTAATCTTATTGTTTCTAGTGTTCGCTCAGTAATCGAAATTCAAATATTATCTTTTTATATTTTTAACACTAAGCTTAGCTTAAGCTCGTCAATAGCTACTAAACAAAAAAAAGTCGATTAACAAATAGAGAAGAAAAAGATACTGAAATGTTTTGTCTCTGTCTATTTATATATAGAACAGTTAGTACGAAAAAAAGGTAATTTGAAAATAATCTAATATCTATCTACCTAATATATTTAGACGAGCAATTCTTGTATATTTCTTAATTTATTTATTTATACCGGCGATCTCGGAAACGGCTCCAACGATTTTGCTAAAATTTGGTATGTGGGGGGTTTCGGGGGCGAAAAATCGAACTAGGTTAGTCTTATGTCTGGACAAACGCGTGTTTTCGGTTTTCATGCGGTTTTCTTTCACATTATTCCACGCAAAATATGGTCGATAATTTCTTAAGCTCGGGCATAAGCCATAAGCATCGTGGTCCAGCGGCCAAGGTGCAAGTCTGACAATCACAGGTGTCCGGGTACTTAATAATAGAATACCTCGTGGAATGAACGCAGTGACTAATGAAAGCATTCCAGAAATCATCATCGGACCCATCACCATCCATCTACGGCCAAATCTATAACAATCATTAAATAATCGTTTACAGATATAATTAGGAACTTAAGACATTATCTAATTTGTAATTTAATTTTGTTTCTAAATTATAAGATTGTATACCTATACAGGATGGATTTTTGAGACGGGACAGTAAGGGCAGGTACCTTAAATACTATAGTTACGGGAAAATGTTTCTAGGAGACCATCCACAACTTTTTAAGATATTCTGAACTGCATTCACAGATTTTGGAAAAAATGTACAGTCAGCGAGAAAAATGCTAAAATACCAAAAAAAATTTTTTTATGTCATTCGATCCTATTTCATGTAGGGATCAAAAGACTCTATGGGACCATTTAAGGCTTGAGTACTAGAAATGACAGAAATCGCCAAAATCTTTTCCCATACATTTTGTACGGAAAAGCGTTTAATCTACTCGAAATATTTTTTGTTGCCAAACGGTCCTATTTTTAATGAGGACAAAAGACCCTTTGAGGCCAACTGAACTTTGCGTATAGAAACTACGGTAAGTCACAAGACCGGGTTTACACGCAGGCATTTTATGCAGTGGGCATAAGAAAAAAATCTTTAGTGTTTCTATACTCAAACTTCAGTTGGCCTCAACGAGTCTTTTGATCACATTAAAAAATAGGACCGTTTTGCAACAAAAAGTATTTCGAGTTGTTTAAACGTTTTTCCGTACAAAATGTATGGGAAAAGATTTTGGCGATTTCTGTCATTTCTAGTACTCAAACCTTAAATGGTCCCATAGAGTCTTTTGATCCCTACATGAAATAGGATCGAATGACATAAAAAATTTTTTTTAGTATTTTAGCATTTTTCTCGCTGACTGTACATTTTTTCCAAAATCTGTGAATGCAGTTCAGAATATCTAAAAAAGTTATGGATGGTCTCCTAGGAACGTTTTCCTGTAACTATAATATTTAAGGTACCTGTCCTTACTGTCCCGTCTCAAAAATCCACCCTATATATAACATAAAATATTAATATTTGTTTTTAAATTATAAGATTCTGTTAAACCAAAGTCACACAAAAAATCCAAATATCATAGGATTTTGAGGAAACCTCTGTCCAAAAATTTTGCCTGAAAAGTAATGTATACTTGATGGGAGATTTAACAAATCACATTGTGATGCTTTCATGGGTTTAAAGTTTTAAGAATTGCAAGATGTTTAAACCAACCAAAATACTACATTACCTGTCTAAAAGCAGCACCAATATTATAATAGAAGGTATCTCTGTAGCCGAAGTTACGGTGAAAGTAAGGAAGAAGTCTAAGCCAAGATTTTCCGAAAGTCTGATGATACCATCAAAAACTACTGCCACACCCATAAATGTGATGATCAGGAATATAATCATGACTCGTAATGAAGGTTCCCTGAAGACAGCTAGTACACCTTGTTCTTTCTCTTTGGTGTTTGAAGCCACATCCTTGAAGAGATTGGTGAAATTAGATATCAAAAAATAATTACTTATTTAGATAAAAAGTTTCATAATCTTTGATGTTTTTTTTTTGAATATCGGTGTTACATACGTACATATGATAAAATTTTTAATAATAATCTAAATGACTTACAATAAATTCATCAAGTACATCTTTTGGTATCTTGGTTTTGTTGATTTTTTCAAATTTTTTGAGAACCTGCACTGCTTTATCTACTTTTCCTTTACTTACTAACCACCTAAAAAGTTAAAAAATATATCTATACTAGCGGCTCACCCTCGCTTCGCTCGGATTCGTCGTTAGGTACGTTTTACATAGATATTTAAAATAGTTTTTTTTTTTTTTTTTCTCTTTATTTAAAGGACTTGTTCACAAAAAAGAAACATGTCGTCCTGTTCAGACTTCTTACATGCTACATAACAACTTTTAAATCCTTAACACTACTAACATAATTATGTATTAATGGTTAGAATTATAAGCGATAGGTAAAAAAAAAAACATTTATACTAGGAGTCTATACAAAATTATACATTTATCTCTTATCCAAACCCAACTTCACTAATTTGTACACACTTTTAGCGGAACTTGAATGAGGACATGTCAACATACTATTGCAAATTCCAGTATTCGAACCATTTTGAGCAAATATATGACTTCTAAACGATTCATTCCGAACACATTCCATTAAAATGTGATAAACATCTTCATTTTTTCCACACACTACACACAAAGGCGATGATACTTTTTTCATTATAAATGCAAAATAGTTAAGGGGAATGTGTCCAGAACGAATTCTAAAAGCTAATATTATGGTGGATCGATCTAAATTACAGGATTCAAACCAAGGAGAGTGAAAGGGTACAGGCTGAATAGTCCTATACCAAATCCCCTTGTTCTGAGAAGTCTTCTCTAAGTTTTGCACCCACAACTTATAGATATGTTCTTTTAATAAAGGAAACAGATCACAATAAGAAGGCACTATGCTTAGGGGTATTCCATCTGATCCTGCCTCCCTTGCAAGGCGATCTACCAGCTCATTTCCCGGAACTCCTACATGAGACGGAATCCATTGAAATATTACTTTTTTATTAGACATTTCTAGATTCAAAATTGTTTTCAATATGTTGTAGGCTATCGGAACTCCTCGAAAAGTCGAGGTGCACCGAGCCACGTGTTGGAGCGCACTTCTGGCGTCTGTTAAAATAACAAATTTATTATGACTAATACTAATATTATTTAAAATAGTTATTTGCCAGCGTTAGCCATATAAATTTTATTTTTTTTATTTTTTTATTTTTCTGATGTTTTAATACTTATTATTCTATTCCGGACTAAGAGAAATCCAAAACATCAAATATCATAAAAATAGGTCCAGTCGTTCTTGAGTTATAAATGATGTAACTAACACGATTTTGTTATATATATATATATATATATATATATATATATATATATATATATATATATATAGATTACACATAATGTATGTAATTACTACATCAGATTTTTATCAAAACCACAATTCTAAAACGACATTCATTGTAATGCATAGGTATTTATATATTTAAAATATGCATTTCATATTTTAAAGTTAGCATAATAAAACTGACTGACATTCTTGGGTTCAAATCTCTTATGAATATATCATTTTAAATTGACTATATCTTTCAGTTCTGATTTAGTTATAACAAAAAAAAAACACTAAAGGCAAGAAGTGTACAAGTGTTACAAGGATCATTTTGCATGTGGTCGAAATCAGAATTAACACCGCCATCATATAAATCGTCACCTTTGAGAGAAGTTGGAGTTGAAGTTGGATTGAAAAATATCTCAAAATATGAAGTGATGTTATAGAGGTTAAAAGGTTTTATTTTTATAAAAGAAAAAGGGTTTTTCTTTTTTCACACCCACGCCCTCATGTCTATGTCATCTAAGTGCCAAATGATCCTTATAGCACTGTAAGTATTATCTTACATTCGACGGGTGATTAAATTAAGGTATATAATATTTACATGTAACTGTACCATAAAGTCCTACATATATTATATTTTTAGTATCATAAATCATAATTCAGCCCTTTTAGAGTCCTATAGCTGGGCACGGATCCTCAATGTGAGGAAGAATCAAGCCATATTTTTAGTAAACTAAACTCGACTAACGTCGCATTTCAACAACCTACGTATCTGTGGCCTTACTTTGTAGCGATAAGAATTTGACGAAATTTGTATGCAACTTTTTTTAAATTCCTATTTCTGGTAAAGAAAACCTTTAAATAGGTTAAATGAGAACCACTGTAGTCTATACTAATATTATAAAGAAGAAATATTTGATTATTTGTTTGTTTGCATCGAATAGGCTCCGAAATTACTGAACCAATTAAGATGCAATTTGGTAAGAAGATAGTTTGAGACTCTTAGAAGGATATAGGATAGTTTTTATCCCGGAAATCATCCCTTAAGGAGGTGAAAATGCGGATAAAAGTTTGTATGGGGAAGCAAGCTAGGGACAAACCCGAGCGAAGCGAGGGTGAGTCGCTAGTCTGTAATATAGAAACATTAGACATTTTAAACATAACCTACCTGGCACTCTCCGGGACTATTAAAGGAGCAATAGCAACCAGAAGCATGGGCAAAGCCATGGCAAGCGATAATTTCTTCCAATCAGATATCCACAGTGCGATCCATGGTAGTACTAAACAACCTCCGCCAAAATACGCCGCTATTGACATATTCGCCACAAACGAACGATATTTTAGGCCCACATACTCTAAAACTGATAAAATATTATACTTCGTATTTCTCTCGAAGATGATTAGGTTTACAAGCAGCAGTACGCCAGATTGATGCTATCTTAGTTACACTTTTAGAGTTACTTTTTTATTAAAAGGTTTTACTCCTTAAAAGAAAAAGTTTAAATTATTCCTTTTTTGAATTAGTTCTTTAGCGACATCGTATAATTAGAAATCAAACATCACAAGGTAAGTTCGATTGACTCTCAATTATAATTTATCATAATTTACGACGTTTTGGAATAACATATTGGTTGTCTAGGAAGCACTCGGGGCCTTGTGAGGTTAAGAAGGTACTAGATAGTACCGTAATATTTCTACAGAAGTATATATTTTTTTTAAATTAGAGGCACTTACCAATTATATAAATCATCAAGAAACAGCTGTCACAAGACATGCCGACGAGGAATCTGCACATAGCGAAGTCCCAGAAACCGTTGGTGAATATTGTGCAAACTCCACCAATGCAGCCCACAACATTAGCCACTGTATAATAGAAATTTATTTTAAATTAAAATAATACTAATATGTATAAACAAATATTTTAAAATAAGGAAGCTACGATTAAATGCAATAACTAAATTATGTACATTAGCACACTATTAATAATACATGTAATAAAATTGTGACCGAGTTGTATGTGTACATTAAATATTTTTTGGAAAATTTTATTGAAATATTCATTATTGTCGATACAGAGGCCGAATCTATAGTTTTTAAAAATTTTGTCTATCTGTCTGTCTGTATGACTGTCTGTGATCGCATCACGAGAAAACCACTGGACAGAGTTTGATGAAATTTGGTGATGATAGCTGGTTATTCGGGTTAACATACAGAATTTTTATTGCGGGAAAATATCTCATCTCTGAGAAATCTATACCGAACGTTAAAACGCAACTAGGGATCCGAGCGGAGCAAGAGTCAGTCACTAATATACTATATGTAAGTATGAGTTAGTCATTTTAATAAACTGATAAATCATACGTTACTGAGATGACCAACAACACTCACTTGTACATCGAAATTCGTTAGGAACTAACAATAGCAATCTATAGTCTTAGATAAATAAGCGTATAATATTTAAAATAGGTAAATCTAGCGACAAGCTTTTATATCATACTAGCGACTCACACTCGCTTCGCTCGGGTTCGTCCCTTGGTTGCTTCCCAAAACAAAATTGATTAATTCATTTGGTTTTAATTTTTTTACGTGGGACCCCATTTTTTTTCTAAAAGTAGCCTAAGTTACTCCTTATTATATCAGCTATCTGCCAGTGAAAGACCCGTCAAAATCGTTCCCGCCATTTCAGAGATTAGCCGGAACAAACAGACAGACAGACAGACAAAAAATGTAAAAAAATGTTGTTTCGGTATATGTACCGTGTATACATCCATATGCATTTAGTAAAATGCGGTTATTTTAATATTACATACAGACACTCCAATTTTATTTATTTGTATAGATAAGTTGTGTATAATAAATTGTTGGGTTTGATTTAATTTAAAGTTTATTTCCTTCTTTTTAGAGCATTTAAATGAAAGCTTATTTTCAAAAATGTTTTTTACAATTAATTTATAATGAAAAAACTGGCTTAAAAATTCTCAAAGTTCTTAATACTACTCGTAATTATTTCAGTATTCCATTATCTACCAGCTAACATACGAGTAGGTGACACACTGCTCAATTTTTAGGCCACGTATTGAGTTCAAAGTCAACGTGATACCAAAACACACTCATACCCTATTTACATATATGTAAAATAGGTTATATCTATGTAAAGTAAATACACTTACGTATGAGAACAGGTAGTCTTCCATACTTATCTGCTAATATACCGAACAAAATACCTCCAACGATCGAGCCGAAGAACGCAATTGTTTGAGCCCAAGGAACTAGATTTGCTCTATCACAAATCCATTCTCGCTTTGAAATAATAATAAAAATCATATTAAGTAATACTTATCTAATTTAATCAATAATTATCGATTAATTATTAATTAATTATTATCTTATAATTTCGTGTATCTCGGAAACGGATCTCACTATTTGGATGAATTTTTGTATTTAGATAAGGTTTTGCTTTTTAAAGTTTTAGCTATCTCTATAGGTGCTTTTTCTGGGAAAAAAAAACGCCATTTTTATATACTTTCCGAAAAACACCGAGGGAGACTCGGTCGTCCTGAATCGAACCTACTGTATACGAGTATATATTACAGGACAACACATGATACATATTAGTAGATGTTAATTAAGTGTAACAAAACATTTAAGCAAAAAACATTTAATTAAATCAACTTAGCAAGACTCCAAGGACCAAGTATAAAAGATGTATGACTCCGACTGCATAATACTATATTCCTTTGTCAACTTGTTCCCATTTTTTTAGTTCGCTTTTTACGCAAGGTCGTTTTTTTATAATTTAATCTTTTATTACTAATTTTTTATTCATACAGTATTGTATCATGTTTCTGGTAATTAAAAAGTCTGTCGTATTTTTGCCCAACTGCGACGAAGCCCAAAGAAGGGTGATGTGTTTGCCTTGTGTGTATGATTGTATGTCCGATCCAATATTCCCTTATAATTGTTAAGCAGCTGAACAGATTTTCATGAATTACAATTTGTTAGATTCGTTTTAAGTGATATATTACTTAAAATTATAGAAAAATCTAAATGGCGCATTTCAGACTCAAAGGGCGTTTAAAATTTTGCTTTATTTCAAACCTATCGAGTATTAATATCTCGAATGCTATTCTAGCTTACCTCATTGACAATAGTCGAATACGGTATATCCTCAAAGAGAAATTCCCAGCCATTCTGGCAGGGAATGATTGGTGTGCCGATATCAGGAGGTTTCAGAGTTTCCAAAACTTGAGTCCAGTTTGCGTCAAACATGTTACAGTGATCATATTCGGCGTCCGATGTCTTTGGAATGGATAGAGACCGTCTGGAGTATTAAAAACTAAATTCAAAATAAATTTTATCTAATTAGATCATTTACGTGTTTTAGGCGACCTAAAAGCTGGTTTGTTCGTAAAGGAAGCATGAAAATGAAATAAATATTACACTAATAAATAAGCCTTTATTTAAAGAAAAATTAATCATATAAATATATGTATATTATAAATCTAGCAAGGAAATTATTAAATTTATTTTGTGCTCAAATTTTTCCTTAAGACCGTAAAGTTAGCTGGATTGAAAATCTAAGTTTATTATATAACTAAGTAACTCATATATAAACTGTACATCTAAAAAGCAAGAGTTTGAGAAATAGTTAATATTTTTTTTGTTGGGACATTAACACACAGCACCATCTAGTTCCATGGTAAGCTAAGAGACTTGTGCTATGGATACCAGATAGTTGATACACTACATATATACATATAACTTTAAATACAATCATTTTATAAATATAAACACCCATGACTGGAGTACAAACATTCGTGCTCATTACACAAATGAATGCCCCCAGCGGGACTCGAATCCCTGACCGCTGATGCAGCAAGTACTACAAACTGAGTCAAACATGTTGTTAAATATAATATTACCACATTCGTAGATTGCCACCAAAAAAGCTTCTTTACGTGCGTGAAAACAACATCGTTCTATATACACCTACTTACAACTAAAAAAAAAATAGAAGAAATTACGTCCAATACCTTAAATCTAAGCTAAGTCCTTCTAACTCAGGCACTCGACACCAATGTTCCTGAGGCGTGGCTGTTAAGAACATTTGTCCGAAATATACAAATGCCCACACAAAACCGAACGGCATCATTGTGAAAAACAGAAACCATTGATACAGATTGAACTCGCCGACATGTTTTATAATATTTTCCAATTTCGTCCCAATATCGTCATCATTGTCGATTTTATTTTTCTAAAAAAATACTTTGTTTTAAAGTTCAGTATTTTCAGGCATGTTAGTTGAAATATGTATTTTCACCATTGATGCATAATAGGGATGATCGATGAAAGATGACTAAAAGGATTTTTTAATTTAACAACGCAATGTTGTAGCGCAGTCTTGTACGTGGTTTCTAATGACACTGCTGTACTCACTAAAGTAGGTAAAATTCCGATATATTTGTTACACTAGCGACTTGCCGACGCTTCGCTCAGGTTCGTCCCTAGGTTGCATCCCAAAACAAAATTAATTAATTAATTTGGTTTTAATTTTTTTTCGTGGAACCCTATTTTCTTTCTAAAATAAAAGTAGGCTAAGTTACTCCTTATTACATCAGCTATCTGCCAGTGAAAGTCCCGTCAAAATCGGTTCAACCATTTCAGAGATTAGCCGGTACAAACAGACAGACAAAAATTGTAAAAAAAATTGTTTTGGTATATGTACCGTGTACACATATATATGCATTTAGTAAAAAGCGGTTATTTTAATATTACAAACAGACACTCCAATTTTATTTATCTGTATAGATGAGTGCACCGGAAAATTACATGCTGTTTTTTGGAACGAACATATATATGTTTTGAGCAAAAGTCATAATCAATTGAATAAATTATTGGGATGAACAGGTCTGCTCGAGTATAACTATAGGGAGTGAGGAAGATGACGATTCTGCCATCTGCTGGGAAAAAAACACAAAGAAAGTGATGGTAAACAGTATTAGTTTTGCAGTACCAGCGTTTTTAATTAATTATTTTTTGTTAATTGTTAATTAAAATAAGTGTTTCTGATGTCTTCATCGAAAGTATCTTGCTATATTCATGGATGTTCAAATATGCTTATAAAAATAATACGCAATTGAAATTGTATCCGGTTTCCCTGAAAGTTCATTGAACACTGCGTGGGTAACCTTCAAACATCAAAAATGGTTATCCATTTTGTTGCAATGAAAATGGGTTTTCCAACCTTTAGTAAAAAGAATATCTTTCGAATATCGAGTATAAGCTTCATCACATTAATTGATAAGTATTTATTATGATGTGATACCGATGTAATCCTACATTTTATAGCCTATGCAGAAATTAAATAATTTACAACCAGCTAAGTATTTAGCAGCCAAAATATTAAAATCCGCAAATCGCAATGTAAATTATTTTAGATCTCATTTCAATCAATTGATTTTACAGTAATTCTGAGTTCTGACACTAAATGCTTATTTTAGTATTAAATATGTTGGTCAAATATAAAAAAAAAACTTTATGAATACAAAAACTTTTGAAACTTTCAATTTATTTAAATCCTACCTATTTTAATCTGCACACATGGACAAATTGCAGTAGAAGTAAAACTAAAAATAATATACATATATTTAAAAAAAAAGTCTGTGGTTAGTAAATAAATATAATAAAATTCTAACTAAGCCGAATCTGTACATTAAATATTTTTTTGGAAAATCTTATTGAAATAACATTATTATCGATACAGAAGCCGAATCTATAGATGTTAAAATTTTTGTCTGTCTGTCTGTTACCGCATCACGGAAAAACCACTGGAGGGATTTTGAGGGAATTTGGTACGATGATAGCTGGTTACCCGGGTCAACGTATAGGATACTTTTTAATAATATATCTACAGATCAAGTGGGATTACGGAAATTCCTACTAATACAGCCATTCCCATTTAATTTTGGGATTGCAATCCCTAACTAATGCCAGTACCTATTATTTCACATAATTATAAATCATTATACACACTAACCTCTTGATTTTCCGTTTTCACAATTACATTGTCTACGTCCATACTAAAAACTTTATTATATAAGCACGTGTTACTAACAATAAAGTGACCAGTAAACTACGAAAAATTAAATAATGATTATTATCGTATCTTTAGGAGATCATTTTTTCATATTGATAATGTTATCTAATAATTAATTTTAATACGCTATCTACCAATAAATATTTATTGGTTTCTATGTGGCTTTTGTCGCTTTTGATAGGATCCTATTGGAGTTTTTCAACAGGGTAACCAATTGTCGTTCGTTGGTCTCACTAAAACTCAAAAACGATGGACCGATTTGAATAATTCTTTTTTTTTTTTTGTTGGGGGTGTGTCAGGAGTGGTTAAGGTATAAAAAAATAGAAAAGCCCAAAAAAACCACTGGAAAATCGAAAAATTCAAAACTGTTTATTTTGTACCTATGTATATACTATAATAGTAGTCTATCTATTCCTTACTAAACGTAAAAACGTACCTAGGGATGAACCCGAGCGAAACGAGGGTGAGTCGCTAGTTTTTAATAAAAATGTGTGCTGTACTGGTATAAAGCCTTGACTTTACCACGGTCCACGAGTAACCCTGTTGAAAAACTCCAATAGGATCCCATTAAAAGCGACAAAAGCCACATAGAAACCAATAAATATTTATTGATTCAATAAATATTTATTGGAGTTTTTAAACATTGATGTATCTAACAATAAACACTTCATTATTTTATTCAGCAAGACAAGTTCGAGAATTGAATTAAAAAAAGTACAGAATTTATATGATGTTGAAGACATATCTCCATACCCTATACGTATCTCTTATATAAAACTAAATTGTTTGTTTGTATGTTGGATAATGCTAATTCCAAAAAAAACTTTTGCATTTTACAGTCTATTTAATGAACGTGAATGGAGCTGCGCGCAAATATCATTCTACTAAATGTTATTTAAGCTTTTTATTTTAGACTTCAGATAGATACTAACAATAAGACACTTCCATCACTCCTTCCACTTTTTGTTTAAATAACTTTTTCTTGATTTTTATGTTTGCCTCATTCATGAGCATTGAGCGCCCAAACCGAATCCCTGGACCGGATTCGAGCATTGAAAAGTGTATATCTATAACCATTAAGAACTTTTTTTTTCATCGTCAGGAAAAACCCTGTTACGGGTACCCGCTCGCCAATGGGGAGGCGAGGCGGGTTATGTGGGGCTCCTGCCGCGCAAAGATGGCAAGCGCGCGGCAGCCTACCCACTAAAAAACCTGACAAAATTCCTCCTCTGTCGCCATAAGGCCGGAGCCACGGGTACCAAAAAGATTCTTCCGCAAACTCCGACGGCAACCATTAAGAACTTAAGGAGATGAGGAGGTTGTAAGTAAAATATAAAAGGTTGCGATCAATTATACTTTAAACTTCACATTAATAATCATCGACACAATAACCTATTAAAACACGTTTTTTTCTTGTTCGGAAAATATCAAATTATAAAGGAGAGAGCTGGGCGAAGCCTGGAGAGAATGTTAGTTTTACAGAAGTACAAACCTTTCGCTTTAGTACTTTCATGTATATATAAATTTTGATATTCTTAATATACATATGAGATAACAACTTATTTATCTTAATTGATAAAAAATTATGTGTGGTTATTAATTACTTAAGCCGAGCTGATATTTCAGTATAGACGACAGAGAGTCCTCGTATCATCCGAATATTATGCATATAAATTGGGTAAAAAATGTAGGTACATCAACTACGCTATGTGTATTTAAATTTTAAACCGTTTTATAGTATAAATATTTGTCTAACTTAACTCTATCTTTAGCTATTTTTACTGTTACGCCAAAGAATTATAACTACTTATATGGGTACATAAGTATATACACACGTTTTTTTATTGTTGTTGTTATTTAAAGTGCACCAAACGTTATTTCAGCTCTACCGGAATAATAGTCATTATAATTATAGAGTAATCCTTAGATTAAATCACTATTTCTTTTATTTTATCTATATACATTAATCTCTACAAATAGTTATGTCATATCGTGAGATATTATCAGCTACCTGTAGTACCTACATTGGACATTCACATACGAAATACGTTTTTACGTATACGTTTTAACTTACGACGTAGGTACAATGTAGATCTTATATGTGTTCGATGACTATAATAAAACTTCGAGATATTCCTTGCATATATATCCAGTACTTTTGAAATATCGACTTATCTTTTATGACCGTCCGTATGTACATCTATCATGCATTTCTGCTAAGAGCCGACGATAAACTCAACAGTTGCTCTTTTAAATAATGAGTTACATAATTTACAATAATAATTTACAATATTACAAACAATTCATGACTACAAGGTGGTACTGACATCTCTGTGCAAAAGCGCGGGGAAATCCGCGTCCTTTTTGTTTTTTTGAAACACCTATTGACCAAGGTTACATAACTAAATGCTTTATACATATGTAAATCATTACAAATTTATCAAATATATTATTTTCTATTAAAACACTCATATATAAAATTGCAAACTTACATATTAAAATGTATACCTAATATATTATTTTCACAACTAACTCGGTGGTCTTGTGGCTAGCATGTACGGCTACAAACCGGAGGTCCTAGGTTCGAGTCCCGGGGCTCATCGGAACAAGTTAAGTTACAGCGTTTTCTATCAAGAACTTCTTAGTAAGCGCCTAGAGTTGGGAAATTGGCGGTGCCTCGAAGAGCTTGATCTCTTAGCGTTCGTATCGAGTTATCGCTCCACCAACAGAGTGGAAGAGAGAGTGACAGGGACAGAGAGTACACTTGTATCTGTGCACACTTGTGCACTATAATATCTCTTGTGCATTTTGCTAGTTCAATTTAAATTGGCCGTCGTGACCGAAATCGGTCAGGAGTAGGTACAATATATGTACAAAACCAATAGTCTGCTTGGCCTCGTTTATCGGTTGTCATAATATTATGTCATCAATAACCATGACCAAATATCAGCAAGCTAGCATCTAGGTAGGTTGTGAAAAGTTGATAACCAATAAGCTACATCTCGAATTTCAACAAGGGGGTCATCCCCTTGATGAAATTCGAGATGTAGCTACGGAATATACAGCATACCGTGTGAAAGAATTTCTAGCTTTAAAAAAACTCTATAAACCTCGTTCACCAATATGCATTAACACAGAAATGAACATCATTAGAATTGGCAGGATAATTAAATATCCGGTTATGTTGATTCTAGTTAAATGTCTACTCGTACGACGATCATCCGATTACTTTACAATTACTCGCCCGATTTAATTTTTGTAAAAATAAATCTAACTTATCGATAGATTAGGTTATTTTATTAGGTTAAGTTAGGTTGTCTATTATATATAAATAAAAATAAATGTTGCTAAGCGCAAAACTTGAGGACGGCTCGACCAATTCAGCTAATATTTTTTTTCGTATGTTCCTTAAGGTACACGGAAAGTTTTAATTAACAGAAAAGATATAAAATAACCTGCCTACTTTCCTATACCTGTGTATGTACGTTGTACTTTATGTTAAAACGTATGTACCTAGGGATGAACTCGAGCGAAGCGAGGGTGAGTCGCTAATCACTATCACTACACAGTATAAAACAAAGTCGCTTCCCGCTGTCTGTCTGTCCCTATGTATGCTTAGATCTTTAAAACTACGCAACGGATTTTGATGCGGTTTTTTTAATAGATAGAGTAATTCAAGAGGAAGGTTTATATGTATAATATATGCATACAGAAAAGCCGAGAAATTCAAAGATTTACCTATATTTCATACTAACTGTTAAAACGTACCTAAGGACGAACCCGAGCGAAGCGAGGGTGAGTCGCTAGTTTCATATAAAAAAGACTACCTCGTTGGTAAAACCAATTTTTTTTTATACAGAAACTTGCACTTAAAATAATCCATTCAATCTACTGGAGGTTAAGGTAATTATTTTTTTTTATATATTTCATTTTTATTAAAAAATACATGAAAATTCATCATACGATTAGCAGCAACCATATTTCACTTCTGATATGGCAAGGTATAGTAAAATTGCAGTTACACAGCATGCTATGAAAAAGGAACAGGCGTTTTGCGAGTAACATAAACTTTATCTTGTAGTCTCGTAGGTTTTTTAGTAATAAATAGCATGGAGCTAATTTTTGGTGACAACCCCCTAGGTCGTGTTTATTGATATTATATTTTATATTTTAAAAAATATATTTCGCCTGGAAAAAGAGTGAGGCGTGTCACATAGATCACACAAAGTGGGATCTCCTACTATTAGGTTAGAAATTTATTAAAGAAATGAATAATTGAGTTTCCTTTATGTAAACCGATCGTGAAACGAACCATACATGAAAAATATAAGTTCACATTTCCAGTGAAAAGACTAGGTTGTGTAATCTATACAGGTAGCGTTCCAATCTAAGTATAGGTAAATTATAAAAAATAAAATATTTTAATATATTGCGCATGTAAATACCATCATCGAAATATATAAAAAATATTGAGATTTTATGTTCTCAAAATAGTAATAATTATTCATTAACATATAAAAAATAACTTAACAATTGGTTTGGTATTAATAAATATGATCACATCATCTGTGATATCAATATACGAACGTAACATGAGTGACATTTGCTTTGACTTGGTTTTGCAAAGAGTGAATCAGTCGTAGTTTTAGTTAATTTATTTCTTTAACTCTTTCCAAATAAATGAGGTGCTAATACAAAATCATTTGTGCTGTGTTAGGTGAAAAATAATAAGTATAGATATTTGGAAGCGCGTAGGAAGTTCAAGTTTGAAAAATTTGTATTTATAATGTAAGTAGTGTTGTTTGCATTTGTGTGAACTTTAATATAGATATTAATTTATTATTGTTATTAACATGTGGTCCAAGGCCGACAAAATGTCTCGACTGTTAATTAGATTAAATTAGTGGACCATATTACTTTAATCAACGTGTTATGATAACGATTTTTAAACCAAACCGAATAACGCATAATCAATTGTTTTTGTTACGAAACGACCTTATTATCATGTGCAAAATGTTTCCATACTACGTTATATCTATATGTAAGATTTATATCTAAACTATCTTTTGATTTGTCTCATTCTGGCCATAACACTATTGTATACTATAGCATAATCTTTTTAAAAATATAATAAAACTATTAATATACATAATATATTTTATTGGATATTATTTCCTTTTTTAACACTTATATTTTAGAGTAGTTTTTAGTTATAATTTATTTTCTCATACATCATATACTTATATTTCAAAATTTAACATAGTTATTATAAAACTACAAATTATTAATAATTTATGACAAATTAGGTTACTCTATTGTTTAGTTTGATATGAATAATCAGAATCTGACATATCTCTATTTGCAAATAACATGAATTTAGAGCAACGGCCTAAGTTTTAATCAAATAATTGTCACCTACAAGACACAAAAATTTTTAAGTCTTAATTTAAAAAAAAAGTAATCTTTATTAATATTAATTATAACTTCTTAGGATGTAATTGTTTCATTATTTATGCAAAAGAGATTTTTTTATTTAGGCCTTAATAACAATTTTGGTCATCTTACTTTTTTTATTCTTATTATTATAATTATTGTATTTTGTGCAATGATTCAAAACAATTGATATAACACAATCAATTTAATATTTCTTTAAATCAATAGTAATATAATGAATTCTTTGTTTGCAGATCGAGTATGACACAAGATTTAAAAGTATCAACATTGTACCCAATGTGAGCTGCTTGTTAAAAATTGAGCGCAAAGTAATGCGCTGAAAATGCATTACACATACCAAATTTGCCTTCTGGGCTTCCTGGGCTTGATTACTTCAATCAGAGGAAATGTTATTGTATATACACAGGATCTTCCACATAAGGTGAGTCATTTATTATTTTTTAAATTATTTAGTGTGGTGCTTCTATATTATTTTTAACCAACGAAAAAAAAGAGGAAATTCTTAATTTGACACATATTTTTTTTAATATTTATTTTTTATATTCTTTTTTTATTTAATAGAATATAGCTCAAAGTTGGTCCCATTTAAATTTGAAAAAAAATTCACCCCTAAGTGAAAGTACAAAATAGATTAATTTGTTACCTACTGAACTTTTAAAATACATTCTTCTTACTTTTCAACTACTTACTGTCTTCACTAAAAATGAAAAAATAAAAACTGAAAAAAAAACTGAGTCCAAAAAACACTAAAAAGTAAAAAGTTACTGATTGGTAGGTCTCATTTACTATAGATATCTAATCAAATACTTTCAAAGTCGGTACCAATTGATACAAATTAAAGCACACCAGGTATCTATAATAATAGTTTTTTTCAAGTCTGTTTTTATTTTATTTTTTAGTTTTTTTACTGATAAGATATCACTTCATGATATAAATGTTTGTTTTATAATAACATAGTTATTTTTATTAGGTAAAACAATGAAGTGACTAATCAGTGAAATTCTTCATATAGTTTATATTTTATCTTCATAAGGCTCAAAGTTATATACAATTTTTTTGACCATTCACCATAACAAATTATTTAGTACTAGCGACTCACCCTCGCTTCGCTCGGGTTCGTCCCTAGGTTGATTCCCCATACAAACTTTCATCCCCATTTTCACCCCTTTAAGGGATGATTTTCGGAATAAAAAATATCCTATGTCCTTCCTAGCGTCTCAAACTATCTTTGTACCTTTCATCTAAATCGTTATTCGTTATAAACAAAAACATAAATGTTTCCTTTTTCTAATATTAGTTTATTTTAATTTTTAATTATTTATTTTAAATATGTAAACAGAGGAAATTAGTGTAGATGATTTTCTTTATTAACTTTAACTATATAAAAAAAAAAATATACTAAAATAATATCTTACCTAAAATATACATAACCATAAAGCAACTATCGTAAGCAGTGCCCACTAGGAATCTACAAAATGCGAAATCCCACACTTCCGTCGTGTATATGCTGGCTATACCTCCAATCAACGCCATCAAGTTTGTTCCTGAAATTTAATTCACATGTATACCTAGCCTTATGCCTTTTATCTTTGATTCTAGAGGCCAAAGAGACATATTGAGACAGGTGCAAGATGTATGAAAATGGTCGATAATGAAAATCGGTTTATAATCGGGAATATGCGTGGTTTTTTTTTTAATTTTTATACAATAGCTAACATCGTCATATAATTATAAAAAAAATATCCAGTTAAAAAAAACTAAAATTTAGTACCTATAAAAATATACCATAGCGATACGGGTATTTCAAATGCCCGCCATTTCGCGCGCTTGGTGTGACGTCAAAGTAGAATACATAAAAAAATGACAAACTTTTAGATTTAGATTGCTAATCGCTGTTATGATAATACATTGACGTCATATTCGGTCTGACCAATGGCGTGCGTTTCAACTACTTTGAATTTCCCACTTATAATATTTTGCACTTTTTAATAATTACTTTCTTAATCAAAAAGAAATTACATAAAAAATATTGATATGGGCTTAATTCAAAAGAAATAAAGATTACAAAAAAAAAGATTCACCCATATTTAAATCACACGCATATTCCCTATTGGCATGGAATTATAAGTAGATAGTTCTTTATGAAGTCGTTAAAAAAAAAAACCTAAAATCGTTAATTTGATCACATCCCATAAATACATTTCCATTAACATAAATAATACAAACACTAAATTATTTTGATTATATCAATAAAATGCCATCGACTTTACGTGTTTTTATTTGAAGTACCTATATGTATTTCTTTAGAGTAAATAGTTTATAACGAGTATTAATTAAGTGGTAGCCCAGTGGTAACGCGCTCGCTTGGGAAACCGAGTGAAGCGGGTTCAAATCCCGGGTCTCGCACCTCTGATATTTTCATGTGCGAATTTTTTCTAACATGATTACCGCTTGCCTTACGATGAAGGAAAACATCTTGAGGAAACCTGCATGTTTAAGAAAACCTATCAAGTTTTCGAAAGACATGTGAAGTCCGCCAATCCGCACTTGGCCAGCGTTGTGACTTGTGGACTATGGCCTGATTCCCCTTGTATTGAAGGGAGGCCCACCCCTAGAAGTGGGTCGTTAAAAAAGGGCTAAATACATTAATTGAGTAAATACTAAATAATCATATTATATTTATCTAAGATTTATAAATTCTTACCAACCAAAGCAGGCACTCTGCCATAATAGTCCGCCATCCATCCGAAGAAGATACCGCCAGTGAAAGATCCGGCGAAGAATATCGCTTGTGCTAGGGGAGCATATCCTGCATTTTCACACACCCAGCCACGCTGAAAATTTATTTTTAAATAATAAATATTATGAATAAATAAACATAATGTGACATTATGACTTCTCTAATTTTATTATTAATAAATATTTACGCGCGACGACACGTTTGGCTCGGTTTGTAGTTACCCTACTTGCTGTGCCAGCGGTCGCGGGTTCGAGTCCCGCTGGGGGGCATTTATTTGTGTGATGAGCATAAATATTTGTACTCCAGTCATGGGTGTTTATATTTATAGTGCCTATGTATGTTAAAATTATATGTGTAGTGTATCAACTATCTGGTATCCATAACACAAGCCTCGTAGCTTACTATGGAACTAAATGGTGATGTGTGTTAATGTCCCAACATATTACACGACTGTTTCTTTTTTTCCACTTCCCCGCTGACTAATTAAAAAAAAATAGCCAAAGTTTCGCTAATGCGTAACCTTTTAAAGGTGAGAAAATGAAATATAGTTTCCTAATTGTCAAGAATACAAAATTACATATTTTCACATTTTTCAAATTCACCGTTTTAATTCAATACATAGTTTAGGATTAAGCACTTCAAAACAGCTAAGCCACTCAAAAATCATAAAAAAGTGCTCGGTTTATTTATACTCTTTATAGCATACTAGCGACTCACCCTCGCTTCGCTCGGGTTCGTCTCTAGGTACGTTTTACTGCTGAACTGAGCTGAACATTGATAAGTCAGTCAATGAGTCGCGAGTAGTGAATAAAAATAGTAATTGCGAATGTACCTTAGGTGATAGACAAATAATATTGCGAACTTCCCTGTATAACTTTTTAAGACCTACAATATTCTAGTACATTGTTTTGATATATCTCTTAAGGTTCAGCCAACGTTAGCCATATAAATTTCTAAGGACGACTCGATAGAACCAGTCATTGCGTTTTCCCGCGGGAACGAAAAATGTACCTGTAGTGAAAGGTATCCCAAATGTTGAACCGAGTGATAAGCTATCACTATACAAAGTTTTGTTAAATTCGGTTCAGTACTTTTTGCGTGAAACGCGCACATCTATTTGACTAAGTCAGCTTTATTATAGGTATAGATAAGAATAGGTATTGCGAGTGTACCTTAAGAGATAGACATATACTGTTGTAGATTTTTCTGTTGACCTTTTCAAGACTTACAATTTTTTAGTACATTGTTTCGATGTATGTCTTAAGGTTTAGCCAGCGGAAGGTCTATAAGGAGGACTCGATAAAACCAGTTATTGCGATTTCCCGTGGGAAAGAAAGATTTTTCTGAAATAAAAGGTATCTTAAATGTTGACCCGGGTAATAATTTATCACTTCACCAAATTTCGTTGTAATCGGTTCATTACTTTTTGCGTGAAACGCGCACACACAAACAGACATACAGACAAACAGACAAACAGACAAACAGACAAACAGACAAAAATTTTAATAACTATTGTTTTGGGGTCTATATTGTATACATAATACGTTACATTCATTATTTTTAAAAAATATTTCATGTACAGATTTCGCTAAGTTACTGCTTTATTATAGTATAGATAACGTATAACAAAACAGTAATATTATTTAATAAAAATAGTTATAGCGAGTGTACTTTAGGAGATAGACATATATTGTTGAGAACTTTTCTGTAGAACTTTTTAAGACCTACAATATTCTAGTACATTGTTTTGATATATCTCTTAAGGTTCAGCCAGCGTTAGCCATATAAATTTCTAAGGACGACTCGATAGAACCAGTCATTGCGTTTTCCCGCGGGAACGAAAAATGTACCTGTAGTGAAAGGTATCCCAAATGTTGAACCGAGTGATAAGCTATCACTATACAAAGTTTTGTTAAATTCGGTTCAGTACTTTTTGCGTGAAACGCGCACATCTATTTGACTAAGTCAGCTTTATTATAGGTATAGATAAGAATAGGTATTGCGAGTGTACCTTAAGAGATAGACATATACTGTTGTAGATTTTTCTGTTGACCTTTTCAAGACTTACAATTTTTTAGTACATTGTTTCGATGTATGTCTTAAGGTTTAGCCAGCGGAAGGTCTATAAGGAGGACTCGATAAAACCAGTTATTGCGATTTCCCGTGGGAAAGAAAGATTTTTCTGAAATAAAAGGTATCTTAAATGTTGACCCGGGTAATAATTTATCACTTCACCAAATTTCGTTGTAATCGGTTCATTACTTTTTGCGTGAAACGCGCACACACAAACAGACATACAGACAAACAGACAAACAGACAAACAGACAAACAGACAAAAATTTTAATAACTATTGTTTTGGGGTCTATATTGTATACATAATACGTTACATTCATTATTTTTAAAAAATATTTCATGTACAGATTTCGCTAAGTTACTGCTTTATTATAGTATAGATAACGTATAACAAAACAGTAATATTATTTAATAAAAATAGTTATAGCGAGTGTACTTTAGGAGATAGACATATATTGTTGAGAACTTTTCTGTAGAACTTTTTAAGACCTACAATATTCTAGTACATTGTTTTGATATATCTCTTAAGGTTCAGCCAGCGTTAGCCATATAAATTTCTAAGGACGACTCGATAGAACCAGTCATTGCGTTTTCCCGCGGGAACGAAAAATGTACCTGTAGTGAAAGGTATCCCAAATGTTGAACCGAGTGATAAGCTATCACTATACAAAGTTTTGTTAAATTCGGTTCAGTACTTTTTGCGTGAAACGCGCACATCTATTTGACTAAGTCAGCTTTATTATAGGTATAGATAAGAATAGGTATTGCGAGTGTACCTTAAGAGATAGACATATACTGTTGTAGATTTTTCTGTTGACCTTTTCAAGACTTACAATTTTTTAGTACATTGTTTCGATGTATGTCTTAAGGTTTAGCCAGCGGAAGGTCTATAAGGAGGACTCGATAAAACCAGTTATTGCGATTTCCCGTGGGAAAGAAAGATTTTTCTGAAATAAAAGGTATCTTAAATGTTGACCCGGGTAATAATTTATCACTTCACCAAATTTCGTTGTAATCGGTTCATTACTTTTTGCGTGAAACGCGCACACACAAACAGACATACAGACAAACAGACAAACAGACAAACAGACAAACAGACAAAAATTTTAATAACTATTGTTTTGGGGTCTATATTGTATACATAATACGTTACATTCATTATTTTTAAAAAATATTTCATGTACAGATTTCGCTAAGTTACTGCTTTATTATAGTATAGATAACGTATAACAAAACAGTAATATTATTTAATAAAAATAGTTATAGCGAGTGTACTTTAGGAGATAGACATATATTGTTGAGAACTTTTCTGTAGAACTTTTTAAGACCTACAATATTCTAGTACATTGTTTTGATATATCTCTTAAGGTTCAGCCAGCGTTAGCCATATAAATTTCTAAGGACGACTCGATAGAACCAGTCATTGCGTTTTCCCGCGGGAACGAAAAATGTACCTGTAGTGAAAGGTATCCCAAATGTTGAACCGAGTGATAAGCTATCACTATACAAAGTTTTGTTAAATTCGGTTCAGTACTTTTTGCGTGAAACGCGCACATCTATTTGACTAAGTCAGCTTTATTATAGGTATAGATAAGAATAGGTATTGCGAGTGTACCTTAAGAGATAGACATATACTGTTGTAGATTTTTCTGTTGACCTTTTCAAGACTTACAATTTTTTAGTACATTGTTTCGATGTATGTCTTAAGGTTTAGCCAGCGGAAGGTCTATAAGGAGGACTCGATAAAACCAGTTATTGCGATTTCCCGTGGGAAAGAAAGATTTTTCTGAAATAAAAGGTATCTTAAATGTTGACCCGGGTAATAATTTATCACTTCACCAAATTTCGTTGTAATCGGTTCATTACTTTTTGCGTGAAACGCGCACACACAAACAGACATACAGACAAACAGACAAACAGACAAACAGACAAACAGACAAAAATTTTAATAACTATTGTTTTGGGGTCTATATTGTATACATAATACGTTACATTCATTATTTTTAAAAAATATTTCATGTACAGATTTCGCTAAGTTACTGCTTTATTATAGTATAGATAGATAACGTATAACAAAACAGTAATATTATTTAATAAAAATAGTTATAGCGAGTGTACTTTAGGAGATAGACATATATTGTTGAGAACTTTTCTGTAGAACTTTTTAAGACCTACAATATTCTAGTACATTGTTTTGATATATCTCTTAAGGTTCAGCCAGCGTTAGCCATATAAATTTCTAAGGACGACTCGATAGAACCAGTCATTGCGTTTTCCCGCGGGAACGAAAAATGTACCTGTAGTGAAAGGTATCCCAAATGTTGAACCGAGTGATAAGCTATCACTATACAAAGTTTTGTTAAATTCGGTTCAGTACTTTTTGCGTGAAACGCGCACATCTATTTGACTAAGTCAGCTTTATTATAGGTATAGATAAGAATAGGTATTGCGAGTGTACCTTAAGAGATAGACATATACTGTTGTAGATTTTTCTGTTGACCTTTTCAAGACTTACAATTTTTTAGTACATTGTTTCGATGTATGTCTTAAGGTTTAGCCAGCGGAAGGTCTATAAGGAGGACTCGATAAAACCAGTTATTGCGATTTCCCGTGGGAAAGAAAGATTTTTCTGAAATAAAAGGTATCTTAAATGTTGACCCGGGTAATAATTTATCACTTCACCAAATTTCGTTGTAATCGGTTCATTACTTTTTGCGTGAAACGCGCACACACAAACAGACATACAGACAAACAGACAAACAGACAAACAGACAAACAGACAAAAATTTTAATAACTATTGTTTTGGGGTCTATATTGTATACATAATACGTTACATTCATTATTTTTAAAAAATATTTCATGTACAGATTTCGCTAAGTTACTGCTTTATTATAGTATAGATAGATAACGTATAACAAAACAGTAATATTATTTAATAAAAATAGTTATAGCGAGTGTACTTTAGGAGATAGACATATATTGTTGAGAACTTTTCTGTAGAACTTTTTAAGACCTACAATATTCTAGTACATTGTTTTGATATATCTCTTAAGGTTCAGCCAGCGTTAGCCATATAAATTTCTAAGGACGACTCGATAGAACCAGTCATTGCGTTTTCCCGCGGGAACGAAAAATGTACCTGTAGTGAAAGGTATCCCAAATGTTGAACCGAGTGATAAGCTATCACTATACAAAGTTTTGTTAAATTCGGTTCAGTACTTTTTGCGTGAAACGCGCACATCTATTTGACTAAGTCAGCTTTATTATAGGTATAGATAAGAATAGGTATTGCGAGTGTACCTTAAGAGATAGACATATACTGTTGTAGATTTTTCTGTTGACCTTTTCAAGACTTACAATTTTTTAGTACATTGTTTCGATGTATGTCTTAAGGTTTAGCCAGCGGAAGGTCTATAAGGAGGACTCGATAAAACCAGTTATTGCGATTTCCCGTGGGAAAGAAAGATTTTTCTGAAATAAAAGGTATCTTAAATGTTGACCCGGGTAATAATTTATCACTTCACCAAATTTCGTTGTAATCGGTTCATTACTTTTTGCGTGAAACGCGCACACACAAACAGACATACAGACAAACAGACAAACAGACAAACAGACAAACAGACAAAAATTTTAATAACTATTGTTTTGGGGTCTATATTGTATACATAATACGTTACATTCATTATTTTTAAAAAATATTTCATGTACAGATTTCGCTAAGTTACTGCTTTATTATAGTATAGATAACGTATAACAAAACAGTAATATTATTTAATAAAAATAGTTATAGCGAGTGTACTTTAGGAGATAGACATATATTGTTGAGAACTTTTCTGTAGAACTTTTTAAGACCTACAATATTCTAGTACATTGTTTTGATATATCTCTTAAGGTTCAGCCAGCGTTAGCCATATAAATTTCTAAGGACGACTCGATAGAACCAGTCATTGCGTTTTCCCGCGGGAACGAAAAATGTACCTGTAGTGAAAGGTATCCCAAATGTTGAACCGAGTGATAAGCTATCACTATACAAAGTTTTGTTAAATTCGGTTCAGTACTTTTTGCGTGAAACGCGCACATCTATTTGACTAAGTCAGCTTTATTATAGGTATAGATAAGAATAGGTATTGCGAGTGTACCTTAAGAGATAGACATATACTGTTGTAGATTTTTCTGTTGACCTTTTCAAGACTTACAATTTTTTAGTACATTGTTTCGATGTATGTCTTAAGGTTTAGCCAGCGGAAGGTCTATAAGGAGGACTCGATAAAACCAGTTATTGCGATTTCCCGTGGGAAAGAAAGATTTTTCTGAAATAAAAGGTATCTTAAATGTTGACCCGGGTAATAATTTATCACTTCACCAAATTTCGTTGTAATCGGTTCATTACTTTTTGCGTGAAACGCGCACACACAAACAGACATACAGACAAACAGACAAACAGACAAACAGACAAAAATTTTAATAACTATTGTTTTGGGGTCTATATTGTATACATAATACGTTACATTCATTATTTTTAAAAAATATTTCATGTACAGATTTCGCTAAGTTACTGCTTTATTATAGTATAGATAACGTATAACAAAACAGTAATATTATTTAATAAAAATAGTTATAGCGAGTGTACTTTAGGAGATAGACATATATTGTTGAGAACTTTTCTGTAGAACTTTTTAAGACCTACAATATTCTAGTACATTGTTTTGATATATCTCTTAAGGTTCAGCCAGCGTTAGCCATATAAATTTCTAAGGACGACTCGATAGAACCAGTCATTGCGTTTTCCCGCGGGAACGAAAAATGTACCTGTAGTGAAAGGTATCCCAAATGTTGAACCGAGTGATAAGCTATCACTATACAAAGTTTTGTTAAATTCGGTTCAGTACTTTTTGCGTGAAACGCGCACATCTATTTGACTAAGTCAGCTTTATTATAGGTATAGATAAGAATAGGTATTGCGAGTGTACCTTAAGAGATAGACATATACTGTTGTAGATTTTTCTGTTGACCTTTTCAAGACTTACAATTTTTTAGTACATTGTTTCGATGTATGTCTTAAGGTTTAGCCAGCGGAAGGTCTATAAGGAGGACTCGATAAAACCAGTTATTGCGATTTCCCGTGGGAAAGAAAGATTTTTCTGAAATAAAAGGTATCTTAAATGTTGACCCGGGTAATAATTTATCACTTCACCAAATTTCGTTGTAATCGGTTCATTACTTTTTGCGTGAAACGCGCACACACAAACAGACATACAGACAAACAGACAAACAGACAAACAGACAAACAGACAAAAATTTTAATAACTATTGTTTTGGGGTCTATATTGTATACATAATACGTTACATTCATTATTTTTAAAAAATATTTCATGTACAGATTTCGCTAAGTTACTGCTTTATTATAGTATAGATTATGAATTCTTCTCATTATTTTTTTAGTATTCTGTATGAAATATTATTATTAGATTTATAGATGAATAAACAAACCTAAATTATAATATAATCTATTATTATATAAAAATAATATTATTTGTGCACAGTATATTTATAAGTCTGTCAAACTAATAAAAATCTTTAGAATGTTCTGCCATACATATGACTGTTAGCCAACACCTTATGCACTTAAAAGGTTAATCACTAGAGTCCGTCCGTGACAATGCATCGCCTAAGCTAATAGGCTTAAACCAATACATTGCAACGGAAATAATGTCAAGTGTGGCTTCTCGATGATTCAATCATTTTTATCTTTTTTTTTTTTTTAATGTTGGGAAATGCATTTAGGCACGAAGTGTGGAACTCACTGGCAAAGCCAGTCCTACCCACTAAAACCCAACGGAACCTCCCCCGTCTTAATGGCGCGTCGCAGGATCGCTTACGTATTCAACTACGACGCCCCGACGGCAGGTCACAACAACCATGGGGTTGCTCCACAGTGCACTCTGCTATCAGAGAAGTACCAGGAGCAATCCGCACAGCACACCACCTACCGAGGTAGGCCGCCTCCCTAGGCGTTTCTTGGCTTCGCGGCCGGCGGAATTGCCGGGCACTACTGAGCCCCCCGACCACGACAAGGTGACCGCACGTTGGGGGGATCATGTTTACCTAGCTGTTTAAATAATAACCTCAAGGCTGATATTTTTATATGTGTTTGTGTGTATATTTTATTCAGCCCTTTATAACGTCCCACTGCTGGGCACCGGCTTCCCTTCAACACGAGAGGAATCAGGCTATAGTCAATAGACAATTTAGAGATCAATGCACGTCTAATCAGACAATACGCATTCGTGACACTAATTTCGCATTGTATTGAATGTATATAAATTAGTTGACTGAGTATTGTAGTTTATTAAAAAACTCGTAATACAAGACATTATGTTACTTTTGTGAAGTTAACGCATATACCTATTATTAAACTAGCGGCTTACCCTCGCTTCGCCCGGGTTCGCCTCTAGACAAACAGAAACAAATCTATCCCGCGGGAACCGTACATTTTTTCCGGGATAAAAAGTAGCCTATTTGTTATTCTGATGTATGAACTATATTATTGTAAAGTTTCATTAAAATACAATCAATAGTTTTTGTGTACTAAGCTGTATAACTTACTATAGTTTTTTTAACTATCCCACGGGAACTCTTTAATTTTCCCGGATGAAAAGTATCTAAAATATTGACTGGGGATATGAGGTACCACCATGCAAAATTTTGTTGAAATCGGTCCAACATACAAACAGACAGAGAAACAAAAAATTGAAAAAATCTGGATTTGTTCTATTTCTCTTCTTACATCCCCCTGACTCGGTTTTTATCATTTTTTCTATGTACAGACATTCGACCTCTACAGTTTTATTATATGTATAGATGAGATAGGTATGTACAGTGTACACGTGAAATTGCTAATGAAATTAATGTCTTAAAATTAAAAGCTACTGATTTCGTAATGTTTTGCTTGAATCCACCGTTTTATGTTTTTAGCACTAGATTGTCATTTGAAAACTGTGAATCTAAATATTATTATGAATTGCATCATTCTTAAATAATGATGACATAATATTTGTATGTTGAAAGAAAAAAAAAAGATAAGCACTTAGGTTACAAGTATGTATATTCTGTACAATTTATTGTGAAACATATACTTGTTTAATCAATGATATAAAATCGGCAATACGATAGATATAACTCAGTATATATGTATGTGTGTCTGTTCGTAACATATTCATTCCTTTCTTATTCATCCACTAACCGTTAAAATGTACCTAGTCACTTTATACTTGAACAAAACTGGGCGGGTCGCTAAGAATATTTTTTTTTTCGTTTCCGACTCAATAGTCAATAAGAACTCACCGCAGTTAACGGACCATGGCACCTACTGGTTGCATTCGCACCATTTTATTATTTTAATTGATCAGCTTAACAAAATATCATTAAGTAGACTATGAGGAGTAATTAAAAACATTGTAGGCACCTATTAGGTAGATAAAGTTTGAACCAATGACCTAGTTTCTTAATTTAATAGCTTTCATCGTATAATCTATATATAATATAAATTTTAATGGAGTCAAATTGTACATTTAGTATTGTTTGAAATAATAAAAAAATAAAAACCGACCTAGAAAAAATAACACTAAAATGTAAAAAAAAATGTGTGATTTGTGTATATTAGGTATCTATAGTAAATGAAAACTACCACTCAGTAATTTTTGCCTTTTAGTGTTATTTTTTTTTAACGTCGGTTTTTTTTAAGTATTTTCACATAGTAGTAGCAAAGTAAGAAGAAAGTATTTTAATAAAATATTCACTTAAGCCGTTTAAGTTAGTTTGATGCCAATTTTTATACTAGTATGAAGCACTCTGGCCTTACCATCAGATCAAGTCGACCATACCGAACCACTGCACTATCAACGGAAATAGAAACACTTTCACAACACAAGTTTCAAGTCAATATGACAATTAGAAGTAGGAAAAAATTTCATTAGCTATTTTTCCACCCTTAGGGCTGGTTTTTTTTTTTCAAATTTAAATGGGAGCAAATTGGAAGTATACACTTTCAAACAATATAAAAATTGTCCAAATCGGTTAATAAATGACGGAGTTCAGTAACAAACATAAAAAAATACAGCCGCATTGAGAACCTCCTCCTTTTTGAAGAAGTCGGTTAAAAATTATGTTTGACAATTGGCATGTGATAGAAGACAAGTCTATACTTTTGAGAGTTCTAATTTGTAGTTTAATACTCGTAGAGTAAGACTCGTATTTCTTGTTATGTAAGTGAAAGCATAAATTAATAACTATTACCTATAATAAAAAAAATGTCGTCATGAGGACTGCAGACAGAAGTGAAAACTTAAAACTATAAACAAATCCTTGTTATTTTTGGATCTTCAAATTAATTGTTTGATTTTAAATTAAAATTTGTAAATTAAAACTGTTTACATTTGTATGGTTTTGACAACTATCGGCACTCTAAGTGTTAGCGTTAACACGTCACGTGACCATGTCGATGACGACTTACGTGAATTTACTCCCTATCCAAACCTGCCTATAGAAGTTTTCACTTCAAAAACTTAAAAAAACCGCCTTTGACCGACTGTTATGTATGAGATTTTTAACCAAAAATCGAAATCAATCTGCGAAAAAATCCGGAAACATAGTTTTATTTAAGATGTTATTTTTCTTAACATTTAAAGAGATCATTCTTAAAATATCTATGTAAGTACGATAACGTATTTGGCTATATAGATAATATTTATCTGCCCCAAATTCAATACTGTTCCGTGTTCAACACTAAAAAGTTTTATTTATTTTAAGCATTTATCGATATTAAAATGATTTCAAGTTATTACCAGGGTTCGAAACCGGTTTAAAGAAAGAACTGATTATTTTGGTAATGTAATGGTTAATTCATCGCTCGTTCTTTAACCGGTTAATGAAAACGAACGGTTTAGTAAACCGAAATAATAATTAATAATGGTTAACGGTTATTCTTAGAGAAATATCGGATTTCAGTTTTGATACCGAAATAAACCAGTTAATTCATTCATAAGTAAGATACGTGCATTCTCTTTCCTTGCCATTCGCCATTAGCAAAGACGCGCCAAATTTAAACACGCAAAAACTCATTTTAACCGGTTAGTTTTGTTCATGGAATCTGAATTCGTCAAAAACCGTTCTCCCGGATTTAACCGGTTAAAGAACATACCCGAAACCTTAAATCCAAAAGCCTTTCGGTTTGGGGTCAATGACCAAAACCGGTTTAAAAATTGAACGGGTTTCCGAGCCCTGGTTATTACTAACGATACGAGAAGACACAAAATAATAATTTAATTAAAATCAATAACCCATTAAACAAAACTCCATATAATATTCCACATTTCACATAATTTTAATTCAATTGTGTTTTCAAATGCTTATTCAGAACGCAAGCTATTTGAAGCAAACTTTTTAAGATCACCCGAGTAATTGCAAACAGACAGACTTACGTATTATAATATAATCAAATAGTGTTAATATGGAAAGTTGACCATTTGCAACAATATTTCTTATCAAATATTAACAAGGGAATATTACAGTTCAAGATAACTAGTCGATTACTTGCATTCGCTCATTAACCACTCTGTTGACAGTTTAGAAGAGAAATACAGTTTCAGTGTTTTAAAGTGCTTTTTTTTCCGCGACTTCTAATTTAGTTTCGAAAAATAAATTACAATTATTTTTCTAGGTATTTTGAAAGATTTGAGCAATTACTTAAATTGCATCAAAAAATAAGTAAAGGTCTTAATTGTGATATATAAATATAATTTAGTTTAAAAAATTAAAAACATATGTTAATTAGTGAGGGATCAAACTTTCAGAATGTGATTAATTTGAAACCCGACCTTTAAATGTAAATTCTGTTTTTCTATTCACTTTGCGTGCTTTTCGTCACGTACATACGTGTCAGTCCTGTGCAAGAGAACGTTGGGACCTTGAATACTAGCGACTCACCCCCGCTCCGCTCGGATTCGTCCCTAGTTACGTTTTAACGTTTAACTCAGAGATAATAAATTTTCTTGCAGTAAAAAGTATTGTATATGTTGACCCGGATAACCAGCGATTATCATACCAAATTTCATAAAAATCTGTCCAGTGGTTATGTCGTGATGCGGTCACAGACAGATACACAGACAAAAATTCAAAAGACTATAGATTCGGCCTCTGTATTGATAATAATGTATATTTCAATAAGATTTTACCAAATTATTTAATGTACAGATTCAGCTTAGAATATTATTATGTGTATATTTTACCTATAGATTAACATAATAAAATTTTTGTGATATAATCTTTTAAACTACAAATCCTAAATAATTTCACAGACCCACTTGCTTGTGTAGATATGCAGACTGCATTAAGCCTTTAAAAATGTCATAGTAATTAAATACTTGTCTACTTTTTTTTCCTTTTAAATGCTAACTATTGTAAATAATATCTATTTCAGGATTCTATCGTTATCTATTTATTCAATATTATCTATCTTTTCAATCTCTTTATAGTTATCTTTGTTTTATGATTATAAACTTAATAGAATATATTGTAAAAAATGAGTGCGTGTCACCTTTACGCACGGTTGAAGTAAAACTTTTTTGGCGCTGTGGCAGATATCACAATTAAATTAAAACAAATCAAAATATAAATATAATATTTTCTATAAAATTATTAGTAATATGGATTTGGGGATACCAGCAATAAAAGCACCACACCATAATCACCTCAATACGTTTATTAATTTTAAATAAATAAATAGTCTATGTAATCTACCATACTCTTCTGTAAAATACCCTTTGTAGAGCTAGAACCATTAGAACAACATTTTTAAACGTTCATTAAATCTCATGTAACTACTCTCGTGAGCAAAAAAATCGACTCAGGACGCATGCTTGCGGTTAAAAAGCTCTAGCAAAAAATCGGAAGCTTTTATTATATTTCTGATTTTAACATTTGAAAGTTCTTTGTTTTAGCTTTAAAATGAGTGGTCTATGTTGTTATTAAAAAATGTTTTCTGGTAAAGAAAAAATATTGAATGAGATGGAGTCTTAAGCAATAAAAAAAGTGATGGTTGACGGTAAAGAAAATACCACGTAAAATTCGTCAAAACAATAATTTAATTAAAATTATTTTTTTAATATTTAGTGTTGCCCCCCCTGGCCCTAATAACAGCTTCCAATTGCTTTTTCATGGATCGAATAAGTTTCCTTACTCGATCTTGTTCGATGCTATTCCATTCGTCGATTAGCGCTGCTTTGAGGTCCGCCATCGTGTCTGGTGCAGGATTTCTAGCCCGAACTTTTCTTTTAAGATCATCCCATAAATGCTCGATAGGATTTAAGTCCGGGCTACGCGCTGGCCAGTCCATAGCGGCAATTGCGACCTCCTGTAAATACTGCCGGACGGAACTTGCAGTATGTGGACGGGCATTGTCGTGCATTAGGACGAAGTTTTCGCCAATGAAACCGGCGTAGGGAACGACGTGATCCTCTAAAATCTCTTCGATGTATCGGATCGCCGTCAATCCTCCCATTCGACCGCCAGTTTCAATAAAAACCAACTCGGTTTTTGCCTCACTTGAAATGCCGGCCCACACCATCCAGGAACCTCCTCCAAAAGCAACATTTTCTTTGATACAGCACTGCGCGAATCTTTCCCCAGGTCTTCTGTAGACTCGTCCTCTTCTATCACTACCATGCAAGCACACTCTACTTTCGTCTGAGAAGAGAACGGTGCTCCATTGTTCGTCAGTCCAATCAACATGTTCTCTAGCAAAACGTAGGCGGGCTGCTCGGTGGTCTGGGGTTAATTTGGGGCCAGTAGCTGGCCTTTTTGGCTCAAGCCTAGCTGCCTTAAGTCGTCTTCTGACTGTCCAGCCACTCACAGCTACTCCTCGCGTTTCTCTGAGCTCTTGTTGGACTTGAACGCCAGTGAGGGCCCGATTTCTTAACGATGTGCTGACAATAAATCGGTCATCTCTCTCTGACGTGCACCTTTTTCTACCGGAACCGCGTCTTCGATTAAAGCCACCAGTCTCCTGGTAACGACGGTAAACTCTGGAAACAGCAGACTGGCTCATGTTCAGTGCACGTGCCACTTCACGCTGACTCTGGCCTTGTCGCAATAGGGTGATCGCTTGAGCTGCTAAATCGCTTGTTGTGTCCATTTTCAGATAGAATTCTTGATTGTTGATAACGGAGATGTGTATCGGTTGACGTTTGACGGCTAACTGATAAGGGTGGGTCAGGTAGATAACCTTTTATATGGGTCAGTAACCCTTAATTAGCACTATTGTAAACAAGCGTAAAAAGGGTGGTTACTGATCACAACATATTGTTGGGTTGTGTGAGCAATAAACCTTACAATATTTTATATCATTTTGAAGCTAATACTAGCAGCTTTAAGATTTTACTATGAAAAAAATATATTTGCTTTCAGTTTTTTTTCCAGTGACTTGCGACTACAGATGTGTCGTCTGAGTCGATTTTTTTGCTCACGAGTGTATTTTCTTTCTCAGAACTGTGATGTCGATCTATTAATCTGTGTTCAATGCTATAATCAAGTTTAGTGTTTGTATTTTATACAAACAATACTCAATCCGGTTTTTGAATATGAATAAAACTTGCAAATCATTTTGAATCAGTTTGAACACATAAAAAAGTTGTAGAGTAATGGTATTTTGTCCTATTGCCATGAGGGAATGTAATCATTTTAATTATTGTGGTAGTAACAGATTATATTTTTTATACACTCGTTTTTTTTCTACTAGGGACTTACCCTCGCTTCGCTTGGGCGCGTCTCTATGTGTCTGTAATATTAACGTATATGTACTCAAGGGCTGTGTGTGCGTACGCCTAGCCTGTACATGTGTGTGTGTACTAAAAGTTATCCAAATCGAACCGTTTTAGCGTAAAGGACTATTAAATACACTTAAACACACAACTTATGCATTTATAATTGTAGTTAAATTATATTGTTTTTTGTTTAATATAGTGTTATTAGCGACTAACCCTCGCGCCGCTCGGTTTCGTCCCTACTTACGTTTTAACGTTTAGTATAGATTTCTCAGAGATGAGATATTATCCCGCAGTAAAAAGTATCCTATATGTTGACCCGGATAATCAGCTACCATCATACCAAATTTCATTCAAATCCCTCCAGTACTTTTTTCGTGATGCGGTCCCAGACAGGCAACCAGACAAACAAATGTTCTAAAAACTATAGATTTGGCCTCTGTATCGATAATAATGCCTATTTCAATAAGATTTTCCAAAAAATATTTAATGCGCAGATTCGGCTTAGTTACAATTTTATTAAGATTGTATAAATTAAGAAGTGACGTCAATTAGATTTAGAAAATGAAAACCAAAATCTCAGAATTCCGAAAATATTTCCGAATTCTATAAATCTAACGACAAATTGTTAAACCTTGTTGACACTTGCGTATTCGTCGCTTATCCAAGGCCACTATAGTCGAGTATAAGGCCTCGACATTGAGACGTGCATGTGGCAAAGGTCGCAGTAACTTAATAATACACTTTTATATCATTATCTTTCATGATTGGTTTTTTAACCAATAACCAACAAATCAATTATCGGACTACAATAAAAGTGCCAAGTTTGTATGCGTGTGTATGTATGTATGCTTGTTACTTCTTTACGCTGTAACTGCCGGACGGATTTTGATGCAATTCACACTATGACCTAGATTAATACTAGACTACAGTAAGACACCTAGGGATGTACCTACTCGAGAGAAGATAAAGTAAATTTTTAAATCATGGAGAGTACTTGTGTTAGATTTTTATATACACACATATATATATATATATATATATATATATATATATATATATATATATATGTCACTACGTCCTAATGAACATCTTCCGTATATCAGTATGGGGACTCTTTATATTTTCATACTCTTTTCTTTTTCACTGACATAAAAAAGGGGGTACCCAATTCGGACCTATAGTTTTTTTGCGTAAGATTAGTGATGTTTTCCCCAATAGTAAACCGATTTTCATTATTCTTTTTCCTAAAAATACTTCAAGATGCATTAAAAGAGTTTGTTATGACCCTTGTAAGTCTAAAACAAATGTCGAACATCCATATGTTTATTTTTAGTAATAATTTAAGAAACAAATAAATTTATATATTCATTTAACTCATATTAATCTCATCCCATTATTAATATTATAAATGCAAAAGTTTGGATAGATGGATGTTTGTTACTCAATCACGTCTGAACGGCTGAACGGATCTGGATGAAAATTGTCACAGAGATAGGTTACAGTTTGGAATAGCACGTAGGTTACTTTTTATCCCAGAAAAATGTACGGTTGTCGTAGGATATCCATACTATACGTTAAAACGTACCTAGGGACGAACCCGAGCGAAGCAAGGGTCAGTCGCTAGTGTGTAATAACTGAGCTGATAATATAAACCTTTGTTTACTGATTAAAGAATAAACTCTACAATATCTATATCTATAGTATTTTTATTACAAGGACAGACTGAATAGGACAATTATTTCTACTGTACACATGATCACCGCAAAATTGTACGGACGAAGTAAATGTGGTATTGGCTGAAAAAAAGACTTTAAAAGTGATAAACGTGAATTAATAAATTGTTTTTTTTTATTCTGTACTGAAAATGCCCCATCCAGCTGTAAACGGTATAATAGTCATGCATATTGCTGGATTGCAGCATATTGTAAGTAACAGATTTTATTGTTATGTTAACGGTACTTATTGTTGAATTATTATAGGTGGATTTACCAAACAACATACATCTATACAGATAAATAAAATTAAAGTGTCTGTTTGTAATATTAAAATAACTGCTTTTTACTAAATGCATATGGATGTATACACGGTACATATACCAAAACAACATTTTTTACATTTTTTGTCTGTCTGTCTGTCTGTCTGTCTGTCTGTCTGTTTGTTCCGACTAATCTCGGAAATGGCTGGACCGATTTTGACGGGGCTTTCACTGGCAGATAGCTGATGTAATAAGGAGTAACTTAGGCTACTTTTATTTTAGAAAAAAAATTTAGGGTCCCACGAGAAAAAAAAAACTGGGAAGCAGCCTAGGGACGAACCCGAGCGAAGCGAGGGTGAGTTGCTAGTTCATTATAAGTCTTTAAAGTTTCATGGTCACTGACAATATTAATACCATGTAAAACGAGACATTTACCATACTTAGAACTACTAAACTACAGGTAGAATATAACCATGACCATAGCGCTTGTAACAGTGACGAAATATCGAGAATTCCCAAAGTAAGTGATAAACATGGTAAATATCTCGTTTTACATCATAATAATACATTTTTTACCACTATAATATGTATCTCTATATTTGTGTATATCAGTCTGAAATCTCAATATTTGGGTTTTAGTATAGACTTGATAGATAGATATACTAGTAGACCCTAGACTAGGACCTAGGACCTATTTTGCTATTACGCGATTCTAACATATACAAGTTATATCTTAAAAACGACAAACAAATACATAGATTCTAATAATTTCATAAACCACTTAAAAGATACACGTTTTATACAATGTACATACTCCACGTTCACAATTTGTTCAGTGTCAATTGTGAAGATATGTTTCTTAAGAGATTCAAGTAAAATATTTTATTTTTAATAATTATAATTAAGCACTCGTTTCTTTTATTTTTTTACTATAATTTTAGGTTGATAACATACTCAATAGCTCATATAGGTAACCTAACAGGGTTGTTCAACTTATCTTTGTATTCGCAACATCTTTTGATTCTGAAATTGTACACGCACGAATCCATCTCAAATAAAATAAAAATAACAAAAAATATAAAAATAGCTCAAAAAAGGCACGGACGTATGTCTGTGGGTATTAGACTTACTCAAATAAAAAATAAAAAAAATACCTAACAGGGGTTCAAACTTTAATATGACAAATATTTTATAGATGAAATTTACTTTTCATTACAGATAACGGAAGAGTTCCTCGACGTGCCAGCTAGTTTTGGTCCGGAACTGGCCCCAGACGGGATGCGAGGCTTCCTCGTTACAGGGGAGCCCGAAGATGGATGTACGATTCTTAAAAAGCCGCCCGTCGATCCCGACAATTTTACAGGCAAATGGGTCGTTTTACTTGCCAGGTACGTAGTTCTTATAGTGTTTTTTTTTTTTTTATAATTAGAAAGAGGCAAACGAGCAGACGATTCATCTGATGGTAAGTAGCTATCGTCGCTCTTAGACATCTGCGACATAAGAGGAGTTTGCGAGTACGTTGCCGGCCTTTACCTAAAGACACAGTTCTTGAAGAGCCCCATATTATAGCGCTCAGAGCAATCTCAGGAGGAAGATCATTCCACATTTTGCACGTGCGAGGTAAAAACGAACGAGATGCATGTACATTTGTGAGATGCCAAGCATCTAAAATGTGTGGATGACATCCAACACGACGATGAAGGGTGCGGTGATAGAAACGCGATGGTGGCACCAGACCAAAAAGTTCATCAGAACCATCGATCAAAAAAGTACACAATCAGCGACAAAAAATACCCTCACCAAACGAGCGCTCATTTGAACATTTGAGGGCGTTTTTAATTAATTTATTTTTTTGTGAAAACAACTTTTAGAATTGCATTTAAGGTTCAATTTACATTGTTGTATATTATTTCAACTAGAATCTTATCTAAACACAATTGGTGACAGTTTTAAGAGAACTTTTGCATGGGATGATGATCAGAACACTCCATTGAAGGACTGTAGGCTTAAAGGTTCTAAGTCGTCTGTGAGTATGGGATCATCGACAATACGAACTGCCCGGCGTTGGACAGAGTCAAGAGGAAGAAACTGGTGTTTAAGCGCCAGCCCAGAGATGAGAATAGAGAGGGCGAACCTGTGCTTTAATCTTTATAGAGCAACAGGCAATGCCCCGATATGAGTAGTGAGGGACTGTTGTATATGTTTAAAGTTGACTAATTAACTTAAATAAAGACTTAACACCTCCTGTATAAATTCTAAGAAATTAATTGTTTGTCTGCGCCTCTCAACGGGTTATTACTTTAAAATCTATCTAGAAAGTGTAACGCTAACTCATACAGTCAATGTGATTGTGGATTTAAACGGAAATAACCTATTTTTTGTTTACCAAAATGACTAAGAGCTTATTTTCGGAGGTCGACACGATATTACGATATATCGTCCCCAATTCATAAATATTGATGTCTATAGGAACACTTAAAAGTACAGGGCGTCCTATGACGCATTTTCATTGACCCACGAGCGCGTAAAACGTTTAATTGACTCATACAAAGGAAATATCGGTGTCGGTCCGATGTGTCGGCTATGATATGATCGTTTTCGTGTCGGTTAATGAAAAAGCGCTTCAGTGATAAAAAAACAAGATGATCTTATGTTTAAAACTCATTGTCCAGGTGACAGTTTAGGAGGAAAATTGTGTTGTTTTTTCTAGTGAAATGCGCTTGCTCTATGTTTATGATTTAAACGACATCCGCCTGAGTGAAATCTTGGACAATTTTCTGAAACTGACTTTGAATCTTAAAGGTTTCATAATATTTTTTCACTTTTTAATATTGAACATAATATAGTAAATTCTGTAAAAGATAATATTTTAACGTAGTGATTTTATTAAATAATTAAATTGTGCGTCTTGTAGTGTGATTATTAATGTAAATATAAGGTAAGGTTATGTTTTATAAGTTATGTATGTATACATGGTGGTCCTCCATCCGGGCATTTGATTCTCGGATATTCTATTGTTTATCTCAGGCGTTAGAAAGTAGATGTGTCGCTTTTGATTATTATTTAATGAAATTCTTTAAATATTTTATTTTTCAAAAATTAAATTTTCTAGACAAAATACACCATCGATGCAGGGTTTCTTTGTCCATTTTTACGTTGTGTAGTGATATTTAAAGGTCTAAACACTTAAATGATGATGACAAAGGGTTTTTTGACGTGTACGTGTAAAGAGTATCTTTCAATCATAGCGCAGGGACTACAATCAATTCTTGCATAAGTATTGCATAATTTTGCATAATTCCTGAAATTATTAATGATCGTATCAACAGTTGTTGCATAACTTCTAACAGTTAAAACGTATTCGTCCCTAAGGCGAACCCGAGCAGAGCGAGGGCGTAGTACATATAATAAAATTCTGAGTCGAATCTGTACAGTAATTTTTTTTTTTTAAATCTTATTGAAATAGTCATTATTATCGAAACAGAAACCGATTCTATAGTTTTTAGAATTTTTGTCTGTCTGTCTGGGAACGCATCACGAAAAAACCACTGGACAGATTTTGAGAATTTGGTGTGATAGTAGCTGACTATTCGGGCCGACATATAGGATACTTTTTACTGCACGAAAATGTCTCATCTCTGAGAAATCTATAATAAACGTTAAAACGTAACTAGGGACGGACCCAAGCGAAGCGAGGGTGAGTCGCTAGTCAAAAAATAAAAATATAGTACCATTAATTTAATCAATCCCTTTGCAGGTATAACTGTAGTTTTGAAAAGAAGATACGGAACGCTCAAGCAGCAGGCTTTGATTGCGCCATCGTCCACAATGTCAACTCAAGCGATTTGGGTAAGTTTGCTATGGAATTTATTGAAATGGGGGTTGACAAATGTACTATAAGGGTTGCTCCTGGTACTTTTACAGCAGGGTGGACTTTGAAAGGAACTTCATTCTAGTTGTGGATGGAGAGAATGACGACATTTTTAGTTAAAAAAGTACCTCTAAGTCCCAAGTCGGGCTCTTTCGCTTATCGGAAGTCTGTAGACCAGACGTTGAGGCGTCAAGGTTATAAGATTGGGAAGTTTCTTTTGTGTTTTAGACTTTAGTTGATAGTACTAGCATTTTTACCGATGAACCATTAAGCCAGCGTTTAGCCAAGTAATAATGCATATGCATTTCCCTTCCCTTTATTCTTGCTGATTAAATTTGAAAAATCTTTTTAATATTGAATTTCATTATAAATTATAATTTTTAAATCGCTCTCATAGGGTGTCATCAAAATGTCGTTGTACTTACCACAACGACGTTTTGTATTTCCACTTTTCGTTTGTCAAATAAGAATTGATCCATCCCGATATCAGGTATATTACGCAATATAAAATGCAGATTAAAGATCAAATGTTATATGACAATATCATGACTATCTATAAAATTTAATGGACTCCGAACACACTGCAGTATATAAAGCAGTATTTTAAAACAATATCGGTATATAAATAAGTTTACTCTACTCTACAGGATGAATTTTTCATGTGTGGTTAATAAAATCCTAAATTATTATCAAACACGGTATTTTTAGGTTGTTAAAGATTAATTTTCATAGCTGGAAATCGAACCTGTTGCTTTTTTGAAACTTTTTTGAAACCACACACCAATGTGATTTCTATAACGATCTTTTAAGAATTTTACACTATTTCAGCAAATATGCCCACGCTTAAAATCCATCCTGTACACAAATAAATTCCCAATTTTCATATTTCCCTTTCCGATGATCGCTTAGTTACTAAATATAGTTGTTTTACTCATAAATAAACTTACACAATGTAAAACAGTTTTAAACAATTTTAACACCTATACAGAGTAATTAAAGTATAGATCTTCATTGACAAACAATTGAAAACACTCACAAGTGGTCAGATAACTCGAGTGAATAATTACACTGTTATCATGTCATCCCACGTATCTACAATATTCTTGTGTAAAAGTTTAGGAAAACGGACGTTTATGCAGAAATTACAGATTTTTTTTAAATTATTTTATCTGTTTTTAATCTTAACCGTATAATTAATGGTCAGTGTCAGTGATTTCATCGTGATAAAAATGGCGGAATTATTTGTTTATATTGTAAGTGATAACGTTTTGTCATTTTTTTGGTTTATTCATATTACAGATCATGTTGTGATATATTTTATTATTCAAACAATTTGTTATGCTTTGAGTTACTGTATGAAATAATTGATTTTTTAGATTCATTCAGACTTATTCATTATTTAACATGTCGAGTGATGTTCTAATCGAATCGAACCTACAACGTCTACCTTAAATCTACGCCAGAGTTACTCAAATTAATAGGCCCTTGTCAGTAGCGTAGATATGCCAATGCAACCAATGCGGTGGCATGGGACCCCTGATTTAATGGGGCTCCAGCGGGCCACAAACGATTCTTTATTTCAAAACATTTTTTTTTTAGATTCAGAACGACCCTCATAGAAGTTTAAACAAAACCGCAAGAAATAAGTGTCTTAACGCATATTATTTTTACGATATTCACGAGGAATATAATCGTAAAATTATAATAAATTATTAATATAATTAAATCTATAATACCTATGTTCTATAAAACGATGAATGGTCCTCTAAGCTCAACTTTTTTACTAAATTTTATTGTACGTTCTTCCGTGAGAGCGGTTTGAAAAAGTGAGAAGTTCGAAAACTGTCTCTGTCTGTGATCACATCCGTTTCGTTTTCAAAATAGGCAAAGGGGGGCTGTAATATAGGGGTACTTCCATTTTTTATGCATTGGGGCCCAAAAAGGTTAGTTACGCCACCGGCCCTCGTATCACTATGTCAATAGTAATAGAAATAAGAAATACCTCTTTTTCATTATAGAATTAGTATTTTTTCATGTTTAGATAATATTTAAAAAAAAAATTATTGCGTATCCGATCAAACTGAAAAAGCCATAGGGGCAGTCGTGCTCCACTTTGAGAAATCTTGAACTATTCCAATCGATTTTTTTATTTAAGATAATATGCAAGATTTTTATTTATTTTTTTATACAATTGCTAATATCGTTATATAGTTATAAAAAAAAGTATCCAGCTCAAAAAAACTAAAATTTTGTATAAAAAAAAAAAGAATTTAAAAATATCATACCGAACGGATATTTTAAACGACCACCATTTCGCGCGCTTTACGTAATGTCAAAGTATCGTACATAGAAAAGTGACGACTTTAGTTTATAGCGACAAAATCGCTAATCGCTCTGTTATGATAATACTTTGACGTCATAATATTCGGTCTGACCAATGGCGTGCCTTTCAACTACTTTGAATTTTCCACCTATATTTGCACTTTTAAAGAATTATTTTCTTAATAAAAAAAATACATTAAAAATATTAATGTAGGCTTAATTCAAAAGCAATAAAGATTATGAAAAAAAAAATCACCTTTATTTAAATCACACACATATTCCCTATTAAATTTTTAATCGATAATAATTCACAAATTTCAGAGACGATGTACGCGAATAACAGTGATGGGATAACGATTCCGTCGGTGTTCGTCAGCGACCTCGCCGGGATAATACTTTCGGAAGAGTACGTCTATACGAATCGGTGAGGCTTTTGTTTACTTGCTTTCACTTGCTTTTTCTTTACTTTAATCCTTGATAACTCTTATGGCGACTTCTCTAATTCTTTAATTGAAATATTTTAAATTAAAGTAACTTGATACATAATACCATGCAAAAGTTCTTTTAAAAGTGTCACCAATTGTGTTTAGGTAATTATTGTAATTGAAATACATATTATATACTATTTTTTTATACTTAAACCACTCCTGACACACACCCAACAAAACAAAAAATACTTATTCAAATCGGTCCATCGTTTTGAGTTTTCGCGAGACTAACGAACGGCAATTGATTCTTATATATATATATGTAGTTCATATTACGTTTATTTCATATAGTTTATATTGAAACGTTTATTCTTCCAGTTATTATATAACGGTGAACGGTGACATGCCGTTCAACATAAACACGCACTTACTGCTGCCGTTCGCAGTTGTCGTAGTGCTGTGCCTCGTCGTTATACTCATATTCATGGTAAGATTCTCATATAGAGTTATTGATTTATCAAATTATAATTTATTATAATAATCTTAGTGTAAATCTGTTCTCAAATGGTGGTCCGCGGAACTTTAGGGTTCCGTGGATAGGTTGCAGAGGCTCCGAGTTCCACCCGAGAGTTAAATAACCCTTTGCTGACAAATATGTCTGAACATGAAGCGTAACTTTAGTGCTATTATAAAGAGACTAGCGACTCACCCTCGCATCGCTTAGGGTTCGTCCCTAGACAAAAAAAAACATCTATCCCACGGGAACCGTACTTTTTTTCCGGGATGATATAATAGAGCCTATAACAACAAACAAACTCTTCAGCTTTATAATATTAGTATAGATATGTGAAAAAATTTCACTCATCACATTAAATGTTAAGTTATATTTTTGGTACAATAAGAATATTATAAGTATTAATATTTTTCATTTATGATTTGATCTTTCAAGACAAACAAGAAAGTATTCTTACTACAACACAATCAGTTTAGTTATTACTAGGTTGATTCCGCATACAAACTTTCATTCCCATTTTCATCCCCTCAAAGGATGATTTCCGGGATAAAAAGTATCCTATGTCCTTCCCAGGGTCTCAAACTATCTTCTTACCAAATTTCATCTAAAGCGAACCCGTAGTTTTTGAGTTTATTCGTTACAAACATACAAAAATACAAATTTTTCCTTTTATAATAGTAGTGTACATCAATAGGATGCGTTAAAAATGTGATTAATTAAGGTTCCATGGTTACTAATCATTAGTAAAATCTGATGAAAAAAAATTAAAGAGTGCGTGTATGAATGTATACACGCGCAAGAAGTAAAACTTCTGTAGGTTATCGGTACTCTTTATGAAATTCAATTTATGTTTTAAATAATTAGAATAGGTGAGATACTAAAAATAACGCATATTAGGTATATTACAATCATATATTTATAGAATATCATTTAAGGAAAGAATATAATATTATATATCATTTGTCAGACAATAACAACGGTTGCCATGGCAACAAACGTACGACCATTTTTTCGTAACGCATTCACCAACTTACCCCCCAAGTCAAGCGTGCGTAAAGAAGTTTTACATCAACAATGTGTTTATTTCACCAGATAGTGAAATGTATAAAGGACCGTCGTCGCGCGCGGCGCCACCGGCTCCCGAACCGTGCGCTGCGCAAGATCCCCACATGCAAGTTCAGTAAGGGCGACCCCTACGACACCTGCGCCATCTGCCTCGACGACTACCAAGAGGGAGAACGGCTGCGTGTCCTCCCTTGTGCACACGGTGCGTATATAAAAACTAGCGACTCATGTTCGTCCGTGGGTTTTAACGGTTAGTATGGAATAGATAGACTATATATCATATAATATATAGCCTATAGTCTTCCTCTATAAACGGGCTATCTAATGCACAAAGGATTTTTCAAATAGTAGTTCCTGAGATTAGCGCGTTCAAACAAACTGTCTCTATAATGTTAAATGACTAGCGACTCACCTTCGCTTCGCTTCAGGTTCGTCCCTAAATAAAAACAAATGTATCCCACGAGAGCCGTACATTATTAAATTTTAAAAGAAATTTTTCTTCTCTTCTTTCTTTTAAAAAAAAAATATTACTCTATCACACGGGCCTTAACCAAGTGTGATAGAATTAAAAATGAGTGTGACTGGAATTACTAGAAATCGTTGAGGATGCTAGAAATGTTCGTGTAATTCGACAGGTTTTTAGTATATATTATAATTAATTATTATATATGTTCCAGCGTACCACGCGAGCTGCATAGACCCGTGGCTGACGCAGAACCGGCGCGTGTGCCCCGTGTGCAAGCGCCGCGTGCTGGCCGCCGGCGAGCGCGCGCCCTCCGACCTCGACTCCGACACCGAGCCGCTCGTCGACGCGCCGCAGGCGCCCGTCACTACGGTACACACACACGCGCACACACACACACACGCGCGCGCGCACACACACACACACACGCGCGCGCACACACACACACACACACACACACACGTACCAAGCAGAGTATGCGGCCAGAGGGTGACGCGCACAGTCGCACGTAAACGTAAACGCACGCATACAAGTACACACACATTACAGTATGCAACCAGAGATTTGTACACATAATACATGTACGTGCATACACACACTCACACAAATACACGTACTCTGATAGAACAGAGATAGAATAGAGTACATAACCAAAAGCACCAAAGTATGCAAAAAAAATAATACACATCACAGAGTTCCTGATAATATTTGTTAATTTTAGTTGTATTTTTTTTAAGAATTTCAATAAGTTTTATAATTGATTTTTCCATATTATTTATTTAATACTAGTTGCTGTCATAATTAATAAATGCGCGAAAAGATAATTTTGTTTGAAACATCAAATGTTCGTGTAAATCTAAGTAAGAAAGTACTATTTTCAAAATAAATAAATAAATAAATAATATTGCAATGTCCTTAGGGCGGCACGTTCGAGGAGCAACGGGAGAACCCCTTCGTGCGGGCGGCGCGGCTCATCGCGCGCGTGCGCGGCCGCGACGCCGCCCCGGACCCGGAGGTGATTTTTATTTATAATTTAATAGGAAATATGCGTGATTTTTTTTAACTTTTTATACAATAGCTAACATCTATCTATACAGATAAATAAAATTGGAGTGTCTGTTTGTGATATTAAAATAACCGCTTTTCATTAGATGCATATGGATGTATACACGGTACATATACCAAAACAATTTTTTTTTACAATTTTTGTCCGTCTTTCTGTCTGTCTGTCTGTCTGTCTGTTCCTGCTAATCTCTGAAATGGCTGGACCAATTTTGATGGGACTTTCACCGGCAGATAGCCGATGTTATAAAGAGTAACTTAGGCTACTATTATTTTAGAAAGAAAATAGGGTCCCAAGAAAAAAATTAAAACCAAATTAATTAATTAATTAATTTTGTTTTAGGAAGCGTTTAAAATTGTAAAAAAAAATATCCAGCTCCAAAAAACTAAAATATAGTATATTTTTTTTTGAAAATATTGATACCGATACTTCAAACACACGCCACTTGCGCGCTTGGCGTGATATCACAGTATGTTATACACAGAAGAATGACGATTTTTGCTTAAGCAATTCGTAGCAACAAAATCGCTAATCGCTCTGTTTCGATAATACTTTGACGTGACATTCGGTCTGACCAATGCGTGCGTTTCAACTATTTTGAATTTCCCACCTATATTTGCACTTTTTAATCATTATTTTCTTACTCAAAAAGAAATTACATTAAAAATATTAATATAGGCTTAATTCAAAAGTAATAAAGACTATAAAAAAAATATATTTCACCTTTATTTAAATCACACGCATATTTCCTATTCTCTTGTTAATGGTTTCAAAGCGTGCCATGATCTAGATTCTAGCGTATGATATTTTTTGTATCATATTATTATAAATTATGTGTTCTAATATAAAGCGAGTTTTACGAAATTGTTCTTAAGAGGTTATGATTGTTTTAAATTTTGGTATTGCAAATGTAAATTTCAAATAAAACTATCTTATCGGATAATTTCGCGGATTTATTTTGATTTTTGGTTCCCGACGTTTCGATTGCTTTATAGCAATCATGGTCACGGGAGAGACTTAGGTGTTAGGTGTCTCAAAGGTATTATATAGTTGTTTTGTGGGTAGGCTGTCTATAACCAAATAATCAAAATAAATCCGCGAATAATCCGAAAAGAGAGTTTTATTTAAAATATCAAATATTCGCGTAAATCTGTGAAAGTATTATGCAAATATAATTTTTTTTTATAGGTAGCGCAACCATCTGAAGAAAATGACCAAGAGGAAAAGTGAGTATTATAGAATCATTCTAATAATATGTATAACACGTTAAGCAATTTTGATCAATCATGATAAAATATATATTTTTTTATCAATAATACACTGATCAAAAAAGTACTAGATACACAATCAGCGACAAAAAATGTCCTCACCGAATGAGCGCTCATTTGAACATTTGACGCGCTTTTTTTGTGAAAACAACTTTAAGCATTGCGTTTAAGGTTCAATTTACATTGTTGTATATTTATTTCAACTACCTAAACACAATTGGTGACAATTTTAAGAAAACTTAAGGATGGGGTTGTGTATCTAGTATTTTTTTGATTAATACAATAATGAGTCCAAAAACGGCAACCACTCACTTGAAAAATAATATAATATTGGAAACATTGGCGAAGTGCATTAGTTTGTGTTATTCAATGTGATTCTTCTGTGTACTAAATTTCATCCAAATTCGTTCAGCAGTGTCACCGTGACCAAATATATATTATATACAGTGTATACTTACATACATGTGTATGTGTACTATATACTCACACACATACACACACACACACACATATATATGTACATTCATTACACAAATAAATGCCCCCAGCGGGTTTGAACCCGCGACTGCTGGCACAGCATGCAGGGTCACTACAAAATGGACCAAACGTATCAGCTATATGTAAAATAATCAGCTGTACGTTCCTATAAAAAATATAATAACAATTCTTTAATGTTCCTTTCAGCAAAAAGTTCCATAGTATGATCTATACTATAATATTATAAAGAGACAGAGTTTGTTTGTTTGTTTGAATGCGCTAATCTCAGAAACTACTGATCCGATTTGAAAAATTCTTTTTGCAGTATATAGCTCGTTTATTGAGGAAGGCTATAAGGATATATATAATATCATCATGCTACTACCCAAGGGAGCGGAGCGGTAATCATAATGTTAACAAATCGGGTTCTTCGACTTCCATACATCATTGTAAAACTGATGTCTATATCGGAAGTTTAAACGCAGGCTAAGCCGCGGGTACTGCTAGTCTATACTATAATAATAATATTATAAAGAAAAAGATTTGACTGTTTGTTTGTTTGTTTGCACCGAATAGGCTCCGAAACTACTGAACCGATTAAGATGAAATTTGGTAAGAAGATAGTTTGAGACCCTGGGAAGGATATAGGATAGTTTTTATCCCGGAAATCACCCTTAATGGGGTGAAAATGGGGATGAAAGTTTGTATAGGAAATGAATCTAGGGACGAAAGCGGGCGAAGCGAGGATGAGTCGCTAGTAATAAATAATTGTGTTTGTGGTCCTCCCAGTGAGTCGGTGCAGGACACGGCGCCGCTGGTGCGCGGCGGGCGCCGCTCGCGCCGCTCGCGCTCCGCCACGCGCGCGCGCCGGCCGCCGCGCGCCGCCCGCGCCGCCCGCGCCGCGCGCGCCGACGCCTCCATCAATGCGGCCGACGCCGACGGCGAGATTGGTGAGCATCATTTGCTTTTAAAATCTCTTTTATGTTTTAATACATAGCTTCTCAAACTTATTTCACCCTACAGTGTAAAAACCAGGATGGTTATCTGTTGTGTTGCCCTTTAAGGTAAAACTAGTGGAATTGAAAATCATCCCGAAATATTCTTATCTTATCAATATTTGAAAATACCACTTTAACCAGAAAACTGCCAAAATAGCAGAACATTTTTTTTTGTACATTTTTTTAATTCAAATTTTAACCTGATCGCCGCCCAGTACCCATAAACCGTCCTTATATTTTTTTCTGAGCGTCCTGTTGCCTCCTTTAAGGCTACCAGCCTACAAAGGCGAACAGCCACTTTGAAAAACACTGTCCTAATATTAATTAAAAAAACAATATTACATAATAATAACAGAATATTAAAAGTATATGAAAAAAGGCAATGGTAGCCCATTAACGTACTCACTTAGGAAACCGAGTGACGCGAGTTCAAATCCCGAGCCTTGCACCTCTGATATTTTCATGTGCGAATCATCACTTGTCTTACGGTGAAGAAAAACATCGTGAGGAAACCTGCATGTCTGAGAGATCCTAGCAAGTTTCCGAAAGACATGTTCAGTCCGCCCGCACTTGGCCAGCGTAGTGGACTATGGACTAATCCCCCTCGTATTGAAGGGAAGCCCACCCAGGCAGTGGGACTTTAGAAGGGCTGGAATACATATTAAAAGTATATATTTATACTATTTTCCAGGTGTAGCCGCGCTCCCTGCGCCAGCGCAGTCCGCGCCTCACGTTGACTTATGAACACGCTTAACTCAATACTGACTCTTGTACTAACTCAAAGACTTCTGTCGAGTGATTGACTGACTCACTGAGCCGGATAATAAAACTAATTATACTAACTGAACTATAAGTAATTTGTATAGATAGCTGTAAACTATACTTACTTGACGTTCTGCTTGTTTTTGTTGGGCCCAGTTGTGCCAACCTTAAAGGTTATAGTAGATATTTTTCTTTTATTATTATGTTGTTAGGACTGCCCACCAACTTTCATATTATATTATTGATTCTCCCTCGTATCTTCTCCATTCTACGTGACAGTGGCGAAGTATTATGCGCTGGAGCCATTGACAATTAGAGAATTGAACGTCTTAAATAAAACTAATTTTTCGGATTTTTTTTTCGGTCTCTCCCGTGACCATGATTGCTGTAAAGCAATCGAAACGTCGGGAACCAAATATCAGAATAAATGCGCGAAATAATCCGAAAAGATAGTTTTATTTAAAATGTTAAATCTTCGCGTAAATCTTAGGAAAGTATTAAGAGAATTGAATTGACAATAATGTTTTTTTTTTTGTTCAATTATTGTCAAGATGGCACAACTGGGTTCAAGAGAAGTTGTGAATGACGCAATTATAATAGCTTCTTCTATTTTGAGCTTCCAAAATTATTGTTGTGTACCTGATCTATATATGGGAATGGATTTAAACCAACATATATTTATGTATGTAAAATCAATAAACATTTAGAAATATAAATGAAAACTTCACAGTTTTAAACTAACGGACTGTTGATTTTCTTTTCTAACATTTAAATGTTCAGGAGACGGTGATTAATTTCTGTGACAATATCTGTTCTTATACTTTGTGACACTGTTTATTTATTGATATACTAGCATTCACCCTCGCTCCGCTCGAGTTCGTCCCTATTTACGTTTTAAGGTTTAGTATAGATTTCTCAGAGATGAGATATTTTCCCGCAGTAAAAAGTATCCTATATGTTGACGCGGATAAAATCAACTATCATCATACCAAGTTTCATCAAAGTCTGTCCAGTAGTTATCTTGTGATGTGGTCAAAGACAGACAGACAAAAATTCTAAAAACTATTCATTCGGCCTCTTTATCGATAATAATAACTAATTTAATAAGATTTTTGAAAAAAATATTTAATGTACAGATTCGACTCAAAATTTTATTATATGTATAGATAATTATATTTATTTAATTAACGTGCAATGTTATCCAAAACCTTCTTTTTTTTTATTACTTCAGGATCTTACTTCGTCGAAATAAGCAAGAAATTGTGAAAACTATTTATCCCACTGACACACGTATTATCTATATCTATACTAATATTATAAAGAAAAAAAATGTATTTTTGTAAGTTTGTTTGTAACGGATAAACTACGAAACTACTGGACCAATTTTAGAAATTCTTTCACCTATCAAAAGCTACATTATAAGCAAATAACATGGGTGATATTTTATTATATAAAAATTAGAGATCCCCACGAAAATTGCAATCATGTAACCTAAAGCATCAAACATTTGCCTATAACAGCTAAAGGCGAACTCGAGCGAAGCGAGGTTGAGTCACAAGTATTATTTATTTTTATTATAATTACTGACACTGACTAACATAAAAATACATTACATACAAGTACACCGACCAACATACATTTTTATTATATAAAAAATGTCTTCTATCACTTAGAAATTCATCACCTGTGCCTAAAATATTATTTCATTTTTAAATCAAGAGTATTTTATTTTTAAACAACTAATCTCGAAACTCTATCGGCTTGACTGTATTATATATAACGCTGTACAGATATTAAATGCTTAATACTTATATTTATAAAATATCTGACGAGTTTTGAATTATTGTATAATAAACAAATATACTGGATGTGCCCTCACTAAAAGGATCTATTGGAAAATATATTAAAAAAAAAATCAAATATAACGTTCTGCCATTCAAATTAATTTTCTTTTTTTTTATAATAAAAACGAAAAAAAACCTTACTAACAGAATTCGTGAATATTATCGAGTATCGACCACGAAAAAAACATGACATGATGAAAAAACATGGCCATGTTTTTTTTCTCAATTGTGAAATACTCTCGTGAGCAAAAAAATCGACTCAGGACGCATGCTTGCGGTTAAAAAGCTCTAGCAAAAAATCGGAAGCTTTTATTATATTTCTGATTTTAACATCTGAAAGTTCTTTGTTTTAGCTTTAAAATGAGTGGTCTATGTTGTTATTAAAAAATGTTTTCTGGTAAAGAAAAAATATTGAATGAGATGGAGTCTTAAGCAATAAAAAAAGTGATGGTTGACGGTAAAGAAAATACCACGTAAAATTCGTCAAAACAATAATTTAATTAAAATTATTTTTTTAATATTTAGTGTTGCCCCCCCTGGCCCTAATAACAGCTTCCAATCGCTTTTTCATGGATCGAATAAGTTTCCTTACTCGATCTTGTTCGATGCTATTCCATTCGTCGATTAGCGCTGCTTTGAGGTCCGCCATCGTGTCTGGTGCAGGATTTCTAGCCCGAACTTTTCTTTTAAGATCATCCCACAAATGCTCGATAGGATTTAAGTCCGGGCTACGCGCTGGCCAGTCCATAGCGGCAATTGCGACCTCCTGTAAATACTGCCGGACGGAACTTGCAGTATGTGGACGGGCATTGTCGTGCATTAGGACGAAGTTTTCGCCAATGAAACCGGCGTAGGGAACGACGTGATCCTCTAAAATCTCTTCGATGTATCGGATCGCCGTCAATCCTCCCATTCGACCGCCAGTTTCAATAAAAACCAACTCGGTTTTTGCCTCACTTGAAATGCCGGCCCACACCATCCAGGAACCTCCTCCAAAAGCAACATTTTCTTTGATACAGCACTGCGCGAATCTTTCCCCAGGTCTTCTGTAGACTCGTCCTCTTCTATCACTACCATGCAAGCACACTCTACTTTCGTCTGAGAAGAGAACGGTGCTCCATTGTTCGTCAGTCCAATCAACATGTTCTCTAGCAAAACGTAGGCGGGCTGCTCGGTGGTCTGGGGTTAATTTGGGGCCAGTAGCTGGCCTTTTTGGCTCAAGCCTAGCTGCCTTAAGTCGTCTTCTGACTGTCCAGCCACTCACAGCTACTCCTCGCGTTTCTCTGAGCTCTTGTTGGACTTGAACGCCAGTGAGGGCCCGATTTCTTAACGATGTGCTGACAATAAATCGGTCATCTCTCTCTGACGTGCACCTTTTTCTACCGGAACCGCGTCTTCGATTAAAGCCACCAGTCTCCTGGTAACGACGGTAAACTCTGGAAACAGCAGACTGGCTCATGTTCAGTGCACGTGCCACTTCACGCTGACTCTGGCCTTGTCGCAATAGGGTGATCGCTTGAGCTGCTAAATCGCTTGTTGTGTCCATTTTCAGATAGAATTCTTGATTGTTGATAACGGAGATGTGTATCGGTTGACGTTTGACGGCTAACTGATAAGGGTGGGTCAGGTAGATAACCTTTTATATGGGTCAGTAACCCTTAATTAGCACTATTGTAAACAAGCGTAAAAAGGGTGGTTACTGATCACAACATATTGTTGGGTTGTGTGAGCAATAAACCTTACAATATTTTATATCATTTTGAAGCTAATACTAGCAGCTTTAAGATTTTACTATGAAAAAAATATATTTGCTTTCAGTTTTTTTTCCAGTGACTTGCGACTACAGATGTGTCGTCTGAGTCGATTTTTTTGCTCACGAGTGTATTTCACAGGAATAATAATATTAAAACTAAAAATATTTGTGTTTCTTCGAAAAAAGTTAATTTGAATAGCAAGTAGTGAAATTATATTCATATAATTTTATACAGTCCTTTGTTCAACAACAAGTGACACTAGAAAGGAATAACATTGTAACACAGTATTGCATTAATTTTAAAGATTTTAAATACCTAGATAAATAATTTATATATCTATATAAATAAAAATGATCACCAAAATGTATGTACGCGCATTACTTCCGATCGACTGCACCAAAATGGATAATTCTTTTTTTGTTTTTTTAATTGCCAGGACAAGCTTTGTATAGAAGAAAATTAAAAGAAAAATTTTTTTTTTTACTTAAATAAGTTTTTTTTAATCTCATGATATGGAAAGTGAGTGAGTTAAATAGTTTTTATCCCGGAAATCGTCCTTTAAGGGGGTGAGAATGGAGATGAAAGTTTGTATGGGGAAGCTGGGGAAGGAAGAATTTAAATTAAAATTATCTCAATACCGAGTTACAATGTTGTTCTTTGCAGGTGTTATAACAAAATGGCGGGGTGCATCCATCTATTTTGTTTATGCCATTCTATCGACACAATAATTGTGTGATAAGTGGCAAAAATATGTATATAATTTTTATGTATCATGAAGGATAGATATGAAATGATGTTACGTAATAACTAGTAAAACTGAAAAAGAATAAAACTGAGTGATATATAGTTATTTCTAACTTAAGGTGTGAAATAGCCAACTATAAGAGCCAAGGTTATAAATGCCGTTCTCCATACATAAAGACACCGAGTTATTTTATACAATATTGTTTAGAATTCTATAATTATCGTGAAAATATAAATATGTTGAGAACAAATATAACCTAAAACAGATACACGGGTAAAGAGGTAATCAATACAGATAAATAAAATTGAAGTGTCTGTTTGTAATGTCAAATAACAGCTATTTACTGAATGCGTATAAAAGTATATATAGCACTAATAAGAATAAAACAATTTTTTTTTGTCTATCTGTCTGTTTGTTCTGGCTAATCCCCAAAACGGTTGGATTTCTTCAGTTTTTTGTTCTTTTGGGAACAAATGATATCTATCTTCTTTGCATCCTGACACTGCACAAGTTGTCATTTTAATTAAATAAAATGAAAAAAAAAATCCATCCACGCTATAGAGCTTTACAATATACTGAGTATCATAGTGATCTAACTATGATACTCAGTATATTGTAAAGTAACTGATAGTAACTGATAGTAACTGCCTCGGTGGTGTAGTGGCTAGCATGTACGGCTACACATCCTGAGGTCCTGGGTTCGAGTCCCGGGTCGGGCCAAGTTTAGTTATTGAATCTTTCTGTATAGTAAGCCTCAGTAACAGCCCGGAGTTGGGAAGTTGGCGGTGTGTCACCCCCGTGCCTCGGAGAGCACGTAAAGCCGTCGGTCCGGCGCCTTAACTCTCACCGGTCGTGTCTCGTGTCGTCCCACCGGAGTATGAGAGTGACAGGAATAGAGTGCACTTGTGTCTGCGCGTACACTTGTGCACTATAATATATCTCCTGCGCAGTTGGCTAGTCTCAATGAGATTGGCCGCCGTGGCCGGAATCGGTCAGGAGGACATCATCATAGTGATCGCGACGTCTTACGGGAGAAAAAGGCAAAACTTCACCATTGAATACTACTAGCAGGTGTTTTTCGTGTTTTCATTATTATCTATCCTTTATGATGTTAAGTTTTACAGAGATATAGGTCAAATTATTGTGTGTAAGCCTTAGTTATATAAATATTGTAGTATATTGTATATGAACATAGATTAAATAAATTATAGTGGTTATAAGAGTGGAACATTTTCTTTTTTTTTTTTTGAACTAGGCTGGAACTCGAGATGACGCCATTGTATTATCGACAATTTTATTTCGATCAGAATATAAGAAAACAATTGTAATAAAAATAATATATACATAGATTTTTTTTATTTTAATATTATTTAGAATTTTACTTTGATGGCTCCAGAATATATATTTTATGTACAAGCTGTATTATATTGCCAAGTAGGTTAAGTTGCTATTTGTTCACATCCAGCCATAATGATGTAGGTTCATTCGTACTAACCTTATTGAAAAACTCCAATAGGATCTCATCAAAAGCGACAAAAGCGACATAGAAACCAATAAATATTCATTGGTTTCTATGTGGCTTTTGTCGCTTTTGATGTGATCCTATTGGGGTTTTTAAATAGGGAATACTGACTTAAAATGAATATTGGTAAAATAAAATGTTTTAAAAAGTTAAAATGGATTGTCTATAGTACACAATGGTGACCCTAAAAATGCTTAGAATTCTATTGACAATATTTAAAAAGTTAACCTCTAGTCCAATGTGTAATATATTTTATTTGTTGTCTGCAAATTACAAAGTACATGTAAAATTATTAACTAATAATATCAATCAATATGGAAACCGTGCGCGAAATGTAGAGGCCAACACCATTGTCCCCCTCGTGTTTTATTCCTGACTAGCGACTCACCTGCGCTTCGCGCGGGTTCGTCCCTACTTACGTTTTAACGTTTAGTATAGATTTCTCAGATGAGATTCTTTCCCGCAGTAAAAAGTATCCTGTATGTTGACCTGGATAACTAGCTATCATCATACCAAATTTCATGAAAATCCCTCCAGTGGTTTTTCCGTGATGCGGTCACAGACAGAAAGACAAAAAAACGTGTGTGTGTACTTATGTACGCACGTAAGAAGTTATACTTCTTTGGCGTAACAGAACAAAAATAGCTAAAGATTTCATTCCGTATGCCACAACTCTCTGTTTGTAAAAGGAACGCAGCTAACTTCATCATGTCGCTTTTTGGCTGTCGGTATGCCCTCGCATCGTAAAAATTTTACTCTCATAATTATTTCCAAACGTACATAAAGAAGTATATCTTCAAAAATCTAAAACTATAGATTCTCCCTCTGTATCGATAATATTGATTATTTCAATAAGATTTTCCCAAAAATATTTAATGTACAGATTCGACTTAGAATTTTATTATATGTATAGAAGATTGTGCGATAAACACAATGTTTATAAAAATGGGAAAATAGTTAAATATGGATTTTAACCAGTTCTCAATAATATTGAACATGGCTGACAGCCAGAATAACGAGAAAAGTAAAAAATTATTCAAGTCCAACCATGTTTATTAATGGTATAATATAAAAAAGTTACTGTCTTAACCGCAAAAGTTGTACCACAAACGAGCGTGTCAAATGTTTATATCAAAATTATGGTATGTATAAAAAATTTACTTATTAAATTAAAAAAGTTATTTTTCAGCTTGACAAGAATCGAAACGTCATTTTTTTTCTTGACGTTGATATTATTGAAAAATGATTACAATAAATTCAGATGTTTGCGTCTAGTTGGCGTAAAGGTCAAGTAGCACGGTTCCTATTGACTCGATTTTATTGTTTAGTAGCGACTTACCCTCGCTTCGCTCGGGTTCGTCCCTAACTTGCTTCAAAATACAAACTTTCATCCCAATTTTCACCACCCTTAAAGGATGATTTCCGGGATAAAAAGCATCCTATGTCCTTCCCAGGATCTCAAACTATCTTCTTACCAAATTTCATCTAAATCGGTTCAGTAGATCCAGAAATTACCCCCTACAACATCACAAACACACAAACTTTACCTCTTTATAATATTAGTATAGATCTATACTAATATTAGAAAGCTGAAGAGTTTGTTTGTTTGGTTGAACGTGCTAATCTCAGGAACGACTAATCCGATTTGAAAAATTCTTTTTGCATTAGATATAGCCCGTTTATAAAGGAAGGCTATAGGCTATAGATAATAATATAGTCTATCTATTCGATATTAACCGTTAAAACGCACTTAGGAACGAACCCAAGCGAAGCGAGAGTGAGTCGCTAGTTTAATTATATTGACTGGTCTCGTGTTTTACGAATTATATAAAACAAAGTATTGTGTACTTTTAATCGATTTTAATTCTTTCATTTATTACATTTGATGATTTTATATTACCAATATTTGAAACTGTGATTAAAAAGGTTTGAAAATAACTGTATGGGTATTCTAAATTTTTTTATCTATAGTTATTAAGTAATAAATAGGTATTGAAAACTAAAATCCATTTGTGGTTATGTTGGGTTTAAGCGTTTTTTGGTCCACGCGATGAGCTCTCGTCGCATGTTGTAGGATTAAACCAAAGAAATAAAGTCGTTTACACGAAGTATAGTATTATTTATATCTCCACTGCTCTATAAATAATTGTATTTATTCCTTCTAAGGTAAAGATGTACATGTTTTCTACGTGCCGACGCGAAAAGGCGAATCCCAAATGGAACCCTATTACTAAGCCTCCGCTGTCCGTCCGTCCGTCAGAGGGCTGTATCTCATTAACCGTAATAGGTAGTTGTCATTTTCACAGAGTATGTATTTCTATTGCCGCTATAACAACAAATAATAAAAATAAAAAAACAAGAAACTTTTTTTAACGTTCATAATCTATCATCAAAGTTAATATACTACATGCATAGAGTAGTCATTATCATAATAGCATTTATCCTAAGAAATCTTTGTTAGACGCTTTTTTTTAAATTAAAACTATATTTTTCAATAATCTGTAGTTCTATTAAATATCAAAATAATATTTATTAAAATGATTTCTTAGTTTTAAACTCGCACACTATTTTAAATCTAAAATATTTATCGGGATATATTTTTATAAACAAAAAAATTTGTGCAAACTTTGAAATGTTTTGATGTGTTTATTTTTAAATGTTCATGTAAATCAGGACAAAACGTCGGGTTACCTAATTTATAATAAAACAAAAAAAATACATTTAAGTGGTATATTTCACAAGCACTGATACAAAATGGCCGCCATATGGGTGTCCAACCCGGCGGCGCGAGTACTAGTTATTGTAAACATCCACTTGTAGAGCTTTACCCACATAGGATGGTTAAATGTGGTGATGGTGGGTGCTTTAGTCAAAGAGACCGAAGCCCATGTCGTCGTCACTCTCGGAATCCTCCTTCTCGGGCTTCTTCTCTTCTTCCTTAGCAGCAGCAGCGGGCGCTGCGGCGGCGGCAGCGGCGGGCGCTGCGACCGCGGCAAACTTGCTTGGGTCCTGATTGAATTATATTGTAAAATATAAAAAATGGACAATTATATATAAAATAAATGAAATTTTTGTGCATGTGTACGTTTGTTACTACATGTAAAAAAGCCTGAACAGATTAGGATGAATTTAATCCGTAGATAAACTTTTACTTAAAGATGGTTTACAGGCTGTTAGAAACCTCAGGACGCATCCAAGCGAAGGGCTAATAATATATAAATCCATACTCTGTATTACACTAAAAATTATAAAAATAGCATCTTTTTTACCCTCATCCTACTTGCTTGACACACCATCAGAGCCACAGGTTATATTAAATTCGTAATTAATTGAAATAGCTTCATATTAGTAAGACTTAATCATCTAATAATCTTAACTCGTCTAACCAATTTTAATGTAAATTTAGTGTTTGAATTCCTAATCGACTATTGGACAAATCAAATTATAAACTTTAAGACACCTTCAATATATAACAAACCTTAATGAACTCCTTAATGGTGGTGGCTTCCTTGAATTCGACATCGGTGACGGCAGCAATAGCCAGCAAGTTCTTGAATCCGTTGGCAATGGAGTGAGGAGCAGAAGCAAGAGTTGGATAGCTGATAGCCAATGAGAGGGCAGCCACATTGGCTACTCCTAGTTGGAACTTGGCACGAAGATCCTCAGGCTTGATGTCAAGGATGGCTGGTGCAAAGATGGTGCCAGAGTCATATACCTTTAAAAATATTTGTTGGAAATTATCCATATGTTTACTATGAATATAAAAATTATTATTTAAAATAAAGAAAAAAAGTAATGTCTTTAAATGTTCTGTTGGAATGTTTCTTATATTTTACAATTCAATTAAGCTTTCAAAGCATTCAAAAGTTTCTTTATAATTATAATTTTTAAATTATACATGCATATGCAGTTTATTACAGAAAAATTGAAATAAGTATATAACATGCACATCAATTTTTAATTTAACCGATTCATTGCGACGGCCTTTTTTACGAACTACGGCCCGTGGCGGCGAACAAATTTTTCATGACACCTCTAGGGCGTCACGCGCCATACGTTAAAATGACACCCCTACGGTGCCTTCAGCCATATATGAAAACTTTGTGCTTTTTTTTCTTTTTTTGGCTTACTTACACTTGATTTCGTTCAGTCAGCATCTAATATCAGACCTAAGCAGTTTGTTAATTCGTTTAGAGTGAGTTCCTTGTGTTTAGATACGTGATTTACTTGAAATGACTATTTTGAATCAGATATTGTAAACATTTGGTATTCTTTTTTCTTTGACTATACAATTTAAATAGCTTAAGAATATATTTTAAAATATGTTCTGAAATTGGTGTTGCAAAGTTTTTTTTTATATACTTGGTGCAATATTGGTATAATTCCCAAGAAAGTTTGAAAGTATTGAGTTTAGCTATTGAGATGACGTCTATTATTTCGCTCGAGTTCGGCCCTAGATACCTTATGACGGTTAGTATGGAATACATAGACTATATAGTCTATATACATATATCATACATAGGTATGATGAGTTTTATATCTCTTAGTTGGGAAATGATTAATTTCCCATACAAAGTTCCACCCCCCTTTTCACCTTATTAGGGGATGATTTCCGGGGTAAAAATTATCCTATGTCCTTCCCGGGATCTCAAACTATCTCCATACCAAATTTCGTCTAAATCAGTTCAGCGGATTAAGTGTGAAAAGGAGACAGACAGACAGAGTTACTTTCGCATTTATAATATTAGTATGGATATTAGTATAGATTTTGTAATACACTGCGACTTTATATTTTTTATAGCTTAAAGAATTGTTACAATTTTTTGAATTGAATCGAAAACGCCCATACATCCCTGAATCGCAGAGTGACGAAGACGAAACGCAGTGTACTTTGGAACAGAACTCTCAATCATATGAAGAGTATGTTCTTCCTAAAAAAAAAGAAAATGAAAGATATTGGGACGTGCACAGAAATTAAGAAAATATAGATTGTACTATTACAAGTTGCTGTTAAACATAATTATTTTGAATATAAAAATAACATAAATTTTCTTTGAGACCCCTTCATTTTGATAAAAAAAGATTTAAAGCCTAAAAGATAGCACCCGGTATTTTGTTATTTTAATTTACACATAAATATTCCCGTCACCAAAGAAGAATCTACCGATCAATATCGATATATATATGGTCGTAGCGGCGATATATTGTTATATTTTTATATTTTATTTGGAAATATAAATAAAATAATTATACGCCTTGTTATGTTCAATATTTTATTCATATGTCACAAAAAGTTATTTTTAAAAAAGGTTAACAAAAAGGTCTTTATAAAAAAATCTACAAGTATAAAAAGGATGTATATATATATATATATATATATATATATATATATATATATATATATATGTATATGTGTATGTACATTTGTGTGTGCCTACATATATATTATAGAAAATACATTATAGAAAACACTTTATCCGTTCCGTAGCTACGAGGAAACATCAAATCATACATCATAATCATAGCCTTTCTCGGTTTCGTCGCAGTCGGGTATAAAACTATGCAAAACGGGTAAAATTTTCAGTTCCATACGTTATTCTTCGATTAACAGAGTTTCAACGGATTGGATTATGATGACGCCGCTCGGGTGTCATCCGCCACACGTGAAAGAAATGTATTCGGAACAATGAGAAGGTTTTTAACCCCTGAAAATTTTCTATTCACACTAAATCCTGAAACGAACAGTACAGGCATGATCTGTGTGATAAAATAATGATAGATTTATTTAGCGAAAACCTTTAAAAATGTCATTTTAACATAGTTTCGACGAATTGAATTATGACACCGCTCGGGTGTCACACGCCACACAGGAAAGAAATGTATGACACCCCTAAGGTGTCACCCGCAATGAATCGGTTAATGAGAATGTAATGTTTGCTTAGAAGTTTGAAACAACAGCAATAGTGCTGGAATTAAAAAAAAACATCATAGCAAACACTTTCCCAAAGGTAAATTATCAGTATGTATTGTTTATACAAACTGTACTCAACACTTTGGTTTATTAAAATTCTAACCGAACTAAAATATTTTTTTATACATGAATGTACCAAAATTTTTTATAATTTATTCATGTAGATATATATAATTTATGAAACAAAACTTACTTGCTTAACAACAAGACCATATGAGAAGGGAGAGATGTTCAACATGTTGAGGAGGGTAGCCTCAGAAGCTCCTACTTTGTCTCCGGGCTTCAAGATGTGGACATCATTGATGATTTCAATAGTACCTGAATGAGTACATTAAATTGAAATATATAATAAATTTTCTAAAACATTAAATCAATTCTTTATTATAAAGTCAATTTATTTTAAGTCATTATTTTATTATTTATTTATCTACATATACATATAATAAAGTTCTAACTGTGTAAGTTTGTACATTAAATATTTTTTTTGGAAAATTGAAATAATCATTATCATCAATACAGAGGCCGAATCTAAAATTCTTAGAATTTTTGTCTATCTGTATGTTATCATATCACAAGAAAACTATTGGACAAAGTTTGATGATACTTGGTATCAGTGTTCGCAACCGTACGATAATTATCGTACATGTACGATAATTTCATGACTGTGTACGATGTACGATAATACATTGCAAATGTACGATAATTTGTGAAGGTGGGATGGGTTAAAAGTTTTAGTCAGGATTAGGAAATGTTTTAGAAAGAAAATTGGTTCGTTATGCATTTTAAGTATTTACAATGTGTAGTATGGGAAAACATGACAATACCTGTTTTTTTTTTTTTTTTTGCTCTTCCGCCTGTTCTAAGTGTAAAGACATACAGGTCGCTGACCGTTCGACCGTTTAGTGGACCGGAGGGAATCGGTTATTAAAGATTGGTTAGAAGTAAAAAATATCGATTTGTATAAAACTCGACTATTTTGGCACATTCCTGATATGTACGATAATTTTAGTCCATGTACGATAATTTTGGTGTATGTACGATAATTTTACGGCCCTAGGTACGATAATTGCCTAACTTCAGGTTGTGAACACTGCTTGGTATGATGATAGATGGGTAACATATAGGATACTTTTTACTGCAAGAAAATATCTTATCTCTGTTTAAACAGAACTAGTATGTTAATATACACTTAAGTTAGTTTCTTACCCTTGGAAATCTTGGTTGGGATAGACAGAGCCTGGAAGAAGGCAGTCTTTTCAGGACCCAAACCAGTGTTGTGGGCAGGGATGACCACAGCTAATGGAGCGATAGCACCTGGCCTGGCTGGGGCACGCACTTTGTTCTCCAGAAGTTTATCACGGACCTACAAATGTACATACACTTAGTTAATATAATTCAGTGATTTATTAAAATTTCAATATTACATTCAATCAATATATGTATCTTCAAAATGCCAGTGCAATTTTCATGTAGAAACCATATCACACTAGGATAAATTTGAAGAATTTAATTTCGTCTGAAAGCGAAGCCAAGAGACCAATATAGAGCCCCCTGGTATTAAAACAGACATCCTTTGAATTAAATACTATAAATGATATAACTCTTACCTCAACAAGGTCTCCACGAGTGAACACAAAGCCGACATTTCCCTTGATGTGAGGAAGCAACTTCTCAAGGGCTGGGTTGGTCTCCAGATGGTCCTTAATGGCTTTACGCATCATAGTGTTCTTGCCCATAAGCACAATGCTGCTGCCACGTAGAGAAATACGAATCTGCTGCATTTGCTGAGACCCAACATTGTCGGCACCCACGATGAAACATTTTGGGTAATCGTCTAACAATTGCTGAAAGAAAAAGTATATTGAAATAGAAATTCAATTCTACAAGAAACAACTGTAGTACGAATAATTTATAGTAAAAGCAAGTGCCGATGACTGAATTTATAAGTACTCATTACTTACTATTTATATTAGGTTACTTCTACAAACACGTTTACCGTTCTTGTAAACGTCAAACAATATACATATATGTAAATGTATGTACCTATCAAAATTGACAAAGTTATGACAAATAATTTCAATTATAGTTTATGAATACTTACAATGATCTTAACGAAATAGTTGGTTTTCCAGGAAGCCTTGTCCTCCCTACCCATCTTGATGTGTGTAGGGACTTCGAAAAATTTAAGGACTGAAAAATAAAAGAAATGAAACTAAGTACATATGTGTCGAAAACTGAAGTTTCAAGTTTCAACGTAAAATAGAGCAAAACAACAGAATACGTTTATGAATAATATATAAAAAAAAAACTCAAACATATAAAATTTTAAAAGATTGCTTCAATAATTCGAGATTAATATTCACTCACCAAGACAAAACGCAAATCGCACGAATACGTGCGCGTTGCGGGACGAAAAGAGAACTTATTAGTGATGCCATATCGAAAAAGTCAATGCTTGTCTTGCCAGAATTATCAAATAATATTAGGGTGCGTTTACATCAAACGAGCGAATGCTCATTCTATCCCCACCCTATCAAATTCTTTTAATGTAAACAGAGACAGAGCATTCTTTCGTTGTTCTCTCTGCGTTCGCAAACATTCTATAGAATATTCTAAGAATGCTCACTCGCTTGATGTAAACGGCACTAGAACGTGCGAACAATTGCTTAGAGCGTTCTTAGATATTCGAACGCGCTCGCTCCCCGTAGCGGTCTCTTCAAAGCGTTCTTGTGTTCTAGCAATTTGAATATTTACGAGTACATACCTACTTATCAAATCATGGATTGGTCTCAAGATAAATGTCTATTAATGTCTGGTAATAAAATTTGTCATCCACCAACGTCTCTTTCTTCTTTTCTTTTTGACTGTTTGAGACAAAATAATAACCACAAAATTGACAATGGGCAATGAGCATTCGTTCGGCTGATCTAAACGTCATTGCAAGAATTCTAGTTCTATGTTCTCATTTTGCTCGTTGATCTTTTGGTGTAAACGCTGAAATCGAGATTTCGTTTACACTAAAAGAACAAGAAAGAATGCTCTTGCTCTAGCTCTAGTTCTTTGTTCGTTTGATGTAAACGCACCCTTACACTATGATTCAGACTTTTGTAGTATTTTATTCAAGCAATTTGACCTTTTTTAAAAAAAACTAGCTCAACCAAAACGATTTTTAACTAAAGTTAATAAATAGTTTATGACTTTAAACTTTTCAAGTCTGCTAAGCCTTTTTATCGTCCAATAATATAGGTATATTATATTAATTATAGTCATTACATAAATTATATTCTTACTAATTTAATTATCTTGTAATAACATATGGTAATAATAAACTTTAATAAATAGTTATTAATAATATTTATTTAATTTTAGGATAAATAATTTTTATTGTCTTTTTGTTATTGTTATCTATGGTCAAGTTCAAAGTAAAGTTGACGTTTCATAAATCAAACAGTGTTCGCAACCGTACGATAATTATCGTACATGTACGATAATTTCATGTCTGTGTACGATGTACGATAATACATTGCAAATGTACGATAATTTGTGAAGGTGGGATGGGTTTAAATTTTTGTCAGGATTAGGTAATTTTTTATGAAGAAAATTGTTTGTGTAGGCATTTTAAGTATTTAGGATTTGTAATAAGGGAAAAAAAAATGAAAATAGGCGGTGTTTTGTTTTTGCTCTCCCGTAAGCATAGGATTAGAATTTGTAATAAGGGAAAATATGAAAACGGGTTTTTTTTTTTTTTTTGCTCTTCCGCCTGTACTAGGTGCAAACACTTTTAGGTTTCTGACCGTTCACTTCACCGAAGAGAATCGGTTATTAAAAATTGGTTATAAGGAAAAAAATAGCTTTGTATAAAACTCGACTATTTTTGCACATCCCTAATATGTACGATAATTTTGGTCCATGTACGATAATTTCACGGCCCTAGGTACGATAATTGCCTGACTTCAGGTTGTGAACACTGAAATCAAATGCTATCATTCAACCTTACAAATCTGAAATCTTTAATATTCCACTAATGGTGCCTCGTAGTGTTTAAATAGCTTATATTAAGTTAGATACATTGTTCCTTGTATTGTAAATTGTTAAATTAAAAAGTTAAATGAACCTTGAAAGATATCTACAGTTTAAATATGTTTCGTAAACCAAAGAAGATCCAGAGGCGTGTGTTTTGTGCAGACGATGATGAGGACGGTGAGCCAGAGCCGCCGCCGCCACCAGTTATAAGTCAAAACAAGAAAGATAAACCAGTAAAAAACACTCCATTATTGAGTTTTGCTGATGAAGGTAATGTGCTAAGGAATAAATCATTAGCACTGGCAGATGATTATATTCAAAGACATAAAATTTAATAACAATACTATAAATTAAGTTCAATTATTGCTATCCAGCTAATCATAATTCAGCTTTTTCTATAATAAAGCACTTCATTTCAAGTAGCACAAAGGTCTAACATTATTTAATGAAATTGAATTTTACAAAATAAACAATTCCTTTACCTGAAAAAAGGAAAAATTTAAAATATCATAATTCGAAAACGTAGATCATGTTAATTCAATGATATATAAGCTAGAACCAGTAATAACATAAAATATTTATATAACAACTACTTAAAATCTATGTTTCTAATGAGATTGTTCTATTGTTGTAAGAAATGGGTGACAATTGGATTTCTATAGTCTACACTTATGATATGTTACATAAAAAAGTTTGTTGATGTAATATGATTCATAACACACATTTAAAAATCCTATCATAACAATGTAATTCAGTAAAAAACATGTTTTAAATTATTAATTCATTTAGTGTTTGTTTATAACTAACTGTTCTAAAGGGCTATTTGTATTATAGAAGAAGATGGTGAGGTGTTCAAAGTGAAGAAGTCCACACAAAGCAAGAGGTTGGCCAAACGTCGGGAGAAGGAGAAAAGGAAAATACCTGATGGTGATAATAATAAATATGACAATCATAATGAGGAGGTAATGTTTAGGAGTTATGTTCGGTTAATATCTAGTTGCATATCAAATTCAACAACTATAAGGCTTTAAAATTTTTCTACAGCTCTTATACACCAATTTCGATTTTAACTTACATATGTTTTGTTTTTGTTTTTTTTTTGTTTTTCAATTATTTATCCTGTCTCTTATTTTTAGCTACATAGAGTTGAAGACCTTTAGGAACTGGTTCACACTAATAGTAAAGGCATTTGAAATATGTTCCAGTTATTTGTAACAATAAACACCATTTATACATATTTATTTTAGTCTTGTTAACTAAACAATTTATATATAATTTGGAATCCACAAACATTTTGAAAAAGTTTTTTGAATGCTTCATATTTTTATTAATGTGAACCTAAGCTTATTACCCATAACTCTTTAATGCCATATATTTTTTTATAAATATAGGAGAAACCATTGGAAGAGAAAGAGAAAGCAAAACCGAAGAAGAAGGTAACACTTGAGGGGCTGATCCTATCTGGTCGTGAGGCACTAGCAGCTGATGGAGCTGGTGATATATCTGATGAAAGTGACACAGAAGATAATAGGGGGTTCCATCAATACCGTGCAGAGTCAGTGCGTGCTGCACTGGTCCCAGGCCACATACCTGATGCCGCATTGATCCACGCTGCACGCAAGACCCGACAGCAGGTATGAGAGGTGAGGGACTGAGGATGCCGTCACCGACGTCGCTTGTTGAGATTTCTTGGAGTTATAATTGGAGTTCAATTTTGGGTGTTATTCTTGTCACATCATGAAAGATGTTTTTGGTTTTTGTTGAAATTATATTGTTTCTATGAACCGTTCGAATTGTATTTGGCAATAATTCTTATTCGGTTAGATTTTTCCTGTTTTAACAGAAATTAATCCTGAATTTCAAAGGGTTTGAGTCAACTTATCAAAATTGTAAAACTATTCTACAACATGTTGTACTACTAGTACCGTTTCTCATTTTCATTAGTAGCAATAAAATAATGTTCCATCTGATTGACTGGATGTGCTTGGATAAAAAGTGGTACGTCGTTCTGTGACCCATAGACTACATGCGAACAATTGTTTCTATGTTGTTGCGTGAAACAAGAATGTGTTTGTCAGTTTGTTTGACAGATGCACTTTCTAGATTATTATGTCATTAAAGATGCTTAGTTCAGACATATTGAAGGTAAGTATATATTTTTGCATAAGTAGGTCAATGTTAAGTTACATGCGTATTTGGTATTGACTGTCAACTATTTGTTATTTTATTTTTCTTTTGGTATTTTAATTACATTGGGTTGATTTTATAATATCGGAAACTACGGGTTCGATTCCTGAAGATATATAACTGATGTCTAAAATATTATATTCTAATTTAAAGTTGCTGTTAATATGCTAATTTAATGTATTGGTTAGCTATTTAGGAAATTACTCTGTGTATTTCTTTCGATGTACTTATGATTTTGTCTTTTATCAATGTTGCAATAGCTTTAAAAATAATCTTTATTCTGCATTAGTAAATTAGTCAAGTCAAATAAGCTCTGAAATAGAAATGTTGACACTCAAATTTGCATTTTTGATATAATGTAGTTTTAATGATTTGCGCGCAACAACGCTTTGCGTCCACCCCATTTTTCGTGGGGGTAGCTGGGCATCAGGGGCATTTTACGAATTTCTATTCCTTATATACCTGCTAATGTTTTAAAACCATAAAACTTCACTTAATTAATTTTTTTTCTCTTAAAAATAAACGGATTCGCATCGGTCTGAAAACCTCCCTAACTCGGTAAATTTTGACCGGAGGAAAAAATGACATAAAACCTTTTTTATGCAATATATTAAGCTTTATACATTTTAACTAAAACTTTTTTGTCTAATTTTTACCGTTTTCGAGTAATTCCGAAAAAACACTTTTGACAATATTTTTTAAACCCTTGCCGGTGGTTGCGGACACGAAAACCTTTACACATTGTGTTTGTATCAATAAAACTACATTATATCAAAAATGCAATGTTGAGTGTCAACATTTTGATTTCAGACCTTATTTGACTTGACTAAATGTTACAAGGAAAGTGGTGAAAAATTTGTCAGTGTTGCCGTCTCTTTCCCGCTTAGCCGTTTTTGCTTAATGTGTGTCCGCGCGTATGTGGAGCTATTCATATTATCCATTACAGGAAATCTTGTTTTTTTTCGTCTCCTCTTTTCTCTACGCTTAATCTCATTGTCTTTTCACACTATCTTTTCACTCATTGTCTTTTCAAATTCTTCAAATCCACATAGTATCAAAATGAAGTCATATAACGATACTTTAATTGGCAATACAGCTAACTCCATATGAGGAAATTTTTAAGGAGACACTTAAAGCTTTATAATATTTTTTGTACACTACTTAATAAAAATCTAAAATACCGTTGTAGATAATATCCTAAGCTATTATTTTCGATACTGTAAAATCCAGTTATAATAAAAAATAATCAAGTTCGCCAATTAAAGTATCCTAATAAGAGTATCATATAAAGTCAGTATACATCTATGAGTAAGTTCATAAAGACCCTTTCCGTTTCCTTTAGTACATTATGTCACGCAAAGCATTACCCATCCTATTACCTTTACTTCAACATATATTAGAAATGGCTCCAAAATTATGAGACACACCGACAGCCAAAAAGTGACATGATAAAGTTAGCTGCATTCCTTTTACAAACAGAGAGTTGTGACATACGGGATGAAATCTTTAGCTATTTTTTGTTCTGTTAGAAGTATAACTTCTTACGTGTGTACATATGTATGTACACGTTTTTTTTTTTATTTCTGTCTTAATGTTTTAATTTTGTTCAGTCCCATAACGTCAATACCAAATACATAAACAAATCACATATTTCACCAAGTCCCTCATGTTACAGGCTCGCGAGCTGGGAGACTTCGTGCCTATACAGGAGTCGGCGCCAGGGTCCAGGTTGGTGCGGGAGGAGGATGGGGATGATGATGAAGACGGCAGGATACAGGTGCGAGGCTTGGAGCTGCCTAGTGATAAACCTAAGCGTGAGTGTGTATATGAATGTACTATTTAGATTTGTTAAGCGGAGGATAGCATTTTGGTTTTTTCATGGACTTATTGATGTATGTGGAAGTTTCAGTAGACTCGCGCTAGAGGTCTTAAGTAGTCTGTAGTACCATAGTATTAAATTCTAAAATTGGACATAGTTGTGCAAATTAGATCCATAGATTAGTAAAATTGGTATATCAAAATAACAAGACTGTAGTTTTTTTTTTTTAAATACCACATGAGTATTGGGTATTTAATCTATTTGATTGGGTATGTTATCTTTGACGACACGTTTGGCTTAGTTTTTAGTGACCCTACTTGCTGTTCCAGCGGTCGTGGGAGTCATGCTGGGGGCATATATTTGTGTGATGAACATGAATGTTTGTACTTCAGTCATGGGTGTTTATATTTATAATATGTACAATGTACATATTTAAAGTTATATATGTGTAGTGTATCAACTATCTGGTATCCATATTCCATAACACAAGCCTCGTAGCTTACCATGGAACTAGATGGTGCTGTGTAAATTAATGTCCCAACATATTTATTTATTAGTATACTGCGGTACTACTTAGTATTTAAATACTATATACTACATATACATATACATATATGAACTAGTCAAGGAACTAGTCAATTAGTATGTATACTTACTTTTTATAATCTATGAAGGTGGCACAGCAGCAGCGGTTTCAGATGAGGAAATAAACAGCGAAGTAGAAGAATGGGAGGAGCAACAGATGCAGAAGGCTGTTCCGTCTATAGCCGATATTACTGGTAATATTTATATATTTAATTTAATCTTTTTACAAAGCTACTATACTAAGCATTGTTTGAATTACTTGCAAATAGAAATTTCTTATTTTTCAAAAGAAGATATTACTCTAATCTCTAAAACAAATGTTTTAGAGATCTGTTAGACTTTAGAGTAATATCTTCTTTTGAAAAATAAGAAATTTCTATTTTATTAATAATTAAGTACCTGAGCGACCGAGCTTCGCTCGGACGTCTTTTTTGTTATATCGTTAAGATAAAAAAAAAAACTAAAAACTTGAATAAATATAAAAAAAAAACAAATGTAAGAACATAGTATCCCACCGGGATTCGAACCCAGACACCTGTGATTGTCAATGTTGCACCTGGGCCGCTTGATCACGGTGCTTATGCCCGAACGTAAGAAATTATCGACTATATTTTGCGTGAAAGAATGCGAAAAAAAACCGCATGATAACTCGAAAACAGGATAAAAGATCGATTTTTCGCCCCAGAAAACCCCCACATACCAAATTTCAGCGAAATCGTTAGAGCCGTTTCCGAGATCGCCGGTGTAAATAAATAAATATACAAAAACTGCTCGTTTAAATATGTTAGATAATGTTGTCAGGATTGATTTTGGTTACTCACTGAGTTTGCCATTAGACTAAGGGTATAGTGTACAATGTGTATGTATGAGTGTAAACAAAACTGCTTACTACCCAATTAAAGCACTGAAAATTTCTTAATAAAAAAAATCTTGAAGCTGAAATGCTATTTTACCCGACTGCCAAGGAAGGGTTATGTTTTTCGCGTATATCTTGTATGTATATATGTTTCTATGTATGTTTGTAAGTTTATTCTAGTAAGGAGCTAGTCCCGTTCGCGTTGTAAGTTACAAAATGGCTGAAGTATAATAAAAATTAAAGAGTGCGTGTATGAATGTGTACACGCGCAATAATTAAAACTTCTGTAGGTTATCGGTACTCTTTATGAAATTCAATTTATGTTTTAAATAAATTAGGACAGGTGAGAAACTAAAAATAACACATATTAGGTATATTACAATCACATATTTATAAAACATCATTGAAGGAAAGAATATAATATTATATATGATTTGTGAGACAATAACAACGGTTACCATGGCAACAAACGTGCGCCTCGCCCGATTTACACTTTTCGTAACTCATTCACCAGCTTACCCCCCAAGTCAAGCGTGCGTAAAGAAGTTTTACTTCAAAAATAAGTAAAAAGTAATATCTAACAACTGTTGTACAATTTAACGAAACTTTCAATGGTTATTAAAACTTCTGGCTAGTTACCATTTTGTTCCCGAAATAGAAAAGGGGACACTAATTCTCTTTCAATAACAACGGTTACCATGGCAACAAACGTACCTACATTTTATCGTAACGCATTCACCAGCTTACCTTGGAGGGGGTAAACAAGTCAAGCGTGCGTAAACAAGTTTTACTTCAATAAATCACTAACACAGTCGTACTTGTGCAGGGGAGGGCGGCGAGCTGAACCCGTTCGCGGTGGCGCCGCCGCCGCCCAGGCTGGAGGCGCCGCACGTGCGCGCGCTGGCCGCGCCCGGCCGCCCGCCGCCCGCCGACGTGCCCGCGCTGCTGCACGCGCTGCGCGATAGGTGCGGGGCCCGGGCATACACTCAATGTTTAAATCTATACAGATAAATAAAATTGAAGTGTCTGTTTGTAATGTCAAAATAACAGCTTTATACTAAATGTATATGGAATTATATACGGTACTTATAAGAAAAAGACAATTTTTAAAGTTTTTGTCTGTCTGTCTGCTTCGGCTAATCACCGAAACGGCTGGAACAAATTTAATACAACTATTAATAATAAGTTAATAAAAGTATCACTTAATCATAGAATATGCATATGGGAAGAAACGGGCTATTCCCAACACAAGTATCTTTGAATTACTTACTGGGAAGACTCGAACATAATTATTGTAAAGACTAGCGGTTCATTCTCGCTTCGCACGGGTTCGTCCCTAGATGATTCTTTACTTTCCTAAATAAAAAAGTTATGTAAATACATAACTTTTTTATTCAGGAACCGATTGAAATAAAACAAATACTAAATGTTAAATGAAGCTTACCACAATACATTAGTGAAAACCGCACCCAAATCGGTTAAGCCGTTTCTAATATTAGCGCGCACAAACGCATAGACAAACAGACAAACCGACAAACAGACAAAAAAACTAAAAATCATCGTTTTGGGTTGTATTGCGTTAATAAAGATCCCCAACAATAGTTTTTCTCAAATATCTTCCATGTACAGACAGCGAGCAGTTACAATTTTATTATATGTATAAATGATTGATTAAGAAATAAAACAATTTTTTTTTATCAAATCCAACAACCCGACAGACTATCGGAGCTGCAGGCGGACCGCGAGGCGACGCTGCGGCGGCGCGCGGCGGTGGAGGCGCGGCTGGCGGCGGCGGCGGCGGCGCGCGGCGCGCGGCGCGCGCGCACGGCCGCGCTGGACGCCGCCTACCGCCGCGCGCAGGCCGCGCGCGGGTACATCACCGACCTCGTCGAGTGCTTGGATGAGAAGGTTACATCTATAGTAAAAATTATAATAATAATAGCCTTCATTCAGACATTTGGTTACAATTTTAGTTTTTTTTTTGCACTGTATGATAAGTTAAATATAATCAATGTTATGCATCGACAACGTCTGTATGCCATGGATCGGCAAAGCCTCCTCCAACTGCCTTCATTTCTCTCTATCATTAGCCACTCTTGTCCATGTAGTATCTGCTATGGCTCTAATGTCATCAATCCATCTTACAAGGTTACATCTATACGTACTACTTTATATCATACTAGCGACTCGGGTTCGTCCCTAGTTTGACTCCCCATACAAACTTTTGCATTTATAATGTGAATATGATGCGATCAGATGCCGGAGCTGGAGGCGCTGGAGGCGCGCGCGCTGGCGCTGCACCGCCGGCGCTGCGAGTTCCTCGTGGAGCGGCGGCGCGCCGACGTGCGCGACCAGGCGCAGGACGTACTGTCTTTAGCTGGTACTTGTTTGTGACTAACCATTTATTCTTGATTTGTTTAAACGTGTCCTTAAATTCGTTGTGTATTTATAGTACAAACTTTAGTATAAAGGAGTCTGCCCACTACCCCGTCTCATACCATGACCGTGCTAGGAGCGTGTCAGGCAAAAAAATATTCTTTGTATTGGAATGTATGAGACTCTGCCCACTAGACCGTTCCGTCACCGACCGGCACCGTCGCGTGCCGTGCACGGAGCGTCAACAATTGTCGGCGAGAATATTTTGCCGGTGCCGGTACGCTCCGTGCCTGACACGCGACGTTGTTGAACCGGTGAGCATACGGGTTATAAACGCGTATGATGACCGTTATAACCGCGTATGATGACCGTTCTAAGCCCGTTACGTATTGCCGCTTGTCTTGTAGAGATGCTCGATAATCGTTATTAAAGATGGGTTAGTACCGATATTTCTCAGGATTAGGTAATATTAATATATTCGTCTGGCAATATTATAATATTGTAACTAATACTTCTATATTAGTGATATTTATCTAGAAACAACAGGTAATACTAAAACGGGAACCATACGGATATGACACGCGGATGATACGCGGTTGATACGCGGATGCTACGGTCACTATAACCGTTATGTACGGGCATGATACGCTGTTGATACGGTCTAGTGGGCATAGAAGTCCGTGCCGTGCTCGTTTCCGTGCCTGATACGTTCATAGCACGGTCATGGTATGAGACGGTGTAGTGGGCAGAACCGCAAAAGTTTAAATTAGGGTATTGCAATGTGTATGCAAGCGATTCTGCACCACCCTATTGCATTGTAGTGATTGAGTTACGTTGTGAGTTATAGTGAATAAGAGACAGGGACATGTCAAAAGTTAATACTTTATACATATGAAAACATAAATAAACATTTCCTAACAAATATCTCTTTAAAAACTTTGGAGCGACATGTGACGTTAAGTCAAACCAAAGAATAAAATTCAAAAATCGAAAGTTCTAATTGTTTAAACACAAATTCTAACTTTCACACATCACATTACTTTTTTAAACGAAACAACATGCGATTTAAGATTGTCATCAAAGAAGCGCAATTCAATTTCGATTTGTGCACTTCTTTTTGAGGACACTTTTAAAATGCTAGCTGTGTATCTTGAGTTTTTGTATAACTTATTTAATTCTGTTCAGTCGTTTCAATATGATCACTATTAAATAATATTGCTTGTACGTAGCCCGGCCCGGCGCAGCGAAGCCGGTGGAGTCGGAAGAGAAGCGGCAGCGCGCGGCGGAGCGCGAGGGCCGGCGCCGCGCGCGCCGCCTGCGCCGCGAGGCCGCCGGCAGCCGCGCGCACCGCGACGGCGACTCCAGCGACGACGACCTGCCGCCCGCCGAGGCCCTGCACTGTCGCCGGGAAGCCGGTGAGTGACCCCTCTTGCTGTCTCGTTCACTCACATTGTTGGTACGCTCTCCGTCTCTATGTCTTCTGCAACGACGACCTGCCGCCCGCCGAGGCGCTGCACTGTCGCCGGGAAGCCGGTGAGTGACCCCTCTCGCTGTCTCGTTCACTCACATTGTTGGTACGCTCTCCGTCTCTATGTCTTCTGCAACGACGACCTGCCGCCCGCCGAGACGCTGCACTGTCGCCGGGAAGCCGGTGAGTGACCCCTCTTGCTGTCTCGTTCACTCACATTGTTGGTACGCTCTCCGTCTTTATGTCTTCTGCAACGACGACCTGCCGCCCGCCGAGGCGCTGCACTGTCGCCGGGAAGCCGGTGAGTGACCCCTCTTGCTGTCTCGCTTACTCACATTGTTGGTACGCTCTCTATCCTTCTCGTACACGTTATCGGCGGCGACGTCTGCACGGAACTACCGCCCACTGAGACACTACTACCGGCTGCCGTGAGGCTGGTGAGAAGAGCATATTGTTATCTCGCTCTCTCCCATAGTTCATATATTTTCAGTCTCTGCTATAAACGTAGTCGGTATTATTCACCACATGCTTGTACATTTATTTCACTATTGCAACTGCGTGATTTTTTTTTATTTGTTATACTAATAGCTTACATCGTTATATAGTTGTAAAAAATATCCAACTCTAAAAAACTAAAATTTAATATAAAAAAAATCGAAATATCATACCATAATGACTTCAAAGTATCATACGTAGAAATGACGACTTTAGTTCGTAGGGACAAAATCGCTAATCGCTCTGTTATGATAATACTTTGACGTTATATTCGGTCTGATCAAAGGCGTGCGTTTCAGCTTGCTTTGTTTTTCCCACCTCCGAGTATATTTGCACTTTTTAATAATTATTCGCTCAATCAAAAAGAAATTACGTTAAAAAATATTGACATATGCTTAATACAAAAGCAATAAAGATTGTAAAAACATACATATTTCATCTTTATTTAAATCACACGCACATTCCCTATCGAACACCTAAATGGAATACTCTCTATTTCGAAGTCGGTCAAAGAGTATTTACACTAAATAGCTAACGAATACGAGTGTCGTGTATCACACAGTGTTTAACTATTGTATTAGAATTGATCTTATATCTATTGTAAATATATTTTACTAGCGACTCACCCTCGCTTCGCTTCGGGTTCGTCCCTAGACAAAAACTAATCTATTCCACGGGTACATTTTTCCGGGATGATATAGCCTATAGCGTTCCTCAGTTAACGGGCTATCTAATGCAAAAAGAATTTTTCAAATCGGATTAGTAGTTCCTGAGATTAGCGCGTTCAACCAAACAAACAAACAAACTCTTCAGCTTCATAATATTAGTATAGATGAGTTAGTTGTAAATTAAAAGTAGTGCGATACACACGCTTGTTTCATTTTACTCGCATCGCTCAGTCTATTCATGCAATTGCAATTGTTTCTGTTGTTATTTTTTTAATAATTTCAAATGTACTTTTAATATTTTGATGAATTATGTTTTAACTCAATTCTATTTATTTTTGATTGTTTTGTCTGGTGTATTTTTTTATTGTATGTATCTATTGTTCTCCATTATTCGTACACGTGTTTCTTTGCGATGCGTGGAACACTTATAATTAAGATAACATTTAAACTCCTCGTGGACATGCTATAATTCTGTGTTTTTGTTAATGTACATCTTATTGGTGTTAGTAATAAATAAATTAATTAATTAATAAATAAATAAATAAATGAATGAATAAATTAATTAATGAATGACTAAATGAATGAATGAATGAATGAATGAATAATAGAGGTAACCGCAACATGCACATTGCACCCTGCACAGAGGCCATCCGCGCGGCGGCGGGCGCGGTGTTCGCGGACGCGGCGGCGGCGTACGGCAGCGCGCGCGGCGCGTGCGCGCGGCTGGCGCGGCTGCGGCGCCGCCAGCGCGCGCTGTACGCCGACGCCTACGTGGCGCACTGCCTGCCCAAGCTGCTGGCGCCCTTCGTGCGGCACGAGGTACGCCACGGTGGCATATTACCCCATTATATCTACTACTATCTTAATATATAATACACTAGCGACTCATCCTCGCTCCGCTCGGGTTCCCTACTGACGTTTTAACGTTTAGTATAGATTTCTCGGAGACGAGATATTTTCCCGCAGTAAAAACTATCCTATATGTTGATCCGGATAACCAGCTATCATCATATCAAATTTCATCAAAATCCCTCCAGTGGTTTTCTCTAGTGGTGGAAAATTGTAAAAACTGTAGATTCGGCCTCTGTATCGATAATAATGACTATTTCAGTAAGATTTTCCAGAAAATATTTAATGTACAGATTCGACTCGGAATTTTATTATAGAGATAGGTTAAAAATGAGCACGAAATATAAGTGTGTTTTTTAAGTATTTTCATTTGTAGTAGAAATTAAAGCGTCGTAACTTGTTAGCACATATGTAAAATATTTTTTTAAACAATTACATCTTTAGAAAGTACTAATTATTTCTTAGAATGGATGGTATTTTCGTTTTTAAGATATATGTACAGCGATATATTCTTTACTGCACTTTTAAATAAGATTTTCACACAGAGATGAATGTAGGTAATTTATCATGTCTTGTAACATTTTCTCCTCAGTTAATATTATGGAACCCGCTAGCGGATGAGGACAACGAGGACTACGAGAAAATGGACTGGTACAAGTGAGCATTATACGAAAAAAATCTATAAAAAAATTATTATATTTTTAAAAAAGTAGTGTATATTACTTTTTTATATTAATTTACTTTTGTCGTTAATCGGCAAAAATGATTCTGAGGAGATCTTTCTTTTTTTATTGAGGTTCATAAAATAGTATAAACGAAAAAAAAATGTTGAAGGGGTATTGTCAAACTTTTTTTTGTGACACTTAAAAAACTTGAAACAAATAAAAATTATCTGCAATGTGGTACCCTAAAGTGTCACAAAGTGTCACGTTTTTGAGATACTTGAAGATAAAGATCGCCACATAAAAATGATGATATATAATTAAAAATAATATAACAAAATAAAATACGCGTTTGTTGTATTTAAATAATAGGTTGTTTACATAGTCGTGAAATGGTGATTTTAAATGAGATAAATCAAAAATATTTCGGAAACGTGACACTTTAGCGCATCACATTTGTTGGTATTCCTGTTCGCTTAAGTATCCTCTTTTCAAACAAAACATATTCATCGTGCACAGTTACTTAAAAAAAATTAAAATGGCGGTGGGTAGATAATAGCATTTTTTTTATGAGAATCAAGCCATAGTCCACCAGGCTGGCCAAGTGCGAGTTGGCAAGGGTATACATATATGATTAATTTCTCAGATGCCTTATGATGTTCGGTGTGAAAGCAGAGAAGCTATCGAGTGACTCGGACCAGTCCGACGAGGACAGTCCCCCGCCGCCGCTGAGCGAGGAGTCGGTGCGGGAGGACCAGGACCTGATGCTGGTGCCCACCATTATTGATAAGGTTGTCATACCTAAGGTTACTGGTAAGTTGTTTTTTTTTTAAATTTGGAATGTGTGGGAGGGAGTGGGGGGATTGTTAATGTTTTTTCGGGGTATTTGATTTTTTTTGTTTTTTTTTTAATTATTATATTAAGTGATGATGTTCGATTTCAAACAAAATTATCTTTTCGGATTTTTTCGTGTTTTTTTTTTTTTAATTTTGTTTCTCGACGTTCCCAATGCTTTATTACAGCAATCATGTTCACGGGAGATACTAAGGTTTTAAACGTTTTAAAGGTATTATATAATTGTCACTGAATGCGCTGTAAAGCATTCTAAACGTCGGAAATTATAAATCAAAATAAATTCGTGAAAAAAATCTGGAACCGCTGAACGGATCTAGATGAAATTTTACACAGAGATAGATTATAGTCTGGAATAGTAGGTACATAGGCTGCTTTTTATCTTGGAAGAATGTACGGTTCCCGTGGGATAGATTTGTTTTTGTTTTTCACTAGAGACGAACGCGAGCGAAGTGAAAGTAAGCCGCTAGTATTAATATTTGCGTAAATCTAAGAACGTATAATATTACTAGCGACTCACCGTCGTTTCGCTCGCGTACGTCCCTAGGTACGCTTTAACGGTTAGTATGAAATACAAATCTTTGAATTTCTCGGCTTTTCTGTACTATAACATGCATGTATTATACATGTGAACCTTCCCCTTGAATCACTCTATCTATTAAAAAAACCGCATCAAAATCCGTTGCGTAGTTTTAAAGATCTAAGCATACATACGGACAGACAGACAGCGGGAGCGGGAAGCGACTTTGTTCATACTATGTTATCCCATCCATAACGCGTCGCCCCTTCCCGCCAGAGCTGGTGGAGCAGGCGTGGGACCCGCTGAGCGTGCGCGCGTGCGTGCGCCTGCGCGCGCTGCTGCTGCGCGCCGCCGCCGCGCCCGCGCGCGCCGCGCTGCCGCGCCTGGCCGCCGCCGCGCGCGCGCGCCTCGCCGCCGCGCTCGCCGCCGACGTCTTCCTGCCCGCGCTGCCGCCGCAGTGAGTGCCGCTCGTATACTTATATACATATATCGTATACTTATATATATATATATATATATATATATATATATATATATACAGTGCCCTCCAAAAGTTAGTTGAAATCCTCACTAATGTAAGAAATGTAAAAAAACTATAATATAACCAAATAAAATCGTGGATTTAATAACTGTTTATTAAAATATAATCAATTTAGAATATTTCTATTAAAAAAACAATCATAACAATTTTAATAATTACAATTTATGTAAATAAACAGTGAAGTTACAATGCCAAAAGTTAGTTGAAATTGTTGAAAAAATATTTTACGGATTATGTCTTTGCTAATCTTAACTTTTAATATTTCGTATGATCGCCATTATTCTGCAGAACTGCTTTGAGTCGTCTAGGCATTGATTCTACAAGATTTTGTAATATTTTGTCTGGTATAATCGACCATGTTTCAAGAACTTTATTTTAAAATAAATTTCTGTTGCGCCTTACCGAAATAGGGATCCTGCGGTATAATTCATCCCAAAAATGTTTAATGCGGTTAAGATTAGGTGACATTGAAGGTCATTCCAGTAAGCTCAATTGGTTATATTCAAAATACTCTCTAGTTACCCTTGCTGTATGCTGCGGATCGTTGTCTTGTTGGACCTTGAAAGTCCGACCTAACCCCATTGTTTCAGCAGATTGTTTTAAATTGTCACTCAAAACATTACAATACATATGTGCTATCATCCTACCTTCAATTATTTGCAGTCGGTCCACACCATACCGAGAAAAGAACCCCCAATGACATCACACTCCCACCGCCGTTTTTGACAGTAGGCCGCAAGTATTTGACGTTGTAAGAATTATCATTGCTACTGCGCCTACAGTTTTCCGAGGTCGATTTCCAAGTAGTTGGAACTCTGATTCATCTCTAAAGGGAACTTTCTTCCAAAAATCTATTGGCTTATCCGAATACTTGAGGGCAGAGACCAATCTTCGTTTTTTGGATCGATATTATTAAAGGTTCTTTTTGGCAACGTTACCTCGTAAATTAGCATCATACAGGCGTCGCCTGATAGTAGTTTCAGAAACCGAGGTTCCTGCTTCCTATAACTGATCTTTGATCTCTCGTATCACAATCCTGGGATTGATTAGACACTGCCGCATTATTGTCAATCATCAACAAAAGTAGTAGCTCTATGACGCCCCGACCGTGGCTTATCTACAAGACTAAGACATTTTAAACCCTTTTTTATTATTTTTCGCACCCTTTTAGAACTAACTTTAAATAATTTTCCCACGGTACTAAAGTTTTTAATTTTTTGTATCCACACACAATCTTTGTTCTTTCTTCTATAGTTAGTTTTTCCCTTGAAGCCATTATTTATTTATACTCAGTTAAATCACCTTATAATATCTAATTATTTAATGAAAACTACTTAAACTGTTCTAAAAATATTAATAAATAAGTTTAAAATCGCGAGAATATCGTAAACCGGTGATAGATTCCTACTTCAACTAACTTTTGACGCACTTAGTTCAAGTAGTGTGCAAATAATCATGGATTATGGACGACAACAAAATGAATTTCGGTAAATTCCTTACTATATGTATTAGAATAGTGTATCCGAATATAAATAGTAAACAGTTCAATCATTAAAACTGCATATTTTAGAAAATATATGACAAAATTGACGTGGTGAATAAATTTCAACTAACTTTTGGAGGGCACTGTATATATATATATATCTGTAGCGTGTTCCTGTTTGTCTTAACCCCGCAGAATATATCGCTTATACATATTTAGGTATACATGTTCTTGAGGATTAAATGAGACGCCGGTCTAACAATAATAGTTTATTGTGCATACTCTCTATAGTGAGTAGCGACTACTGAGTCGCGATGCGGTTACACATATACCCTAAGCACACATACGAGTACCCATACACATGCTACACACTTATGTATATGTAAACCCCTATACATATAAAACTATAAGTCGGGCTCATTAGGAAGGGCAAAAATAAAATTATGTGTTGCTCTGAAATACAAAGATTTATTTTAAGCGTAAGTTTACAATAACAAACGACCTATTATACGCTAGAAATTACAGTGTTGAAACACAGATTACAATCTTACCTGAAATGCAAAGAAACGACATTAAAAATTATTGCCGAGTTGATCGATTCCTTTTCACAAATTAAATTATTAGGTAATGTTTTATAACTTTACAGTTAAATATGTTTATACCACGACACTCATCCGTCTGACGGCGCCACAATTGAAATTTATATAAAGTGATCGTATTCGTATACATCAACGACAAAAAATTTCGTCACCGAATGAGCGCTCATTTGAACATTTGAGCGCGCTTTTATCATTTTACTTTTTTGTAACTTTAATTTTGTTTTGCATTTAAGGTTCAATTTACATTTTTGTATATTTATTTTAGCTAGAATAATCACCTAAACACAATTGGTGACAGTTTTAAGAGAACTTTTGCATGGTATTGCGTATCTATTACTTTTTGATCGATGCTTATAATCAGTAGTATACTGATATATAATATGAACCTATACCACCTATAACAACCCTTTCACACCTTTACGGTTTAGTTTTACCGGTAAAAAAAACGTACATGTATTCACACTTTTTAATTCAGTTTCTCGATTCGATAAATCGTATACGGTTTTTGTATGTGTATTTCGTAATACGATGCGAATTACCGAACCGATTTTCGTATTATATTCTGTTTGCCAAATAAACGAATCGGTTTTTATTTCATATTTAAAGGACATTTTTAAATATTATTGATACTAAAAATAAAATAAAATAAAATGAATTACTAAACTATAGGTACAAAATTTACATTTTATAATATTATTACTATTATTATTATTTTTGACTTATCTCTCTTTGTAAGCGGTCTTGCTTCTTGTTTTGTTTTATTGTACAAGTATATATTGTATATATGTATGTATATGTGTATGTGTGTAAGTATATGTATATGTATATAGTAGTTTAAACATATACCTATCTTTATGTAGTAATATTTGTAGTCTACTTTTTATATATTGTGATATATTTGACTCAATTATTTGCACCCCTTCCCTCTCGAAATTTGCTATTTCCTACACCTAAAGGTTGCCTGGAAGAGATCGCTGTTTTAGCGATAAGGCCGCCTCTTGTATTATTATCCATCTGTATTTATTTATTTTCTTTTGCTCTTGGTGTACAATAAAGAGTTTATTATTATTATTATTATTATAAATGAAGTCGTTACCGAATACCTAAGCAATAATACTTAATCGGTGCGTTATAAACGCATAGAAACACTCCTCGTAAAATCAGTGCATGTCCGGACAGCAACCAGACCGGCTGCATTCATTATCATCAATTATCAGTGTATCATCATATTATAAAAATAACTTTATAACGATCTCAAACTGTATTTTTTATAGCAGCATTTAATGGTAGGTCGCGTCCCCTACAAATAATATACATGTATTTTATATAAGTAAAGGTAGCAATAAGGAATATTGCGCCATATTAGGGATTTCACCTCGGAATGAGAGAATAAGCTGCAAACTCGTATGCACCTTTATTTTGGTGTTCTTAAAGTTGTCTCAAAAGTCTCATAAAATCTCGTGTCTGCGTCGTAAGTTATTCAAGGTTCAAATCAAATTGGAGCTACAGAAACCGAGATAATCGCGAAAAACTGATTTTTGTGACCTTTGACCTTGGATAACTTACGGCGTAGACACAGGACTTTATGAGACTTTTGAGACAACTGTTAGAACACCAAATTGAAGCTGTATACAAGTTTGCAGCTTATTATCTCTGATTCCTAGGTTAACCCATTATTTTTGCTTATTTGACTGGACTATTTATGTATGTATAATTTTTATTTTTCTAAACTCTGATATTTGTTCACGTCCCTTCCACTTCACACTGCTATTTTCTACGCCTAAAGGTTGCCTGGAAGAAATCGCTGTTTAACGATAAAGTCGCCTCTTGTACACTTTCCTCTTATTGTATTGTTTTTGTGAGTGCAATAAAGAGTTTTAATTATTATTATTACAATAAGTAAGGTGAGTGTACAACAACAGGATCCTGGAGGGTCCGGGCGCGCAGTTCTGGCGGCGCTGCCTGGGCGGCGGCGTGCGCCTGCTGCGCGCCGTGCTGGCGCTGTGCGCGCCGCCCGCCGTGCTGCACGCCGACCCGCTCGCGCTCTCGCTCATCGGTATCACTGCTTTTGTTTCTTGTTTTTAATTATAATAATAATTATATATTATTATCTAATACCTTTAAACGAGCAATTCTTGTATATACAGGGTGGATTTTTGAGACGGGACAGTAAGGGCAGGTACCTTAAATACTATAGTTACAGGAAAACGCTCCTAGGAGACCATCCATAACTTTTTGAGATATTCTGAACTGCATTCACAGATTTTGGAAAAAATTTACAGTCAGCGAGAAAAATGCTAAAACTCGAAAAAAAATTTTTTTAAGTCAATCGATCCTATTTCATGTAGGGATCAAAAGACTCTATGGGACCATTTAAGGTTTGAGTACTAGAAATGGCAGAAATCGCCAAAATCTTTTCCCATACATTTTGTATGGAAAAACGTTTAATCAACTCGAAATATTCTTTGTTGCCAAACGGTCCTATTTTTTAATGTGATCAAAAGATTTTTTGAGGCCAACTGAAGTTTGAGTACAGAAACTACGGTAAGTCACAATTTTTCTAGTTTTTGTTAAACCGGTCTCGTGGCATACTGTACCTAGAAGCAAAAGTACCTACCTAAGTAGAAAATCATAATTGCATCGACAAATAAAAATAAAATAAAATTATATCAACTAAACGTGTGTTTTTAAACACGATATCCATACAAGTTCATTCGTTTTTGCACTGAGCAAGTAGCAGCCGATAATTTACTTGTATGGATATCGTGTTTAAAAATACACGTTTAGTTGATATAATTTTATTTTATTTTTATTTGTCGATGCAATTATGATTTTCTACTTAGGTAGGTACTTTTGCTTCTAGGTACAGTATGCCACGAGACCGGTTTAACAAAAACTAGAAAAATTGTGACTTACCGTAGTTTCTGTACTCAAACTTCAGTTGGCCTCAAAAAATCTTTTGATCACATTAAAAAATAGGACCGTTTGGCAACAAAGAATATTTCGAGTTGATTAAACGTTTTTCCATACAAAATGTATGGGAAAAGATTTTGGCGATTTCTGCCATTTCTAGTACTCAAACCTTAAATGGTCCCATAGAGTCTTTTGATCCCTACATGAAATAGGATCGATTGACTTAAAAAAATTTTTTTTTCGAGTTTTAGCATTTTTCTCGCTGACTGTAAATTTTTTCCAAAATCTGTGAATGCAGTTCAGAATATCTCAAAAAGTTATGGATGGTCTCCTAGGAACGTTTTCCTGTAACTATAGTATTTAAGGTAGCTGCCCTTACTGTCCCGTCTCAAAAATCCACCCTGTATATTTATAGAAATTTGGTATGTGAGGGTTTTTAGGGGCAACAAATCGATCTAGATTAGTCTTATGTCTGGGACAATGAGTGTTTTCGTTTTCATGCGGTTTTCTTTCGCATTATTCCACGCAAAGTATGGTCGATAGTTTCGCATCCGCTGGCATAAGCATCGTGGTCAAGCGGCTAAGGTGCAAGATTGATAATCATAGATGTCTGGGTTCGAATCTCGAGTCGGATACAAAGTTCGATATAGAAGTCAAATCTATAGTTTTTTTTTATTTTTTGTCTGTCTGTCTGTTTGGGAACGCACCACGAAACTGTTGGACTTTGATGAAATTTAGTAAAATGATAGCTGGTTAGCCGGGTCAACATATAGGATACTTTTTACTGCGAGAAAATTTATTATCTCTGAGAAATCTATACTAATAGTTAAAACGTGTAACTGTAATATAATCAAACGTATACATGTTATGTCCCGTCCTACAGAGACGCTGTGCTGCGCGGCGGGCGCGGCGCCGGGCGCGGCGGCGGCGGCGGCGGCGGCGGGGCTGGCGGACACGCTGCCGCGCGCCGGCCCGCTGCGGCCGCGCGCGCTGCGCCGCCTCGCCGCGCTCGCGCGCCTCGCGCTCACGCGCCTGCAGACCGACAACCCTTTGCATTTGTGAGTTCTGCGAGTATTATATATCTCACTATGCACCTGACAGTTTCTTTTTTAATGTTGGGAAATGCATTTACGCATACGGCCTGTAGACATATAAGTGGTTATACAGTGGGACTCGCCGGGTAGAGAAGCCAGTAAAACCCAACAAAACCTCCCCCGTCTTAATGGGACTTCGCAGCATGGCTTACGCACTCAAACACGACGCCCCGACGGCAGTTCTATCGTTACCTGCGGGAAATCTTTGAAAATAAGAAACCAATTCTAACGCATATTCTATATTCTACGCATACCAGCGTAAATGCATTTTCCAACATTAAAATAAAGGAAAAGGCAAATAATCGTATGTTATGCGACAATATCAAACTTTTTACCATTGACGACACGTTTGACTCAGTTTGTAGTGACCCTACTTGCTGTGCCGGCAATCGCGGGTTCGAGTCCCTCTGGGGGCATTCATTTATGTATTATGAGCATGAATATTTATACTCCAGTCATGGGTGTTTATATTTATAATAGGTATTTAAAATTATATATGTATAATGTACCAACTATCTGGTATCCATAACACAGGCCTCGTAGCTTACCATGGTACTAGATGGTGCCGTGTGTTGACGTCCCAAGATATCTATTTATTGAGTCACAAAATTCGCAACCTGTCTTTATAATATTAGTTTAGAGACAAAGCTAATACTTGGTTAAGTGCTTCTTATATCAACAGCTTAGTACATTCCTACATTATGAGATCATCGGATTGATTTGCTGATAAAAAAAGACTGAAAAAAAAAGTTTGAGAATCTATGGTTACTTTCTATAAGTGAACATGCCTGGCGCCTGAGCCACTTCAAAACTCCATAGTTTATCGTTTGAAGATTATGTTCTGACAGTTTGAATGGCAAATCTTGCCAGTTTTTGGTAGTTTCTGAAAAATTACAGAACACGCCAAGCGTGTTTGACATAGCCATATTTGCCTGAACATTAGACGCGCTAGACGTGTCGGTCGGTGGCTTTGAATGTGTTAAAACTATGCCTTTTTCTTTAAAAATTATTTATTTTGTATAAACATAGAAAGGATTTATATTTACTTTATAATAAAAGTGTATGTCCGTCATCTTTATAATTATTTAAATCATATTTTCTTAATTATTTGTGTCAATCTTATATTATTATTATTTATTAGTATATACTTTGATATATTTAAAAAATCTACATTGTTGTCATTATTTTCAGGAAAGCTCTAGAACAAGCGAGAAGTGTTCTGGCAGAAGCGCGGGCTGTCGAATGACGTCACATACGCCTGTTTCTAATTAATAGTATTATGCTTGTTCACTAGAAATAATAATAATAATATTTAATATGAGGGACATATTAAATATAACATTCTAAAATGCAAATGGTGGTATTCATTCGAGTGATGAAAATAAAATTATTATTAAAAATGTTGATCTTTTTTTTTTAATTTTTAAATCAGCTTAGACTCTTCTTTCATGCATAAAAACTATGTCTTTGCTTTGCTGAATATTTATTGCATGCGAAATAACTCTAATGGCGACGTTAAAAATAAAATATTTAAATGAACTGGGCATAGCGAAAGTTAAATTTCACAAATTAAAAACCAATCATTTTTGAGACGTAATTACTTTTATTTCTTTTGTGTACAGACAGACAGTTTCATTTCGTATGATTAAACGGTAACAACTAATACATTCAGGATCTATGATATATTACTATAGTGGATGCAACAGTTCTACACACTACATGAGAAGTTCGCACATTAATGGAAATTCAATTTTAATATTTGCACAATTTTAATTATTTGTATTGAGCCCTATTTAACGTCCCACTGCTGGGCTCGGGCCTCCCTTCAATACGAGGGGGATCAGACCATACTCCACTACGCTGGCCAAGTGCGAGTTGACAGACACAAAGTACTTGTGAATAATCACTGTATAACAACATTTATTTCCACTGTATTACAATATTTATATTAATTTATAATATACCCATTTTTTGTCCGGTGTCCCATTTTGTGACTTTACCCCTGTTTCCTTCCACCTTACTTATATGCCTATTCATTTTATTATCTACACAATGTAACGTTTTATTCATTTAAGACATTTATGCATACTTATTGATAAAAAAAGGGTTCTACCTTTTAAAATTATATTGCGGCTAACTATAATAACATAATTAGTATATGAGATCATAATGTAGGCAGTTTATTTTTTATCTCACAAAAATAAATTATTATAAAATCTTACAATTGTATTGTATAATTTAATTTAAATTATTTAAAATTCCTAAAGCTAAAATAAATTATAATACATTAAAGCAGCAATAGAAATAGAATAACCAGAAAAAATATTTCTATACTCCCTTCGCTCAGGTGCGTCGCAAGGTACGTTTTAATATTTTTTTCAGCTATCTGCCAGTGAAAGTTCCGTCAATCGGTCCAGCCGTTTTACATATTAGCCGGAACAAACAAACGATAGACAAAAAATTTTAAAATTGTGTTTTTCTTATAAGTACCGTTTACAATTTCATATGCATTCGGTAAAAAGCTTTTACTTTGACATTACAAACAAACACTTCAATTTTATTTATCTATATATATTATAGATAAATATCCAATAGCATTTCAATTTTCCGATCTAAGAGTTTATTAATTACTTCTATGATTACAGACATATAGTATACCTTTAAGTTATTAAGAGATTTAATCTCATAAGATGAATCATTTTTCCAAAAGTGTTCTGTATTTATACATATATTGTAAATATATCTAAAATATAACTTGATGTTATGATGCCAGATCTCATCAATTTGTTGTCTCTCAGTGCTTATTCATTTAAACCACCAATACTTGTGTACTTTGCAGTAGTTTTTTTTGCTCTATTATTAAAACAAAGATTTATTTTTATTATTATATGAATAAAATACATCTTTTCAGATTTTTTAAAGTAAAATATATATCACATACCAATAGAATTAACATTTAAAAGTTTGGATGTTTGTAGTGATCCTACTTGATATGCCAGCGGTTGCGGGTTCGAGTCCCACTGGGGGCATTCATTTGTGTGATAAGCACGAATGTTTGTACTCCAGTCATGAGTGTTTGTATTTAAAGATATAATGTGTAGTGTATCAACTAACTGGTATCCATAACACAAGCCGCGTAGCTTATCATGGAACTAGATAGTGCTGTGTGTCAATGTCCCTACATATTTATTCATATTTAATAATTCTGTATTAAAAACTCTTTCGGTAAATTGCTTGTTTGGATAAATAAGCACTGAGACGTTGAATTGTCAAGTCCCTGTGTAGCAATTGAGATTGGCACTTAAGAATTTTTGATATACCTAATAAAAGTTAAAACTAGAAGTGCGCCATCTAAAATTTTAAAACCTTAGAGAAATTTTAGAAAATAAAATTCATAATACCTACGTTTAATTTGAGCAGTTTCAATTTGGATTAAAATATTTTACCTACATTTTATTTAATAAAATAGATTATACATATATATTGAGTTTGAAACCCAATTTTTTTTAGGTTTGACCTTATGAGATTAAATAATAAAATCTAAATACCATTCTAAATAACAGTCATTATACTTACTACTACATCAAAGAATATTATTTTTCAGTAATTATTTAGTGCTTACAGACAGGCGAGAGTACAATAGCTATAATTATTGTTTTAAAAAAAAAAACAAAATATATACAAATTCATTGTATAAATAAGCATAATAAATGTAATAAACTATATCTATAATACAAACAAACCTTTATACTGTATCAAGGATATATAAACATAGATCAAAAAGTAAAATCAATATAATATCAGTATAAAGTAAATATCCTTCTCCTAACATAAAATAAAATTATCCTCACTGAATGAGCACTCATTTAAACTTGAGCGCGCTTTTATGTTTTTTTTTTTGTGAAAACAACTTTAAGCATTGCATTTAAGGTTAAATTTACATTGTTGTGTATTTATTTCAACTAGAATAATTACCTAAACACAGTTGGTGACAGTTTTAAGAGAACTTTTGCATGGGATTGTGTATCTAATAAAAAGTATTAGATCAATGTTTATAAAATAAAAATCACTGAACAATAATAATGATAAGTAACAATAATGACTAGATAATCTAAATAATGCATTTAATTACATTTGAATAAAAATTTTCTATTTTTTTTAAGTAATTTTTTGCTTTAAATAACATAAGTTTGAATGTCAAATATGTATGTTAATATTATTATTGCGTTTTTCTTACTTGTGTCTTTTACATATTTTCTACATCCACTATTAACTTGAAAGAGCCATCTGAATCAACACAACGGAGTATATTCGCAACATTGCCTCTAGCCATAGGTAGAATTGGATTGGCCAAAAATGCTATCCCATCAATAAAGCTTTGTGGCCGCTTAGTTGAAATTTCAGAAAGATTTTCCATCAATTCAATATTATACCAGCAAATTATGCCATTGGCATCTCCATCATTCTTTATTGGCACATTAATGACATCTGGTGCCAACTGGAAACATTTTCCCAAATTAATAGGATCTGTTAACGGTAAATATTCTAAATGTGTATAATCAACACCAAAGATTTGAGATACTTGATATTTGTTCATGTACATAGACATTTTGTATCCAACATTAGAATCATGTACCCTATTAGTAACATCTAGCCAATTACTGCTAACCACTTCACCCATCAATGTAACATTTGCGGGCATAAATAATCCACCTTGTATAAGATGTGCATTTTTTAAATGTTGAGCTATATCTTTTACACGTATATCTATATCTCCACTCAAATCAAAAATGTGACAGAAAATTGCATGATACTTATCTTCTCTGAAGCTGTCTCGTGTCCAATCATCGCCAAGCAAATATGTGACTTTGTCTACAGAAATGTTATTCACCCTTATAATCTCTTCAATGAATAATCTGTCCAGCTCAGTTTTAGCATAGCAAATTAAAGACTGTGCTCCTCTTTTAAGCATTAACAATCCAAAAATAGGGAAAGGACAGAGATCTACTATGTTTATATCTTCTATCTCTGCTATTTGTCCGAGATACACACAAGCCATTCCAATGCATTTTTTAATTAATTCCATATAAGTGATGTCGTTTAAAAATCTTAATGTTTCTGGAGAGATTCTCATATCACAGTTGTAATTAGGCTTCATAGTCAATTGTTCAGATTGAATAAAGAATTTAGCATTGAAAGTATCATTCTCTTGAACATTTTTAGGTAAGTTATCGAAGAAAACTGCTTGTTGCCATGCATTTGCCCTATTTTTGTCCCTAGGATCTGTAGTTATGGTAATATTGTCTGTCAAATATAAATTAAACCAACCAATAAAAGTATTAATTTCTCCTTTTTCTATGGCCTTCAATTCTACCACATATGGTTCAGAATTATGAAGTTTATCATGTATATCATGTATATTGTTAAAATCAACTTTAAGAACTGATTCAGGAGCAGTAATGTATTTAATATCTGTATAGAGATGCACATCTTCACAGTCATAAGTTTCATCACAAGTTATAATGTGAATACTTAAATATGGTATTTGTAAAAGGGATTTTGCTTTAGAGCATAATTGATACTTAGCACTGAGGAGTTCAGAATTTGCAGCGATGATGAAAAATTCTGCCTTTCTAGGTAAAACTTCAGCATCAGGAGTGAGTAAATTTTCCCAAGCATGAGACAGTGACTGAAGGACATGTTCTCCAAATAATCCTGCGTCAAACAATTCTGTAATCAACAGTGAGCACTTCCCACCTATTTCTGTATGATTCATAGAAGTTGACATTTTATTTATTACAAGTACAGACATCAGCAGTCTATTTTCTTCCAATATACAGTCAGCAAGTGCTGCCATAACATCTGAACTATCACAAGCTGCAATGCCCATTGGGTTGCGCTCAGTAGCGTACATGGCAAGTAATCCAGTGCCAGTGCCAAGGTCTAAAACAGTTGTTTTCTTAGGTATTACCTTTTCATTAATAGCTGCGCGGTAACTATCATTTCGAATTTTATCATTTAACATTCTAAAATGCCACCTTTCTACCATTAAATTTTTTAGTGAATTTAAATGTTTCTCAGCTGTTACGTATCCGGCATCAATAATTAATGCTTTTTGAAACTGACTCCATGCTTCTTCGTAGAATCCAAACTTATATAGATATTTCCCAATTTCATTTAATAAATGAATGTTGCTGGGAAAAATATTGATTGCCCTGCTGAAATTGGAAAATATATCCTCAATTTTATTTGCCGCCGCCAGAGCTTCATTTACTTTCATCATAATAGCTCGAAACTCGGGCTCATACGATGTTTTCAGCTGTGGACTTCTTTCAAAAGCCTTAAAATATAAATCAACAGATTTGCTAAAGCACCCATTTGAAGATAGCTGCCTAGCATATGATATATATTCTCTTGCCATTCCAGACATTTTGCAAATTAAATTTAAGTAATTTAGTAACAATATAGAATTGTACTTGTTTCTAAATACTATTTTTTCCCAATAACAGTGCTAAATATGCATAAACAGTCGCACGACGTTAATTCAACATCAATCATGGATGACAAATAAAGACAAGACATCAATAATCTTTGACAAATGACAATGACATTAAGTTCGCAAGTCACAACAAAAACAATGTAGATTATAAAAAATGCCCTTATTCGCCTTCCACTGTTCAACTTGGGCCTCCTCTACCGTGGGTCAAACATCCCAGGCTTGGTCAGTCCACATCCGTCCGCTGCCCAAAGCCTTTCTTATTTATCATTTGCATTCAGCCCTTTTTTTAAAAACTGACTACTAAGTGGGCCTCCTCTTAATGTGAAGGGGCTGTGATCCACATGCTGGCCATTAGTGCGGGTAGACGGACTTCACATATCTTTTAAAAACTAGCTAGGCTAAGATGTCTCAGACATGCAGGTTTTCTTACGATGTTATTCTTCACTGTAAGCCTAGTGGCATTTATGTTAAAAATGATCAGAATATGAAGATTTCAGTGCAAGTCTCGCGCGTTTGAACCTGTTTTCACAACGACACCATAGACACAAACATTTTAAATTTTTTAAAGCACATTTTATTAAGAAGTACCTGGGCGTCCGAACTTAAACTACATAAAAACTTGAATAAATACAAAAAAAAACAAAAGTAAAAACTTTATAGCCGACTGGGATTCGAACCCGGACGGACACCTGTGATTCACAATCTCGCGACTTTGCCGATTAAGCACGATGCTTATGCTTAAACACCATATCTTGCGTGGGATTATGCAAAAAAAAAACTGCATGAAAACTCGAAAACGCGTTTTCCTACACATAAGGCTAATCTAGATCGATTTTTCGCCCCCGGAAACCCCCACATACCACATTTCAGCAAAATCGTTAGAGCCGCTACGGAGATCGCCGGTATAAATAAATATACAAGAATTGCTCGTTTAAATATATTAGATTGATAGACTTCAATATAAAATAGAATAACAATTTCTCATCGCATGCCAATTTGAATAAGCATTATGACAATATACTTCTTAGCTCTTTATTGCCTACTAATGACTCACCTTTACTTCGCTCGGGTTCGTTCCTAGGTACGTTTTAATTTTTTTTATCGGAACCTTAATTCTTTTTCTAAAATAAAAGTAGCCTAAGTTTACTCCTTACAACATCAGCTATCTAACAGTGAAAGTATGGTCAAAATCAGTCCAACCGTTTCGGAGATTAGCCATAACAAACAGACAGACAGACAAAAACGTTAAAAATTGAGTTTTTCTTATAAGTAGGTACTGTATATAATTTCATATGCATTTAGTAAAAAGCTTTTATTTGAACATTACAAACAGACACTTCAATTTTATTTATCTGTATAGATAATGATAAGTAGGTATCCATGGGCGCCGGGAGGGGAGTACAAGGGGGTGCACTTGCACTCCCCTGCCATGAAGAAAAATAATGAAGTAAAATTGTACCAGTAAAATCAATGTTAAAATTTAGATATCTGCGAAAAAAGATGATAAATAAGATATGAATAAAAATTATAAACTTAATCATTTAGAAATTAGTACTCTAATTATTTAATGTGGAGAAGTAAATGTACCACCTTGGAAATAATTCTGCTGCAACCTATGTATATCACATATTTTGAATATTAGATTGTATATAAGAAAAGGCAAGGGAAATAGCATATTATGTTGTTTAATAAATAGTATATTGAATATTGTAGCAACATAAAATACAAGGACAAGTTACTATTAAAGTAACTTAAAATAGTTCACTAGTCATGTATATTTTTGATACAATAAGAGAACTACATTTGATTTTATTAATCAAATAATCTTGTAATAGTTACTAATAGAACTAATTTCTAACATAGTCTATATGTGTTTTACTTCTACAATTGTATTCCACGGGCCAGCAAACAGACAGTTAATATTAGGATTGTAAAAAGATTTCTTAAAATAATCCAATTTTTCAAATTCTTGAGGAGAAAACCCTAATTGTCCATATTTGTTACATCCAGTTGTCCAAACAGTATTATCTTCAAGTAACAAAGCTGAATGCCTTGAACCACCAGCTATATCTTTTATATTGAGCTCAACCTCTACACCATTTTCATCATAAATATCAACCAATGTGGGTATAGTATAATTTTTCTGAGCTATATCTTCCTCATTATTTTTATTTACATTCATGCCTAATTGGCCAGTATCATTCCAACCCCAAGCATATAAGTCACCATGTTCACTCAATGCTAGAGAGTGCCAACCTCCTGCTTTAATTTTTACAATTCTAATTCCAGATAAAGCCTCCACTTCAGTTGGCTCATCCATATTGGTTAAGTCACCATGACCAAGTTGTAGTCTCCTAAAAAAAACAATATATATAATTATAACAATCAAATTATTAGTAATAATAGCATTTCAAATATATTGATTTACCTTCCATTTCCCCAAGTGTATACTCTGCCTTCATCAGTGATCAACATATAGTGTTCATAACCACATTCAACATCACATACTTTTCCCACACAGTGTGTAGTATCTAAGTAACTGGGTAACTGTCCTGTATAGACATTGCCTTCAGAAGATAAATAAATAAAGGTATTATTTGTGACTGCCACCTTTATAATATCATCAGTTGCTCTTAATTTTTTAACAGCATTTTCTTCTATAGGTTCCTCTATAAAATTAACTTTCTTATAATCTGCTGATTCTAAGTCATAAAACCAAACAGATCTTGTTATTTTCTCCACAAAAACCAAAATGTAGTCATTGCCCGCAATTAGAAGATTGGAATGTTTGGAATTATATTTTTGTTCGTCAAGTTTCGGTGCTCGAATAAGCTGATTATCTTTTCCGTTCCAGGCTCCCACAATAAAAAAAGTATCGTCAATTTCAAATATATTATAAGCCCAGCAGCTAGTGATAAATTTCGCTCTTTTTAAGTCGAAATTATTGTCACGGTCAAGAGATATAGGTTCAAATTTTTCAAATACGCTAACATCTTCCGACCAAGAGAACCATTGACCAAATAAATTAGCTCCCGTTACAATGTACATTTTTCTCAATATTGTTTATATGGTGACGTTACTCAAAGAGCACTTTCTATTACTTAATGCAACATGCATAAATTAATAATTTTATTTAATAGCACAAATCGATCAATAATGTTGTTATCTATTATCAAAATAATCAACAATCAATAACTACTAAATGTCAACACAAAGTGTAAAAATACCTCTGTCAAGTGTCAAATGAAAATAAATTTGTAATAAAAATATTAACATTTAGGGGTAAGAAATTCAAAATATCTTTAGTATACATGTTATTTGCCATGTCGATATAAATAATTATTTTATTTAAAACAATTTTCTTTTTATTTCCTTCTATTCAATTTTATATTATGTGTAAGCAACACTGATAGTCTGTTCCTTTGATCATTTTGCTAATGGAGAATGCCGGTTCTAAGGTACCATTTTTATTTTCGTATATTATTTGATATAAGTGATAATTTCTTCGTTAACGATGTAGAATATTAAATAATCGATTGCAACTTGCTGATAAATGATTTCATTGATGCTATAATACCGCGTCATTTAACAGATGTGATCATGGAGTGAAATGAAGGTTTTTGTGAACAAATCAATATGGCTCTCAAGCTTGGAAAATGCAGGCTTTGCCTCAAACTTGGCGACTTCTATTCCATCTTTACGGTGGACAACAATTTACAACTCGCTGAAATGGTTATGGAATGTGCCCGAGTAAAAGTAAGTAAATAACTAAAATTCTACGAACGAAACATGAAACCGAAGATCAATTTTAATGTGAACAGTGAAATGTCGATGCGTTTTTAATTGCAAAGTGACTTGTGTTCTCATGCTTTTTGTTACCATTAATATTTTTTACATTATTATTTTCTGATTTCTCTGCATATGATAGACAGTTGTCAATTTTATCTAGTTTTACAAATTTTACATCAGCATCTAGCTCAGCATTTCACTTACGAGATTTATATCTAATATCATTATTACTTTTGCCAAGTTTATATTTATCATTTTCAAGAAAGCAACTTCATGTATTCAAATTTTTATTATTTCTATCAAATCTGATAGGAGAACAACAATTTCATATAAAATGTAAATAAATTGGGACATTAATCTATTTTCATCATTTATTTATTCATCATGTATTGCTCAATTTAAATGATTACAATATTGATAAGATGTGATACCACAATAAAGCAGTTTGCTATTAGTATCAAAATTTGAAATTATACACCTTGTAGGTATGAATACATGTATTTAACATATCCAATTTTTATCTTGCTTTGATGAAAATTAATGATTGGTTGACTTAAAATTTTACTTATTGTTATTATCATTAGAGTTGCATTTGGTTTTAGATTATATATATATTTATTTATTTGGTTTTAAATGTATACTTTGAGCTTAGCTTTCTTTAGAATATCTGATTTTAAATTAAAATAAGCTTAGCTAAATCACAGATTTAGCAAAATAATTGTGTTATCTATATGTAATTATAAATCATTAATTTTATCTTTTGTTTCTATTGGTTTCCTTAAACAAATTGTCATTAGTATTATGTGTTAATGTGGATGTGCTTTAGACAATGAATATTATTAGTTTTTCTCCTTTGACAAATGTTTTTAGTATTATCACTGCAGTTTTTGCATGTTATACGTTTGATGTACTTTCAAAATTATTAAATACATTAATAATATACATTCTCTCATTCTTCATTGACAATTATTTTGAGAGCCGAGAGAAAGAGAGAGAGTACAATAATTTCATTAAGTAGCTTAAGTATTTCTTTTTTTTTTCATTTTTATCAAACTTTCAAATTCTTAACTGCAAGTTTTTTTTACTTAAGATATATTTTTAATTGCTCTTCCATTAGATATGTGAAGGTGATGGACTTCCAGATAAAATTTGCAGTGAGTGTGTTCAGAAACTAAGTAGTGCTCATATATTCAAACAACAATGTGAACGATCTGATCAAGAACTGCGGCGCAATTATGTGCCGCCACCAGGTAGGTTTAAGTACCACAACTGTCACTTAGAACTTTTTCACTCATTGTTTAAAAATTTATAACTTTTGATTTTTTGATTGAATAATGTTTTCAAAATCTTTAACAGGTTTTAATTCACCCACACCACCAAACAGACAAAGTAGTGACTCCGCATTTTCAACTCATACAGAAGTATCTAAACCCTCATCATCTTTTGAGAGTAAAATAACTCCGGTGGCCAGAACGCGAAAGCGTAGTCGAGATAGTATTGATAATGTATCCATGAGCAGTCGCTCCCATGATTACCAACCAGGGAGCTCCAAGCGCGTTGACGAATTACGTTTAAGTCAGAAGAAACCAAGAATTGCCTTAAATTCTGATTCCGATTATGAAGATAACAGTGGGTCGTTTTATTCTGCTGAAACAGATTCTGACGAACCCTCGCAACACAAGTGTAAGGAATGTGGCAAGGCATTTAGAAAAATGCAAAGCTTATCAGCACACGTTAAATGTCATAAACGCAGAAATGCCCAAAAACCAGTCCCAGTAGAAACACCACCGCCGGAAATTAAAGATGCCACTGACTCTGATGATAAACTTAGCTGTGACAAATGTGGAAAAGAGTTTAAATTGAAAATAATGCTCAAACGCCATAACGACATTTGCTCGAAGTCAGTCTCGCCTTTATCACCCAGAAAGGAGCTGATGGTCTCCTTAGAGCCTATCGATGTGGTGCAAACGACAGTTAAAATAGATTGTCCAATGTGCTCAACAAAGTTTAAAACTATCGAAAACTTGGAGAAACATATGAGAGTTGTTCATGCGGCAGTTCTTAAAAAGGAAGATCCAACGCTTAAATCCGAAAATGGTAAAATTTGCGTCCCATGCTTTTATTGCGGCCAGCCTTTCGAAGATTATTACATTCACAGCGCACATTTTAACATCTGCCCTCAAAAAAATGATGCCGTCACATTCGAATGTCCAGTTTGCAGCAAAGTGGTGACCAAGAAAGGATGCTACGTTTTACATCTCGAGGCTCATTTTTTTCCACTAAACTCACCTAAATCTGTACCTGAAGCTGTTAAAACTAACAGTTTTCAATGTCGAATGTGTAATAAGAAGTTACCTAGTCAAGACTCATTGATCACTCATCTAGCGGCTCATATGTCTAATATGGATGACGCAGACGACGGCGGTGATGAAGAGTCACGGTATGTATTTCAATTTCTCTATCAAAATATTTTTATGTAATAATAAGGTCATTCCATATCAAATCGACCCTTCAGATTTGGATAAAATTTGATCAGAAGTTTTCTTTCATCTTATATCGAATTTTTACCAACGAAAAAAAATTTTCTCTTTTTTAAATATCTCGAAAACTATTATAGCTACAACAATCGACCGATTCAATTTTTTTTTTGGCTCAAATTTTTTTGTAGACTACCTCTATCTATTCTTAGGAGATCCTGAAATTTTCAAAGAAGTGTTATTTTATTCAAAAATATGAATTTTTGAATTTTGAAAAAGAAAAATTTTTTCGCAAACTTTTAATAAAATTATTTTAAACAAATATGTATTTGCGTAATTTTGAGAAATAAGCATCTTTAAGGCGTTACAAGGAAAGATTATATGATTGAAATTGCATTTTTATTTTTTGGTGGAATTTTACGTCTGCAATATATATTATTTTAGGTAATTTTTTCACTCCTGTTTCTGATGATGAAGTCTCATCATTACTTTTTCTTAATCTAAAAAAATACAGAATGATATCATTGTCGAGAAAATGATTTACCTAGTTTTAATTCCGGGTTCATCGACAAAGTCATAGATATCAGTAAAATTTATGGGAATAAAAACCTTATCGTCATCCAGAGAAGGATAGGATATTCGATTGAAAAAACTGAAAAAAATTACAAGATTTTTTTTTTTCAAAAGTTATGAAATATTTAAAATTTCATTTTTAATATTTCGTTACTTTTGGAAAAAAAATATTTTTTTTCTCCGTTGGTAAAACTGCGATATAGTATGAAAAAAAACTTCTCACCTATCTAAATCGGAAGAGGTCGATTCAAACTATCGGTCGATTTCACATGGAATAATTCACTAGCGACTTACGACGTGTGTCCCTAACTTTGAATGGTTTAAGAACGCATAATAGACAAACGTCCAAAGAAAACATTCTGTTTTTTGTACCAGGAGCCTTCGCAGGTGTAAAGAGAATAACTAGAGTTTCATCACAATCAGATCAATATTTTAGGAATACATTGAGAACAAACACACAAACATTCATTTTTATTTATATAGATAGATTAAAGAAAATAATCATGTAAATAATCATTTCTCTCTTTTAGGGCAAGTACAATGGAGGATTCAGCGTCAATACATTCGTCAGAGTACAGTGGGAACGTCTCAAGCGGGCCGCTAAAATGCAAGTTTTGTGATAAATCATTCAAATACCGAAAATCTCTACTGTCACACGAAATAAAACATACACAAGACAGTGTGAAAAAGGAAGTTCCAGATAAAGATACCTCAACGGATCTTTTAAACGAAACCAATGATACTTACAATCAGTATGATTCAGAGTCTAGTCAGGACGACGGGGAGGACGATAACACTTGTGACATATGTGAGAAGCAGTTCTCCTACAAGAGACTACTTTTGCAACACAAACGGACAAAACATAACATGACATCTGGTACAAAAAGAGCTAAAATTAACCTAAAAGATTGTTCGGTGCGCTGTCTGATATGCGATATAGAAATGAAAGTGAGCGCGATCAACGAGCACAATCAAACACATATATCAGTGAATATAAAACCAAGAAATTTATACACGTGTATTGAGTGCGGGCAGCAGTTCAAGAGTTGTAGTGCTTTGGCGAATCATATTAAGTTTGTGCATCGGTTAAAGCAGCCGCCCATAACGGCGGCGACTGACTTGGCGGATTTTTGTGAGGTCGTTGTGACGAAGGCGGAACCCCTGGACAGTGTCCAGAGTCACAACGGCTTTGAGGATTCCGCCGAAAACGGCATGCCATTAGTCAACCTGAGCGGCTTCACGTGTACCATCTGCAGCAAACAAATGCCAACTTTGAGATCTCTTAAACAGCATGTCAATTGGCACAACCATGTTGGCAAGAGTATGGAGAAGAAGTTGGAATGCTTTGTTTGTAAAGAGGTATTTATGTTTTTTAATTTTTATAGAACTTGTGCTATATTATAATTTAAAAAAATATGAGAAGCTAAGTAAATATGGAAGCAACTTATGACTATTTTCAACATTTTGTTTGTTCTTGTTTCAGACATTCCGGTTTCAATGCCACTACAAGGCTCACATGCGCGAGCACTACAACGACACTAACCTCGATCCAAAATACCTCACTTGCTCCATTTGCAACAGAAAAAGCAAGCATCTTCGCGCTGCGCAAGCGCATATGAACTATCACAAGCAAATCCGATTCCAGAACAAAGACTACGAGTGCTCAATCTGCAAAAGAGTGTTCCAACATAGAAAAGTGTATCTCTCTCACATGGCAATCCACTATAAGCGAGGTGAAAGCGTCAATTCTATCGTTGGTTACGTCCTACCGAACTCTGTAGACAAAAACAAGTTCGATGGAACCCACACTTGCCATCATTGCGGGAAGGTCTGCGATTCAGAAAATTCCCTGAAACACCATATTATTTGGCATAAATCTAAAACGTCGTTGTATGGTAATAGACATGAGTGTGATATATGTAACTTGCAATTTACTAACAAGAGACGGCTGGAGCTACACACGCGGACACATTTCGAGGATGACAATGGACCTTTTAAATGTCATATATGCGGCAAAGGGTACATAGTCGAAGATTACTTCAAGAGACACGTTAAAGGTCATAACTTCGATCATCAGTCCCATAAGAAAAGGATAGAGAAGTTGCGAAAAAACAAAGTGAAGTGTCCAATTTGTGCTCGTTTCTATCCGGACCTGGTGAAACTTATTCGTCATCTGCGACGCACTCATCCCGAAAGTAAGATGATTAAAGAAGACCCCGATGCGCCCGCTCCTAACTATTATTCTTGCAAATTGTGTGCCAAAGTATTCCTCGATGAGCGGAGGCTGCAGTACCATGAAGAGGCTCATCTGCGCAAACCTGAGTTTTTCAAGTGTAAATTCTGTGGCAAGAAGACAATTTCTCTAAAGAACCACAGAGTGCATATAAAAGGTCATCTCACACAGAAATATATTGATGACCCGCTTAAATGTTCTCAGTGTGAAGAAAAATTTATGAGAGGATACGACCTCCATTACCATTTACGGGATGCCCACGGGATTAATGAGACGTGGATAGCAGAGCGTGGCGCACAGACATTAGATGGGCCTTTGAAAGAACTTCAGTGCTCTATATGTTACAAAGTGTTGGCCAGTAAAGGAAACTTCGAGAGACATATAGACTACCACAATTCCTTACGATGTAATTACTGCTTCGATTACTTCAGCTCGTTACGCTTCTTAGAAGGACACTTAGCCTTCAGTTGTGATAAAAAGAAACTTATCGGTGATACGGAGATATATCCGAGAAAAGTGAAGTGCCATATTTGTTACAAAGCGTTCCATTTACAAGTGAAATTAGATTGTCACTTGCGCACTCAACACGGCATAAAAGTTTTTAAGGAAGCCTCGGAAGGGAAAAAGGAGCTGGTGTGCGATTATTGTTTTAGAGTTTTCGAAAATGAATACGCACTAACTAATCATAAAATCTATCATCGCACCATCGGTTACTTTGGATGCATTTATTGCAATAGGAAATTTAATACTATGACGTTATATAGGAAACACAAAAATCATCATTTCTCACAATTAAACGTGGACGAACCCACTAAATGTGAACACTGTGACGAAAAATTTGTCGCGTTTAGAGAAATGATCTACCACATGCGAGACGTTCACGGGGACGATAAAGAATGGGTCGTTCTTCCTAAAGAATCTGTTGAAGAAAAATGCAACATTTGCAATAAAACCTTCTTCAATCTTCACAAACACTTGGCTTATCATGAAGAGAATAGATGCAAAAAATGTGGCGAGTACTTCTTTTCACGGTTGGATTTGGACAACCATCTTTGCACAATAGAGAGCGACGAAGAAGTTGCTGAACTTAATAATGATGGCGTTCGACAAGCCTACGAAGAATGTAGTTTCTGCTTTAAACCAGTCACAAAGAAGAATTCAAAACGAAAACATGACCAGATCCATCGAGGTTCCGGGTCCATATCTTGTAGATTCTGCCCGCTTAAATTCAAGACCATTGACGCTTTCAATATTCACGCTTTCTCCCATCGGAGCAGGAAGTATAAGAAAAAACCTATTAAGTGTCGGAAATGTGGCGAGCAATTTGTGAAATACGGTCCGTTCATAAAACACATGAAACAAGTGCACAAGTCGTCCCACAAGCTGCATTATAGAGCAACGGTGATGCCTGAAAAGTGTGTCGTGTGTCATGATAACTTCCCCAATTTACACAATCACTACCGAGCACATTTGCAAAATCAGTGTCAACAGTGTTTCAAATATTTTACATCTTTCAAAGTCTTTTCTCAGCATAAATGTGATGAGGAGGACTCGGACCCATCCAAAGTGTTTGTTTGTGATGCAAATTTACCTGAACTAATAAATACATATGTCCCGAAAGATGAAAAGGATGATGAGAAGTATTACGGTCATGAAGAAGAAACTGAGGAAGAAGAAGAAAGGCCAATTCCTGCGAAGGAGAATCCTGTAATAAAGAAACCAGAAATTGTTTCGCAAGATGAAGACAGCCAGAATTCCATAGATATAGAGGAAGGGCAACTTCATGAGATGGCCCACACTCCGATCATATCTGATGTTCTTTCATTATATAAGAAGAAGGACGATGTTAAGTGTAAAACTGAAAATGATAGTCGTAGCAGTGTTAGTGGTAATGTAGTTATTCTTACAGATGACGAGGACTCCGTGGGATTTCAGGACACTATGACTGTTATAACTATAGAAGATTAAAAAATAGCTAACGATTTATGATTTTTGGTCTGATAATAGGTTAAGGATAGATTAAGCACTCAGTAGGTATAGTCGGTTGGAAACAAAAAGATGCTGTCGGCATGTTTTTATACATTTATTAAGAATAAAATTTATTAATAATTATACAGATATTTTTAAATGGCTGCCTTGCGAATATGAAGTTGTGTAATTATATAATTTTATGTTATCTATGGTAGCAACTTTTATTCCATATTTTGTAGTTTTGAGAGATTGCAGCCATTTAAAGAAGTTCATATTGATTAATGTTATTTTCAATATTTTATAGTGTGAATATAGTAATAAAACAAAATGGTTCTAACACATTAGTTGAATAGAAATCATGACTGTATTTCTTCTAATAATATTTTTCCAAGTGTATTCATTCATTGTACAGTGTTAGTTATATTGCATTTACTCAGGGGCGGATCTAATTATATATATAGACTTTTTGGGCTGCAGTCCAGGGGCCCAAAAATATAAGGGATATACCCTAAGATATAAGGGATTGTTGAGAATAATGGATAATATTGTGAATTTATTAAATTAAAAATGATGTAAAAAAAAATTAAGCCATGAAAGGTTGCCCTAAAATATCCTAAGAATAACAACCAAGAATTAGCGATATTCATAATTTCGTTTAGTATTATCTATCATTATAGATATTATAAAGACAAAATTATTACTAGTTTAGGCCCTCAAGAGTGTTAGCCCAGGGCCACCCAAATTCACGATCCGCCCCTGCATTTACTTAAATATTCGGTTACATATTTAATTGACCGACTATGTATGTGATGTGTTATTTTAATAGGATCTTTGTTTCTATCTAAGGGTCAATCATGAATGGTTTTTTTTTTATTTATAACTACTTTCTACCCGCGTTCCCACTTGCATACAAAAAATGTAATATATTACGCGTATGGATTCTTATTTGGATCTTTATTCAGTTATTCAGTATAATTTAACAGTAAGAGTATATTTGTAATTATTGTTAGTTTGGGCTATAAAGAATATAGACTAGGAGTGTCCTAGTTTGACCATGAAAGAGTTCTGACTGTAGCATATATAATTAGAAGATATCTAATTCTGCATGACTTACTCTTAACATGTATTTATTTATAATTATAATATTCAAATACCAAACAGGTAAAAAAAACATCATGAGTTTTAATTAAAATTTGTTTACGATATAATAATGGATATTGCTTATAATGTAACAGAATAACGTTTTTTTTGAAGTTATACTTCTTTTAGAGTATTTTTTTTACGATGCGCGCGCACTCCGACAGCGAAAAAGTGACATGATGAAGTTAGCTGCATTCCTTTTGCAAACAGTTGTGACATACGGGATGAAACTAGCTATTTTTGTTCTGTTACGCCAAAGAAGTGTAACTTCTTACGTGCGTACACACACTTTTTTTTTTAATTTAAATTCTATGTAGTATATGGGAGGCCAAAGAGAGTACCATGTTTTATGATTGTTCATCATATTCTTATTTGTTATTATACTATTTTGTTCAACATTTCGATAATCATGTGTAAATAATAGATATCTCACCGGCTATAATGCTGCCATATTGTAAATGTACCATTATATTTTTATAGAAATAAAAATTATTTCATTGAAATTACTCGAACTATGTAAGTGTTTAATGCTAGATTAGGTATACTTACTGTGTGTGGTTTGGATGGAATAAAAATTGTGAGATTCTTGATGTTGCTTCTAGTATTAATGATAATGTCCTCCTGACGGTCTATGGCGGCCAATCTCACTGAGATTAGCCAACTGCGCAGGAGATATTATTGTGAACCACTCTCTATCTGTTCCTTTTACTCTCAAAGTCCGATACGACGATACATCAACACGACCGGTAAGAGTTAAGGCGTGGGACCGACAGCTTTACTCGAGGCACGGCAGTGCAACACCTCTAACTTCCCAATTCCGGGCTACTACTGAGAATATCTTAACAGAAAATCTCAGTAATCAAACTTGACCCGACCCGGGACTCGAACCCAGAACCTCAGCATCTGCAGCCGTACATGCCAGCCACTAGACCACCGAGGCAGTTTCTTCTAGTATTCTTTATCTTAGTGATATTCATTATATAGACTTTGGGGATAGTGTTTCGTTAGCTTTTTAAAGACTATAAATTGGACGTAATACAGCAAAAAGGATTTTATCTACACGACTCTTTTTGACCGAGTTCAAAAGAAGGAGAGTACTGAATTAAGGAATGTTTTGTGTGTGTATGTAATATCCGCACCTATCGGGTACTGTTTTTTTTTAAATGTAAAAAAATGGTGGTATAATTACTTTTTTTTTGTGCAAATTATTTGCAAGCTTAAAGTTTGATTTGATAACTATATGTATAACAATTTTTGAATTATGTCCAATTTGATATTTTAAGATAAACTTATCTGTCGTTGAGATAATTTTACTTATCACCTGTTTTTGAATAAAGTATGAGTGAAACACAAATAAATGTCAATAGAATCTCAGTAGAATAAACAAGAAAATTTCATACTTTCTTAAATTTACGCGAATATTTGACATTTAAAATAAAACTATGTTTTTGGTTTTTTTCCCGGATTTATTTTGATTTTTGATTTACAGCAATCATGGTTACGGGAAAGACTAGGATTTTAGACGTGACTAAGGTATTATAAAGCTGTTACAGACTTTAGTATGTAAAAAAAGTTTTCAAAAAAATCCGAAAATAGTTTTATTTAAAAAGAAAATTTTATTTTGTCAACCCTACTGTAATCATTGATGACACTTCACTTAGGTATACTATAAGAATTAAGAATCACGTTAAATGTATTGATAATATAATTCTAGTTATGTTGTATAATTTGTAAGTATTTTTATTTTGTGATAGTACAAAATAAGTTGAAACTTCTGCAGTCAGTGTTTGATACAATTATGTAGCAGACCTACTATTTTATAACAATTGTTCCATAATGTCATTGAAAATAAACAATATCTAGTGGATAATTAAAATATGCAGTATTTTATTTTTTGTTTCACTAACATTGAGTTTTCTACAGATTATTATTTACCTACTGTTTCAGATTCGTATGAAAATAAAAAAAATCACGTTTCTATGGAAACGTGTTAGAAGTGTAACTTCAATCTTATTTATAATTCAAATCTTTAAGATTAATATATTAATAATAACTTTTAATATTACACTTAAATTACACAAAAACATGATTCAAACGAATGTCACAAAGAGGAGAGAATAATATTTTATCTCTTTCTTTCTACATAGCTGGATTTTTACATTTACCGCATATATTATGTATTCTAAGGGACGAACCCGAACGAAGGGAGGGTGAGCTGCTAGTTATAAATATTTTGCATATTTGAAAACAAATTAGCAAATTAACAAATTAGTCAAAATAGTAATCTTAGCAGATAGCAACGGAAAGAATATCATATATATCATTTTTCAGACAATAAAAACAGTTACTATGACAACCTAATGCAAACGGTTACTGTGACAACCGTGACGGTTTTTCGTGACGAGACCTTGAAATTTTACTCATGCATGGAAAGAATGAATCATGAAGGAAGTTTTACTTCAAAAAATAATACTAACTGAAATGAATTATTTAAAACGTCGTGGAATAAATGGATGAATAGGGAAAGAAGTTTCTAAAACGAATTTCGTTGAATAAAAAACCTTGTAGATAAAAGTAATAATTATTTATTTAGTCAACACAGTGTTTACAGTCGATATAAACGATATCGTTACTTGTTAGTCACAAGGCGCCCGCACGTCTCGAACAATACAAAACTTTGTTTCAATATTATAAAAATAGCTTTGCGTTTTTATATTAAAGTTAAATGCTACACTTACGTTTTATTATTGCATTAGAAAGTACGAGCAAAGCAAACGATCTCACTGCCACCATATATTGCAGATTCTTATCTTTCGACTGGTTTATTTTTTTAATTTATTAATCGAAAGCTGTCAGCGCAAAAATGCCTAACTTGTTTTTTTTTAATAATTTATTAATAAAAATAAAATATCTTCACGTGCATAAACAATCAAAGAAATGATTAATTATATTTAATATGACAGTTCGTATTTGTGAAAAAAAAATATGTCGTGTAACAAAAATTTGTAAGAAAAAGTATTAATTTCAAAATAACAGAAAGAGATAGATCATTTTTGCACTGATGCCGAGATATACATTTGTTTTCGATATTATGCAAATGGAAATTTACAGTAGTCATACAGCAAGTACCTTTATAGTTCATACAACATATTATATGGTTAAACAACTTTAGTTCTACCGAGGACAAGATTCTGCACGATGCGGTGGTTCTTATTTGAAAGCTTTCGAAAATAATTTGTGCAATCGGTAAATAAATTAATTCTAAAAAAAACTTGACTTGTAATGCTGTAATGTAAAGTTTTGCCTTTGAAATTTTGTATGGACAGTCGCTATCTATTACTGAAAAGTATCAAAACATTAAATTGAAAGTGATAAGAAAATTCAAATTCATTGATAAATCGCATCACAAAGCAAAAAGAAAGCTAAAAAGCACAATGCGCCATGAATCGAATTAAAAAAATAATTAGAGAAAGAAAGATACGGTAAAGTTATAGTTTGCGCAAAACTTAAATGCGCTTGAGAAGGTTATGAAGAATAACTTTGGAAATAGCACAGATACAGAATATCGAGTACAAAATTTTTACTGTTATATTTTTTAATATTAATTGTTAATCAATTATCAATACTTTTATATACTATACATACCCTCAAATATATCATAGGTATATAACCTCGAATACAAGTAGCGTTATACACATTAAGTTGTGGATAACTTCATATGCGTATTTAAGTAATGCGCGAGCCATATTCATACAGTTGACTGTCCAGTGTCCAAATACTTAAAAACTAACTGCTTTTTACAACATATTATTTGTATATTAAATACGTACGATAAATAAATACGTGCATAATAAAGATACGTGCTAATTATTATGAAGCTTTCCCAACATAAAAGTACTTAAGATATTTATAAATTATAAAACAAAATATTGGCACAACATACATAGAAACAAATATGCTTATAGTTAGAAGTTTCCGGAATTATTTGCTTAGATCTGTTGGTGCTTTTCCGTGTTTTTGTAGCAAATACTTTAAAAAAGCGATTATAATTAATAAAATGGAATATTCAAAATTAAATTAACACAAAGAATAGCGTCAAAATCGTTGTAAGCTAAGGTTATGTAAGTTTTCAACAACTGTCTATAATTAATTATCACAATATTATTTAGACATAACGTAATTCTACGAAATAATGGATCATTTCTGATCAATATTGATTGCTAATTCTAATGATTATAAAAAGTCAAACCCGTCGATCAAAAAATTCTAGATACACAATCCCATGCAAACATTCTCTTAAAACTGTCACCAATTGTGTTTAGATTATTATTTTAGTTGAAATAAACATACAACAATGTAAATTGAACCTTAAATGCAATTCTTAAAGTAAAAAAAGCGCGCTCAAATATTCAAATAAGTGCTCATTCGGTGAGGACATTTTTTTGACGCTGATCGTGTATCTAGTAATTTTTTGATCGACGTATAAACCGATCCAATTTACAGTCAAGCTGTCATTTCGAATTCCGGAAACATTGAATAACTGCGCCCCTTAATAATAAGTATACAAGATTAGTTGAATTAAGTCAATATTATTACTGACGATTATGTACACATAATATACAAGAATGATAATGTCAAATTATTTTTTATTTAAAAGTATTAATAATAATTAAACAGTTTTACTAAAGCCAATACCAGACGTGTGCGAAAATATTTGTGCACGTTTTGTCCAAAAAAAAACACGAGGTCATGTAAATAGAAAGTGGCTTTAAATGAGTACTATTTCTGTTCTAACAAATCGACCCATTATGCGTACTGCGTTATGACTCTAATGAGTGAATTGGTACACAGTATAAAAGTGATATAATAATATTATAAGTAAGTCATCAGTTACGGCACCGTAAAATACTCGCAGTAGAAATATATATGCGAATATATGTATGCACCGTAATGTTTTCTTCCCCTCCATAGTCCATACGCTATACATTTCGCTAAGAACAAATAGGTCATCGCAAAAAAAAAAACAAATTTCGAATTCTGCTGTTACGAGCGCTCAAACTACGACACACGTCTGGGACCGACTTTGGAATATTATACTTAAAAATATACTAAACATAATATTTGAATAATCTGTGAAAACTTTAATCTAAAGTGTAATACAGTTAGAATCAACAATAGTTAACGTGTAAGGTGAGGTAACATGGCCAGGGCTGGCGACATTCAATACTTTAATCGTCTATTGATGTTGAGTGATATCGATATAGAACCGAGTTGTGATGATGTATACAAAAAATCGATACTTAAAACAGTAAACGAGCTAAAAAATAGGTCGGTAAACATTTTCAAGTCGTAATTATTTGGTATCGAAATTATCTTATAAAATCCGAAAAGTCTTTTAAAAATTTTAGATTTCTGATCAAACGATCTCATCTTTTTTTTTATTTAATGAAAATATTTCTGACTATTATTTATAAGTACTACTGAAACAACTATTATTAAGTATTTTTTGAGAGCATATGTTTGACTAGACATCGGCGTGCGGAATACAAGATGATATATAGAGAAAAAAAGTTTTAATGATTAGTTTTTATATTAAAAATTAAAATATATCGCTTTTTAAGTCCACATGATATTTGATATGAGAATAAATAAATTAAATAATAATTGTTAAAAAATATGACATATTTCTGGATTCATACATAAATTATAAATATATTTTAACAATTATATTAATAATGTAATTAAAAATTCGCTCTGATGTCTGGTCATAATTAAAAATACAAGAGAATAAAACTGTTATAACATTAAGTATAATACTCATGTGAGGCGAATGATTATTAAAGTTAACAGCTAATAGGCACATACTTTTGTTTCCTTCTCTAGATATATCAGAAACAATATATAATTACGTGACCTTTCTAATATATTTAGAGTGGAATGATTTTTTTGTCCTTTACTTATTTTTCTAACAGTTCACTTCACATTTTCCTAGAGTTGATTAAATGTTTCGAATAAATCGTTCATTAGCGTATAGGCCAAGTGAGTGCGAATAATCCAAATCAACCTTTTCTATAAAGAATTTGTTACAATTTAAAAAAAAATAACAGTTTTGTAACAAATTTACCTAAATCGTTTAAATATTACATCGTAATAGAGTAATAAATTTAAACAGAAAACAATGTAGATTGTTAATTTATATTTAATAATTGTTTCACAAACAGTTTCATAATATTCAATATGGATTATCCACACTCTCGTATCTTGATTAGAATACATTTTAATTTGATAAAATGGATGATACACATTCTCGCTCGTTATGGTTGTTGCACACTCTCGCTAGTCCCACTCGAAGTCGCTAGCTTCATTATCACTGTCCTCGGACTCGGAGGAGGACTGTATAGCGCGGGCGCGCTCCCGGAGGGCCTTCGCCAGGGCGCCGGCGAGGCCGTGCACCTCGGGCCCGGGGGCCTCGTCGCCGCCCGAGCTGCTTGAACGACGCACCTGTAATTTAGATGTAGATGTTTATTTATATAAAGATGTTCAAAAAATAAGCAGATGGCGGTGTTATAACTCAGAGCCTCAAGTTAATATGTCGCGTTAGAATACATTCCTGCATAAAGGATACGCTTGTTAAGATTAGTCGGGATGACAGGCATTAAGTTTTTAAAGACGCTTGTTTCTTATTACATGGGATTTTTTTGTTTTATAGAAAGTATTCTTCCAGTACAAATATCTGGTATAATCATAAACTTTCTCTTCAAAATACGTGCCATCTTTTTGAGTTTCTTGATCCGTACTTTGACCTTGCACAGATGAAACAAACATACATTCTGTCCCATTTATACAATTATTTTAGTTTATTTTCTACTTACGGCTCGCAAATTAATTCCTTGACGTATTTCACTAAGCAAGTTGCTTCTGTTATCCTCGTTCAGTGAATTCTTAGACCCGACGTCAACATGCTGGAAAAAGTAATGAATACATTAATTTATTATTATTATTTACTTTTTAAATTTACCTTTAAAAAATCTTATGAAATATCAACGTAAAAATACATATTTATATGTTGAATATATTTCTTACACCAAACATATAATTTACTAAGTGAAGAAAAACAAAAATAAATATATTCCACCAGAACTGTAATTTTTTCCGGGATAAAAGTAACCTATGTGCTATTACAGACTACAATCTATCTCAGTTCCACTGCTCGGGCGTGATTGAGTAACAAATATCTATCCATCGAAACTTTCGCATTTATATTATTAACAATGAGATTTTTCAATAAAAAAAAGTCTAATAAAATATTTAATAATAGAATACCGACTTATCAATACACAAACACAGACAACATATAAAACAAAGAAGGTTACTTGTTATTTTTTTGTTGTCCTTACTAACCTTCAAGGTCTTATTCCCGCTGCGTATGCTCTCCATGAGCGCCGCCCTCGCGTCGCCGGGCGGCGCGCCGTCGTCGGCGGGCGCGGGCGGCGGCGGCGGCGCGGGCGGCGCCGGCGCCAGCGCGGGCGGCGGCGGCGGCGGCGGCGGCGGCGCCGACGTGGGCGGCGGCGGCGGCGGCATGGACGGCGGCGCTGCTGACGGAGCTGACATTCAATAGCCATTGTTAAATTATTGTTCATTATTATTTATTTTGTTACTAGCGACTCACCCTCGCTTCGCTTGGGTTCGTCCCTAGGTTGTTTCCCAAAACAAAATTAATTAATTAATTTGGTTTTTCGTGGTACCCTATTTTATTTTTCTTAAATAAAAGTAGCCTAAGTTACTCCACATAACATCAGCTATCTGCCAGAGAAAGTCCCGTCAAAATCGATCCAGCCATTTCAGAGATTAGCCGGAACAAACAGACAGACAGACAGACAAAAATTGTAAAAAAATTGTTTTGGTATAAGTACCGTATATACATTCATATGCATATAGTAAAAAGCGGTTATTTTAATATTACAAACAGACACTCCAATTTTATTCATCTGTATGTATAGATTGATACGATTCAAATACTTTGCAGCCAACAAAACGGGACCCGTCACTGAGTGACTTTCACGTGACCATTTTTGAAAAAAAAAAAAATGTAAAAATAGTTTTTATTAAAATATGTTACTTCGAAAAATAAACTTCATCACCACAGGAGACGACTAGTAGTGTTAATAAATCTGTTAATGAGTTAAGTAAAAATAAAAGGATACCTGGTATAGTAAAATTAAGTTTTAAATAATAAATCAACTGAGAGACCAAACTCACAATTTTAATTTAAACAAAAAAAAACAATTAAATTTAATTTTCAATAAAATCAACATGCATATAAATATAACTAGTCATGAAGGCTTGAAAATATATTAATTAAAAATAAATTATATTTTTTATTATAAAATAGATATAGATAATATGAATTAGATATATAATACAAGATATACTTTATTGTGATGTCATATTTGTGGTAGGTCCAGATCATACAATAAATTACTCACATTTTATATTTAATCAGACCTCAGTGTGAATACCCCTTTTCAACAGGTTAATATCTTATTTTTAGTGTGCCTTCTCCATTCTACACAACATTGGCTAATTATTTACTTATATACTTAGGTACAGATTATTCTGTACCTAAGTGGCACGCTTAAAAACCACAGATTAAAGAATTGAATTGTATAGAGAATATACGTGTTTTTTTTTTATACGATAGCTTAACATTATTATATAATTGGAAAAAAATGTCCAGCACGAAAAAAATAAAATTTTGTATAAAATTAAAAAAAAAAGTATCATACAGATATGGATACTTTAAACGCCCACCATTTTGCGCGCCTGGCGTGACGTCATAGGCTATGACAAGATAGTAATCGACGAAAAAACACGTTTAGATTGTTAGTAACAATCGCAAACGCCAAACAACAGCGCTGTTATAATAGATTCTGACGTCACATTCAGTCTGACCAATGACGTTGCGTTTCAACTAATTTGAATTTCCCACCTACGTTTGCACTTCTCAATAATTATTTTCTTGATTAAAAAGAAATTACATTAATTGAAAAGAAATAAAGTTTATAAAAAAAAAAACATTTCACCTATATTTAAATCACACGCATATTCCCTATTAAATATATATTCAACAGCGCTTGGATATGACTTACGTTGCATGGGGCGTGGCGGCGGCGGGTTGCGGGGCGCGGCGGGCGCGGCGAGCGCGGCGGGCGGCGGCGGCGGCGGCGGCACGGAGCGCGCGGGCGGCCGCGGCGGCGCGCGCGACGCTACACACGCAGACAGATATTTTTTTATTTTTATTTCATTTATTTAAGGTCCACCAGCACAATTTTACAATTATTTAATACAATTACTATAATTAATATCATAGATAATATTGATAAATTGTAAATTTATATTAAGGTAAACACAACATGCTTCAGAAATAGTATACCAAAGAAGAAAACAATAATAATATTACATTAAATGTGCTTATTAGCTATTTGTAAAAGTTGATACAAAATATCATTACATGTGTGCATTTTTTTACTTTTTTTTTTAATTCAATGTACACATATTATAGCATATGGAATACTTTTTACATCTTTTAGAAAATCGATATTAATAAGTTAATTGTATTTTTTTTTGAATTGCTTATTAAATGAACTATAAGTCTAATAATTAATTCTCTTCTTAAAATCCATACCATCCATCCATTCTTAATTACTGAGACAATATAATAATAAAATAAAGTGCCTTGACTTTCAAACGTTCAATTACGTACTAATATTATACAAGAATATCCAATACAATATATAGCCATATTTGATAAATCACGGGACTCGAACCTGAAACCACGGAAACAGCAGCCATATATGTTAGCCACTAGATTGACGAGACAGAGAAAATACTAACTCGCATCACTCGGGTGCATCCCTAGTTAAGTTTAATAGTTATTACGATAAAAAAATAAAAATAGTTATTGCGAGCGAACCTTAGGATATGGATATATGCTATTGCGGACTTTTTTACACCTACAATTTTCTAGTACATTTTTTTTATGTATCGCTCAAGGTTCAATGTTAGCCATGCAAATACCTGAGGACGATTCGACAGAACCAATTATTGTGTTTTCTCGGGGAATGAAATTTTTTTCTGTAGTAAAAGGTATTCTAAACGTTGACCCGAGCTATAAGTTATCACTACACAAAATTTAGTTGAAATCGGTTCAGTACTGTTTGCGTGAAATGCACACAGACAAACAGACAAAAATTTCAATAACTACCGCTTTTCTATATTCTGTACATAACACATAACAATCATAGTTTTTAAAAAATATTTCATATACAGATTTCGCTTTGTAATTATTTTATTATATGTATAGATGTGTATAGCTTACGAGGCGCGGGTTGGTGGTGCGAGAGCGGCGCGCGCGCGGGCACGGGCGGCGCCGGCCCGCGGGAAATCTCTGAAAATATAGCATGAGACAGAAGTTTTATTTAAAACGTCAAACATTCGCGTCAATCTAAAGTATTTTTAAATACAAATACAACTAACCAGTGGGTTTCGTATCATGCAGCTCCTCCTTGACGGCCTCGGCGCCGCCGTGCGATATGATGAAGTCATATATAAAGTCGCGCGTCGCCTGGTCGCGGAGCTGGTTCTCCGTGATGCCCGCTTTGCTGAGGAACGGCTTCATTATATCCTCGGGCAGATTGTCCACGTTGGTAACGTCGAAACCTGGTCGAAAATAATCAATCTTATAATGTTATTAGCCCACAAAAAGTTTTTTTAATATATACTAGCGACTCACCCTCGCTTCGTCGGGTTCATCCCTAGGTTGCTTCCCACAACAAAATTAATTAATTGGTTTTAATTTTTTTTCGTGGGACCCTATTTTTTTTTTCTAAAATAAAAGTAGCCTAAGTTACTCCTTATTACATCAGCTATCTGCCAGTGAAAGACCCATCAAAATCGGTCCAGCCATTTCAGAGATTAGCCGGAACAAACAGACAAAAATTGTAAAAAATGTTGTTTTGGTATATGTACCGTGTATACATTTATTATTTTAATATTACAAACAGACACTCCAATTTTATTTATCGATATAGATACGTTATACAAAAATAGCAATTAAAAAGTACAATTTACAAGAAACACTATTTTACGCAACACTAAAATTTAAACGTCAAAATGGTCAAATAGCCTATTTTCACGTTTCTTATTTTTAAAACAACGAAGCCTCTAAAATTATATTTTTTTTTATGAGAGAGACAAGGCATGTATAAACTATTAAGCCTTTATCATAACATTTTATCTATAAGGCTGGCAAAATTACCTTTGATCGCGTCCCATCCCAGATGGTGGACATGTTTGAAATCCAGCGGCACACCGATATCAGCTTTCGTCAACTTCCGTAGTTTAGGTTTAGGCTTCTTCCCGGAACTCTTCAAAGAATAATCTGTAAAAATCAAGTAGGTATGTAAATTGTAAACGTTATGTATTTTATAGTAATCATATTGTTTTTCATACAGTTTCTACAAATTACTGATCTGAGGTTATAGCGTATTTAATTTTACTTAGACCAGAATAAATACCTATCCAAATAATTCTTCATTTAGTGGAACGAAACTCAACACATAGGTATGTCTTTAAAATTCTAATAAAAAAATTAAAAACTATTATTTACCCTTAACATATGGCGGCATCACTAGACTAGTCCTAGATACTAAATTCTGTGATAAAATAAAAAAAAAAACATTTTCAACATTAAACATTCCGCAAATTTAAGAAAGAGACGATGATATTTGACACTAACTCGTTAACTGTCATTACTATGCTGTCTCTTTTTATCCGGGAAAGAGAGAACGAGACAACAGCAAGACAAATACTCTGTTTCCATCTATCCATTAGAGAGAGAGAGAGAGCGAAACAACATAATATAAACTCACTCGACAAGGTATTAGACTTATTCGTCTGCGGCACCGACAGCGGCGAAGGCACGGGCGCGGGTGTGACCGGCGCGGGCGGCAGGGGAGGCACCGGGCTCGCTCCATTCACCCGCCCTGAGCTGTTTGACAGGGAGCTGTGGGATGATACACTGTTCGCCCGTGCCGCGAGCATCGAACGTCGTTTTCGTTCTGAAATAATAAAAAAATAATACTTAAAAAACCCGCCAAGTGCGAGTCGCACTCGCGTACGAAGGGTTCCGTCTAACTATAACGGTTCATGAGATACAGCCTCGTGACAGACGGACAGACAGAGAGACAGACAGACGGACAGCGAAGTCTTAGTAATATGGTCCCGTTTTACCCTTTGGGTACGGAACCCTAAAAAACTATATTTTGACCTATTGCAATGCTCATCAAAATCAAATAAGGCCCTAAACTTGGATATTATACTAGCTAGCTAGTAGCTTTTGAATAAATATTCCATAGATGTTTTGCCTCCAGAGTCCAGGCCCAAAGGTTAAGGCTGGATAGAATTTTTGTTCTTTCCAGCCTTAGTTGTTAGTCACCCAAAAATATTAATTTTCTTTTTTTTTAATTTTAATGTTCTTGTTACTACACAATTTATTTAAAAATTACAGTGCTTTCATCCTGCGCTCTACATAAAAAAAAGTTGAAATTAATCCTAGTTAAATAAGATATGGTTAAATAAACATATAATATTTTGAATTCTGCATCAAATTTCTTTTTACAAATTACTTAATACAAGTTTTATTTATAATTTCTGTACTTATTATTTCATTAATTCACTTATTTCTAAAACAAAAGAATTTACTTACAAAAAATTCACTGATTGAAAAACATTATTTTTATGTCCACAACATTTTAAAATTTTGATACCTGCTATTGTTATTTTAAAGAGATAATATCATTTTTCATTTTTAGAAACGAACTAGCGACTCATCCTCGCTCCGCTCGGGTTCGTCCCTGCTTACGTTTTAACGTTTAGTATAGATTTCTAAGAGATGACTTATTTTCCCGCAGTAAAAACTATCCTATAATATGTTGACCCAGATAACCAGCTATCACCATACCAAATTTCATCAAAATCCCTCCAGTGGTTTTTCTGTGATGCGGTAACAGACAGACAAACAGACAAAAATTCTAAAAACTATAAATTCGGACTCAGTATCAATTATAATGTCTATTTCAATAAAATTTTCCAAAAAATATTTAATGTACAGGTTCGGCTTAGTTACAATTTTATTATATGTATAGATTTAATATGCATCGTTTTCTAATAGATGACATATATAGAAAAATATTTGAGCGCATTTGTTTGTACACAAATGTATTGTTGTTAGTACTAGCACTCGTATTATTCAGATCGTAGCTGTAACATCGGCCAACTCTATACCAATAACAATAAACACATAGTTGACAAGTGATTAAATGAAATTCTAATATTTATTCTAATACTAGCGACTCACCCTCGCTTCGCTCGGGTTCGTCCCTAGCTTGCATTAAATCACGATTGATCAGTTTTCGACCGGAGAGGAAAAATGATTAAATTACTAAAATGGCTATTAAAAAATAAGGGTTGATCGTAGAAGGGTGAAAATTGAGGATTGTATGTATTTTTGTATGTTGTATCATAAAAAAATAGAAATTAAAAATTTTGTCTAAAAAATAAAAAAAAAATTTAGGGGTGGACTACCCCTAACATTTAGGGGGATGAAAAATAGATGTTGGCCGATTCTCATAGATACCGGATAAGCACAAAAAAATTCATCAAAATCGGTCAAGCCGTTTCGGAGGAGTATGGCAACGAAAACTGTGACACGAGAATTTTATATATTAGAGATTAATTATTTTAAATTCTAATATTACTTGCTCTGCGATTATTTCTTTTTTATAAAAAACAGGCGACTCACCCTCGTTCCGCTCGGGTTCCCCCCTTCATCGTTACGTTTTAACGTATAGTATAGATTTCTCAGAGATGAGATATTTTCCGGCAATAAAAATATCACATATGTTGGCCCGGGTAGCCGGCTATCATCATACCAAATTTTATCAAAATCTGTCCAGCGATTTTCTCGTGATGCGTTCCCAGACAGACAGACAAAAATTCTAAAAACTATTGATTCGGCGTCTATATCGATAATAATGACTATTTTAATAAGATTTTCCTAAAAATATTTAATGTACATATACGACTCTTACAGGTTTAGAATTTTATTATATGTATAGATTACTTACAGTTACGCTAATAATGCGACTAACACTTTTAATAGCAAAATTAAAATAAAATGAACAAATTAAAATGTACTACTAAAATTTTATATCAAACCAAAGACTTTTCTAACGTATTTACACCATGATAATATACGGTGCTCATATCATTAATCAGAGATTGTTTAAACATTTACATTGAAGAACAGAATATACCTACATATTAGCGTTGGCAGCCTAATGTATGTTTAAATTTAAATAACACCAGAGCTAATCTATACATATAATAAAATTGTAACTAAGCCGAATCTGTACATTAAATATTTTTTGCAAAATCTTATTGAAATAGACATAATTATCGATACAGAGGCCGAATATAAAGTTTTTAGAATTTTTGTCTGTCTGTCTGTCTGTGACCGCATCACGCAATTACTACTGGAGGGATTTTGATGGATTTTTACTGCGGGAAAATATCTCATCTCTGAGAAATCTAAACGTTAAAACGTAAGTAGGGACGAATCCGAGCGGAGCGAGGCCGAGTCGCTAGCATTTTACTAAAATTTTAGTTATAGGCCTCTATCTAATAAAACAAAACCAGTTTAGGCAACGCAAACAGCGTGATTACCACGTAATACTAAAAGTAATTACTGACATATGATATGAACACTAATGCCTTACTGATACTTTTGTATCGTGTTACCTAAATATCAAAAATATTGGTTTGTGGTTTGGAATAACTATTATACAAGCCGACTTTCCCACTCAAATTCATATAATATGATACTAATAATCTGAAAATCTCCAATTGACATCGAATTTAGATACTACTAGCCACTCACCCTTACTCCGCTCGGGTTCTTCCCTAGTTACGTTTTAACGTTTAGTATAGATTTCTCAGAAATGAGATATTTTCCCACAGTGAAAAACCTATATGTTTACCCGGATAACCAGCTATCATCATACCAAATTTCATCAAAATCTATCTGTCTGACAGACATACAGACAAAAATTCTAAAAACTATAGATTCGTCCTCTGTATCGACAATAATGACTATTTCAATAAGATTTCCAAAAAATATTTAATGTACAGATTCGATTCAGAATTGTATTATACATATGGATTCGAATTTGTTAGTCACGAAAGTTAGTCAAGTGACGTATACAGTACGTGTGTACTGTATATACAGAACGTACAAATGTAAATAAAACTTAATATTTCCCTGTCATATAGCTATTGAGTAATTCAACACGGGGAAGTGGTTTGTTAGTAAAAATAAATAAGCAATTTCCTTAATAATATTTACGGTAAACGCGTAAGCGTAAGTACAATCAGTTACCTTCTCGCCTATGTTTTCGTAATTCAATTTTTTCTATAAGTATATTTCTGAGCACTCTAGCTTCATCTTCGTTTGCGAAGTTAAATGCGGTCATGTAATCCTGCAAGTAAAGTTAAAAATATGTTATAGGTACGCTATAGAATTTTTTCTTCTCGCTTCTCCATAAGCCATAAGTGTGTGACTTTTGTAAGCTCCTTTTATCCAATAAAAAACATTTCTTTTTTAAAAACGAAATCCTCAATGGAAATATTAGCAAGAATAAAAATTATACTTTTCTCTAGAAAATAGCGTAGTATAATTATAATAATAAAAAAAAATATTTGAACTCAAATCATTGAATAATTTAAAAAAAAAATTATAGACTAAAACCTTTATGCACGGTGCAAAAAATATAAAAAAAACTTACCTCTGCCTCAAACGTGTGAAGATACGGCTTTGGACTCTTATAATCAATTTGCAAGTACACTTCATGTTCCCATATCAGTGTCTTGCGGTATAAGCAGTAAATACGGAAGAAATAAGACCGTTTGCTGTTGTCCTTGATCAGACATAGAACTCCAGTGTCTTTCTTCTTCCATTCTGAGTGAGCTGGCCCTTCTGTTGTGAATAGTTGAACTACCGCCGTTGCTAGGCTCTGAAAAAAAAAATAGACATATGAATTCGCGTGACATTTGAATGTGGCATGGCTGATGGCATTAGGGAATAAAATTGTTACAAATGAAGATACTAGCAGTTCAGAACTCTCAATTTCACATGTTAAACGTGTCACACTATGAGTGATTGTAAATATGTAAAATAATTTCTAGATATACTAGTGTCCGACCGAAACAGGATTTGCAGGCGAAACCGAAAGTTATTTAGATATATTAAAATTTTTATTTATGCGTAAACGTAGTTCATGAATGTTAAGTAGTTACCTAGTGACTACACCTCATCCGAACGAAGTGAGACAATTCACGAACAATGAGTGGTCGGCACGGCTGAAGATTCAGCTTATTTTTGGCCGAAATCGAGACTATGGCCGAAACTAGATTTTTTTAGCCGAAACTGACTGGGACCGAAACCGTATCTTTGGTCGGTCACTAATAGTAAGCACTTTGTAAGCACATTTCAATAATGGAGAAAACTTCACATCTTTAATATATATGATTAATTTTCTCACTGCCAAATCAAGCCAACGAAGCCAGTGAAAAATACTAGTCAATTAATATTGAAAAAAGAAAAGTAAACTATGCATTTCAAATCCACGTTATATTTATAAGAGACGTGCTATATTGAGGATGCAACGGACATCCGGCCGCTTTGCAGTATTCTGCTGGAATCATAATTAGTTTTGTCGTTGATCCTTTGTTTTGCATGTAAATTTGAATTAAAGGAAACTTGTGTTTAGAATTTAATCTATACTAATATAATAAATGTGAAAGTTTGTGGGTATGGATGTTTGTTACTCTTTCACGCCAGAACGGCTGAACGGATCTGGATGAAATTTGGCACAGAGATAGATTATAGTCTGGAATAACACATAGGCTACTTTTTATCTCGGAAAAAGATACGGGTCCCGTGGGATAGGTTTGTTTTTTTTGTTTTCTAGAGGCGAATCCGAGCAAAGCAAGGAAGAGCCGCTAGTGTAGTATATAGTTAAGTATAGATTTAAAGTGTAGATTTCTATATTTATGCATAACGTTAAAAGTTTTGTACTTATAAAATAACTGCTTGTCATTGACTCCATATGGCTATTTTCACACGAGCTGGTACGCGTTAATCGATGAAATAAATAAATTACAGTGGCGGACTAAGTCCGTCAGAGGCCCGAGGCGGCAAAGCTGAATGAGGCTCCTACTTTAAGAAGTTGATGTAATTTTACAAGTTTTTTATTCAGTTCACATTTGTTTACATTTGTACAAATAAATGTTTATGTTTATTTAGTTAAAATGTTGCAAGTGAAATTATTTAGACTAAAATAAACATAAATAGAATATAATTACTATCTATATTATCTATAATGATAAGATAACCTTTGGCAAAGGGCCGAGGACAGTAAAAAAATGCAAAATCCAATACATAAGTGAAACTAGAAATAAAACTGTATATACATTAGAAAGATTAGCTGTAGCATTAATTTTATTTGAAAAATTGCAAATTATTATTGGATCTGGCTGTATTTATTTATTCGTATTTTATCTGTAGGGGATGATATTTGTATGGGACCTCCCAACTCCAGACCACCTCTTAGATAGGCACTAAACATATTTTTAAAGCTTATTTAAGACTAGCGGCTCATCCTCGCTTCGCTCGGGTTCGCCCCTAGATGATTCATTAAATTGACATAACTTTTTTATTTAGGAACCGAATGAAATAAAACAAATACTAAATGTTAAGTGAAGCTTACCACAATACATTAGTGAAAACCGTACCTAAATCGGTTAAGCCGTTTCTAAGATTAACGCGCACAAACAAACAGACAAAAAGACTAAGAATCATTGTTTTGGGTTCTATTGCGTTAATAAAGATCCCCAATAATAGTTTTTCTCATATATCTTCCATTTACAGACAGCGATCAGTTACAATTTTATTATACGTATAGATATAGATTTGACCAAGGAAACACGAAGGCGTATGGAGGCCCCCCAGGATTAGAGGCCCGGGGTGGGCCGCCCCTTCCGCCCCGCATTTTTTTTTCCTAAATTGATAGTAGAGATTCAACTTTCATTTCATGGGTGTTGAAAAGGGTATCACTATTTCATATGAAAGGAAAATAAAATAAAAAAAAAACAAAACATTTTACATTTTTCATACAATATATTATAATGTTGGTTGTTGTACTTGTAATAGTTTTTTTTTTAAATAAAAAGAAGAAATAAACATGAGAGAAATAACAATAGCCAATATGGTAAGATCAGTTAGAGAAAAAATCAATTATTCAGTTTGCCTTGGGGTAGACTAATTGGGAGTTGTATTGACTATATATTAAGAATAAATTGTAAAACATTTACTGGTATTTAAAGAATGTCAAGGTTTCCTACTACGAATGTATGTACATGATAAAAAAATGTAAACATGTTTGAAGTTGTATGTATGATTATTTAAGAACCCCTGCCTCGGTGGTGTAATGGCTAGCATGTACGGCTGCACATCCTGAGGTCCTGGGTTCGAGTCCCGGGTCGGGCCAAGTTTAGTTATTGAGTCTTTCTGTATAGTAAGCCTCAGTAGCAGCCCGGAGTTGGGAAGTTGGCGGTGTGTCACCTCCGTGCCTCGGAGAGCACGTAAAGCCGTCGGTCCTGCGCCTTAACTCTCACCGGTCGTGTCGAGTAGTCGTCCCACCGGAGTATGAGAGTGACAGGAATAGAGAGTGCACTTGTGTCTGCGCGCACGCTTGTGCACTATAATATCTCCTGCGCAGTTAGCTAGTCTCAATGAGATTGGCCGCCGTGGCCGGAATCGGTCAGGAGGACATTATTACATTATTTGAGAACCAATATTTAAAGTCTTATCTTAAATTAAGATTCAAATTAATTTAATAAACAATACAAGACTATAAGAATATTATATAATAAAGCATGTAAGTAATCAAATTAATCTCTAAAATTCACACAAGTCTTGGTTTTCAAGTGAAGTTTTAGAAGAAGACTAATATTCCACATAAAATGAAGGTGGACTGGGCACCTACTAAGAAGTAGCCTGGACAAGTGGGGAAAACGTGTGACTGTCTGGTACCCCAGAGATGGTAAGCCTTAAAGAGGGCATCATAACTAACTCTAGGGTAACTGTGGACACAAGTGGCACTAGATAGAGTCCAATGGAGACAGTTGGAGGAGGCCTTTGCCAAGAGGCACATGGAAATCAGAGATATTGTGTAAATTTTAAAACAATTCTATCTGAAAAACTCTGTAACTCTGACTAATGTAATAAAGGCTATTTTATTTTATAATATTCCACAATAATAACTAATACCTTTGTATACTCAGATTGAAGTACCTGTGCCACTTTACTACTCACAAGTTATCTCTATGTAAAAAAACATGTGTGTGTACTTATGTACTCACGTAAGAAGTTATACTTCTTTGGTGTAACAGAACAAAAATAGCTAAAAAGTTTGTCCCATATGTCACAACTCTCTGTTTGTAAAAGGAATGTAGCTAGCTTCATCATGTCACTTTCAGCTAACTTCATCATGTCGCTTTTAGGCTATCGGTGTGTACATTGAAAAAATTTTACTCTAATATTTTTTTCCAAAAGTCCCAAAAGAACTTCAAAAATGTTTGTATAATGTGACATTGTTGCTGTGTGAATAAATAACAAACCAATGAACATGTTTTACCATTTATAATAGTAATAGTAAAGATGATATTTATTTATTTTATTTTGCAACATATTTATCTTGCAAGTCTGGTGGTCAATGATTACTAATCAAATCTACTTTTATTAATTTTAAAACAGCTTGGCTCAAAGCTGACATTTGATTGTATACATCCAGTACCTTTAGCAGGCTAGATTGATTGTCACTTTCACCCGCTTATGAATACAAAGCAGTATACATACACTGGTGCTTCCTGTCTTGCCTTGTAAAGAATAACACTGGCAACAATAACTTGACTAGTTTTAAAAGATTGGACAGTTAAATACCAACTGTAAAATTTTTATTATAATGAGAAAAATCTTATACATAAATCTAATTGACATAATCTTCAGTTTTATATAAAAATAAAATTTTGCATGTAGGCATATTCATATAAAAAAAAAAAACTTCTAAAATATAGCACAATAAGTATTATTTACATAGAATGTGATTATTATCAAATGTGCAACTCAATTATCTTAAGTATTCATTATTTTAGAAATAACAAAGTGCTTTATATAATAAGTAGAAAATGTAACTCAAGATTTCTATTTCCATTATGCAATGAGTGCAACAAGTAAGGAATAATTCATTGTCTTGCAGAACTAGTTATGTGGTTTGGGAAAAGTTGTTAAGTTTTACATGACATTACAATGTTTACATAATCTTAACACATGATATTTATATATTTGTAGACTATATATTAATATAGTTTAATAAATCTAAATATTCTAATATGCATAAATACATTAAAATATTTAAAGTTATTATTGAATTGAATTAGAAAAGTTAAATCCCCATTATCAGCATAATTAGTAAAACCTGTTATAAACAGTAGATGAAAGATTACATTTTATACATTTTAAAAGTAAATAACTGTGTAAATATAAGCATCTTCAGTTTTACACATACAATTTCAAGACAAATTTTATTTTATATTTACATATAGAAATTGTGATATATTATTATTTTTTACTAATAAATTTTCTATGTTAGTTTCATCAGATCTTTTGATATTTGTAAAAAATGAGCATTGTTTTATTTTTATATATTTAATGTGACCCTAAGAATAATGTAAAATGCATTGTTCTTTGGCTTGTGTATTATAGGCAGAATGTGATGAATATGAAAGCATTGTCTGCACCTTAAGTATTCAGTAGACCTACCTTCTATTATTGACTAAGCATCTATAACATTAGTCAATATTGTTTGTAAAAATTTAAATAATGACTCATACTTTTCAAAAACTTATATGTGAACAAAATCTTTATTTCCTATCTGTTGAAAATTTTTAAAACAAGTTTCAATAACATTTAGAAGAATTAATCAATCTTGTGTCACATGAAACTTTATCACTGTGAAGACTGATAAAAGGCAGATATACTGATATTCTTAATCTATTGGACTCGAATTAATCGAAGGCCACGGCAAGTGCTCAAAGTTAACCAACCTGGCATTTTGGTCCAATGAGGCTAAACACCTGGTCATTCTCGTCACGAGACAACAGGACGCTCGGCCTATTCTCTCCCCTCGGCATCCTGTCGAACTTGCACAAAAACACTCATAAAATCACTTTAAATAGGCACGAATGAATGTGTCAGTCATCACCATTTCCCAACATTGTATTATCCTAATTCTACAATTTTGGCACTCGCGATTGAAACATAAAGAAAATAAGTGCATTTCTTGATTTACAGCAGCGGTTATTACAGCATCAAACGCCTATAAATTTGTAAAAATATAAATTTACTTTCCCTACATCCCGTGCGTGAAACATCAATCATCAAACTGGTGTTGCAAGTTTCATGTCACAAGTGTCAAATTATTTCTACACGTAAACGTCATTTAGCGATATGATTTGACATATTAATTATGTTGCTTGTTAAAAAAATATTTTTGTAACGAATTTGAAAGCCAAGTAAATAATATATTTGACAAATATTACTTTAAAGTTTTATTAAAATATATAACACTAGTGACTCACCCTTGCTTCGCTTCGGGTTCGTCTCTAGACAAAAACAAATCTATCCCACGGGAACCGTACATTTTTCCGGGATGATATATAGTCTATAGCCTTCCTCAGTTAACGGGCTATCGAATGCAAAAAGAATAATAGTTTTCAAATCGAATTAGTAGTTCCTGAGATTAGCGCGTTCAACCAAACAAACAAACAAACTCTTCAGCTTTATAATATTAGTATAAATTATTTACTAGTAATCTGTACTCAACTGTCGCATTTTGAAGCCATTAAAGAAAATTAAATCATATAGTATTTTATAAAACGCTATATTTTAATGGTAATTTCCCGCATACGTGCCAGCAGAACCATGGACAAAAACAACTACTTAAATCAATCCTATTAGTTGAAATTAATTATATGGAGGAAAATAAAAACACATGTATTTATAAATATGAATTTATTTACACAGCCCAGTAAAGATAAAACCATATTACATTGCTAAATTAAAATTAACATTATATTGCAACTTCGGAGATCCAGCACAATAAATTTAAATTAATATATGAAGTATAATTATGCTTAATAGAAAATTAATGACTTCCTTTTTTTAATTTAAAAGATACATAAATCATAGTATTAACAAAAGAAGTTTATCTTTTGTTAATACTATATCTGTATGTATCTTTTATTTAAAATAACAGATGTGTAAAACACAAAATATGTCTCATTAATTATGATTTACACTAATCGTGCCATTTTATTATTAGCTGATATTAATAAATCATTATCATTTATTAATTATTTCAAAACTTAACTTATTAAATAATAATATTATTATTTAGTAACAACACAGACTATTATTTTGTGCAATGTTTATGTTTTTTAAGGCGAAAAAAAAATTACAAATAATCAATAATAATCATTATAGTAAGGGGACAAAAATCTGAATTTATAAAATATATTGATGGAAAATTATAAATGAAACCTGAATTAAAGTTTCATGTTATGAGATTTAAAATATGCCATTTATATATTTATGAATATAGAAGTACTAATGATATATAGAGTATAGACAATTTTGAGACTTATTATTTATTGGTACATCACTAGACTCTAGAGAGTAAAACTGTATTAAAGATTAAGAATTACATAGTATATTATATATAAGTATAGATCTTTAAATGGAATAACTGGAATATAAAAGGTTAAGTAAAATATGAACATAATAGAAAAAAAAACACACACACAAATATTATAAAACAACAAAATAAAGAAAATAATACATATGTTATTTTAGATCGCAAATCGTGTTCTGGGTTAATAATACCTAAGTAGTTTAATTGACGAAGCATAGACAAGACATTGACTATAGTGTGCGTTAATTAACATTTAAAAGATAGCTGCAAAATACCAGTTTCATTTCGCCAAAAAATGACTGTATTTTTATTACCGCTAGCATTATATGTTTTTAATAAAAGTATAATAAATACATATATTTTACTATATGTACATTCGTAGATATACATTACAAGCATTTATATGAATACCACAATATAAACGTATAAAATTTGTACGCTACATGAAATTTAATAATTTACATTATTTTTAAATCTACTTACAGTTTTAAATAAGACGAAATGTATGAACTACAATTATTATTGTTGAATCAATTCCCAAAAATAACTATTTTGTTTTTTTTTTATTTCTGATAAAAATAAGAGCATTTTAGGTGTAGTATAAATTATTATTAATAAGATAAAATACATTAAGTTTTAATCTTTTTGACGTTTTTACATTAATATTGTACGATATAATATTAATAAATCGAGACATCGAGACATCGTTACATCGAGAAAGTTAGAAACGTTGATTAGAATTCGATGTACGTAAAATACCAAGGCAATAGGCAATAGACACGAAAATTCACTACGAAGTAGGTGTGTTCTTCTAAATTTTACTTACTCTATTATCTAATCATAAGTTTAGGATCTACGTTTCTAATACATTTTACTTCTCGTACACGTACAAGTATTTATTTTAATTTATTGACTTAAGCCGTTAACGAACAAACAAAAATATTATCAATTTCAATATAAAACATCTATTTTAATAAAAACGTTTTAAAAATGTGTGATATAAAATATTTTTAATACAATTTTTCGCCATTCCGCCATTTAAAGAAATTACCTCAGGATTATTTATGTTTGGTTTACAAAATATTTACACAATAAATTGGCTATGATTAGAGTTTTTACAACAGAAGATAACAGTTTAAAGTGTTGCATACTTCACAATAACATTCTTTGTCTCAAATTATTATATCGTCTGTGAATATTTTAATCTGTACTTTTATAAAAATTGTACACAGACTAAAAAAGGAGTTATTGATAGAAATCCATCCACTGCCAATCCACAAAATGCAATAGAAAAATAACTTAAAGAAATACTATCAAGTATTATTTCTTTATTACAACCTATAATAACATTCAAAAATATAACTAAAAAATAATAATGTAGGATTAAATAAATTTCTATCTCACTCAAAAATCACAAAACAAATTGTACTTGTTATGTTAGTTCAAAATTTAAATAAAGAGCGATCTATTGCAGGATCTAATATGTCGCAGGTAAATTGTAAAAACCGTGAAAATATAATATACCTAACATTTTCCCGTGATATTGTAAGAAAAGGAGACGATTTAAAAAAATCCGGGCAATAATTTTACTACTTAAATGATAATTTTACGGTTATTACAATATAACCGCGACATATACATAGCACGCGCATTATGTCTATGCTGTTCCTATTTCAATAATACTAATGACACTTGCGCAGCCATTTGCAGCTTTGTTTAGAGCGTCAATTCTAAAATTAATAGTGCAAATTTCTTTACAGCATACTTTAACATATAAGGGCCGTTCCACACTATAGTGCCGATCACAGTCCGTTCTCGGTCCGATATCAGTCTGGTAAAGTATTTTTATACAAGAAACTGGAGTGTGATTCGATCGGAGCGTGAGTCTTACTGATAGTGTGAATGCACTTATTATATCTTTTTTACCAATACTTTACCAGATCGTTATCGGACCTAGAACGGACTGTGATCGGCACTATAGTGTGGACCGGCGCTAAGTGTGCGAATAGGTCGCATTAGGAACATGTGCGATTAATACATAACATTAAGACAAATGTATCTTTCTTAAAGACCGAAATTAAAGTAAATAATATGTAATATTTTTTTTATAAAATAATTTATTAGCCACAATTTGCTTCATTATTATTAAAAAGTAAAAAGAATTTAATGTATTTTAAATAATTCGACTTTTGTTTTAAGTATTTATACAAGTTTGTGTATTTTCATCACTATTTTGTGTTTTTTCAAACCAGTAATATAAAATAGATTAAAATTACAGATTATATTTGTTAAATATTAAATGTGCTATACATTATAAAAGTAAAATATAACCATTTGATATGTATTCGGAAGGGGATTGTGTTTGATAAATAATACAGTCATAACTTATTTTGGGTCAAATAGCAAATTTTTGAATTTAGAACGTAACGAAAATTTAGTAATAAAAAAAAATTACAATTTATTTTTATTTTATAATTTCTAATTTAAAAACAAAACAAAATTGACACATTGTAATTAATATAAAAAAAAAAAAAACAACATAATATAAATTCGACAGCGCCCGACAACACTACATCTAAGCTACTATCTCGTACAGGAAACTACAGAATTGTACGCACCGTCTAAGGTGGGTTAGGTTCTACTCAGTGCTTAATAATACTATACCTGATTTACTGAGATTACGTTTACTTTGGGCAAGTCCAGGGTAGTCCAGGGCAGTCCCGAGGGACCAGAGGGAGACAGCTCAACTACAACTGTCCTTCTTCCCCGTTGCTTCGTCTTTGTTCGGTTCTAAATCGGTTTTTGATGTTCCCGGTTGAGGGTTATCTGGATCTGTGAATAATAATATATTTTTTTATCATTATTTAAATTATCAGCAACGTTTTATTATTATTTATATATTTTTTTGAGGTTTAATTTTTTGGCTGAACATGTAATAAATAAGTAGTGTATATTTTAAATAAAACTATCTTTTCAGATTTTTTCGTGGATTTATTTAAATTTTTAGTTCCCGAGGTTTCTTTAGCGTGACCATGATTGTTGCTAAGCATTAAATTAAAATAAATCCGCAAAAAATACTAAAAGATGAGTTTCATTTAAAATTTTAAATATTCGCAAAAATCTAAGAAAGTATTAAGTTGTGTAAAACTTGTAAATTTTTTTATTAAGAGATTTGTATAATACATAAAAGTAATAAATTAATTTGTATGTAAAGTATGTGAAGGTGAAGAACAAAGTAATTATTTTTTATTCTTTTTCCGTACCTACTCTATAAAAAAAGGCGTAAAGATAAAAAGTGAATTTAGCAAAAATATTTCGTAGGCAACAGTATACATATTAGTGATGTAACGAATGTTCGATTTTTCACATTCGCGAATGCGAATACGAATATTCATTTCCAATATTCGCGAATACGAATGCGAATGCGAATGATAACTTTCAAACAAAGCGCGCGCAAAATGTTAAACAGACAGGTTTGACATTTCGTTTCGGCCATATTTAAACCGAACATAGCCAAGCCGATACAGTTTGAATGAACGAAGTTGGTCACATAAAGTTCGTTCGAAAAGATTTGTTGTGATTTGAGGTTAGTTTAATACTATTGCATTTGTCAAATTTAACTATAGTCTGATTTTTAATTCCACGGAAATATGACAGCTGTCATTCTTTGATAATTCAGATATCATAAACCTTTTCTGCTTTGAATTTTTTAATTTAAAATAACAAAATATATGAAACAGAATTAGATCAACTAAACTATAATATGTATGACATTGTAAATAGTCTTTGTTTTGTGCATTCAATGCACACTAACTATAAATGTTTAATGGTTAAATGAAAAAAAAATAACAGAGTAAAACAAGATATTTCTTAAATGAAAATATTTATAAATCATTATCTCTTACGAGTATATCATCATTGTCGTCAACATCGTCATATAATCCGAATGTAGATTATAAAAGAATCACTAACACTATCCATCAAGACATTAAAAGGGCACATTTTATCCTCTTCTTTAATAATATGTTCTTACAAGAAGCAAAGATTTTACAAACAAAGGGGTTTTCCTAAAAAAGGCTTGCAACCTATGGATTATTGGACAGGGATCCCTGTAATAGAAAAATAATTTCCATAATAATTATTGTAACTTCAATAATATGATATTAAAAAAAATAATTACCATTTTAGAATTATCAATCATTTTTTTAGTCTTAGTTTTTCTAATTGAAACCTTAAATTCAAGATACGTTTATTTTTTTATTTTGCTAAAATGCTTTCCGTTTTTAGTGACAATGTTTCAAAGTTGACAACACTTCTGAAATGTCAGAATTCCGTCGAATTAAAAATCAGACTTTAATACCTAGTCAAATTAACAAAGTGATATAAAAACATGAGTAAAGCACAGTTTTATTATCATTCCATATCCGTTCATTCCTTATATAGTTTCCTTTTTGTATGTTAAATACGTTCGTCAAGCATTTGCATCGTTTCCTGCGAATACGAATGCGAATGTCAAAAAATATGCGAATGCGAATATTCGTTACATCACTAATACATATACAGGTTAAAGTGATACATTCAATAAGCCATTTAGGCGCTGTCAATTTACATAGTATAAATGTAATTTCCTATAGCCTTGTCAATGTTGGCAAAAACAAAGCTATAAAATAATAATAGATTGTGGAAAATTCTTAACGATAAAAAAATATTATAAGATTATAGACTACTTAAAAAAATTCAAATTCGAAAGATCCACCTAATATGTTACAGATTATAAATATATATATATATATATAAAACCGACGGCGTAGAAAGAGAACTACAAAGATTAAAATAAGTTGACGAAGGAACATAGTATTTCATCCTAGCTGCGATATTTACATACATACATATATCTGTGTTTCCGACTGTATAATACTGATTTCGTTCATCAATTTGTTTCATCTTTTTAGTTCGCTTTTATTCTTGTATTTTTATTTTTATAAAATAAACTGTTTTACGATTTTTCGTTTGTGAAAGGACCGATATTTTTAAATTACGCCAAAAAAAAAACTTGGATAAATTTTACATAAAAAAATATTATACATAGTTTAATGTATTGATAAGATTTTAATGGCAACAACACTCAAATGATGAGTGCATTACAAACAAACGCATATAACTATTATATTAATCACTATTGTATTATTATGAGCCAATCAACATACCATACTAATGTTATAGAATACGAATGATTCGCCCTGGCTTCACTAGTACGTATTTTTTATTCGAAATTATTTTATCCTAATCTAATCATCGTAAGGCCCAGTGGCTACGCGCTAGCTTAGAAAAAGAAATGAAGCGGGTTCAAATCCCGGGTCTCACCTCTTATATTTTCATGTGCGAATCATTTTTAATGTGATTATCACTGTCGTACCGTGAAGGAAAACATAGTAAGGAAATCTGAATGTCTGAGAGAACTTAGCAAGTTTTCGGAAGACATGTGAAGTCCGCCAATTCGCACTTGGCCAGCGTGACTATGGACTGATCCCCTTGAAGGGAGGTTCATGCCTATCACTAGAACATTAAAAAGGGCTGAATACATACATACATTACACACAATCTAATTATATAGTCTTTTAAACTCAACTATATACAAAGCATGCCAAATCTTAATTTTTTAGATGTATTATACGTAATACGACTGTTACATACAATACTTTTTAGTCCTTTTAGGGAGATATTTTTAAATTGCACCTGTTCTTGTTCATCTTGTGCAAAGTTCATCCTATACCATATTTCAATAAAAACGACTTACAGAGGGCCAATAATATAATCTACACGTATCTGGATTTCCTAAGAAAGAGATTATCCATATAAATTACGTCAAATCCCTACTACTACTAGTAAGTTATATTAAAGATATGTTATTGTTATCCGCCATAAGGGCCTATGCACACTACAACTATTTAACGCACTATCAACGCGCGTCCGACGCGCAGAGTACCTACGCACTGTTCTCACGCGTTTGTATCGATACGAACGCAAGCAGTAATCTGCATTTTTAAGTTTATTAGCAGAGACTATGTACAGACGACTTACGCTCATGATGGGCGCGTTTATAAAACGTGGTGCGCATAGACACTAATTAAAAAGAAAAACTAAACTGACAGACAAAGTTACTTTCGCACTTATATATGTATGTATCAGTATGGGTAAGTCTGATTACAGTGATAAGGTGACATACTGATGTCTCTATGATCGTGACGGTTGTAGATAAATATTAACCGATAAGCGCGTTCCAATTCGTGCTATTTAATAAACTTTACGTACTAAGTATGCAATTTAACTCTTCGGTCTAGATATACGATTTAACTATATATATATATATATATATATATATATATATATATATATATATATATATATATATATATATATATATATATGTGTGTGTGTTTTTTTTGTTTTGTTTGACTTTAGTTTCTTTTTATTATTAATTATATCAAAATAACATATTACTTATTTTTGTTATTAATTATAGTTATTTCGTAGATATTGTATAAGCCTGTGGTACAATATCAGCATGTTGTGAAACTTTCAAATGTCAAACATTTTTCTGTATTTTGTGTTTTTAGATAAAATGTTAATATAATGTTTTAACAACTGTGTGTTCTGTGAATAAATAAATAAACTTAAATCACTTTTTAATCACCGACTTCAAAATCACATAAAAGTAGTTATTTCACCTTGACGGGTAGAATTTTCTTTGAAATCCCATATTTACCGGCCACCCTTCATTTATATAACCAACTACTAGTTTTTGCTCGCGACTTCACTTGCATGATTTAAGCGAAGCGAGCTTCAAGGGTACCCTATATTCGATCACAGGATGCAATTTATGCCCTAGCTAAATTTTATTAAAATCTGTTCAGGTTTAAACGTGAAAACGTAACAGACTGTGTTACTTTCACGAATTTAGTTTTTGAAACCTCTATAAAAAGAATATATAGTATATACATGTACTATATAATAATTATAAAGGGTATAGAGTTAATTTTTGCGACCAATATGCACATTGATCACTTCTTAGGATCAAACCTGCTATCCAGTTTTGTATAAATATCGTACGACTGATAGTATTTTAACGATCATATTTTAAGACAGAAATATAATTATTGCGTCTAAAACAATATCTGTATGTGACAGGTCTAAAATTATCGCGATGCAGTTTCAATATATAAAATAATAATAATTTGCTACGTCTGTGGCTGAAATTAGATAACGGTCTTTCATACGGCCAAGGACGTGACCAATGTGCTCTCAATTAATTATATGAGTCCTCTTATTTTGAGTTCTAAAACCATACCGACTTAAATTCATTTGTATATTTTTTGTGACTATGTTACTCGATAACTTCGTCAATTGTAGATCAATTTTGATTATTCTTCTTTTAATTAATAGGTTATTAGTGTTCATAGGAGGTCTCAAATAAATTTAGATCCAGCGGTACGGTTTGATAGATCTCTTAAAGCAACAATTTTATATATACATACATTATGTAGACATAAGGCCGCGTGCACTTTGAATACGTTTTCGTCGGAATTTTACTCGTGCGAACACGTACGAATACGCACGAATGATCCTGACCTTTCAAGTACTATGGGGGCACGCAGGGTGTGTGCGAGTTATTCGTAAGTATACGCACGTGTAGTTCCGACGTCAGAAAACAATCCGAACTAGTTGGAATTTTAAAACACTTTCGTACGTTGAAAATTAAAAATGGATGGAACTTTCTATTTAAAATATAATAAATTAAAACAAAAATTTATGAATAATACTCTAAAATTTTAAAATACTATAAAGTATAACAGTACCTATAATAAATTAAAACAACGACCCGTGTGATAAAATATCGCACGTTGCGGTCTGGTGAGCAAGTCGAGGTTTCTTTTATCCAAAAATGTAAATGTGCCCACGCTAATGTTACAAAAAATAAGGCTGCACATTCACTACAACTTTGTCATTGCGACTTTTTTGTCGCGGCCTGCCACTACAATTGTGTCATTGCGACTTTTTTGCCGCGGCCTACAACTGTTGATCGATTTAGAAAATGAAAACAACTGTGATTTATTCTCACGAAATATACAGAAAAAAAAAAGAAAAAAAGGAGCCGTACTAACATACTAGACACTAGACTAGCCAGATGGCTGGTCTTAATGAGATTGCGCAGATGCGCAGGAGATATTATAGTGCAGTGTGTGTGCACTGAGACACAAGTGCGCTCTCTATTCCTGTCACTCTCATACTCCGGTGGGACGACTACTTGACACGACCGGTGAGAGTTAAGGCGCAGGACCGACAGCTTTACGTACTCTCCGAGGCACGGAAAAGTAAACGGCACGGTAGGTAGTAAATATACAAAATTATTCTGTAGTGAAGACAGCCTAAAATTTGAGTTTGGAAATTTAGATATTATAAGATAACCTCTGAAACAAGAGAGCTAATTTTGAATCCTACGCAAATAATAACAATTAGAAGCTTCAAGCTACATTATCCCACAGCGATAGATACGCGTTCACAGTAATATGCCACCCTAAATATTAGTAATTAGGTTAGTAATTACTTAATAATAAATAATCAAACGTAATAACCGTTACAGAATTCAGTTACGAGCAATTAAATAGAAAATTTCATTAACACCTCGAGGACCGCGAGCACACCGGTGTGCTAGATAACAATTGAATTCTCGGAAATTCGCACGGATTTCTTAGAATTTGTCCGGGAGGGTTATCACCTCGAGGACCGCGAGCACACCGGTGTGCTAGATAACAATTGAATTCTCGGAAATTCGCACGGATTTCTTAGAATTTGTCCGGGAGGGTTATCACCTCGAGGACCGCGAGCACACCGGTGTGCTAGATAACAATTGAATTCTCGGAAATTCGCACGGATTTCTTAGAATTTATCCGGGAGGGATTAAATTAATTGAGTCAATTACATGTATAGATACACCGTTAAGTAATTACGTATACTAGTAATAAACAGGTGTTGATATCGAATAATCCCTAAACACATACGTTTGTATCCTAAAGAGATATTGACGATCTAATCAGCTTATTGGCTATTAGCAATCAGATTTGTGTCATCACACTACGTCAAACAGATAACGAATGAATGAACCCGGCACACTGTCGTCATAAACTCGCACTGCATGGAACAATAAGTGAACAAACTACAAAAAATCTTTGGGAATATAGCATCTATATCTTTAGTGTTAAGGTTCAAATCCCATTATATTGTACAATGATTAGTTATCCGTAACAGCAAATTGGATTAAGATAAGAGATTCGTTGCTACAGCGATATAATAGAATGTGTCTGTTGTGGACGCTCTAATGAATATGTAATGGCGTTGTTATTTATTGCAGCTCGAGTGCTAAGCTGATGTCGTACGCATTACAATATTGCAATCAATTGAGTTTGACTCTATCTAATACTAATATTATAAAGAGGTAAAGTTCGTTAGTTTGTAGGAAGTAATCTTTAGAACTATTGAACCGATTTAGATGAAATTTGGTAAGAGATAGTTTGAGATCCTAGGAAGGGCGTAGGATAGATATTTTTATCCCGGTAATCATCCCTTAAGGGGGTGTAAATGAGGATGAAAGTTTGTATGGGGAATCAACCTAGAAACGAACTCGAGTGAAGCAAGGGTAAAGTAAAGTATAAACTGATATAAATCAGGTTTATTGATTTTATTTATTGATCCAAACATTATTAGATCAAACTTCAAAGTAGTAACATTTGTGGGACTAAAATTCTATTTTAAAATTTTTTTTTTAATACTTTTTTTATTTTATGTTTGGTTACAATGGAGCATGTATAAAATAGTTTTAAGACTTTTCCGTCTTTTTTAACTGTAAGGTTGCATTTATATATATGAGCGTTTTAATGGAAAATAATATTATATTTGATTAATTTGTAATGATTTATGTTTAAGGCATTTTGTTATGTGACCTTGGCCAATAGGAATGTATTTTAAAAAATAAAAAAGGGCGCGAATATTAATTGGTTTTTCCCGCGCTTTTGCGGGGAGATGTCGGTACCACCCAGTAGTGACTAGTCATGGAATGTTTGTAATACTGAAAATTATTGTTATAAATTATGTAACTCATTATTTTAAAAGAGTAACTGTTGAGTTTCTTGCCGGCTCTTCTCAGCAGAACTGCTTTCCGAGCCGGTGGTAGCTTCCATACGGACAGACGTACTGACGATTATAAAAGTACTAAATATATGAATATATGCAACGAGTATCGTCAAGTTTCATTAGTGTCCTCCTACATAACGGACTTCAAAAAAGGAGGAACTAGTTAATTGGAATGTATGTACCATTAGTGTCCTCCTACATAACGGACTTCAAAAAAGGAGGAACTAGTTAATTGGAATGTATGTACCTACCTACCTACCTGTGTATAATATTCTTATGCGCATTTTATGCGATATCTTTGGCAATTTACGTTATATATTTTTTTTAATGAAAGGCATAGCCTAAATTAAAAAAAAAAAAAACACCCAACAAAGTCAAATAATTTAACTTTTAAAGTGAGAGAAAATATACATAAAAATAAAATATTAAAAGAAAATGTTACTAGAAGTACTTACTTACATAGTACCTACCTACATTTTTTTATTACAAGTAACCTATAAATACTTATCCGTTGTTATCGATATTATCGAACCACAGTGCAACGCAATCAATAAACACGTAAACATTCGTTAAGGTCATAACGCCAGTCACATCAAGAGCTATTAAATAATAGACAATCCAAATAATTTTAAAACTTAAAAACGATTTCAATAATAATCTGATTAATATCAAAGTACAAATTAAAAGACCTAAATATGATATGCACTAAATCAATCAGGAATCCATAAGTAACATATGTAAAAAAAAAAAAGATTAGGGCAGTAGCTTAATCTTTTTTTTTTTGATAAAAATTGGTTGTTGGTGTAATACAGAGTATCTTATACTAGAGACTCACCCTCGCTTCGCTTCGGGTTCGTCTCTAGACAAAAATAACTCTATCCCACGGGAACCGTACATTTTTTTGGGATGATATATAGCCTAAAGCCTTCCTCGATAAATGGACTATCTAACACAAAAAGAATTTTTCAATTCCATCCAGTAGTTCCTGAGATTAGCGCGTTAAACCAAACAAACAAACAAACAAACAATCAAACTCTTTGGCTTTATAATATTAGTATAGATTAACAATAACAATTATGTTATGTACTTATTATATACTAGTGACTCATCCTCGCTTCGCTCGGCTTCGTCCCTAGGCTGCTCCCCATACAAACTTTCATTCCCATTTTCACCTCTTTAAGGGATGATTTTCGGGATAAAAACTACCCTTATGATCTTCCCAGGATCTCAAACTATCTTCTTATCAAATTACATCTAAATCGGTTCAGTAGTTTCGGAGCTTACCTATTCGGTACAAACAAACAAAAAAATTTTTTCTCTGTATAATATTAATTATTAAGTACTGATTATACAATATACATACGTACACACTTGCATGTGTATGGACAGTATGTACAATGTACATGCATACATTTATGAAATTTTATACATTCTTATTTTAAGCTCTGAATTAACTAACATTTATTGATTTTTAACAATAACAATTCCAATAGTAGTATTACATAGACATGTTATCTATAAACTTCTTTATTTAAAACATTTCATAACTAAGGGTCTTGTTTCGTTTTCGTACCCCGAGTGTCAGATACACTGTATGACCACAGTCTATAAAACAATACAGTCATCCAACGAAGCCGTCTAGACAGGGCAATCGTGCGGGGTGTGAGGGGTGAGACGCGGGTAGGCGAGCCCGAGCTGCATACATTTCTGCCGCCCGAATTAGTAAGCAGCTCGGGACACGACTTTAAGGGCTATCGCGCGTTTAATTTAATTTGTAAGCAATTAAAATGGTTTATACTACCTGTGCTATATTATATATTTTTTGCTAAAATTATTTATTAGGATGAGGATTTTTTACATAATTAAGTTTAATAACAGAAATTTCAAATCCAGTAAATCTAGAAACCGAAAATATTTGTCCGTTGCCCATTTATGATAGGTGATTTGGAAATCTATTAATTACATTATATCATATAAAACTAACTTTGCTAAAAAATTGAAAATAATGATAAATTTATATATAACTAAATTCAATCTGACGTATGTAATATAATTTGCTAGATTTAATTTATTTTTATTATAACTTAATTTATTTCATTCTAATTATCTAGTTATTCATTAAATTAATTATAATGTCACATAGAAATATCCATTTAATCAAATCAAATAATTGTTAAACCAATTATACATTATATTTTTTATTAAAGAAATAAAAGGCTTATTATTATTATTATATGAAATTATGTAAAACTCTATTTGAATTTGCCTCCGCGAAATGCCTTTTTGTATTCTTTGCTATGAAGAACTTCGATAAATAATTAAATAATAATATTATATTTTAATTAAATTACAAAAAAAAAACTGTAACAACCCTGCGTAATGCGAAGTACGCTACGCGGTGTCGGCTTTTCTTCAAACATCAAAGGCGATAGCCCACTGTTATTGTTTAGTACACTGTGGTATGACGTAGGTATCATATAATAACTACAGCTACCTCAGGAAATTGCTATATTTAAGTTTTAACGTAATTTTTTTATTTAAAGTAATCTTCGCCTAGTCGAAAGTCTTTTATAAATATAATTAATAAATATAATATCTTATTCTTATATAATTATTAAAAATTTGAGGAAAAATAGAATGTTTCCAAAATATTATATATATATAATTGATAACACTAAAGCTCGTGCATAGCTACTAAACAAAATGAGAAAGGAAATCGGTCGATTAACAGAGGAGATATAGGTACTGAACTGTTTTGTCTTTGCCTATTTATATATTATTAACGTTTAGTAAAGATTTCTCAGATATGAGATATTTTCTCGCAGTAAAAAGTATAACTCGGATAACCAGCTATGATAATACCAAAATTCATCAAAATCTGTCCAGTGGTTTTCTCGTGATGCGGTCACAGACAGACAGACAAAGATTCTAAAAACTATAGATTCGGCCTCTGTATCGATAATAATGACTATTTTAATAAGATTTTCCTGAAAATATTTAATGTACAGATACCGCTCATTTAGAATTTTATTATATGTATAGATACTATCTTCTCAATAAAAAATAAACAAATATACATACAAGCTTAAACCGTGGTGCGATTATAATGCATAAGTATTCTAAAGTAAAGTAACAAAATAAAAAGAACTGGTCGAGTGTGCATAAGTCGGACTCGTGCTACGGCTTTCACATATCTAGAATAATGTTACAGATATACTAGACTATAATACATTAATATAAAGTCTCATTTTATTAGAAAATACAAACGTAATGAAGACGTGGCAATAATTTGAATTTGGCCAATTTCCTTAGCTCAATACAATAACTCATGATAAAATCTGAAGATCAAGTAAGTACTACAAGTGAAATTACAAGGCGTTTAACGACTAAAAGATCTAAGGACCATATTGTAAGATCATTGCACTATGGGTCCTCTGCGCGATTACGGATAAACAGTGTTCCCAAGGAGGGTTGATGGCAGAAAGGCGGCCGGTTGTAAAACTTTTGCCAAATCCTACCAGCAGTACGGAAGATGTACTAAGCCAATCCCAGGTGATAGGAAAATAGACAGGGAGATGATACAATAATTCATAGTAATATACTAGCAACATTCCCTTGCTTCGTTGGGGTCTCTAGGCACCTATTAGTGCCTAGTTGGGGTCTTTACTCCAGGTCATCTTATTATATACGCTACTCACGCTCGCTTCGCTCGCGTTCGTCCCTAGGTACGTTTTCACGGTTAGCTATGTTTATACATAAATAGTAGCTTGCTACTCCTAAGATATTTATTTAAATTATATAGCCTTTTATCCTCACTTTGCTCGGGTGTGTACGCCGTACGCGGATTTTGTTCACAATTTCATGGGTTTTAATTTTTTTTCGCGGAACCCTGATTCTTTTTCTAAAATAAAAGTAGCCTAAGTTACTCTCTATAACATCAGCTATCTGCCAGTGAAAGTCCCGTCAAAATCGGTCCAGCCGTTTCGGAGATTAGCCGGAACAAACAGACAGACAGACAAAAATTGTAAAAAAAATTTTTTTGGTTTATGTATCGTATATACATCCATATGCATTTAGTAAAAAGCGGTTATTTTAATATTACAAACAGACACTCCGATTTTATTTATCTGTATAGAAAAGGCAAAAGTGATTGACGCACAGGACAAACCCTTAAGGCTAGCAAATTGAAATTTCGCACACGTATTCCTCATATGACGAAGGTATCCACTAAGGAAGGATTTTTCAAAATTTTACCCCCAAGGGGGTGAAATAGGGGTTTGTAGGAATTTTTTTATTCCTTCGACATATTTGCATGAAATTTTGTATTCTTCGTAGTTTGATCGCGAGCGAAGCCGCGAGTTCTGCTAGTAATCTATTATATGTACTAGATTTTACCCTAATTCGTTCAGCCGTTTCAGCATAAAATAAAAAACATTTTTCGTACAAATAAAAACATACTTTATAATAATAAGTACAAGATGCACAATCAGCGACAAAAATGTCCTCACCGAATGAACGCTTATTCGAACATTTGAGCGCGCTTTTATTTTTAATTTATTTTGTAAAAACAACTTTAAGCATAGCATTTAAGGTTCAATTTATTTCAACTAGATTATTACCTAAACACAATTGGTGATAATTTTGAATGAACTTTTGCATGGGATTGTGCTTCTAGTAGGTACTTTTGATCGATGTCTCATTGATTTAAAAGTATTATTAACCAAACCGTAACACCTGCTCTAATCCCAAAGACTGTTGTTTCCTATTTTGTTTTTCGTCGTTTCCAACTTAAGAAAAATACAGTAATAATATTTATATCTTTATGAATATAATACGTAAATACTTTTTAAATCTAAAAGCTCTTTGAAGGTCACGTGGAACTTATGTAAATCATTTAAATAGGGGAAAACTGCCCATGCGTTAAAATATAAAATACTGCCGTCATAACAAAGAAGGCCGTAACTTCGTCAAAGTTGATTTCGAGATATTTGAAGTTTTGTCTTACTACTAGTTCTGACTACTAGTTCTGACGTAGTTATGACGAAAATGGTTATGGTATCTCCGGATTCATAAGACTTACAGCTTTATGAGTAAGACTATCAAGTAGCATTTTTTTTGCTGATTCCGAATCTGCATATAAATTATTTTCGACCAAATTGTTAGTTACGGCCTTCTTTATTATGACGGCAGAATATGTATGGTGACGACCTCGGTTTTGTATTAAAATTACTATTTCCAAACAGGTGTTATCGTTCAAAGAAGCTTATAGCATTAGTCTTTTATCTTTTCTTTTCTAATACTGTTATACGTAGTGCGGTAAAATAACCGCTACTTACACGACTTAATATCGCAAGTACTCGAATAACAAAAGTATTATAAATATATTATAAAAATAAAAAACCCGACTGCATAAAAGCTAACTAAAAAGATGCAAACAAGTTCACGAAGGAATATTGTATAATGCAGTCGGAGACATACACGTTTCATCCTTGCCGCGAAATGTACACACTTTTTAGTTAGCTTGTATGCAGTCGGGTTTTTATTTTTTTATTTTTATAATATATTTATTTATTTACAGCTTTTTAAGTATTTTTAAGTAGGAAAATTAGCGAGAATGGTTGGTTAACCAACTTTAAATCATTATATATCCTAAGCTAATATTTAAAATGAAAAATGATGAATGAAACCTAAAAATGATTTTTAAATACCTATTCAACGATATACCACTCGATATAGTCCGTCGATTTTCATTTTTTTCTTTTACACATTATGGAATCTAGCAGCCCCCATATTTAGTTTTTTATGTCACCTATCTAAGAACACTTGGACTAATGAGACAAATCTAACGATACCTTAATTAAAAAAATCCATCGAGTGGTTTGGAAGATATGATTAAATAAAGAATATTACAAACAAACATACAAAGATAGGCGCGAAAAACATAACCCTTTCCTTGCAGTCGGGTAATAACTATCAAATATACATAATTTTAGGCCGCGTATTCTAATACGCGTAATTTTTCATAACAAAATATATGTACAACAAATTAAAAACGTTTTTTCCCTGTGGAACAGACATTGTTTACGGCTCTCGTCCCATTCTCGGTCGCCATCAAATTAAGTTGTAATACACTTTCATTACGTCAATGTCCTTACTAATATTATTAATGCGAAAGTTTGTGAGTATGTCTGCATGTATATGTAGATGTATGTATGTTTGTTACTCTTTCACGCAAAAAGTCCTGAATGGATTATAATGAAACTTTACAATAATATAGCTCATACATTAGTATAACATAGGTTACTTTTTATCCCGGAAAACTGTACAGTTCCCGTGGGATAGATTTGTTTTTGTTTTTCTAGAAGCGACTTTAATATAAACAGAAAATAATTTAATATAGTCTATTTTCTTTACATCATTCGTTTAAATTTAGCAAAGCCCCAGTCAATTAACTTTAACAATCAAATAAATCTATACTAATACGTATGCAAAGCTGATGAATTTATTTGTTTGTCTATATCAACCCACTTATCTTTGGAACTACTAATTCTAATTAATAAAATCTTTTTGCATTTTATACCCTATTTATTGAAGAAAATGATAGTTTAATATTACGTTACAACTTACAAGCCTAAGAAGCGGAGCAATTATACGTAAATGAGCAACGCAAAGACTAGGCTAAACTAGACTAAAATAATTTAAAAAAAAAACACATCTATATATATAAAAATCGGTATGTGTACGATGTATCAATGTTTCCTACGGACTCTTGAGACTTCTTCAGTTTAGCCCAGCGGGTGACCCTGTGAAGTTTGAACGCGAGCGAAGCCGCGGGTACTGCTAGTTGTCTATAATAATAGTACGTACTTTGTTGGACTGATAAGTACCACCCATTATACAACTGTACTTGGCTTAGTATTTATGTATACTAATATTCACTCAGTGGTTGAAATTCGACCATAATCATTTTTTTTATTGATAACACTAAAGCTAATCAATAGCTACCGAATAGAAAAAAATAAAATCGGTAGAGAAACAAAGGAGAAAAAGATGCTGAACTGTTTTGTCTTTGTCTATTTATATACAGACATATATACCAAAAACAGCACTTATAGATCAATGATAAAATAGTTTATATATTAAAACATTATATTTATGTACAACTTATCCTTATAGAGCTGTAAGACCTTGTTTATTGCCAAATTTTATGATTCTAGGTCAACGGGAAATGCCTATATACCCTAGGTTTTTTGATTACGCCGTCTTAAGAAGGTCAAGTTTCTCCTCCAAGGGACCGTAGACCTTACTTATTACATATTTGATACTGATTGATACTTTCAACCGTTCACAATATACGTGGACGCTAGGCAAATATATGAATATATATAATATTATTAACGTAATTCTAACTTTTATTTTTCCTTTCGAGATATTTAACGCTATTAAAGTACCATATAATATAATCTGTAATATAAGAAAAGGCTTGTTTCTTTTTAGACATCCTAAGAAAAAGGCTAAAATTAACCAACTTTAGCTCAATATAACAAAATAAAAATTGGCACATTTTGGTTATCACGGAAATATTGTCAAACCCTTGCAGGGTTGTCAAAAAAAAAAAAAACAATTTTCACTATAAAGGTTCCGAGGTTAAAGCGCTGTAACGACATCTCGCGGTAAATTTTCCGCGTGTCATAAAAAAGAACGTACCTACTATGAATGTCGGGGGCGCCTAACCTGCGTCTCCTCCCACGTAATTGCCCAATCCAGATGCCTTCGTTATATAACGATGGATAAGTATACTGTGCCTTTATATTGTACCTGTATAAATAGGTCCAATTCTTCTAAAAATACCTGTTAAATAAAATGGCATAACACCAACCTGTGGTGACGAGCTGCTGTAGCCGAGATGGCAAGTCTGCGGTAGTCATTTCCGCGCCCTGCGGATGGAGGATGTCCGGCATAGCGTTGCGCCGCCCTGTGCGACCTGTCTCGAGGAACTCGCGTGGCACCTCCTCACTATTCCTGTCCTGCATTATTGCCATCATTCTCAGCTCTGGAATGATTAATTATCTATGAGAACTCATTTTAAAAAGAGATGCCAGTTCTAATATCTATTTTTTTTTAAATGTCGGATAATAACATTATAGGACTCAAACTATCGGATATTATGTTAAAAACCTTACGCCCGACAAAGGTTTTTTTTTTAACATACATTGTAGATATATGTACAACCTTATATTAAGTGAAATTTTATATTTTATAATTTTGAAATAAAACTATCTTTCAGGATTTTTTGGCAGATTTATTTTGATTTTTAGTTCCCGACGTTTCCAATCATGGTCAAGGACGAGACTAAGGCCGGCCATCCACGGACTGCTCAAGCAGTTAACCAGTGATCAAAATAAACGGACCGCTCTTGCAGTCATAGTCAACAGCTTGAAGCTGCCATTGATAACCGCCGAAGCAGTTGATAACAACTACTGTATTTGGTATCATCTGCTCCAGCAGTTATCAATGACAGCTTCAACCTGTTGACTAACTGCAAGAGCGGTCCGTTTATGTTGATCACTGGCTAACTGCTCCAGCAGTCCGTGTATGGCCGGCCTATGTTTAAGACATCTCATGGGTCATATTGGTAGTTGTAACAGACAGTGCCTATCCACAAAATTTCAAAATGATTTCAAAAAATACAAAAATGGCACCAAACCAAAAATAGTACCGTTACCGTAAGTTTTAATAAGTTTTATAATTTTAATATCATAATGTTATTTCTTTAATTTTAGTTGCTATCATTATAAAGTACCTGGCGACGGAACTTCGCTCGGAGTTCTTTTTTGTTATATCGTATTTTTTAGATAAAAAGAACTAAAAACTTGAATAAATACAAAAAAAAAGTAAAATATTGTATCCGATCGAGATTTGATCTCAGACACACCTATTGATCTGTTAAACTTGCACCTCGGTCGCTTGACCACGATGCTTATGGCTGAATGTAAGAAATTATCGAGCATATTCTGCATAAAATAATACAAAAGAAAACCGCATGAAAACTCAAAACTACGCATTTTCCCAGACATGAGACTAATCTATATCGATTTTTCGGCTCCGAAAACGCCCACATACCAAATTTCAGCGAAATCGTTAGAGCCGTTTCCGAGATCGCTGGTATAAATAAATAAAGATATAAAGATATAAATATACAAGAATTGCTCGTTTAAATATATTAGATATACATTTTTTTTAAATTGTCATTGCACTGTCTGTAACAACTACATAATATATAATGATTTTTTCGCCGAAATCACTTAATATATCGGCGTAATACATTATTTTAGCTAAAAACTAAAAAGGTACTCAATCGGTAAAGATACCCGTGAAAAAAATACCCTCCTTTTGCGAGTCGGTAAAAATAGTAAAACTTTGTATAATATCAAATGTAGCTTAAGCAACATACGGAAAATCTAATATATAAAATTCTCGTGTCACAGTTTTCGTTGCCATACTCCTCCGAAACGGCTTGACCGATTTTGATGAAATTTTTTGTGCTTATCCGGTATCTATGAGAATCGGCCAACATCTATTTTTCATCCCCCTAAATGTTAGGGGTAGTCCACCCCTAATTTTTTTTTTTATTTTTTATCAAAATTTTTAATTTCTATTTTTTTATGGTACAACATACAAAAATACATCCAATCCTCAATTTTCACCCTTCTACGATCAACCCTTATTTTTTAATAGCCATTTTAGTAATAGGAAATTATTTATATGGCAAAACAACGTTTGCCGGATCAGCTAGTATCAATATAATTATAGAGTCGTGAGACGGAACGCATAATTTATGACAATGATCTTCTCCATTGACGTAATGTGGATAGACAGATTTTTCATAATTTAGGTATTGACGTATGTACTATTTCTCACTACGCGTACGTAATTACGTCTTCAAAACAACATCACTGCGAACAGTTCATATTACACCACCGAATACCTCGCCCTTTTAATTTCCTAATAAACAAATATTAATTAATAAATGGGCTCACATTTATAAGTAATAACTGAACCCGATACATTGACGTTATACGAATGAGTCAGCTGGGGCTATTTTTACCCGACTGCGGCGAAGTCCAAAGGAAGTTTATGTATTTGACTTGTATGTATGTACGAGTATGTCCAACCTTATGTTCCCTCGTAATTACTAAACGGCCTAACCGATTTTGATGATTCATACGTCATTAGATTTGTCTTGATAACGCGATTGTTATAGGGTACATAGATGTCATTCAAATTCAAAATGGCGGATCTGAGGTTCCAATTTGTGTCTTAAACTTGTTTTTTCGTAATTTATAGAAAAACACTAGTAACATCCACTGGGATTGAGCGGCTTAAATGATTTGTCTGTAAAAGAAAAATCTGTCAAATTCTGCCTGTTTCTTAAATTATATTTGTAAAATGTAATCACTTAAACGTCTGTAATGACATTCCTAAATGAGTTGCCGGTCGAGACGGCATGGCAATATGGCTACAAATTAATTCATAATTCCTCTTACAACTTTGTAACTGTATTTCAGCTAAATTTACCTGTACATATGTTTATATGTTACGCAATATCGTTACCGACATTCAATCGATTTTAACTATCTTTTTTATCAATTATTCTCTATATTGAATATAATTTCTTACAATTTGAAACATTTCACCCCGTTACAGTTTAGATTGTATTGAAGTAACTTTTTAAAGTTATCCAGTCATAAACCTATAAAAGGAAAGTATCATTAGAAATAATAATATTTGTACCTAAGCCAAACAATTTTACATAATTTAAGGTCAGGTCTAATGGCAGTATTTCTTTACAACCCAGGGTCGCACCCCGCTGATATGATCGGTCGTCTACTCCGCAATAACTACCATTGAAATTTCTATATATATGTACATTCTTGATTATATACAGGTTCATTCTTAATTTACTGAAGACCTTTTGGGAATATACTATTTACATCATAACAACAACATCTGAAAGAAAAAAAAATATTTCTTAAAAAATAAAAATATTTTTATTGCGCCTTCTAAACGGTAAAATTCCAGCATTAGCAAAAGAAAGCGCGTGGCCGGTGGAGTGGGAGGGGGGGAGGGATGCAGGAGGCGGCGCTTACTCATTTAAACTTGACCAGATGCTAGGAATATCAGCGTTTAGAAGGTGCAATAAAAATATTTTTATTTTATATGAAAATAAAAAATTTAAGAAATATTTTTTTTTTGTTACAGATGTTGTTGTTATGATCTAAATAGTATATTCCCAAAAGGTCTTCAGTAAATTAAAAATTCCCTGTATATGTTAAGTTGTTACATTCTAATTTCACATTTAAATTGAAAAGACCGAGGAAGACTTCTTGGCGCTCACGCTCACAGTTAAGCAAGCGTCATAATTGCTAGAGTGTGCCGTGATTGTTATGCTAATGGGTCACTGTTTCAATGCATTAACTGAGTTTCCTTTCACGACTCAGATAATGGCTGTCGCGGTAATGAACAATTGACGCAACATTTTTGTACCGAAAGAATTTTACTAAGAACTAAATCTATACATATAATAAAATTGTAACTAATCCATCGCTGTACATTAAATATTTTTTGGAAAATCTTATTGAAATAGACATTATTATCGATACAGAGGCCGAATCTATAGTTCTTAGATTTTTTGTGTCTGTTTGTCTGTTACCGCATCACGGAAAAACCACTGAAGGGATTTTGATGAAATTTGGTATGCTAATAGCTGGTTATCAGGGTCAATATATAGGATACTTCTTATTGCGGGAAATCTATACTAAACGTTAAAACGTAAGTAGGGACGAACCCGAGCGGAGCGAGAGTGAGTCGCTAGTTTCAAATAAAACTATCTTTTCGGATTGTTTCGCGGATTTAACATGATTTTTGGTTCCCGACGTTTCGAATGCTTTACAGCAACCATGGTCACGGGAGAGACTAAGGTTTTAAATGTCTCAAAGGTATAGTATAATTGTTGCAGGATTGAGAACTAAATTAATGTTAGTTGTGGAAAAGATTGTTCGAAGATTCAAGAAAATATAGGACAGGTTCAAACCCAAGTTCCATGCAAGTGTAAAACAAACTTTAGGCTAGCTGCAAACAAGCAATATTGTGTTTTATTCTAATTACAACTTCTGCAAATCCCTATTATGAAGTCTTATTGTTTTTTATTAATATTGATTATGCCTCTAGCCTTACAGCATGCCCTCTAAATTTTCACAATAATTTCTAACACCAAAATAAGTGTAAGTATTACTACAAAAGTTAAAATTCATAAAAATTACTAACTTATTTGCTATTCAAATTTTGTCTTCAGTTGATTCGTATAATATTTGGTTTAATAACATATATAAATTATAAATTAATAAAATTTATTTTGGTGTTTAGATAAAATTGTAAAATGTAATGAAATTTGATTTAATTAATGTTGTCTTAACTTTGATATTCGGTAACACTAACTCAAAAGTGTGTGAATCTTTAGCCTTAACAATGGAAATCATACAAATAGTGATATGAAAAAAATTCACTTACAGCGTAAAATGAACTAATACTAAATGTTATTTTAAATTTTCTGCAATTCTTGACAAGTGTTTTTGCTTGACAAAATAAGAAGCTTGAATTTTTTTGTATAGGTCATTTTTTTACTGTCATTCAGTATTATTTCAAATGTTCAATTGTGAAAACCCTTAACTATTTATATATATAATGAAATATAATGGTTGTATACCATTTCATTCCAAAGATCTCCGTCTGTGAACCTTGATGCTTCAGGATTACGTCATCACTCTATGTCATGCACCTTAATATCCTGGATCAATGTAATTTGATGTTAGTAAAAAACCAAATTTCTTGTTAAAATTCTTATAAAGCATTGATAAAATGATGATATAAGACAGTATTATTTGCTGCCATCTTCTATCAATGATTTTTATAAAAAAACAATTACTTGAAAATGTTAGTATCACTTCTAATATATAATATTGTTTGTTTAATATTCACTATTTAAGAAAAAAATAAACACCTCGGTGTTTATTAAATTATCTATACAATGAATACTTTCTACTTTTCTTTTGTTAGAAATTTCATAGACAAACCTAGTTAAAGAAAGTTCATTAACATTATATGCAATCATTCACATGTTGCATGATAAGCCACTATTAACACACTGATATCATCATGATTTTATCACGTTCATCTACTGAATCTAAAGTGACTATGAAATTACTATGGCAGTAATAGTTTATAAGCTATAATTGCTCAAAATCTGTGCTATACAGGCTCAAAATATTTAATAAAATATAGCCAAAATTAAAGCTATTAATGAAAAAATTAACATTTAACATTTTTAATATAAATCGAAAATAATACTACATTATAAATATAATATTAAGATGATAAGAACTATTCATTAAAGTATGGAAGTTTCTAATAAAAATCACACAACTTAGGTGCTTCTGAAAAAATAATAAGTAGTATATAGATAATTATTGACTAAGAGTAAAATAATGTAATTTATAAATTAACTAACATCAGTTAAACAAAACCTATTGTACAATATCAATAATACATGAAATTTGAGTACAGAAATTTCTGTTATATTTCAAGGCATAAGAAAGTAATAAAAATGTAAATCTACCAAGGCTTATTAGCATATCATATTGAAAATGAGGGGATGTAGGCCAATTTCAATAATGTATTTATTCCAATACCAAATTCGAGAGAAGGTGGCGGCAAATAATACTGTACTGTAAACCCATTAATGATATATCATTCAAGCACTACTCTATTTTAGGCCTTTCAAGCAAAGTCAAATCCGCAGAATACTAGCGGCGAAGCAGCAACATGCGAGCCTTCTTTACCTGACCGAGTTTTCACACGGTGGCCTCTTCGGCGCTTAGGAACGCGCCCGACGCGCACTCCTCTCATTTTAAAATTTAAACTAGTAAAATTTCACTAAACAATTACCATTCATAGAAAACAACAGAATACTTTTGTACGGATATCGCACTGGCACAAATCAAAATTAAATCATCGATAAATTAATTTTAAAATTTGATTATATGTATATGTTTATTATGAAGTGTAAGGTTATAATAATTTTCACTTTAAGAATGTGCATAAAAATCACAGTTTCACAGTGAAGACAAAGACGTTGTAAGAAAATGAATGACAGATTTGGAATACCGAGCAATGATCTAGGATTTAGGAATTTTGACATTGACATCGAAGCTACAAGCAAAAATCCGTATTTTTTAATTTTGTTACATGCTAAAATTTTCATAATACATTCTAAAATTTTTATTTTTAATACCTTCGAACGCATTGGCGTATTTTTTTAAATAAAAAAGATATATAATATTTTTGTTTCTTGTGAAATAGAATAACATGGGAGGATATTGACTATAAATATTTGCTTTTACGTGTATCCGGGTACATTACATAATGTCACGTCAACTGTCATATCAATGTCACTTTAAGCAGCTGATTAGGAAAAAATATCAAAAACTGTTATTATTTATGTAACTAATAATTGTAATCAGTATATTAAGGTATTTTTATTCATTCTAATGCTATTTCTTATTTTTGTATTACATTACAAATCAATTTTCGCTTTTATACTAGTTTATTTTTCAGATGATTCGAAAAGTTGTAGTAGGTTCTGGGCTGATAGCATTGATACCAAGTGTCAGTGCAGCAACTCCAGTACACGATTCGATTGAACCGAAACGACCTCCGCCTATGAAACCCTCCGAATTACCCATTTATGAAGCCCCACATGCGGACTATGGAGAGTATGTCATTAAAACGTTTTTTATAACCTTAATTAATGTGTCTGATAATATAATTAACCACCTAATGTCGTTTTAAAATTATAATTTCGTAAACATAACGTATCGATATTTAAATTAATGAGACCAATATAAATTTGTGTAATTTTCTCAAACATATTCAAAGGTATCTACAATCAAAAGCAAGCGAGGAAAAGAGTAGCTACTTGCAATCAGTGCTCTTGTCACCAGTTCGAGCAGTGAGGGAACAAGTACAAACAGCCTGTGCTCATACTGAATCTCTCAAAAATACTGTCAAAGATAACTACTCTGAGCTACGTGACAGGAGTGAATGTGTGTTACGTTTTTTTTATTTGATACATATATACTAAAATCATTCTTGATTAAAATTCTCATATATTTTTTGTCAATCGTGTTTATTTAATTTTTAAATTTAAAAGCTATAAAAATATTTTTTGAAATATTTAATGCTTAATTTAATAATTACAGGGATTGTCCAATACCTAAGGGAAGAAGAAAATAAAGAAATAAGATATGGAGCTGTGGCAATGGGTGGTCTAACTGGATTCATATTTGGACTGAGAGGTGGTTTTATTAGGGTATGTATTTATTAAAATATACTTCTTATTGTTGTATGGAATATTAAATCTTTATTTTAATATCTAAACAATATGATTAATTATTAGTGTTACAGTGAGATCATCTTTCATTAAGGCTGTTAACATTAAATGTCTCATTAGTGTAATCCAGGTCACTCAAATTACCTATAGTAATTGGTTTTCTGTTAAGAAGTTATTGATAACAGGTTAGACTAGGGAAGTTGGCTTGTTCCCCCCAACATGCATTCACCTTGTGGTGGTAGAGGGCTCATTAGCGTCCAGCAACCAATCCATATATTGTGTAATGCATTAGTCTGTGCAATATTTATATTTATTATTTGCTGTTTTTGTTTATTTCAGAGACTGTTCTATGCCGGCTTAGGTACAACTGGTATGGGTTACATATGCTTCCCTGAAGAAACAAAAGATGTTATGAAGAATAATGGTTCTCTAATTAAACAATATATCAATATTGCTTATAACTTCTTCTATGGAGGTAATTTAACAAATCTATACATATAATAAAATTGTAATTAAGCTGTATCTGTACATCAAATATTTTTTGGACCTTATTGAAATAGTCATTATTATCAATACAGAGACAGAATCTATAGCTTTTAGAATTTTTGTCTGTCTGTAACCGCATCATGGAAAATTTTGATGAAATTTGGTATCATGAGAGCTGGTTATACGGGTCAACATAGGATACTTTTTATTGCGTGAAAATATCTCATCTCTAAGAAATGTATACTAATCGTTAAAATGTAACATATTCTTATAAAATTGTTAAAATAAGATGGTCATAAATTAAATTGATAATATTTTTATTTACAAATATATATTAGTAAATGATATGAATATGTCAATAGAACATAGTATTCTGTTGAAGTGAAATTTCAACTTGGTTGTTTATTTTTTATTTATGTAGTCAAACCCGGGGACCCTCAACTGGAAGTAAAATTTCCTGAGCTGTCTTTACCAAAAGACTTTTCTGAGTTTGTAGACTTGACAGTATCTGTGGCTTCATCTGTCAAACAGGCAGTAATGCCTCCACCATCTAAAGATGAAAAACCATCAGATCATAAAGAATAGGTACAGGTGTATATGAATGTTGGTTTGTTTTCTTGTTTCTTGTAATGGTGGCAATGCTTATTTACCTATTTGACTAAAGAATGATTGATGCATGTAATATGTGTACAGTCATATTGCTTAAAATGTATTGAATGTGTATGCTATTAATGTGAGAAAAATCCTATATTTAAGGTTTATGTTTAATTTGCTGGTTTTTTCATTTGTCATCAATATGCTTGACTTGATAATAAGCTTTTATATTCTTTTATATAGTACTATGTGACATAAAACTGCATTTAAGTAACTCTTATCCGTGACTTAAATAGACCATTATCACACTGTGTAAAAATGAAATTATTTACACCAGATAGGGTAACCATCAGAAGGCACTTTTAGATGTGATTTGATAATATTTAGATGAAGACAAATATGTTCTAAAATCTAAATTAATATTCTTTTTCACTAACAATTACTTTGCCCATTCACTCTTTGGTTGGATCCTTCGCTAAGCTCGGTCGCATACTCATGCTGTGCAATAATGGAATATTTAAGTCACATCTGGAGATACTATTTGAATGGTATAATTTCTTGTTTGTGGCATGCATCTTTCTTAGGGTGGCCTAAAAAAACAAACATTTTTTTTGAAGTCTCTTACTAAAATATGTTTATCATATTGTAAGAGTCCCCTCCAAAGCACAGTTAAAAAATTTTTTTAAGAGGTCGTTCAAATTTTTTTAAATTTTCCAAAATCGTTGAAAATCATTTTTTTTTTCGCGTTTTTCACTATTTTCTACTATAAAAATGGTTATGATTCTGAAATTTTTAAGTCGATATTTTAATATTTAAACGTCGCTCAAGATTTTTTAAAATTTCCAAGTAGAGTACCTTAGACCTTTTCGGGGGCTTCTAAACATCTTTGTGAGACTAGAAAAAAAATATTTGTTTTTTTGGACCAACTAATCTTTATATTATAATTTTGGTGTAAAGAATACTTCATATCAATAAATATTAATAGAGACAATTTTTTCAGGTTATGTAAATACTGAAATTAATGAAATAGATCAATAAAACGTAAACAAGAAATGAAACAGAAGTAACTTTAGGAATCAATATTTATTATAACTGCAATGTAACTTATTCTATGACAATGAAGTTAATAAAAGTATAAGTCAAATACAGTATTTAATTTTAAATAAAAAAGCATTTAATATTATGCAAAAATCATTTCCTCTCTTCTCTTCTTGGTAACAACTGTACCAGGCTTGTGTTGAGCCTCAGGATGATTCATCAGTTCGGGTGGACATGTAGATGCTGAACTAGCAAGTAGCACTTGCTTTAGATCATAGTAAATAGCCGAGTCTTCTTTGGTCACAAATGATATTGCTTTACCAGTTTTGCCAGCACGACCAGTACGACCGATTCTATGAGTGTAGTCCTCGATCGTCTTTGCCATATCGTAATTAATAACTATACTGACATCTTTAATATCAATACCACGACCGGCTACATCGGTTGCCACCAATATATCCTTAGAGCCATTTTTAAGTGAAGCCAAAGCAAAATCACGCTGTTCCTGTCCCTTTCCACCATGCAAAGTACATGCATTGAAGCTGAGTTTTTCCAAACCTTTTGCAAGCACGTCAGCCCCTTTCTTTTGATTAACAAATATAATGATAGGTGGTTCAACGCCACGTTGTAAGATTTCGGTAAGCTTTCTACGTTTCTCGTTCTCACCAATCATGTATACAATTTGTTCAGTTCTGTCGACTGGTTTGCCAACCGAACCGATATAGACTATTGCCGGTCGACGTAAGTAACTTCTAGCTAGCCTTTCTACAGCCGGGGGCATAGTAGCTGTAAACATCACAGTTTGCCTGTACTTCTTCTTTGTGTTATAATTTGCAAGCAAAACCGAAGCATCCTCTGCCGCATCTGTGTCTGGTTTAATGTTAGTCACAGGCATATATTCCAGAATTTTTTGTACATCAGGCTCGAAACCCATGTCTATCATACGATCAGCCTCATCAAGAACGACATATGTGCAACGATTAAGAACTAAATATCTATTTTCTAGCACATCAATAAGACGACCAGGTGTTGCAATTACAATTTCACAACCTAGTCGGAGTTTAAAACCTTGGTCTTCTCTTGAAAGACCTCCTACAACTACTACAGAAGTTATACCTAAAGGTATGCCAAATTTGTTGGTCTCTTCTTCAATCTGTTGAGCCAATTCACGGGTAGGGGCTAAAATAATTGCATAGGGGCCTTGATCAGCATCTTCCATACGCTCACTTTTAGGTAATGATTGAATCCATGTAAGTAAAGGAATAAGGAAGGCCAAGGTCTTACCAGATCCAGTTTCAGCGACACCAATGATATCTCGATTTTGTAATCCAATAGGAATAGCCTGCCTTTGAATTGGTGTTGGGCTTTTATAACCCACTTTATTAATTATTTCCATTATATCCTGATGGAAGCCAGCTTCTTTCCATGAACGAATAGGATTTGGTATTTTCCCACCTTTTATTGTTATGTTATAATCTTCCCTGAAGATTCTCCAATCTCTTTCTGTCATTTCATCATGATCTTTCTCCGACCAATGCCTATCATCCCATTTTTGCTTGTCTTCCTTCTTTTTTACTTTTTTGAGTCTTAACTTTTCTTGTTCCTTTTCTAACTCTGTTCTTCTCTTCTCTAACAGGTTTCCATAAAACTTGCTGTAATCTTTCTTTTGGGATTTTATATCAATACCAGCAATATGTCCTCTACCAAAGAACTGGACCTGATGTCTGTCTTTGTATAAAGCATTGTAATCATTTGAAGTATCCTCAGAAGCATCCCAGTCAAAAACAAATTTTCTATCATTAAGCCTTCTCACTCTCCGTTTTTTCTTCACAATGCCCAAATAACGTGCTTTAATAGCTTCTTCTTCTCGCTCTTTGTCTTTATTTTTATTGTATTCTTCATTTTTTTCTTTTTTGTCTTCTCTATTACGCTCATTTCCAGATTTTCTTTCTTCATATTTGCGTTCCCTTTCCTTTTCTCGTTCTCTCTCTCTTTCCCTTTCTCTTTCCTCCCTATACTTTTTATCATCTTCTTTTTTAGAAGTTCCCGTTAAATCAATAGTTGTTACAGCAGGTCTTTCAATATTAGCTCGCATAGCTTCAACCTGTTCACGACGTTTTTCCAAAGCTAGAGCTGCTCTTTGTTCTTTTGTTAAGAAAACTGGTTTACTCCGCGCCTCTTCTTCTGCTTTTTTTTTAGCCAATAACTCTTCCAGTGATAAAGGTTCTCGTTTAGTTGGCTTTGGTTGATCGTCCTCCATTTTTGTTTCTTCATCTTCATGTTTGGTATCATCATCTTTTTTGTATTTCAATTTATCCTTATCGTCACTACGGCGTTCTTTTCCGTCTCGTTTTTTCGGGCTTCTGGACCGGCCACGCTCCTTTCTTTGTGGGCTTTTAGAACGATCTTGTTCTTTTCTAGGACTACGAGAACGTTCTTTTTCTTTCCTACTTGGACTACGAGATCTCTCACGTTCTTTTCGAGGACTTCTTGATCGCTCACGACGTTTTACCCTGTCTCGATAAGTATCGCGATCATCATTTCGATCTCGTTCACGATGTTCGCGAGATCGTGATCTTCGACGTTCAGTACTTCGATCTCTTGCCATAATAATCTTTTATATTATCAATAATTTGTGTTCACTTAATATTTTATTTTAATTAAAAGTTAAAAGCAAATTTGCGTTTTACTTTTTCATTTGCGCTCAATGTTTGACCTATTGACAATTGTCAAACAATTTGACAGATAATTTAATTTAACATTGTCACAGATAGAGAAGTGATAAACGGCTTTAAATTGACAACGCGTTTAAACGTTGTGCTTATTTTTTTAAACGTTTTAAAAAAACGCTTTTCGTTGAAACGCTTTTTTGCTAATCGTTGAACACTTTTAAGTAAAAGTCATCTGTCATAACGACAAGCGTTGAAAAAAGCGTTTAACAGTTGCCTGATCGTTGTGTTGTAAAACACTAACAAAATTAATACGTTTTCAATTCGCCAAAAATATTACGTAAACAAGTAGAATGTAATTTAGCCGCTTAATATGAAACGAATTCATTTAATATTGAGTCTTATATGGATAGAAATATGATTGTTAATCTAATATAATTTTTAATTTTTATATTAAATCTTATGGACTTTGAAATAAGGTCCAATAATTAAATTTTATTTTGAGTTGTATTAGCATTCTCATTAGGTTACTTTTCATGTTGTGTTTAGTTTCTTGAAACGTAGCCGTCAACGTTTAAACGAAATCTGCTTGAATGTATAAGCGCGCTGTAGCGCTTTTTTAAAAAAGCATGCTATTTTAAGCGCTTATCGTTTAAACGCCCACGTCTAGTCACAGACAGGAGATATCCTTTAACTAGATTATGACTAGATATTACGGTAGGCGTTACAAAAATCTAAAATTAATAAAGTAATATATAAAATTAATGAGACGCTTTGCAACAAGAAACAAATTAAATAACATTAAAAACGGCTAGGTAGGCGTCTAGTAATTTGAAATAGTCTGTGGTCATTTTATCATAAAACGTAGTGGTGACATTCTCTTTGATACATACCATGGATGACAAATAAAAATACATACAAAGAACCAGGAACCATAGAGTTATAAGAATAGAGTGCGTGACGTAGCTAAAATAGCGTTAACGCTTTAGAGAGATAAAGCATTCCAAACCACCTTTCTTTCTCTCTCTAGTCGAGTCGCGATTGGTTATACCTCCGTCTAACCCGCACAACTAGTGTTGCCAAATTAGTGGATTTTCCACTAGATCTGGTGATTTAGACTTCCCCTTTAGCGTCTAAATATTGGTTTTAGTGGCTAGTGGATTTTCTAGTGACTTAGATTGCGTCAGTTAGTGGTAAGGTACAATATTCAACCACAAATAATAAAATAAATCGTACGATTTATATGAATACTCTAGTTAGGAAAGAATAGTGTATATTTTTTTGTTGTGTAGACAACACAGGGGAATAACTAATGACAGGACTTTTTGGCGGGAAGTCAACCTGAGCGGCAGCTTTAAAGTTTCTTTTTCAATAAAAGTTAATTTTCCTTGCCTTTCCTATCCTAAACGTCTGAAAACGAAAAATAAACGAAAATGGGTTCCCCTAGTGATGGGGATGACCCAGGGGACCGAAAAAAGAAGCGGAAATATGACAATGTTTTCTCCAGCCCTCAAGATAAGTACAAAACTTTTACCAAACCCAACTATAAAAGACAATTCCTAGAAAGCAGTACTGGTGATTACACAGTATTTGTTCAATCAACCGAACAGGCAAAACTAGGCAACAGAAATCCCATATCACTAACGAAATTATTCACAGAAAATGTTAAGGGCATTACTGGTGTCCACCGTGTCAATGCGCACAAAATTGGAGTCTCTTTTAGAAAAGCCACACCAGCCAATTATTTCCTTAAAATGGATGATTTCTTATCTAAAAATAAAATGAAGGCATTCATACCGTCACACTTAACAGAGAAAATAGGTATTCTAAAATATGTTCCTATAGACATGTCCAACGAAGAAATTTATAAAAATATCACGTGCGATGCTGAAGTTATATCCATTAAAAGATTTATGAAAAAGACAGATAACATACTATCCCCGTTGACCACAGTTGCTGTAACCTTTGCCGCTACAACACTGCCACAACATGCTTACATTCAATTATTCCGTTATCCTGTACACCGATATATACCTCCAGTCTTACAATGCTTTAAATGTCTTAAGTTTAACCACTCGGCCAAAGTTTGCAGAAGTCCTCAGCAGATGTGCTCCTCATGTGCTGGAAATCACTCTTATAAGGAATGTGATGTGGAAGAAATAACTTGTATAAATTGCAGCGGATCTCATTTAGCAATATCCAGAGATTGTCCAATAAAAAAACAGAAGATAGAAGAAAACATGAAGAAATATACTCAGCAAAGCTATGCCACTGTGGTGAGTTCTCCACCATCTAATGATTTGAAAGCCTATCCACTTCTGAATGTAAGTAAGGTAAATAAGTCTTTAGATGTAGATACAATTGTCAACAATGATATTATTCTGAATGCTATTGTAAAATCATTATTAGCTCTAGGTAATAGCAAAAATAAGGAACCTTTAACAACTAAGAAAATAAAAGAAATATTTATATCAAACTTAGTTTAATGGAGGATTATTTACATATAGTTCATTTTAATATACAAAGTTTACAGAGCAAGAAAACATTGTTACAAAAATTACTTGCAGATAAGAAAATAGACCTTTGTTTACTTAATGAGACTTGGCTTACTAATAAATCTATTATCCCTAATATTCCAAATTACAATTTTATTTATAAGAACTCTGAAAATAGATGCAATGGTGTAGGTATTTTAATTAAACATGGGTTGAAATATTCTGTATTAAACACTAACTTTCATGAAAATATCCAAAACATAGCCATAAGTATTGAGACAAAGTCAGGGAATATCAGTATACTTTGTGTATATTGTCCACCTAAAAGTGGCAGATTTAATACTAATAAACTTAGGCATATTTTTAATAATATTCCCAAACCTTGTATAATTATGGGTGACTTTAATGCACATCATATCAGTTTTGGTTGCAATAGCAATAATAATAGAGGAAATAATATATATAACTTAATTGATGAATTAGATTTTTGCATATTAAATGATGGTACTCCAACAACATGTCCATATCCCAACAGACAGGCTTCTGCAATAGATGTCACTTTTGTTAGTCCTTCGATTGCTCATTTGTGTGATTGGCAGGTTCATGATGATCCTTTAGGCAGCTACCACTATCCAGTTTCCCTCTATGTAAATATTCAGCCATGTATGTATGAAGTAGGTCCTGTGGAAGAGAGATTTATTTATAGTAAAGCTAACTGGTCTGAATTTTATGCTCTATCTGAAAATTTCTTTTCCAATTTAAACATTGAGTCTGAAGATTGCCTAGAATTGTATAATAGTTTTGTAAATACTTTAAATGATTTAAGAGATATGACTATTCCTAAGAGTAAGAAAAAAAATAGTAATGTTGTTCGTAAAAAACCTGCTCCATGGTGGAATGCAAAATGTGAGGTAGCCGTGAATGCATCTAAAGAGGCCTTAAAGCAATATAGATCATGTCCCACTATAGCTAATTTTATAGAATATAAAAAACTAGATGCTCAAAAGAAAAGAACTATTAAAATTGAGAGCTCAGAGTCATGGAAAAATTTGTGTAGTAGCTTTAATAGAATGACTCCAGTTTCAAGGATCTGGGATTATATTCAAAAATTTAAGAGAATTGGAAATAGTAGTCACAATAAGAACTTTGATGATACATGGATTCCAGCTTTTCTAGACAATTTATCAGACAACATCAGTTTCAATATGGACAGGTTGTTATCATTGTTTCATAGTGCTCAAGAAAATGCAACTAATTATTTTCTTAATAAATCTTTTTCTTTTACCGAAATGACTGCTTCATTACAAAGTAGAAAGGACACTACACCAGGCTTAGATAATTTACCCTATTTACTTATTAAAAGGTTACATCCCAATGCCCAAAAAATACTACTTTATATATATAACAAACTTTGGCAAAGTCATATTATACCAAAATCTTGGAAAACTCAATGTGTCATTCCAATATTAAAGTTAAATAAACCTATAAATAATGCTTCTTCATACAGGCCTATATCACTATCTTCATGTTTGGGAAAATTATTTGAAAATATGCTAAAGCTGCGTTTGGAATACTTTTCAGAAAGTAATAGTTTAATTCCTGAAATTCAGCATGGTTTTAGGAAAGGTAAAAGTTGCTCTGAAAGCTTTGTGTCTTTGATTCATGACATTAAACAAGTCAAACTCAGTAATTCTAACATGGTTTGTGTTTTCTTGGACGTGAAAGGTGCTTTTGATAATGTAAATATAGAACAGCTTATTGAAGTTTTACATGACATTGGCATACCAGGAAGTACTTTGAAATGGTTATTTGAATTTTTAAGTAATCGAACTATTTATGTAAAGTACAGTAATAAACTGTATGGCCCTAGATCGGCTAATAAAGGAACTATGCAAGGTGCTACTTTATCTCCCTTGTTATACAATCTATATACTTCAGAGATTTTGAAATATGTCAATACTGAAACGGTCAACATCTTACAATTTGCAGATGATTTACTATTATATAGTATAAATCAAAATATAGATATAGCTAAAAATAACATAAATAATGCTTTAAACCAATTATATACATATTATCATAACAAACTTAAATTAGAAGTGAGTCCAGAAAAGAGTTCACTTTTAATATTTAGTAAAGAAAATACAGATATGAAAATTCTTTATAATAACAAAGAAATTCCCATTGTTGACCATCATAAATTTTTGGGTGTAGTAATTGATTCACATTTAAAATTTGATAAACATATAGACTATATTAGTAAGAAGGCTATGAGAAGTATAAATATCTTACGTCATTTAGCAGGTACTTACTGGGGATCAGACCCCAAAACTATGAGTATGTTGTATAAAAGCATAGTCAGAAGTCACTTTGATTACAGTAGCTTAGCTTACTTAAATGCTAATAATTCCTTCCTCCACAAACTGGATGTAATACAAAACATAGGGTTAAGGCTAATTTGTGGAGCAATGCGCTCTACTCCTATTAACTCATTAGAAGTGGAAACTTGCATACCTCCTTTGTTCCTTAGAAGGCTTCAACTAGCAGAAAGATTCTTTTTAAAGTTAGTAGCTTCAGATAATCCTCTCAACACTAAACTTCACAATATGAGAGAGGCTTTGCACTTCATGCCAACGCCTACTATATCTCCTCAGTCACTTCTTTCTGGAATTGATATTATAACTATTTATAGTCATGTTAAAAGTAAAATGCAAGATGTACATAAATGTAAGAAATGGCCAATTTATGAATGCTCATATAACAGTCTCATAAACTATGATAGAAATAAGTTTCATTTAGATATAATAAAAAATAAAACAGATTTTTTAGAATTCAAACATAAAAGAGCCGATTGTTATTTTGTGTATACAGACGGATCTAAAGATGAACAAAATGTAAGAGCAGCCTTTTATGATCCACAAGCCAATTACAGTGAATGCATTCAGTTGAATAGCAATTTTAGCATTTTTTCTGCAGAAAGCTATGCTATCCTTAAATGTTTAATGTATATAACTAGTAGTGTAAGTAATGTAAATATTGTATTAGTCACTGATGCTAAAAGCGTTTTAACTTCATTGTTTTATGGACTTCGGTCCTACAAAACTAACTACATTTTACTTAAAATATATACTCTTATAGAAAATTTGTACAATAGTGGCATTAATATAGAATTTATATGGGTTCCCTCCCACAGTGGTATAGACGGTAATGAGATTGCTGATAGTATAACACATACAGATTCTAATCGAGATGACAGTCAATCACAACAAGTACCATTCTCCGATTACTATGTTTACTTCAAAACCAATTCGCGAAAGCTTTGGAAAGAGCACTGGGACACTACAGTTGAGACCAAAGGAAAGTGGTATGCTGAGGTACAGAAAGACTTACCAATAAAACCGTGGTATGATAAACTTGGTGCAAAAGGAAGCCGGAAATTCATAACGATTATATCAAGAATGCGGCTTGGTCACTGCCTCATTCCTACACATCTCCATCGAATCAATATCTACGAGAACAGTTACTGTAAACATTGTCGTGAGGAATCTTCCGATCTGCAACATCTTGTTTTCAGTTGTCCAAAATTTAACAAGCAGCGACGCTTACTTTTCAAAGAATTAACTAACTTTGACAGTAGTGAGAGTGATAGTGACAGTACTCGTCCAGGAATCCAAATTAGTTTACCCCGCCACGTTCAAGATTTATTAAATAGACCGCAGTTTTTTGTTCATCTTTTCAAGTTCATTGCAACAACAGTAAAAAAGATTTAGCTTAGTTTGTTTATTTGTATAGGTTTAGTTATTTATTTTAGAAATGTAACTTCAATTTTAAGATTTATTATTTTCCTTCCTATTATTGTTTGTAGAGTTTGTTTGATTCCTTTTTTAGTATAAGTATAAAGTTGTTATATTGATGTATACGGCTAAAGGACTTTGAATCCAGGTCAGAAATAAATTTAAAAAAAAAAAAACTAATGACAGTTCGGTTAGAGTGAAATAGAACGGTGGCTTAGGATGCGTTTTCTTTCTAATCCGCTTACGCTGCCACTTGTAAGAGAACTCAGAACATAGCAGTTGCGCAGTGCGCACTCTATTCTAAGTTTTATTTGTCATCCATGATTCTAAGGAGACTACATACTGATTACTGTTCAATAAACAATAACATAGTTTGTTGACTGTTGTTAATTTGTGAATTGCGATTCGAAAGAAGGGCTTAAATTATTAAATTACAATTATTATAATGTCAGAATCAATGAAATTAAAACTTGGGTTAACTTCTGCAATTGCACTTGGTTTTGCCGGTATTACCTATGCAGTTCTTAAATATAGGATAAAAGTACGGAATGCGGCAGACGTACTTAATTATCTCACAATTAAAATTATAACGACCGAAGAAGAATGTGAAAAAGTTATTGTTGATATACGGAGGTATAATATGTTATTCTTATTTTTCGTGTTGCACAATGGTGTCGCAGGTGTACGTTGTACAGAATGACGATATTTACATTTTTTAAACAAAAGTAAAGTTAAAACACTCTTATTTGAGTATTTATTATTTGTCATATATTTATAATATACTAGCGACGTATCTTCGTTTCACTCGGGTGCGTCCCTAGGTACCAAACACTAGCCAATGTGTTACTCCAGCTCATAGTCTATCTCTATATTAAATTTCATCTAAATCTGTCTAGCTGATTTAAGGTGAAGAGGTAATGAAGATATACACTAACTTTTGTAATTATAACAAGAGACAAACTTCTGGATACTCCAAATTGTAAATGGGAAAATATTTACAATTCCGGATCAATTTGGGGTTCTCAAAGATACAGTACAACTCAGATGACAATAAATAAAAATGATAAGGTCTGCATTATAAATCTTTTATATAAATGTGTGTAAATCTGGATAATACCAATAAAATCAATAACATTATTTTTCTTTAATTTATTTTAGTTGCAGTGCTGAACACCATGCTATAGGTTTTGACTGTGAATGGGTTACCGTTCACGGTAAGAGATCCCCTGTGGCATTACTACAACTATCTACTTTTGATGGACATTGTTGGCTGTTTAGACTTTCCGAAATGAAAGCTGTTCCTCATGGCTTAAAGGTAGGATTATTGTATGAGTATATAATATATTATTAATCTGTTTTAACTTTGTGCATTAGCTCCTGTATTGTTTAAAGAACTTTTTTGTGCAATAAACTTTATCTCAATTTAAAATATATATTAATTTAAATATATGAAGGGATTTTAACATTTTTCTATAGTATATAGGCCACTTGCTACCATTTAATTTTATTCAAAGTAGTGGATCATGATGAAACTGACCAGATGTAAACAAAATCTATATTAATATTATAATTGTGAAAGTGTGTGAGTATGTATGTATGGATGTTTGTTACTCTTTCACACCAGAACTTTTTATCCCAGAAAAATGTATGGTTCCCATGGGATAGGTTTGTTTTTGTCTTCCTAGAGGCGAACCCGATATCTATAATATCAGTTTCTAAGGTATCATGATTCCCAGATATTTAGAGCAGGTGTATATGTCTAGAGCATAGGTCCAGTAGTATATATCTTTTGGCTTAGATGATAATGATTTTATAAGTTTTATAACAATGTAATACATCGAAATTTCAGGAAATCTTAGAAGATGAAACTATATACAAAGTAGGTGTCACTCCTGCAGATGATGCAAAGTACTTGGCCTATGATTATGGAGTTAAATTAAAAGGAACTTTGGATCTAAGGCATATAGCTACTTTGTGTAATTATGAAGCTGGTGGTCTGGCTGCACTATCTAAATCAATGTTAGGTGTTATTTTGGATAAAAGCTGGAGAGTAAGTTTTTTCCTTCTCTACAAATTAAAAAAAATAGTATTTGGTGACTTAGCTTTGCTCAGTATTTTTCAAAAAAGATGTAAAAATTGTGTATTTTTGGGGGGAAAAAAACACCTATATAGATAAACTTAAAGAGCAAAACCTTATCTAAATACATAATTTGATCCAAATCATTAAAACTGTTTCTGAGATACACAATATATATACATATATATACAAGAATAGCTCATTTAATATTATGAGATAATCTAAATATTAAGCTAAAATTTTTCATAAAAAATCTATCCATTCTGTACTCTTAACCTTTAACTGGTGACATGGTTTTTATGTAACGTAACTGGTGACGTGCGGTCTGTTGGGCCGCTATTTTATCTCTTCTATAACATGAAAATTACATCAGGTAGCTTCTCCCCGTATTTATGTAATATTAAATAATATATTAAAGGATAGATTACATTAAATTTGTGTGTTCTAAATATATTTTTTAATTAGGATCTTGCAATTACAATGAATGTAATCTTTTTAATGAAAGAACTACACTTGAGATCATAAATGAGTCACAAAATAATAAATATATATATATATATATATATATATATATATATATATATATATATATATATATATATATATTAAAATAAAACTCCTTCTTTTTAATAAAACTAAGATGTCAATCAACTTAAAAAAAAAAAAACTCTAATCAGAACTGTAATTTCACAATACTGACATTCTACAAACTTTGGTAATTTTAATTAGCAATCAGGGCATAATTGTTTCGCACACTGCAAGTACACGTGTTTTTCACATGAATGAAATTGTTAATTCTTTTTACAGTTTAATTTAGGAGAACAACTGCTACAGATATATCTTGTTTTCAGTCTGTTTTTGAAATTTTGTGGTTCATGTGGTGAATCAGGACTTAAATATGCGCCAAGTTCGTTCTTATGTCTCATGGAATGTGAATGTTATAAGCTCTGTGCTTCATTTGCTGTAAAACCTTCTGAGCAATATATTGTAATTAGCACTATCAGCTTGATACAGCATATGCATTCACTGAATTTAAGCCCAACATCCAATAAAATAACACCATATGCCTTCATGTGCAACGTCTGCATCACTACCATTTTCCGAACGCTGATTCACCTGACATTGTTGCAATATTACTGATTCTTCACTGTAAGAAACACTTACTTCTGTCCCCGAGTTATGATCGCTATGCTCTGGAACATATTTAGGAACATTATTCAGGAACATATTGGGCTTCTGATCCATTCAGGTCTTCCTGTTCAAGCCATTCTACAACTCGACGTTCAAAATTTAGAGTCATGAGTGATAAACGCTGTTTAAAAGTGCTTAGTGCTATATATCTATCTCCCGACTTCCTACGTTTCTTTTTAGGAGATACAGATATATACATTATAAGTAGTTGTAAAAAATAAAATAAATCGATACAGTAAAATTCCAAAAAATGTTCCTTAAGTGGTTACATAAGGTCTGAGAGGCCGCTTTGCAACTTTGGATCGATCTTACTTACCGATTTTGGCCTGGCTGATGAAGACATCCCACTTTATGTCGTGGTTGTAACTAAATTCGAAACTACTCAGGCGCTCAAGCACAAAAATCGGGGAAGGGGGTGAAATTGTATAAAGCTAGCGCCGTTCGGCCTGTGAGACCGCACGTCACCAGTTAAGGGTTAAGAAAACTAATTAAGAGAGTCTTAGTTCAAGACTTTAATTCTTCTATGTTTGTGTTCTATTGGACTATGCCATTTGTAATCTATGTGATATGTCCTTACATTTCTGCATTAATAAATACTATATCTTGTGCACGATGTGCTTAAACTAACAATATTTAACTTTAAAAAATATTACTAATAGTAAATTTAAAATGAAGTATTTAATAGAAATATTTACTTTCATAGATCCGTTGCAGTAATTGGGAGGCAGATGAACTTACAGAGCGGCAAATAAAATATGCGGCAGCAGATGCTCACGTTGCTATTAAGATTTTTGTGAAATTGATCAATGATTACCATTTAAAAAAGACTTCTTTTTGGTGGCGAACTAGAAATAATAATGGTCAATGGAGTAACTTAAATGATATATGCTGGAAATATACTGATATTTGCTACAAAACTAAAACTGTGAAAACAGAAAAATATTATGAGTGAGTTAATTTACTTTATATTATAAATGTAAAGTGTAATGAAAAATATTTTATACTTCTTTAGTATATTGTTTGCTTTTTTTTATTTTACTTTAAGAGTTGAATTTGAATGTCCTAAAAAAATATTTTTTAACTAAAAAGGAGTTACCTTTAGTACTGGAACTTTTATTAAAATTTATTGACTGACCTTTATAATCTATTTAAAAAAAAATGTCTTCAAGGGTTTTTTAATCCCTTCCATTTATTAGAAGTGGGTAATAAATTAAGGAGGGGTATTCATATATAAAATTCCATATCTAAACTAAGCAACTATAAAAACTGATTTATTTTCAGATATAAGGAAAAAGATATCAAAGGCAAGGATGTAGTTATAGGCAAAAAGTACCATATAGCGACTCGCTCTAAACCTTTATACCACAACTGCTTCTTGCAAGCTCCTGATGGAGAACTGCTTTGCACTTGCGACAACAAGAAGGCCTCATGGTATGTTTTTTTTTATTTGAAACTAGCAACTTATTTGGGTGCTACCTTACTTCCATAGCACATGTAATTATATCATAGTTATCGGTGAACAAAAAATTGTGAATTATTAATTAATTATTTTACATTTAAAGTAATTCTGAGGTTAAAGTACTTTTTAAAGTTTTAATTCTTTAATTACATGAGCTCAAAATGGGGGGTGGAGTTTATTCCAGTAAAATCTCATCAAATCTCATTTAAAGTGAGAGGATAATTAAAAATCTCACGTCAATTTTAAAGGGATATATATTTTTATTACACAAATAATAATAAAAAAAATCTTTTGAAGTGTCCCATTTTGTCTACTGAAAAAATCTCATGGTTATATTATTAAAAAAATATATTTAAGCTTTATAAATATAAATGTAGTCTTTTAACGACTGTAGCGAAAAATCTCACTTAATCTCACCAAGGGGGTTAATAGTCAAAATTGAAAGAAACACAGCTCGTGTAATTAATTGATTGATTTATTGATTATGAAACAGGTATGTGGAAAAGGAACTAGCAGATGTAGTGATAGAAGAGCCTTTAACCGTACGCCTTCGCTTCGAGCCGGCGGGACGCTCCGTGGGCGAGGTCGGTCGGTACTACCAACTGAAGAAAGAGAACAAATGTGTAGTCTGTGGCGCTAACGACTCCTACATAAGGAAGAATGTAGTGCCTAGAGAGTATAGGAAATATTTTCCTGGTAAGTATATTATAGTATAAATATGTTTACACGTTCTTATATATCAGCTGACAGCTGGCTAAGAAACGTGTATGCTATATATATATATATATATATATATATATATATATATATATATATATATATGAATGTTGGTAAGCACATAACTCAAGAATGGCTGGACCAATTCGGCTAATTTATTTTTTTGTATTTCCCTTAAGGTCCACGGAAGGTTTTAATACTTAAAAAAAATAAAACTATATCCATGTTACTATATCCAAGCTAGGGACGAACCCGAGCGATACGAAGGTGAGTAGCTAGTATATATATATATACGTGTATACTATATCCGCAGAGGTGATGAAGGACCACTCATCGCACGACGTGTTGCTGCTGTGCGTGGCGTGCCATCAGCGCAGCAACGCGGCGGACCGCGCCGTGCGCGAGCGCCTCGCGCGCGTCTGCTCCGCGCCGCTGGCGACGCGCGACTTCTCCGGGTATACGGAGGACGCGGATTGCAAGTGAGTTTTAGTTTAATATTTTTGAGTGATTTTGAATCTTGTTAATGGCTTCAAATTATGCCACTTAAACACTAAATAACTAAATAAAGTTGAGCTGAAAATGAAAGGAGTTATTATAATTACGTCATTCACAATGTCTATTGAACTCAGCCCAGCCAGTGCCTTACAGTAGACTATGTGTTCAACATAAAGAAGTACTTTCAGCATGAAATAGTAGAAATATACACAAATACGCACACCCACACCCATACTCACACCCACACACACCGACACACACACACCGACACATACACACCGACACACACACCCAAACACACACACCGACACACACACCGACACACACACCCACACACACCCACACACACACCCACACACACACCCACACACATACCCACACACACACCCACACACATACCCACACACATACCCACACACACACCCACACACATACCCACACACACACCCACACACATACCCACACACACACCCACACACAGTTGAGTATTCGGGTAATGGTTAGTAGTATGTTTGAGTCTTCTTTGTAAAAAAAAACATGATGATGTTAAATTAAATGAAAATAATGAAATTTTCTTCTATACAGGAAAATCCGTTCAGCGGCACGAGCACTCTTGTACCAATCTAGAAAGCACTCTTTGCCGGAAGCAAGGCGACAACATCTAGAAAATATACTATTACAGCACTACCCACAATTTGACGAAGTCACTGAAGAGTTGTTGCAACGGGCTGTGAATATAAAAGTTTTGTTAGTATTTTTATTCTATATTCTACAAATATTACTTTAAAAAAATATATTATTTTTTAAATATTATCATTTCAGAAGTTTGAAATATACACAAAATGTAGTTAATAAATATGAAATCGATTTTTAACGAAAAATTCAGTCAATATTAAATTGAGTTTGAATCGCTATAATAAAATGATTGCTTTAAAGCACCTCTGGCAAATTAGTAGTTGAAAGTGGATATTTTTACAGGTTCATTTAGGACTGTAAAATAAAGAGTTAAGTTTCATTAGCTAATGACTAGACACAAGAAGTGTCTGTGTGTAGTGTAATGTTAAAATAACAGCTTTTTACTAAATGCATATGAAATTATATTCAGTACTTATAAAAAAAAACAATATTTTTTTCTGTGTGTCTGTTCCGCCTAATCTACGAAACGGCTGGACCGATTTTAACGGGACTTTCACTGGCAGATAGCTGATGTTATATCCTTATTCCTGTAACTTGGCTACTTTTATTTTAGAAAAAGAATCAGGGATCCAGGCAAAAAATTAAAACCCATGAAATTGTCAACAATATCCGCGTATATAGCTAGGACCCGAGTGAAGCCAGGGTATGTCGCTAGTAGACAATAATTACATGAGACATTTTGTTTTCCTCTTCAGGTATGAGAACACAGAATATGAGCCTCACGGACAAAAAGTGGTTTGTTATTATTTACAGAATGGGGGTCTGCTTAAATTAGAGGAACTATGGAGGGAGCACTTCTTAGATTCCATGTGCCCTAAGTACATGCCCGAGTTGTGGTCGCTTAAGCATAATGAGGAAAGGTACTTATAATTGGTTTTTAAATATTTTGTTTTGATTTCATTTTTGACATCAAAAAATTATTAATTTCTATTGTATAAATTAAAAAATATATAACTGATGAATGACTTAAGTGATATTTGAAAAACTAGCCCTTTGCTATGTGGCAAAAAAAAATATATCTAGACGTAGTTATTATAAGTAGAATTACTTTTTTTAATCAGTTGTCGTTTTTTTTTATCTCCACCTTTCAAAAAATCTATTATTTTCTTTTTTTTTTCACAGAATGCGAGTACGCCTTAGCGAAGGCCGTTTATCTGAACAAGATACAAAATTAATTGGTCTATAAATACTATTTTTATTATTTATTATTACATTTTAATGAAAATGACAAATTATTTTTTTTAATTGTGAAGAGAGGGAGTGAGATAATTGTGCAATAAAAACATTATTTTACCTCCTAATTTTTGTTTTATTTATCTTTTCCAAAAAAGAACTATAAATGAAATTATAATTCTGTTCCTTTACGTAATGATGATTTAATCAGATGATTTTTTTAAATCGGAACCCCACGAACATCATAAAGCTTCAAATGTTATTAATGAAAAATGATAATTTGTCCGCATGTTCCGCAAATAGACATGGGCGCTATTTGCTTCGCTTTCCTGGGAAATAATTTTCTCCTTTGATTATCCTTTTTACCTACCTCCATTATATCAATAAACTAAAATTATAATTTATAGTTCCATTCCTAATAATATAATAATATTATTTAATTAATAGCACGAGAGAATACTCAGAGTCAAAATTGCTAAATTACATACAGTAAAAAATTTTCAATTAATGTATTGAGGCAATTATCTCTGTTCATGATTATAATAAAATATAATTTAGGTCAACTTTATGATACACTTTTTCAAACACAAGATGTCTCCCCCCTCTACCCTCCATACCTTAAGAGTAATAACAAGCATAGAGGACTCGTATTAAACTGAACCAATAAACTTATAATTTGCACTGCTTTATCTTACTAAAAGATGACGTAAGTTAGAGAGAGACGTAATAATAAAGAAACTATCGTCTTCAATGGTGTGAAGCCACTTTTTACTTGTCAAAGTGACCAGCTGGTGACTTACAGTGTTTTTGATATTTGTGATTATTTTAATGATAAAAGAGTAATTGGATGTAACAAACTTAGTTTTAAGGAAACTTAAAAACATTTCGTTTCGATGGCTTGTGTGGCTTACGGCTGTAATCGCCATAGTTCAAAGAAAAGTGAAGTTAATCAAAATATAACATTTCACCGGTAAGTGTTTTTTGGATTTTTCTGTTAAAATACTAAACATTTTTATGAAATATTCAAATATGTTTAAATTGATTGTTTTAAGACTCTTACGATTTATTTATTTATTTATTTATTTATTTATTTAAATAGGAAGCCAACGTTGTATACAATATTAATCCTTATTCTAGAGCACACTCTTAAGATCTATGATGGAAATTGTATACCTCACTTACAGGCTAACTCAACATGCACAATGAATATATAAAGAATACTGCAAAACAATACAATACAGTCATTGCAAGTAGTAATTGTAAAAACTTACATGACTAAAAAATATTAAAAAAAACACACACATAAAAATTAAAACAACTAAAAAATAATAATGACAATTAAAATAAAAAAAAAACAATATGAAAAGAATAAAAAAAATAAATAAAACAAATCAATCACGCGTACAACTTTAAAGACTATAAAAGGCTAACATTTTTTTTAAATTGTCGTTTAAAAGATGAAGCGGATTGTTGAAAAATATCTAAACCTAATTTTGTAAATACACTGTTATATGTAATGACTATTCTATTTACAGGGGCGGCCTTGCCAAGGTTACTCCTAGCAAATCTTTGTCTAAAAGTTTCCCTCTTTTTAACGTGACTTCTAGCATTGTATCTTGGTACTACTAATCCTACTCTATTTAATAAATTTGGACTATCGATACCTCCATTTATAATTTTATGTAAAAAACAAAGATCTATTAAGTCTCTACGATTAGATAGAGAGAGAGATTTGTATAATTTAAGAAGATCGTAATAGGTTTTATGTTGTGTCAATACATTATCTCTGTACGCCAATTGCCGTAAAAATTTCTTTTGCACTCTTTCTATCCTGTCTTTATGAAATTGATACTGAGGATTCCATGCAACAGAGCAATATTCAAGTCTACTGTCTACTACGTATCATCGAATTAAACAGCACTATTTTAGTTGAAGACCTTTTAAATTCTTTTGAAGCTCGCATAATAAAACCTAACAATTTCAGTGATTTTTTAATTATGTCATCTAAATGTGGTATAAAACTTAATTTGCTATCTAAAATGATCCCGAGATCACTGATTTGGTTGACTTTTTCTAGAACATTCCCGTTAATACTGTATTTAAAGTTGACATTATTTACTTTTCTACTGAACGTTATAATGTAACATTTTAAATGATTTAATTTTAAATTATTATGATCACACCATACCGAAAGTCTATCCAAATCTTGTTGTATATTTATAGTGTCATTGATGTCTTCTATTCTTTTATATATTTTAAGATCATCAGCATATAGTTGAAATTGACTGTATTTGAAACACTCAACTATGTCATTTATAAAATACCCAAATAATATCGGGCCAAGAGTGGAGCCCTGTGGTACTCCTGAAGTGGCAATAAACGTTCGTGACTGATAACCCCCGACGACTACATTCATTTTACGGTTTACCAAGTAACTTTCAAACCACTTAATAAGATTACCGTTGATACCGTAGCCACTAAGTTTTTTTATTAAAATATGGTGATCGACAACGTCAAAAGCTTTGGCTAAGTCTGTATAAACACAGTCTATTTGTTCAGAATTATCCAATGCCATAGATAAATCATCAACAACTATCGCCAAGTTCGACATGGTGGATCTTTTTTTGACAAAGCCATGTTGATTCTCTATCATTGCTGATTTCATGTGCCATGTAAGCACCGGACAAATCAATGACTCAAATATTTTAGAAAAGACTGACAATATACAAATTGGCCTGTATTTCGATATATCCTTTTTATCGCCGCTTTTAAATATAGGGACCACTTTCGCCTTTTTCCATAAACATGGGAATTCACCGACACACAGTGATTTATTAAATATTATACATAAAGGCTTTGCCAGAAAAGCAGCACAACGTTTAACAAATATGGGAGGTATATCGTCTGGACCAGCCCCTTTATCTACGTCAAGACATTTTAACTTTACAATGATATCCTTCTCCAGGATCTTTATACTTGTCAATTCTGAATTGTGACATGATGTAGTACTTTTAAACGATTGATGCGTTGTTAAATTTGGTGAAGTGTATACATTTGAGAAATGCGTTGCAAATTGATTGCAGATATCAGATCCATTAGTAGATGAAATGCCGTTTAGAGTCATTAATGCAGGAAAGTCAGATTTATTGGAACGCATTTTTTTTAAGTATGAATAAAAAAATTTTGGATTTATTTTAATATTATGCTCTACCCTATCTAAGTAATTTTTATAGTCCGAGCTAATAAGAATCTCACACCTGTCCCTCAATAATTTAAATTCAATTTCATCCATTGGATTATGATATTTCTTAAACAGTATTCTATATTTATTCTTCTCCGCTAGCCTTTTTTTTAAGTTTTTTGAATACCATAGATATCAGAATAGTGTGTAATCGATCTCTAAATTCTTGTCAATTTGAGAAAGTAATTTTGTTTTTTAATCATAGTGATGTGGCATGACGTACCTTCATTATTACTTTGCCGATTCGTTTTTAGAATACATGTTGATAAAATTTCTTAAAATATATGAGTATGTTATAAATCAGAGGTTTAACCATAATCCCCGCGCTAGGCTAACTTATTTTTTTTTGTGTTATATTTTTGAATAATGAATAATCAAGATTAGACTATGAATGAGTTTCATTTATTTCTGTTATTTATTTATTTATCAAAAAGTACACTATCACATTATAAGTAGTATAATTTAATGTATACTATCAAAAGTATACATTAAATTATATTAAATCCCTTCTATATAATTAATAAATACAATTTAAATACAATAAAAATGATTCATAATAAGTCAACACCTGTTAGCCAAAATAATTAATTTAAATAATGTTAAAAAAACGTTATAACCTTAAAATCTAATTAGTTAAGATTAAACATAATTAATTTTCACCTAAGGTGAAGTATTGTTTCGTGTAATAGTTTTTCATAATTACTATAAATATTACAAAGAAACGGTATTTTTAATTTATAAACCGCTAAACTTTAGCACATCACTATAATAGTCAATATATAAATATAGTAATTCTATAGCATACTTGGCTTCATTGCGATTTTAAGAAAGGGCAAATTGTGTATTTCTGTCTCTGTCCCTCTCGTAAAGAAGTGTATAAGAAGGACACAATCAAATATATTGTAAATGTTCAATTAAATACAGCTCCTCCATGCTTGTTATTACTCTAAGCTCCATACAATAAATGTTTTTGTTATACACAGTCACAGACTGATATTGGTAAAACCCAGACTTGCGTTGTAGTAATCTGTTATCTATGCTATGGCGGGAAAAGATAAGTAGAACCATGTTAGAAGGAGACAAGATGATAAAGTGTCCACCTGTAAGCGGTAAAAAACAGTTCAAAAACCTTTCAGAATGGCGCTAGTGAAGATGCAGGGTATGTGACTAGAGTAGTTAATGAAACTGCAGTATCCAGAACCTCATCTAATTACTTAAACCCCAGTAAGTTACTAAATATAACGTAATAAACTGTTGTGAGATAATGTAATCTTACTATAATGACTTTTGGAGCTTTTTTCAAAATTCACCCTACTACTATTGTGGCGCCACTTTAACGTATATCGATGGACATTTTTCACACACAGAGATAGTTCCTTTACCTCTATCCTGCATAATCTGTAATCTGTATTAAAATTTTAAGTGTTTACTGTTTAACTGTCAATTTTTAAATTCTTGTTGTTTTGAATATTGTGTCGCCATAGGTATTTATAAGCCTCCTTTATTTAATTCCCTTTATTAGTAAATAAGTATAATATCGCAGAACGATGACAAATAACAAAAAACAGTTAAAAATAACAAAGATATTTCGAAAAGGAGCGGGTAATATTTGAATTACATTAAACGATTTTTAAATCTTCCAAACATTTTAAGCCTGTTTTTTATAAATTTTAATAAAATTGCTTCAGTTGCGAAATTGCCAGACGATAATGATGAGCTCCATGAGGAGTTACAACAATTAGAACAAAAATTAAGAGAAAAACAGGATGAACTTTTTCAAATTCAAAGAAATAGCTACAGAAAGAAGGTTTTGCCACCAAAAAAGAAAGAGGAATCATTTATTAGACCACAGGTATTCTTTTAAATACATTGGCAGAATTGTTTTAAAGAAATGTTACTTAATTGATCGCTTGTTGAATTTCAAATCTTTCAAAGAATTAAATAAACAATTAGTACTTGCTTATATATAATAATAATAAATAGAATTTTACTATTAGCTCTAATGATTATTTTATCTTTTAGAAAATCATTCTGGCTAATTCTGTTGAAAGCCTACATCGAGATTTACAGCTAATGTCAATGTTAACTGGAGTGGAAGTTCAGTCCTATGTTGCAAACGAGCATTGTTGTGTGGTGTATCATATGCAGCACAAATCAGAAAATGTTATTAAACATGGTTTAAGAATTGATATGAATGCTGGTATGTAAAAATACATATTGTTTATTTTTTTTTACATTTTTAAATGTATCAGAAATTAGAACTTATTTTTTAAATAAATTTTCAATAATTGTGTATTGAATTTTATTAATAATTCTTTTATTCTTTTATTATTTAATACATAGTTTGTGCACTCTCCTAAGGGTGGAATAACCACATTTAAAGTGAATTCGAAAACCATTTTAGTAAAAATGTAATTATTATATATATCGAAAATAGCAATTTTCATTTTTCATTTTAAATATCTTGTTTTAATTTTCTAATATTATCAGTAAAAACTTGATATTTGTAGGAGGTAATATAATTTCAAAATCATCATTACCAGTTGGTTTCAATCTTAATGCCATAATGGAAGATTTTGATAACATTATGATGCCAGAATGTCTTGGAGCCATAAGAAGAGGCTTAGTTGCTTATTACAATAGAATAGAACAGTTTGAAGCTTTAAAGGTATATTATAAACATAAATCTTAACTTTTATGTGAAATTTTATAATTGTGAAAATGTTCACAACATAATAATGTATAGCTTGAGTTTAAAATTAGTATTTCAACATAAAGCAAGCAATTTTATTTTTTAGTTTTGACTGATTGCATCTTACTCTTAATACATTCTATATTATTAATTGAATTTAACTGAAAATTGCATTTGATTTATAAAGTTAAACAATAAATAAGAAATGGAGATAGAATTTTGTTTAAATATGGAATGCAAAATTATATTCATTTTCCATATATAGTTGTTTTCATTTATATAAGCAATATAATCAATAAAACATTTAGTTACTATAAAATATCTTATTTATGTTTACAGAAATTATTAAATATAGAAGCGGAAATGTTCAAAATCCTAGATGGATCACACATTGAGATCTCATTCTTTGCACAGGATGCCACAGAGGAAGAAGAAGATCAGTTTAATGTCACACTTATACTGGAGTACAGGCTGTACGATATAAGACCTAAGACATACTCTTTTAAAGAAATTGGTAAATAAGTTAACATTAAGTTTTTTTTTGTACTAATTTTAACATCTATACTGATAAATAAAATTGAAGTGTCTGTTTGTAATGTCAAAATAACAGGTTTTTACTAAATGCATATGAAGTTATATACGGTACTTATAAGAAAAACACAATTTAAAAAATTTTTACCTGTCTGTTTGTTTCGGCTAATCTCTGAAGCGGCTGGACTAATTTTGACGGGACTGACACTGTCACTGGCAGATAGCTGATGTTATAAGGAGTAACTTAGATTACTTTTATTTTAAGAAAAAGAATTAAGATTCCGCTGAAAAAAAAAAACGGCCCTAGGGACGAACCCGAGCAAAATGAGGGTAGTCACTAGTAGAAAGTAATATATAATTTTCAGCAGTAGTGTTTTAGTGGTATTTTTGATATCAGTTAACAATAAAGTCATCAAGAAACATGATATTTTTTTAAGTTAAAGATTTATGTGTAAACTTACAGGTAAACTTATTACCAAATATTAAAAAATTGATGTATTAATAATGTAATAAATATACAGATTTACCGGATGGAGCTTCAGAAATTCTAAGAGACCAATGCATAGTTTTTAAAAGAAAACCATTACATAAGGCCTTTAAGGAAGCATTCCTTAATGATGTTGGCACATACAGACTCGTTCAACAGGTGAGTTTATATCTTTTATGAAATCTGCTGAAAGAAATGATAAAGAATATTTGAGGCATCTCGTGTAAGAAATAAACCTCATCTAGAAAAGATCAGTAAAGTTTATGACCACGATTTGTAATGTACATTAGAGTGGGCCCAAAAAAAAATTTTTTTTTTCTTTAGTTACCATGAAAATATTGTCCAAGATGACGAAAAAAAAATTCTGATAAAGTTTCAGCTCTTAATATTAATATTAAGAGAGGTCGCTCAACGTGAATCTGGTGATTTATGATTTTCCATATAAATAACAAAGTTATTTATATGGAAAATGAAACATAACCAGAATTTCTTTTTCGTCATCTTGGACAATATTTTCATGGTAACTAAAGAAAAAAAAAATTTTTTTTGGCCCACCATGATGTACAGATATAGTTTTGGCTAGTTTAGTTAGTTCGTTTTCGGTTAGATTTTACATTAAATTTTTGTGTTTTTCGGATGACCTATAAAAGCGATTGGAGTAAAGATTTATCTGAGGGAAATGCATCTCTTATTAATCTCATTGCATATTATATAGTATTTATTTAAAAATTTTTGACTATTGTTTAGATCCATTTATTTAATAACTGCTTCTATTGAACACAATACACAAGTTAGTTTAAAGGAACAGCAAATTTTGATTTAAAACTAGATAGTGGTAAAAAATTGTATTCAGCAATTTTTAACGTACCGCTGCTGGGACACTTGCTTACCTTCAATAGGAATCAGGCCATAGTCCGTTACGCTGGCCAAGTGCGGATGGACTTCATATGTCTATCGAAAATTTGCTAGGTTCTCTCAGACATGCAGGTTTCCTTACGATATTTTTCTTCACCATAAGGCAAGTAATCATATTGGGAATGATTCACATATGAAAGTATCAGAGGTGCGGGATACCTACGTCATTCCGTTTTCACTGTTTTTGTAAAAAAATATTTTTTATAAAATATTTATTTTTCAGCTTGGTCCTCGACGTTCAGAACAACAAGTCAGAAAACCAAAGAGATTCCGACCCAACAAACACAACTACAATAATGATGATACATTCCAGCCCGAGGACTGCTCCGATCAGGGAGAGGATGAATTTGTTGAATAATATTATTGTGTTTTGAATTGTCAATTAATTTTTAATTATATTAATATTATAATAAATCTGAAATGCGTTGTAACTTTCATTTTACCTTTTACTTTTTATAAGCTTAGTTATTTTTGTTTATTTTAAAATTAATGAGATTAGCAAAAAAATATTTTATAAATATGAAGTATCAGGATTAATTACTTTATTAATATTCCAGTTGCAAAATTTAAAGTTAATCTTCAAGTTGGCGATACGTGATGCATTAGACACTTATTCGCACTAAAATTAATTAAATTAAAAAAAAAAATCTAGATAAAAAAAACCTAAATAGCGGCTCGGGTTCGCCTCTAGACAAACAAAAACAAATCTATCCCACGGAAACGCTACATTTTTCCGGAATAAAAAGTAGTCTATTTCTTTTGCTGATGTATGAACTATATTATTGTAGTTTCATTAGAATTCAATCAGTAGTTTTTGTGTACTAAGCTGTTTAAGTTACTATAGCTTTTTAACGATCCCACGGGAACTCTTATTTTCCGAGATAAAAGTATATAAAATGTTGATCGGAGATATAAGGTACCACCATGCAAAATTTCATTTCAATCGGTCTAACAGTCTCGGAGATTAGCCCGTACAAACAGACAAACTAATAAATTAAAAAAAAAAATGGATTTCTTCTATTTCTCTTCTTACATCCCCCTGACTCGGTTTTTAGGTTTTTTTTTCTATGTACAGACATTCGACCTCTGCAGTTTTATTATATGTATAGATATCATAATTCGTAGCGTACCGAACACATTATGAACTTCTAGTAAATTAATTGTAAGTCTAATATTAAAGTCTTGTAAGGTAACTTAGCAAAAAAAGAAAAACAATTTATAATAATTAATCATTTTATTCAAATAAAAAATGAATTTTTACTTAATTTACATTCCCTATTCATTCATATTTAATTTCAACGTAGGTCATTTAATTTACCTCCAATCAGTGTCGTATTTGTGCGACTAAGAATAAAAAAAGAAAACATAAAAATTCACTTCATGTAAAATTTACAAATTATTAAAAATCTTAATTTTAAAATGTACTAGCGTGAACTACTTGCATATAAAAGTAAGAAACATTTCAGTATTAACATTCAAAATATTAACTATTATTTATTAAGGTTTGTGACTATCACTGACATAATTACATATTCATTATCTTTGAAAATTGAATCATTTGAATTAGATTAATGCCGTAAAAGCAAAATCAATCTTACAACGTATCACTCATTGGAAAACAGTGTTAAATTTTTATTATATTATCTATATTGCGAAATATGAACACATCTACCTCGTGAACTTCCATTTTTAACTTAATCTAGCAAAAGTTAAAAATATTAGTGAGCTTATCTTATTGAATGAACACCTTTAATAATAACATAAAAGTGTAACCGTGAATTGTTATTGCAAAACTAGGAAAAAAAGTTTTTTTTTAATAATTTCTAATTGCCCAAATATTCTTCTATTTAAATGTGAAAAATAAAAAATTTAAAACTCATAATTACATATTTTTTAACAATTTTTTAATGTATATTCTTTAAGGAGCTATTTTACACTATCCCCGACCATCCATATGTTATGAATGAAGAGGTAGATGAATTCTATCAAGGCTGAAGGCCTGGTGAGGCCCAAGGCGGGCTGTGGAGGCCTGGGGCTACGGGAGAGCTCAGAGACCGCGGTTGGGAAGCGGCTTGACTTTATAAATCCGCACTAGCCAGTGTTCTGTGGTGTAGGCTTCTTCTAGTACGTCTAAGTTGAAGTCCTTGTTGCCAATTTCAGCGCCGCGCACTCTATCGTAACCTGGTGGTCGGCCTGAGAGAAAATGTTTTATTAATGCTTTATTTGAATTTCAATTATAACTTCCTCATAATTGATGGCATTTTTAACATGTAATTATGTACATTTTTTATAGTTGGCAACAATTTTATATATCTTTTTTCACTGGCATTACTAATGAAAAATCAGCCATTTGCTAATGTGTGTTTACAATACCAGTATATTAATGTGTAATCTGTATCACATGTGCTACATTTAACTCAAATATTTGAACAGCAAAATTGAAAAGTTAGTGTAAATTATCTTTTTCTTATACGGATTTTTCCTTACTAACCATCATTAAAAAAGTACTAGATACATAATTTCATACAAAAGTTCTCTTAAAACTATCACCAATTTTGTTTAGGTATTTATTTTAGTTGAAATAAATACACAACAATGTCAATTGAACCTTAAATGCAACACTTAAAGTTCTTTTCACAAAAAAGAAAAATAATTTTTTAGTGTTCAAATGAGCGCTCATTCGGTGAGGACATTTTTTGTCGCTAATTGTGTATCTAATAATTTTGATCGATGCTACTAATTGTGTTATTATACGTGTTATTTAAATAAAGGTGAAAGATTTTTTTGTAATCTCTATTGTTTTTGAATTAAGCCTATTTAGCAATAGCATTTAGCAATATTTTTAAATGTAATTTCTTTTTGAATCAGAAAATAATTATTAAAAGTGCGAAAACAGGAAATTCAAAATAGTTGAAACGCATCGCCATTAATCAGTCCGAATATGACATCAGAGCATATCGCATATAACATAGCGATAACCGATTTTGTCGCTTGCAAATTGAGTCGACATCATACTGTGACGTCACGCCAAGCGTGCGAAATGACCAGCATAAAAAGTACTCGTAGCGGTATGATATTAAAAAAAAAATACTAAATTTTAATTCTTTAGAGCTGGACATTTTTTTTCAATTATATAACAATGTAAGTTATTATATAAAAAAAATCATGAATATTCCCTATTGCACAGCGTCCACTCACCGCCCTCAGTGTAGACAAGGCCGAACTTGTAGTAGCTCATCTTGTACATGAGGCAGTTGAGGAGCGCGGGCGCGGCGTGCGCGTCCACGCGGAACTCGCCCGCGCCCGTGTAGTAGTCGGCCTCGCGGATGTGCGCGCCGCGCTCCGTGCTGCCGCCGATGCGCACCATCCACAGGAACTTGTTGATGTCTGCACGAGGATCATGATGATAATAATAAAAAATTAAAGAGTGCGTATATGAATGTGTACACGCGTAAGAAGTAAAACTTCTGTAGGTTATCGGTACTCTTGAAACAAAACGAAAATGAAACGAGGATGATAATATAGTAGCTCTTTTAAAATAATAATTGTTTACAATATTGCCATATAATAATTGTCTGTCATACTAAAAATAATATAAACTACCAATTATATTAAAAAAAAATATATAATTAATAATTTATATTATTTTTACTATAACACTACTTATCCTACGTGAGACCCAATCAGACATTAGTTCCAATATTGACATCTACGAAGTATTCTGCGAGAGTATAATAAATTTTATTCACTAATATATTTTTAATTTTAGACTTGAATTGTTTAGCGAGGGTTAGTCGCTAGTTAAGCATAACTGAAACACCCACTCTCCCATCGTGCGTTCACTTTGGCATGGTGGGGGGAGAGGGGAGGGAGGGGGGGCGTCGCTAGCGTCCGGCAGTTCAGCCGAGCGCGAAGCCAAGGAGGTGGCGGTGATACGTCTCCTAACATTAAAAAAAAAGTGAAACACTCACCGTCCGAGGAGTATCCGACGAGGCCGCCAAATATGACGAGAACGTAGTCGACGTCGAGCTCGCGCATGATGTCGGCGGCGCGCTCCTCGCCCGACGCCATGGCCTGCCCCACGCGCGAGATGTGCGTGTTGTTCCACGTGTTATTGTCCACTATCACGGTGCGGTTCGCCATCGCCGTTATCTGGTAGCCGTAATCCCACCATGACATCACCTTTGCGTCCTGTCATATTATAGAAAAAAACAAATGAAAAACTTATATTCTTCTTTATTGTACATGATGTTGGCGAAGTAATCTCAACTGGCACGCTTTGAACAAAAAAATTGAATTTAATCACTTTATCTATACAGATAAATAAAATTGAAGTTTCTGTTTGTAATGTCAAATTTTTTCACTAAATACATGTAGAAGTATATACGGTACTTATAAAAGAAAAAAAAATTGTCTGTTCATTCCGGCTAATCATCGAAAAGGCTGGACCGATTTTGACGGGACTAGCTGATGTTAGACGGAGTAACTTAGGCTACTTTTATTTATAGAATATAGAAAAAGAATTAGAGTTAAACAAACAACAAAATCCGCTAAGCCGCTAGTTGCTCTCGAGAACATCACTCTCACCCAAACCTATTTTATTTTTTTAATGTTGGAAAATGCATTTACGCATACCACCTATAGACATACAGGTCAATACTACCCACTGAAAACCCAACAAAACCTCCCCCGTCTTAATAGGGCGTCGCAGGGGCGCTTACGCACTCAACCACTCGGCCCCGACGGCAGGTCTGCCGAAGCAGACCACAACAACCATAGAGTTGCTCCAATGATCCACTCTGCTATCAGAGAAGTACCAACTCCCACTCAAATCTAACCAACCTCCTTAGTATTCATCTTGAGCCACGTGTACGCCTCGCGGAAGTCGTCGAAGATGATGCGTGCGCCGTCGTGCGCGCGCGCCGACAGCACGATGGAGGGCGACGAGTACGCCTCCGACGTCACCCACGTGCAGTGCAGCACGTACGACACCAGCAGGCAGCCCAGCACGCACACGAACAGTGATCCAACCTGGCAGACACACATATAATATATATATATATATATATATATATATATATATATATATATATATATATATGCATTAGTAATGTACCATAGGCAGTAGCCCAGTGGTAACGCGCTCGCTTGGGAAACCGAGTGAAGCGGGTCCAAATCCCGAGTATCGCACCTCTGATATTTTCGTGTATGTATCATTTCTAATATGATTACCACTTGTCTCACGGTGAAGGAAAACATCGTGAGGAAGCCTGCATGTCTGAGAGAACCTAGCAAGTTATCGAAAGACATGTGTAGTTTGCCAACCCGCATTTGGCTAGCGTGGTGGACTATGGTCTGACCCCCCTCGTATTGAAGGGAGGCCCACCCCCAGCAGTGGGACGTTAAAAAGGGCTGAATACCGTAATGCACAGGATATCCGTATGCGTAACCACGGATATCCAAGGGAGAAAAAATATCCATCACTTTTTAACGGATCTTAATCGAAACTTTATCATTATATTTCATGAAGTGGATGAAATTTAAAGTGTACAATTTAAATTATTACTTTTTTTTTTAAATCACACATTTATGACATTTGAAATGCACAAGGTGAATATTAGATCATTTACTGTAGTGAGTTACAAACAAGCCTTATATATTTATGGTATGCTTATTAAAAAAATAATATAATGAAATGTTTGAACATTTACAATAGATAGCTAGTTATATGAGCTCTGTATCCGTATCCGTATTCGCGGATCTTAAGACTGATGATCCGTATTCATATCGTTATCCGTGAATATACATTTCTTATTTTTAACGTTACGGCACATCACTGGTATGTATGAATGTATGTATTCTTGAGCCCCGACTTTTTCTGTCAAGAAATTCTGAGTAACAGCCCAGAATGGGAAAGTTGGGAGTACGCAAAGCCGTCGCTCCAAACCAACTAGGCAGTTTATAATTTAGTTGCCATATACTTTTTGTAGACATCGTTTATAATTAATTATATTTTATACTAGAAACAAAATTTACCTCAGATCTGAATACCAAATTGTTCTCGTGCTTCTTCTTCTTATCATGTTTCTCGACCTTTGGCTCAATATCTTTGACGTGCAAACTCAAGAGACTCGAAGCCGCGACCCCCGACACTATGCACATTACCGGCGCAAGTACCAACATTAAACGCACCATGACACCCTGGAAATAGAAAAAATTATGTATTTTTGGAAATAATTAAAAGTATTTTGGGGTTAATAAGTGATATTCAGCGATCAAAGTGTAAGAGTCATTGCACGGAGTAGATGGAGTGGTCTCGACATCAGCTCAACGCACTCAAAGCTTCTGTTGTCATCATATTGTCTAACTATACATATAATAAAATTGTAACTAAGCCGAATCTGTACATTAAATATTTTTTACGGAGATTTATAGATACAGAGGCCGAATCTATAGTTTTTAGAATTTTTGTCTGTCTGTCTATATGTCTGTGACCGCATCATGGAAAAACCACTGGAGGGATTTTGATGAAATTTAGTATGATGATAGCTGGTTATCCGGATCAACATATAGGATACTTTTTACTGCAGGAAAATATCTCATTTCTGAGACATCTATACTAATCGTTAAAACGTGCATATGGACGAGCCCGAGCGGAGCGACGGTGAGTCGCTAAACGCTCTATTATTCTATATAAATAAAAATGAATGTTCATATGTTTATCGTGTATGCATTCCTACACCATATATCCGATTATGGTGAAAATTTGGTGAGTTATTCTATATACGCCTGTGAAGGTTCCTGGTACAAAAAGAAAAGATTTTTTCTTTGGACTTGTGACTTTTAGGCATACCTAACTATTCAAGCGAAGCGAGAGTAAGTCACTGGTAGTATATAATTATTATTAACTAATGTCCCTAAATATTTTTAAAAACAAGTAACTATTTTCACTTTTTGTTATCTTTTATACATGTTACGATCCAATGACATACTGTATAGAGCAAATTTAACCCCTATTAAGTACTTTGTGATTACGAAATGATTAATTTTTCAAAGGATTAATGTTTTGTAATTCATAAACTAAATATAATACAAAAAATAACTTTAAAAAAATTGCTATTAGTCATTTTTTTTAAAAACAAAAAAAAACTAATTACTCACCGCAAAGTAAATACTGAGCACGCCATACAAAATAATAAATATATTAGCATCTGTCAGTTTGGAGAAACAGAAGTAGAGGCCGGCGGGGAACAAGAACACCAACACTTGCAGGTCAAAGTAGAACGAGGACCATGATGTGGGCTGATGCTCTGATACGGATGCTGGAAAGAAACAACAATTTAAAAATAATTATAATTAATTTTCAACAGAAAAGATAACCTAATTTGAAAACCACTTTAAAATAGTCATTTACATCTTTAGGGCTAAAATATTTCTTACTTTTTTTTTTTTTATTAATCATGGAAAATTGATATCCATACTAATATTATAAATGTGAAAGTTTTTGAGGATGGATGGATGTTTTGTTACTGTTTCACGCTAGAATGGCTGAATGAATGTGAATGGAATTTGACACAGAGATAGATTGTAGTCTGGAATAGCACATAAGTTACTTTTTATCCCAGAAAAATGTACGATTCTCGTGGGATAGATTTGTTTTTGTCTACGGGACTAACCCAAAGCGAAGCGGAGTCGCTAGACGATATATACAGAAAAAAAGTCACTTTCATATTGAGTACCTCCTTTTTTTTAAGTTGGTCAAAAAAATGTCTATGGCTTTTTTGTCACTAATTTTACAACAACAAATATTCTTATAATTAAAACATTATACAAACCAATAATAGGGATGTGGTTCTTGGCATATGACGGGTCTAGCAGTGAATAAAATCTGCCAGTCCATGGTGAAATTTTTCCTGTAAAAATAAAGTAGTATGAAATAAAATAATATTACTAAATATATAAAAAGAAACTTTTATAAACAAAGACTACAAATAAATTAAAAGCTAAAATTATTTTTAAGTTAGATATACTTTAAGTCCTCATTATCTATGCAATCTCAATATCCAAGATTACACTTATAAATCAAAGCAGTAATATTATTTAAATAAGATACTTTTTATTGATATATGTATCAATAATATAATAAATGTGTTTGAATGTGTTAAGTAATTTGTTATATATGTGAAAAAAAAAAATGGATATATATAACAAATTACTATTATGGTTAATTGTAAACTATGTCTAAATAAATGCTTATATTATTATTATTAGTACCTGGGCGACCGAGCTTCGCTCGGAGTTCTTTTTTGCTATTCGTATTTTTTAGATAAAACAAAATTAAAAACTTGAATAAATACAAAAAAAAAAACAAAAGTTCAAACTTTATATCCGACCGGGATTCGAACCCGGACACCTGAGATTATAATTCTTGCACCTTAACCGCTTGGCCTCGATGCTTATGCTCTAGCTTAAGAAATTATTGACCATATTTTGCGTGGAATAATGCGAAGGAAAACTGCAGGAAAACTCGAAAACACGCATTTTCCCAGACATAAGACTAACCTAGATCGATTTTTCGCCCTCGAAAACGCCCGCATACCAAATTTCTGCGAAATCGTTAGAACCGTTTCCGAGATCGCTGGTATAAGTAAATAAATATACAAGATTGCTCGTTTAAATATATTAGATTATTATATTATAAATGTGTGGGTTAGTCTGAATGTGCATTTGTATTGTTTTATTACATATTATTCCAAATACAACGATAACTTACCAGTGACCGTCAATATCACAATAGCAGTACCAAGTGTAGCCAGTAGTGTGGTCAACAGCGCCTTGAATAGCAACTCAAAGTTAGAGGGAGATAGGTGCTGGCGCAAGTACTGAGTGAAAGCATACAACTGGCAAAGGCCGAAAGTTCCGAGCGCCTGAAATAAAGAATATTTTTTTATTAAATTCTTATTTCTTATGCAATTTTCGTTTCTATCAATTATTTTTTGCTATATCATATTTTACAAAAAAAAAAAAATATTTTTCAATAGATATTTTTTATGGTTTTAGTGGTCCCTTGGGAAACCCAGTGGAGCGGATTCAAATCCCCTCGCACCCCCGATATTTGCATGTGCGAATTATTTCCAACATGATTACCACTTGTCTTGATGAAGGAAAACATCGTGAGGAAACCTGCATGTCTGAGAGAACCTAGCAAGTTTCCGAAAGACATGCTTAGTCCGCCTGCACTTGGCCAGCGTGGTGGAACACTCCGCATTGAAGGGAGGCCTGGGCCCAGCGGTGAGATGTAAAAAAGGTCTGAATACATTTATTGTGTAACTACTTTAAAGAATCGAACCCACAATGTTTGTATTAGTACCATACGTAACATATTTGTAATACAATAATAATTATTAGAATTGCCTCGTAACAAAATAAACTTTAAAGTATAAAAATGAAAAAAGCATTTTAGAGCCACAATACAATTATTGTAACACGATTCACGCATTCAAAATGATAAGCATAAAATGAAATCGTGATAAGTGATTAAAGAACAGTTTCTTTTTATGTATTTTTAGTGGCGGTAAAAAAAATTATCAACTAAATTTTAGTATTTCAGTATTTCAGTATCATACTCAACCGTTACTAAAGAATTCTACATCAATAACAATTATTGAAGTAAAACTTCTTTACGCACGCTTGAGTTGGGGAGTACGCTGGTGAATGCGTTACGAGAGCGTTACGAAAAATGTAATCGGGCGAGGCGAACGTTTTTTGCCGTGGTAACCGTTGTAATTGTCTGACAAAAGGCATATAATATTATATTCTTTCCTTAAATGATATTCTATAAATATATGATAGTAATATGCCTAACATGCGTTATTTTTAGTATATCACCTATCCTAATTATTTAAAACATAAATTTAATTTCATAAACAGTACCGATAACTAACAGAAGTTTTACTTCACTACACACTTTTTAATATTTTTATTTTATATATATATTTTTTTTAAATAGAACTACCTTTTCGGATTATTTCGCGGATTTATTTAGATTTTTGGTTCCCGACGTTTCGAATGCTTTACGAAATGCAATCATAGTCACGGAAGAGACTAAGGTTGACAAAATAATCAGGACAAATAGTTTTACGTAAAATATCAGATATTCGCGTAAATCTAAGAAAGTATTAATTTTTTTATGCAGATATTAAGTTTTTGCTCTTCTTAAAGTCTTTAAAGTTTGAAACTTGCGATATTTTAGGCAATTTTGGACGAATTCTATTACATTTTTAAATTGAATAAATCAAATCAAATTATAATTTATTCAAATAGACTTTAACAAGCACTTATGAATCGTCAATTTCACATTTTTTAATTTATTTCAATCAGTGTATATGTCTGTGAAGAATTACCATCTGCTCGGCAATCAGTTTTGTTGAAGAGCTGATGACGTATTTCATATAAATAATATTATAAATGTGAAAGTGTGTTTGTTTGTTTGTCCTTCTTTCACGTCGAAACAGAGTGAGTTGGAAGGCTGGAGAGTGACAAATGCTACTTTTGACCGCGGGAGATTATCTAATTCCCACGGAGAAACACGTTATAATACAATCCAAGAAAATATTTATGATCGGAATTACTTGAAACTTGGTATTAATGCCCTTCAATAAAATGAAATAAATACGTGTTTTAGCATTTTTCGAAATTCATCCTATAAGGAAGTAAAATAGGGGATGAAAGTTTGTACGAATCTATCTTTTCAGAGATTTTTCTGTAGTTTTAGCGCGAGCGAAGCCACAGGCTATATTCTATATCTATGCCTAAAATAATTACTTTCATAATCAATGTACTTCACTTAGGATATTTGTGCTAGTATTTTTTTACTTACCAGCATGTGCTCCGAGCTCTGTACTGGCTGGAATCCGACAAAGGAGATCTGCATAGAGAGAATGGTACCAACACAGTACAATGTACTGTATGCGACGTACACGCGGGCTGAGAACCGTCCTAATAACATCAACGCCAGCACATGTAGAGGTATCAAATTGATTAGGAACACATAACCACCCCATGATGATACCTGTATCGACAAAAAATTGTATTGAATTAGGGTTTTGCTTGTTATTTGATATTTTGTAGTTGATAAATAAATAAATATGTTGGGACATTAGCACACAGCACCATCTAGTTCCATGGTAAGCTACGAGGCTTGTGTTATGGATACCAGATAGTTGATACACTACACATATATAACTTTAAATACATACATATTATAAATATAAACACCCATGACTGGAGTACAGACATTCGTGCTAATCATACAAATGAATACCTCCAGCGGGACTCGAACCCGCGACCGCTGGTACAAGTAGGGTCACTACACACTGAACCAAACGTCACGTCATAAATTGTTAATTTTTTATTTTTTTTTGTTATTTTGGCTATAGTTTTTACCTCCGGCCCCACTCAAGTAAGCTAGGATTATAAGTTGTCTGTGATGTGCAGAAATGTTCAAAGTCACATTTGACATTAATTAATATTACTCAAATTAAAAAGATAATTTTTTGCGACAGTGATTTTATTATACCAAGATTATTTAATTATCTGTGTATCTTGTTTGGTTTAGTACATTCTTGCATGACATAAACCAATTTATCTCAACTGTTTTTACTAGAATTTTCACATTTTCAATTTAATCAAAGGATTTTTATATTTTATGAACACATAATTTGTATGAAAGAGCAAAAACAAATATGTAATTTTATACATACTTGTGTGAAACTTTCATCTTAACGCTCTGTGATTGACAATTTGATCATTATATATTGTTTATAATAATCACAAAAATAATAGTAAATTCCTTTACTATGTCAATCAATAAATAATTTTGCAATCTATACTAAAAATGTGAATGTTTGTGAGTATGGATGTTTGTTACTCTTTCACTGCTGAACAGATCTGGATAAAATTTGGTACAGAGATAGATTATAGTCTGGAATAACACATAGGCTACTTTTTATCCCGAAAAAATGTACGGTTCCCGTGAGATAGGTTTGTATTTGTTTTCCTAGAGGTGAACCCAAGCGAAGCGAGGATGAGCTGCTAGTTTATTATAAAACATGTGTATTTTTAAAATTTCACAAAGCACCAGAGGACTCTGATTCAATTTCTGTTAGGCAGATATTGCATTGACTTAAGGAATTTCAAGGTATAATGTAGAATCACTACATTTTATGAATATAATAAACTAATTTTAATGACATTTACATAATTTACTCCCATTTATAATAAATCCTTAATAAGTACTAAAAATTAAGGAAGATTTTAGTTTTATTGTCTATAAGTACTAAAATTTTGGATTGTTTTACAAACAAATTGTTCACTTACCATGTAGAAATATGCTAAAGCAGTCATAGTCGCCCATAAAATAGTCCCTGTGTTTACGGCTTTGATCCAAAAGTAGTATGTGAGTAACATACAAAATATGGCAATTCCTTCGTTATCATAACTGCCTGCAACTGAGCGACTGATATATCCAGGGACTATTGCAATCATGGCCGCTGCTACAAGACCTGCTCCTTCATCCTATTAAAATTTAATTTAAATATGAATCTTAATAGATATAAAAATATGTGAAGAATTTTATTGTATGTTTAAAACAAATAAATTTTAATATTAAATAAAAATCGGTCAAGTGCGAGTCGAATTCGCACACAAAGGGTTCTGTATCATCGTACATGTACTTTTTATTTGTGACTTTTATTTGTGTGAATTCCATGATTGATTACAAATGTTAAAAATGTTTCTTGAATTTGTATTATTTGTTGATATAGTGGGAATAGGAATATATAATCTGTGAAAATTTCAACTCTGTCTATTACGGTTCATGAGATACAGGCCTCTGAAATTCAGACGGACAGACAGCAGAGGCTTAGTAATAGCGTTGGCACCCTTCAGGTACAGAACCTCAAAAAAGGAAATATTGAATGTTATGATGCTCAAATCAAAATGTTATGAAAGCTAACACCATAATTATAATAACATAGTGTATTTCTTGAAATAAAATATTTTTTAATACCTGATAAGCATTAAAATTATTTATAGATATAAATCTTTTATTTGTATCTCTAAACGTAATCTACTTTTGATAAAAAAAACTATAACATAATACTCAGCAGTAGTATTGCACATGATAAAAAATGCATAAAATATACAATAGCCATTTTTATTGGCTGTATCTAGAGATATAGTAACTGTAGGAATAATTTACTACTATTAATACAATTACTAATCTAGGACTGCCATCTTTATATTAGAGTTTTCGAAAGAGACATTATATATATTTTATCTTGTTCTCATTCTTCCAAAAATTGGAGCATATCATCATCAAAAAAAATACATTTGACATTTCCAATTTTTCTGAAACTGCCCAATAGCTACAATTTTTGAATGTAAACTGTCACTTTATAATATATTACTCTTACAGTAACTGGATTATTAGTCACTTCGTTTTTTTACCTTCAATTCCTTAGTTAATAAGTATGTGACTATGGTTGTAAGTGAAGAGAAGAAGGGAGCGAGGAACACACAAACATTTCTGATGTCAATTGTGATGTTTAGAAATTGCATTATATTGTACAGCGTAGCGGATGTCACCATCAGGCCAGGGTAGATTGTACCTACAAAATGCAAATGCTATGTTAAAATTATATCACAAACTCTATTGATATTCAAAATATTACAATCAATTGTAATAATGTCCTGTATACGTTTAATACAGGCACATTATAAGTTATAAATAAAATGTTTACATAAAAAACAAACATATTTCTTTACTTACCACCAATAATACGACCTAAGGGGTACCATGCTCTATCATCAAACCAGTTGTGAAACTTATAAAAGCCTTCCTCTGTAAGGAAGCGAGTTGTTCTGTAGTTGAAATATGGATCAAACTCGTGTATCACGCTCTCAAATCGTAGAACAGAAAACAGACGAGTCGCAAAAGCTAAAACATAAAGATTTTATTATGTAATTGTTACATTACAAACCTAGAAGATAGGAAATTATACTTAGTTTTTCTTTAAATTTAAAGTTTATGTCAGCATGTCTGTCGCCATTCGTTATCGCAGTTGTACCACGTCAGTGAAAAACAATCACAACAGCATTTTTTTAATAAGTGGGAGTTCATATTTTATGTTATCAAAGTCTTAAATAAAAACCATATGATCATTTTTATAAGATTTTACTTACATAAAATTGCTGCCATTGATAAAACAGCTAACTTTATGAATGTAAGTTGTTTATCAGACGAAAGCTGTGGCAGCTTTGCCTTACTTTGCACCTCCACAGTCATTTTGTATAATGGTCTTAGATTTGTTTTCTTAGAGCATAAATAAAAACAATAAGAATTATTATAATTATACTAAAAAAAATTTCGCCGGCAACCTATCTTCCATTTGCCGACCAAGCAACTCGAGTTGCCGATTTTGACGTGACACTAAAATTATTTGACAGTTCATAAACGGCGTGGCATAAAGTATTGCCAATGCTCAAATTTTTTTTTTGAATAATAAATAAAATCGAACTGTGGGAACCGTGCGCGAAATATAGACGGCAGCACTATTGTTCTCATAATGTTTTATTCCCGAAGATATTGGAATCAAAATATTCATTTGTAAACAGAATATTTATAAAAATGGAAAAAGAAAAAAATATGGATTTCAACCAAATATCAATAATATTGTTTATGGTGTAGTAGAACAGAGTAATAAAACTGTCTTAACCGCAAAAGTTGTACCACAAACGAGCGTGTCAAATGTTTAGGCAGGCCACATATTTTTTTGTCAGATTCAGATTTATTAATTCAAGATTTTTTCTGTCAGAAAATTTTTGACACCCGCCGCTTCTGATGAGTCCCAGGTGCAATTGATTGGACGTCAGATCTTTTTCTGATCAGAACGTCGGAGGGCACGCTCTCTGTATATTTTGAACTAAACCCCGCACACTTGTTAAAAATTTGCATCAGTTGTCGCACCGTGAACTAAACTCATCGTCAGACTCGCTGAAGCGAAGTTTCTGATAGATGTGCGGGGTGGTACCGGCGAGCGTCAGAAATTTTCTGACAGAAAAAATCATATTATAAATATATGTAATAAAATATATAATATAATAATATAAAATTTTAATATGCGGCCGGCCTACGATGTAAAAATTATGGTATACAGGTCGGTGGTGTACTTTTACAAAGTACATAACAATAATTTATATCAAATATTTGGATTTACAGTCAATTTACAATTAATTAATTAAAGAGTTCCATCGCTTTTTTCCAAATTCCAAAATCTGATTATCACAGTATTTGTATGGAATTACCACGCTTGGAATATACTTTCAAATAAAAAAAGAACTACTTAAATCCACTAATAAGTTTCAGATGGATGGTGGAAACCATGGATGACAAATAAAGGTGGAAACTTTTATTTGTCATCCATGGTGGAAACCAATAAATAAATTATATTGCAACACGTGGTGGGTTGATGACTGACGTCGCATCACTATTGCTATATGCATTCATCATTTGACAATTTGTTAATTGACAAAGAGAAGCTGTCTCCTTAATCTGTGGAGAAGCTGTAGGTACAAAGTTACTAAAATAAGCTCGGTTCACGACTGCTTTTCTAGTCGTCTATCGTCACTTCTCTGACTTTGGAATCAAGACTGATTTTTATTTATTATCACGTAATATGTGGGTACTTAAATTTAGTGATTTAAACAGTTATTGAAAGCTAATATTCTTATAAGGAAGCCTTGAGCAGTAAATAGTGGCTGGTTATTTCCTCGCTAGTGACTAATCATCTTTAGAGCTTATGTTGAAGTATGATAAGTTGGGACGGATACAGTTAATCCTACGTAAATAAAGTACAGTGATAACTGTGGTTTGATTGTAAAGTGAGTTGTATGTGATGTCTGACGGAGATCCTTCTCTCGAAGAAGATATCCCGAAGCCTTTGTTAGAGAGGCCTGAAGAAAATGTTTTTACCCCAAAGATAGCGACTCCTATATTTGCCGGTACTGTAAAATTACATCACAAGCCTTCTGACACGGCGGAAACAGAGTCCTTCTTATCAGATGCTCAACGCAATGAACTTGCGTTCGAACAGCTATTCCAGGATGGAGATGGTGCATTTCACGAAGTGAGTTTATTATTCACGTTACTATTAAAATATTGATAAAGCATTATAATATTTGCATTACTTACTGTTCTATAATGGGGCTTTTAATTTCAAGTATATAATTTTGCTATACTTCTCTATATTATCTTATTTACTGGGACTAAACTGTAATTTTCTTAAAGTTCATTAAATTTTATATACCTACTTATTAAATTTTCTGAGTCAATTATTTTATAATATACCTACTATGTTATATATTTTTTCAAAACTGAATTAAGTTAAATGAGTAAAAAAGCAACTAAATTTTATGAATTAATTTTAATATCAACATAAATAATTTAGATATGTAGTTAATAAAAGTCGATTTTTTTAGATTTATAATATAAAACATTAAGGAGTATTTTAATCAGTATAACTCTGGCAAGTATAAGATAAGTGAAAACTAATCTGTCTTAGTTATAAAGTAATAATCTCCAAGTTATATATCCATAACATACTTTCTAATTATGTAAATTAAAAAAAGTACAAATAAAAAAAATAATTAATAGTGTTAAATATTATAATTAAGTGAAGCTGGGAATGTTATTATATTATGTAGTTTCATATGTACTTTTAATTAAACTGGATTATTAGGTTGCTTTTATATACATATAATTGTAAGTTATTAAAGAAAAGAATGAAAGAAAGCCAATGAAAATATACTTAATTATCATTTGAATTTTTGATACTTCGGATATTGCCACCTTTGATATTATATGACTCATTTATATTATTATACGTATATAATTTACCTAACTCTTTCCCATTGCCACAAAGGTACAAAAGAAAAATAAATAGTAAAGACTTTTTTCACAAATACAATTATAACATTTTAGGTGCTAGTATTTAACATTTAGGTTTAGTTTGTGGGAGCAGACATTAATATAATAAAAAAAAAAAAAAAAAAAATTGCAGGTCTTTTAGGATATTCAGCATTTACAACACACACAATAATAATAAAATATATAGTATTTCTTAGAAATACTAATGTCTAATTATGTTCTATATATCTATTACAATATATTATTATGCTTTTATACTTTAAAGTATTTTCAAGTTATATTCCAATATAACTTGTCATAGAAACCTAATTACTTAAATTTTTTGGTATTACTAAAATGAAATATCAAAGGATTTCACCTAATAAAGATAAGTGGTACACTTAACGAAATTAGTGTTTGACAAATTAGTCACAAAGTATAATAGAAATATTCAGTTCTGTAGCCAACTTTTCTTTTGAATAGATGTGTTATGATAGTTAAATTTTTATAAAAAATCTTATTATTTGTGTTCATCATATGAGTTTATTTTTGCTATAATATAGGTCAGTGTTAATCTATTTATATAAGATGATGGCATATATTTATCATTTATCTCAATATTAAAGTTTTTTGGTGTGAAACATCTTTAAAATTACATGGAAAGATATGGGTCAGAATATTGGACCGTAACAGAATACAGGGTGCATACAAAATAGGTTGCATTAGCTTGCCATAGTAACGTTTTTATTGTCTGAAAAATGATATATAATATGATATTCTTTCCATTGCTATTTTCAAAGATTACTATTTTTACTAATTTTTTTTCAAATATGCAGAATATTAATAAAAAACAAAAACACTAAAAGCGACTTGTTGAAATAGATGTTACATGTTAAACCAACGGTGGAGTGCCCCGAAAAACCTCCACTCAGTTTTTTATTTTTATGTTTTTAATTTAATATCAATATTTTTGAATGCAAAATTATGTGCATTATACTACTTAGGACTTACGGCAATTGATCTTCACTATAATATGTGGAATTTAAAATGACTAAGAACAAATATTTCATTATGCATAAATTAATCATTTTATTATACTTCTAACTTCACTTATATGTGGACTAAAATTATGATTATTCTTTCCCACCTCTCGAAACGACTGAGATAAATTTCTAAATCTGTCTCTTATCACATTATTATATAATACAAAAAAAAAAGATATGAAGATTGTAGAATATGTTACTCTTAACTATGGCCGCTAATCAAACACAAATGATTCAGACTTGTACCAAGACGGTGTAAACCGGCAAGGTCAGTAGTTTCTCAAGTCACAATAAAAAACCACTGTGTAGTTAGAAAACAGTGAATAAAATGATCGCACGAAGTTTCATTGAAGTGATAAGTTACGTTATATATGATGTTTGTGGAAACAGAGTATTTAGAAGTCGAATGAGGTGCGGAAATTTTGAAGTACGATATTTATTTTAACTGGCTTTGAAATATTCAGTCTGAGCAAATAATATACTTCCAGTCTGTATGAATACACAATGGATTGTTTGGTGTTGAAAAGTGATGTTTTTATCGCTTATTACTCATTTATATTTATAGTTAAAATAAACAGCTACTTTGGTTTAAAAATATTTACGATTTTTCATTACATTATAATACCATTCAGAATGGTAACAAGGTCGTTTTTATACTAATCAGCCTACAGTTTAAAGTTTTATCGTATATGAATACGTGAATTGTTTAAAAAATCTCACACTGGCAAGTGTGATTGATCTCGATGTTTTTGGAATAGACGGAGAAAGCGGCGGAAGGGAGGAACGCCGACTTACATGCTATGTCGGTGTTGAGTACGTACCAGGATAATCTATCTCAGGATATGAACACTGATAGGTGAGTTTAGACACCAATGACATTACATGCCAATTTATTTGCAACCTTGTCACCAATTACATATCGATTGGCTTGAGGCAGTATAATTAATTTGGTACGACACTTTACATTAGTTATTTCAAAGAGTACAATTTTTGTTTTTAACCGACTTCCAAAAGGAGGAGGTTCTCAATTCGATTGGTATTTTTTTTGTTTGGTAACATTATTATTATTGAATATTGTTTTATAGAAATGTTATGTAAAGATATTTGTTGGGAATAAATGCTCAGACGCTTCCTGTGTTTGTAGCTTCTTTATTATTCCGACGCCAATTGTATTTGAATATGTGATGTCATTGGTCTTTCTGTCGTGTCGTGTGTGATATGTATGTGCACGTATGTTTGTATAAAACTTTTCATTTAACTCGTTAACTCAATGCGTAACCATCGATTGTTTTAACTAATTAGCTAAGTGATAGGGAGGTTGAAGCAAATTACCAAAGTGTATTGAAATTTCGTCCATTTTTTTTTGTATTTAAAAGCTTTGAAACATGTTACATATTTAAAACCGGTAGAGTTTTGCTTTAGTAAAGTTCCTAATCATGTTAGTTTTTTTTTCTAAATTTTGATAGACATAGATACTCTATATTATGCCTTACATTATACTTTCATCTAAAAATGTGTTTGATATTGAGAATAGCTGGTAATGAAGTTATGATTAAGTTGATAAAGGAGTTTGATTAAATTGGAAAATTAGGTAATCGAATCTACTCTGCACGATATTAATGTAAATGTACTTTAAAGTAACCAGACTAATCCTGTCTTGTGAACGTTGTGTGGTTGTGTGTTCCTTGTGATGTGAGTGTTTCAATGTCGTTACGTTAAATCTATGTATCCATGATTTGCTTTTATTTCTTCTTCTTTAAGTTGGTTAAAAAAACAGTTAATTGTATGCAAAATAATAGGAATAGTTCATTTTGCGTATTTTTTAAATTATTTTATTCATATATTTTTCTGTAACTCTTACTATTTTGGAATTAATTTCAAAACAAATTTTTGATATAGTTTTTTGGGTATTTCCTAGGGAATGATAAAAATATTACTCTTTTAGGTACAATGTATCAGAATTTGGAATGTTTAAATGTGATAAGTTTAAGTTACTTTTTTTACTAAAACTTAGATTTCAGTTTGTTTGAGTAGGCTAATAGAGAGTTTAAAAAATATGTGTAAGATTTTTAAGTAGATTTATTACATAGTTTTACCTAAGATCTATATTTTACTAAGTGTAATTTTTATTTTTATTTTAGAGTACACTTTTCTCTCTCTGATTTACACGTTCATTAGGTTGAGGTAGTGTAAGGAACTTTTTGTAGTGCCGTAGAAGTATGACACTAGCGTTGACCGTGGCTCCGCCCGCGTTTAAATATAATTGCTCCGCTTCTTAAGGTCTTAGTGTAATGCTAGAATATAGATTGCCCATTTCCTTTAATAAACAGGCTATAATATGCAGGAAAAAACGTATTTCTCAATTCATACTGGTCGTACCAGAGATTAGCGCGTTCAAATGAACAAGCAAACAAACTCTTCAGCCTTATTAGTTGGTAGGTATACAAAGATTTTCTTGCAATAAGATCTGAATATAATATTATGCTATATTTATGTCAAAATTAATCAAAATCGGTTCAGCGGTTTATCTACTAAAATGTTATAAACATACGGACACTTTTATTAATAATGTTGCAGCTATGAATAATCGTGTTTACCTAAGTTCGTAGACCGGAAAACGGTTTTAAGGAAAACTCTCGTAGTTAAGTTTTAACTAGGCTGTTATTAATTATTAGTTACTAGCGGCTCACCCTCGCTTCGCTCGGATTCGCCTCTAGACATACAAAAACAAACCTATCCCACGGGAACCGTACATTTTTCCGGGATAAAAAGTAGCCTATTTGTTATTCTAATGTATGAACTATACTATTATAAAGTTTTATTAAAATCCAATGAATAGTTTTTGTGTACTAAACTGTATAAGTTACTATAGTTTTTTAACTAACCCACGGGAACTCTTTAATTTTCCGGGTTGAAAAGTATCTGAAATGGTGACCGGGGATATAAGGTACCACCATTTAAAATTTCATTTAAATAGGTTCTACAGTTTCGGAGATTAGCCGGTACAAACAGACAAACAGACAGACAAAAAAATTGAAAAAAAAAACTGGATTTTTTCTATTTCTTTTCTTACATCCCCCTGATTCGGTTTTCAGCATTTTTTTCTATGTACAGACATTAGACCTCTACAGTTTTATTATATGTATAGATTACTAAGAAAAGTAAAGTAGACTAATTACCTAATTAGTCTAATTTTATATGGGTTATGTTTTGTGGACATATTTATTATTTAAACTCGTTGACTGTATGAACTGTTCAAATCTCAAGTTTAAAGTAATGCAAAAGTGCTTGATTTGTTTATTAATTAAATATTAATAACTTACTTTATTAATCATAATCACACTACTGTTATAATTTGACGACACGTTTGGCGCAGTTGTAGTGACCCTACTTGCTGTGCCAGCGGTCGCGGGTTTGAGTCCCGTTGGGGGCATTAATTTGTTATCAGCACGAACGTTTGTTCTCAAGTCATGGGTGTTTATATTTATAATATGTATGTATTTAAAAGTTATATATGTATGTGTAGTGTATCAACTATCTGGTATCCATAACACAAGCCTCGTAGCTTACTATGGAACTAGATGGTGCTGTGTGATAAATGATAATGTAAAAAAAAAAAAAATAGTATGTGTGTGTATGTTTGCTATTCCTTCACACTGGAACGGCTGGATGGATTTGGATGAAATTTGGTAAATAGATAGACTAACAAATGGGCTACTGTTAGTAAAAAATGACAAAGTGTATCGTTGCATATAATATTATATGCAATATGATATTATAATAAAAAAAAAGCAACTAAGAACGTACCCGAGCGAATTGATGGTAATTCATGAGTTCCATTAATAAAAATTGTTACTTGTTCACATGCTGTAACAGCTCAATAGATTTGATTGATATTAATTGTCAAGTATTCTTATATTTTTGGCTAACATATAAGTACCTTTATTAATTTCGCTACCACGCGAGCGGAGCTGCGGCCAAAAACAGATTTTTAAATGGACGTAGTTATGCAAAATGCCGATCCAGCCAACGAAAATCGTTTTTTAAGTTACTGTCATAAATGGCACCTACATATTAACTTATATACAGAAAGTAGATAAAACACCCAATATTTAAGAGGAATTAAAAAAAAAAACTACGGTCTTATTATTTTGATATACCAATTTTACTAAAACTACTATTTTCTCAAAAGTTGTTTTTTTTTGGTTGGATTAATTTTGCATAACTACGTCCAAATTTAGATTATTTACTATCGCTTATAATATTCTTAAATTAAGAAAGTATTTTGAATAGTATACGTATAAACTATAGTAACAACACTATGGACATTTTAGTTCATTAATTATTTTAATAACTAATACACGTTCATTAAAATTAATAGGCATTGTTGTGATTTTAAATTAAGCAGTGATTTATCAAACACGTTACAGATTTCTATAAATAGTTCTTTATTCTGGTGATATTTGTATCATGAATTGCTTCTTTATCATCAGTGCATTACCCGCTTTAATACACTAGTGGTCGATAATCGACGACGTCATCAATTTGCGCCGCTATCCATTTGCTAAACGATGAGTGGTTCTCGCACTTTGAAATTTAATTCAATATTGGATTTATACATTTAGACGTTTTTAAAATTTATATTGAAAAAAAAAAACTTTATATATCTATAAGAAGTTTTTTAAGCAGAGAGAGCGATGAAACGTTTCGTTACTAGGCGAAAGTTATTTTTAGTTTTTACTAAATAACTTTGTATGTTGAAATATTTCGTTTGCTAACCGAAAATTCGATATATGCAAAGAACAATATTGTAACTCAGCGTTAGGATGGTTTGAAAATAATTTCTTTAATTCAAAGTAAAAACTTAAAATTAAAGTAAAGTAATAACTTAAAATTACTACAATAATAAGTTACAATGTTGTTCCTTGCGAGTGTCGATTTGTACACTATTAACCATTGCATGTCCCATTGAAAAATCAGAGCAATGGTTCTGGGGTTGGATGCATAAAAATTATCTCATTTTAATTGATCACTATCGTTTGATAGCACTAGCATTTAGCATTACTATGTTTTGTATGTCAGGCGTTCCTGATTTTAACTTATCGAAGGTACCTACGGGATATATTTGCATGCACAATGTACTTATATTTATTGTCTAGGATACATCTATTATCATGATTTTTGAAATAAAACTATCTTTTCGGATTTTTTCGCGGATTTATTTTGTTTTTTGGTTCCTGACGTTTCGAATGCTTTACAGCGGTCATGGTCACGGGAGAGACTAAGGTGTTAGATGTCTCAAAGGTATTATATAGTTGTTACAGACAGCCCACCTACAAAATAACAAAATGAATTCAAAAAACTTGAAAAATTGGCACCAAAGTACCTTACAATATTTGGTAATTTTAATTTTAAACATTTTTATAATTTTAATTCGAAATGTCGGGAACCAAAAATCAAAATAAATCCGCGAAAAAATCCGAAAAGATAGTTTTATTTCAAATGTCAAATATTCGCGTAAATCTAAGAAAGTATTATGATATCAGTCGAATTAACTCTACATACAAATTTTCTCCAATCGATGTTTTCTTCATATACGCTTGTCGGGAGATCCTCACTCAGAGACAGAAGATCTCTACAAGTAAACGCACGAGGTTATCAGTGCTAGTATTCGTTGTTCATTAAAAGTATAGATCAAAGTATCCACAGATAATAAATAAATAGAACTGTTTCTTCGTAAATAGTACAATAACCTTCAGTCATTAGTTCTCTGTAAATCATCTATCTATTCGGGAAATCTAATCACCGTCGATTGTTTTTTTAGTATTTTTTTTTTACAAAAAATTTTTCCAATTTAATTCAATTCTTTTATTTCGTGGCTTCTAGGAGTTTCAGTTGGGCAGAATTTACTTCGCCAATGTCATGTAGAATAGAGAAGACAAAAAGTTTTTACTATAATACCAATATATGTAACATTGGCGAAGTAATCTGTGCTCAACTTGCACGCTTCGAAGCCATTAATAAGAAAATTGAATTGAATTTATTATAATACATAATAATTATAATATGACAATTTCTATTAAAATTAGGCAGTTTTTAGCAATAATTTATTACACAATAAACAAAATCATTATATATTTTAGCTGAGTGAACTTAACTTGATGTTCAATTTATGTATTTTAGCTAACTTGCTGCTATTAACAGACGTGAATCAAGTAGAATCAATATATCGCAATTGCTACAAGGTCGTATTATGAACTACATATTATGTTATATGATTAGGTATTTATCGTTTCTGTGGAGAGTATTTGAGTTTTTTATACTTTAATATATAGTTTTGTTATTATCTATACATATAATAAAATTGTAACAAAGCCGAATTTGTACGTTAAATTTTTTTTGGAAAATCTTATTGAAATATTATCGATATAGAGGCCGAATATATAGGTTTTAGAATTTTTTTCTGTCTGTCTGTCTGTGACCGCATCACGGAAAAACCACTCTATCTAAGAAAGAAGAAAGAGAAATCTATACTCTACGTTAACACGTAAGTAGGGACGAACCCGAGCGGAGCAAGGGTGAGTCGCTAGTATTATATATAATATGTTTAATAAAATCTAAATATTGAATATAATCATACAAAATCTATCTATTTACCCGAAGAGTTCCTAACCCATTAACTCGTAGAACAATACTAACCTCTAATGGTTACAATCGTATAGAAGCGTGTCCACAACTAACTTTACAGGGACAATGGCAGCGAAGCATCCACTCGTCCGGCGGAAGAGTGTGGATGTGGGGAGGCTGTACCAGACCCCATCAATAATGGAAAAGCCATGGCCAACCATTGCTCGTGAGTAGTGGACACGTATTTAGCCTTTGCACCACAAATATGAATTCGGACGTTTTTCTATGGAAGCTGTCACCATTTTAATTTTTTTTTCAAAAGAATGACGCACGATGCAACTTTTATGGTGGATTTATCTCCAAGTATCCAGGAAATGTTATGCTTTTTAATTTTTTAAGTACCTTCTATCCATATGTACCAGCTTCATTATGCGCCGCTAGCTAAGAAAAATAAAAATAAAAAGGGCGGCAGTTATCACAAAGGTACCCGTTTATGATTCTGTAAAAATGTATGATGTAGCTACGACATGGATTCAAATATTTAAAACTAACTACTTAAAAGTGCTTACTTTATATTGTGATTAGTTAGTTATTCGCTCATTTTTGGGTTTTAAACAATTATTAAATATGTAAACTTTTTTATAATATAAAAGTAGTAATGGGTCATTAAAAAAAAACAGTAGATTTAAACTTTTACACCGTATAAAAATTCTATTAGCATTAAGCATTCTCACGCATATATACATATGTTAGTAGTAAAAATAATTTTTTTAACACGAGTATATGTTGATAAAGCTCTGTTTACGTCCACTTTAGTTAATAAAACTTAATAAGTAGGTACTATACGTAGGAAATGAAGCGTAATGTACATCTTTACAGATCATATTACGTAGGTATTCGTAATATAATACGATTGCACGTAACGCACAAGTAGTAAAATTTTAGTTTGATGCACCCAGCAAGGAAACTTTAATTATTTTGGGTTTTCCATGTGTTTTTGGTTCTAATTTTAGATATGAATAATGTATTGTTCGATGTTCACAAATATAGAAGGCTGTACTTCTGAATAGCACATACCTCCGATTAATCTGGATTTTGGTATACATACGGATTTTGATTTTCGACGCGCTGATAACGAACGTGTTATGTTAAACAGCCGCAAATTTTGTTTTGAAGGCCGAATCTAAAAAAAAAAAACATTTTTTTAAAATGTTTTTCGTGTTTATTGCGATATATATTGATGTTACAGAAAAATGTTTCCCACAAAAATTGTAGGCCATAAAAAAATTGATATATTTTTCTAAAAAAGAAATTAGCCAAGTCGGTCTAGCTGTTATCAAGTGGATGCGCTTACCAATATACAGCATTCGACAAAATAAAAAAAAAAAGTTCTAACAGGTGCTGAAATATATATGTATTTTATATATGTAATTTATGAAGTCAACAATGCATAAAATAAATGTATAGATTAGTCTGCTGTTGCAAGATTAGATAAATATCGATTATATAATAATTATTATTGTATACATATTTTATAGCTAACAACCTCAATTGTTAAGTTTAATGAAATTATTAAATATTTACTACGTTAGGAACAAATGTAATTTTGAATGAATAGGTAGATGCCTTTTTCTCATACTTCCCATACGCATTGTCTTTATACAAATGTCGGCATTGTTTATATGGTATTGCATTCTGCTGATGACATGTCCGCTTTATAAAATTTTCTCAGGGCTTAGATGTGGTGACAGAGAGTATTTTTTATCAAAATTTAATTATTCGGTTGTATGAGGTTTATTAATTGCACTATGCATGTTTAAAAATCTCAAACTAAATTCTTAATTATTTGTATGTATACTATAAATATGTATGTTTATGTACATATTATATATTTATTGTAATAAACACATGTAATTTGTAATGGAAAATTGTTTTTATAGGATAGTTATGGGTGGTATATTAAATAACCCATCGTTGTCTTTCAACGATGGTGTCCGATCAGTCGATTTCGTACTTGTATGGGAGTCTGGGAAAGATGACGCGACGACACCAGAGGCTTATGCACATAGACAAATATTCGAACAAAATCTGGAGAATGAGGGTTTGCAGCTCGAAAGAGAAGCTCCGGAGGATATGTATGGATTGAACTTTATCAAGGTTTGTTTTGCATTATTTTGAATTTACTTATCAATAGGTATTAGTATAATAAATGTCTTTTTGTCTGTCTGGCTGCTTCATATTAAATTAATAATAAAATTAGATATTTGGTAAAGGAAGGAGCTATTGCAAAGCCCAATTATCTGCGGCAATAGAGTTCCGCTGTGGGTCTCCTGCCCAATGACGGCGTTTGGGACCTCATAATGGGTTTTCCCAGCGACATCAAAAAAGGAAGTAGGAAAAGTAAGAAGTGAAACTGAACTATTATTTAATAAAATATCACCTTTTAGAGTAAAATGGGAGAAAGAAGAAATCAGATCAGTTTTTTTCTTTTTTTTTTTATAACGTTTGTATTGAAAAAGAAGAACGAAGAAAAATCAGTCTCAAACAAAATAAATTTAATTTTGTTAATTTTCAGATTCATGCGCCACTAAATGTTTTAAAAGATTACAGCGAGGTCCTTAAACTTAGGATGCCAATGAAGGTGAGTGAAAATTCTGAAAAATACATATATATAAACTCTTAAGATGTGATAATTTTGGGATCCTTTCCAATTAGATTTCGTGACATAATCTGTGTTTTAGAGCAATGTTCTATACATAAATGTGAAGTATACGTAAATGTGAAGCTAATATAGTAAGCTTTAGATTATAAATGGTCCAGCTTTTTAAAATTAGTATATGTATGTATATGTTATCTATTATTGTGTACATTATTGTTTATCTGTGATGAAATTATTTATTATCCTTGCCCTATATATCTATTTATGATATTTTATATAGCACAAAATCCTTACTATTACCATATTCATTAAAAAAAAAATATAAAAAAATATATAATTCGATATTAATAATAAATAAATATTTATTTCAAATTTAATTTAATTATTTAAAATTTATCAATAAATAAAAAATAAAAACATAATACCACGGCTTCTGTTTTGCACTTTGTGCCTTGTGTGTGTGAAATTGGAAGTGAAGTCACAAAGCACAGGATGTTTAATAATATGTATTCGTAGGAATGCAGTAAGATACGAAAAGGTGGGCGGACGAACGCCATACTGAATGCTGCGATGTATATGTCTAAGGTATGCGGCTGTCGTGACTACGGACGTACTGCTTTGCTAACAATGCAGCTTATGGTGTTTATTGGGGTGTTTTTGGGGATATACAGAAATAAAAAAAATATCAGGGTTGCCACACCTTTTATAGAATAATATCTAAAAATAGCTATTAAATAATTATTATGTATTATACATAGGTATATGACATATGTATTTTTGTACGAAGTCATAAATCACTATGTCAATAAATCAATCTTTGATAATATTTTTGTTAAAGATAAATTATAATCCTAAAAGATAAGGTGTTATATTTTGATAAGTTATGATATTATGTATTTTGAAGTTATATAATATATAAAATGATTCTTTTAAATAAATATCTCTATCGACTGTTTTTTCATATAAAAAAAAAAAAAAACTCTTGAATTTGCTTGTTTGGTAGATAAAAGGTCAACAAAAAAAATATTAAAAAGTACCTTTTAATAGTCTGTAAACTTTACAAATGATATAAATCGATATAAATCTATTTAATGTGTGGCAATTGCCTAGTGTTAATGATCTGTATGTCTTCAAAACTTTTGTCATTTGCAGAGTTATTTTTTTTACGCTATAACAGTCGCTATATTCACTCTAATGGAATTTTCATGTTAAATTCTCGGCGGTTGTCGGTACTTATTGTTTCAGATGGTTTATTTAACAAATTAAGGAATATTTAACAAAATAACATAATATATTATATTTTGTTATTTTTTCAACTCATTAATATTTTTGCTCTTCTCTGAAAGTGTATGCGTAGTTGTATTAAGATTTTAGTGCATGCTAAAACAAACGAGTAGATGTCAGCAATTGTCGTTCTTCTGGCGGTTTATTCGGGTATTACTATATACTTCATACATACATACATATATATACATATTATTTAGCTAATATTATATTAAATTGGGAAAGTCCAGCTTAAAGTAATAACTATGCATGAATGGAAATCGATATATAAATAAAGTACTTCTATGAATGCAATTTTTAACTTTTTTTTTGCTTGAAAACTTAGTGGGTCGAACTGTTAGTAAGTGTAGCCGAAGCTTGTGTATGATCCATGTATTATTACGGGCAGTAATTATTATTATTATTTTCCGACTTCAAAAAGGCTTAGTTCGAATTTAAACAGTATATGAACGTGATTTCTATATCCATGAAAAAAAAAAATTCTTACAGAATATTATGTTAAAAAAAAGCTCTTTTATAAGTTGTTTTGAAGTCGGATTTTTGTGTAAAATAATAATAATGACTTGTTGGTATAAAATAAACATACTTAACTATAGATTAAAAATTTTAACATAGAAATTTGAAGTTGAAGTACGTAACGTAGGGTTCGAAGCTGCCATATCATTGCTACCATAGCATAATTTTTCATTAAAAAAAAAATGCAAATAAAAAAAAATCCATACAAATATTTATTAACCTCCTTACAGTCTTCGTTTCCTACACTTTTTATTTGATTTTTCTATATATCTATAAAATATTTTTTGCATGTAATGTGTTTCGTGTATGATGTAATAAATTTCCATAAACTCTAACGTGACTCAATATATTATATTTTCTTTTCTCCAGAGACTAATTTTATTTGTAACAACGCTATGTCGTTATCGTTAATACAAAATTACTTCAAATTTTTCGTCTTTTCTTTTCAAAATCATTACAATACGTAGAAATTATCTTCGTACATTTACTAACAACAAACGAGAAAAAAAATTCTTGAACATTATAAATTAAGTTTTTTTTTTAATTTTTGTATTATGATTTTCCAGTTTTCAGCTTTAAAAGATGTGCACGAAAAAACAAATAGTTTTTTGGATAAATTAGAAGAGTGTTGGAATCAAATTATGTCTAAAATCAGAGTTGATCCCACCAAGTTCCCTGAGAGGAAGCATCGGTTGACGGCGATTTATTCGAAGGACAAAGAATATTTGTAAGTAATTTTTCTTTTAGTTTTTTACACATTTATTTATTTGAAACTAGGAACTTGCTCTCATTTCGTGTGCATGATGGCAAAAAGAAACGTATTTTTATAAACTTCATACATAAAATCAAACAATTTAATACATTGTTTGGGTCTATATTATTCCTTAGTCAGAGCTATATAGCTTTATTTTTTTATAGATTTGACACGTCAGCAGAGTGTTTTTGGACACCCTCGATACGTTCGCGTATAGTTCAATTTATATTAGACCGTAAGAAGTTTTCGATGTCGCCCAGTGATGACTTCGCCTTCGGAATAACTCGCTTGATCTCCAACAATACTTATAGTGCGGCCTATCCTTTACACGACGTAAGTATGACAAGGGTTTTTTTTTGATTTGATTAAATTGACGATAGTTAAGCAAAATCAAGATCAATGTGAGTTTTATTTTGCTCACAATGAATATAGATAAGTGCTTATCTATAAATAAATGTAAATGAGATTGTTGGGGTTGTACGAAAAATTTATATTTTTTCCTCGAACTGCTACACTATACTTGTATTAGAGAATTTAGAAACTGCGTTTTTTAAATGTTTGCATTACAATGAATAACAGGACAGACATACATCATTACATATTAAATTCAAAAAATTGATTATACGTACAAATTTTCTAAAGAAAATAAATCCGGAATCCGTAATGGAATTAGATTTAGTCACATCTGGCTAAATCGATAGAGTTTGTAAAATATATATTTTTTTATTTGTTTATGTACAGGGTGATCTCAAAACGCCGGGTTCGATGCGCCATCTGCTTTACACGGAATGGGCGAGCGTGTCCAAGTGTCTCAAATATCAACCCCTAGACTATGTAAAAGACTATTTTGGCGTTAAAATTGGTATGTATTGAAGAAGAAGAAAAAAAATTTTTTTTGAATGTTAACTTCCTGTAAAGGTGACTTTATTGGTATTTACCTTATACAAAATACATAAATAAATAATGACTAAAATAAATTATAGCTAAAAAAAATATGGCTGACTGTTTAAAGGACTTCAAAACAAGTCAAATGAGTCCAAACTAGAAATTATCAATAGTAGTTACGTTAGTCAAATCCGCCTTTGACCACATTGGTCTCTGTACTGTTTATATAACGTTAATGTGAAATAAAGGGTATTATGATTAAAATCGACTAGCAAGATTTTATTACACAACGAGCGACTCACCCCCGCTCCGCTCGGGTTCGTACGTTTTTACGGTTAGTATAGATTTCTTAGAAATGAGATATTTTCCTGTGGTAAAAAGTATCCTATATGTTAACCCGGATAAACACCTATCATAATACTAAATTTCTTCAAATTGTGTTCAGTGGTTTTCTTGTGATGCTGTCACAGACAGACAGACAAACAGACAAACAAAAATTCTGAAACATATAGATTCGGCATCTGTATCGATAATAATGACTATTTCAATAAGATTTTCCAAAAAATATTTAATGTACAGATTCGATTCTGTATGAATTTTATTATATGCATAGATTACAAGTAATAGAAATAGAAGCGTATCAATTCTACTTGCTATCTGTTATTGTGACAGTCAAATATAAGTTGAACATCATTACATGACCCCATTGCTTCCCCAATCTCCCCTTTAAAGGAAGTCCATTTAAATGACAACAAATTATATATGTATCGAACTCGAAACTGAAGAATTATATAGACGGAGCTCGCTAAAAATATCAAAAATAGTAACGTGATTTTGCTGTTTACGCTACTGTTCTCGATTTTACGTAGAAATCGTTTCACTTTCTTTAAAGAATAAGGAAAAGTTGTCAATTTACAAAAAATAAATAAATATGTTGGGACATTAACACAGCACCATCTAGTTCCATGCTACGAGGCTTGCGTTATGGATACCAGACAGTTGATATACTACACATATATAACTTTAAACACATACATACATATTATAAATATTAAGATCCATGACTGGAGTACAAACATTCGCGCTCATCACACAAATGAATGTCCCCAGCGGTACTCGAACCCGCGACCGCTCGCACCGCAAGTAGAGTCACTACAAACTGAGCCAAACGTGTCCTCAATTTTTGAAAAGAAATATGAATAAAAATAAGTAATAAAAATAATACCATATTGATTTGTATTTTTTAAGCATTAGCTCTCTGCTAGTACTCCATGAAAGAGAAAGAGAATTAGAGGCATTTATAATCTTTGTGTGACAATAATAGGGAATATGCGTAATTTTTTTTTATTTTTTTTTATACAATAGCTAAAATCGTTATACAACGGTAAAAATAATATCAAGCTTAAAAAACTAAAATTTAGTATGAAAAAAAATTGCTCTTGTTACGATTATAATATTTTGGCGTCATATTCGGTCTAACCAATGGTGTGCGTTTCAACTACTTTGAATTTCCCACCTATTTTTGCACTTTTTAAGCCTAAAAAGCAATAAAGATTATAAAAAAATATTTCACCTTTATTTAAATGAAACGCATATTCCATATTGTTATTTATTTTTATATGTTCAGGTTTGTATTTCGCGTGGCTTGGCTTCTACACACATATGTTGATTCCCGCGTCTGTTGTTGGACTCATTTGCGTCATATACTCAGCTGCTACGGTGTTCTCGAATAAGCCTAGGTAAGGATGCATTTTTATTTGACCAACCATTTCTCCCTTAGATTGTAGTGCAGTGCGTGTTTGTAGCGAAAACATTTACGAGATGGCGCTATATGACATTGTCAGTATGAGAGCAGATAGAAAAATATTTAGTTATAATTTTTTTTTGCGAAAAATTGTCTTTTTTTCAGGAAATACATGTACGTATATATAAAAACTTAAAAAGTACAACCTTATCTAAATACGAAATTTGATCCAAATCGTTAGAGCCGCTTTCAAAGTATACGAAATTTTATATATAAACACAGGCGACTCACCCTCGCTCCGCTTGGGTTCGTCCCTAGTTATGTTTTAACGTTTAATATAGATATAGTATGTTATCCTTAAGAGATAGACATATGCCATCGGGAACTTTTCTGTAGACCTATATAAGATACACAATTACACCATACATTATTTTGTTATATCTCAAAGGGTTTAGGCAGCGTTTGCGTTGAAAGCTTCCAGACGGCTTATTTTTTCCGACACCTCCAACAAATGTCGTTATATTTTAGCCAATGTATACAAAAACTTAACAAATTATATACTAGAACCTTCCTCGAGAACCACTCTATCCATCGGTGAAAACAACATGAAAATCGGTGCAGTAGTTTTTGAGTTTATCGCGAACAAATAGACAAACAAACGCGGCGGAGGACTTTGTTTTATAATATGTAGTGATATAAGAATAGCTCATTTAATATAAGTTTTTTTTTTTATTTCAAACGTGTTATTTTGCAACAGTGAAGACATATGCAACTACAACTCGTCAATAAAGATGTGTCCACAATGCGACTATTACTGCGACTTCTGGGACCTGCGCGCGACCTGCCTGCAGTCGCGGATAACGTACCTCTTCGACAACCCCACCACGGTGTTCTTTGCTATATTTATGAGCTTTTGGGGTGAGTTTGTTTCATATGTTTTACTAGCAACAAAAATTAAAAAAATTAAAACGTACCTAACGTTTTAATTTTTTTAACGAAATCCTAATTTTTTTCTAAAATAAAAGTAGCCTAAGTTATATTTTTACATGTTACGTCAGCTATCTGCCAGTGAAAGTCCCGTCGAAACCAGTCCAGCCGTTTCGGAGATTAGCTGGAAGAAACAGACAGAGAAAATTTTAAAAAATTGTGTTTTAGTTATATGTACCGCATATACTTTCATATGATGCATATAATAAAAATTGTTAGTGTGACATTACAAACAGACACTTCAATTATATTTATCTGTATAGATGATAATTATATATTTTTAACTATTATTTACGGTGAAGACGAATATTTTGAGGAAATCTGCATGTCTGAGGGAACCTAGCAAGTTTTCGAAAGACATATGAAGTCCGCCAACCCGCACTTGGCTAGCGTTGTGGTTGATTCTCCTTGTCTTGAAGGGTGACCATATTTTATGCCTTTTTTCTTGGTATACTTTTTTTTTTATTTATTTCAATATACATGGACAGCTTAGATTACTTAATTTGTAATGTTACAATTTTTAGTAAGGTATATTTAGCAAGCTATATCATATTATATAATGCAAAATGAACTCTAATACTAAGGCTAAGCTAGCAAAATACGATGAAACGCTGCCCTCCGTACTAGTTAAACTGTATGACGGTAGGACAGTATTCTATTCATACTTTTTATCTGTGTTTGTTTAGAGCTGGGATTATATTGACTGGTATTGATGAAACTTTCTGAATTGGACAGTATTATGGAGTCGTATTATAATGTTGGAGTTTTTTAAATAAAACCTCTACTAAATTACAAAAACATCGAATCCATTGGTTATCAGCTTGAACAGATTTCTGTTTCTTATGCCTTTCTGGGCGAATTTCTTTCTTTTTTTTCTTATTTATTTTTTTGTTCAACTTAGTAAGAGTCTACTGTTGTTAGATAATACGTTTGATTTATGTAACATATATTTTTACATTAAAAGGGTCGTGTTTTCTGGAACTTTGGAAGAGATATTCGGCGGAGATGACGCATCGTTGGGATCTAACGGGTTTCGACGTGTACGAGGAGCACCCTCGGCCGCAGTACTTGGCGAGACTTGCGCATGTTAAAAGGACACAGGTTTGTTATAATCTCCTAATCCATACTAATGTTATAAATGTGAATATTTGTTAGGACGGATGGATGGATGTTTGTTGCTCTTTCACGCCAGAACGACTGAGCTGATCTGGATGAAATTTGGCATAGAGATAGATTATAGTCTAGAATAGCACATAGGTTAATTCTTGTCCTGCAAAAATGTACGGTTCCCGTGGGATAGATTTGTTTTTGGCGAGGAACGAAACCGAAACGAAGCGAGGGTGAGTCGCTAGTTATTTATAAACTAGTGATTTTAGCATCGTATTTATAATATTATGGAAGCTCTCAAAAGAGAGTTTTTTGTTACTTAATTCACAAATGTCATCATATCAGTAGCTTTTTTTTTCGCAAAATAAGAAGCTTCTGAGATCATTCGAACAATTGTATTTGTTCGACTCAGCGCGGCTGGAAACTAATATGGAGTGAAGAACAATTGAATGCATAACCAAATACACCGATTGACATATTAGAATTTCACGTTTTTAGTGATTACGAAGTCGAAGTTCTAATTCTAATCGGTTCTAATTAGGTTTTAATGTTTTCAGATGTTATTATTATTATATACTTTTATATTTTACTAGTAGAAACCGCGGCTACGCACGCTTTCAATGTACAAAAAAAAAACTCTGGTTTTATATTATACAGCGACTCACCTTCGCTTCGCTCGTGCTTGTATTATATTAATCATACTAAAATACTAAAATCGCGATTAAAAAATGGGGGGTGGGGGTAGGAGGGTGAAAAATACTTTACGACCTACTCTCATACCTACCAAACATACAAAAAAAAACAAATCATAATCGGTCAAGCCGTTTCGGAGGAGTGCGACCACAAATACCGTGACACGATTTTTTTATAGATTATATGACAAATATCAAAGATGTGTACTGTTTATACTTGTTTCTTTTTACAGCAATGTTGTTTATATAACAGTAAGAATTTATGTAAATAATAGGTGGCAAAACGTATAATTAAAATTAATTATTATGACTTTTATAACGTCTGATGAGAGCACCATTGTTTACGTACAGTTTTTCTTAAATAAGATTATGATTAAATGAACAATAAGTATAGCTTTTGCTCTTTTAATAATAGAAAATAATTATGGAAAACGGGTACTGGAATATGTAATCCCTTCTTTAATAACCTATCTAAAATTTTAAAAGATATTTATTAACGAAAAAAATATTAAATACTAGCGACTCACTCTCGCTTCTCTTCGGGTTCGTTCCTAGACAAAAACAAATCTATCCCACGGGAACTGCACATTTTGTCGGGATGATATATAATAGCCTATAGCCTTCCTCAGTTAACAGGCTATCCAATGCAAAAATAATTTTTCAAATCGGATTAGTAGTTCTTGAGATTAGCGCGTTCAACCAAACAAACAAACTCTTCAGCTTTATAATATTAGTATAAATATATTAAAAAAACATTTATCTTGAGCAGCCTGTATAAACTTAGTTGTATTACAAACCGGTTATACGCTAGTGCAGTGACGAGCCACTGCCATCTTGTAAAATTAAAGCAAGTTGGTAATATTCTTATCTGATTTTTTAATAGATGCATAATTGTATGTATAATTAACTACCGCGTATGAATCCGCAGGAAATTCATACATGGGTTTTGTTGCACTTTGTGTTTTGATTAGTTTATTAAAAAATGTCACGAAAGTTTAAAATCAATAAATAAAAATTTTATATGGGCAAAATGGTTCTGCGAACAGTAGACCTCGTGAGCCGAAATTTTCCAATAATTAATATACCACTAAGGTTACGTGGATGGATTTTTGAGGAGCAGGAGGTATTTTGAAGAGCTATTCTGCTTATCGCGCCGAAGATCCTCATCAGATCTTCATCAAATTTTTATGAGCCCAACTTAGGGTTAGTACCTTTCAAATAAAAAAAGAACCATCGAAATCAGATCTCATAAGGCCAGTAGCTCCCTTTTTGTCCTTTTTTTGGAGGAAGTATCAATCAAAAATCCCTGACGACAAAAATTTTAAAAGTCGTGAACCCTATATACCAAGTTTTGTTTAGATCGCTTGTAAAATACGACCTGTAGAGGAATACCAACAAACTGACAGAGGAAAGCAAATTTTGCTAGACTTGAAGGAGAGACCTTTCACTCGCTTCGCTCGCTCGAATATCTCTAGCGTTTCTATATGAGTTACGAAAATAAATATTAATAATATTTGGTTTTTTTATGCTAAGATGTCTTCTCCATTAGTAAATTATTTACATTACTACTTTTATATAAATAGGTTAAGAGAACAAAAAACTATTCCTAAAAGTGGTATAATTACTTTTAAAGTTCTGTCGGTTCTTTAGAGATGGTCTGTGTTTTTCGAATTAGAATTAATAGGTACATTTTATCCACAGTTGAACGTAGTGACAGGAGAAAGAGAGCCAATGGTGCCATTCTGGCGGATGCGGTTACCCGCGACGCTGATGTCGTTCAGTATTGTGGCACTACTGATCCTGCTCGCGCTGGCCACGGTGCTGGGCGTCGTGCTGTACCGGATGTCGCTGCTGGGCGCCGCCATCTTGCGCCAGCAGGAGAACGTCCTGATAACGTACAGCCCGATCATGTTCACTACGGCCACGGCTGCGTGTATCAATTTGGTTTTCATCTGTATATTTAATTATGTAAGTACTTTTTAAAGTGAAAACTTCTGTAGGCAGGTTAGTTTGGATGGGGAGTAAATTCATGTAAGTCGTCATCGACATGGTCACGTGACGTGTTGACGCTAACACTCAGAGTGCCGATAGATGTTAAAACCAGATAAATGTAAGCAGTTTTAATTTACAAATTTTAATTGAAGGTCAAACAATTAATTTGAATATCCAAAAATAACAAACGTTTGTTTATAGTTTTAAGTTTTCACTTCTGTCGGCAGTCCTCATGACTGCTTTTTTTATTTCTACCATATACTTAATAAACTTGGCTATTTTTGCCAATGATGCCACTTTGGCGAATGTGATGCAACCATCTTGATGCACTTACCCATAGTGCTAGATGTGGTGTTTACCTCTACGCTAACAAAGGGGTGAAATAAAATGATAAAAATTTTTTTTTTTGGGTACTTCTTCTACACGTAAAGTGTCGAGTGTAAGGTGTCTTTGGATAGGTCTTTCGAAAATATCGAGTAGTTGCTCTTTTAAATATCGAATATTTTATTTATTTTATTAACATAAAATTATAGATAGCCCACATATGAGTAGTATATTTCCCAATTCCACACATTTCCATTAACAAGAACATGGATCAAAAAAGTACTAGATACACAAACCCATGCAAAAGTTCTCTTAAAACTGTCACAAATTGTGTTTAGGTAATTATTCTATTTGAAATAAATTTATAAAAAAAAAAAACAAAAATTAAAAGCGCTCTCAAATGTACGAATGAGCGCTCATTCGGTGAGGATATTTTTTGTTGCTGATTATGTATCTAGTACTTTTTTGATCGATGAACAAGAATAATAATTTTTATGTCAATATGTTTATATTATGTATTTTTTTTCCATCAGATCTACCAATTTCTCGCAGAATGGCTGACGGAGAAGGAATTATTGCGAACACAAACCGAGTTCGACGATTCTCTCACCCTCAAAATCTACCTCCTTCAATTCGTGAACTATTACGCGTCTATATTCTACATAGCGTTCTTCAAAGGCAAGTTCGTGGGTCGCCCCGGAGACTATGTGAGGTTCTTTGGACATAGGCAAGAAGAGGTAAATGTTATATGGCTAATATCATCGAACAAAAAAGTCCTAAATACACAATCCTATGCAAAAGTTCTCTTAAAACTGTCACCAATTGTGTTTAAGTAATTATTCTAGTTGAAATAAATATACAACAACGTAAATTGAACCATAAATGCAATGCTTAAAGTTGTTTTCACAAATTTTTTTATAAATTAAAAGCGCGCTCAAATTTTCAATGAGTGCTTATTCGGCGAGGACATTTTTAAGCTTTTTTAACTTTTGTTGTGTTAAAGGCTATTTATTATATACTAGTCATCCGCTCGTTTTTCTGTATGTACTTAAATTATTTTTTGGGCTTCAGAGACCTTATTGTATATGTATTTAGCTTTTTTTTTTGCTTGTAATTAAATATTTAGGTTAAATAACGCACTTTGGAAAGTTTAAAATGTAAAAAAATCATTTCCAAAATTTTATATTTAATTAAAAAAAAAATAACAAAAATTGTCCAAATCGGTTAATAAATAACGGAGTTACGAGGTAACAAACATAAAAAAAATGAGCCGAATTGAGAACCTCCTCCTTTTCGAAGAAGTCGGTTGAAAAAAAGGTGAAGGTTAATTAAAGTACACATTTTTTATGTAATTATACGTTTTCAGTGCTCTCCCGGGGGTTGCCTCCTTGAATTATCCATCCAGTTAGCGATCATCATGGTCGGCAAGCAGTTCATAAATACCATTGTAGAGATGATGATGCCATATTTCCTCAAATGGTGGAACGTTATACGGACTATTGGCAGAAGGAAAACGTGAGTATTTTATTTATGTGGCCTTATTTTTTTTTTGGAATAAATATTGTTAAGTTTGGTAGTGATAGGAAGTTTGAAGACGGGTGAAGTCGCGGGTACTACTAGTAGACTAAAAAAATTCAATTTAGAATGATATATCCAGAGATTCTCGCGTTAAAACAAACAACCAAACAAACGAATTCTCCAGTTTAGTATTTATAATAGTTATAATAGAAAATACTGCTATTGGATACAATAATATCATGGCAACCACATGTTTACTTTATTCTTAAGGTTCCATAGATTATAAAAGTGCTAGATACACAATTTCATGCAAAAGTTCTCTTAAAACAGTCACCAATTGTGTATAGGTAATTATTCTAGTTGAAATAAATATATAACAATGTTAGATTTTTTTTTTAATATTAAAGTCTTATTTTCCAGAATAAAAAGCCCAATGCAGTGGGTGAAGGACTTTAAGTTGGTCGACTTCGGCAATATGGGATTGTTTCCTGAATATTTAGAAATGGGTAAGTACAGACTTAAATCAATAAATCATAAACATTATAACTCTGTCTTGATATAAATCTGTTTTGTTAAACTAGCGATTTACCTTCTGCGGTGCGTCACTAAGTGCTTAACAGTAGCCTATGTGATACTCCAAGTAGGGCTCAAACAGGTTTAAAAGAAACGGTTAATTTCGGTAATGTAACGGTTATTTGATAGTTCATGTACCGTCCCAGTTAGAACGGTACAATTTAGTTGTTAGTAGGGTGGTGGAGTGCACAAGTTAAAATACTTGTAAGTTTGAAGTATTTTAATTACTGCAGTTACAGTATGATTTTGACGATTCTAACTGGCCACGTCTGTTCGGCTCAGTGTCTTTAAGTGCACTCGTAAATAACGTAGCGACGCATCGCCTCGAAAGGCTGTCGCGCAAAGTAAGCAAAACAAAAAAATGTACATGAAACTGTACAGTTCATTAACGGTTTAATAAAAACGAACGGTTTAGTAAACCGAAATAATAATGGTTAATGGGTATTCTTACAGAAAGTTTAGACCGATAAACCGAAATTACTTATTATTTGAACCGAATTAGAAAGAAACCGGTTTATTCATTATTAAGTAAGAAATGTACATGTCTTCTTCTACTAAGCTATTCCTCATTAGCATAAATTCGCCAAATGTAATCGCACAAAAACTTATTTTAACCGGTTAAGCTCGATCATGGAACCTAAATTAGTCAAAAACTTTTTTCCGGGTTTTAATCGGTTTAAGAACATAATCGAAACCTTTAACGGAAAAATATTTCGGTTTGGGGTCAATGACTAAAAAAATGAAGGAGTTTCCAAACTCTGCGTGAGAGTACCGAACAAAATATTTTATACCAATAATAATTCTTTTCGCAGTCCTCCAATATGGCTTCGTAACGATCTTCGTGGCAGCCTTCCCCCTCGCACCGCTGTTCGCACTCATCAACAACGTGCTGGAAATGCGCCTCGACGCCAAGAAGTTCCTCACGTGCTACCGCCGCCCGGTGCCGCAGAGAGTCAACGATATAGGCGTGTGGTATCGCATATTGGACTCTATTGGGAAACTTAGTATTATTACTAATGTAAGCGTCTTTTTCTGGTTTTTATTTATTTATTATAAATATAAAGGCTTACTAACTAAAATTACATAAAACATTAATTTAACATAATAATATTTCGCTATTTTTATATAAATTTAATTTAAAAGTATGCACAGCTTTTTATAGAAGTACTTGTTTTATTTAAATTTTATGTGGTTTCGAGTATATAAGGAGCCATTTAAGTTGTACAAAAAAAAGTAAATTAATGATCCTTTTTGGTTTTAAAAGGCCAATGACCCGTCTTCTGATATCAGGGTGATGTCCACCATACTGGCCACCACGACTCTTCATCTTATGTTGGTGGACTTTATATTTTAAAAATTATTTAAATTCTCTTAGTCTTTTTTCTGCTTCTATTGTTAGTCCCAGGGCTAAAAGTCCCGGATTCAATGCGATTAGGGCGAAGTCCACCATGCTGGCCACTCCACCAAACGGTCCTATTTTTTAATGTAATCAAAAGACTCTTAATACAAACGTAAATAGGTAACATTTAGGTGATCTACAAAATAAATTGCTTAAAATGGATATCGTGTTTCAAAAAAACACGTTTAGTTGATATAATTTTATTTTATTTTTATTTGTCAATGCAATTATGATTTTCTCAAAGAGTCTTTTGATCACATTAAAAAATAGAACCGTTTGGCAACAAAGAATATTTCGAGTTGATTAAACGTTTTTCTATACAAAATGTATGGAGAAGGATTTTGGCGATTTCTGTCATTTCTAGTACTCAAACCTTAAATGGTCCCATAGAGTCTTTTGATCCCCACATGAAATAGGATCGATTGACATAAAAAAAAATTTTTCGTATCTTAGCATTTTTCTCGCTGACTGTACATTTTTTCCAAAATCTGTAAATGCAGTTCAGAATATCTCAAAAAGTTATGGATGGTCTCCTAGGAACGTTTTCTTGTAACTATAGTATTTAAGGTACCTGCCCTTACTGTCCCGTCTCAAAAATCCACCCTGTATATTTTGAAAACTACTTAGATTCTCTCAGATATACAGATTGCCTCACTATGTTTTCCTTAAGCGTAAGTCAAGTGGTAGTTTCCGAAAGACATGCTCAGTTCGCTTGCACTTGGCTAGCGTGATGGACTATGGCTTGACCCCCTCGCATTGAAGGGGGGCCCGTGCCCAGCTGTGACTTTAAAAAGGGCTGAAATACAATATGATTAACACAAAATTAACCATTTTTTTTTTCATCTTCCAGGGTTTCATCATAGCTTTCACATCGGAGTTCATACCTCGTCTAGTGTACCGCTTCACTAACGGCTCCTTAGATCAGTATGTGAATCATACATTGACAGATTTCAACATCACGGTGTTAGAACACTTGCCTAAATCTTCCTACAATGAGACTATGTGCAGGTGAATATCGATCTTTTGCTATTTTTAATAAAGCTTAGAATTGTGTGAATGTACTAACATATAAGTTATATTAAAATCAAATATGATTCTTAAATTGAATAAAATCGAAAACTAAATGAAAATTACTTTATCGATATGGGATATAATATTTAGATGTGTCATTTTCATACTTTTACATTTTTCTCTTCATTGCTATAGCAGTAGGATAACGATAGTGTCATCTTACCTAGTGCATGTTAGTGATATTAAAAATGATGCCAATTCGATTCTCTTGGAAAGATACATAGCTACAATTTGAAGGATCTATTTAAAGTCCAACATACTCGTATTTGTTATTAATAATTACTAGTGATCGCCGCGTGGTTGAAAATCAACCATAATTCATTAAGTTATATATTTATTGTCTTGCGTATATTACAATATTAATCTATTCTCAATTTGACCACAGACTTTAACAATAAACAAAAGAGTATATATGCGTATGTGTGTCAAATACGTGGTAGTGTGTGTAATGTTTTTTTTATTGATTTAAAAAAATATTAGCGTTCTGCGCTCCTTCTCTATATAAACTATAAGTGTGGGAAATTTCATACTCCTCCGTCCGCGCAATTTATTATAAAAAAATTTCTTGCGGTCCATGTCTACCGTCAAGCCAGTATAGTATACAAATGATTTTTTTTTATTATTATTAATTATGAATTGACTTGCTTTTGGCTATTAATTACTATCTAATACATTAAAAATATTGCAATTTAAAAAAAAAAAGAAATTTTAAGTATTTTTTTTTTTGATATTTTATTTTGTCTAACAGTTATCCTGGTTACTGGTATTACAAGGAAGGCGATGACTACGAGCATTCTAATTGGTATTGGCATGTGATGGGAGCAAGATTGGCGTTTGTTGTTGTGTTTGAAGTAAGTTGTTTATTTTTTTTATTATTATTTAATATTTAAGATAGAATACGAGTAGTTGAGACAGAATATAAAAAAGACGATACGAGCTATTGTTTTGGCTGAATAAAGTGATAATAAAATGTGTATTGCTTTTACATTACTCAGAAAATGTATATATTTTATATACTAATTACGTTTAAAAACAAAATATGTAATTATTAAAATCACTTTACAATTCAGCTAAGCTATCGCATAACAAACACAATAAAAATAATAAAGACAAATTCATAATTGTCATTGGAAAGCGCAGTGTTTTTTTTTTTATTTAATTGCATTTTTACAATTTTAAACCAGCGACTCACCCATTCCCCATACAAACTGTCATCCCCATTTTAACCTCCTTAAGTGATGATTTCCGGGATAAAAACTATCCTATGTCCTTCCCAGGATCTCAAACTATCTCTTTACCAAATATCATCTAAATCGGTCCAGTAGTTTTTGAGTTTGTTTATTACTGTTGATATTTAAATGGAAATAAAACTTAAATTATTTACAATACGTATTAATTGTTACATTACATATAATTTAGAGAACAATGACAGCCAAAGGAATAATAATTTAATTGAAAAAGTGTCCAACCTTAAACACTATTTTTGAATTTTTATTTTTCTTTTTTACCAATGTAAGAACGTTTGCGTTCCTAATACTTAATAATTATAAACATACAAAAATGTGTGACCACACGTTTGGCTCAGTTTGTAATGACCCTACTTGCTGTGCCAGCGGTCGCGGGTTCGAGTCCCGCTGAGTCATTTGTGTAATAAGCACGAATACTTGTACTCCAGTCATGGGTGTTTATATTTATAATATCTATATATTTATAATATGTATGTATTTAAAGTTATATATGTATGTACACTGTATCAACTATCTGGTATCCATAACACAAGCCTCGTAGCTTACGATGGAACTAGATGGTGCTGTGTGTACCAGCATATTTATTTATTTATTTAAAATACAAATCTTTCCTCTTTATTTTATTAGTGTAGACATCTCATACATGACACATTCCAGAACGTGGTGGCGTTGGTGATGATAATAGTTCGGTGGGCGATCCCGGACATGTCCGGGGAGCTCCGGGATCGCATCCGGCGCGAGGCATACGTCATCAACAGCTTCATAATGGAGGAGACCCGCGCCCGGTCGCTGGCGCGCACGCCGCAGCCCGCGCGCGCGGACAAGGACCAAGGTCTATCCACGCCCGTCTAACGGTCACGGTAGGCACTGCGTATGCTTTGTGATATTGGGCCTATGTTCATTGGTGATGTGACGTTTTGTTTTTTTTTTGAAGTTTTTTTTTTGTTTACGCACGCTTGACTTGGGGGGTAAGCTGGTGAATGCGTTACGAGAAAATGTAGGTACGTTTGTTGGCATGGTAACCGTTGTTATTGTCTGACAAATGATATATAATATTATATTATTTCCTTAAATGATATTCTATAAATGTATGATTGTATTATGCCTAATATGCGTTATTTTTAGTATCTCACCTATTCTAATCATTTAAAACATAAATTGAATTTCATAAAGAGTACCGATAACCTATAGAAGTTTTACTTCTTGCGCGTGTACACATTCATACACGTATTCTTTAATTTTTTTTAAGTTTTTTTTTTTTTGGTAAAGGTCGCGTTTATTGTGTCTATATGGTGAAATGAAGGTGTGAAAAAATATTTAACATTTTAATATTGGTAATTTTTTTTGATAAAGCGATCATTTTATTTTATTGAATTATTAGTTGTTAATTAAAAAGTAGTTCATTTTTTTATTGATTTTTATATGATCTAGTCCGATATGATTTTTTTTCGGCTGTTTTACACCAATGAACAAAGACTCAAGACTGTGTTGTGTGTGTTTTGATACACTGACAGAATGTTTAGTTTCGTTTTGGCCCTTAGTCTTCGTGTGTTTTTTTCGGTGTGACAACTAATGAAATTTTAGACAAAATATATTAATATAGAATTCATTCATTTATCAGTTTAATCATTTTGAGGCATTTAATTAATATAAATATTTTACTTGAGGTAACCGAAAAAAAAATATATGTAGTACTTATTAAGATGGCAAATATTTAAATTAGAAAATATTTTTTAAAGTTTTTTTTTTATATTTAATTGTATTATAAGTATATAGGACCCATTCATGTAAATAGTAAGTAGATTTAGAGGAAAAGCGTTTTATAAAAACGGTCAGCTCGCAGGACCAATTAAAAATTTTTACTCTTAAATTTAAAAATGCTTATAAAATCGCTTTCGCACTACATATTTTGGGGATTAATTATATATACATATTTTTATCTAGGAATCAGCTTTTTTGGATTTTCAGGTAAATATGGAGCTTATAAAAATGCAATTGCTTAACACAGCAATAATGTACTATAAACTTTATGCTTTGTTCTCGGGTTAGATTGAAAATTAGTGATTTGTTTCTCACCACCATAAATACTTGGAGAAATACAAAAAAATATGCTCCTCCATGGGGTAGATTCTGTTTTTACAATCCCTGGGTAGTATAGGTGAGTCAATGTAATAAGTACTTTTCGCTTTTATGTGGTTCGAAGGTCGTGAAATGCGGGTATATGAGCGCACTGACTTATAAATAACTAACGGCTCACCCTCCCTTCTCTCGGGTTCACCTCTGGATAAACAAAAACAAATCTATCCCACGGGAACTGTAATTTTTCCAGGATAAAAAGTAACCTATATGCTATTCCAGACTATAATCTATCTCTGTGCCAAATTTCATCCAGATCCGTTCAGCCGTTCTGGCGTGAAAAGTAACAAACATTCATACATACGTACTCAGAAACTTTCACATTTATAATATTAGTACGGATTGGAAACTTGCCTTCGCTTCGCTCGGGTGCGTCCCTAGGTACGTTTTATATAGATAAATAGATAAAAACAGTTATTGTGAGCGTACCTTAGGAGATACACACATGCTATCGCGGAGTTTTTTGTAGGCCTTTGTGAGACCTACAATTTTCTAGTACATTGTTTTAATGTATCTCTGAAGATTTAGCCAGCTGTAGCTATGTAATGGTACGAAAACAGTTATTATAGCAAAAAAACTATCTAGGTTATTTTGTACAATAGCCCATTTATTAAGGAAGGCTATTGGCTATATATCATCATGCTACTACCCAAAGGAGCGGAACAGTAATCACAAATGTCAACGAATCGGGCAGACTATATATATATATATATATATATATATATATATATATATATATATATATATATACATATATATATAGTTCGCAGTATAGTAGCTTCGCTATATATGTAACGAAGCGCGCGTGAGTCGCTAGTATAAAATAACCGAAGATGAAGTTAGGCCCAAATCTTAATTAGTTGTCGTGGTTGCCAAGAATATCTTAGCATCCGGAGGTGTTGGAAAGTTGATTGTGTAAAATCGCTGTGCGAAGATGGAGGATATCGGTCCTGCGCCTACTCTCCTCACCTCAAGTGTTAAGGCCGGTTTAGACTAGGGCACTATACACGGCAGTGTATACACCGAGTGTCTCTGTGTGATCGCGAGTGTCTCTAATTTTGAAAATGGACACTCGGTGTATACACTGAGTGTACCGTGTATAGTGTCTTGTCTAAACGGGCCTATAGAACCTCGCCATTGGACTGCGAGAGTGAAAAGAACAGAGATGGCTCGTGTTTGTTAATACGCACTTTGATTACAATAACTACATTGTACCTGGAAAGTCTTGGTGAGGTTGGACGTGTCCAGAATTTGGTTTTGAATGGTTATTTTAATAGGCTTATCATCAGAGATTCTTCGTCGAGTTGAAAGTTGTCTTTGCAGTGTCTTTGCGCAATGACTTTCTGTAGTTACATATATCGGATATTTTAACGTTTTTTTTATTATTATTATAATTGTTGATAAATTTAGTAGTGAGTACGAAAATACCAATATTTTGTGCCATTTTAATTGCTTTTTGATCAAAATTGAAAGATGAATATAGTTTTTTTAATATGCATTTGCCTTAAAATGCTTATATCAAAGAAACATGTAGTCAGTGTATTATACATATTCAATGCAGTTTAGAATTGGCGAGAACCTCATCAATTTGACAAAAAATTTAGATACTGTATATCGATGGATACAAATATTTTATATTCCAGTGAAAAGTTTTTTTTTCATTGTTGATGTTCTTGCCAAATTTTCCTAACTAAGGCGAGCTTAAATCTAATATAGTCAGTAAACACTACAGTCAAGTATTGCAAGACACAGGTGCGAGATCTCTACAGAGAGTTTTGTGAGTGATTTTGATATTATCAAATAATCGCATGCACACTTTTTGGTACCAAGTTCACGTAACAATTAACACTAACGATGAATCCCAACAACCTGTCTGTCGTTTTCCTTACTAAGAATAGACATTTGACATAAGCTTTATACAAAATTATGTCAAACTATCTACTACTATTGCACTTATATGTAAAATACAGAGATAAACTAACAATAAAATTAGTTAGCAAAGGTGGACTTATCTCTAGAAGAGATCTCTTCCAGTCAACCTAAGTGAGTTAGAGAGATAGTATTAAATAGCAGGCTACAGTGCAGTATATAAAAATAAAATATTATACATACTATATATCATAACATATATACATACTACTACTATCTTTAGTAAGGAGACAAGATAGATTTGAAATTAAAGTTTATTTGCATGATTATTAACAGATTATATAGAAAATATAACATTAATTGATAACACGTATAACACGATAATAAATTATGGCTTTAGGGTTTTTACGTTTTTTTCTTTGGAAATTAAATAATTTTTAATTTAGAGGATATTTCAAGCTAGATTCACTGAATAATTATGACAGTATTTATTACTCAATTACTATGTAAAGTTTGTTTGATCTGAATCGTTTAGTTATTTCAAATCAGGCTATTATCTGTACAGTAAATAAAAGTTTGTTCTCTGTACAGCTATTTTCAAATATCATTCGAAATTCAAAATTCAAAAACAATTTAAATATCCAGCAAAACAAAACTTTTAATAATGTATCAGTATTTGAATGTGTTGCATATTTTTTTTGATTTTCAATTTTATTTATCTTCGATGCTACTGATTATTATAGAAATTATTTTGATAACTTATGGCATTGCAAAGTAAATAACCGCTATGAATTAAGGTGGTGGGTCACTTTTGCATCCAGTCTAATTTTTTATTATTATTTTTTTGTTTATTTTTATTATCTCAATATTATTACTAGTATAGTATTATGTCATCTGTGATATTACTATTAATAAAAAAATGTAGCCAAATATGTAACCTCCTATTTGAAATACGATAAAAATTGTTTTTTTTAGTAACTTTATTATTTTAGTATACTTTTGAATAAAATTAAAAAAATATGTATTGATCAGTTCGATACGAGTATGCTTTGAAGCAGCAATAGTTATTATGCTTCACACAGAATAATTATTGTGAACTTGCACTTTGTACTGAGCTTTCATTGAAGTAGTTCGGCAGCTTTACGCTAGATAACATCAATATTGTATGTTGAATAAAATATATGGTACATAATTCAAAAGAAATGATTCAAAATTTAGTTAAAAATCTATAAAATTTTGTTATATTCCAAATTACTGATTTTCTTGAGATTGCATAAAATAACAACTGGTACCTGGACTATAATTAAAGTTATATTTTTTTGTATAGGTGACGGAGAGTCCAATTGGAACCATTTTGCATCACTATCTGGCTCCGATTTCGACTTAGCAGCTCACGGCGACCACCAAGATATACGAGATTTGTCTAAACACGTGGTGTCTCAACGAACCCAGGGAAGTCCTGGCCCTGAACATGTTTAAATGTCCTTTGGTAAATTTGAACAAGTTCCTTACATCGTTTTCAACTTAGGCCTTAAATAAAACTTAGTTTTTTTTTATGTATTTAACTCAATTAGTAAATATTTGTTTTTCTTTCTCTGGTCGATTGGAGGGAATGGTAATATCTCCGTTTTTTTTCGTAACTATTTTATTTTTTTTAGACAGAGAGAATTGTGATATTTCTCTTTTGTTTTGATCTGTATTAAGAGAGTTATATATTATGATATATAAAAAAAATCACACTACTCATCAACAGGTGTCAAACCTGCGACGTACTAGTAGCTCAAGTAAGACACATGCTGTTGTAATACGTCTGTTTTGAACGGACTTAATTATTTTTTAACTTTATTCATTACGCACAGACAAACGAAATCTGTTTTGAAAAATAGTCTCTTACATATTATATACGTCGTTATATTTCTTGATATATTTTGTACGGAACAGGGCTTTTCAAATGTGGAATCGGAGTTTGACGCAATGTGCCTCTAACACAAACTCATATTTTTTTTTAAATTGTAACTCTTCCGATTTTTTTCTTGTTTTGCCCATATTGCGACCCTATTGTTGAAAAGCCCTTTTTAGTGACGTTTGTAACTTAAGTTGCAATTTTTTTTCTTTCTCTCGATCAAGCTAAGCTAACTTATTTATATATTTTTTAAGTTATATATGTAAGTCTATTTTCTGAGAACTTTTGTCAAATCAAAACTACATAATCTAAGCATACTATTGAAGGTTTATAAACATATACTTTATTATGTATAAAATACTATAATACTGTGTGTTCATATTTATGGAAATGTTTGGATTTTTCAATATGGGAAAGTTTAATGTTGGTAGATTAGTTCGTACGTATGTTATGTACATCCAAAAACTATATATTGATACATATATTATATAATAATTAATTATATTTTGAAAACAGCACAATTTTCTACGCAAATATAATATAACTCTTCGCAATAGAGATTCAGATCTTATTTTTCATATAATATACATGTATTTGTCTCGATAATCGACTATTTAAACTCGCAAAGCCTCGAAAATAAACATTTCTTCGTACTTAATTGGGTACATATCGTAGATTGTATGAGATCGTGAAAGTAGGTGTACAGTATACTGAATGGGATAAAGTATTTTGTACTTTATTCGATCGTGTTAAGGTTTATTTTCGTAAGCATATTCAGAGGTAGCAAATTATACAGCTTTAAGGCTAAAAGAATCTCATATCGCATATTAAATTAATATTTATATTTAACAAAAAGAAAAAAAAAACAATGTGAAAACATTTAAAGATGCTATTATTTTGCGGAATAAAATATTTTTCTTTGTTTTTGATACTTTTAATTAGTAGAGCTCGAAAGCTGAATGTGGATAAAGTTAGTGTTCATTAGAAACAATAATCGTAGAGAATGTAGTCGTCCATTTTGTACGCTTAGCGCTAGTGATGTCCTTTGAAGTTGAAATTATATAATTAAAAACGTATAGGGCTTAAATGGGATGTGTATTTATTCCAAATATATATATATATATATATATATATATATATATATATGAAATATCCTTTTCTAAAACGCTTGGTGCTTAAGTATATGTATTTTTCAAAGTGAAATTATTTCTAATTAATACATGTTAATGTTATATATTAAAATATATACGTTATTTTATTTGAGATTATGTTACTTATAGCGTCATTGGTTATATGTATTCGATGTTTATTATCCACTGTACAGGCGTTTTAGTTACTAGTAGGATATAATATCGATTAGTAATAATGTTTAAAAAAATCGATTTTTAAATATATATCGATTAATATTTTAGGTATACAAATATCCAACTTTTACATTTTAATTTAAAAAATATATACTTGATGCTATAAAAAATGGCACATATTCATATAATAAAGGTGGGTTAAAAATATTTTTTATTTTTGTGTTTAGTCGATCCAAGTAAAAGAATATACAGTAATGTTTTAACGTTCATTTAATTTTTTTTTATCAATCTATAACTTATTTCTTAGTTGCTAAGCAAAAATCATCTTTTGCCTAAAAAGGCGGTAGTGTTTTCTTCCCATACAACTTTTCAATATAGGATGAATCAAAATTGATTTAATATTACTAATATATGATACCAATGATTTTATGGCTTTTTGCTTTTATATTATTCGTGTTAAAGTTCTTGTTAATTCAAAAAAATCTGTAGCATATTATATTATGTATTTAATTTTTATTGTATACAACCTTTTTTAATGTCCCACTGCTGGGGGTGGGCCTCCCTTCAATACGAGGCGGATCAGGCCATAGTCCACCACGCTGGCCGAGTGCGGGCGGACTGAGCATGTTTTTCGAAAACTTGCTAGGTTTTGTCAGACATGCAAGTTTCCTCACGATGTTTTCCTTCATCGTAAGGCAAGTGGTAATCATGTTAGAAAAGATTCGCACATAAAAATATCAGAGGTGCGAGACCCGGGGGATTTGAACCCGCTTCACTCGGTTTCCCAAGCGACCGCGTTACCACTGCCTTAATTGTTATTATAAAGACATATTTATTTAGACTTTAAGTGACATTTTGAGTTACCAAAATTTTATAGTCACGTCACTATTTATTGGCTGTGTTATAAATAAAATAAATGACAGATGTATTTGTAAAATAAAAATTAGTTTTATTATCTTAATTATTAGGCATGTCAAAATTATTTCATTTTTTTTTAAATCTGTCACAAATTTCTAGGATTAACTGAGGTATAGGTTCACATCATGAGAAAATAAAATAAATCATTGGGATTTAGCCTTTTTAATTTTTTTTTATTAAAATATGTTTTAAACCTTTTTTTTTCAGTCAGTAATTTGTGGCCTTTTTATTCTAAGTTCCTAAACGGACTACAGGTTTTTTTTAAATATTATGTAGAGTTATTGCATCGATAATATAAAAAGGATGATTAAAATTTGTGATTAATAAAAGAAAGGCATATGCATACGATTAATGCAGATGCTAAGGAAGAAATTATGATTTTTAACTTGTCTTTTTTTCTTGACTGCTCACTAAAAAGAATGGTATAGGTACGTAATTTCATTCAAGATGGCGATTTTGACTCAGGCAAAAGGGGATATTATTTGTGTTATCGGTATGCTTTTTTATAAAAAATATAAAATATTTAAGTCACACAAAATATATTTAACTGTATCGTTATTTAAGCCTTTATTAATTATTATATATTAGCCAGAGTCCTCGAATCAATGTCTAACTATGAAGCTCTCAGAGCTTAGTGAAAAAATCATCGCCATCTTGATTTTATTTGCATTTCGCGTATTTTAAAATGATTAATAATAGTTATTTTTAATTCAAAGGGTACACTGACTCCGAAATCATATAAAACGTAATAAATCCTTAAGAGCGGGTATCTCTTTGAATTTTATATAAGACTACCATTGACGAATAAACTATTTATTATAAAACAATCATGAAAAAAAATTTACATTTCGAAGACATCGTGTGATATACACACGTGTTAACGCTAACAGTCAGAGTGCCGATAGATATCAAAACCAGATAAACGTAACCAGTTTTAATTTACAAATTTCAATTTAAGATCAAACGATTAATTTCAATATCCAAAAATTACAACTATTTGTTTATAGTTTTAAATTTTTACTTCTGTCGGCAGTCGTCATGACTGTTTTTATTTTATTTTTTTAAAGTCGGTCAGTAATGACAAAAAAAAACTTAATTTCCATTATAGGGAAACATGATGATATATATTTTATTATTTAGGTAACACATGTGGAGAGTAAAGGCAAAGATTAAATGTTGTTTCCATGAATAGTTTAATAGATGTTAAAAAAAATGTTTTTTTTTTTTTTACTTGTATACGTACGTATTTTTTTTTATTTTATAATATTTTATTTATACCATAAAAATAATAGTTGTACGAGGATAGTTATTAGATTAAATATTCTTTGCTTGTACTCTTCACAGCAATATATTTAATACCTGTTATTTTTAACTGTTTAAAGGTGACTTTTGGCTAATGGTTAATAAAAAAACAAAAGTGCCAATATCAGTCATACCTACCTACCTATTTTTAGAATATTTTCGACTGACCGTTACAAATTGAAATAGATTTTAATATTTTAAACCATTATACAGCACTCCTAATATTTTAAATCAATAGTCAAAAGTTATCTTTTATTATCAATAAATATTAAACATCCAAAAAACATAGTAAATAAAATTAGTTTAAGGTAGAGGCAGTTAGAAAAGCTTTGGGTGTTTTTTAATTTTTTTAATAAATCAAATATTGTTAACCATTTGCTCTAAAACGTGAAACGCTTGAACTTGTAATGTTTATACGATTATATGAAGTTTCCTGGTACGATTTGTTTTATTTTTCCTCACCACACTTCCTATGTCAATATGGCTGAGCTAATAATAATTAATTGGTATCAGTATGCTAAAATTAGATTTTTATTTACCAATATTAGTATGCCTCATGATGTATCATGAATATTGACTGTGTCTTTGGCCTAATGCCTAGTAATATGCTAGTAATATGCTGAAATGTTCGGCAACAGATCTGGAGGTCTTGGGTTCGAGTCCCTGGTTAGTATATTTATTGGATTTTTTCTATTCTCAGTAACAGCATGTAGTTGAGAGGTTGGCAGAAAATGGTAAGCTGTACGTCTTGTACATGATCTCGTACCGCGAGTGTGAAAGTATTGTCGTAAAAACTTGAAAATCCATCCATTCTCACGTGTACAATTTTTCTTGAAAATTAATATGAGATAATCATATTCATTAAAAAAAGAATTATAAAAATCCATGCACTATTGCCGCGAATATATCAAATGACATTGGATATATAAAACAAAAGAACATACCAACAGATGAATACCTCCTTTTCGAAGTCGGTCAAAAAAGTGTTATTTAACAACTAAAAGGAAAAGTGATAATTTATCTTACAAGAAAACACTAATTGATAATTAATTTAGTTAACAAAAAGCAGATCGCGTCTCCAACTGTAAGATTCAATTAGGTCTTGTTACGAAGTAGGGTGAATTGAAATTTATTGCCTTTATACTAATAAAGTCCCATCTAATACTAAACTCTAGACTCTATTTTAGTATCCGAAGTCTACTTAATCCATTATTTATGTGAGCTGTTTTTATTTTAATTTAGACACCTTTCTCCCTTTGGTGAGATTAAGTGAGATTTGGTGGGATCCCCTTCTCCTCACGTGAGATTTACTATACTTGTTAAAGGACTACATTTATTTTCATAAAGTATAAAAATAATACAGCGTTCAGGTATTTTTTCAGCGGGCTAAATAAAACAATCCAATAGCTAAATAAAACAATCAAACAGCGGTACTTTTTGCAATTTTTATTACTAACAGTAGCCTATGTGTTACTCAAGGTCATAATCTATCTATATCTACTACATTTTATCAAAATCTGCGCAGCCGTTATCGTGAGTAGGAATAAGGAACATTATGTAAGTATACGAACATTTTCGTAGCAAATTTTGATCAAAGTACCCTACCTCTAAAAAGGCAGTGGTAGCCCAGTGATAACACGCTCGCTTGGGAAACCGAGTGAAGCGGGTTCAAATCCCGGGTCTCGCACCTCTGATATTTTCATGTGCGAATCATTTCTAACATAATTACCACTTGCCTTACGGTGAAGGAAAATATCGTGAGGAAACCTGCATGTCTGAGAGAACCTAGCAAATTTTCGAAAAACGTGTGAAGTCCGCCAAACCGCACTTGGCCAGCGTGGTGGACTGTGACTTGATCTCCCTCGTATTGAAGCTAGGCCCGTGCCCAGCAGTGGGACGTTAAAAAGGGCTGGATACTACCCTACCTCACTGAGGTTAGCTAATAATTACAAATTGTTATAAGGCATAAGTGATTGTAAAAACACTGATTCGCTCCCTTCTTTCACTCGTGAATGGGATAAAAGTCGAACATTAGAAGGATAAAATGGCTTGTTCTTTAAAGTATCGGAGAGTCACATTACCTGACATATTTATATACCTGCCTATAATAATATCTTTTCTCTCAATAACAGTAATTAGTATTTTGTATATGAACCTAGAACAGCGATATGGTTGTTTTAACCATAAAGCTTTTAAATAAATGTTAAATTAATGTTTTATGTAAATTTAGTTAGTAAGCCTTTATAATAAATATATAAAGAAAAAAAACAGCAATAGTTACCCGAAACTCGAATTTAAAATCTTAACCACATGCAGTACCTACATAGTGTGTTCAGACTTTTTTTTTAACGTCACACTGCTGGGCACGAGCCTCCCTTCAATACGAGAGAAATCAGGCCATAGTCCACCACGCTGGCCAAGTGCGGGTTGGCGGACTAAACATGTCTTTGGAAAACTTACTAAGTTCTCTCAGACATGCAGGTTTCCTCAAGATGTTTTCCTTCACCGTAAGGCAAGTGGTAATCATGTTAGAAATAATGTTCGTAAATCGTATACCTACATAGTATACTCAATAATTTAAGCATTGAAAACAATATATCATATACTAATTTAATAATACCATGGATACAATGTAGGTACTGATATCACTCATATTTAGGATTACTGATAGCAAGTTTATGGAAAGCTGATAAGCCTATTCTAATGAGCTGTTTTGCATAATGGTTAATGTTTTATTTCATAAGGGAAATAATATACTAAGCAGTAGGAACTCGTACTCCCATCGTTCAAACCCCTATAAACTCTCTTCGCTTACCTTGTGTTATTCATTTTATTATCTACTAATTCCAAGGGACTATTGATTAACCAGGAAACCATAAACCAAGCTTTTATAAATTGTATATTTTACTATTATTTTATACTAGCGGCTCCCCCTCGCTTCGCTCGGCATCGTCTCTACTGATAAACTAAAACAAATCTATCCCACGGGAACTGTACATTTTTGCATTCGCATTTATATAATAGTAAGATTATTCCTCACATTTTTAATAATGAATATGGTCGAATTTCAACTATTAGTACATATTTTCTATATGAATTAAATATTTTTTGGAAAATCTTATTGAAATAGACATTATTCTCGATAATGAGGCCGAATCTATAGTTTTTAGAGTTTTTGTCTGACTGTCTGTATGTCTGTTACCGCATCACGGAAAAACCACTGGAGGGATTTTGATGAAATTTGGTATGATGACAACTGGTTATCCGGAACAACATATAGGAGACTTTTTACTGCGGGAAAATATCTTATCTCTGAGAAACCTATACTAAACGTTAAAACATAAGTAGAGGCGAACCCGAGCGGAGTAGGGGTGAGTTGCTAGTACTAATAAAACTAGATCAACCAAATTTGTCATAGTGAGATATTGACATACAAAATACTACGCTATTCCATTAGGAAACCCCAAACTAAACAATTTACTAAGTAGGTAAGTACAATAAACTTGCGCGTAAAACCGAAGATAAAATCTGTTGACTACATAGTATTTGAAATCTAAATCTTCATTCTTGTTGTGAACTATGGAGAATTTATTTAGAAAGTTATGAAAATAAAACATATCAGTTACATTAAATGTAATAATCTATAAGTACCTAAATAAGATAAAAAACGGTCAAGTGCGAGTAAACTAACACACCGAGTGCTCCGTACCATGAAACATTATGTTGTTTTTAACCTGTTTTTATTAAGTTGAAAGTATTTTGGAAGCTCCTGTTTAAGAGTTAGAGGGACAATATTTATGACTGGAAGCATATAACTCGCCAATTATGATTAGCATTTTTATCTATATATACATAAAATGCTTTGTCCTGACTGACTGATCGATCAACGCACAGCCTAAACCGCTGGTCGTAGAGACGTGAAATTTGGAGGACATATTCCTTATACAATGTAGGCATCCGCTAAGAAAGGATTTTTCAAAATTCACCCCCTAAGGGGGTAAAATAGGGGATAAAAGATTGTATGAAACTCGGTCATTCTTAACGCGAAATGCACGAAAATTATTATTTAGCTTTAAGATAAAAAATGAAAAATATATGCATTAGATTTTTTTCGAAATTCATCCCTTTAAAAGGTAATAGGGGGTGATAAAGTTTATATGGGCAAACAATTATTTATGATCCGAATTATTTGAAACTTGGTATAAATGCTCTTCAATACAATTAAATAAATACGTATTTTAGCATTTTTTGAAATTCATCCCATAAGACTGTCAAATAGGGGATGAAAGTTTATATGAAACTCTGTAATTGATGCACGGAAAATTTAATTTACCTATAAATTGAAAACTTAAACAATACATTTTTTTTCTAAATTCATACCTTAAAAGGGTAAAAGGGAGTTGTGCTGTTTATATGAGGAAAAAATTGTTTATGATTAGAATTACTTGAAACTTGGCATTAATGCTCTTCAATACTATTAAACAAACATGTATTGTAGATTTTTTTTAAATTCAGACCCTAAGTGGGTAAAAGTGGGCGGTGAAGGTTGAGTTGTTGAATATATTTAAATAAAGTAACATGACTCAAGTTCTTTGGAAGTGCACACGGGATATAAAGTAGAGAACGGAAATTATTCCGAATGCAAAGGAAAATTATGTATAACTTTTCCGCTAGCCACAGCAGCGACAATTATAACAGACCTAGAGTGCGAGAGAGAGAACCTAGCTAGAGAGTATCCTGCTATCTATATCCTCTTTTTGAAGGTTGGCACATCTGCAATAAAATAGTCGCCTAAGCTATGTAACGGAATTAGACTGTGAGTATTTCATAAAACATTATATTGACCACTGTATTTGCTTGATGTGCTCGGAGGGAATCAGAATTCATACCTCGAATACCACTGATAACTTCTGACCGCACCTTTGAATTTAATCTATTGTAATTTCTTCTTAAAGTTTGCTTTGCAAATTTATCTCAGTGCCAGTCCTTAAAAGTAGCAGGCGTAGACTTAAGAGAGAATTGCTTCTCACAGGGACATTTTAACGGAACCCAGAACTAAACGGAACATCCGTCAATGTGGTATATTTGTGGTAGGTTTTTTAGTGTAGACTTACATAAGTAAATCTTAGAGTTTTACTCTAGACATAATATTAAAAATTCAATACAACAACATATAAATTCAATGAAAATTAAAACTGAGTAAATTTTTCAGTCCACGCGAGCGTTGCCGCGGGCAAAAAGCTACAGCAAAATAAGAATGGCACTTTATATATGTAACTTAAAAAAAAAGAAGGAGGAGGAGACTGTAAGCTTCAGATGTAAATAGCATTAGGTCTTTAAAAATAACTTAGATATTAGCCTGTTAGTATGTTAGTTAAAAAACCGATTCTAAAGTTGTAAACATTGTATGCGATTGTATCATTGTACTCTCTTATAATACCTAAAGTGTACATTTATTTACAGAAAATACGCTTAACATCTTATACATATTTTTGCAAGTAATAATTCATTCTGTATTGCGAAAAAGTTTATTTTTTTTGTAGTTTGATCGCGGGCGAAGCCGCGGGTTCTGCTAGTATGAACATAAATTTTTTGTCACCCTTCAGTTACAAGTATAGAATGACACTTTTTTTTTCTTAGTTTAACTACAAAATTGTCTAGCAGTTCACATGAGACATACCTATACTTTTTAAATTTAATTTCTAAAGTACCAATATCTTTCTAATAAATGACTGACACAGACAAACAGACGGACATGACGAAATTATAATGGTTCCGTTCTTTCTATTGTCTACGAAACCCTAAAAAACGACATAATAACGCAAAGTAATTGACGCTAACTGATGTAATGAGTTCGTCCCTGTAGAGGATGCAAATGTATCGATTGTACATCGTGATGTCGATAGCTTCCACGTAGAGCCCGCACACACTACATGACCGTGATCAAGTACAGGGTCACAGCTAAATAACTATTTATATGATGGTCAATATAATTGTCTTATCGGTTTAGCTATAGATATTATTCAGGGGTTCGGTTCCCGGGTGAATCATGAATAGTCATTGAGTATTTCTGTAAAGAAATTTACAGTAACAGCATGGAATTGAGAAATTGGCAATATAACACTTCCTTAATTCTGAGAGCTCTACGGTCTTCACGGAGATTATCGTCCAGGGTACATAGTTTTAGAGTAAAAATAAGCTGGTAGTAACGAGATTTCATCAGCGAAAACAATAATACACAATTTATTGGGTTGAGTATGCACATAATATAAAAAAATCCATATATATTAGAAAAAATACGACTTTAGTATTGTAAAATTAAAATGGAAAAAAAATCGAGACAAGTGCGAGTCGGACTCGCCCACCGAGGGTTCCGTACAAATTTGTAGGAAATCCGCGTAACTTTAATTTTCAACTTTTTTTATTTTTTGGAATTTTTCCTTTATTTGTGCTGTAAGACCTTGCTTTTTGCCAAATTTCGTGAGTCTAGGTCGACGGTAACTACCATGTAGGTTTTCGACCTATAGGCTACTTCCGGTTGACCTAGAATTGTCAATTTTGGTTAAAAGCAAGGTCTTATAGCACAAGTAAAGGGAAAATTCCGAAAAATAAAGAAGTTGAAAATTAAGGTAAATTTTGGTTCTTACAAGTTTTCGCAAAAATCTAAGTTTACCCATATCTTTTCATCGTGTTGACTCAGGACCTAGACTTTGATACACCTAATAGAGACTATAGACCTCAGTATCTGGTTTAAATTTCAATTACCTAGGTCCACCCGTTCCTAAGAAAATCGGTGGTGACACATGGACAGACAGACGGACAAGAGAGTGATCTTATAAGGGTTCCTTTTTTTACCTTTTGAGGTACGGAACCATAAAAAAACAATTAACTAAATAAAGCATAATATCATTTTTCACGAGTTTCAATTAGACGAATAAGTATGAAATTAAGATCAATTGACTCACTCTCGGACTGACTATATTGACTCTATAATTATTTAACTTGACGTGTTGTTTTTAAAGTGATACATGCTCTTTTATTGCGTACATCAATTCCATTGAAATAAATAGCAGTTAATAAGCCCAGTGGTAACGCGCTCGCTTGGGAAACCAAGCGAAGCGGGTTCAAATCCCGGGTTTCGCAGCTCTGATATTTTCATGTGCAAATCATTTCTAACATGATTAACACTTGCCTTATGGTGAAGGAAAACATCGTGAGGAAACCCGCATGTCTGAGAGAACCTAGCAAGTTTTCGAAAGACGTGTGAAGTCCGCCAACCCGCACTTGGCCAGCGTGGTGGACTATGGCCTGATCCCTCTCGTATTGAAGGGAGGCCCGTGCCCAGCAGTGGGACGTTCAAAAGGGCTGAATACATACATACAATAAGTTAGTTGAGTTTTTTAGTAACGTAGTAGTAAAGCAGTTTTTAGATGTAATTTTCAGTAGATAATGAACGGTAAACAGATAAGCTACTTACTGTAATCCAAGTCTTTCATTACATAAGTGCATTATAAATCCTGGTTGCTTTGATAAGGTATGGATTACGTATTATTTTAAACATTTTAAAATCGTGATTGATGAATATTTTGACTAAATTTACCCTCGGGTTCACTCGCTTGGTACTTGTGTATATAAAAGTACCTGGATTACCACTTAATCCATGCGTTCATTCTCTTTATTTTAACTTTGCAAACATTTGTTAAGTTATTTTTATATTTTATACTAGCGATAAACTCTGGCTTCGCTCGGTTGTGTCCCTAGTACTTAGTAGTCTAAAATCTCGATCTATGTGGTGGACCTCCCAGTCTTTTTCCAGGCGAAATATTTTTTTAACCATAAAAAATTGTCACCAAAAATTTGCTCCAGAATATTATTTTTTTAATTTTTAATTGATTTTTTTTTAAAAGTATAAAAACTATTTTCCTGTGACAACTTAGTATCAATTGAAAGTAAAAGACTTAAAGAAAATGCCATCATACGGTTGTCGGCCTGGAAAATGAGTGAGAGGTACATCACACAGATCGGGATATCCTATTATAGGCGTCTATTTGCAATGTTTTTAATGGCTTTATTTCAAATCGTTTAAACAGAGCACGCCAATAAAGTAACTCAATAGTATTTTTTTCTGACTCTGGTTAAAGTTATTATGATTTCTGATAGTAAACACATTTTTAAAGTTAGATTACGAGTATAGAAATAGCGATCGGTGGTAATTAGTAGTAGCGGTAATTAATCGGCGGTAGCTTCCTATAAGTGAAAGATTTTTTGGAATCGAATTAGTAGTCTCAGAGATTACATCCAAACTTAAAAACATGCAAACTAAAATATGAGAACTAATTAGAGTAAACTTGTACTACGAGCGCCTTCCAAGATATCTATACGTATAATAAAATTGTATGCCGAATCTGTACATGAAATATTTTAATCTGTACATTAAATGTTTAATAGACATTATTATCGATACAGAGGCCGATTCTATAGTTTTTAGAATTTTTGTCTGTCTGTCTGTTACTGCATCACGGAAAATTCACTGAAGGGATATTGATGAAATTTGGTATGATGATAGCTGGTTATCCGGGTCAACATACAGGATACTTCTTACTGCGAAAAAATATCTCATCTCTGAGAAATCTATACTAAACGTCAAACCGTAAGCAGGGACGAACTCGAGCGGAGCGAGGGTGAGTCGCTAGTATATAAAAAAAACAGTAACTTAGCGAAATCTGTATATCTGTTTGTTTGTGTGTGTGCGTTTCACAAAAAAAGTAAAAAACCGAGTTAAATAAATTTTTTGAAGTGATAATTTAATACTCGGGTCAACATTTAGAATACCTTTTACTTGAGGAAAATCTTTCGTTCCCACGGAAAAACACAATAACTGGTTCTATCGAGTCGTTCTTAGAAATTTACATGGCTAACGCTGGCTAAACCTTAAGAGATACACCAAAACAATGTACTACAAAATTGTAGGTTTTTTCCTAAGGTACACTCGCAATAACTATTAAAATCTATTTAAAACTTATACGTAAACGTACAAAATATAAGGAAAGACCGTGGACTGCTACAATATTACCATCTCATGAATAAGATATCTTGTATAACAAAGTAATAAATTTAGGATAACATACTGTGATTTGTTTATTTCTCCATAACTAGAGGTCGTGTTATGTTACAAAATATATTGTTACGAAACGCGAGCTTTGCGACATACATACATGTTTCTGGCAAAGACATATGCTTAGAAGAAATTGCCTCACAAGTTGATTTTTATTTCTCAGCTGACTTTATTTAAACGGTAATTAAAAGTTGCCATATAAATAAATTATCATTAAATATTAATAGCTCACTTAAAACAGTTGTACCCGAAGTAGCTGGGACAAACCCTCACTTCGTTTCGGGTTCGTCCCTAGACAAAAACAAATCTATCCCACGGGAACCGTATATTTTTTCCGGGATGATATATAGCCTATAACCTTCCTTAGTTAACGGGCTATCTAATGCAAAAAGATTTTTTCAAATTTCAAACAAACAAACTCTTCAGCTTTATAATATTAATAATATATATATATATATTAGTATAGATTTTTGATTTTTATTTACATAAATGCCTGTTAAATCGTTCTTAAGCCGGAGACAAGCAAGATAATAGACCTTCTAATAGCTTTTGGTAGTGAATATTCTGACATCACTTCTGTATACAATGTTTTGATTCTGAGTTAGGCAGTCATATGTATGCGGCGGAAGCGACAACATGTGTTCGAACTATGATAATCGTAGCGCTTAAGTGATTTTATTGAAACTTTATCAAAAAAGATACAGTAGTCATTAAAAAGAAGTGAGTGATAAGAATGCTATAAGTTATGGATTGAACGGTGTATTTTTTTATGCGACATTTGAATTTTTTATTTAAAAAGTAAAGGTAAGAAATTTTATTAAGTTAATTTGGTAAAGTTGTTAGAGTTTCATTCTTGAAATGTTTAAAGTACTATGGCCTTACATGAATTACCCAATTATAACAGAAGAAGGGTAATGTTTTACGCGTGTAAGCTTATTTGTTTGGGACGTAATCTAAACAAGTCTTAATGGATTTTAACATGTAGAGGGAAAAATATAAGAATTAAATAAATACAGAAAAGGAAAAAAAATTGTTATAATTATATGGGTTATTATTATAAAGTCCACATTTATGCGTAAACACTTTTATGCTAGCATTTAAACATAAACTATACATTATTAAAGAAATAATTTACCAAGTCGGGTTTTTTTATTTTTGTAAATTATTTTTTTATTTACGGATTTTTAGTTTTTTTCAGTTGGTACTTTTAGTTTTATTTAACAATTTTTTAAATCCTAAATTACTTTTATACATATAGATTGCATATATTTTTGTAATCGCCTCTTAAAAACCTTTATTTTGATATCCCACTCGATTGATTATGACGAAAAAAATTTTTTAAGACAAATTGGCGCCTAGGATCCGCCATTTTGATTTTTAATAATATCGATAGCCTGTGACACGTGCGTTATCAACACGAATCTAATGACGTATGAATCATCAAAATCGGTTAAGCCGTTTAATAATTATGAGGGTACAAAGGGTCGGACATATGTATATATATACATACATACAGGTCATACACATAACCCTCCTTTTTGTTTCGCCGCAATTGGGTAAAACGTACGTTTTCACGCAGCTCATTGTACAATATTTTATTCTAAAGTTATTTAATATATAAAATGAATATTCAAAGAACTTTTATCCACGTATGATAGATGTAATTAAATGTAAACCGTGGGAGTAACAAAGGAGTATCTATTAGAGATTTCTGAGAGCAAGCATTAAAGTAATCTTAAATATAAATAAATGGAGGTACGCTCATCACTTCAGTTCAATGACTGGGAAAAAATAATGTACGTATTTTCGAAAGTCACGTGGCTTTATCGCGCTTAGGGGATATAGGCTGGATTAAATATTGTCTAGTTTCATCCTTACTTTTTGACCGACAGCAAAAAAAGGAGGTATTTAATTCAGGTGTATGTTATCTTATGTATATTATGTGTATTTTAACACTGCCTAGGTGGTATAGTGGTTAGTATGGATCTTGGTCTGGAGGTCCTGATTTCGAGTCCCAGGTCGTGCGCAGTTTAGTGATTGAGTCTTTTAAGGAAATTTCAGTAACAGCCCGGAGTTGGGAAGTTGGCGGTGTTTCACCCCCGTGCCTCGGAGAGTCCTGCGCCTTAACTTTTACCGGTCGTGTTGAATTATCGTCACATCGGAATTTAAGAAGAACAGGAATAGAGAATGCACTTGTGTTTGCGCGTACACTTATGTACTATTATATCTCCTGCACAGAGGGCTAGTGGCAGTGAGATTGTCCGCCGTGGCCGAAATCGGTCGGGACATCAATTATGTGTTAGAGTAAAAGAAATGATATGCCATTGAAGCTTCCATCATACATTAGTACATAATATGATATATAATAAAAATATTTAAAAAAAATATATACGGTGTAGTCTCAACCTAATATCTATAGCGAGTTCCACACGAGGCATTTTAGATTGTACATCAACAGGAAAACGGTTATGGGAGGAAACCCCGCGATTTTATGGTATTTTGCCTCATCATATATTTTACATTGTTGTTAATATTGTAATTAGAGTATGTTTGTATATCTACATATATATTTTATAGCAAGCTAGTTGTTGCACGCATTTTTGCTCGCCGTCTAGTATTTGTATAGCCGACGTTTCTTAGAATTTTTGGATCGTTTTTCATATGAATATATGATCTTTACATAAAAGCTAATAATTTTTTTTTTCGTCTTTTTATACGTAAAAGAACAAGTAATAATAATTAAAAAATAAGGCGATAGTAATATTAAAATGCCTAAAGTGGTTGGCGGCGGTTGAATGTGTCGAGGTAACGATCGAATCCAGTGGCGTACCAAAAGAGGGGCCTATGGTCCAGCATGGGAAAAAAGCTCAAAGTCGGCTGACTATGATAATAATCAAATATAAATATTTTTCGAGTTATACTTCTTTTGAAGTAGTAGTTTAGAGTAGTTGTACTTCTTTAGAAGAAGTCTTCGTTAGGGGAAAAATGATAAGGGTGAATTTTTTACAATGCGACAGATTTAGTCTACTGCATGAAGTTAGGTGTTATTGGCTACAGTGTGAAGTTAGTCGTAAAATCTCCCTTTAGTGTAGTGTGAAAAAGAAGGCACACACGTTTGGTTCTCGTGCATTGTGCACTATTACCAAAATGTCGCCATTTTCAATCCAAAATGGAGGTTTATCATTACCATAGTGACGATTATGATACGGGTATCAAATGAAAGGGCTTAATGAGCTGAATACAATAAGTAAAATAATGTCATTGTAAATCCAATATGGCGGACTTCCAAAGACGGCGGACTATCTTTTTTATATGCACCTCCATGTTATCAAATGAAAGGATTTGTTGAGAAGAATACGAATAAAAAAACAAACGTTTACTTTTAAATGCTCTAAAAAAACCCAAAGAAATATAACTTCTTACGTGCATACATAAGTACACATACAGTTTTTATTTTATTTTGGAATTTTCAAAGAATAATATAATACGAAAGATCGCTCGCTTTAATATCTATAAGTAAAATTCTCTTCTCTCTCTTTCGTCTCGTCTCGTCTTTTTTTAGTTTTCTCATCTTAATTGTACGTACGTAAGGCAGTGGTAGCCCAGTGGTAACACGCTTGTTTGGAAAACCAAGTGAAGCGGGTTTAAATCTCGGGTCTCGCAGCTCTGATATTTTCATGTGCGAATCATTTCTAACATGATTACCATCTGCCTTACGGTAAAGAAAAACATTGTGAGGAAACCTGCATGTCTGAGAAAACCTAGCAAGTTTTCGAAAGACATGTGAAGTCCGCCAATCCGCATTTGGCCAGCGTGGTGGACTATGACCTGATCCCCCTGGTATTGAAGGGAGGCCCGTGCTCAGCAGTGGGACGTTAAAAAGGGCTGAATACATACAATACAATTGTACGTACATATAACGGTACGTACAATCACTATTACAGAGCTAAAATTGTCTAATAGCTATTTAAGGATACACATATACTATAAAGGTTTAACGAAGGGTCATTTCAGGCTTAATTGTGAGAAATGTTTCGAGCATGGGAAATACACGAATATTTTTAAATTATAGATAAACGCTTTATTTTTAACTAGCAGAACCCGCGGCTTCGCCCGCGATCAAACTACGAAAAAAATAAACTTTTTCGCAATACATACTTTATTACTTGCAAAAATAAATTTGTGTAAGTTTTATTATTTGTTAAAGTATATACTCGTATTATGGAAACAAAATTAATTTTAGCGATCGTAACTCAAAATATCAAGTATTTTAAAAGATGTTAGGCGTATATTTTGTAATTAAATTTACACTTTAGGTATTTAGCAAGCTGCACTACCTGTATTTTTTGTACATTTTTCTATTCCATCTTTCCAAAGTTAGAGGAAGAGAGTACAATGATACAATCGCATACAATGTTTACGACTTTAGAATCATGTAACATGGCTAATATGGGTTTTTTTAACTAACATACTAACAGGCTAACATCTACGTTATTTTTAAAGACCCAATGCTATGTACATACTGAAGCTTACAGTCTCCCTCCTTCTCCTTCTTTTTTAAGTTACGTATATGAAGTGCCATTCTTATTTTGTTGTAGCTTTTTGCCCGCGGCTACGCTCGCGTGGACTAAAAAATTTGCTCAGTTTTAATTTCCATTGAATTTATATGTTGTCATATCGAATTTTAATATTATGTTTAGAGTAAAACTCTTGATTCACTTAAATTAGTCTTCACTAAAAAAACCAACCACAAATATAGGTTAGGCTCTCCCTCGCGCTCTAGGTCTGTTATAGTTGTCGCTGCTGTGGTCAGCATGGATTAAGTTACACATAATTTTCCTTTGAATTCGGAATAATTTCCGTTCTCTGCTTTATATCTCACACAGTTAATGTGCACTTAAGCCATTAATGTTAACTTGAGCCATGTTACTCTATTTAAATATATTCAACAACTCAAACTTCACCGGCCAGTTTTACCCACTTAGAGGCTGAATAAAAAAAAATCTACAATACATGTTTATTTAATTGTATTGAAGAGCATTAATACCAAGTTTCAAGTATTTCTGATCATAAACAAATTTTTCCTCATATAAACAGCACAACCCCCTTTTACCCTTTTAAGGGTTAAATTTCGAAAAAAAATGATATCTGTATTGTTTTAGTTTTCATTTTAAAGGTAAATACCATTTTCTGTGCATCAATTACAGAGTTTCATACAAACTTTCATCCCCTATTTGACAGCCTTATGGGATAAATTTCAAAAAATGCTAAAATGCATATGTATTTAATTGTATTGAAGAGCATTAATACCAAGTTTCAAGTAAATCTAACCATAAATAATTATTTGCCCATATAAACTTTATAACCCCCTTTTACCCTTTTAAGGGATGAATTTCGAAAAAAATCTAATACATATATTTCTTGTTTTTCATCTTAAAGCTAAATACCACTTACCGTGTATTTCGCGTTAAGAATAACAGAGTTTCATACAATCTTTTATCCCCTATTTTACCCCCTTAGGGGATGAATTTAGAAAAATCCTTTCTTAGCGGATGCCTACACTGTATAAGGAATATGTCCTCTAAATTTCACGTTTCTACGACCAGCGGTTTAGGCTGTGCGTTGATCGATCAGTCAGTCAGGACAAAGCATTTTATGTATATATAGATTTCTTTTTTGTTAAGTTCTAATCTTCATATTTGAGCATCCAGAGTGAAGCGGTATCAAATCTACTCAACCAATTGAAATGAAAATATGTTTAATTAAGACTAATAACAATGTCCTTGAGACTAATTTCAAATACGGCGGTCAATGTCACTAAGCCATCTGCGCTATAGATATTATAGTGGAAAAATGCGAGAGCGCTATTCCTTTTACTGTTCTAGTCCGGTGGTTGAGACAAATTGACAAGACCAGGCAGGGATCAGGGGATCATCTAGACTCTTGATGATCCCCTGATCCCTGCCTGGACGTCAGTCTAGAATCTAGATTAAATCTAGACTGACGTCTTTACGTGCATTCCGGCATACAGAGGTGTACGATCAACTTACGTACTTGATTCAGATACTGAGAATTTCTTGATGTTACTGGGACGTGAACTCAGGACCTTCGATCAATAAAGGGATGCAACCATGCACGCTAACCATTAGACCATTAGGCTATTATTAGTAGCAGAAAAAAAAGTCCCGTAAAAATTTGTCACAGCTTCAATACAAACTCTAAAAGAGTTGTTAGGACATTTATTTTATAAGCTTCTTTTAGAATTTATTTAAAAAAAAAGAAACCCCAAAGAGTTTTATTATAAGTAAATATGTAGGGATAGATAAAATATGTAAATGTACGTAGTCATTTCCTGAGTTTGTATATTTTAAATCTCCACACAATGCTTTTCTTTTCACGCACGACTGTTTATAATTTAGAATGTATGGGAATGCTAGCATAGTACAATACTGTATTTCGTTTTTATTGTAGCCCTAAATTTTACTGCTAAGATAACAAATATGGACATCTTATATATTATTTTAAACGTTATATACTATTTAAATAATAATAATATATAGAAAATTAATAAATAATATAGTAAAAAATAATTATAAAGATGCTCAAAAAATTTATACATAATTACTACTTAAATAAAGAGAAAAAAAAATGCCTAACTTTTAAGAATCTGATCTGGTAAAATAAACTTTAAAAGAGTTAATAAAATAGAACTTTTGTGATATCGTTGACATCTCGCCATTTTCATGTTTTTTGAATTTATGGCGCACAGTGAAATTGGAATAAATCTATACATATAATAGAATTAACTGAGTGAAATCTGTACATTAAATATTTTTGGAAAATCTTATTGAAATAGATTTTATTATCGATACAGAGGCCGAATTTACAGTTTTTAGAATGTTTGTCTATCTAATAATTTTTTTGTCTAAATATCTACATTATGGTGAACTAAAGTGTCGCGTTTCCGAAATTTTTGAAGGTAAAGTTCGCTATATAAAAACGGTGAAAATCAATAAAAAATGAATTAAGTTCATATTAGTTTGTGTTTGTTGTATTTAAAAGATAGTTTCTATAGTCCAGAAATAAATAAATATATTGGGACATTAACACACAGCACCATCTAGTTCCATGGTAAGCTACGAGGCTTGTGTTATGGATACCAGATAGTTGATACACTACACTTAATATAACTTTAAATACATAGGGGAGAGTGGGGTAATTGAGAACACTTAAATTCTAACGCTCAAAAATAATAGAACAAAGTCACGGGTATTTCTCAGAGTTTGCGTTCTTCGTCTGATTTATCTGGCCAAAAATTATTTTCATTTTTGGCTCTATTCGACATACTCTTATGATGAAAGACATGCCAAAGAACATATATTTGAATTACGCACTCATTTTAATCAAATATTTTTTGAGATATTTGACTTTAATTTTTTAGGGCCCATATGAATCAAAATTCGTGACGGATGGATCAGAAACAGGAATAAAAATAAAAAAACCGAGTCTGTCTTAAATTTATATTACATTTTATGTATTCAGAAGATAATTCAGTGTTATGACAAAAGCCGAAAATACTCTCGTCATACTGTTTGTCGTCGCTCGCAATGTTATTTAAGTAATCTAAAGCAACGTATCATGTGTTACGAGCGAATTCAGTCGAACGTTTGGCTCTGCAAATTTAGCAGAAGGTGTCGCTAGTCAAATCTTCTTCATCATCACCTTCCTGCCCATTTCCCAATCACTTCGGGTCGGTGCAGTACATACTGTTGATAGGATTTGGCAAAAGTTTTACGACCGGGCGCCTGCCTGAAATCACCTCCTTGGGAATGCTATTGTTTATCGCGGAAAGGGCCCAAGGTGCGATGACCAGCACATCTAATTTAGATTTAATTAGTTCTATAAAATTATCTAATGTCAGTAATTATGTCACCAGTTTCATTGGCACAGTCAATTGTTTGAAGTTAGGCGTGGCTTAATATTGGAGAGTTCTTACGTCTTGTAATATGGATATTCTATATTTCTTTCTACTAAAACATTTGTTGTAGTATTATTCAAAGTTTTCATGTAATTTTCTGATATATTTTGAAATAAATGTTGAACACAAATCATATCTCCTTATAATCTTGTTTTATATATCTTAGTTAAGGTATCTATAATCTTACACAATTTAAAATCACAGCAGTATTTAAGGTACTCTTAATATCAGTCTTTATAATAAAAATAAAAGAATTAACAATGCTACTGGCTATATTGAAGATATTGGAGAAAGAACTCCGAGAAGCTTTGGTGAATACTCCTTTCTTATTTTCTCCATCCTTATACATTCTGCGACTCTCTTCTTTTCTTTTTTCTCATCATTGGTTAGTTTTGCTCGTGGCATTGTTGTATACTGCAATATAAAAACGATATTAATACGAGTATTGTAATTTATGACAGATTATTGGTACTTTTCAAGTTTGCGATTATCAGTGTGGAATGATTCGGGAAAGGGATACGGGAAGGGTGCTCCCGATAGCGTCAGAGGAGTCCTAAAGCGATCTGCAGAAAAAATACTCGCCAGAGGAAATGACATAAAAAAATTAAAAGCCTTGTTAAGCAACTGAAAGACCATTGTCCAGATGTTATACCTATTAGAAGAGTCGTTATGCTTGGAACTTGATCTTAATGATGATTGGGTGAAAAATAACTTAAACAAAATGTACCATTTTTTTATTCATATGGGTTTTTGACCACATGAATCAGATACAGATAAATCAGAATTTTGCCTAAAATCTTCGATTACCCATGACACATATTTTCATAGGTATTCGCATTTAACCAAAAAAATCTGTAACGCAAACGTATTTCTTGGAGCATAGATTCAAGTTTTAAAACTCTGTAACATTATTTGTAAACTAGACATATTAATCAGAGACCCACCTGAATTAAGAACATATGAATCAAATACTTACTTTTGTGTCTCCGGATCGACGCTGAACTGGTCGCACTTCCAGCTTCGGACCCTTTTGCCGCACAACTGACTACCCCCAGCGCGGGTTGTGATGGTATGATTTTTTGTATTTCGCCGACTACAGTCAAGTGAAGCGCGTGGCACATTAATCAGAATTTTATGCCGGACACCTTTTATTTGTTTATTTATAATAAGTAAACTAACGTAAATATAACTAATATATTTTTTTTGTCAAAAGATAACTAATCTTTTTTCAATATGATTATAATTTATATTGTTTTTTCAATAAGATAACGCGTTATTTATAATTTTGTTCAGAATAATGGGGAACGGACACGTCATATGAATCAGAAGAACGAGTTTCAAACGATTTTTTTATATATTTAGAATGCAATTATTATACAAACGGCATTGGTCCAAGTTAGATAATAGTCTAAGGTGTACTAAAAAAAATATTTCAGACCGATTGATTGGCTAGTTACAGAGATAAACCTCCAGAAATCGAAAATTTAATGCGCTGAGAAATACCCTCACAAACATAAACAACTTTCATTGCAACGTAAACTTTGTTTATCTATCTACTTATTATTAACACAAATATTTTTAAAGATCAACGTTTTATTAGAAATATGAATGAAAACAAAAAACATTGCCGTTCCTTTTTACCCCATACCGTATGGGGTAATTGAGACCACCCCGCGGGGGAAATGGGAACAGTTTAGGGTAGTTAGGAATGACACAAATCTTTATAATAAACTACAATTAATTTGTGTGGCACATAACACACATGTAACTTTTCTTAATTTCGCCAATAGTACATTTTTCATGTGCGCAGAGTTTACAAATGGTGCACATGATCCAATCTTCTATCGGTGGGGATTCATACTTCTCGTTGCACATTATACAATAAAACTCCTCTTCGTTTTCATTCACTTATAAAGCCTTCTTTGAATTTCTGACTCCTTTACCCTTGACTCTTTTTCTTATATAGTTCTTGTAATGTTCCTTTTTGTTTTTTTTTAGTTACAATTTTTCTTTTCTAGCTTTCCCCTTACTTTGTCTTTTCTGTTTCTTCATTGAACCAAAATCTTGTATTTTTTAAAACTGTCCTAATGTCGGTTTTATCCATATTCAAAATATGATGACAGGACACGAGGACAGGTATAATTTGTTTTGTTTACATCGTTTTTAGTTAAAAACTGTTATTATATTAAGTGAAGTGGCTTCTGGAATTCGTAAGCTGATGGATGGATGTTGAGACATTCTTTATTGAAAACTGTGTTTCAGTTTGATCGAAAAACAATTCTACGTAATGAATTTGGTGTTATTCCATAGAAAAACTTATAACAATCAAGTATATATTTTTCTAACTGGTCTTCTTGTTTTTTATTAAATACAGTTTATCTTTTTTGGTATCTTAAATTTGTTTTGTTTTTGTTTTGGGTGCTGGTATTGGTAGCAGCTTGGTCCAATGTAAGGTTTTTATTTTTAGTATCATCGATTGTACAGCGAAGATTTTCAATTTGGTATTTTGTTTCAGTCTTTCGTATGTAATTTCGAAATATCTAAAACAATTTATAACGTTAAAACATTTTTATACAATCAATGAGTAGCACTTGGGGTAATTAAGAACGCAAGGGGTAAATGGGAACGTTCCCAATTACCCGCCTAACGCCGTTCCCAATTACCCGAAGTAGTCAATATAAATTAAAATTGTCGCCAATCTCAACAGTAATTTTGGTGAGCTTCAAATCACCTGGGGTCTGAAAACAGATAGTACATTCATGATAGTAAGAGAATGTGGTGTCTTTGAACTCAAAAATATGATATTTACATCTATTATAACGCACGACAAATAATATAACAGATATGCGAAAAAAATTGTTTGACTTACCATATCAGCGCACGTGCAGCCTTTTACACTCACTATCGCGCACACACTAAAGGGCGCTAGATGCGTCCGTTAAACAGGTGCGGGATAGTTTAGTGCGGGAGAAAGTATTAGTTTCTTAGCTATTCCCAATTACCCGCTGTTCTCAATTACCCTACTCTCCCCTACATGTTCTAAATATAAACACCCATGACTGGAGTACAAACATTCGTGTGCTCATCACTCAAATGACTGCCTCCAACGGGACTCGAACCCGTGGCCGCTGGCACAGCAAGTGGCAGTACTACAAACTGAGCCAAACGCGTCGTCAAACATTTACGTGAAAATATTTCAGAAACGTGACAACTCAGAGCATAATACTGTCGATATTTTTTGTTTGCTTAGGTCTTCTACGAGTATTTTCACTCACTCCATTTAGATCGTGCGTGTATAACTGTAGCTTGCGTATAAAAATGTTCGAACCCCTTTATTATAATAACTCTATATATACATATTTATATAAAGCGATATATTCCATTTCATTGGTTATTTTCTATACCTCACCCTCTTTTTATTCCTAAGCATCGTTCATAACAGAAACAATCTGCTTACGTATATAAAATAGCTTCGTTATGCGATACCACGATCCGGTGAGCTTTCAAATAGTCTGCGTATTATCGAAGATAAGCGAGATATTGATAAAAACATTGATGTAGTCCACCATAACCTTGCTCACGCCAACGTATGTTTCTTTATAAAAATATATACATAACCTAAGTAATTTAGTATAAGACTAGTAACTACACTATTCCAAACTGCTATCATCGAGATTTAACGAGATGACACTCCACAATCGATGGAAATGCTCATTTAAACTTGAAAATTTAATTTTCTTTTAATGATATTCTCATAGATTGTAGTAAGTTAACATGTTTTAGCAGGATAACCCCAAATGTATTTCAGTTATTTCATTTTCCTTGACTTTTATTTTATACCTTATGTATTGTATGCTCGCGTAGTCGTGATATCGAAAAATATTGCTACTAATGGACTAAGATCAGTGACAATATGTTTTGACCGGGGTGCCTATTAAAATATGCCCGTTAGTATATTTAATTAAATAAACAATAATTGACTTTTTGAAACAAAATCGATGCACTTGTTATTTAAATGAATTATATTCCATTGCACAGAAATATACCTAGAGAACTTGAAAAGTGATAGCTGCCGTAGAACTTGGCCGCAACCTCTTACCAGCCAGGTGTAAGCAGGTCATATTTTGTTACATTTCACCCCGGTCAAAACATACTGTCCCTTTTATTATTGTATATAAAAAATCGATTCTGGTTAAATACGCTATGAACGTAGTAATCTTGCAGCCGGATCTTGATCCATAATGTCATTCAGAGATATTGTAGTTTTGTATTGTTAGAAAAAGTATTTTTGGGATCAGTTTAGAAGCGTATATTGAATTTATAATCAAATTTACCAAAATCTAATTCAAATTTTCTTTAAAACAGAGTAAGGTTTTAAATGTAACCCGAAACTTTTAGCTGGATAAGTTAGTCAAGTTATGCACTAAGATTTCCTGAACATTTACGATCGAAAACTTTTTTAATAAGCTTAGAAAACTTCTTTTATACATTTTCACATTCTAAATAAGCAATATTACTTTTAATTAATTCATCGCTTATAGCGTCTATATCTTGGGCTTTCCCTGAAGAGAAGGATCAAGTAAATTTAACTTTCTAAAATATTTTATCACACACATGTACTACTTGATGTATTAACATAATAATTGCATTTTAATGAAAAAGCTACATTACTGATTAAGAAATATTAATGAAAACCGTTTTAAAATTGGGGAAGATGATTTTTTAAGAATTGGGGATGATTATTTATTCTCTCAAATGTTTATGTAATATTTATTATACACATTTGTATTTATGTATTTATGCTTGTTTAAAATTTTATAAGAATTATAATGTGTATAATGTATTATATGTATATGATTATATGCTTATATATTGTTTTTATCCCTTTTTATTTATGCTTATTCTTATAATGTATTTTGTTATCGTTTCTTTGCACTTTCTCTTTCTGTCCCGCTACTGAACATCATTTCCCACATACATGGGTTGTCTGGAAGAGATCTCTTATAGAGATAAGTCCACGTCTTCTACGAGTATACATATAATAAAACTGTAACTAAGCCGAATCTGTACATTAAATATTTTTTGGAAAATTTTATTGAAGTAGACTTTATTATCGATAGAGAAGCCAAATCTATAGTTTTTAGAATTTTTGTCTGTCTGTCTGTCTGTCTGTTACTGCATCACGGGAAAATCACTGGACAGATTTTGATGATATTTGAAATGATGATAGCTGGTTCTCCAGGTCAACATATAGGATACTTTTTGTTGCGAGAAAATATCTCATCTCTGAGCTAAACGTTAAAACGTAACTAGGTACGAACCCGAGCGGAACGAGGGTGAGTTGCTAGTTTTCTATATAATTCTTTTTATTATTTGTTAAGTGTAATGAATAATATATATAAGATATCGCGTAATAGAAATAAAAATACACAACCGCATTGATTGACATCTTTTTGAGTTTTTAAAGAAAAAATTTGGTCATATTATGTTTGAAATTATTTCAACTGTTTACTACATTATTGCGTACAAAAACAAACGTGAAACAAACAAACAAATTTCGCATTTATGATAATATCTTACTAAGTACTCGTAAGGCACAGTTATTGTAGGTATATATACGAGTAAATGTGTATAGATAATATATACGATATATCCACTATAATTTTATCAACGAAACTGGTTATTATTAGCAAGTATTTCTAAACTACGATACTTTATTTAAATGAGTCATTATGCATATTATGTGTTATCTTGCAATAGATTCCGTTTGTCATATTACAAACACCTGCCTCATAAATCTCTAGTTGAAGAGTACGTTTTATAACAATTATAAATGTGCGAATTTAGGTACTATATCTACTAATTTTAAGATTTACGATAATATTTTGGTTATCCACTTTTACGTACCTTAATTATGGATTTGACTTGGTAGTTTCATGGCTTGCATGTACGGCTGCATATCCGGAGGTCTTAAGATTGAGTCCTGGATATGGCCAAGTTTAGTTTATTGAGATTTTTTGTCAAGAAATTCTCAGTAAAAACCCAGAGTTGGGAAGTTGGTGGTGTTTCAACTGATCTCCCACCGGTCTTGCCGAATTGTCGTCCCATCAGATTATGAGAGTGACAGGAATAGAGAGTGCACTTGTGTCTGTGGCATACTTGTGCATTATAATATCTCCTGCGCAAATGGCTCGTCTCAGTGAAATAGGCTGCAGTGGCAAAAATCGCTCGGAAAGACATGATTATTATTAGGTATTTTAATTTATTATGTCGTAGAGTAATTTTGTCAGGACGATTTGCAACTTAGATTTTTTGGGAAAGTGACTTTTCTTCGTCTTCATTTTTTTAAGAACAGCCATTCGGATAGGAATGAGAAAAAAACTAATGAAGTAACCATTTATTTCAATCTTCTCATTGAACATTATTTGTTTTAACAACTGTAAATTGTTTTTTTAATTTGCTGCATTTTTTTTAAGCCTAGCGACTCACCCTCGCTTCGCTCGGGGTCGTTCCTAGGTTGCTTCCCAAAACAAAATTAATTAATTAATTAATTTGGTTTTAATTTTTTTTCATGGGACCCTATTTTTTTTTCTAAGATTAGAGTAGCCTAAGTTACTCCTTATTAGATGTAATAATAGCTATTTGCCAGTGAAAGTCCCGTCAAAATCGGTTCAGCCATTTCAGAGATTAGCCGGAACAAACAGACAGACAGACAGACAAATATTGTAAAAAATGTTGTTTTGGTTTATGTACCGTGTATACATCCATATGCATTTAGTATAAAGCGGTCATTTTAATATTACAAACAGACACTCCAATTTTATTTATCTGTATAGATGGTTCACCATCCATCTACCTTCACGAGAACGATGATTCTACAAGTTTTTTGTATAACCAACAGCGACTGTATGTATCTCTTTTTCATATTGATCCTGATATTTTCATTTAGTCTATTCCAATTTTACATGTTATTTAGGGACTTGTCACTATCAAAAATATGAGAATATTACGTCTAACGTATAAATAAATAAAATATATAAATAAATATATAAATAAATAAAATAGAAGGGACAAAGATTTCCATTATTTTCTGTAATGAGCCTTATCTAATGATGATGATATCTGGTGTCACGGTGTTTGGGGTCGCATTCCTCCGAAACGGCTCGACCGATTTTAATTTTTTTTTGTATATATATAGTAGGTATGAGAATAGGTAGTAAAGTATTTTTCATCCTCCTATCCCCATCCTCCATTTTTTAATCACGATTTTAGTATTTTTGTATAAACAATACTATATAAATACATAGCGACGAACCCAAGCGAAGTGAGGGTGAGTCGCTGTATAATATAAAGTCAGTTCTATTTTTTGTTTTTTGTTTTTTTTTTTTTTAATATAAAGCCAAAGAGTTTTTTTTTGTAGATTGAACGCGGGTAGAGCCGCGGGTTGTGCTAGTAATTTATAGAAGTTGTATTGTTTGTGTGTAATCTTAATTAATAATTGTTTTAATACCTCGTACTTGCTAAAATTAATTATCAACTTTTAATGGAATTTTCACGTAAAACAATATACCTATCTATCGTTACAAAGACAAATTAATTTCCTGTTGTGATAATATGTACATATGTCGTCTTCCGTTTTATGTAACATACTCATAAGCTTCTATGCTCGATCCATTGTTGGATCTAATTTAATTATTTTTTTAAAAGTTACTAGCGACTCACCCTCGCTTCGTTTCGGGTTCGTCCCTAGACAAAAACAAATCTATCCCACGGGAACCGTACATTTTTCCGGGATGATATATAGCCTATAGCCTTCCTCAGTTAACGGGCTATCTAATGCAAAAAGAATTTTTCAAATCGGATTAGTAGTTCCTGAGATTAGTGCGTTCAACCAAACTTGCAGGCAGCAGTTCACTGGCAGGTAGTTGATGTTACAAGGAGTAACTTAGGCTACTTTATTTCAATAAAAGAATTAGGGTTCCGTTCAAAAAAATTATAATTTACCTAGGGACGAACCCGAGCGAAGCGAGGGCGAGTCGCTAGTATAATATAAATAGGTAATGACAAAACAGTTCAGTACTTTTTTCTCCTCTGTTTGTCAATAGTTTTTATTTGTTTTGTTTGATAGCTATTGACAAGCTTTAGCGTCATCAATAACAAAATTTTGGTACAGTTAGTTTCTTTATATAGATAGTAAAATACTATTCATATTATATGTTTTACGCAAATCTATACAGATAAATAAAATCGAAGTGTCTGTTTGTAATGTCAAAATAACAGCTTTTCACTAAATATATGTGACAGTATATAAAGTACTTATAAGAGAAACACAATTTAAAAAAAAATGTCTGTCTGTCTTTTTGTACCGGCTAATCTCCGAAACGGCTGGACTGATTTTGCCGGGACTTTTATTGGCAGATAGCTGATGTTATAAGAAGTAACTTAGTCTTATTTTGTTTTAGAAAAAGAATTAGGTTATGCTCAAAAAACAAAAAAAAAACGCACGCAGGGATGCACCCGAGCGAAGCGAGGGTATGTCGCTAGTATTATATGCCTCGTTATAGATAAATTTTTATCTTACCTATCATGCGAACAAATAACATATTTATTATGGATATTGTTACAATATTGTGTTTTGTTTAGGATATTTGTCCTTCAACCCTGCGACCTTTGCGATAAGCTATTGTCGACAAGTTTATGGTGCATGACTTTTTTTATAAGAAAAAAAACCAATAGGCTTAATATTATTACATACATACATATATTACTTTTTTGCTGTGAATAAATTCGGAAAATTAGTTCCATATTTGCATATTCACGCAATTTGTCTTTTGAGAAAAGAGCTTCCTATTTCTTTTATATACGCTTTTATTTACTTTATTCATATTTTCACAATTTTGAGTATTTAATTATTCTTGAAGAATTCTTGATGCCATTATTAAACTTTTTTTTAAAGGAGAAAAAATAAAGTTTTTGTGAAAACCACCTTAGATAAATACCCCTTTTCCATAATACAGGTCGTTAAATGGAACTCGCCGGGCACAACCAGAATACCCACTAAATCTCAACGGTACTTCTATCGTTTTAACGAGCCCCATAGGATTGTAAGCGTCGTACCGCTGTTAAGTCAGCCCGAAGCAATAATTAAGACTATACATAGCGGATAGGGCCATCCTTTTGTCGAAAGATTGAAGAGAAATCGAAGTTTGAACCGAAAAGTTTAAGAGGGTCTCTATACAAGAAAAAGGGCTTAAGGGGTTTTGTATTTATTTCATTATATAAGGCTGCTACATATGTACATATAAGCACTAAACTAATAATAAGTGGTATTATAGTGCAACCTGTAAAGTAAATAAAAACGTAAAATTGATGGTGACAGTGATAGCCTAGTGGTAACGTGCTTGCTTGGGTAACCAAGTGTGTGGGGTCAAATCCAAGACCTCACACCTCTAATATTTTTATACGCAAATCATTTTCAACATGATTACCACTTATTATGTATTACGGAGAACAAAAACATAGTGAGGAAACCTGCATGTCTAAGAGAACCTAACAAGTTTTCTAAAAACATGTGAAGTCCGTCAATCTGCATTTGGTCAGCATGGTGGACTATGGCCTGGTCCCCTCACGTTGAACCGAGGCCCGTGCCCAGCAATGGGACGTTAAAAAGGGCTGAATACAATAAATATATACAAAAAGTGACGAAATACAAACTCAATCCGCATTAGGTATCTCAAGTATTATTCTATGTTCAGTTTTATTATTTGATACATATTTCTACACGAAATTCGCCGATGTTATTACATTCATTCAACCCTTTTGTTGGACTCAAGTCATGAAGTCTGGTTTTCTTTTACCGATAATAGATACAAGTTTCTATTATATCCCATTGTATTATATAAACATTACATTTTACCGTCCAACGTACCTATTTCCTTCGACCGCAATATCCTTCACCATAGATTTATTGAGTTAATTTACAGCATCTATTTATTCAATCGTCCCTTATGATAATGACTAAAACGTGATACTATTAATCTAAAGTGGCAGACATGTGGATAGTAATTGTTTCTGTCTGGAGACTGGAACTCTAGACGTCGTCAAGTAAATGTTCTAGCGGTATTTCAATAGTTTGCTTGAATTTTATAGTCATTATGATGTATACACAAATAGGCAAAGAAAAAGCAGTCCAGTATCTTTTTCTCCTCTGTTTGTCAACCGATTTTCTTTGTTTTTGTTTAGTAGCTATTGATGAGCTTTAGTATTATCAATATAAAATTTTGGGAACAGTTTTTTTTATATATTTAAAGACAAAACAGTTCAGTGTAATGTATATATCTATACTAATATTATAAAGAGGAAAGATTTGATTGTTTGTTTGTTTTTGTGCACCGAATAGGCTCCGAAACTACTGAACCAATTAAGGTAAAATTTGGTAAGAAGATAGTTTAAGACCCTGGGAAGGATATAGGATAGTTTTTATCCTGGAAATCATCCCTTAAGGGGGTGAAAATGGGGATGAAAGTTTGTATGAGGAATCAACCTAGGGACGAAACCGAGCGAAGCGAGTTTCAATAATAATTATGGTCGAATTTCAACTATGACTTTTCGAGACTATAATATAGTCATTCCTGCAGGCGATATTATAGTGCAGAAGTGTGGGTGAGCTCCCCAATAATAGGCGTCATTGAGAATTTTTTGACAAAATCACAGAATATTTGGTCCGATCCTAGAATCAATCTCAGAATATGATAGTCACTGGATGAGGAAGCTCTTCACTTTTATAATAATCGTAAATGCAGAAATATTTTTCAGTTTATCGGTCGGTTCTTTCTTGTAACAGAAATAGCTGTAATTGATAGATATTTTTTTTTGTTTAAACAAACTTTGTGGGCGACTGTGGATGTGGGAGACGTGTAACATATTTTAATGGAATGTGTTCGTAACGAAGCCCAACTGTCACAATTAGTAAATGGATCAATTGAAAGATTGAATACATTGCAAATCCTGCTAGGGATTTAGCCAACATTATGTGTTCTATATGTAAACATAACATAAGTAAGCGATAACAGATAAAATGACATATCTTTGATAAAATATAATACTAGCGACTCACCTTCGCTTCGCTCGGGTTCGTCCCGATCTAGATACGTTTTAACGGTTAGTATGGAATAGGTAGACTATATATTATATATAGGTATGATGAGTTGTTGTGGGTTGTATTATAACGTGTTTTCCCGTGGGAATGAGATAATTTCCCGCGGTAAAAAGTACTCAGTCACTCTCCAGCCCTCCAACTGTCTCCACACAAAAAATCATGCCAAACCGTCACTCTGTTTCGACGTAAAAGAAGGACAAATAAACACACTATCACATATTTTATAATATTAAGTATAGATATAAATTGTATAACCTATAAGATCAACGTAGTCCAGTGACTCAGCTCTTCAGTAAAAACTAAAAATATATTAAGAAAATATTTTATGAGCAAGAGTGAGTGAAGAAATATTTTTATTCCATCCAGTAGGTACATGAAATTGTTAATATTACTATACTGTAAAATACGCGTAAAATGAACGCGTAAGATATACTAGGTCTACAAGTATGAAATGCGGATTTTTTTTTCTAAAGAAACATATTAAATTCAAAATAAGGCTAAAAAGTGCTTTATTCAAAGTATGTTCCATCGCTAGCTATACATTTTTCCCATCTTTCGGGCAATTTGTGAATACCACGCCAGTAAAAATCTTCATCTTTTCCTGCGAACCATTCATCTAGCCATTTTTTCACATCTTCGTACGAACTAAAGCGTTGCTCAGCAAGTGCGTGACCCATCGATGCAAACAAGTGGTAATCAGATGGAGTCAAGTCTGGTAAGTAAGCCGCATGGGGTAGAACTTCCCAGTTGAGGACTTCCAACGTATCACGAACCGGTTTTGCCATATGTGGTGGGGCATTATCATGAAGAAAAATGACTTTGTGTTGCCTCTTTCGGTATTCTGGCCTTTTTTCAAGCAGCAAACTGTTCAAATTGGTCAATTGTTGTTGGTAACGTTTAATATTAACCGTTTCCCCGGATTTTAACAGCTCATAATACACTACGCCCCTCTGGTCCCACCAAACACAGAGCATCAACTTTCTGCCAAAGCGATTCGGTCTTACGGTCGATGTGGATGGTGCGCCTGGGTCCACCCATGACTTTTTGCGCTTTGGATTCTCAAAATAAATCCACTTTTCATCTCCTGTAACTATGCGATTCAAAAACGACTTTCTTTTGTACCGAGCAAGCAAAATTTCACATGTGTTTTTACGCCTTTCCATTTGCCTATCAGTCAACTCATGTGGTACCCATCTACCGGTCTTCTGAATCTTTCCCATCTCTCGTAGCCGATTGGAAACAGCTTGTTGACTAACGCCCAATTGATTGGCGAGTTGGTTTTGTGTTTGCGAATCATCTTCGTCTAACAATGCTTGCAATTCCACATCCTCGTATTTTTTTGGCGGTTTTCCATGTTCCTTGTCTGCAACATTGAAGTCACCACTTTTGAAACGGCGAAACCATCGTTCACACGTATCTTGTGATACAGCATGTTCACCATAAGCTTCTCGCAGTAATCGGTATGATTCAGCAGCAGTTTTTTTCAAATGATAACAAAAAATTAAAGCTGTCCGCAAATGCTCTTGGTTCGGTATAAATTTCGACATTTTGAAAACAACAATACAATACTTTAAACACGCTTTTCCAATTTATCACTTAAGCGCGTGTGACTCTTGTTTATAACACAACAAAATGACACAGTTTCAAATCTTCATACCACAAACTTCATTGATGTACCATCAGTTTTCTGAAATCCGCATTTCATACTTGTACTGGTATGTAGTCGTTTTAATACGGGTGATACTGTAATATACTAGGTTTTACCAAAGAAAAAATATATTTTTATAATAATTTTTAAATAATTTTTACGACAGATTTTATGTAGTGCCTATATGTACTTATTAGTTATCTGGAATTGATTACTTATCTTATTAATATTATAAACTAGCTCGGGTTCGCCTCTAGGAAAACAAAAATAAACCTATCCCACGGGAACCGTACATTTTTCCGGTATAAAAAGTAGCCTATGTATTATTCCAAACTATAATTAATCTATCTCTGTTTCGAATTTCACCCAGAACCGTTCAGCCGTTCTGGCGTGAAAGAGTAACAAACATCCATACTCACAAATTTTCACATTTATAATATTAGTATAGATGTGAAAGTTTAGATGTATGGATGTGTGGATGTTTGTTACTCAATCACGCCAGAACAGCCGGACGGATCTTGATGAAATTTGGCACAGAGATATTGGAATAGTACAAAGGCTACTTTTTATCACGGAAAATAGTACGGTTAGATACATTTGTTTTTGTTTTTCTAGAGGCGGCGATAGTTGATTATAAATAAAATATTTTTAACAATATGGATATAGTATACATATTTTGAATACAAATATTGAGATTGATATTTATATTATTGGCTAGCAGAACCCGCCGCCTCACCCGCGTTAAATCTACAAAAAAACTCTTTGGCTTTATTTAATTATATATTATATCGCGACTCACCCTAGCTTCGCTTCGGGTTCGTCCCTGGATAAAAACAAATCTATCCCACGGGAATCGTACATTTTTCCGGGATGATATATAGCCTAAAGCCCTCTTCAGTTAACGGGCTATCTAATACAAAAAGAATTTTTCAAATTGGATTAGTAGTTGCTGAGATTAGCGCGTTGAACCAAACAAACAAACTCTTCAGCTTTATAATATTAGTATAGGTATAGTTTTACAATAATGTATGGAAGTCTGCCCGATTTGTTGACATTTATGGTTACTGCTCCGCTCCCTTGGGTAATAGCATTATGATATGTAGCCTATAAGCTTCCTCAATAAACAGGCTATCTAAATTCAAAAAGAATTTTTCAAATCGGATTAGTAGTTCTTAAGATTACCGCGTTCAAACAAACAAATTCTGCCTCTTTATAATATTAGTACAGATTCGGAAATATTCAAATAAATCAAGACATAACACTTAAAAACATCAACATAACCGAAGTGCTTTTACAAATCTAATAAAACTTGACATTTTAACAATTTTAAGAAAGATTTATTGCTATTTTATTACATGAATGCGTTATATCGTATTTTACTCGTGCTTGACCACTAAAAATGTGTGAAATGGGTTGGAAGTAGGGCATACTCGTAGTGTGGTGGACGGCTATTAAGGGAGTCGTTTGCTGTAATTGCTCTCGCAACGGGTCCGCATTCATTACTGTCCTTCTTGTATTTTAACGGGCTTTGAATTACTTAAATTAAGTATTTTTTGGGTTTGATAAAAACTATGTAGGATTTATCGTTCTTCCGAAAACAAGGAATTGATGTATTTTGGCATATGTAGGTCTACTTTTGAATCAGAGAGGGCTGTACCTTTTATTCCACTATAACAAAGGATGAGACTATATAGGTGGGTGCAAAATATTCATAGTGTACATATATATAAGGCTAAAAAGGACTTTTTGACCTTTCCCACGGGATAAAAGTTGTCAGGATTGAAAGTAGCATTACTCTTGGTCTTATAAATTAATTATAATTGTACAACAAATCTATCGAATCGGTGAAAGAAAGACCATTCACAAAACAGATATACATATACACTATCAGAACCCGCGGCTTCGCTCGCGGTAAAAAAATATAGGTTTCATATAAACTTTCGTCGCCTATTTTACCCCCTTATGGGATGAATTTCAAAAATGTTAAAACACGTATTTATTTCATTGTGTCGAAGAGCATTAATACTAAGTTTTAAGTAATTCTGATCGTAAATATTTTTTGGGTTGTATTATAACGTGTTTTCCCGTGGGAATGAGATACTCTCCCGCGGTAAAAAGTAGCCTATGCCACTTTCCAGCCCTCCATCTATTTTCATACAAAAAAAAAACACGCCAAACTGTCACTCTGTTTCGACGTGAAAAAAGGACAAACAAAGATACTTTCACATTTATAATATTAAGTATGGATTTGCACGTATAATATTAATAAAAAAAACAAAAATAATGAGTAGGTAGTTGTGGATTCAGAGAAGTCAAATGAAATATTAACTATTAGTAGAAATATTAGTATATCTTTTAATTTAACATGCCTGTGTTTTAAATTTTGTTTTAAGATGTTTTATTCAAAGGCTTTAAGTGACATATTTTTCTCTCAGAATGTTCACAGTTCCTGTTTACTTTCCTTGAACTGACAATTCACATCAAAAATTGCTTTACCGGTGCTGAAATTGTCTTCGTTTCCTCCTCTTGAATCTTATTTTGTTTTTTTTTGATTTACTTTAGCGTTGATGAAAATGTTATGACTATATTTTTAAATCTATATTTATATATATATATATATATATATATATATAAATATATATATAAATATATATATATATATATATATATATATATAAAATTCGGAATCGAATCTGTACATAATGTTTTTTTGAAAATCTTATTGAAATAGTCATTATTATCGATACAGAGGCCGATAGTTTTTAGAATTTTTGTCTCTTTGTCTGTCTGTCGGTCTGGGAAAGCATCACGAGAAAACCACTGGACAGATTTTGATGAAATTTGGTATGATGATAGCTGGTTGTCCGGATCAACATATAGGATACTTTTTATCTCTGAGAAATCTATATTAAATGTTAAAACGTAAGTAGGGACGGCCCCGAGCGGAGCGAGGGTACTCACCCTTGCTAGTAATGTATAAATTATTAAGTAAAAAATACATTCTCTTTATCATGTATTATTTAACGTGTAATAAATTAAATCGCAAATAAGTATATAAGCATTAAACATAATTTTAGGTTAATATTTTAAATAGTTGTGGCATAACGTTACAAATCATAACCTGGTGAAGAATTAAAAAAAAGATGTCACTAAGTCACATTACTATCAAAGTATGTATTAAAGGTAAAAGACACATTGCTTAGGACAAACCATTATCGAAATAAGACAAGTTTTAATCAGATAAAAAGGCATGTGGACAGTCCACTTACGTATATTAACGTCAATAACTCGATAAGTTGAGGTCGTGATGTGTTTCTTTGTTGTACCAAGTGTGTGTTGATAGGGAATTTGTTTACAAAAACTATAAAAACTATGTTTTATTCTCAAACTCGCGACTCACCCTCGCTTCGGTCGGGTTCATTCCTAGGTTGCTTCCCAAAAGAAACTTTTTTTTTTTGGTTTTAATTTATTTTGTGGGACCCTCATTTTTTTTCTCAGAAATAAAAGTAGACTAAGTTACTCCTTATTACACCAGCTATCTGCCAGTGAAAGTCCCGTCAATATCGGTCCAGTTGTTTCAGAGATTAGCCGGAACAAACAGACAGACAGACAAACAAAAATTGTAAAAAAAATTGTTTTGATATATGTACCGTGTATACATCTGTACGCATTTAGTAAAAAGCGGTTATTTTAATATTACAAACAGACATTCCAATTTTATTTATTTGTATAGATTGATCGTGTCACATAAGTTGATCCAAGATGGCGCAGGCATTTTGTTTTAAAATATTACAATTATAATGTTTCAAAGATCCAAAATTCAAAATTTTAAAAAGTAATCACTAAGACGGCATTATATACATTTTACGAAGAATCCCACCTTTGAGGATGAAATATTTACTGAAATATAACTGAATGTATATTATAAAGAAATTTTAAATTAAAACGTTATATGCTTTAGAAACATAACCTGATGTATAGTGCAATTTTATTTTATTAAAGGCGAAAGAACTATTAATGCTATCTAAAAGAAGGTAGTCTGGAAGAAGCTCGGGCAGTACATTTAATGTCTTGCAACTCAAGACTTTACGAGCGTCTTCACTTATTTCTTCGGTTAAGTTGAACAATGAGTCGTTAGGAAATCGTTGAGCGTTTCACTTTGTGAAATTGAGAGGTAGTTTCAATTGTTTTAGTGGATATCTAGCTTAGTGGTTATCGTCTTGTCGTTAAAGACTGGGGCTTTGATTTCTGTGCATGATGTAAACATTTATTTTGTAATAGTGATGTGTCTTTACACAAATACTCCTTAATGATTTTCAAACGACTTCCAAAAAGGAGGAGGATCTCAATTCGATCGTATCTACACTATAATGAAGCAGTAACTTAGCGAAATCTTTACATGAAATATTTTTTAAAAACAATGACTGTAACGTATTATGTATACAATATAGACCCCAAAACAATAGTTATTAAAATTTTTGTCTGTTTGTCTGTATGTCTGTTTGTGTGTGCGCGTTTCAAGCAAAAAGTAATGAACCGATTACAACGAAATTTGGTGAAGTGATAACTTATTACCCGGGTCAACATTTAGGATACCTTTTATTTCAGAAAAATCTTTCTTTCCCACGGGAAATCGTAATAACTGGTTTTGTCGAGTCCACCTTAGAAACCTTCCGCTGACTATACCTTAACACATACATCAAAACAATGTACTAATAAATTGTAGGTCTTGAAAAGGTCAACAGAAAAATCTGCAACAGTATATGTCTATCTCTTAAGATACACTCGCTATACCTATTATTATCTATACCTATAATAAAACTAACTTAGTCAAATCGATGTGCGCGTTTCATGCAAAAAGTACTGAACCGATTTTAACTAAATTTTGTATAGTGATAGCTTATCACTCGGGTGAACATTTAGGATACCTTTTACTATAGGCACATTTTTCGTTCCCGCGGGAAAACGCAATTCCTGGTTCTATCGAGTCGTCCTTAGAAATTTATATGGCTAACGCTGGCTGAACTTTAAGAGATACATCAAAACAATGTACTAGAAAATTGTAGGTCTTAAAAAGTTCTACAGAAAAGTTCGCAATATTATATGTCTATTACCTAAGGTACATTCGCAATTACTATTTTTATTCACTACTTGCGACTCACAGACAGACTTATCAACGTTTAGCTCAGTTCAGCAGTAAAACGTAACGTAACGTAACGTAACGAACCCGAGCGAAGCGAGGGTGAGTCGCTAGTATATATATATATATATATATATATATGTGTGTGTGTATGGATTACTTTGTCGTGTATGAATCGATTTTGATGATTCTTTTTTGTTGAAAAGGAGATATCCTAAGGGTAAGTACCATGATAAGGAAACTAGGATTTGATGATTTCAGATTTCATCCCAGAGAAATCGGGAACCTTCGAAAATCGTAGTGGCGACTAGTACGTTTGTTAATTTTTTCATTAAGTATTTTAAAGCACTACTATTTAATAAAGGTCTGGAGTCGATCTGATGATGAAGCCGAAAGACAATCGAGGGAACTCCTCAATGATTTACAGCAATTACCTGGTGTTTGGGCTTGATTAATTTGTATTGATGAGAACTTTACACCTAGATGGGTTATGACTGTCATTAGGAGTCTAAATAATCTATACATATTATAAAATTCTAACTAAGCCGAATCTGTACATTAAATATTTTTTGGAAAATCTTATTGTAATAGACATTATTATCGATGCAGATGCCGAATCTATAGTTTTTAGAATTTTTGTCTGTCTGTCTGTCTGTCTGTCTGTCTGTCTGTCTGTCTGTCTGTCTGTCTGTTACCGCATCACAGAAAAACCACTGGAGGGATTTGGATGAAATTTGGTATGATGATAGCTGGTTATCCGGGCCAACATATAGGATACTTTTTACCGCGGGAAAATATCTCATTTCTGAGAAAACATACAAAAACTGGTTGGAACAAAATCACGATGATACTATCTGTAAACAGTTTAGCAAGGTAACTTACTAAATATGGTAAAAACAATTAAAAATAGCTTATCTTGAAAATCAAATTATCAATAGCGCTATTTTATCCATTAAAATAGTTATTTTAATTAATATATACTTATGTGTTATTTAGGTACCTATTCGACAATAGATGTCGCCATGTGTTTTTAAAATACGTAGTTTTAATGCCAAAAATATGAATGTACAGATATGACCTTTCTACAATTTTATTAGAATTGCTACTAAATTACCCGTGGCCCCGCCCGTGTTCAAATCTTCAATAAAGCAAACTTTTTGGCATTATAAATTAGTAACTACACATATTATAATCAAATTGTAACGAATCTGAATCCGTAAATTCAATATTTTTCGAAAAATCTTATTGAAATATTCATTATTAGCGATATAGAGGCCGAATCTATAGTTTTTAGAATGTTTGTCTGTTTGTCTGTATGTGACCACATCACGTCGCATCGCATCACAGAAAAACCACTGGAGGGATTTTGGTGAAATTTGGTATGGTGATAGCAGGTTATCCGACTCAACATATAGGATGGTCTTTTATTTATGAGAAAAAATACAAAAACTGGTTAAAATAAAAGCATGATGGTATTAACATTTAACAAGGTAACTTATATATGTTAAAACTATTAAAAAAAGCTTAAAAGAAATATCAATAGCGCTATTTTATTCATTAAAATAGTTGTTTAAATGAAAATTTATTTATGTGTTATTTAGATATTTGACAATAGATGTCGCCATGTGTTTTTAAAATGCGTAGTTTTAATCAAAAAAAAAATGTACAGATGTGACCTTTCTATGACTTTATTAGAATTACTACTAAATTATCCGCGGCCCCGCCCGTGTTCAAATTTTCAATAAAATAAAGACAAACAAGCTTTATAAATTAGTATCTAACATATTAGTAATATTTTGTTGGTCGAAACAATTTTCAAATAAAAATATTTATAAGTTTTTATTTTTTTAGTAAATAATGTTAATATTTTTTAATCTTTTAATCTAAAAATTGGGCAACTCCAACTCGCTTATTATAGGTTTCGTATAGCAAAATACTGTGTTGTTTTTCTTACTTACGTGTTTTGTTAGATTAACACTAAAATAAATACAAATAACATTTACGTTTCCACAATATCGACACTTTTTATCAACCGTAAAAATAAGTTCGATTCATAATTTTTTATAACATTTTATGGAAAACAAGGTTATGGCTGTTAAACTGACAAAGCGGGTAACTAAAAATATTCCATATCTCAAAAACTATGAAAAAGTATTTTAGGAACTGTTATATCTCAACTTTTTTAGTTTTTTTTGGACATCATTTCTTGGAAGATAAAGGCTTAAAGGACACTATAAAATGCTTACGGCTTTAATCATATTAGCCGAGCCATATGAAATAATAAAAAGTATTTGCTTAGAATTATTTACTTATTACACTTTCTTTTAAAATCGTTTTGGAAAATATTACTAACCAGCGCTAACCAATCCCTGTTTCGCGACAAATTAACATTAAGAAAAGTTACCATTAAGTAATTTATATAATCAGCTAAATATTAAATTAATCAATAGCCGTCTATTAGAAAAAATATTAAAATTAATTCCGTAGTTTGAGAGCTTATCGCCCAAAACTAAACAAACAAACAAACAAAACAGAAGTATAGACGTACATAAATGTTATTGCTAAAACAAAAAGTGCAATATTACTAAATCAACTATGAGATTAACGGAGGAACCTTTGTGGCATTGTCAATCACTGCCATTATTTACCAATCATACAGTGCGCAATGAAAGTGGTGTATGTAAAAGTATACTAATGTGTAAAACCTAGAATTTCATTTTTGATCATCTAAACGCGGGCGGAGCCGCGGGCAATGCTAGTATCTATATATAATAGGCTTAATCGAATATGTTTTTAAAAATCTTTCTTCTTAAAAATGACATGCTTAATGCTTATTACGACTGCACTAAAAATGGAAAAATAAAAACTTAAAAAAAAAAACCAACTTCCAGGCACTGAAAAGTAAAAAATAACTAAACGGGGGTTTTCATTTAGAAGTTTTCATTCAGTGCCTGGAAATCGGTTTTTATTTTTTTAAAGTTTTTTTAATTCTTTCATATTTTTGTTATATTTTACTTAATTTTTTATAATTAATACATAAAAATAAAATTGGAAACTTCTCCAATTTGAATTCAAGTTGCTTAAAAGCATTTTTAATTAATTCTTTTGAAAATTATTTATTTAATGTATAAGTAAGTAGAATGTTAGTTTTTTAGTTAGAACCGCTTCGTCTAGACGTATTTTCCCTGAAGTGCCCAACAACTGTCACCATGGCTTTTTAATTACTTAACTGCTATGGCATTGCAGATACGCGAAATAATTTTCATATCGATACCTTAATTCGCAAACCAGCTAACTCCATATGAGCAAATTTTTCAGGCGACACTTAAAACTTTATAATATTTTTTTGTACACTACTTATTAAAAGTCTAAAATATCGTTGGTAGATAATATTGTAAGCTGTTTTAAAGTCTAAAATATCGTTGGTAGATAATATCGTAAGCTGCTATTTTTGATACTGTAAAATCCTACTAAAATAATCCTACTGAATTACTGTTGTGTACAATCTAAACCAAAAAATATTTTTTGACGAAATGTGGAGTTGGCTGGTTTGCGAATTAAGGTATCGATATGTTTAAGGCGTCTGGTGTAACAATAAGTAAAGCCATAAGTTTTTGAAGTAAAACTTCTTTACGCACGCTTGACTTGGGGAGTAAGCTGGTGAATGCGTTACGAAAAAATGTATGTGCGGTTGTTGCCATGGTAACCGTTGTTATTGTCTGACAAATGATATATAATATTATATTCTTTCCTTAAATGGTATTCTATAAATATATACTTGTAATATGCCTAATATGCATTAGTTTTAGTATCTCATCTATCCTAATTATTTAAAACATAAATTGAATTTTATAAAGAGTGCGGATAACCTACAGAAGTTTTACTACTTGCGCGTGTACACATATACATACATACACGCACTCTTTAATATTTTTGTTTGTGCTTGTACTGTAGATTTGAAAATTTTCTTGAAATTCGACCTTATCGTCTATATAATAATAATAATATGTTATTACGAAAAAAACTTTTGACAATTTTTTTTCAACCCTTGCCGGGGGCTGCAAATACGATAGCCTTCACACATTGTTTTTGTATCATTAAAACTACATCATATCAAAAATGCAAAGTTGAGTGCCAGCATTTTGATTTCAGACCTTATCTGGCTGAACTATATACACGAAACGGAGACCATGGGCATATTTCGTAGTTACAAAGTTAAAAAGCGAGTATATATACATTCAATAGGTATATAGTGGCTAATAAGTTCTTCATATAACTTAGTAAAATGTTATTATTATTATGTATTTATTATATTTATTAGTACCACCCAGGGCATTATGCAGTTTAGATTTAATTATCGTGTAGCACGTTGCATTAAAGTTTCCGTACCGACATTGGCCTCGTCGTGAATGTAAAGTGGAAACTAATGCATTGCTAATGGAATAAATAATCCATTTGTAGAATATAGAATTTTAACTTGCCACGATCCTTATAGATGAATTAAAGTACCTGATAATCGAGATTCACTCGATATTTTTTTTTGGAAAAGATATAAAAATTACGTTTTTCCAGAAACGATACCGACACACACACACACACACACACATATATGTATATATATATATATATATATATATATAAACTTAAAAAGCAAAACCTTATATAAATACAAAATTTGACCCAAATCGTAAAAGCCCTTTTCGAGATACACGAATTTTTATATACACAAGAATTGCTCATTTAATATTATAAGCCTATAAGGTAATCTATCAGTTAAAAATTAAGTATATAGACTAGTATCCTATTTTCTAACCTAACTATATCCTGGGCATTATTTAGTCACTCTGCCCCGTAAATTATTATATACAGTACTTTTTTCTGCTCTATTTGTCAACCATTTTTTGCTTAGTAGTTATTGACGAGCTATCAATAAAAAAAACTTTGGAAACAGTTTTTTCTATATGTTGATAGGTAAATTCCATTCATATATGTTTTCCTCTAATTGTGTTCGAATTTTGATCATTAGGCGAACACTATTTAAGGTAAAAAGTATACGGCTCATAAAATAGATCTATGAAAAAAATCCCGTATATTTATTATATTAGTAAGGATTGTTATATTTTTTTATAATTTTTATATACTCCATTCTTTACCTTTTTTAGGATAATTATTGTAGGTGTTGTATTGGCCTTATATGAATCCCTTATAGAGCATTTAAAATGAGATAAACGGGCATACTTTCAAAAGCTCAAAGTTTTCATCTCATAAAGACATAGTTGGCAGTTGGAGACACAAAGTAGCTCTACTTATAAATCTACGCTGAACAAGAGCAAATATTTTTCCTTTTTAAATTCCCTGAAAACAGCAGTTTAGAGAAACAAAGTCCTTTAAAAGTTGTTTGATGAATGCAACGGTACGAATTCCATTATTGCACCGCGCGGTTACTGCTTCTGACGTGGGAATAAATTAAACTTTTCAAACAAAACAATTCCATTTAGGAATGAGTGGAAGTTATGAGAATTTTTTTGATATTTGTAGATACTTTATAGTACACCACAAAGAAATATACAAAAAAGAAGATATAAACAATAAACGATGCACAGGAGGCGGCCTTATCGCTTTAAGTGATCTCTTCCAGGCAACCTTAGGGCGTAGGAGAAATTATATGAAATGGTAGGTATTGTACTTACTACACACAAATGCATATCCTAAATACATACATAAGTACACATATATATATATATATATATATATATATATATATATATATATATATATATATATATATATATATATTTGTATTGTAGATAGTGATAAATCACTCACATGTAAAACCGATTGTAGCGGATTCAAACTTGATTCTTCACTACCATCTGCTAATACGTCGTCGTCTTAGCAGAAAGACGTCCACTGCTGGAGATCCCGCAAAGATAATTTTTAATGGCTGCTGGTTTTATGCCATCCGCATCCAATGGATTCCAGCGATACCAACTAAGTCGTCTGTCCATCTTGAGGAAGACCTGAGACTGAGACTGCACTTGTATCTGCGCGCACACTTGTACACTATAATACATATATCTTGCGCAGATGGCTAGTCTCAATGGGATTGGCCGTCTGCGCAAAATATCCATTTGCGTCTGACAGTTCAACCGGACGCGAAGCCTAGAAACACAATAGAAGGTAGCCCACTTCGGTGAGCGGTGTTTTATGCGGGTTGCTCCTGTTACTTCTCTGACGGCAGAGTGGACGTTGGAGCAAACCCATGGTTGTTGCGGTCTACTTCGGCAGATCTGCTGTCGGGGCGTTCTGTTTGATTGCGTAGGCGATCCTGTGACGCCCTATTGGGTTATGACTGACTACAAAATGTACGCGAAAATTTATTTTTAGATTAGATTAGATTCTTTTCTTAGTTTAAAACATCTTTATTTTATTTCAGCATATGTATGTAATATAATATTGAGATAATTCAAACAAAATCAGTTTATTTTTCTGATTCTGTAGAAAATGTTGACTAGAAAATTGTTTGTTTACAGTATTTTTGTTACTTTATATGGTGGCGTTTTACGATTTCATTTAAAAGTTTAGTAGTTTAGTACAGACTTCTCTCTCAATTTCATCATATTCTTTTCTCATTTTTCGTAGTAAGTATTTTATAAGCTTATGTGCTTATTTTCAAATTATATCTATTAAGTTTATTATTTTTGATGACATGTTTGGCTCAGTTTATAGCTGCTTACTTGCTGTGTTAGCTGTCGCGGGTTCTAGTCCCGCTGGGGGCATTCATTTGTGTGATGAGCATAAATGTTTGTACTCCAGTCATGGGTGTTTATATTTATAATATGTATGTATTTAAAGTAATAATATATGTGTAGTATATCAACTATTTGGTATCCATAGGACGTCACAGTAAGCCGGAAATTGAAAAAAAAAATTAAACCATTTTTCAACGTTTTTCATCTCCCCATTTTCTGGGGATAGCTGGTCATCGAGGGCATTTTACGAATTTGTCTTCCTTATATACCTAACTAGCAGAACCCGCGGCTTCGCCCGCGATCAAACTACTGTGTTGTAATAATTATTGAACCATGTTTTTCTTTTTTATGTTGTTTGTAAGCAGCGTGAAATAGGAATAAAAGATTTTCGTTCTAATTTTTTCCATTTTGTATAAGTATTAATATTATAAATGTAAAAGTTTGTGAGTATGGATGTTTGTTACTCTTTCACACTCGAACGGCTGAACGGATCTCGATGAAATTTGTCACAGAGATAGATTATAGTCTGGAATAACACATAGGCTACTTTTATCCCGGAAAAATGTACGGTTCCCGTGGGATAGGTTTGTTTTTGTTTCGCTAGAGGTGAACCCGAGCGAAGCGAGGGTGAGCTGCTAGTAAGTATATACTAAATTCACTATATAAAGTTTTAAACAATTGGGTACAATTATAGTTTTACACGAGTAGTGAATATGATGGTAGTGCCATTCATGTGAAAGGAGCTTTACTATTGTAATTGTCTCATGTTTTTATAAGGGCTGACTACTTTTATTATTTTTTGACTGACATGAAAAAGGAGGACGTACACAATTTTGCATTATGTAATTTTTGTATATTATGTTATGCGATGCCTCCGCCGTTTGTAACGAGACATTTAAGTTTATTTTTTTATGTATATGTTATATTCAAGGTCTCATTTAAGTTTTAAGAAAATATCCACCCGTAAGAGTATAATAATAATGTCCTCCTGCCAGATTTCAGCCACGGAGGCCAATTTAACTGAGACTAGCCATCTTGCAGGAGATATTATAGTGCAGCGTGTGTGAGAGAGAGCGCAGACACAAGTGCACTCTCTATTCTTATCACTCTGGTACAACTGGTGACAGTTAAAATATAAAAAAAAAGGTTTTTTTAATATTGTATAAAAACTTAAAATTAGGCAATGAGAGAATAGATTAATTTTATTCTGTTGCATGAAGAGAATCCCATATCTATACATTTAATAAAACTGTAGAGGTCGAATGTTTGTACATAGAAAAAAAATGTTAAAAGTTGAGTTAGGGGGATGAAAGAAGAGAAATAGAACAAATCTAGATTTTTTTCAACTTTTTTGTTTCTCAGTCTGTCTGTTTGTCTGATTGTACGTGCGAATCTCCGAAACTGTAGGACCGATTTAAATAAAATTTTGTATGGTGGTACCTTATATCCCCGGTCAATATTTTAGATACTTATCATCCCGAAAAACTAAAGAGTTCCCGTAGGATAGTTAAAAAACTATAGTAACTTATAGAGCTTAGTTCAAAAAACTAATGATTGGATTTTAATGAAACTTTACAATAATATAGTTCATATATCAGAATAAAAATAGGCTACTTTTTATTCCGAAAAAATGTACGGTTCCCGTGGGATAGGTTTGTTTCTGTTTGTCCAGAGGCGAACCCGAGCGAAGCGAGGGTGAGCCGCTAGTTATAATATAAGAATTGTTATACCATAGTATAACCAAATATGTTTTATTTTTGAAATACATGCTGATAAAGTTTGAGCGAAACGACGAGTTTGGGTTTAAATTAATAATTTATAAATCAAATCAAAACAAAAGCGACAAATACATATCAAATTTTCAATTTTCATTATAAGTCCTGCATCCAATCATCCGGCACAATAGGTCGGAATGCAATTTATCGTAAATTTTTAACTTAATTTTCTAGAATTGAGAACATGTTTTCATCATGTGTAATCAAGTCTAGATATTTAATTTTACACTAGGTACTGCTTTGCTGTAAGCAGCATACCTACTCTTGAACTATTAAAAGTAAATGGATTATATTTTCTTGGCTGGCTGAAGTGGATGTCGTAACTAACGTTGTTGTTTAATCTATTATGTATAAAGGCGAAAGTTTGTTCACGAGTGTTTGTGTATGTTTGTTTTGAATACCTGTTAATCCTTCATCTCTCCCTCATACTCTGAAACATGGAGTAATACGTAGCGTACTATATTAATTAATGTTCAGTCGTTAGTCAAATTAAATTAAAAAAATATACTTTATTCAAATAAACTCTTACAAGCACTTTTAAATCGACACTTTTTACATTTATAAAATTTAAATTAAATGTCAGTATGTAATCATCATCGCATCGAACTCGGAAGGTGGTTCAGCTGAGAAGAGCCTGTGAGAAATACAACAGTTGCTGTCTTGAAATAATATAATTGTTTACAATAATGTAATACAACAATTATCTATTTATGCTACGTAGGTACGCTACGCTAGTGTATAAATTATAGATGCTAGCAACTTTCTTCATTGTACCCATTTTAATTAGTTACTCTTTTACCCAAATGCAAGGAAAGGGTTATGTTTTTCGCGCCTTTCTTTGTATGTTTGTAATATTCTTTATTCCTTCATATCTTCTAAACCACTCGATGGATTTCCTTAGCTAAGGTATCGTTAGATTCGTCTCACTAGTTCAAATGTTCTTACACAAGTAACATAAAAAAAATATGGGGGCTGCTAGATTCCATAATGTGAAAAAGAAAAAAATGAAAATCGACGAACTGTGTCAAGTGGGGTATCGTTGAATAGGTATTTAGAAATTATTTTTAGGTTTCTTTCAACATTTTTCATTTTAAATAACAGCTTAGGATATATAATGATTTAAAGTTGGTTAACAACCATTCTCGCTAAAAATACTTAACACTACTTAGAAAGAGGATTCAATTCAGCTTTTAAGATTGGACCGAAATGCTTATTTGATATGTTTATACCAAATAAAAAACATTGCAAGTTAAATAAAAGCTAAAAGGAAAATCTGTTGATAAATAGAGGTGAAAGGTTCTAAACTGTTTTACCATTGCCTATTTATATATAGATTCTTAAATAAAATAGACTGCTATAAATAAAAAAAGAAAAAGAACAAGTATAAGATCTTATTGTCGACATCCCTGTTCTTTGAGTGGCTATTATATTATAGTGTGGAAAGGTACGAGTACGTTGGCTCAGGTCCAGTCGCTGTGATGATAAACTTTAACTACATTGCTCCCCCACATGTCATGTGTGTTTACTTGTCATTGACTTTTATGAACTATTTACTTATAAGACGCTACTACTTCAATACCTTTTTTTTTATGGAATATGACGATGGCTGTTAGAGGTTATTGTTACGAATTATATATTTTTAGAATACTTAAAAATAAATAATCAATATGAAAAAGAAATTATATTTGATGTAATTTTACTGAAAAAAAGGTATACATTGATGACCGTGTGCTATTATTAAAAAAAAATCGACTTAGTGTACGTTTTTTTTTTCGTTTCGAATTTTTAATGGTATGTCAATATATTGGAAAACTGAGCGTTGCGGAAGTGTGTCACGGAAGTGAGAGTCAAATTGATTATTAATAATTATATAAAAAATATATATATTTCAATACTTATTATGTACAAAAATATATAATTATTATGAATAATTTTGTAATAATTATTACTCATAAAAATGAATATCTAAGTTCTTTAGAATTGTTGTGATTTGAAACTCGATGAAACGGAAATGTAACACTAAAAAGAGACAAACACATAAATATATAGGATAAAGCCGCCGAGAGAATGTGAAAGAATACTCGTACAATGCCATGTTGCCATGGTAACTGTTGTTATTGTCTGATAAATATATAGTATTATATTCTTTCCGTTTATGATATTCTATAAATATATGATTGTAATAAGCCTAATATGCCTTATTTAATTATTGATTTGTTATAATTTAATTGCCATATTTGCCAAAGAAGTTTTACTTCAACCGCGTAGAGATTAGAAGCATCCATTTTTTTTGTTTATATTAATTGTAGGAACGAGTATGCGTCGAACTCTTCTAAATATTTTGTCATCTCATATTTTTCATATTCATGCATTTCTTTATTTTTAAGAAAAGAATATCAGAAATATTTTGCCTTTATCTAAATAAAATTTGTCCAAATAAATTAGAAAGATTTTATTAAAGTTTTCAAATTTTCGTTTTGTATTGCGATGAAATGATGATCCAATATTTACGTTATTTGTTTTCACATTACATTATTCAAAGGAGATCGAAGCCCCGAGAATTTTGACATGGAAAGTTGTGGCTTAAGGTAGTGGGTTCGATTTGAGCCGGCAATTTGTGTGGTTGTGTTGAATATTTGTGTGGCTTATACAGATTTTGTTTTAAAATTCTCGACTCTTAGGAGTCGAACAACTGTACGTAATTAGTTCACCTACGCGAGCGTAGGCAGGGGCAAAAGCTATTTATATTAAAAAATGCTTCCCAAAACAAAACTAATTAATTAATTTGGTTTTAATTTGTTTTCGTGGGACCTTATTTTTTTTCTAAAATAAAAGTAGCCTAAGTTACTCCTTATTACATCAGCTATCTGCCAGTGAAAGTATCGTCAAAATCGATCCAGCTATTTCAGAGATTAGCCGGAATAAACAGACAGATAGACAGACAAAAATTGTAAAAAATGTTGTTTTGATATATGTACCGTGTATACATCCATATGCATTTAGTAAAAAGCGGTTATTTTAATATTACAAACAGACACTCTAATTTTATTTATCTGTATAAATATAGCTTAATGAAAGATTTTTTTTAAACTAGGAAAATTAATAACCTCCAGAAGACTAAAATTAGAATTCCTAAAATACTAACATATTGAGTTTAAACTTCCGGAAAATTCTGGTTAAATTCGAGAGAGTATATTATGGTCTAACTTAAACTCGCTTTGGCGCTAACAAAAGATGCTCATTGAAAGTTTAAATTTACTTTTTTCTCTACTTCACAACCAAGACGTTTGAATACTGATAGTAGCGAATGCTGAAAATTTTACATTTATATATATATTCGAGTAACGTGTATTTGCATAGATAAATATATCGTAAATATGCTAATATATTAAAGTGGACTTTTTATGAATTTTATACAACTTATGAATTTTAAATTTCTTTGATTAAACACTGCACTTATCTCATCAATATTGATTTAACATATTTGTAATGATTTTTTTTTGCTTAAAATATTAACGACCAGCATTATTTAGGTTTTTTTTTTAATTTTTCAAACAATAATCGAGCGTGTTATTTCTTTTCGACAATTTCCTTATTACAAACTATTAGAAACTACTAAAATAGAAAAAAAAACTATCCCACGTGAACCGTTAATTTTTTTGGGATACAAAGTAGCCTTTGTGTTGTTCCAGACTATAATCTATCTATGTGCCAAATTTCATCTAGATCCGTTCAGCCGTTCTGGCGTGATTGAGTAACAAACATGCAAACACCTAAACTTTCACAAAATTTAATCTTAAAAGTCTATTTATAAAAGTTATTTTTACTTTGTTTAGAGCTAGTCATAAGAGTTCTAACGATTGTCGTTTTATGAAAAGCTTTCGTCGTAATGAGCGTAAATAGCTTGACCTAATTACACGGTAATTGAGCTTCCAAATTTAATGCCACCTCCATTACTCTTATTGAAATTTGATGAGCACGACAATATTCAATTAAATTTATTACTTACTTGTCTTCCAATAAATACTTCGCCCACGGCTTCTCTGTGCCGTACGTCTTGTATGTATTCCAGGATATAAGCTACCGCCATTTTAAACTGCTTAAATCCGCGAAATAATCCGAAAAGATAGTTTTATTTAAAATGTCAAATATTCGCGTAGACCTAAGAAAGTATGTCGCTTAAATCCGTTTAGCCGTTACGTCACAAAAACTTTGGCATTAATAATAATAATAATAATAATAACTGTTGAGCAGGTGGACGTCCGGTAGTCTCATCCAATAGCCCGTTTTTAGTTCATCCAAACTCCATTCCATAACCCTATTTAGTTTTCCATATTTTCCATAGTCCCTACGCATTATCCGGAGGCCATCTATGGGCAATTCCCTATGAGTTACTCAGAGATGGATCCCGGCTGATGCGTCACATTAAACAAGCTTAAATCTCTTAAAGGGCCTCTACGTGTTGGACCTGTGTCCCCACGCAAGCCTTCCAAAGGACCGGGCACCTTCGAGTCCGTGAATTCTAAAGAGATACAAATAAAAATAATAATAATTTATTGAACAAAAAACACATAAAACAGTAAACAATATTACCTACAAACACAAATATACATCTATTATTATACAGAATAATCTTAGTTTTTTAAGCTCAGTTTAAATTAGGCTGTGTCGGTTCAAAAGATATGGCAGCCTCTGTTGCCGTACTAGGAGACCTGTATTTTTACCATTTCTACACTACTATAAAGGGGGAAAAATATGTTATTTTGTATGTTTGTTTGTAATGGATAAAACGATAATCCGCTGAGTCAATTTAGATGTGGTATGCAGATAGTTTGAGATCCTGGGAAGGACATAGGAAAGTTTTTATGGTGGAAATCATCCCTAAAGGGGGTGAAAAGGGGGATGAAATTTTGTAAGGTGAATCAATCATTTCTCAAGGGATATAAAATTTATCATCCCTACGTGTATATACATAAATATATATACTAATATATAGTCTACCTATTCCATACTAACCCTTAAAACGTACCTAGGGACGAACCCGAAGGAAGCGAGGACGACTCGCTAGTATAATATAAATATATTACAAAGATATTAGGAAATCAACTACAATATATTATTACAATTTTTAACTGTTTTTAACAAGTTTTAACTGCCAGGCACAAGTGCCACCACTGTCCATTTACACTAACGAGATCTCAGTTTAAGGGAATTCTTTGACTTTTTTAGGTTTAACACCTATAAACGTCAATAAACGATGTATTTGAGACATCAAAAAGTGTTATCTTAGTCTCTCCCGTGACCATTATTGCTGTATAACATTCAAATCATAGATAGCATAAAAGTAAAAAAAAGCGAAAAAAAAAAAATATAATTTTATTTAATTCATAAAATGTACAAAGCTCTAAAAACTAAAGTTAAGGTGTCATTTAGGATATTTTTTTTTTATTTTTTGAAATTGGAAATAAACGGTCCTCCAAAAAGGGTTTCTATGTAGGGTATAGGATAGAACATGCAAAGATTTTAAATACACTTTATTTGTTGTGTGGTAAATAAATAATAAATAGAACTGCTGTCAAGCTTGAATATTCTATGTATGGTAAAAATATTTCTCATGACATCAGATTAGAATTTTTATGGTAATACGCAATAAATAAGTGTCACGTAATATTTTATATATAAACTCACGACTCATCCCACGTCCGCTCGGGTTCATCCCTAATTACCTTTCAACAGTTAGTAGAGATTTCTCAGAGATGAGATATTATCCCGCAGTAAAAAGTATCGTATATGTTGACCCGGATAACCAGCTATCATCATACCAAACTTCATCAAAATCTGTCCAGTGGTTGTCTCATGATACGTTCCCAGACAGACAGATAGACAGACAAAAATTCTAAAAACTAGAGATTCGATCTCTGTATCGATCATAATGATTATTTCAATAAGATTTTCCAAAAAATATTTAATGTACAGATTCGACTCAGAATTTTATTATATGTATAGATGTATACATAAATAATAAATAGTAAGTATATCTATAAAAATGTACCTACGCTAGACTTATTTTGTAATAATTTCAATTAACTTACCCTTCGGTGTTTTCACCTTCACGGGACACATCGATTAGGAAGGACATCGAACTGCCCATACAATAGGGAGGTTTTATTGTATTCATTGAACTAAAATTTATTCTATTATATATTTTTCTTGTACTGAGATAGCATAAACTCATTTGACCATTTCTATGAAATAATGTATTCATTTAAATGTATTTATTAGACCCAACTTTACATTTTATTAATATGTGTGATATGTGTAATGTTTGTTTAGTTACAGATGACTGAATAGAAACTATATTAGTACTTATAGATATAAAGAACTTATATAGTCCTATAGCCTCGGTGGTGTAGTGGCTAGCATGTACGGCTGCACATCCGGAGGTCCTGGATTCGAGTCCTGGATCGGGCCAAGTTTAGTTATTGAGTTTTTTGTTTAGTAAGCCTCAGTTATAGCCCGGAGTTTGGAAGTTGGAGGTGTTTCACCCCCGTTCCAAGGCAGAGCACGTTAAGCCGTCGGTCCTGCGCCTTAACTCTCACCGGTCGTGTCGAATAGTCGTCCCACCGGAGTATGGGAGTGACAGGAATAGAGAGTGCACTTGTGTCTGCGTTTACACTTGTGCACTATAATATCTCAAAAAAGTATCCATAAGCTATTCCAAACTATAATCTATCTCTGTGCCAAATATTCAGATCCGTTCAGCCGTTCTGGCGTAAAAGAGTAAAAAACACAAATTTTCACCATTGTAATAATAGTATGAATGCATTTTATTTATATTTTTCCAATTTAGACCTGTCCAGCTTTTTCACATATTATCTATGCTTTTGAATTTTGCCATTCACATCCACAGGTATAACCGGTGTAAAAGTTTAGCCTGGTATGGTAATAATTAGTTCGGATTATTTACTGGGAAGACTCGAACATAATTATTATTGTAAAGATGATTAAGAAATAAAACTATTTTTTTTTTATCTATAGACCGCAGTTCGCAGTTGTCTGTCACTGACGGAGAGAGGAAAACGTATTATTATTTATTCCGAGTAAAGTCCTCCTGACCGATTCCGGCCACGGCGGCCAATCTCATTGAGACTAGCCAACTGCGCAGGAGATATTATAGTGCACAAATGTACGCGCAGACACAAGTGCACTCTCTGTTCCTGTCACTCTCATACTCCGATGGGACGACTACTCGACACGACCAGTGAGAGTTAAGGCGCAGGACCGACGGCTTTACGTGCTCTCCGAGGCACGGGGGTGAAACACCGCCAACTTCCCAACTCCGGGCTGTTACTGAGGCTTACTATACAGAAAGACACAATAACTAAACTTGGCCCGACCCGGGACTCGAACCCAGGACCTCTGGGTGTGCAGCCGTACATGCTAGCCACTACACCACCGAGGCAGTTATTCCGAGTATCGCAGACAGAAGAGGTGTCATATGCCACTCATGTGGTAAGGCCCATTCTAACACTTTAGTCGCGTTACCATTTAAAATTTACCATATGTGGTTTTACCATTTTTGTTAAGGCAAATTATAAATGACTTTGCTTAAACTTGAAGCTGATTAGACTTGAAATATACTACTACTGAAATTAAAGTAGATAAATGAATTATTTAAAGAAAACCAACTGACTTGAATGGGTTACTCAATTATTTAAATCAAAACAGACACCTAGTTGGTGATTATGGAAGTTTTTATGAGAATATTTTGATATAATACACTGTTACGTACAAATAATTATGATTGTGATACATTTACATACTTACTACCAATTGAAATGCTTTGATAAATCAAAAGGTTTAGTTTGATAATAATCTATACATATAATAAAATTGTAGCCAACAATAAGCCGAATCTGTACATTAAATATTTTTTGGAAAATCTTATTGAAATAGACATTAGTATCGATATAGAGGCCGAATGTATAGTTTTTAGGATTTTTCTCTGTCTGTCTGTCTGTCTGTTACCTCATTACAGAAAAACCACTGGAGGGAGTTTGGTGGAATTTGGTATGATGGTAGCTGGTTATCCGGGTTAACATATAGAATACTTTTTACTGCTGGAACATATCTCTGGGAAATCTATATTAAACGTTAAAACGTAAGTAGGAACGAACCCGAGCGAAGCGAGGGTGAGTCGCTAGTAATCATATAAATAAATAAATGCAAGATAACTTTATTTACATCAATAGCAGTAGAATTCATTCATATGTTCATAACAACCATTGACAGATAGAAGTCTAAAAAAATATATGGAATTGACATATCATTAAAATCTCGCGACAAGCTTTATATCATACTAGCGATTCATCCTCGCTTCGCTCGGGTTCATCTCTCGGTACGTTTTAACGGTTAGCATGGAATAGATAGACTATATATATATATACATAGGTACAAAATAAACAATTCTTAGCTTTTCGATTTTACAGCTGTTTTTTTTTTGGGTTTTCCCTATTGTCTTACACTTAAACCACCCCTGACACACCCCAAACAAAACAAAAAAAAAATATTCAAATCGGTCCAATCGTTTTTAAATTTTAGTGAGACTGACGAACGGTAATTGATTTTTATTTTTTATGTATACAGATAAATTGATGAGTTCGATTTAATTAAAATGAAATAAAAGCATTTACATAAAAGCTTGTTTTTTTTTTAAATCACAATTATTTTATTTATGTAGGTATCTATTATAAAACGATTGTCGATTTCTCATCTCAATACAAATTTTCTTTCTTTAAGAACCGCAAAATGACATCCTGTCTAATTGCGAAGGTTTGAGAAAGATGGCGGTTGGCAATTTACAAAGAATCTATACCAACTACTATTTCACAAAAGTGTTCAGATATAATAATTTGTATCCGAAATTGTCTCAAAGGAATAATAGTCGACCACAAAACGAAATTTTAAAACGATGTTCTTTGTGTGTTGTAGATATGCATAAATTTTATTCTTTAAATGGATTCGAGAAAATGGTTTGGCGTATTTTCAGTTCGTAGCAAGAAATGAAAATAACCTTATATTTTTAAATATACATTTTCTGTATTGAACGGTTGTTGGGTGTTATGGATTTTTTGACACCACCGTAGTTTGTGGTAGTGGATTCGATTCTGGTTTCTGACAATTTTTTTCATTCGATATATACTATTTTATTACAACTAGTGCACTCTACTACAGACTGTTACTCACAAGTTTAGTATTTTTGCATATGTTTTCACAGAACTTGATATGACAGGATAAAACTTCAACTCTTTTAACTATTTCTATGAAATTACTTTTTAACTAAGGCACACCGGTTCTAAAATAATTTTACATGTAATCATTGCACCCTTAGCAGGAGAATTCTTCCTTATAATGATTATGGGGCTCCCTTGTTATATAACTGTTTATTAAATCAAGAGAATGAGTTTATATTTGAGGAATGTGAATGCACAAAAAACAACCGATAAAGCACCTCGGTTTTTTGAAGTAATTCAATTCAATTCTTTTGTTTAATGGCTTCCAGAATTTTTTGAAGTAGGTATAAAAAGTCTGTTTGACAATGACAGATCTGTTGCTGCATGCATAAAAAAATAATATAGTTACGTATCTCTAAATAGTCTTTATGTTTCTCCGCTTATTTCTCCTAACTAAAGCGACTGATTTTGAAACACTTTTCACTGTCATTCAGAGTATTGTTTTTGGAAGGTTTATAATCCATATTTATGCTATGGGTATAGAAAAGTCGATGTTTTGTAATAAATAAAAAGCGAGGGTGGATAGCAACATTTTATATGCGAAGCACACCTAGAGACCCACTCGAGCGAAGCCAGGGCAAGTAATACAGAAAAAATATAGTGTTTTTAGAAACCAGAAGTGGAATAGGTTAAAAATTTATAAAAGTGATTAAATGACATAAAGGTAACTAAAACTACCGTTTTACAATTGAATGATTATTTTATTTGAAATTAGAATAACATAAATAATTTCAAACAATTTTCAAACAGAGGCAGCTAAGGAAAATAACAAGTACCTACTTTACTAGTATCAATAATCAGACAAAAATTAACAGTAGTAATAAATATCAAGGAACAGCCTCAATCGTTCAGAAGTCTCGAGCAAAATGCATAACTTACTCAATACTAAGATTTATATGGCCGATGAAGTTGTTTCGAAAAAACAAAAATATGTATATCACGTTCCGTTTTTCTAATAGTATTATAATAAAAATCTTGTAGTCTATAATATTTGGAGAATCATATTATGTAGAGAGGGACGTTAGTAGGAAAAATTGGTTATTTTTACTCCTTAAAAAAAATTACAAAATATTTGCTTTTCTTTTTAATAAATTTAAATGTAAATGATGCCGATATTCAATCATAATAAATAAGAATATAAAAGCCATATTATATTACTGACATGAGGGTTGACACCTGTCATATCAACCAACAAGCGTATCAAAATTAAGCTCCGAATACCTTAGCTTAGGATTATATTATATGAAATATAAATTTATTTCTGTGGGCAAAGAACAAATACATATCTGTATATTCTAAAAAAAATTAAAGAGTGCGTGTATGAATGTGTACACGAGCAAGAAGTAAAACTTCTGTAGGTTATCCGTACTCTTTATGAAATTCAATTTATGTTTTAAATAATTAGGTTAGATGAGATACTAAAAATAACGCATATTAGGCATATCACAATCATACATTTATAGAACATCATTTAAGGAAAGAATATAATAATATATATCATTTGTCGGACAATAACAACGGTTACCATGGCAACAAACGTACGTACGTTTTTTCGTAACGCATTCACCAGCTTACCCCCCAAGTCAAGCGTGCGTAAAGAAGTTTTAAAAATATTTTATACATATATACTATTGGGAGCTAAAGATGTTTGAATAAAATAAATCTAATGGATGCATCTTCTGCGTCATATCTTACATTTATAAAAAAAATATTAATACACCTTATTATTTATCATAGTAAGTATCAAAAATCACAAAAGTGTGCACAAACGGCGGCTTTATCGCTAATTTGCGATTTCTTCCAGACAACCTTTGGGTGAGGATATATGGAAGAATATTCAAAGTGGGTATTGGGTGGTGTAAATATAGTATACAATACAACCTACTAATACTTAGAAATTGTTTTAAAAATACATATGATTTATGTGTTTTTACATATAATAGGTATATATCTCAAAAACATACTAATACACATTTAAAAAGTCAATATAAATGTTGCACAATATCAATAAATATTACCTAAATGTATTATTTGGTTATTTCACGAAACCATAGCTGAAACAAACTTTTTTGTCCGTCTGTTTATAGCCGCTTATTTCTGAATGGCAATTTCAACAGAACTTTCATTGGCGGATAGAGAATTCAGAGGACAAGGATGTGTTCTTACTTGGATACTTTTATGGGAGCTTAAAAACTTTAATATACGTAGCTTTCTGAATCTTCTGTAAAGAAATTGTTTGCTTCGTGACACCAGTTACTAGTTGTTCTGTAAGAACTTTTATGTAAATCTACTGCTGAATTCGAGATCATTCTTCATACAGCTATACTTCATATATTCTCGGATTCAGCTGTCGGGCTGTATAAAAACTCTTACAGAACAGCTCTATAGTTCGTACGTGTGGCAGTTTAACAAATGTCATTTAAATCATAATAAATTTTAACGAGAGCAATTGTATACGGTTAAATTATCATTTTATAAAAATGCGTAAAGCAATTGGCGTCATAAAGTTCTACGAGCGCGTGTGGCGCACGCGAACCCTCAACAGATAAGTGATATCATCAGAGTTAATAAAACTTTTCATTTTTATAAGGGCAATATAATCTATTTATAGTGTATATATACGACTCAATGACTAACTTTACATACATATCGTTCTATGACTGGATTATTATACAATCTTAAGTGCAGGGTTTTACGAGGATATTTCTAAAGCTTTCCAGGGATGCACTGTGCACGAATTTTGTGAAAAACGTATAGGTATACCCTGTACAAGTTATTAAACATATTATTTTCTTAATTTAATGATTTTAAAAATTGTAAAAATATTAAAAAAATACATATAATACAAAAGTCCCTAAAGATTCAAGCGTTATCCGAAAATTTTAAGACTTTTTATTGTTTCAAAGTAAAATTTAAATATTAACAATGAAAATAATAAACGCTTGTACAATGTTACATCGGTCGGTACATACGGATGGGACATGAATAACAGGCAGTAACTGTTATAAATATCGATTACAAAAACTCATTATTAAAGATCATTGTTAAGTTGTTAATAAAAACTGTTTTAAAGGTAAAACTATTTTTTTTTTCTACTTTAATTTTTACATACAGGGTTATTTTTGGACCTCCCGTCAAATTTAAATAGGTGGTTCAGACCATGAAACTAAACAGTTTTTCTAAAGAAACATGGGTCGAAAAGTGAAAAAAAAATTCGACCCTCCCATAGAAAACTGCTCGATCACGTGGTCGATTTCGTATGGAAGGTCTAAATATATTTTTTTTCACTTTTCGACCCTTGTTTCTTTGGGAAAGTTGTTTACTTTCATGGTCTGAACCACCTATTTAAATTTGGCGGGAGGTCCAAAAATAACCCTGTAATATTAAATAGGTACTTATTATGAATAATGACCCACCGTCGCTTATCTACCCAATGTTTTATATGTCTAGTGCAATAAAGAATTTCACACATAATACACCCACACCATCTCGTCACAGTAACAAGTATTTTAAAACGTTATTTTTTGGACTACTAGATATTTTCTGTTTCCCATCACTAGCCCGTCTGTCAAAAAGATCAAGCTAACTTGTACAGGGTATAGTGTCGAATTAAAGTCAAAATCGATGGTTAATTCTTAATAAGTATTAGTGATTGTATTTATTCAGCCTTTTTTAACACCCACAGTTAGGCACGGGCCTCCCTTCAGTATGAGAGGGATCAGGCCATAGTCCACCACGCTGGCTAAGTGCGGGCGGACTTCACGTGTCTTTCGGAAACTTGCTAAGTTCTCTGAGACATGCAGGTTTCCTCACAATTTTTTTCTTCACTGTAAGACAAATAATCAGTCTGGAAATGATCGCACATGAAGATATCAGATATGCGAGACCCGGGATTTGAAGCCGCTTCATTCACTGGGCTACCACTGTCTTAGTGATTATAGTCAACACATTTAAGGAATGTCTATTAAAGTTAAAGACATTATGTACATTAGGTCCAATCTCCCTAATTAAAGATGTGCGTACATTCAATTTATACTCCGCTCAACTCAATGGACTCTGGCGTATAAACTAATGCTATTTAAGAACAAGCAAAATTATTGACATTTATTGCTTTAAATTCATGTTGTAAATTATTACATTACACCAACTAGTTACTGCCAACGGATTTGCTCGCGTTTGCAATTTTATTTGGTTGAAAATCACTTAGTATGACTAGCTTTTAGGAGGTCTACCTAAGGATCTTCTAAAAGGTTGAAGTAAAAATTTAATTAAGAGTACTCGTAAAAGTCTGGCTGACCCTATTGATACAGTAACTGTTTATTATTATTAACTGTATGACTAATATTATATTTATTAGTCCGGCTATTATTAAAAAAAATATATCTTTAATCTTAAATAACATAAAACAATTATGATATTGTGGGGGTTTTGGTTTTAAATAAAATAAAACCTAACGAGAAGGCTAAGGTGAGAGTCCGTCTTTTCAGAGGCCTGGAAAAGAACCACTACTTCGATATCTGAGATCTAAATAAACACGAAGTAATAATAGTAACAAAGAATATGTACGAGAGAGTATAGGTTTGCGAACTCATTGAAATCCCAAATCATTATAATATTTGTAAAGCGGAAATTACGGTAATATTCCTTATATTATAATGTACAAGGAAATCTCATAGAAGCTATCATAGTATGGAGTCTCTACGAATACTTTTAATAAAATTTGTTTTTCTATATGTTTCCTCATGTTTTCTCTGATTATAGCTGAACTAATTTCAATTGTTATTGTACATCTAGTATACTAGTAGTCTTGTAGCTATCTATACATATAATAAAATTGTAACTAAGTTCAATCTGTACATTAAATATTTTTTGGAAAATCCTATTGAAATAGACATTATTATCGATACAGAGGCCGAATCTATAGTTTTTAGAATTTTTGCCTGCCTGTCTGTCTGTCTGTTACCGCATCACGGAAAAAGCACTGGAGGGATTTTGATGAGATTTGGTATGATGATAGCTGGTTATCCGGGTCAACATATAGAATACTTTTTATTGTGAGAAAATATCTCATCTCTGAGAAAACTATGCTAAACGTTAATACGTAAGTAAAGACGCTAGTTTACTTTATAATAATGGATTTAAAAAACTAAAGAGTATGGGAAATTGTCAAAAAGAATTAAATGAGCTCAAATCCGAAAGTTCACTATCCATCTTCTAATGATGACATTAGATTACCTCGATTGTGTTAAATTATTTTATACTAGCAAAATCCGCGGCTTCGCTCGCACTAAAACTACAAAAAAAAACCCTAAAAATTTTCGTACAAACTTTCATTCTCTATTTTACCCACTTATAAGATGAATTTCTAAAAATGCTGCGTATAAGACACGTATTTATATAATTGTATCGAAGAGTATTAATACCAAGTTTCAATTAATTCTGATCTTAAATATTTTTTGGGTTGTATTATAACGTGTTTTTCCGTGGGAATGAGATAGTCTCCCGCGGCAAAAAGCCTGTGTCACTCTCCAGCCCTCCAACTATCTCTACACAAAAAATCACACCAATCCATCACTCTATTTCGACGTGAAAGAAAGACAAACAAAAACACTTTCACATTTATAATATTAAGTATGTAAGTATGGATATTATCAAAATTATCACACAATGATATTAAGATTTCATTACATAATTAATTATCAATTAAGCTCACAAAATATTAAACTTTTCATTGTAATTGGTTCTTCGCTTCCGTCTGACCGCTTCCCACTTGACCTGTCACTTCTATAAAGCGAAGGTCAGAATGCGTTAGTTATTATAATAAGGAATTACACAAGCGTTTTAAGTTACATTCATAAAGCAGTATAAAATATGCATACAACGTTTTATTAGTGTTGCCAATATATATGTATATGTCAATTGTAGTGACGATACCAGAAAACTTGAATAAAATTATTCAATTATTCGTTTAAAAGATAAATTATATACATACGTATAATATAACTTCCTGCAGTGGTGGCCAAGTGGTAATGCTTGCTTGGAAAACCAAGAAGCGGATTCAAAACTCGGGTGTTGCACCGCTGGTATTTTCATGTGCTAATCATTACCAACATGTTTTCACTGGCTAATACGACGAAGGAAAGCATTATGGATCATGCATCTGGAAGAACACAACTAGTTTTAGAAAGATACGTGGTGTGAAGACACAGCTTTCCCACGATTTTCAAAGTGATCCCTCACTTTGGTCGGTGCCTAGCAGAGGGACATCAAAAAGGGGTGAAAAAGGTGACCTCGGTTTGGATTGGACTTGACGATTTCGGCCACTGTCGTCAATCTCACTGACACTAGTCATACGTGCAGGAGATATTAAAGAGTAAGTGATGCGCACTAACAGAAGTGCACTCTCTATTAATTTCACTTTCAAACTCTATTGGTACAAAAATTGGCACAAAACCGATGAGAGATCAGGCGTAGTATCGACGGTTTTATGTGCTCTCTGAGGGTTATTGAACTCTGCTCTGTTACAGAGAATTTGTTGCCAAAAAAAACAATAACTATACTTCACCCTACTGGACTCGAACCCAGGACCTTCGGATCTGCCACCGCTACCTGCCCCTAGACATATTTTTGCTCACTGCTAAGTCAATGTCAAAGTGCTATAATACGTATGAACATTTGTTTTATTTGTCTTAATATCTGTCACTAACGCTAGTTGTTTATACGGGCCTATTTACTCAGGTGTACGAAATTTTGTCTTTATAGAATATACATATATTCTACAATGAATACTTTGAGTATTGAATATTATTACTGATCGATTACATCATCTCTAATAGGACACTGGTAATGTCTCGTGTAAAATACAATTCAATAAATTACCAAGTTTTTGCACCAAATACAAACTAACTGGTCTAATAAACTCTTAAATCACTTTTATTAGAAGCTTTCCTAAATGTAATAGTGTAGGGAAAAGTTAGGGAAAACCATTTGAAAGTTCACATCTTATCTCTACATAGTATAGATAAGTAAAGCTGACGAATTAATTACACCTACCAGAACGACTGAATGAATATTTTGCTATTCATTGAAGGATAATTGCGTACAAAATAATAAAAACCAATATAAAAACAGCTTCGAACGTTGTCCATTCAATTATTTGCAGACTAAACATAGCGACATCAGTTTCAGACTTCAGTTTTCTATAGGACTTCAATTTGCGCGGTCGCGTTGCTTTTGGGGCAAAGTTGTGATAGAAACTAACAGAGTTTCCAATTTCGTATAAAGTGATGTGAAGTGAACATTTATGAAAGCAATTATTACTTTTATAACGTTTCTATCGAAAATAATAAATATTCAATATTTTTTCTTAATACAACAGATTTTGTGGTAAGTTTTATAACTTTATTGGTGTGTTCTTTGATAGTATGACGGAGTAAAATAAGGAAATGCCATGTTAGCAACAAGTGTTTGAGTAAAGATGGATGATTTCTTCAATTATATATATTGTTGCCATATTTTCCCAATTGTAAATCAAATATATACATTGTGACCGACTATAAAAAGGAGGTGTTTAGTTTGAATGTATGTTTTTTTTTGTGTCATGTTTTGCCAATTGTTAACTAACTGGTTTTCTTTTTTTAAATTAATATATGAAATATGTTAAGCTTCAAGACCAGCACGTAATTTTTATAAATAATAAAATGATTTTTCAATTTAAACTTTACCATTTTAGTTAAAGGTTTAGAAAAAATACCCCAAAAATAGGGTTGATAAATTATAATTTTTAATTTAAAAAAACAATTTATCATTTCACAAGCTTAAATTATTTGTTTTTATAGAGACCTTATCTATACTAATATTATAAAGAGGTAAAGTTTGTGAGTTTGTGAGGTTGTAGGGGATAATCTCTGCATCTACCGAACCGATTTAGATGATATTAGCTAAAAAGATAGTTTGATACCCTGGGAAGGACATAGGATACTTTTTATCCCGGAAATTATCCCTTAAGGGGGTGAAAATGAGATTGAAAATTTGTATGGGGAATCAAGCTAGGGACGAACCCGAGAAAAACGAGGGTGAGTCGCTAGTTATTTATATCTTCAAACAAAAAAAAACATACTCTTTAATTATTGTTATTGTAGGTAGCACTACTTTACTACAACTACAACTACGGTGCTGCGTGATATAAAAATATACTGACTAAATCTTTAAACAGTCTTTCACATTTATATTGGTAGTAAGTACAAGCTGTGACGACCGATGAGATGTTTTATCGGCCATAAAACAGAAGCATACAGTGAATTGCTACGAGTATATATCGAATATGATGTCCATAGGAACTTTTATCCCCCATTTAAATCCTTTAAGGCATGAATTTGTGGAAAAAAATGTCAGCATGATTATAAAATGGTTGATTAGTTACCAGATATTGATATAATCTTTCATACAATATTTTTTATGGATTTTATAAATTTAATTTTTATTAATACAATATTTAAAAAATCATACATATGTGAGTTTTTAATTTTTAAAAGGATATGTTACGCTCATCAAGGGGATAAATAAACATAAATGTATGCTTAAAATTCACAAAAGTAATATAAAAATTCTCCTTATTCTCTGGAATAAGCAAAAAATTTCTATGGTAACATCAGTTTTTTTTTGAAAGACTCTTTTGCTTATGATTATTTATTCTGAGGTTTATTGATTATATATCTGACTGGTGACTTATCATCGCTTCGCTCGGGTGCGCTTGCTAGGTACGATTTTATTTACAACCAGCGACTCCCCCTCGCTTCGCTCGGGTTCGTCCCTAGGTACATTTTAATTTTTTTGAGCGAAACCCTAATTCTCTTTTTAAAATAAAAGTAGCTTAAGTTACTCCTTATAATATCAGCTATCTGCCAGTGAAAATCCCGTTAAAATTTGTCAAGCCGTTTCGGAGATTAGTCGGAACAAACAGACAGAAAGACAGACAAAAATTTTAAAATTTGTGTTTTTCTTATAAGTACCCTATAGTAAGTATAATTCCATATGCATTTAGTATTAAGCTGTTATTTTGACAGTACAAACAGACACATCAATTATATTTATCTGTATAGATTTCATAGTTTTTTTTTGCGCGGAACCCTAATTCTTTTTCTAAAATAAAAGGTACTTAAGTTACTCCTTATAACATCAGCTATCTGCCAGTAAAAGTCCCATTAAAATCGGTAAGGCCGTTTCAGAAATTAGCCGGAACGAACAGACAGACAGAGAGACAATTATACTTGCATATGCATTTAGTAAAAAGCTGTTATTTTGACATTACAAGCAGACACTTCAATTTCAACACTTGCTAGTTACGGATTAAATTTTTAACTACATACATATATTTCATGAAAATTCGTCTAGCTTTCAAAACAAATAAACCCTTATCCAAAGGCATATGAGGTCCTTTATACATACATAAATAATACACAGATGACATATAATCCTATAAAGTACAGATGTGCCATCCCATACAAAGAAATTGGACAGCCCTAATTTGGACCATTCTTAAGGCTATTTTTATTTGCTTGAATAGATAATTGATGTCGTTTATTCACTAACTATCGAATTATTTTATTTTATAACTAGCAGCTCTCGCTCGCTTCTCTCGCGTTCGTCCCTAGGTACGTTATAAATTGTTTGAGCGAAATCTGAATTCTTTTTCTAAAATAAAATTAGCCTAAGTTACTCCTTATAATATCAGCTATCTGCCAGTGAAAGTCCCGTTAAAATTGGTCTAGCCGTTTCAGAGATTAGCCGGAACAGACAGACAGACAGACAGACAGACAGACAGACAGACAGACAGACAGACAGACAGACAGACAGGCAGGCAGACAGACAGACAAAAATTTAAAAAATTGTGTTTTTCTTCTAAGTACCGTATATAATTCCATATGCATTTAGTGTAAAGCTGTTATTTTGATATTACAAACAGACACTTCAATTTTATTTACCTGTATAGATAAATATGTGTAAACTAAGATACGATGAATATAGCATAATTAGTCTTGAATGTTAACAGTTTTTAACTGTTTTTAACAATTCATAAAATGTAAAAGCGCCATCTTTGAATATGCACTATAAACCTATTCTTGAATACTGATCTTTCAATAATCAGTAAAATTATGTAAAGATTTACAATCATATTATTTCATTCACTTGTAAACCATAATATACCTTTTTGGTATCTATTATTTATATTTTGTTAATTTTACACAATCTTTTATAATAAATTGATACTTTTAGTATCATCTATTGACATTTATTTGCATTAATTTTCTTCTTTATTCCTAACTAGCGAATCACCCTCGCTTCGCTAGAGATCGTTCTTAGGTTGATTCCCCGTACAAACTTTAATCCCCATTTTAACTCCCTTAAGGGATGAGTTCCGTGATAAAAACTATCCTACGTCCTTTCCAGGGTCTCAAACTATCGTCTTACCAAATTTCATCTAAATCGGTTCAGTAGTTTCGGAGCCTATTCGGTACAAACAAACAAACAAACAAACAATTAAATCTTTCCTTTCCATGACAATATTTTTTTTATTTGATAGTTCAACTAAAATTAATGTTGATGTGTATGTAAAGCTTAAGCCGATGTTATACAGCTTTTGGATAGATAGATCTCTTGCAAGGAATATATTATGTAGAACACTTTTTATCTTAATTTATCGAGTGTTTTTGAAGTAGCTTACTTTAAATTATCTATTTGAGGCGCGGGTGATCACAATAATCATATGAGTAAATGGCTTAAAGCGGTAAAATCTTTGAGCTCTCATAATAATATTATGGGACATTCGCGCTAGAAGACTCTTTGGGGGTTTCCTGTTCTTCCAAGGTCAATGAATACTTAAAACTTCGTCCCCATGTTTCCAGGGATCTCGGAGCCTCTTTATTGGAACTAAACTTTCTATTAACCGATTTTAAAAAAAAGGGAGTTTTTATTAATACACTAGCGACTTATCCTAGCTCTGCTCGGGTTCGTCCCCAGTTACGTTTTAAAGTTTAGTATATTCTTTCTGATTTCTCAGAGATGGGACATTTTCGCACAGGAAAAAGTATCCTAAGTGTCGACCTGGATAACCAATTATCATCATACCAAATTTCATCACAATCTGTTCAGTGGTTTTCTTGCGTTTCCAGACAGACAAAAAGACAGACAAAAATTCTAAAAATAATAGATTCGGCCTCTGTATCGATAATAATGACATTTCAATAAGATTTACCAAAAAATATTTAATGTACAGATTCGACTCGGAATTATAAAATATTATATGTATAGATAGATTGTAAAATGAAAGACGATTTTTTTAATAAGAAGAATAAATAAAGAAAGAAATAACGATTTTCATTTTCAACATAAAAATGCAGCTTTATAAATAATATTAATATTTTATATTTGCATAAAAACTTGTTAAAAAGTACTCTGTTTTAGAACTAGTTTTATACTTGTTATGAAAGATGATAACGTTAGGACAATGCTTTGACAGACGGGTGGACGAGAAGCGTTTCTCACATAGAAAATGTCTTTTTTCAATATGCTACTATGGGTATGACATTCATTTTTATAATTTACTTATTTTATACTACAATTTGGCTCGTTTTATAGATCAGTAAAATAATTCATTCAGAGATGTAATAGTTTTGTATTGGATTCATCTATCTATATGTATATATATATATATAATAAAATAGAAACTAAGCGAAATCTGTGCATGAAATATTTTTTAAAAACAATGACTGTAATGTATTGTGTACAGAATAAAGACCCCAAAACATTAGTTATTAAAATTTTTGTCTGTTCGTGTGTTAATAAGGCCTACAGAAAAATCTACAATAGAATAAGTCCTTTTCCTAAGGTACACTCGCAATAATTATGTATTTATATCTATTTAAAACGTACCTAGGGACGTACCGGAGCGAAGCAAGGGTAAGTCGCTAGTAAAACTATAAAATTTTGAAACAAAATTTGTTTATAAATAAAATATATACCTAAACATTTTTTTCTATATGTCTTACTGTAAAAATAAACAATATAAAATAATAGAAAGGAAGTGAACTCAACTAAACTTTACGCACATATGAAACCATACTAGCGACTCACTCTCGCTTCGGTCGGGTTCGTCCCTAGGTAAGTTTTAATTTTTTTGAGCGAAACCCTAATTCTTTTTCTAAAATAAATGTAACCTAAGTTACTCCTTATAATATCAGCTATCTGGCAGTGAGAGGCTCGTTAAAATTAATCCAGCCGTTTCGGAGATTAGCCGGAACAAACAGACAGACAGACCAAAATTTTAAAAATTGTGTTTTTCTTATAAGTACCACATATAATTCCATATGCATTTGGTATAAAGCTGTTATTTTGACATCACAAACAGACACTTTAATTTTATTTATCTGTATAGATGATAATATTTTTTTTAAGTAGAGATTCCATAATAAGTCTTTTATGATCTGTTGTAGTTTTTGAACATAAATAAAACATTTATAAATGTAATATTATACTATGGAACATACAACGGCAGTGGTAGCCCAGTAGTAACGCATTCGTTTGGGAAGCCAAGTGAAGTGAGTTTAAGGCTTGAGCCACACCTTTGAAATTTTCTTATGCGAATCATTTTTAACATGATTAATGCATAATTGTTTAAGATTATCTAGAAAGTTTTCGAAATAATCAAAAGAATGTGAAGTCTATTATATATTGTGCACTTGGCCAGGTGGTGGTGGGCTATGTACCCTCAGCGTTGGAAGGAGGTTCGTGCTAGTCAGCTCGTGCTAGGCTGTCGACATTAAAAGGAGTAAGACCAAGCGAATACAAAAACAATATTTAAATTTATATCTATACTAATATAATAAATACGAAAGTTTGTGATGATATATATATATATATATATATATATATATATATATATATATATATATATATATATATGTATAGATATTTGTTACTCTTTCACGCAAAAACTACTGAATGGATTTTAATAAAACTTTACAATAATATAGCTCATACATCAGAAATGAATCATGAAATCATTATTTTGTCAAATTCTAAAATATTTAAATATTTTAGGGTGCTACTGTTTGAAAGCTATTATTCTAAAAGAAGCCAAAAGGGAACTGTATAAAGATTTAAGTTGTTTGATTTAAACAACATTACACAGCGTTCCCTTCAGGTTTCCAAACAAAATGTAGAGCAAAAGTGTTTGCTTCGCCGGCTTCCAATATATTCGTGGTACCTGTAAAGTACAGCTTTTCGTTATTTCCCTTGCGTAGTATAAAATATTATTATGGTAAGTAATATTAGATTTCGCTTTTATCTTAATTTTTCATACAATAAGTGTACTTAAGTATGTATGTATGTCCGATCCTATGTTCCCTCGTAATTATTAAACGGCTTAACGGATTTTGATGATTCATACTTCGTTCAGTGGCAGTGGTGGCCCAATGGTAACTCTCGCTCGCTCGCTTGGGAAACCGGGTGAAGCGGTTTCAAATCCCGGGTCTCGCACCTCTGATATTTTCACGTGCGAATCATTTCTAACATGATTACCACTTGCCTTCTGGTAAAGGAAAACATCGTGAGGAAACTTGCATGTCTGAGAGAACTTAGCAAGTTTTCGAAAGACATGTGAAGTCCGCCAGCGTGGCACTTGGCCAGCGTGGTGGATTATGGCCTGATCGCCCTCGTATTGAAGGGAGGCCCGTGCCCACCAGTGGGACATTAAAAAAAAAGGGTGAATATGTACTTCGTTCGAATGGATTGATCGTTTTTCGACATACCTATGTATGTACATATATTGTGGTATGCATGCACTCAGCAAGACTTGGGGCAAGCATAAAACATGTATGTCTCCGACTGCATAATACTATGTTACTTCGCCAACTTGTTTCTTACTTAGTCCATTTTTTTTATTTTTACAAGCTTTTATTTAACTCGCAATGTTTGTTTGTTCGGGTCAAATCTTGCAACTGAATTTTAAAGCAGTTATCCTCAACCGATTGAACTGAATTTTGCATACACGTTTAGATTGGATGACAATGTAGAGTAAGTAAGGTGACGTCATTCTAAATCCAATATGGCGGACTCCCAAAGATGGCGGACTATGTTTTTTATAGGTACCCCCATGATATAGATATCAAATGAAAGGGTTTGCTGAGAAGAATGCGAATAAAATAAAAACTAAAAATAAATTAATAGTAAAAATATTTTTAAAAACAAACTTTTATTTCAAATGCTCTAAGAAGGAGAACATAAACTTTAAATTAAATCATTCCCATCAATTTATTACATTACACAATTTCTATAATACTAGTGACTTAACCTCGCTCCACTCGGGTTCGTTTCTAGTTACGTTTTAAAGTTTAGTATAGATTTTTCAGACATGAGATATTTTCTCGCAGTAAAAAGTATCTTGTATGTTGACCCTAATAACCAGCTATCATCATACCAAATTTCATCAAAATCTACCCAGTAGTTTTCTCACAGACAGATAGACAGACAAAAATTTTAAAAACTATATATTCGGCCTCTGTATCGAAAATGACTATTTCAATAAGATTTTCCAAAAAACGTTTAATATACAGATTCGACTCAGAATTTTTATTGTGTATAGATAAAAGCTTATCGCGAGATTTACCTGTGTAGATAAACAAGAACACAATATGTAACTTGATCTTGACATAAGTAATTCTAAGAAAAATATAATATGTTTTTTTATAAAATAGGTAATTTATGTTGCATTAGTCCTACTTTTTTATTTAGGGTGGTATATCATTGGTTATTTTTTTCTTATCCTATACAGAATCTTTGATACTTATTCCATAATACTGTAAAAATTTTTTTTTTAAATTACGGGAAATGATGTGAAAATTTTTGAGTAAGTGAATTAATTCATGAATGTACTATAATGTTAGTGAATGTGTGAAGTATAAGACTATGTATAAATAATAAATAAATATGTTGTGACATTAACACACAGCACCATCAAGTTCCATGTAAGCTACGATGCCTGTGTTATGGATACAAGATGGATGATATGCTACACATATTATATAACTTTTAAATACATACATATTATAAATAAAAAACACTTATGACTTGAGTACAAACATTCGTGCTCATCACACAAATGAATGCGTCCAGCGGGACTCAAACCCGAGACCGCTGGGACAGCAAGTAGGGTCACTACAAACTGAGCCCAACGCGTCGTCAAAAATTATGAAGAATGTAAGTTACTGACAACGCGAACGAATTCGAGGGCAAAAAATAGTATAAAGAAATACATATGTAGAGTCGCATTCGCAAAGTAGTTTCGCTATCATGGCAATATGTTCTGTCAAAATTAATTATTATTTGACGATAATATCAAATAATAGATTAGGCTCATGTCACACATTTGTGTTAGCCTCAATTTGCTATAAGATACGAGACGTTAAGTACTCATCTATACAGATAAATAAAATTGGAGTGTCGGTTTGTAATATTAAAATAACCGCTTTTTACTAAATGCATAGGGATGTATACACGGTACATATACCAAAACAACATTTTTTACAATTTTAGTCTGTCTGTCTGTCTGTCTGTTTGTTCCGGCTAATCTCTGAAATGGCTGGACCGATTTTGACGGGACTTTCACTGGCAGTGTAACTTAGGCTACTTTGTTTTTAGAAAAAAAATAGGGTCCCACGAAAAATATTAAAACCAAATTAATTAGTTAATTTTGTTTTGGGAAGCAACCTAGGGACGAACCCGAGCAAAGCGAGGGTGAGTCGCTAGTAGGTAATATATTCTTCTATTATATAAAGCTGCTTTTGATTTTTTGACCGATTTAAAGCAAACTTTTCTAAAAACTGAATTTCATGTGAATCGATACATGGTCTGGAACAACAATTTGCTTTACGATTAAAGTACTGGTGGTAAGGTTGAACTGAGATCTTTTTAATAGAGAATGTATTAAAGGCAGATAGATTGTATAGAGGTTTTTGATTTTTTAAGTTCAAATGTCGATGGGAAATTCTATAGTGCTCACATATTGATATAATGAACAATGAGAGATGGACACATACTGTTATTTTAGTGTAGATAGTGAATTTACATAAATAAAACATTTCCCAATTCGAAAGATAATAACTATCTACAAAAATGAAAAAAAAAAAAAAAAACTATTAGTATGCAAGTAACTGTTAAGACAGATAAGATGGGTGTAAGAAAGGCTACGACGTAGATGCTGCTACGATGTAGCTACGAGACAACTTATCGTAATTATGTAATAAAAAACCGGCCAAGTGCGAGTCGGACTCGAGCACGAAGGGTACCGTACCATTATCTATAAAAACGGCAAAAACATCATGTCTGTTGTATGGGAGCCCCACTTAAATATTTGTTTTATTTTAATTTAATTATTTATTTTTAAAGTGAATATATAAGTAACTAAATATTCTGCGAATATTTTGCGTGCAGCAAAAACGAGCAATATAATCACTTTTATTATATGGGAGCCTCCTTAAATATTTATTTTATTCTGTTTTTTAGTATTTGTTGTTATGCGGTAACAGAAATACATCATCTGTGAAAATTTCAACTGTCTAACTATCACGGTTCATAAGATACAGCCTGGTGACAGACAAACGGACGGACAGCGAAGTCTTAGTAATAGGGTCCCGTTTTACCCTTTGGGTACGAAACCCTAAAAAACTAACATTTTACATAACTTTAAAAAAAACATACTTAAAACATTTTATAATTTTTTAACATTATATTATTAAAATATTGAAAAATAAATAAGTTTTGCTTCTTCATTTTATATTAAATAGCTAGAAATATCAATGTAAAGTGTATCAATGTATGTAAAATTAGGAAAAGTGTCCTATATAATATATGAAGGGTATAGGCAAAGAACAGTGAATGTCACATTTTACCGGTGGTAGGATTTTGTCAAGCCTGAGGAGTCCGACTGGATGGGTACCCCTCCCTTACTTATTTCTCCCGCCAAACAACAATGATTGCATTGTTGTATTCCGGTTTGAAGGATAAGGTAGCCAGCGCAATTACAGGTAAGAGGCATATCATCTTAGTCCTCACAGTGACAACGCACCTGCGGCCTTGCATTTGTGTTATCTAAAACCTAAGTGCATGAACCGTAGGTCTTATGGGCGACAGGTACTGCTTTCCATCAGGTGGTCTGTTTGCTCGTTTGGCACTGAATTTCATAAAAAAAAAAATTTTTCTGTTTTGTACTGGTAACGAATCTATTTCTATGGTACTCGCTTTTCCAACCAATGGTTTTACAAATATTCAACCGATGTCGCTAAAAATATTTTTTTATCTATGTCCAAAGCGAAAAAAATTGGGTATGTCCAAGACACACCGGTAAAGAAGGAGGATTGTCCAAAAATCTACATAGTAAAAAGTTACTGCATACTTTGATCTCAATCAAAATACTATAACTTCTAAACTTTGAATTGTTTTTTTTTTCTCATAATCTATTCCTTAGGACATTCCCTATTCTTTGCCTGTACCCTTCATATTATTATCTATACTAATATTATAAAGAGGTAAAGTTTGTGAGTTTGTGAGTTTTTAGGGGGTAATCTCGTCTATACAAATAAAAATAATATGCTATTCGTTTATAAGCGCATCACGTCTTGATAACGACGGGACCGATTTATCTAAATATTTTTTTAATGTTTGTAATAGCTTCGATAAGGTTTTTATGAGGTAAAATTTCTCAGACCATTAGGAAATTCGGGAAAAACTGAAACGGCTTTCTTCTGATATACTTTTTTCTGAACTCAAAGATCACAAAGTATATATAATATTTAAAAAACTGAACGGAAATATACAACTACTTTAAAAATATAGTACAGTAGTACAAGAAATGATAGATTCTTTTTTTTATTTTTCCAATCATTGAACGAAGATCATCATTTTAATTGCATACTCCAATTATTATTAAAAAAAAAATATTTGTACAATATTGTATATTCATAAAGCTGACGTTAGTATTCTCATGTTAGCTCGCGGCTTCACCCGCGTAGTTTATTCGAATATAATTATTCCTTTTTAGATTAAACTACTTTTTTCATATATATTTTTTTGCGGTTTCATTTTAGTTTTTAATTCCTGACGTTTAAAATGCATAACAGCAAAGATGATTACATTATCAAAATAAATAAACACTCATCAACATATTTTTGAAAATAAATTCGACTGAAGTTACATCTGTACATCCGAAAAAGTTTTATTTTAAATGTCAACTATGCGTTTAAATCTAAGAATTGTCCCGTTCTTTATGATCGTAGCGTGACGATAGATAGCCTTATAACCTTGCTCAATAAATTAGCTACATAATGGAAAAGAACCTGACTGGTAGAGATAAGCGCGTTCAAACAAACAAAAATAATTTTGATATATCTCTTTAGGTATAACTAGCGTTAGCCATGTTTTGTAAACATTTCACGCAAAAAGTACAGAACTGATTTTAACTTAATTTTGTGAAGTGATAACTTATTTGCGTCGACATTTAGGATGCCTTTTACTACAGGAAACTCTTCATTCCCATGGGAAAACACAATAACTGGTTCAGCCGAGTTGTCCTTTATACAAAAATTTCAATTAGTTATGTTACACAAAAACTATTAGGATCAGGTTTAAAAATTAACGTATTATTTAGTACGATAAAATTTCTTATTTTCATTTGAAAATACAACATTTTGTTCAGCCGAAAATCGCTGATCTATTATAAAGTATCTGTTTGCATCTCACCGTTTCTCCGCTTACTTTTTCGGACCAGTTTCAACAGATTTCACTTATAGAAAGAGCGATAAACGAGGAAGGTTCCTGTATATAATTTGTAAATGTTTTGTATAAGATGGTTAAACTACGACGGTGATTGATGACAAAAAACAATTTTTTTCACACTTCCATGGCTAACGCTGACTAAATCTTGAGAGATTCATCAAAACAATATACTAGAAATAGAAGATTATAGGTCTCGAAAAAAAAGGTCTTCAAAGGTCCGCAATAGCATATATCTATCTCCTGAGCATCCGACGCATCTGAGCAATCCTAGGGCATGTCGCTAGTATAAAAATAAAAACTGATGATAAAAGTGATTTTTATAACGACGTTCGACCTTTTAGAGACGCTACTTATTCGTTAGCTTTGTTGATAGAGTTTCATCAAAAATTTATGACAGCGCAATAAAATTTTAATTGACTCAATTAATTAATATAATAGGCAGTAATTTTGAATATTTTTATTGAAAAATAGTCCTTATGTCCATGACGATAGGTGCTAGTATATGAACATTAAAAATATATGCTATATTATATTGTATTAGGTACATGGTACGAAAATGACTTTTGTTGTACTAAGAACAATCATTTAATTGATCTGACGAATGCATTATATCTCAGTTAATTTGTAAAGTGTCTATGGGTCGTTCTTCTTTTCTTCCGACAATGAATTGGTGTTTCTCAGTTTTTCGAGTTTATCAAGTAACAATATTTTGATTTCAGTGTTAGATATTTTTTGCAAATGCATTTCATTTTCATTTGGATCATTTAATCTTTATTTTCATGTCCGTAATGTTGTTTGGTTTGTGGCGATTTTCGAGAAAACACTGTGACAGAGTGGTTTTTTTTCGGTAGAACATCATTATGAATTACTACTCTGTCACGGTATTTAATGAAAAATAAACACATGCAAAAAACTATTGGCTACAGAAAGTTAAAGATGATTTAGTATTAAAAGGTATAAAGGGATGAGGATGTAAATTCGAACAATGAATACATAATAATCTATACTCTAATATGACACAAAACGAGGTGAGGGACAGATCATTGTCGCTAGAAAAGAAGAACGAACCATATATAAATACAATAATTTTACTTTAATACATAATAAATATAGCGAAATAAAAAAAGATGTTAATGCTTAAACTAATTTTTGGAAGTATATTCAAATTTTAATCCGAGTCTCGCTCCTCTGATATTTTCATGTGCGAATCATTTCAACACGATTTCATTCTCGCTAATATGATGAAGGAAAATATCGTTAGGAAACTGCAAGTCTGAGAGAAGCTAACTAATCCTGGAAAGACGCGTAATGCCCTCCAACCAGCATTTGGCCTACATGGTAGACCATGTCTTAGTGGAGGCTAAATTGTATATATTGTACTAGCGACTCACCCTCGCTCCACTCGGGATCGTCTCTAGGTGGACCAACCCTATCACTTAGTGGTATGAAAAATAGTTTACGTCCTATTTTCAGACCTACTGAATATACACACAAAATTTCATAAGAATCGGTCAAACCGTTCCGGAGGAGTTTTATTACAAACACTATGACACGAGAGTTTAATATATGAGATTGTAATATTCGAACATTTAAATTATTTACTAGTCTTCACTCAGTGGTCAAAATATCATCATAATCTATAGCTCGTCAATAGCTCCTAGAGAAAAAAAAGGGACAAAAAGGTACTAAATTGTTTTGTCTTTGTCTATTTATGTATAGATAATAGAAGTCAATTCAATAGAGCAGCGTGTTTTAATGGCACTGGCTTCTTCATGGGAAGAACAGGTGTCTTTCTGCATTATATAAATGCTTGTATTGATGATTGGTAATTCTGTTAGCTTATACGATTGCAGGTAGCTAACAGGGTTGCGGTCGAATGCGCAAGCGATCCCGTGGCCCTGTCTTTTGCAATAGGAGTCACCGTGGTGGTTTTAGTGGGTAGTCTGCCGCGCTTCTCGCGGCAGGAGTCCTACATACCCCGCGCGCCCCCCACGCACCGGCTTAGGCCCGGTAAAGGGGTTTCCTTACGAATCAAAAAAAAGGTAGTTCAAGTTAGGCAAAAACAGTTATTGAAAAATTCTATCAGCAGTCCAGAGTTGGAAGGTTAATGTATAACATCGCACTCGACCCCTGCAATCATATGTTTTGAGCTCTTGGTCCAATACCTTATTGTTTATTCGTGTCAGTCTACAAAATTGAAGGAATAGTGAGAGCATTTTTTGCAGGTAATTTTAAAACTTATCTACCAAGCTCTGTAGATCCCATTAAGGGAAGTCCCCGAAATGATATGAAATAAAGGGGCTTAGACATTCCACAATCGGATCCATATAGAAATACAAAATAAAATAGATAACACTAGCGACTCACCGTCGCTCCGCTCGTGTTCGTCCCTACTTACGTTTTAACGTTTATTACTGATTTCTCAGAGATGAGATATTTTCCCGCAGTAAAAAGTATCCTATATGTTGACCCGGATAACCAGCTATCATCATACCAAATTTTATCTAAATCCCTTCAGTGGTTTTTCCGTGATGCGGTAACAGACAGATAGACAAACAAACTGATAGACAGACAGACAAAAATTCTAAAAACTATAGATTCGGCCTCTGTATTGATAACAATGTCTATTTCAATAAGATTTCCCAAAAAATATTTGATGAACAGATTCGGCTTAGTTACAATTTTATTATATGTATAGATGACAATTTAATTATTTTATCATACAATTTTAATCTCATATATTTTTTTAGACTATTCGTCAACAGTTCCAGAATGAAATCTTGTCTAAGCCCCAAGCTTCTATAGATAATTTGAATTAACAGCCGACGAAATCAAATTTATTATAATTATTAAAAGTTAAGTTATAAATAAAGAAAAATTCAAATTTCCCCAGCTGGTGTTTTTAATATTGAAACGAGATAGAAAAAATATAATTTCAGGAAATTGAAACAAATTGTAGTAACCATTGGAGAGGAAATGTCACAAAGAGTCGGATATTGCCGGCGGAGCTTTGCTAGAAATTTATATTTGAAGAAATTACATAATTTTTTGTTTAATACTTATCTATCTAGCAATATAGTTGTTATCTTGCAATTTCTTTTATTTCAAAAGTATCTCGCTATATACTTTATAGCAGTAAGAAGAAGTTTTTTTTAATACGTGGGGCATTTTTGCTTACTACTTATACTACTACTACATACTTTCAGGTAGTTAGTGGTATTCACCGGCCAGAGCTAATACTATCTCCTAAAACTCAACGGAACTATCCGCGGCTTAATGGACATCGTAAGATAACTTACGCATTAAACCACGACGCCCCGACGGTTGCCTGCCAAGGCGGACCATACCAACCATATGGTTGTTCTCACGGTCTTCTGCTATCAGAGAAGTACCAGGAACAACCCTCATGGTACACCGCCCAAGTACGTTTCTAGGTTCCACGCGCAACTGGCGACAAAGTGAAAACAAGTTAAAAAAAGACTAATTCAAAGCTAAGACATTTTATGGAATTTTTCAAACACGACTTATTGAATAACCTTGAAATAAAGAAATAAAATACGCAGAGAAATGACACTATTTTAGCATTTATAGTTTTTTTACTACATGCATTTCAGAATTTAAAGTTTAGGTTTATTTTTGAATTTGAATAGTATTCAATTTGTGTAAGGTCACATCTACAAAATGCTACAACTCAGGTGAGTTGTTAATATACGAGTACTACGTTAGATACTATTTATCCATGAGAAAGACTTTAAAATAACAGTGAACTTTGCTAAAATAATAATTTTACCACAACTATTTTTATAACTATATACATATATTAATGTCGAGTACATCATACTTATAAATTAAAGTTTCCGCTGAGTTTGTGTTTTGTTCCGGCTAATTTTAGAAAGTACTGTACGGGTTTTTATTCGGTTAATGTAACCGCTGAAAGGGCTGGTTGGATTTGTTTAGGGACCTAGGGACGATCCCTAGCAAACCGAGAGTAAGTTGCTAGTAATGATAATACGCTATAAATAAATTAAATATTATATATGTACTAATACATATCAGTCGTAAATATGATGCACAGAAGACGGTCTTATCGCTATAAGCGATATTTTCCAGGCAACTTTAGGGCATAGTAGTGATTATGAAAATGATAGCCGATAGGTGGTGTATTTGCTACTGCTACATATTAATATATATCCTATAATCTATCTATCTATACATATAATAAAATTCTAACTAAGCCGAATCTGTACATTAAATATTTTTTGGAAAATCTTATTGAAATAGTCATTATTATCGATACAGAGGCCGAATCAATAGTTTTTAGAATTTTTGTCTGTCTGTGAACGCATCACAAGAAAACCACTGGACAGACTTCAATGAAATTTGGTATGATGATAGTTGATTATCCGGATCGACATTTAGGATACTTCTTACTGCGGGAAAATATCTCATCTCTGAGAAATCTATATTAAACGTTAAAAGGTAATAGGTGATGTACTCGAGCGGAGCGAGAGCGAGTTGCTAGTTACATATGTATATCACATAGTATTTTTTCAATTTAATTAAATTTTCTTGTTAATGGTTTCAAAGCGTGCCAGTTGAGCACAGATTACTTCGCCAATGCCACGTAGAATGGAGAAGACACGAAGGAGATTAGTCGGTAAAATATGATATTGAATTATAATGTGTAAAAAAGGAGTAAATCTATACGGATAAATAAAATTGGAGTGTCTGTGTGTCGGTACATATACCAAAACAACATTTTTTACAATTTTTGTCTGTCTGTCTATCTGTCTGTCTGTCTGTCTGTTTGTTCCGGCTAATCTCTGAAATGACTGTACCGATTTTGACGGGACTTGCGCTGGCAGATAGCTGATGTAATAAGGAGTAACTTAGGCTTAGCTTTTTAGAAAAAAATAGGGTCCCACGAATAAAAATGAAAACCAAATTAATTAATTAATTTTGTTTTGAGAAGCAATCAAGGGACGAACCCGAGCGCAGCGAGGGTGAGTCGCTAGTCCTTAATAAATCTTGAACTTACAACATAAGCGCAATTATTATGTACATTTTTTTTCTTTTAAGGTAAAATACATTAAATAACAAATTTTGTTACTTTTGACAACCCTCAATTCCAAGTAACTGTCTAGACGTCGCCAGCGCCCAGCACTTACGCTGAGATCATTGGGACATGACATATGTTAAGATTTACCGAGATATCTTACGATTTACTGTAGTTCAAAGTTTTACGGTCATTTCAATTATATACACTCGGTCATTTCAATTATATTCACTTTTCCGTACTGAAGTTTTTGGACAGTTACAGTTTTTTTATTATTGGGTTTATTATATTTGGCGCACTTCAAAAAGGAAAAGATGTATTAACGTTTGGTTTTTTTTTGTTTCCCAACATCTTTGACATTTGTAAACCGATTTTCATTTTTTTTAATTAGTTTGTACCTCAACCTACTTTTAAAGTGAATTATGAAATTACTTTTAGTGATTTTGAAGTAGGTATACCTCTTTAGTAATTAAAAAATAAAATTTGTTCATGAAATTAAATAGTTGCTAATCTTAGAAAGTATTTTAGTTTAAATATGGAATAAAATGAGAAATCTCTTTTATAGAGAGCTCTGACAGGACTCACTTTATTTTCTGGGTCTGAGATATATAGTCTATTTTTTCTTACGTGTCTTAAATAGTAAACAAATATGGCGTACAGGTGACCAGAGACAATTCATAGAGATGTGCATGACGAATGAATGACTGAACTTAATGGTTTTTAATTTTTATGCAGTGAACGTAAAGTATTGGGTAGAAATAATACGACAAGTTATTTTAATAATTTTATTAGTCTGATTCCGATGATAAATTACTCGACTCTTCTGATATATGTATTATAAAATTAGGGGTCGGTGTATGTGTTGCAGCATCTATTAAGCCGTCAAGCTGCAAGTCTTCTTCTTTTTTCACATGTTCAATACAATTTATCCAAGACGCCGTACCAATTTTTCTTAATCTTTCTCTGACTAGCTCCTTGACTTAAGCCATTTTAAAACTTTTATTATTTTTTTCTACATGTGATTTTAATTGTGCCCATATTAATTCTATTGGATTTAATTCACAATGATACGGCGGAAGGCGCAGAACAATTATATTTTTATGAGCGGCCATTTCATCAATAACTTTTTTATTATAATTGTCTTTATTAAATTTTTATAAAAGTTGTCAAAATGTCACTTGTCTATTTTAAAATCAATGACGTGAAAGTTTTTTTAAGATTTTTTTGGCCTTAATATAAACTCATTTTTAAAACTTTAACCTAAAAAAGCAAAAAGCAGTCGGAAGTCCCTCACTCCGTTTTAATAAACTGTGCAATAAGATAAGAAATAATAATAATTACAATAACAAATAAATAATAAGTATAAATTCATTAAAAGCAATTAAAAATCTTCTATATTCTACAGAAGACATTACTATTTTTAAGCCTAATAACAATTTGAACAAAATATCGTACTTTGTAATTTAAAGATATTGTTATTTTTAATAAGTTCAGTTTTCACTCTCGATAATTCATTCTAAATGTACATCTCTATAATTCAAAGACAAAGTAGCGTATCGAAACGTCAAAATGTTGTGTTCATATTTTATCTGTGGAAGTTGGTTCTGTCAATATTTCAATTTTAGCAAAAATAATGTGTTTAAATCAATAATTAACAGCTTTTATTAGTGTAATTCGTAGCATGTGTGTTTCTGAAATAGTTATAAACGATAAAACCAAATCTAAAATGTATGATTGTCCGAAAACAAGTGATTTTCGTTCAAGGTAGTGTTTGTTTACCAATTAGGACACGTAAGAAAAAATGGACTATACATATGGAGGAAAATTTAATAGTTTGATCGAAATAGCATGTTTTTAGATATATACATATATTCTTTTTTTCTCATTATCATACATCATTATCTGTGACTTAACACGACTGGATTTTTTAAAATTTTGATAAGTCAACTAACTGATATTCTAATAACTAAAATAGAGATAGCTTCTTCTTCTTCTTACTTTACACTTTTTTTTTATTTTTTTATCTTTTCTCAAAATAGAATTTTAATTTTATAATCCTTTAGTTATGTTTTACGACTGCGACTGAATCGTTCTATGGTTCTCAAATTGTCATTTTATTGTAGTAGTCTTATATTGACTTAAAAAGAATAGAGTGCACTTGTGTTTGCGTAATAGATATTTGCATAATAATATGTCCGGCGCAATTACGTAGTCTCAGATAGATAAGTTGTCATAATCGAAATCAGGAGAATATCAATCATATGATGATAGTCTTCGGTGTGATAGTCCGACTCGTATTGGACCATTTGTAGGGTTCCGTGCCTCAAAAGGAAAAAAGACACCCTTATAAGATCATTTCGCTCTCCGACTGTCTATCTGTGTCTGAAAAAAAAATTTTGCTATTATTAACTTATTTTAATGTTTCATGCTACGGAATCCTCGATGTGCGAGTCAGACTCGCACTTGTCGGATTTTTTTTAATATTTAAATAGATTTTTTTATAAGTTACGATTTGTTTGTGTTTTTCACATATGAAAAACAGATATGATAGTAGGTTTAGACTAATGTATCTAATGTCTTAGAGAACGTTCGTTCAATTGCTTACGGAGCATTGAATTTGTTAGAAAATAAATGTACATGAAGTAAAATAAAGAAACCATTTTATATAGTATTTTCTTTGGAAATTGTTTTAGGATAAAAATAATACGTTTGTAATATGGCAGTTTCTTCAGATATTAAATACACTAGCGAATCACCCCGACTCCGCTCGGGTTCGTTCCTAGTTACGTTTTGACGTTTAGTATAGATTTTTTAGAGATGAAATATTTTCCCGCAGTAAGAAGTATCCTATATGTTGACCCGGATTAAACCAGCTATCATCATTGCAAATATCATCAAAATCTGTCCAATGGTTTTCTTGTGATGCATTCCCAGACAGACAGACAGACAGATGGAAAGATAAAAATTCTAAAAACTATAGATTCTGCCTCTGTATCGTTAATAATGACTATTTCAATAAGAATTTTCAAAAAAATATTTAATGCACAGATTCGACTCAGAATTTTATTATACCTATATATAGACATAGGCTAGTATATACATATGTACATATATATAGACTACAGAGTCTAAAGTTGAAAGCTAACCGAAAATATTATTTATATGTGATGAAGCATCAATGTTCATTAATTTCATAGTATACATTTTTTGCAGTATAGTATTTTTTTGTATATACATACATATATATTATATCTATACTAATATTATAAAAAGGAAAGATTTTTTGTTTGTTTGTTTGTACTGAATAAGCTCCGAAACTACTAAACCGATTCAGATGAAATTTGGTAAGAAGATAGTTTAAGACCCTGGGAAGGACATAGGATAGTTTTTATCCCGGAAATTATCCCTTAAGGGAGTGAAAATAAGAATGAAAGTTTGCATGGGGAAGCAACCTAGGGACGAACCCGAGCAAAGCGAGGGTGAGTCGCTAATATCCTATAAACCATTTAAATTAACAATTTATATAAAAATAATTATTATAATGCCATAAGACTCATTTCTACCTCCGGCTCACAAATTTATTATCTTTAAAACTACGCAACGGATTTTGATGCGGTTTTTTAAATAGATAAAGTGATTTAAGAGGAAGGTTTATATGTATAATACATGCATAATATAGTAGAGAAACACTGATAATTTAAGAGGTTTCTAATGTGATGTCGTAAATAAACACATTTTTTTGCGCTTACATTGCAAACGCTCGCTGAACGCTACGAGATAGATCAAAATAATGTACTACAGAATTGTACACCTTAAAAAGGTCTACAAAAAAGTTCACGATGGTATATGTCTACCACTTAAGGATAACATACTATATCCATTTTACTACATACAGGGGTGAGTCGCTAGTCTATATACAAAAACACCATTCGCTGTCCCTTTCCTGCGTGAAAGAAGAGCGACATTACTACCTAGTAAGGACTTAGGTATACTTATGATTAGTATTTGTATTAAAGTTGTCAATGATTAGACTCGTTGGTCTAGTGTAGTTGTTAGTTATACACCTTCAGATCGGGCCTCTAGTCCGGATCGGGCCAAAATAACTATTGATTTTCAGACAGATTAAAAACAGTCTGAGTTGGGAAATTGGCTTTGTTTCCATCCCTCTGTATTAGTGATACGTTATCCTGTCCATCCTGTGGATGAGAATTAAACAAATAAAAGTACATAATACCTACATTCTTAGCTTTACCTGAATATTATACACTTTAGATAAAGGTATCTTTCGGATTTTCGAAATCGAATTTCGGAAAAAAAGAATCCGAAAAAATAACTCTATTTAAAATAAAAGTGCCCTTGTCTGCGCACTCACTTGTGCACTATACCTAATGTGTCCAACGCAGTCGGCTAGTCTTGTTTCAGTTCGATTTGGGTTAAATGATATTTTATTTATGATTGAAATTAAAAAAAGACTGCTTATTTTCTAAAATTAGATCATTTTTTAGGGTTCCGTGTCCAAAGGGTGCCTACTGAACCCTATTACTAAGCTTCCGTTGTCCATCCGTCTGTTCGTTCGTCTGAGAGAGGGCTGTATCTCATGAACCGTAATAGGTAGAGTTGAAATTTTCACAGAGTGTGTATTTTATTGCCGCTATAACAAAAAATAATAAAAAACTAAGAGGCGAATTTCAGAAAGGCTGCCATGCAAATTAAAAAAAAAACGATTAATGTACGGTACCCTTCGTGTTCGAGTCCGACTCGCACTGAACCGAATTTTTACAATTAATTTTACTATATGCAGGTACAAATTCTAAAGTGAGCAATAAATTTAATGGACCCTTTCATTGTTTCAGATATCTAGCGATGAAAGCAATGAAATTAACACATCAAAGGAATCTGTTAACCTGAGGTAAGCTTCGTAATTATATTTATTTACTTCAGAATTGCAAATTTATACTTTGTATTTAATTTGCGTATTGCCCTTTAAGGGTCACTATTAAAGGATACGTTGTTGTTGAGATTGTGGAAATAAACATATGGGTTGCTATATTTAATATTGGGTATATCCCGACTTCGATTGTCATTTTTTTATGTCCAAAAAATATTGTCTTGCCACATCCAGTGCTTGTTACGTCCAAAAAACTTTGTCACCACATTAACTAAATTATAGGTTGAATTTTAACAAATCTAGTCTTAATGGTTACTTACGTTTATATAGAAAAAAAAAAACTATAATATGTTCTAAGTATGGCAGTTTAGTTTTAGCGATGATGAATTAAATAGGATATGCAATTTTAGGAGGCACGGGCCTCCCATCAATATGAGGGGGATCAGGCTGTGGTTCACCATGCTGAATGCGGGCTGACGGATTTCACATGTCTTTCGAAAACTTGCTAGGTTCTCTCAGACATGCAGGTTTCCTAACGTTGTTTTTCTTTACCGTAAGATAAGTATTTATGTTGGATATGATTCGTACATGAAAATATCAGAGGTGCGAGATCTGGGATTTAAACCCGCGAGCGCGTTACCTCTGTGCTACCACTGCGTTGCTGAAATATAATTCGGGCCTTTAAAAGTCGGGTCTTTATTTAAATACGTTGCTAACATGTTTTTTTTATATGTTGGGACATTAACACAGCACCATCTACTTCCATAGTAAGCTATGAAGCTTGTATTATGGATACCAGATAGTTGATACACTACACATATATTACATTAAATACATAAATATTATAAATATAAACACCCATGACTGGAGTACAAACATTTGTGCTCATCACACAAACGAATGCCTCCAGCGAGACTCGAACCCGCGACCGCTGGCACAGCAAGTAGGGTCACAACAAACTGAGCCAAACGTGTCGTCAACTATTTGTAACTATTAGTAATATAACGCACTCAATATAAACATATGTAAATATATGTAACTGAAGAAACGATATAGTGAGAAGTTTCGCTGTTTCGCAAACATAAATGTATAATTTGTCAATGTAAATGTAAATTGTCTATATGTTTTCCTTCTCAACTGGCGATTTTCTCTCGCTTGCTCAGGCTCGTCCCTAGATAACTTATATTCATATTAATGAAGTTTTTGCTCGCGACATTGTCTACATGATTTTTTTAAAGTGGTAGTGCCATGCTTGTTACCTTCGGGTAGCAGCCGAATGGGCCAGCAAGCACCGTATAGTACAACTCTCTCACAGGAGACCGGCGTGAAGTGGCAGCTATGCTGTCGCGTTTCGTCCGGCAAGTGAGAGTCCGGGAGGCCCACTCCCCATCCCTCCTCCCTTACCCCTCCCTCCTCCCTTACCCCCCCCCCTCCTCCCTCCCTCCTCCCTCCCTCCTCCCTTCCTCTCCCTCCCTCTCTTTCCTGAAAGGCCGGTAATGTATCTGCAAGCCCTGCAGCGGAGGTGATCACTTCCCATCAGGTGAGCCTCTTGCCCGTTTGCCCCCTTTGTCCCATAAAAAAAATGATGTAAAACTAGGCACAGCACGTAAAAACTGTTCGAAAAACGGTAAAACTGAACCTCGGCTAAATCACTTTATACTTATAGAACTCAGGGATAATGCAGCATCTATCAGTATCTATCAATAAACAAAATTTCAGAATGGTATAAATATCAATTAGTAAATTATTCTTCAAAAAAAATGTCCAAAAACATATAATGAATGTTTTAAATTATCTATACAATATACATATAATAAAATTGTAACTAAACCGAATCTGTGAGGTACATTGAATATTTTTTGGAAAATCTTATTGAAATTGACATTATTATCGATACAGAGGCCGAATCTATAGTTTTTAGACTTTTTGTCTGTCTGTCTGTCTCTTACCGCATCACGGAAAAACCACTAGAAGGATTTTGATGAAATTTGGTATGCAGATAGCTGGTCTTCTGGGTCAACATATGGGACTTTTTACTGCGGGAAAATATCTCATCTCTGATAAATCTATACTAAACTTTAAAACGTAAGAGAAGGGACGAACCCGAGCGGAGCGAGGGTGAGTCGCTAGTAACATTATAAATGTTATTGTAATAAGTTTCTTTTAAAAGTATGCATATACATCTATTGACGCAACCAGCACTCTATTTCAAGTTTTCCTTATAGAGCTTCCTATTATGTGAAAAAACTGATTCGTTGCTTTATAATAATTTATGAATACGTAACACATAATAGAATCATAATTCTGTAAAAGGGCACACCAATAAAGAAAGATATGTCAATATTACCTTGTAAAGCTTAACTTACCTTTTTTAACTTTATAATCATACTAGCATTTTCCAGCGGCTATGTAGGTATTACTCTGATGTATAAAGCTATGTTATTGTAAAGTTTCACCAAAATACGTTAAATACTTTTTGTACGAAAGTGTACCAAACATCCATCCATCCTCACAAATTCTCGCCGTTATAAACGATACATTAGCAGGGTTATCTCTTGAAGTTTTAACTTTATAAAAAATATTCAAAACGTAAATAAGATATACGATAACGTCGTAGTTTTCAGAAAGGAAAATAAATCTATACATATAATAAAATTGTAACAAAGCCGAATCTGTACATTAAATATTTTTTGGAAAATCTTATTGAAATAGACATTATTATCGATATAGAGGCTAAATCTATAGTTTTTAGAATTTTTGTCTGTCTGTCTGTCTGTTACCGCATCACGAGAAAACCACTGGACAGATTTTCATGAAATTTGGTATGATGATAGCTGGTTACCCGGGTGTTGACCCGGGATACAAGATACTTTTTACTGCGGAAAAATATCTCATCTCTGAGTAATTTATACTAAATGATAAACGTAACTAGGGACGAACCCGAGCGGAGCGAGGGTGAGTCGCTAGTAATAATTAATATAAATAGAACAGTGTGAAGTGACAATTAGTTGAGGCGGCAGGCGGTCGGCCGATGATTAGCGCTGCAGGACGCCATTGTCTAACTCTAATACATGTTGTTTATTTTTATTGTTTTCTTTACTATTAAAAAAACTTTAAGTTATATTGTCAGTAGCTCAGTTAAATAAATAAGGTAAAAAAAGACAAATCTTGGATTGAAAGGAAGTTATAAACTTTTACTACTTCTACGAATTTTGGCCGAGTTTTATATACATACTAGCGACTGAACCTCGCTTCACTCAGGTTCGTCTCTACTTCCGTTTTAACGTTAACTACATATTTTAACGTTAACTATAGGTATATTACTGTAGCAAGTAGTACTGACCCTACTTGCTGTGCCAACGGTCGCGGGTTCGAGTCCAGCTGGGAACATTCATTTGTGTGATGATCGCGAATGATTGTATTCCAGTCATGGGTTTATATTTATAACATTATGTATGTATTTAAAGTTATATATGTGTAGTGTATCAACTATCTAGTATCCATAACACAGGCCTCGTAGCTTACCATGGAAATAGATGGTGCTGTGTTAATGTCCCAACATATTTATTTATCATTTATCCTATATGTTGACCCTGATAAATAGCTATCATCATACCAAATTTTATCAAAATCCCTTCAGTGATTTTTCCGTGATGCGGTCACAAAGAGACAGACAAAAATTCTAAAAACCTATAGTTTCGGCCTCTCTATCGATAATAATGTCTGTTTTGACAAGATTAAAGAAATATATTTAATGTACAGATTCGGCTTAGCTACAATTTTATTATATGTATGGATATTCCACATTTTATGTGATAACTTAACTTATAATTTAAAGTTTATTTTTGACGAAGGGAACAAGACATTAACAAAAAGTGAGTGATTTATGTGAACTTTGAGCTCTGATTGAATTCAGAAGCTGATTTTTTAAAAGTGCCAGCGGTCTTAAATGGGACACTCAAGTGCGAGTGCATCATAGAAGCTTCTTTCTAAGAAAGCTTTATGTCTTGTGGTAGATTCCTATTCTATACAATAGTTAGTATTGCTAACCTAACCAATAACAGATGTGTTATGCTATAAAAAGTTCTCTATACTCGATAGCTGAATCCACAATTCGAATTGAAATTGTTCGCGGATTCAGTCGCATAAGCGTTTTTATTGCAAAATAATTACAGTTTACTGTACCGAAGATTGTAAAAACTTGGGGCAGTCATAATATACCTACTAGCGACTCAACCTTGCTCCACTCAGATTCGTCCCTCCGGTACTATTTAACGGTTAGTATAAATTTCTCAGAGATGAGATATTTTCCCGCTGTAAACAGTATCCTGTATGTTAACCCGGATAACCAGCTATCATCATACTAAATTTCATCAAAATCCCTCGAGTAGTTTTTCCGTAATGCGGTCATAGACAGACAGACAAAAATTCTAAAAACTGTAGATTCTGCCCCCGTATCGATAATTATTAATATTTCAATAAAATGTTCCAAAAAATATTTAATGTACAGATTCGGCTTAGTTACAATTTTATTATATGTATAGATGTACTATCTATTGTACGGTTTGTTAAATTATAAACATTATACGTCATAACATTGAATCGTAAAGCTCAGTTTCAGAATTAGGGTGCAATTAATTTGTGTTTATTTATTTGTGGCAGCTTTGTTTCGTAATTACAAAATTTTAAGTATAACGTTTGTTTAGGTCAATCTGAGTTATAAATAAATCGCATCTTATTAAGCAGGTTCGTAGGGCGTTAAATTATAGGTACGTATAATAAAATTCTCACGGAGTCGATTCTGTACATTAAATATTTTTTGGAAAATTTTATTGATATAGTCATTATTATCGATACAAAGGCCGAATCTATAGTTTTTAGGATTTATGTCTGTCTGTCTGCCTCTCTGTCTGTCTGGAAACACGAGAAAACCACTGGACAGATTTTGATGAAATTTTGTGTGATGATAACTGGTCCGGGTCAACATATAAGGTATTTTTTACTGCGGGAAAATATCTCATTTTTGAGAAATCTATACTAACTAAACTTACGGAAAAACGAGCGAGGGTGAGTCGCTAGTATCTACATATATCTATATCTATACATGTAAAAAAATCTGAGTCGAATCTGTACATTAAATATTTTTTGGGAAAATCTGTAATGTACAGTGTAAACATACAATGGGTTCACAAGATAATTAAAATGTCTTGATTCAAATGATTTTTTCACACATGCGGGTTTCCTTACAAGGTTTTTCTTCACAGTGTTGAAAAAGAAACACTAATGAAATGAGATAACTTAAACTATTATATAATAAGCAAAATTTGTTATGTTAATATCTGATATATATATAATAAAATGCTGTAATTTTAATTCTAAGACTTCAGTTATTAAGGAAGCCCATTTCCAGTCAAGCCCGGTACATTAATTACACAATGTCTTTGCCTAAGTATTGTTAACGAGTTTTAGATTTCGAACTACAAATAAGATTTACTTTAAGCTTAAATCTTCAGCTAGTATTAAAATTGCGAATGTTTGTTTATTTGTCCTTCGTTTCCTTAGCAACGGAACAAAACATTTAGCTATTTTTTAACCGACTTTAAAAACATTAGCTATTTTTTAACCGACTTTAAATAAAAGAGATAATTAATTCGTCTCTAATTCGATGAATGTGCATTGATTAAAATATAAAACTTATTATGACAAATTGTTGCCATGGTAACCGTTGTTATTTTCTGACAAATATATAATATTATATTCTTTCCGTATATGATATTCTATAAATATATGATTGTAATAAGCCTTTAATGCCTTATTTAATTATTGATTTATATTAATTTAATTGCGATATTTGTCAAAGAAGTTTTACTTCAACCGCGCATAAAGGTTACACGCACCTATTTTTCTCAGATTAAGAGTGGAATAATTATTATTGTGCAAGTAAAACAATAATGTTGGAAATGATTCGCACATGAAATTATGAGAGGTGCGAGACCCGGGATTTGAACTCGCTTCACTTGATTTCCCAAGCAAGCGCGTTACCACTGGCCTATCACTGCCTCCACTTATCTTAACGGTGAAGGAAAGCATCGTGAGGAAACCTGCATGTCTGAGAGAACCTAGCAAGTTTTCAAAAGACATGTGAAACCCGCCAACTCGCAGAAGGGAGGTCCATGCCCTGCATTGGGACGTTAAAAAGGGTTGAACACAAGTAAAACAAGTAATTATAAAGCTGGCTTATCTTTTTTTGTGTAAAAGTTAAGTGCTTTTAATATGAAAAAATAGGTAAAAAAATAAAACAGTAGATGCAGTATCTTTTACTTCTCTGTTTGTCAACTTTTTTGTTTAATATCTATTGACGAGTTTTACTGTTATCAATAAAGAAACATTTGAAATATTTAGGTTTTTTAGATAGGTAGGTTAATTCTATTCATATATGTTTTCCTCAAATTTTTTAAAACGATTATGGTTGAATTCCGACCACTGGCCGAGTCGTAGTTGTTTTTTTTTTCTCTATGGCTTAGAGTTGCGTTATCAGACGCAATACATTCTGCCAGTGTCACGTTTTGTGAGGGAGACACGAATGAGATTCAGCGGTAATATTGAAATTTAGCCACTTTAATGTGAAATGAAAACTATAAATGAATGATCGGTCTACAATAGTAACCTACAATAATAGAAAATAATTACGCAATGCAAAAATGGCACAATGATTGAAAATGAAAATATATTATAATTTAATTTTGTTATCTACTATAAATTTAACTATTTTTTTAATAAATGGACTAAACACAAGGGCTAATAAACATTTGGTGTTAACTGAGCGGTGAATTTGAGGAGAGATTATGTCATGTAGGGAATATTTTAATTTGGGGCAACTAAAAAGAATATGAACATATGATATATATATCAGTCGAACCCTCATCTAAGCTACATTCACAGATAGAGCTATTTCTAATTTTCAATTTAGCTAAACGTACCCCTTTTTTTTTAGCCCCTTTTATAGCTTTAAATCCATTAATTAAAAAAAACCCCTACACATAGAATACGTTTTTCATATCAACACATATATAATTGTATTAACAAAAGAAATGTAATATATGAATATTATAATATAAGGATTTTCTCACTCAATATGTTTCTATTCATATTGTAACCAAACATTTTTGCTTCAAAGGATGCTAAGAAATATGAGAGATTCCGTCGAAAGTCATTGGCGTGGATGACATTTTTAAAAATCGGATTTGGAAAGGTATATTACGATCAAAACGCCTGAAGAGCTTTTAGTTATATATCAAAGGTAGGTACGGTAGAGTCGGCCGCGTAGAAATGTTTCAAAGAATCATTTCATGCCGATGAGAAAAGAATATTTTATTATATATATTATAAAGCTGAAGAGCTTGTTTGTTTGTTTGTTTGTTTGTTTGTTTGTTTGTTTGTTTGTTTGTGTGGTTGAATGCGTTAGTCTCTACAAATATCGAAGTCCTAATCCGACTTGAAAAATTATTTTTACATTAGATAACCCGTTAACTGAGTAAGGCTATATATCATCCCGGAAAATGTACGGTTCCCGTGGGATAGATTTGTTTACGTCTAGGGACGAAACTGAAGTGAAGCGAGGGTGAGTCACTAGTACTCGTATATAATATGAATACGATGATTTACAATACTACTATTATAAATGCGAAAGTTTGTATGTCTGTGTGTTTGTTGCTTAGCTGAAACGGCTGAACGGATTAGAATGAAATTTAGTACACAAATAGATTATGGTTTGGAATAACACATAGATGCTTCTAATAGAATTAAATATAATATACTACCAGCTCACCCTCGCTTCGTTCGGGTTTGTCTCTAGAGAAATAAAAACAAACCCATCCCACAGGAACCATTTTTCCGGGATAAAAAGTAGCTTATGTATTATTCTAGACTATAATCTATCTCTGTGCCAAATTTCATACAGGTCCGTTAAGCCGTTTTGACGTGAAAGAGTAACAAACATCCATACATTCATACTCACAAACTTTCACATTTATAATATTAGTATAGATACAAAAGGAACTTAGGGATGTTTCAAACGCAGCGAGGGTATGTATAAAAAGTCCATTGAAAAATAAATAATATATCAATCTGTATATATAAAACAAAGTAGGGTTAGTTACAACACTTATAATTCGAGAACTGCTGGATCGATTTTTATGATCTTTGTTTTGTTGGATTTGTCTTCACCCCGAATAGCAGAATAACTATTAAAACATCGAAAAAATTTACGAAAAAAGAATTTAAAAATAATAAAATCTATTCCATACTAAACGTACTTAGGTACAAATCTGAGCGAAGCGAGGGTGAGTCGCTAGTTTATTTTATAAGCTTTGCATTTCACTTGTCAAACCAACGAAGTGTACAAAAAGAGATAATGATCGCTTTTTTTATTACTGGCTATTCATAAACAAAATCCCTGGCAACGGTAGATAGGCAGTACATACAGTATTTTTTACTTCTATGTTTTTTAACTTTTTTATTTAATAGCTATTGAAGAGTTTGACTGTTATCAATAAAGAAAAAAATTGAAATATTTAGGTTTTTTAGACAGACAGATAAATTCTATTCATATAGATATGTTTTCCTTTAATTTTCAAAAACGATTATGGTTGAATTCTGGCCACTGGTCGAGCCCTAGTTATTTTCAAAACGTTCCACAGATTATTAAATGACAAGTTTAATTTTAAAGCTAGGACGTTATGTAATATTGGGTGTAATGGGGAATTTTATAGCTTTAAATCCATTAATTAAAAAAAAAAAACACCTACAATTAGAATTTAGAATACGATACGAGTGTGCAAAAAGAGATAATGATCGCTTTTTTATTACTGGCTATTCATAAACAAAATCCCTGGCGACGAAAAGGTCAACGCCCCCACATACATATGGCTAATAGAGCAAATAAAGGATATTATGAGCGTGACATTTCAGCCATAAACTATGTAATGGCGTCTGAATTAAATGATCCTTAAGGTTCTACGCGTGCTTAAATGAAGAGGGTTTATATGTTTTAGGGTTTATATGATTATAACTTCTCACTATGGACTCATTTAACTTAATATATTTCTATTAGTACAGAAGCTTTATTTAGTTATATATTTGGAAAACTTTTAAAATAAACTTATAATATTTTATTTACTATATAATGTATGATTCGTCAAAATAGATCAAGTGAAACTCTAAAGTTTTATTAGTAACCATTGTTTCCAATATCTACTACTGGCTCCATCATCAAACCAGCTCTAGGGCATCTAACTATGGGATTGTCATCTGGATTTCATATGGTGAGGATGTCCTCTTGACCGATTTCGATTACGGCGGAAAATGTCACAAATTAGCTAGCACAGGAGATATTATAGTGCACAAGTTTTTGCACAGACACAAGTGCACTGTCTATTTCTTTTCACACTCAAATTCCCATGGGAACGGTACTTCGTACACGACCGATGACATTTCCTTAACATAAAAACTCAACTAAACTTGGCCCCACCCGGGAATCAAACCCAGGACCTTCGGATTCGAGCCGTTAATGCTAGCCTCTATACTACTGAGGCAGTTAAATGAGGGTACATAATAAAATAATTTTAATAAAAAGAACACAATAAATATCATTCCTTCACAAGTAACAGTTTTGTCTTCTTTTATGTAGGAACGGATAAACATGATCCTTTACAATACAAATAGTTAAGGGCTGGAAAGTGACAGGCAATTTTTTATCCTGGTAAATGAAATTGCTTCCGTGGTATAACATATTACTAGCTCTACATATAGCTTTGTCATCGTCTCTAATACTGTATTGTATTCTGTGCCTAAGGGTTTTCAATATTTATGTACATATGTATGTAGGTACTTATAAATTATTTCAAAGGTCTTTTAATTTGTTAGTATTTTAATAATGGAAATAAAAAAAAATACAAAATAATAATACTTATCAAATATATCTCATGAAATAATTTGTGAGCAATTATAAGTTATTGTCGGTATAAAAAGATTTATAATACAAGTACGTTAGACTTAACGCACAAATCCTAGAGTTGCTTCGCGCGTTCGCAATTGTTATGGTGCAAATATGAAAGGACACTGGATAATAATGTAACTGAGTGGTATTGGAATGTAGGAAAAGACTACTATATAAATGGGAAAGTTTATGAGTGTATGTATATGTATTTGTTGTTCCTTTACGCTGAATTGACTGAACAGATCTGGATAAAATGTAGTGCATAGATAGATCTGGAGTAATACATAGGCTAGGCTACTATTGGATACTTAGAGACGTATTTGAGCGAAGCGAGGGTAAGTAAGAGGGTATTAGTTATTTTGGAGAAATGACTATGATGATAAATAATAAATATGTTGGGACATTAACACACAGCACCATCTAGTTCCATGGTAAGCTACGAGGCTTGTGTTATGGGTACCGGATAATTGATACAATACACATATATAACTTTAAATACATACATAATATAAATATAAACATCCATGACTGGAATACAAATATTCGTGCTCATCACACAAATGAATGACCCCAGCGGGACTCGAACCCGCGACCGCTGTCACAGCAACTAGGGTCACTACAAACTGAGTCAAACATGTCGTCAAATGACTGATTAATATATAACAATTTTATAACGTCTGAGCTCCTTATAATATGGACAAACAACATTTTTTTTTTATTTTGGCTTTGAGATGTGTTTCGATCACTAGCTTAGCAAAATTTTCCTGATGGAACCTGATAAAACGAACGTCGTTACTTGTTAGTAAATAATATCGGAGAGTTCTAAAAAAGAATAACCATCTTAAATAACAGTATGACATTTCTTACAGTCACTGCTATTTTATAGAACGTATTTAACCTTAGTTTATGGCCCATAAAGATCCAGAATACCAACTAAGGTATCACTTAGATTAAGTAGTACTATAAAGACAATCTTCCCGTAATAGAAATATTTTATCTATACATATAATAAAATTCTAATTGAGTCCAATCCGTACATTAAATATTTTTTTGGAAAATCTAAAATATATATGCCGAATCTATAGTTTTTAGATTTTTTTTCAGTCTGTCTGGGAACGCATCACGAGAAAACCAATGGACAGATTTTGATGTTTGGTATGAGATAGGTTTGATAGACTATTATTCGGGTCATCATATAGGATACTTTTTACTGCGAACAAATATATGAGATATTTGCCCTCTCTGAGATATCTGTACTGAACGTTAAAACGTAACTAGGACCGAACCTAAGCTGAGCAAGGGTGAGTCGCTTGTTTTATAATATATCTAGACACTTAGACAGTGAATTATTTTGAGAAAGTTAATCATAATAAATTTGAATTGAGTACTCAGGGTTTACATGGGGAATCTATGGGGAAATGTAAGCCGTTTTATGTTTAAGTCGAGAACATTTGTCATCTCACAGGCAACGTTTCCCACTTCGATCCTATGTTCCCTCGGAATTACTAAACGGCTTAGCCGATTTTAATGTATTCATGCGTCATTTAATTCGTTTAATAACTTTATACGCTATGTGGATATTAACAAAATCAAAATGGCGGATTTCAAGCGCAAAGTGTGTTTTAGATAAAATATTTTCTTCCAAATCTATCGAGTGAGGTATGAAATTGAAGGCTTTTAAGAGGCGATCACAAAAACAGTGCATTACAAATAATAATTATATTAAAGTATAGTCACTTTTTAAATAAACAGATAGACCGATTTTCATTCTTAGGGTGTAATGTTTTCTTGGAATCTATATGAGTGGTCTTTTTGAGTTATAACTTTTTCATTAAAAAAAAACATACGTACAAACAAACATAGAACCTCCTCTTTTTTGGAAGTCGGTTAAAAAACCTGATAATTGGTTACAACAATAAGACAGCGAAGAAGAAGAAAAAAACATATAAGCGAATAGCCTACCTCACTAGTTCGTTCTATACCTAATACATTTTATTTAAAAAATCTAAAAACGGTCATTTCGCAAGTGTAAAAACAAATTTTTCAAGCGTGAAGAGACGTAATGAACTCATATTGACAGACCTAAGTACATTTGTGCCAAGTGTATGCGGAAAGTTATAATCATTCATGAATATGGTAACGAAGGACGGCCACCTGCGTTGATTGAGTCTACGACTGCGAATACTCGATAGGCTTATCGAATTTCTAGTTTCTAATTGAAACATCACTGATAAAAATTTAAATTTACTTAAATACAAAAAAAAAAACTATTAGGTTTTTTCTTTATATTGTTCTTGATCGATTTTAAAAAGAAAAACCTACGTAAAGAAATAACGTGCACATTTTTATAAAATACCACACTTAACTAGGAGGCAGTGGTAGCCCAGTGGTAACGCGCTCACTTGGGAAATCGAGTGAAGCGGGTTCAAATCCCGGGTCTCGCACCTCTGATATTTTCATGTGCGAATCATTTCTAACATGATTATCATTTGCCTTACGGTGAAGGAAAAACATCGTGAGGAAACCTGCATGTTTGAGAAAAACTAACAAGTTTTCGAAAGACATGTGAAGTCCGCCAACCTGCACTTGGCCAGCGTAGTGAACTATGGCCTGATCCCCCTCGTATTGAAGGGAGGCCCGTACCCAGCAGTGGGACGTTAAAAAGGGCTGAATAGAACACTTAACTAGACAATACGCAAATATTCACCCAATACGGAAATCGAACCTGCGATATCTGATATTGTTTATCATGTAGGGCCGTATTACATTATATGGCAACGAAAATTACATATTTTCAACTGCGTCTTTGTACAGACGACCGATTAAAAAATCCATATAATATTAGGTTTTATATTTACTTTTTCTGTTAATAGGATCACGTATCTAATTACTCAAAGCAACCTCAACGGCTTAGAGCCAGACGTTACTTTTATGCTTTCATTTTACCAGTATAATCTTCATTATATAACTATTATAAATTCGAATGTTTGTACGTGTATTGTGTATGTATGTTAGTCTTTCACGCTGAAAGTGGTGTTTAATACATAGATAGATAGATAATTAAAATATGTATATGTTTTATGTATTTATATATGTATGTATATACACACATATATTTAAGTATTATTTATGTGTTATACTTATATACTTTACTTTTATTTTTATTATTTTTTTCTGCACTTTCTCTTTCTGTCCCGCTATTTAACACTATTTCCCACATGCATGAATTGATTGGAAGAGATCTCTTATAGAGATAAGTCCACCTTTGTCCACGTCACTTTCTATGCATGATGATGATGATGATGTCCTCCTTGACGTATCTGTCAACGGCGAACCTTGTTGGCTCTGGAAATGAGAGATGTGGGTGGCGAACTCAAACTTTGTTTTGAAGGTCTTGTTGCAGGGCGTACAGTGCAACTGACCTGCAAAGTTGTAGGTGTATACGTAGGAAGACTTGAGTCAGCTTTTTCTATGATGACGTGTCATATCCAGGTCAGTTAATCGAGTTTCCTCGAAAATCATAACAGCCTTCTATGACATTTTAAATAGAACTATCTTTTCCGACTTTTTCGTGGATTTATTTGGATTTTTGTTGACATTTCGAATGCTATATAGCAATCATGGTCACGGGAGAGATTTATTTAAAATGCCAAATATTCGCATAAATCTAAGCAAGTATTATGCCTATGATCAAAAACAACATGTAGGCTACTGTTAGACACGTAGGGATGCATCCAAGGATTAAGTCACTAGTAAAGAATATATTTCAGCCCTTTTAACGTCTCACTACTGGGTATGCGACATATCACAATACGAGGGCGAGTAGAACTTCAACACTGAACAAATGTGGATTGGTGGACGTCATACGTATTTAGTACTAATGGGCTCCCTCAGACAAGCAGGTTTCCTTACGATGTTTTCATTTACCGTATTAACAAGTGGTAGGTAATCGTATATGAAAAAGAAAAGCTAGATTCGAATATTGAACCCACTTCATTCTGTTACTAAGACAAGCATGCTCCTACTAGGCTACTATGTGTTACTCGTATATTGTGAAAATCGAATTTTTTCTTTTTTTTTTCTTTTTCTTGTAATTTGTATTAGAAATATAAATTTCGAATTTTTGGTCTTGTATATTCTTTTCGTCTATCGAATGTTAAATTATACTAAGTTTTATTTTTTCTACTTTCTCTTTAGTATATTTTTCTGGAAACTAGAATATAATTTATTATTAAAAGTAGAGTAGAGTTCTGAAAATTATTAAGAGTTTATAAATTTCGATGCGATCAAAGAAGCAAATTTCATAATAATTTTCCAATCGCCAATTTCCAATAATTTTTACATTTATTCGTTCTAATAATTAAATCGTAATTCATTTATGTTAAGTTGTCGGCTCTGCCTGAGTAATTTATTTATGTATGTTTCCACACATAAATGGCGCAAGACGCTAGATAGTCTATGTATAACTAAGTGATTTGGTGATTTACTGGCTAGTATGTTCGGTTGCAGATCCGGAGATCTTGGATTCGAGTCCGGTCAGGCCAAGCATAGTTATTCAGTTTTTTTGTTAGCACGTCCTGGTTAATTTCTAAGAAATTAATTGTTAACTAGACCACCGGTGCCTCGATGGTCGTTGACAGATTAAGAAATTCGCAGTAGAAGCCCGGCTTTGGGAAGTTACCGGTGTTCCCCCTCCGTGCCTCGGAGAATACGTGTCGCGTCGGTCTACGCCTTAATAATCACCGGTCGTATAGAAATATCATCATATCGGAATTTGAGAGTGTACAAATACTTGTGCACTATAATATCTCCTGCGCAGTTAGCTCTCAGTAAGATTGGCCGCTGTGGTCAAAATCGGTCAGGAGGACATCATATACTCATCACTCAATAAATAAGTTAGAAAATTCAAAAATATTTTTTCATATCGGATTGGTAATTACAGAGTTTAGCAAAAAAATAATCAAAATCGTCTAATCACACTATATTAATATTGACTTGTTATACAAACTTGGCAGTGGTAGCCCAGTGGTAACGCGCTCGCTTGGGAAACCGAGTGAAGCGGGTTGAAATCCCAGGTCTCACACCTCAGATATTTTCATGTGCGAATCATTTCTAACATGATTGCCATTTGCCTTACGGTAAAGGAAAAAGATCGTGAGGAAACCTGCATGTTTGAGAAAAACTAACAAGTTTTCGAAAGACATGTGAAGTCCGCCAACCTGCACTTGGCCAGCGTGGTGGACTATGGCCTGGTCCCCCTCGTATTGAAGGGAGGCCCGTGCCCACCAGTGGGATGCTAAAAAGGGCTGAATACCGTACATACATACAAACTTAATATTAGTATGATAATACTCTGGAAAGATAATCGAGTATAAGAGTTTGCTAATCGCTCTGCACACAGCGCTGTCTCTCCTTAAGCCGAAATAAATTATAATGCGTTATTAAATGCCTTCTCTTTCATTTTATAGTTCACTAATAACTTATCCTGGCTTCGCTCGGGTGCGTACTTAATAGTAACCTACGAGTATGTGTAACACATCAGGCCAAAGTTTATCTTTCTATTAAATTTCATCCAAATGTGTCCCAGCTGACTGAGCCTTAAGGAATAACAAATATATTAGTGTATAACGTTGAAGATTATAAATCTTTCAGTGTATATATGGTACAGTGTATATATATATGACGAAGGAGGATTTAGTTACCTTTTTCTGCTAGAATGTGAAACCTTATTGTTTAAAGTCACTATGTTATTTAGTTTACTTTTTATTGCGTTTAAAATGATTTTGAATTTAGAGCAGAGATTTAGTCTCGAGCGGGGTCGAGACGCCATCACGACATTCTGTATGCGATATTCATTGGAGATACGTGGTTTAGTAACGTTGGTTGATCGTAATATGCTTTGATATTGAATGTGGATAGTCTGATTGGTGACTATGAACCCGCTAGCTCTCTAAATTATTAGAATTACCGTTTCAAGTTTATAACATTGTGATTTGCCTAATTAAATGATGTATTGAGCATTGAAGTCTTTATTATTTGAGCCCTGATAACGCCCACAAGATTAGTAACCACTAAAGATGATTATCGTAGTATATGGATAACGCGTCATATATATATATATATATATATATATATATATATATATATATATATATATATATATATATATATATATGGTAATACTAACGGCTCCCCCTCGCTTCGCATGGGTTCATTTCTAGGTACGTTTTTACGGTTAGTATGGAATAGATAGACTATATATAATATGATATATAGATAGATAGATACTTTATAGTAGACCACATAGAGATATATAAAAAAGAAGATATAAGCAATAAACGATGCACAGGATGCGGCCTTATTGTTTTAAGCGATCTCTTCCAGGCAACCTTAGGGCGTAGGAGAAATTATATGAAATGGTAGGCGGTGTACTTACTACACGCAAATGCATCTCCTAAATACATACATATAGCTTTCCTTAATAAAGTAAATAATAAACGGGCTATCTAATGCAATTAGAATTTTTCAAATCGGATTAATAGTTTCTGAGATTAGCACGTTCAAACAAACAAACAAACTCTACCTCTTTATAATATTATAAGTAAATAAGTATAGATTATTAAACTTTAATAATCTAAGCTTTATCAAAGGCGAAATTATTTTAGACGCAAAGAGGCCGACTTTAGATGTAAATAAAATAAAACTATCTATTCAGTTAAATTATCAAAAGCTTTTATACTGTGTTCGATCATAGCTGATATAAAGTCATGTAAACTATTTTCATGTATCATAAAATACATGAGTTTGGCAGTCTTACTACAATACTTGCACTTACATCGTGTAAAATTATGCCACAATAGTGTATTTTAGGATTTTCAGATACGATATTTCAGAGACGATAGAACGTGTTATTGATATTATAAAGATGAAGGTTTTTATTTGAAGATACTAATCTCTAGAAGTTTCAATCAGAATTCTGAAATTGTTCTGGCATTTTAAAGTCTTTGAATGCTTAACAGTATACTATTTACTTTCTTAGATTTACGCGAATATTTGACATTTTAAATAAAACTACCATTTCGGATTATTGCGCGGATTTATTTAGAGTTTTGGTTTCTGAACGTTTCGAATACTTTACAGCAATCATGGTCACAGGAGGAACTAAGGTTTCGTTTCAAAGTCTGTCTAAAATAAGTTTATAACGCCTTTGAGACCTCTAAAACCTTAGTCTCTCTCGTGACCTTGACTGCTGTAAAGCATCAAAAAAGTCGAGAACCAAAAATCAAATAAATCCGCGAAATAATCCAAAAAGATAGTTTTATTTAAAATATACTATTTGTGACTACAGGTCCTTCTGTTAGTACCTTTTACCAAATTTTATTATTAAAGTTCTAATGTTGTCTAATCGTGAAGGAGTAACAAACATACACACATAAAAAAATAAAGAGTGCGTGTATGAATGTGTACACGCGCAAGAAGTAAAACTTCTGTAGGTTATCCGCACTCTTTATGAAATTCAATTTGTTTTAAATAATCAGGATAGGTGAGATACTAAAAACAACGCATATTAGGCATATTACAATCATATATTTATAGAATATCATTTAAGGAAATAATATAATATTATATGTATATCATTTGTCAGACAATAAGATAAGACAATAAGGTTACCATGGCAACAAACGTACGTACATTTTTTCGTAACGCATTCACCAGCTAACCCCCCAAGTCAAGCGTGCGTAAAGAAGTTTTACTTCAAAAACTTTAGCATATATAATAGTAGTTGGAGTTATTAAGTAAGGCTATAGGCTATCAAACACTACTTTATGAAAACCTTTCCGGTAATGGCATTTCGTGATCAGGTGCAAAGCATTCCGCCAATGTCAAGTATTTTACAGAAGACTATTAGTTTTATATTATCTATATCTTGCTTTTTAAGTTTACCTATATATAGCGTCTTTTCTAAAAATAACCCAAATTTTATACCTTTTTGAAATAACGCCGCCCAGGTACTTACATATTAATAGACAAAGACGAAACAGTTCAGTACCATTTTATCCGCTAACAAATTAGCTTATGGCATATAGGACGTAAGTGGATAAAAGCTTAGCATTTTGTACTTATACACGTAGTTAGGGCCTAAACTAAGCATGGACATATCACTAATAATAGATATATTAGATTCTAAGGTACTTTATCTCTCCACTATCTGATTATAATTAAAAAAGTAGTGTGTACAGAGTATAAGTGTTAGAAGTGATAGTATACTATATTCCACACTAACCGTTAAAACGTACTTTAGGTAACTAACTAACTAACTAACTAACCAAAGCGAGGGTGAGCCGCTATTTATAAATATTTTGCATATTGAAAAAGAAATTAGTAAAAATAATAATCTTTAAAGATAGCAACGAAAATAGTATCATATATATCATTTGTCAGACAATAACAACGGTTACTGTGACAACCTAATGCAAGCGTCACGGGCATGACGGTTTTTCGTGACGATTCTCATGACGGAGCCTTGAAATTTTACTCTCATGCACTCATAGAAGTTTAACTTTAAAAACTAATAATAAAAAATAACTAAAATAAGAAAGTTACAAATAGAACCTCCTATACTAGTTATATGTACGCACCCATTTGCTTCTCTATCGCCATTTATTGCGTCAGACGGGGATTTTTGCTAGATAAGCGATATGTAAACAAGTTAGCTTTAACGACTAAAATACACTTTTATTCATGATTAGTTTTTGCCCGCGCGTAATCATTATTTCTTGCAATTGATCCATGTTTCATTGTCATGAAATACAATATTTTCCGCATACTAAAGAAATTCCGCGCTCGTTGATCACTAAAATATATATTATGTAATAAAACATTAAATAATCAAATAAAAAAACGTATGTGTGTGTGTATGTGTACTTATGTACGCACGTAAGAAGTTATACTTCTTTAGGGTAACAGAACAAAAATAGCTAAAGATTTCATCCTGTACGTCACAACTCGTTGTTTGTGATATAAATGCATTTCATCATGTCGCTTTTAGCAAACTTCATCGTGTCGCTTTTTGGCTGTCAGTGTGCGCACGCATCGTAAAAATTTTATTAGTTAATGCGGGCTGTGCATGCGGAATTGGGACTTCCGTTATGTACCGGTGTGAATTTAATGCTCCATTTTTTATGAAAACTAACTCCGTACGCTCCGTAAGCCTTCGCCATAAGAAGTGATTTCTTTGAAACACACGTCCACATCGTATTCCCCTGGTCTTCGCAGCACTCTTCAATGTCGATCACCACCATATAAAAAGATTCTAGCTTCATCAGAAAACAAGACATTCTTCCAGTCCACCAGAGTGCATGATGCACAATTTCGAGTAATCTAAAGTCGGGCAACTCGGTGCTCACAGAGTAATTTAGAGTCCCGCGCCGAATGGTAACTGCTAATATCAGCAGCCAAAAGCTTCCTCCTGACTGTCCACAAGCTGACTTATACTCCTCTTATTTCTTCAAAGCTCTTCTTTAGGTCCACACTTGACGCCTAACGATTCCGCAACGCCTGACTCACCAAAAGCGGTCATCTCGTGGGTCTATGCATCGCTTTCTTCCTGAACCTGGCCTTCTTTTGACCGAACCGGTCTCATGGTATCATTACTAAGTCCTCTAGACAGATGAACGACTCACATTCAGCCGTTGAGACACGTAAGTTTGCGAACAGCCTTCGTCAAATAACGCTTTAATTTTACCGGCCTTTATCGCTTTATTAACCATATTAGAAAGTTTTTTTGAATGTAAAAAGAAAAATTAAATGAATTAATTTGCAAAAATTATCGAAAATGTTCTAAAATTTTAGTAATAAGCAAATAATATTTTCAACAATTCGCGCCATTAATAAAGCAATTTCACAATAATGATTGGTTTTCTTTTGGTAATTTAAAATTTAAATTTGGAACGAAAGCTTTCATGCCAGGATACTTCAAAAAACATGCTTTACATCGTCAAATTAATAAAACCTCTTTCTTGTAATATTCATTTAAAATAAAGAAAAAATTGAAAGTGCCCGTATTTTTTTTTGCAAAAAGGTTTATATTAAAATTATAGAAGACAATGTTTAGGCGTATTGTCGTGCCGCCGTTATGACAACTCATCTTTACTTTTACTTTTATTCATCTTTCATTCCATTCTATTCTTAAAATCATATCATAAGTCTCTTTTTACTGTAAAATCATTTCACGCAGAAATGTATGTGGGATTTGAGAGATTATAGGTAATCTCTCAAATCCCACATACATTTCTATCAAATTGTTTTTTCCGAATATTCTTTTTTTTCGAAGTTGGTTTAAAATCGTAAGGGTGAAGTGTCATTTTTTCTAGAACATATGACACCTTCATGACGCACATAATAGATTGACCTAGAAAACTAAGCTATGAAAGTCAATCATGGAAGTTGTTATTGGACAGTTATGGAATGAACTACTAAGCTATTTTTATAAATTATAATAATGTTGACACAAGATGACGTTGATCTACATATATAGAAACAACGTCTTTTTTAACCTTTAACCTGTACGGTGGTTATATGTTATACACACGTGGTAGGTAGTACGATAGTACTATCCACTAAAACTGAGCTTTCTATTGCCGTCATAAAAAAGAAGGCCGCATCTTCGTCAAAATTGATTTCGAGATATTTGAAGTTTTGTCTTACTACTAGTCAAAATTACTACTAGTTTTGATGCAGTTACGATTAAAATGCTTATGGTATCTCCTGTTTATAAGACTTAAAGATTTATTAGTAAGACTATCAAGTAGCATTGTTTTTGCTGATTCAGAATCTCCATTTAAGTCATTTTTTAATAAATTGTTAGTAAGGGCCTTCTTTATTATGATGGCAGTCTAGGAGATACCACATTGCCTAGAAGAAGTTAAAATTTCATATTATTGATCCTTGACCGAATTAATGAAACATATTTTAGGGAATAAAGTGCCTACACTTCTGTAAAGCAGCCAGTATAAGTAGCAGCCCATTGGTAAGGCATTCACAAAACCAAACCAAATAAAGTTGTAAACCCGAGTTTCATACCACTACTATCTGTCTCATATCACTTGCTAATCATATCTTAGAGATCCTGAATCGTCTTAAAGGACATGCACATATGTGTAAGCAGCGTTGACTAGCATGGTGGACTATAGCATTCTGGATAACATCATAACTTAAAATAAAAAAAAACTCTAAATATCTATATTTAAATAAATAAATAATATGGTAGTCACCGCACAGATCGACCCCAAATTAAATTGGTTCAAAGGCGTCAATTTTCCCAGGTATTCACTAACTTGCATACGTTTTTACTTCAAAATGTACAACTTTTAACATATTTTGTAAGTTTACATTTATTAAAGAAAGCTAAACTATCAAAATTATATTTTCCTCACTTTTCATAAAATCAATACAAGTTTGGATCTTTTAAAAGTAATCTTAATCTCTGTTTTAAGAATGATAGATTTGTTCACTAATGGATTCCTGTAAAAATACTCGTCAAGTACAAGCTTTTAGGCAATTTATAGTATAAAAAAATGTCTTTGATTTATAAACTTTACACAAGTATTTTTAGCTTTTCTGGTAACTAAATACGTAATCAAGTCCTAGAAATTAATTTAAACCAAGTCTTTTTATTCTATTTATTTGAAACTTTTTAGAATATGTAGGTATTCAGTTTTTTAATGTCCTGTTGCTGAGCACAGGTCTCACTTCAATACGAAGGGGATCAGGAGGCCAGGTTATATTCCACCACGCTGGTTGACTGCGGGTTGGCGGATTTCACATGTCTTTTGAAAACTTGCTAGGCTCTCGGACTCGCTAGGTTTCCCTACGATTGTTGTGTTTGAATACCGTTTTTTAACGTTAGAAATACTATTTACGCATGCATACTTACAGGTAGGACTCTCTCAGTACTACCCACGAAAACCCATCGGAACCGTCCCCATCTTAATGAGGTATTGCAGGATCGCTTACGCATTCAACCATCCTGACAGCTGGCCTACCATGCATGGTCCTTTCTGGTATCAGAGAAGTACCAGGAGCAACTTGCATGGTTCACCTTCCGCCTCCTAAGTACACAAGATGAATACATACAGCCGATGTTTGAATACCTTTTTTTTTAAAGTTGGGATATGCATTTACACATACCACCTGTGAACATACAGGTGGTTATGTGGAACTTACCGGCTAGAAAAGCCACTACTACCCACTAAAACCCAACAGAACCACCCCGTCTTAATAGGGCGTCACAGGATCGCTTACGCACTCAACTACGACGCCCCGACGATAGGTCTGCCGAAGCAGACCACCACAACCGTTAGGGTTGCTCCACAGTCCACTCTGCTACCAGAGAAGTACCAGGAGCAACCCGCATGGTACACCGCCCACCGAAATGGGCCATCTACCTGTGCGTTTCTTGGCTTTGCGCCCGGCTGAACTACTGGACACTAATGAGCCCCCTCTCCACGACAAGGTGAACGCACATTGGGGGGTTGATGTTTGAATACCTCACAGTACCATTAACCAATTTAAATTTTGCTTTACCATTGATGTTGATAAATGATAAGTATTTAAATATGAAACATTGCAAACTCTTGTTTGTTCCAAACTAATATCATAACATGTACTGCCTACCATACAAAGTGCTTCGTTCCGACTAAGTTACAAGTGTCAAGCGCAATACTCTGCCTATGACATAATCGCATTCCCCTTAATTAAATTCATGTTACTGAAAGTTGTTAATAAATAATTTTCAAAGTAGTACTTAATTTAAATAAAACTATATTTTCGCATTTTTTAGCGGATTTATTTTGATTTTTGGTTCCTGACGTTTCGATTGCTTTACAGAAATCATGTTCACGAGAGAGACTAAGGTGTTAGATGTCTCAAAAGTATTATATAGTTGTTACAGACAGCCTACCCACAAAATAAGCAATCGAAACGTCGGGAACCAAAAATCAAAATAAATCCGCTAAAAAATCCGATAAGATAGTTTTATTTAAAATGTCAAATATTCGCGTAAATCTAAGAAAGTATTAGTACTTAATTATTCTGGAAACTGCACCATTTTGTTATGTGGGATTAACGTATGATACTATTGTTTTTCCCTAGCAAACCACTCTTGCTTTACTCACATACTCATACTCTTACCACAGATTCAATTGTGATTTTGTATTTTTAGTAACTTTGAATTTTTTTCTAAAACGAATTGCAAGGGAAGTGCTTTGGTCGATCGTCGTTATATTTTCACATGTTTTTATTATCTTCTTTTGTAACAGTGTAGGGTAGTACAATAATTGGTATTTGGTACCATTGAGCTAATATCTTATTATATAAAAGGCAAAAGTGATTGACTGATGTATCAACGCACAGGACAAACCCTTAAAGCTAGCAAATTAAAATTTTGCACACGTATTCCTCATATGACCAAGGCATCCACTAAGGAAGGATTTTTCAAAATTCTACCCCCAAGGGAGTGAAATAGGGGATAAAAGTTTGTATGAAACTTTTTATTCCTTATATACATATTTGCATGAAATTTCGTATTCTTCGTAGTTTGATCGCGAGCGAAGCCGCGAGTTCTGCTAGTCTCATGATAATGGATAGTGAAACTCTTCAATAATAACTTTAGACTTTGAGCTTATTTAATTTCTTTTAATAAGTGAAATAGAGACCAGTTGTTCAAGAGCGTGTTATGTTAGTTTTTTAGAGTATATATTTAAAATTAATACATGTTTTATTTGAAGACGATGATGTATATCGAGTTTCGGTTACCTATGTATATGTATATAAATTGACTAGCGACTCACCCTCGCTTCGCTTCGGGATCGTCCCTAGACAAAAACCAATCTATCCCACGGAAACCGTACTTTTTTCAGGGATGATATAGCCTAAAGCCTTCCCCAGTTAACGGGCTATCTAATGCAAAAAGAATTTTTCAAATCGAATTAGTAGTTTCTGAGATTAGCGCGTTCAACCAAACAAACAAACAAACAAACTTCAGCTTTATAATATTAAGAATAGATTAGATTTGCTAAAGCTATATCTTTCTAACTACCTAGTAGATATGAAATTTACTTTTAACTAAATTAAAATAATTTCGGATATCCTTAAGGATGGAGTAGTAACCTATTTAAAAATGATGTCACGACAGATAAAAAACCGTAATTTTGCTTGCCATTTAAAGCTAGTTTAAAATTACGCGAGTGTAGGTACAATTTCATCCACAATTATTTGGAAAGCTTAAAATGGAACATGACAGAGAGGTATATCTGTCGAGTCTTTTTTATTCTTCGTGACATTGCCAAAGTAAATTGAAAAGCCATAAAACAAAGAATTTAATTCAAAACAACTACGCCCACTGACGCCCATCTAAATGCGTATGCATCTTGCATTTGAATGAGGGACAAGCCGGAGCTTACATAAGTTTGGGAAAAACTTCCGATCAATAACAAATAATGTTTAAATTATATCATCTAAATTTGATTTGAAGAACGGTTATGGTAAAAGGAATATTTGCATGTTTTATTCCTTGGAGTAATTTAGCTCAATATATATTCCCTACAAATATTATAATGCAAATTGTCTCTATGTATGTCAATCCAATTTTTGTGTAGAAAATAATATTTTGCTATGATAAACTTGACTTTAATCGAAGTTAAAGTTTCAAATGGTACCCCAGTGGTAACGCGCTCGCTTGACAAACCGAGTGAAGCGGGTTCAAATCCAGGATTTCGCATCTCTGTTATTTTCAAGTGCGACTCATTTCTAACATGATTACCACTTGCCTTACGGTGAAGAAAAACATCGTGAGGAAACCTGCACGTCTGAGAGAATCTAGCAAGTTTTCGAAAGACATATAAAGTCCGCCAACCCGTACTTTGCCAGCGTGGTGGACTATTGCCTAATCCCCCCCTCGTATTAAAGGGAGGCCCGTGCCCAGCAGTGGGACATTAAAAAAGAAAAAAAGAGCTGAATACAAAGTTTCAAAAGTTCGATTCTAAAATTTAATAATCACATAATTAATCTTCTTCGGAATCAGATTAATAAAGCACAGATATCGGTGATTCTGTCATAATTAAGTGTCCCGTAGAAGAAAGAAAAGATGGTAAAACGCATATAGGAAATACAATTTTGGAAAATTGAAAAAAAGGAAAGCTAGTTCATACTTGAAAGTTTTATTTCTCGGTCAGGAAATGAGTTATTAAATTATAAAAGTAATAAATTAATAAAAACTTTGTTAAATTCAGTAACTTTTAAAGAAAACATTGTTTGAGATACGAAAAAAATTAAAAATCTTCGAGCTTGACAAGTGATAAATGACGAGGAAGTGTTCGTTGTTTACTTGAACTCGTAAGTGTCGGCGACCATTTTTTAATCTTAGGCACGTTTCTTCAACGTCTTGCCTTGATTAAGTTTGCTTTAGCTTTATTTTTTAGAATACACAGAGTCGATGGGACAAGCATCTTAGTAAAGTTTTATAAATATTACATATTTTTGTCAAAATTCTTTTTTGTTCATTTATTTAAATATTATGTTAAGTATCTCAGTTTTTCATTACCCTACTATTTATGTGTATATGTTTGTACGACTGTCCGAGGTATACATGTAGCAAAACAAAAACAACTACAAAACGTATAGGTATTTATGTACATATGTTAATGTATGACTCCGACTGCATAATACTATGTCTTGTAACCTTGTTATAATTTTTTAATTCCCTTTTTACGCAGTCAGTTTTAAAAAAAAATTGAAAGAACTGCTTGGATACGAACCATTTTTTCGTCAACACTCGACAGTCTAATTGACGTGACGGTGCTGAAATGTATTGTCAAGGAAATATTATTATTAATATCATTACATAGTATAAAACAAAGTTGCTTGATGTCTGTCCCCATATATGCTTAGATCTTTAAAACTACAAAACAGACGTTTTAATAGATAGAGTGATTCAAGAGGAAGGTTTACATGTATAATATATGCATAATATAGTAGAGAAACATTGATCATTTTAGAGGTTTCTAATGTGATGTCGTAAATAAACACATTTCTTTGCGTTTACATTGCAAAAGCTGGCTGAACGCTACGAGATAGATCAAAATAATGTACTACAGTATTGTACACCTTAAAAAGGTCTACAAAAAAGTCCGCGATGGCATATGTCTATCTCTTAAGGATAACATACTATATCCATTTTACTATATCCAAGCTAGGGACGAACCCGAGCAAAGCGAGGGTGAGTCGCTAGTATCAAAATAAAAAATACTTAGTCATGTTTCCTTTATATATGAAATATAAGTGAAAATTATTTAAAACCTCATTCTTTTCAGGTTAAGTGGCTGTCACGATGGGCGACAACAATCCGGCCGTCGGCTCTGGGCATGACACAGTACGTTAACTTTTTGACACACGACATTATAAAACAATATACTTCTAACAACCTTCAAATGTTATTGTATGATGTAAAATCAAATATAGTAGATTCCTATAAATAATTCCTTCGTGGTTAACATGTTTCTGCTGATTCGAAGATTGTGGGTTTGAGTTCCAAGTTCCAAGACTCAAGTATATATATATATATATATATATATATATATATATATATATATATATATATATATATATATATATATATAATGTTGGGACATTAACACACATCACCATCTAGTTCCATGGTAAGCTACGAGGCCTATGTTTTGGAGACCTGTGTTATGGATACGAGATAGTTGATACACTATACATATATAACTTTAAATACATACATATTATAAATATATACACCCATGACTAGAGTACAAATATTCGTGCTCATCACACAAATGAATGCCTCCAGCGAGACTCGAACCCGCGACCGCTGGCACAGCAATTAATGTTACTACAAACTAAGCTAAACGTGTCGTCAATAATATATAATTGAGTTTTTATGTTAAGACTTATTACTCAGTAGTAGGTTGCAGTTGGGAAGGTGGTGGTGTTGCACTCGCGTGTCTCGGCGAGCACGTTAAGCCGTTAATCATATACCTAATCTCTTATCACAAGTGTTAAATTGTCTTCCACTCGAGTCTCATACTAAAAGAAATAGAAAGTGCACTTGTGTTTGCACGTCGTGTATTGTAAAGGCTTCTGCACAGTTGGCTAGTCTCAAGACAGATTGGCCGCCATTGCCGAAGGAGGGCAAAATAATCGGTTTTTTGTATTAGGTCTTTACCTATCGTTTATCGTATGTTAAGGGAGCTTCTTTATTAGATAAAATTTGTATAGAAGGCTTTGAATTACATAAGCACAGGTTTTTTTTAATCTGTAATTAACTGGCACGCTTTGAAGCCATTAACAAAAAAATTTAATTGAATTGAACTTTTTTTAATATTTCGCCCTGAACCACTTAAATTGTGTAACCGTAAACTTTATTCTAATAAATCAAATACATTTTTTTATTTAAATTAAATATTTAATTTACCTTTAACAGCTTTATCTCGCTAGTCTAATATTTAGGTAATATTATAAAGCTGAAGAGTTTGTTTGTTTTTTTGAACGCGCTAATCTCAAGAACTACTAATCCGATTTGAAAATTTCTTTTTGCATTATATAGCTCGTTAACTGAGGAAGGCTGTAGGCTATCTATCATCCCGGAAAAATGTACGGTTCCCGTGGGATAGATTTGTTTTTGTTTAGGGACGAACTCAAAGCGAAGCGAGGGTGAGTCGTTATTATTTAGTTAAGCCTTAATCATCTAATGGCTGGATGGATCACTATACAATAACCCAAAACTTCAAATTCCTTCTTGTATCCACTAACTAACTGAATTACTTTAAGTATAATTGAAAATGATTACGCTAATATGCTTAGTTACTATTTTGATGTTGATACTATCCTGTGTTATAAAGTTGCCTCACGTGATTGACTCATCAGTACCAAGTTTAGAAACAATTTGACATTAAGCCATTATGCTGAAATCTTCTATCTACTCTACTTTTTATAAATAAAAATAAATCCTTAAATGTGTTGATAAGCGCAAAACTCGAGAACGGCTGGACCAATTCGGCTAATTCTTTTTCTAAATATTTGTGGAAGTCCAAGAAAGGTTCTTATGAAGATAAAATTGGAAAAAATCACGTAAAAACGTAAAAACACTATTTTTCTAATTAGGCCTACTACACACTTAATTTGACAGAACAAGGTCTGTCAATTCAGCTAGTTATAGCATAGTTCTATAACGTCATACGTACCAATTATAAAAAAAACGATCTAAAAAATACTAAAAAGTAAAAAATAACTGAACGGAGGTTTTCATTTACTATAGATACCTAACCAGATATTTTCGAAGTTGGTGGCAGCCGATACAAAGCAATGCAATTATATTTCGATACGTATAAATACATATAATAATAAGATCATATCTTAAAGCATTGTCGGCTGAAAACCCCGTGCAGATATTTTTTATTTTTTTTTTTAATATCTTTCTTTTCGGAGACGGTTTAATTTTTTAAATTATTTTTTTATTTCGTAATTTTTAGTTGTAAAAACTGAAATAGTTTTTATAATAAATAGTAATTACAAAAACTATTTCAGTTTTAGTTACACGTTTTAGTTCATATCATAAAAACTACTAAATCGATTTCGATGAAATCTTTACTATTCCCTAAATTGAAATAAATCTCAGCAAATAAAAAAACTGATCACGATTCGATTACTAGTTTCGGAGAGAGGAGTGGACAAACATACATACACCTTTAAAATTTTGTATATTTGTTTGGAAGCCCTAATCGATTATCATAATATGTAAATATCTTGCAGTTCCAATAATATTACATACATACGTGTCAAATTGATAACCTCCTTTTTTTGAAGTCAGTTAAACAGAATTCTTTAATTTGAATTTCAGTTATAAGTTAAAAGAAAGCGGTGACGTGGTTTGTATAGAAGGCAATAGGTTAAATTAAGATAAATCCCTTGTTACTTATACATATATTAAAAGAAAACATGAAATGACTTTATCTATACAGATAAACAAAATTGGAGTGTCTGTTTGTAATATTAAAATAACCGCTTTTTACTAAATGCATATGGAGGTATACACGGTACATATACCAAAACAACATTTTTTACAATTTTTGTCTGTCTGTCTGTCGGTCTGTCTGTCTATCTGTCTGTCTGTCTGTTTGTTCCGGCTAATCTCCGAAACGGCTGGACCGATTTTGACGGAACTTTCACTGGCAGATAGCTGATGTTATAAGGAGTAACTTAGGCTACTACTTTTATTTTAGAAAAAGAATCAGGATTCCGCGAAAAAAAATTAAAACCCGTGATATTGTGAACAAAATCCGCGTACGGCGTACGCACCCGAGCAAAGCGAGGATAAATCGCTATATAATTTAAATAAATATCTTAGGAGTAATAAGCTACTATTATGTATAAACATAGCTAACCGTGAAAACGTACCTAGGGACGAACGCGAGCGAAGCGAGCGTGAGTCGCTAGTATATAGTATATCTTCTATCTCCTTTGTTTCACTCTCAAAAATAATAAGAAGCCAATTAAAATTATTTGGCCAAATTCAAAGAGAAAAATTTACTTTGATTCAAGTGTATGTTTTTAAAGTGAAAACTTCTATAGGCAGGTCTGGATGGGGAGTAAATTCACGTAAGTCGTCATCGACATGGTCACGTGACGTGTTAACGCTAACACTCAGAGTGCCGATAGATGTTAAAACCAGATAAATGTAAATAGTTTTAATTTACAAATTTTAATTTAAAATCAAATAATTAATCTGAATATCCAAAAATAACAGCTGTTTGTTTATAGTTTTAAGTTTTCACTTCTGTCGGCAGTCCTCATGACTGCTTTTTTTGTGTATGCTATACGATATCGCCATGTATGTATGTATCGATTTTTATTATTGAATAAGCCATTAATTGAATTGACTGTTCTTATAAAAATTATTTCATAATACGTCGCATTAATTGTTTACAAAGAGATTTAAAGAAGATATTACAAAATTTAAAGACCAGAAAGAAAAATATAATACTATTTATGGCATACGTATAGTCGTTCCAGTGAGAGATAAAATAAGCAGTTTATTATAAAATATTATCTATTTAGAAACCGCTAGCACTACTTAGGTAGCCCAGTAGTAATGCGATTCCTTGGGCAACCAAGTGAAGCGGGTTCAAACCCCGGGTCTCGCCTCGCACCTCTGACATTTTCATGCGCAAATCTTTTTCAACATAATAACCAGTTTTCTTACGGTGAAAGAAAACATCGTGAGGAGACCTACATATCAAAGAGAACCTAGCAAGTTTTCGAGAGATATGTGAACTCTGCTAAGTCGCACTTGACCAGCGTGGTGGACTATGGCCTGATCTACCTCGTATTGAAAATGGCCTGTGCCTACCAGTGAGATATTAAAAAACTATTTTACAAAAATCAGCGGCAAAGGAAAAAAATATCAGAATGAATTGTGAAAACGTTTAAGCATTACGTTCCGTATTTATAAAAGAAAAGCGACGGAGTTCATGGCACTGTTTACATGGGTAAGTGTTTGCCGTGTTCCGCCTAGTCCCCTTCACCCCGATACTGTTACATACTATGGTTAATAGTTTAAGAGGTTTATTTACTTGGAATACAGTAGGCATAGTGTTGTATAAACGAATTATCTGAATATATATTTAATTCGATTTAACGACGGATTTCAATGTTGGAAGTTCTCAATTTTGGCATATATTTTGTTTGTTGATATGTATTTTACGCGATATATTCGTAAATCTTGTAAAATACATACTTACAGAAAATTTCATAAAAATCGTTTTTTTTATGAATCGAAGTATCTATTCGTTTTTTAATAGGACGAATAAAAAGTTATTATTCGTCTTTTATAAAATATATAAATTATAAGGAAGGACAAATAGACTAATAAATAAGTAGTAGAATAAGTAGCTTGGCTCAGCTCGGGAGGTTAAGGTTATTTTTTTTTGCATACAGAAACTCCTGCACCTAAAAATATTTTTTTTTAACTAAAAACCTCTTGAACTTAAAAATCGTTGGGATTTAAAAGAATAAGTGTCAAGCTTGGTAGGCTAAGGTTTTTTTTGCATATAGGATTTACACCTAAAAATCACTTATATTACACTAGCGACTCATCCTCGCTTCGCTCGGGTTCGTCCCTAGTTACGTTTCACTGCTGAACTGAGCTAAACGTTGATAAGTCAGCCTGTGAGTCGCGAGTAGTGAATAAAAATAGTAATTGCGAGTGTACCTTAGGTGATAGACATATAATATTGCGAACTTGCCGGTATAACTTTTTAAGACCTACAATTTTCTAGTACATTGTTTTGATTTATCTCTTAAGGTTCAGCCAGCGTTAGCCATATAAACTTCTAAAGACGACTCGATAGAACCAGTCATTGCGTTTTCCCGCGGGAACGAAAAATGTGCCTGTAGTAAAAGGTATCCTAAAATTGTTGATTCGAGTGATAAGCTATCACTATACAAAATTTAATTGAAATCGGTTCAGTACTTTTTGCGTGAAACGCGCACATCGATTTAACTAAGTTAGTTTTGCTATAGGTATAGATAAGAATAGGTATTGCGAGTGTACCTTGAGAGATAGACATATACTGTTGTAGATATTTCTGTTGGCCTTTTTAAGATCTACAATTTTTTAGTACATTGTTTTGATGTATGTCTTTAGGTTTAGCCAGCGGAGGGTTCCTAAGGAGGACTCGATAAAACCAGTTATTGCGATTTCCCGCGGGAAACAAAGAATTTCCAAAAGTAAAAGTTATCCTAAATGTTGACCCGAGTAATAAGTTATCAGTTCACAAAATTTCGTTGAAATCGGTTCATTATTTTTTGCGTGAAACGCGTACAGACAAACAGACAAACAGACAAACAGACAAACAGACAAAAAGACAAACAGACAAACAGACAAACAGACAAACAGACAAAAAAAATTAATAACTATTGTTTTGGGGTCTATATCGTATACATAATACGTTACAGTCATTGTTTTTAAAAAATATTTCATGTACAGATTTCGCTAAGTTACTGCTTTATTATAGTATAGATTAGAAAACAAAAAAAGTGGTAAATAACACAAACCGGTAATAACTGGACGAATAATAGGTATATTTTTTATTCATCCAATTATTATCAGACGAATAAAGCATAACATTCAGGGTAGTTTTATATTTTCTAGAAAATTTTCTATCGTTGCGGGTGATGTAGTTAGTTTTACAATGACTTTAATAACGATGTAATTTTTTAGTTAAACAGTTACAGTTTTTTTTTTCATAATATTTTTTTTATTTTTTTTTCAAATAAAAAAAAATGTAAAAAAAGTAAGATATTAATAGTAAAATTAGGAATAAATTAGTTAGAAAAAAAAATAGTACGTATAAGCTTATAAATTATAAGCTTTTAAAACATACTATTATTAAGATGTTCACATTTCATATTACAAGAGGTCTGTCTATAATATAGTATTCGCGGTTATTATAATAATTGGATCACATATGAAAGGACGAAAAGGATATTTATGTTTAAAATTATGATGCTTTATTAATAAATATTGTTATTAAAATTTAATTATATAGAAAATAAATAATTTTTTGAAAGCACTAATCTCTGGAAGTACCAGTAAGATTTAAAAAAAACTTGCATTTGATAGTCTAATTCGTTTTTCATGAATTAGAGGTTATCTAACATTATGCTACAACTTTTAGGATCGAAACATCTATACAGATAAATAAAATTAAAGTGTCTGTTTATAATGTCAAAATAACAGTTTTATACTATTAAGTATGCATTAGCATATGGAATTATATACGGTACTTATAAGAAAAACACAATTTTTCAAATTTTTGTCTGTCTGCCTTCACAGAAAGACTTCTGTTTGTTCCGACTAATCTCCGAGACGGCTGTACCAATTTTAACAGGACTTTCACTGGCAGATAGCTGATATTATAAGGAGTAACTTAGGGTACTTTTATTTTAGAAACAGAATTAGGGTTTCGCTTAAAAAAATTAAAACTTACCTAGGGACGAAGCCGAGCGAAGCGAGGGTGAGTCGCTAGTTTATACATAAATTGACTACGTGAGCGGAGCCACGGAATAAGCTACTATTAAATAAACATAATTCACAAACTTAAATTGTGTTATGATGAAATTAAATTAAAAATAAAAGAAAATTAAAAAATCTTAGAATCTCAAAGTTTCTTATAACATTAATCTTTCTAATATTATAAATGTAAAAGTTTAGATAGATGTTTAAATGTTTGGATGTTTGTTACTCAATCATACCAGAACGGCTGAACAGATCTGGATGAAGTTTGGTACAACGGTAGATTATAGTCTGGAATAGCACATAGGCTTCTTTTTATCCTGGAAAAATGTATAGTTCCTGTGGGATATATTTGTTTCACTACACTAAGAGAGAAAAACAAAATTTGTTGTAACAAAAAAGAAACAAATTAAAACTGTACAGCATCATTTCTATTAAACTGATGACTGTATTTAATTTAGCTTTATTCATCAGTATGCCTCATCGTACACCCGACGCTTATTGCTCTCTTTGTAAAAGAATGTTAATCACTTTAAGAATTTTTCCCCCTTTTCCATCATGACTTTGGAGAGCTTTAGTTCTTAAAATCAATTAATTTGAATTAAACATTTTACAATACATTTTTCACGTTTAAAAGTTAACAAGTGCTTTGAAATTTTATAAGAAAGATTCAGCTAAAATAACATTTTTGAACATGTTCACGTTTCTTAAGAAATATATGTGTATTGTATACGTATGTATATCACTATAAGAAATTCGTAACCACGCAATTATTTTATGAATACATACTGATTAATTTAATAAATTATTGTATTTAAAATACTTGATTAATTAACTCACTCTTAGCAGTGCACATTTTCAGATTTAAAGGCACCATCCACGATGATAATCAATTCGTATAAAGAATTATGAAAATTGATTTACAATCGGCGAACATATCGAGTAAAATACACAAATTACACGTGGAAAAGAATCTAAAGACATGTGGAGTCCACCAACCCGCACTTGACCTTGGGACGTTAAAAAGAGCTCAATACATACACTCCAAAAATAATTTTTAAGTCAGACAAAAATATGATTTGTAAATATGAGTTTACCATACTAGCAGTATCCGCGACTTCACCCGCTTTCAAACTTCCGATCGCTACCAAACTTCACAGGATCATTCGCTGGGCTAACCTGAAGTTCGCCTGAAAATTTCATCAAAACCGCTTCAGTCGCTTTGGAGTCCATAGGGAACGTACATACACACATTGATATATATATATATATATATATATATATATATAGTATATTATTGCTATACACTTTATGAAACCATAAACTCATAGATCGCCTATCACTTGTACTATTTGGCCGCAGTTCCGAAGTCAAGCTTACGTAATCACAGCGGAAATGCAGACGTATCGAGCATTTAGCGACCGTCGTGAATCGTTTTTAAAGTTACTAGTAAAATTGTTTCAATGCTTTCAAGAAGTTATACGCTTGTTCTTCGAATTTATGGCTTTCTAAAAGTATTTTTATGTATAAGTTTATTATATTACGTTTTTTGAATTCATGGATAATACTCGTATTGCTTGCTCTACTTAAGTATTGTTAATTTTAAACATTCGTTATTATTATAATTTACAAACTTTTTTGGAAGATTTTCTCAAAGGAAAAGTTAGTTCCAGTGTAGGTTATTTTATGTGTATGTTGTGCGATAATCTCGTCAATTGTGAACCTTTAAGGAGTCTGCCCACTACCCCGTCTCATATCATGACCGTGCTAGGAGCGTGTCAGGCAAAAAAACATTCTTTGTATTGAAATGTATGAGACTCTGCCCACTAGACCGTTCCGTCACCGATCGGCACCGTCGCGCGCCGTGCGCGGAACGGCAACAATTGTCGGCGTCGATACGCTCCGTGCCTGGCACGCGACGTTGCCTAACCGGTGAGCATACGAGTTATAATCGCGTATGATGACCGTTATAACCGAGTAAGATGACCGTTCTAAGCCCGTTACGTGTTGCCGCTTGTCTTGTAGAGATGGGCGATAATCGTTATTAAAGATGGGTTAGTACGCGGATAATACGCGGATGATACGCGGATGCTGCGGTCACTATAACCGTTATGTACGGGCATGATACGCTGTTGATTCGGTCTAGTGGGCATAGTAGTCCGTGCCGTGCTCGTTTCCGTGCCTGATACGTTCATAGCACGGTCATGGTATGAGACGGTGTAGTGGGCGGAGACCCTTAAAGTTTTGGTTACAACTTATTTAATATTAAAAACAAAAAGTTTTTTTAAACCAGTTTCTTTTTTGTTTTTTTTTGTTTTGTTTTGAGAGTCCAATATATCCCTAATTAAAATATGTATTTATTCCTTGATCATCCTGCCCACTTTACTCAAAATATATCTGTAGTGGATTTTCAAAATCTATATAAATACATAATTAAAAATAGAGTTTATTATTTCTTCTATTTAAGTGGAAGACAAGTTTCCGGTCGGTCACTGTAGTCAACGTGTTAAATTGTACGTGAAATATCCCTTCGTTGACACATTTTTTGGACGAACTATTTACGACCTTAATAAACAGTGATAGAGTTCATTTCTTCATAACTAGTTTTAATGAGTGACTCTTGTCCGTATGTCTATTGGAAATATTATTGACAATCCATTAACCTGGCCAATGACGTGAATGAGATTCAGTGTATTTACAATATATGTATATTCTTCTGCTGTATTATCTACTATATACTATTGGTTCTATGTGCTTATCTATATTATTTATACTCACATATTCACTCACGTGAAGTTGAACTTGAAGATTTTTGTGTTCGACTTTCCTGGGTAGCCTTAATATATTACACCCCCCCCCCCCCCCCTACCCCCACGTGCGTTCACCTTGTCGTGGTGGGAGGACTCAGTAGCGTCCAGCAGCTCAGCCGAGCGCGAAGCCAAGAAACGCACAGGGAGGTGGCCCACTTCGGTGGGCGTATGTGTACCATGCGGGTTGCTCCTGGTACTTCTCTGATATCAGAGTGGACTGTGGAACAACTCCATGGTTGTTGTGGTCTGCTCCAGCAGACCTGCCGCCAGGGCGCTTTGTTGGGTTTTAGTGGGAAGTACTGCCAGTGAGTGAGCCAGTGAGTCCCGCATAACCACCTGTATGTCTACAGGTGGTATGCGTAAATGCATTTCCCAACATTCAAAAAAAATCCTTATTATATTAACAGTTCGGCTCTAAAAACTCAAACATTTAAATCTAAAATAAAAAATATCAGAAATACAGAAATTTCATTTCTTGAATATTATACCTAGCATTCGAAACATTCTTCTAGAGTTGGTTCATTTTGACATAATTTTGGCTTAGTTGGTCTAATTATTACACAATATTAATAACGTCTCAGTGCTTATTTATCTAAACGACCAATTCACCGACAGAATGTTTAATACAGAATTATTGACATTTAAATGTGAACAAAATACATATTTTACTTTAAAAAAGCCGAAAAGGCATTTTTTTATCAATATATGTATTTAAAACTTAAAATTAAAGCCTTATTTTTAAAATAGAGTGAAAACTCTCTACTGTAAAGTACAACAAGTACTGTTAGATTCAACAAATAAGCACTAAGGCGACGATAATTTGAAACTCAAAACTTCCATCGCGACGGGAGGTGTGTTTGATTGAAACACCTTGCGCTACTACGCCGTAGCTACGAATTATTTTCCATAAGTTACGTATGTTTACTAATATAGTAATTGACTGCCTCGGTGGTGTAGTGGCTAGCATGTACGGCTGCACATCCTGAGGTCCTGGGTTCGAGTCCCGGGTCGGGCCAAGTTTAGTTATTGAGTCTTTCTGTATAGTAAGCCTCAGTAACAGCCCGGAGTTGGGAAGTTGGCGGTGTTTCACCCCCGTGCCTCGGAGAGCACGTAAAGCCGTCGGTCCTGCGCCTTAACCCTCACCGGTCGTGTCGAATAGTCGTCCCACCGGAGTATGAGAGTGACAGGAATAGAGAGTGCTCTTGTGTCTGCGCGTACACTTGTGCACTATAATATCTCCTGCGCAGTTGGCTAGTCTCAATGAGATTGGCCGCCGTGGCCGGAATCGGTCAGGAGAACATTAATATAGTAATTGCTTTAAAAATATCGGTCAATATCGAGTCAAACTTGCTTATTGCGTCACAATATATTTGTGCACAAAAGAATAATGTCATTTTAGTTTTTATTTCTTTTTTATTTTCTACAATATGCGCCATGATAACATACATTCTTTAAAAAAACTACTACATATCTATTACATTTTCAAAGATGGAGACTAAAACTTGAACAGAATAAGTAAAAGGATTCTGTCTGGACCCTTTTTAATGAAGTCTCACTATGTGCAGGACTTTTTCTAAAATGTTATGTAGTACCTATGCCCTCTCAAATATTGAATTTTCTCGAAACTCAGCTAATCATTGTATCGCTTTGTTAATTATAGAAAAGGGATCTAAGGGTTCGTCCATAGCTAAAAAGGATCAAGCCTATGTCACTCTCGAGCCCTCCGACCGTTTCCATACCGGAAACTATATAAATCGAAATTCCTCGGGTGAGAATTATATTACATTATAACGTATTTTCTCGTAGAATTGACGTATTTTACTGTGGGAAAAAACTTATCCAATATTCACCATTAAACCATCTGCACACAAACCAATCAATTCCGTCCCATCGTTTCTTGAGAAACAAACAAATACAAATAATATTCATTTAGATTTAAAAAAAAAACCTTTTATTTCTTGCGATTGTGTTAAAAATGATTACTTTTGCGTTTGCTTTGCTCACATCACGTTGAGTTCAAACTGAAATAATATTTTCAACATATATTGAAAATTGAAAATCGATGTGTGTACGCACGTTCCCTATGGATTCCAAAGCGACTGGAGCGATTTTGATGAAATTTTCAGGCAATCTTTAAGTTAGCCCAGCGGATGATCTTGTGAAGTTTGATACCGATCGGAGGTTTGAAAGCGGGTGAAGTCGCAGATACTGCTAGTATGGTAAACTCATATTTACAAATAATATTTTTGACTGACTTCAAAATTATTTTTGGAGTGTATGTATTGAGCCCTTTTTAACATCCCAAGGTCAAGTGCGGGTTGATGGACTTAACATGTCTTTAGATTCTTTTCCACGTCTGATTTGTTTATTTTGCTCGATCATTATCATTGTTCGCGCCACTCGGGCGCGACGATTGGTTCCCTGATTTGCTTTCTCACTCTTACTCATGGATTCGGCGCGAGCGTCGCATGCGCGCGACTCGAAGAAAGTCACGCGTCGTCCACGGTCGGAGAAGGGTCGTTAAATTGAAAATATATGTAAAAGTAAAACCCTTCAGCTCATCTGCTCGTGTGTGAATTATTATAAGTATATTGCCGGCCGGCTTCTATTAAAGTGAACTATACAGACAATTGAACTAACCAGTGATAGTGAATATAGCGTATAATATAAAACTTTGTTGCACGTGTACCTATACGTGCAAAGGTATATTCAGCCCAGGAGCGTGCCACTCACTCAGCGCCATCCATCTATCATCCGCCCATCTACATTCCAAGTAAGTGCACACCCTTACATCTCTCTCCCTTACAACTCCAACCCCCGCTTCAGCTCATCGTCTATGTGAGGTGTCCCAGCCCTTACAAATTTTAGGGCTAGCCCCCTCATATATCTTTTGGTCCTTCGGCCTCTGAACCACCCCCTGTGGATAAACAGTGTCCTGAACCCGGGAAATAAGCCCAACCACACCCAGTTTTAAAAATAAAGTTACCCACATTTATTTATTTCTTTTTCAACTAAATATTTAAATCTCATAAATAGATAAAAACTTCTTGTGTATAATCATATAATCTCAGCCCAACTATTGAAATTTCACTAATACATAACATTTATTATTAACATTTAAATATAAACATTTCACATCTCAATACATTGTTTCTATTGCTACGTAGGTAATAAGCTAACGCTTTCGAACATAACAAACGTCTCATATTTCAACAAGTGTTTGATTGCATCATTTTTAAACATATAACTAATAACATAATAATATAAATAAATAAATAAAAGTTCATAGAAAAGTATTAACAATCGGCTCAATACCGCGCTTTATAGTTAGATCAGCTGAGTCGTAGCTAGGTCAAGGACACGGCGTGCGTCTCGATCATTAGTAAAAAAGAAGCAAGTGTTCACATATTTTATTTTTTTATTTTAAAAGGTAATAATTAGCGAAGTTATAGTTTTGTATTGGTAGTGTTATAAATTGTATTATAATTGGTGCAGCGTTGATAGATATATATTAATTGTACCGTATTATTTCTTCTCAATAGGCATTATTATTGTTTTAGCTTATAATTTTTTTAGTGTTAACTTTTAAATTACTTTTACATAGATAGTATATATAGATATTCTGCTCACTTTAGTCTTCGCTCCGCACTTATCCGTTGCTCGGCTCAATAACATTATATTATAACATTTATACCATAATCTCACATTCATTTATTTTTTAACCGACTTTCAAAAAAGGAGGAGGTTCACAATTCGATTGTATTTTTTTTTTTTTTTGCTCGTCTCTTTTTTTTCCTCACTTATTTAATTATATAGTAAATTTACATACAATGCCGTCCAAATCTCAAGCAGCTATTTTTCGTGAGGCGATAAAGGCAATTAACCAGCTCAAGGAAATTGCCTTGGCGGTGACAGCTAAGGAAACGAAAAAGTACAGTATAACGGATTTTACTGCTAGGTACGCCAAGCTAGAGGAACACAAGCGCAAATTGGAAAACGTCTTCTACGAGATCCTGGATGACGAGGACCTCACCGATGACGTCGAGGCCACATATACTAAGAATTATGAAAAGGCGATTTCAGAATACAATGATATCCTAGTTGCGTTTGAGAAATTAAGTGTGGCCTCAGCTCTTCCGGAGACTGCTCATCCGTCCACGTCAGCCACACCTGCTAACGTTCTGCCCAAAATTGCTCTGCCGAAGTTCAGCTCTAAAATTGAAGACTGGCCTTCCTTCATAGCCATCTTTAGGAGTCTTACTGATGACATGACAACCATTTCGGATTCTGTGAAGCTTCATTATCTGCTCTCGTGCCTCTCAGGCGAGGCACGCAGTATGGTATCTCATCTTCAGCTCACCAACGAGAACTTCGCCGTGGCCATGGATATTCTAACCAGGCGATATGAAAACCGTCGCGTCCTGATCGACCGGTTTGTGGACATCATACTAGGGCTACCACACATCCATACGCGTTCTGATATCCGCACACTCTTCTTGACTCCGCTCATTTCTGCGCAATGCGCCCTAAATAACCTCGATTTGCCCATGAAGGATAGTGACTACGTTTTCGTATCTATAGTAGTACGAAAGCTTAAGGGTGAGCTTCGGACCCTCTTTGAGCGTAAATATGGATCACGTCAGACTCTGCCAACTCTCAATAATTTAATCACCTTCTTGGAAGAGCACGCGCGTTGTGTGGAGACCGAGCGATCAAGCCCACTCTTTTCACAAGTTAGTCGGCACTTCCCACAGAATAACCAATACCGCAGGCGGACCCCCCCTGCTTCTCCACGAGTTTCTCCTCGTCAGCCCGCTCATCATCAATTTCGGCCAATTAACCAGGCAAGAAGTCGACACGAATATAGCACCCCGCAGCCGGCTCCGCTTAGGCCGGTTTACTCGGCTCAACCATCAGCTCCTGTCGCTCCCATTGCAGATAATATGCCCTGCCCATACTGCAGACATAGAGGGCACAAGCTCATCGCCTGCCCGCGGTACAATGACCAACCGATCCAGGGTCGATGGGACTTTATCAACGCTCGCAACCGCTGTCGACGCTGCTTAGGCCCTCATTATGAGAATGAGTGCAAGTCCACGAGGGCTTGCAAAGAGTGTGGAAATACAAGACACCACACATCACTGCATCGGCCCGGTGCTTCTTCTCCGACTCACTCGAACGCTCATCTTCTACCTACGCATATGAGAGAGCAACCCAGACAGCGCTCAGCAGATGAGCACCAACATTATTCGGCACACGCCGCACATGTGAACCCCAGGCCGCACAACAATCAACTCAATCATTCGCGCTCGCCTAGTAGGTCTCGGGTAGGTGGTCAACAATGACTATCTACAATAAACGAACACTACAAACAAGAAACTAATCAGCACACTCACTCAAACTCAGCTCACACACAGACCTCACAAGCTCACTCTGCGATATCAGCTCCAACCATGAATAATTATTTTTGCAATTCCGCTCAACGTGAAGAGCACGTTACCAATTTACCAATTTTATTGCCAACCGTCTCGCTAAAAATAGCAGACGTACATGGCCACTTTCACACAGCTCGAGCCTTGTTGGATTGTGGTAGCATGATAACACTTATAACTCAGCGCATGGCTCGAATTTTGAATTTACCGCTAAATCAAACATCACTAAAAATCGCAGGAGTGGGCAACCACCACACACAGGACTCAAAGGAATCAATCACAATAGTATGTAGACCTACACACCATGACACACCTACGATTACGGCTACAGCGCATATTTTAAAAAATCTTACAGGTTACTTACCAATACAAAAAGTTCCGCGCATAGCAGATGCAGAGCCTCCGATTCCCTTGGCAGATCAAGATTACCATACACCAGCTCCGATCGATCTCTTATTGGGTTCTGACGTTCTCGGCCAAGTTCTGGACGGGACTAAGGTGTCGTTAGGCCGGGGGAAGCCTATAGCCTTCGGCACGATTTTCGATTATGCATTGATAGGACCTATTGCGGATTTACATGCAACGTCTGCAAACCAGTCCATCTCAGCTCACGTTATCAGCTCACACTCAGAATCCGACGTATCTACACGCGAAATTTGCAAGCGCATTGAGAGGTTCTGGGACTCGGAAGAACCACAACCTCATATAGCGACCAGTCCTTTGCAGGAGCAATGCGAAGAAATTTACCGCACCACAACAACTCGAGAACCATCAGGCAAATATATGGTAACATTGCCTTTTTTACCAAATGCGCCGACCTTAGGCAACACTCATGCTATTGCGCTACGTAGATTTCTCAATCTCGAAAAGAAGCTTCAAGCAAATCCGCCCCTCCGCTCTCAATATGTTGATTTTATGAATGAGTATCTCAACTTGGGACACATGTCACCCTGTCACCCAAGTACCTTTGCAGGTAGGCCGCACTTCTATATTCCGCATCATGCTATCTTCAAGACGGGATCAGATAAGCTACGCACTGTATTTGATGGTAGCAGTAAAAGCTCAAATGGCGTAAGTCTAAATGAATGCCTGCACACAGGTCCAGCTCTCCAACAGGATATTGTTGATATTATTTTGTCATTTAGAACACACCCTGTAGTCTTCAGTACTGACATCAGAAAGATGTTCAGAAATATACTCATCCATCCAGATCATAGACAGTATCAACTTATTCTCTGGCGGTCGTCACCTGACCAGCCTCTGCTCACATATGCGCTAAATACAGTCACGTATGGTTTACGGTCCAGCCCGTACCATGCCATCCGCACACTGCTCCTATTGGCTGATGACGAAGGTCATCGTTACCCACAAGCTGCACAGATCCTACGCAATTCGATCTTCGTTGACGATATACTTTGTGGCCATGACTCTGTGGAGTCTGCACAGGTACTACAAACCGAGTTGATTGATTTGCTTGGCCTGGGTGGCTTTCAGCTCAGTAAATGGACTTCAAACTGTCCCCAGCTCCTGGAACGGTTTCCTGATGACCAATGTGACATGCCTAAGGACTTTGACATCAGCCCAGAATCAAACACCATTAAAGTGCTAGGGATACAATGGATTCCTCAATCGGATGAGTTCACTTATCGCATCTGTCTCCCTTCAATAACCCAAATCACAAAGCGCTCCATTCTCAGCACAGTAGCATCACTCTATGACCCCAACGGTTGGGTCACACCGGTCATTTTCCGCGCAAAGTGTCTTTTACAGAAGTTATGGCTCCTGAAACTGGGATGGGACGAACCCCCTAGCATTGACGCTTGCACAGAGTGGCAGCACATTTCACAAGATCTTCCTCAACTCTCGAATCTCCGCTTACCTCGTCACATTTGCAAATATAAGTCGACATCTACTTACTCGCTCCACGGTTTCGCAGACGCATCAGAAGCTGGATTTGCGTCTGTCATTTACCTTCATGAGCTCAATGCCAATGGACAGGTCAATGTACACCTAGTCGTTGCCAAGTCTAAGGTCGCGCCAATTAAGAATCGCCTCACAATTCCTAAATTGGAACTATCAGCCGCAGCTCTATTATCGCAACTCATGAATCGTGTGTCCACTAAATTATCAGCTCATATTGCTATAGACCAGCATATCTGTTGGTCGGATAGCACAATAGTTATAGCGTGGCTAAACACGCCCCCTCATCGGCTCCAGACATTCGAGGCCAACCGAGTGGCAAAAATAACGTCTAGTCCGACTAGCATTATATGGAGACATGTTCCCACTACGCTCAACCCTGCAGACTGTGCAAGCAGGGGCATGTCAGCACAATGGCTTTCAGCTCATGATCTCTGGTGGTCTCCCAGTTGGCTCAAAGAGCCCCCTAGTACCTGGCCCAAGATGCCAGTCGCTTTAGGCCACCATGCTCTACCAGGCCTTAAACCGAGAAAATTACCAGCACATATAGCGGTTCCGGATATTGACCATGATCTGCTCACTCGCTTCAGCTCACTTGACAAGCTCGTCGGGGTGACGGCTTGTATCATGCGTTTCATTTTCAATTGTAAGCACAGCCCAAAGGCACGACGCGCTGGTCCGCTGACTGTTGGCGAACGTAGGGACGCTCTATTATTCTGGGTCCGCTCTGTTCAACAAAATGAGTTCGCAGAGGACTTTCACCGTCTTCAAAAAGATAAACTTTTTACTGCTCGACTGCAGCGTCTCTCGCCATTTATCAAAGACGGTCTCCTGAGAGTCGGTGGTCGTCTTTCTCATGCTCCAATTAGGTATGATGCTCAACATCCACTCATTCTGCCCAGCTCTAGCCCACTCGTAGACCTCATCATTGACTATTACCACAAAATACACTGCCATCCTGGCTCTGACACTCTACACGCCATTCTCCGCCAGCAATTCTGGATACTATCCGCTCGCCGCGTGATCAGACGCCGGGTGTTTAAATGTATAAGATGCTTCCGATGTCGCGCTCAACCCGAAGCCCCGTTCATGGGAGACCTTCCCGCGGACAGGGTTAACCCTCAACCTGTATTTAGCCAAGTCACGACTGACTTTGCCGGCCCGTTTCTCATTAAATCTAGCACATTACGGAACGCTAAGCTCTTAAAAGCTTACTTTTGCATATTCGTGTGTCTCTCAACTAAGGCGGTTCATTTAGAGGCCGTCTCTGCTCTTACCACAGAAGCCTTTCTCGCGGCGTTACAAAGATTTATCTCACGGCGCGGTACGCCGGTACTAATTAGATCAGATTGCGGCACCAATTATGTAGGCTCCAGAAATCACCTCATAGAAGTCCAAAATTTTCTCACTGCTAATAATGATGCAATCACACACAAACTAGCTAACCAGCACGTAACCTGGTTGTTAAACCCCCCAAAGGGCCCCTGGTTCGGCGCGTTACATGAAATTAACATTAAATCTACGAAACAATTACTTTATCGCGTAATTGGTGAACAACACCTTACATTTGAGGAATTTTCTACACTTCTGACACGAATTGAGGCTGTACTTAACTCCAGACCTCTCTGCCCACTTTCATCCGACCCGTCGGACTTTCAACCCTTAACTGCTGGCCATTTTATTATAGGCCGTCCGCTCACAGCTCTGCCCGAGCCGTCCTTTGATGACAGGCCATTATCTGCTCTTAAACGTTTTCAACTCATACAAGCTCTTTCTCAACGCTTTTGGACACTGTGGACCAGATCCTACCTCCATACCCTTCAGACCCGCTCCAAATGGCTTTCCCCTTCCTCACCTCCTCAAGTTGGCGAACTTGTACTCGTCAAAGAAGATAACCTGCCCCCGCTCCAATGGAAACTGGGAAGAATTACCCGCACAATACCTGGCAAGGATGGAGTGATCCGAGTTGTGGATCTGGACACAGCCCACGGACATCTGCGCAGACCTGTGCTCAAGATAGCAAGGCTGCCGTTAGATTCAGCTCAAGAAGAGGTGCTCTCTCGGGCCCCCCAGGATGTTCGCGCCACTCGGGCGCGACGATTGGTTCCCTGATTTGCTTTCTCACTCTTACTCATGGATTCGGCGCGAGCGTCGCATGCGCGCGACTCGAAGAAAGTCACGCGTCGTCCACGGTCGGAGAAGGGTCGTTAAATTGAAAATATATGTAAAAGTAAAACCCTTCAGCTCATCTGCTCGTGTGTGAATTATTATAAGTATATTGCCGGCCGGCTTCTATTAAAGTGAACTATACAGACAATTGAACTAACCAGTGATAGTGAATATAGCGTATAATATAAAACTTTGTTGCACGTGTACCTATACGTGCAAAGGTATATTCAGCCCAGGAGCGTGCCACTCACTCAGCGCCATCCATCTATCATCCGCCCATCTACATTCCAAGTAAGTGCACACCCTTACATCTCTCTCCCTTACAACTCCAACCCCCGCTTCAGCTCATCGTCTATGTGAGGTGTCCCAGCCCTTACAAATTTTAGGGCTAGCCCCCTCAATCATCTTTAGTGTTTACTAATCTTGTGGGCGTTATCAGGACTCAAATAATAATTTTGTTCATTGATCAGTATAATTTAATCAGGGATATCACAATGTTATAAATTTGAAACAGTAATTCTAATGATTTAATTGAGCAAGCGGGTTTTCAGGCACCGATCATACTTCCACTTACAATATCGAAACAACCCTGGAGGGTTGTAACATGGAAATGATCCACCACGATCAATCAACGTTGCTAATCCACTTATCTCTAGCCACGTAGCCTCTGCTCGATATTCAAATTAATTCGGAATAAAAACTAAACTACATAACATAATGACTTTAAGAAAAAGGTAACTAATCCTCCTCCGTCATATATATCTCGTATATTTATTTACTTTTTTTAATGACGTATGTAACCGCCAGGGCGAAGACCTCATGATATTGCAAATCCATTATCGCGATATAAAACGCAAGTAACGTACTTGTACACGCGTCATGTTCATATAAAAGCTGTCTCATTTGAGTAATATATGGCTTAGATGTTCAGATGGATGTTTATTTTTTACTTTTATGATGTAAAAAGAGATATTTACCATGTTTTTACTTTTTTTCAATTGCTAATATTGTGACACTACAAGCCCCATGGTCTAAGGTGCATTGGCCATTGTTTTCGAGATAGATCTAGATTCACGATATAAAAATAATGTTAATGACCAGGAAAGCTGCAGAAAGCTAAGAAGAAGAGAAGAGAAAATAGCTTAATACATTCCTTTTTTACATAGAAAGGAATATAGAGTATTGATTCAGAGAAATAGAAGACCTTATTATTATTATGTTGTATGATTACCTCATATATATGTATGTATATATATATATATATATATATATATATATATATATATATATATATATATTAATAATTTGTTAAAAATATTTTTATCGAAATACTACTTTTCATCTGCGGTGTAACTCCCGTTGTATGTGTTCAATGAAAAGTGGCCTTTGTTAATCTATAAAAAATAATTAATCTGTATTATATAGATCAAATGCAGCTTTAAGAACACTTTAGAAATAAATACTGTCAACGACAAAGGGCGAGCGCCGGCGCACCGCACGCACACCCTCGACCGCGAGAGCATACTCACATGGTGCACACGATTCTATCTGTAGCAAAGGAGATCGAAAGAATTTGTATAGAACTTGGCCCCTCTTTAAATCACACGCACTGGAATGAAACTACTTGCATATTATAAGTTAGATATCCCGCAATCCTAATTTGCTAATGGTTTTTCAATTTTCACCCTGAGTTTTGAAAAAAATCGTTTAAATACTAGTATTTACTTGACATAAATGACACTTTTCCAGTTGAGAGTTGACAGTTCTGTCTATTTTAATGTACCACTTATAAATAAGTACCTGGCGACCGAGGTTCGCTCGGAGTTCTTTTTTATTTTGTCGTATTTTTTAAATAAAAAACTTTAAAAAAAAAATAAAAACCGACTTCCAGGCACTGAAAAGTAAAAAATAACTAAACAGGGGTTTTCATTTAGAATAGATACCTAATCAGATATTTTCGAAGTCGGTGCCAGTCAATACAAATCAAAGCACACCGACTTCGAAAATATCTGATTAGGTATCTATTCTAAATGAAAAACCCTGTTTAGTTATTTTTTACTTTTCAGTGCCTGGAAGTCGGTTTTTATTTTTTTTTTAAAGTTTTTATTTTTCCATTTTTAGTGTAGACGTAATAAGCAGGTAATTTGTAATTTATAAGAAGAAAGATTTTTATTAATATAATAAAAACATATTTGATTTAGCCATTTATTTAAAAACCGCTTGACCGATTCCGATAAAATTTATATGGGACCACCGGGGAAGAATACCCTTTGAAACAAAAAAAAAATCCAAATCGGTTCAGCCGTCTTCGAGTAATCCGTGAACATACGCAAAAAAAAAGGAAGAAAAAAGATTCCGACGAATTGAGAACCTCCTCCTTTTTGGAAGTCGGTTAAAAAGAACTAAAAACTTGAATAAATACAAAAAAAAGTAAAACTTTGTCTCCGATCGAGATACGATCTCAGACACACCTATTGATTTGTTAATCTTGCACCTTGATCGCTTGACCACGACGCTTATGGCTGAGAGTAAGAAATTATCGAGCATATTCTGCATAAAATAATGCAAAAGAAAACTGCATGAAAACTCGAAAACACGCGTTTTCCCAGACATGAGACTAATCTAGATCGATTTTTCGCCCCGAAAGCCCACACATACCAAGTTTCAGCGAAATCGTTAGAGCCGTTTCCGAAATCTCTGATATAAATAAATAAAGAGTACACAAGCATGTGACAGCCATTAAATCTGATGCTATTGGTAATGATAACATCAGCAGAAAAATGATTTTATTAAGTCTTAATACAGTTTTTCCTATCCTGTGTCATATCTTTAATCATTCTTTAACCTATAATGAATTCCCTGATGTCTGGCGACTTTCACTAGTGATCCCTATACCGAAAACATCCAACCCTACATCCTTTTCACACTATCGACCAATTTCCATACTTCCTTTCTTATCTAAAGTCCTCGAACGTATAGTTCATGAGCAATTATATCTTCACTTGTATAATAATAACATCCTATCTCCTTTCCAGTCCGGCTTCCGTCCTGGGCACAGCACTGTTACTGTACTTAATAAGGTCTGTGATGATATTCGCCACGGATTCGACAATCAGCAAATTACCATCCTCGCCCTGCTAGATTTCTCTAATGCATTTAATACTGTAGACTTCGATATCTTACTTGCCATTCTCAAGTCTATAAATATCTCCTCGAATGCTACTAAATGGTTTTACTCCTACCTAAATAATCGTGAACAATGCATTAGGCTTGATGGCAAGCGTACTTCTTGCTCTCGTATCAGTGCTGGAGTCCCTCAGGGTGGAGTGCTGTCTCCTCTGCTCTTCTCCATTTTCATTAACACTCTCACTAAGCATCTTACGTTACCTTATCATCTTTATGCTGATGACTTGCAGATTTATACGACTACAACCGTAAATGACATTGCTAAGGCTATTGAAAATATTAATTCCAATCTCGACATAATTAGTACCTGGAGTAAGTCATTTGGTTTGTGTATAAATCCAAGTAAGTCACAAGTAGCAGTGTTTGGCAATTCTAAACAAATATCTAAAATACACTTTCCTCTCCTCCCTCCAATTTTATTTAATAATGTTCGTTTGGAATACAGTAGCAGTGTGAAAAATTTAGGAATTATAATGGATAGCACCTTCTCGTGGACACCTCAAATTGCTCAACTTAGCTGTAAGATATTCTTTGCTATTGGCACTTTAAGAAGGTGGAAAAACCTGCTGCCAGTTAAAACTAAAATTTCTTTACCTTACGCCCTTCTGTTACCGATACTCGATTATGCTGACTCCTGTTACTTAGATCTATCTCAGCAATTACTTAATAAGCTCGAGCGCCTACAAAATCTCATAATAAGATTTATTTTTGGGCTAAGGAAGTATGATCACATCACACAGTATCGGATACAACTGAAATGGCTTACTGTACACAATTGACGTTACTTACACTCACTTTCTCTTCTATACACTGTCCTCTTCCATCCTGATACTCCTGCCTACCTCAAAGAACGCTTTGCGTTCCTAGGGGCTAGTTCCCAGCACCCTCAACAACTTCGCTCCCGCAGTGATAGGTCACTTGAAATCCCATTAAGCCATTCCAAATCCTATAGCGAGTCTTTCACCGTTAAAACAGTGAAACTGTGGAATGAACTTCCAATAGAAATAAGAATGTCTAAATCGGTAAGTATATTCAAAAAACGTCTCAAAAAATACTATTTATCACAGTAGGTTATTCTGTAGTTAGTGCCGTTGTAATTAGTACTATGTAACTTGTTTACGCATATATGTATGTACTTAAGTATATGGATATTATTATATTATTATGTATAAGTATGTCTATGTATGTATAATAAAAATATATATGGTAAAATTAGTATTTTATATATGTAATTTTTTATGTACTAGTATGTTTATTTATATTAAGTTTTAACGACATGCACTTTATGCACCTTTCCGCTCTTCTCACTTATTTTCCTGTATCCTTGTCTATGGGTTGCCTGTAAGAGATCACTTTTAGTGATAAGGCCGCCTTTGCACATCTCATTAATTGTATTTTCTTCTGTTAATGTACCTTTTTTTTGTGCAATAAAGTGTTTAAATAAAAATAAAATAAAAGATATAAAGATATAAATATACAAGAATTGCTCGTTTAAATATATTAGATTAGATACAGTTCCTATTTTATACTGGTCATTCTATATATAACGTGTCATTTCCATTCTTCGCGACATTGGCGAAGTAAATGGTGCCCAAATGACACGCCTATAAGCCAACAGAACAAAGAACGTTGAACATTATAAATAACTAGCGACTCAACCTCGCTTCGCTTCAGGCTCGTCCCTAGACAAAAACAAATCCATCCCACGGAAACCGTACATTTTCCCGGGATGATATATAGTCTATAGCCTTCCTCAGTTAACAGGCTATTTAATTCAAAAAGGATTTTTCAAATCGAATTAGTAGTTCCTGATATTAGCGCGTTAAACCAAACAAACAAACTCTTCAGCTTTATAATATTAGAATAGATACAGACCTCTTTTTTCACCTCCTGAAATTGAGACACTCATACTCTCTGTTGGTTCTTTTTCGCTATCGCCTAGAAGTTGAAAAGAAAGCATGACGTACATACTAGCCACTAGACCACTAAAACAAAACTTTACTCGATAAAGTAATCAAATAAACGGTGTAGTTACTTTGCCAAAGTTTTGCCTTCCACAATAACGTGAGACAACAATACGATATAAGAAATATATTACTTTAGAATAACTTACGATAGAAATAACTAACTTACGATAGAATTTTACTTTGCGTAAGAATAACTTACGATAGAAATAAGTACTCTAAAAGCATTTTCCATTACTCGAGTGGAATTTAAGTTCTGAAACATAAAAGGTGAATAAAACGTTTAAGTATGGATTATCTTTGATAATAATCGTCACTTATCCTTTGCGTTGTGTTTATGACATATTTATGTATACTATAGGCTGGAACAAGTGTACGCATATTTTTTTACTGCGTATGCACATTTAATTCGTAGCCAGAAAACGTGACCCGTGTTTTATGAGACTGGATGGTATAGGTATGGGGATCAGAATGTGTTCCAGGTGTGTTCTTACTGTTGAGCCATAAAAGCAGTTTATGACTTTAAAATTTACGAATATTATTACTACACATTCTTAGTAAATAGAATAAAAAATGAAATTTAAGTAAAAATATTATATAAAATATTACTTTTACGCCATCCTAAACATCATATTTAAGATATAAGCGTAAGCCGATTCTATACTTTCTTGTATGTGTTTTTTGTGAGGATTTGTTAGTAAGTAAACCCACAAATCATACGTGCGAAATTTTGCCAGAAATATTTATGTTTTTAGTTCTTCAAGCTGAAATGACTTGACTTATTTCAGTAAAATTGGAAATGAACATAGCTTATATGTTCCATACCACGCTTATGTACCACGAGAGTGAATGTGCGGGAAAATAATAAATGTTTAGTTTAAACTGTTTGAACTAAGCACTTATAATTATCGAAGCTCTTCATTGGCTCTAAATTCAAATATATGGGCAGGAACTAGGGTCTCATTTTGTATTTACAGAGCTCGTGTATTTGCGAATGTTAATTTTCAAATCAAACACTGAAGGGGCGACGCGTGAAATATTTACTTTAGCAAATGCTTGATTATTTAATGTTTAGTTGTACAGTACTTATTAATGTATACTAAATATTTTAAATAAATATTAATTTATGTAGATACATATAATATTTATATGAAATGGGTACCAAAACAATGTCTTTTTTTAATGTTACTGGTTTGTTTTTTGTTAATTTTTATACTACAAAAAGGCGAGAAATGATAAGTTATATGGCAATTATTTTCGTAAAATATGTTGGCGGCTGAATGACTCCTGAAATTGTTAGAGTAGACACTTCCGTCTTCTTTTATAATTTGTATTTATTACCATAAAAATGTTCCTGGAGTTTTGAAAATTGTTTTTTTATAAATTCCAACCTGCTTCATTGCTATTTTACTTTTGCCATTTGGTAATCTGCCACTCGTGTCGTCATATTGGAAAAATGGAGCTTTAAATATTATTTTAACATTTTTCCTTTTCCGGTCCTATTACCGTAATAAATCATTTTCCTACTAATATTATACATGTATGTATAACGAACACAGGTCAGGCCTTATTTCACACCAATTGTGGAGAAACGAACAGACGTGATATGTTTTGTTTTCTTTTTCAAAAAAGTAATTGACAGATCATAAATTGTTACAGACTATTTTAATTAAACTATTTTTATTATTTAGATTTTTGTTTCCCGCGTTTTGTTACAAACTACTGCTGCCCTGCTTGGGGTGGAGCTTCCTTCAATACGAGAGGGATCAGGCCTTAGTCCACCATGCTGGCCAAGTGCGAGCGGACTGAGCAGGCCTTTCGAAAACTTGCTAGGTTCTCTCAGACATCTATCCTCACAATGTTTTCTTTCACCGTAAGACAAGCGATATTCATGTTGAAGATGATTCACACATGAAAATATCAGAGCGAGACCCGGGATTTAACCCGCTTCATTCGATTTTCCAAGCGAGCGCGTCCGTACTGGGCTACCACTGTCTATTAATAATATAATATTTACATAAACTTAAAAAAGTATTGCGACATAACTTTTTTTACCAAAGCGTACTCTAGCCTATTGCATGTCCATAATAGTAACGTACCTAAGTAAAGCCAGATTTTGCCACTATAGTAATTTCTAAATTAAAATGCACGACAGACGTGCGAGTTGTGCGACGTACAAGCGGTGTCTCCGCTGAAATAACCTGAAGCAAACAAATACTTTCACACCAACGCCACCACGCAACCAGTATAGAACTGTCCCTCTGTATATTTATCTTAGTTGATGGGGGTCGATTATGTCATACGATATATATATGTCACGTGTTAAATTAAAGTATTTTCTTTAAATGTTTTTTCTCAATATTTAAATTACCCTGTTTATTAAAATATCGGACATGAGAGTATGGCACTCACACCGAAGGTTCCGTAGCATGAGCGTTTGTTGCTTTAACATATAATATTTATTCCGCTAAAAATTATATAAAATATTTATTTATCTACATATATTTTATCGTTATTTGATTTCTAAATTGTCTAGCTATATAAGATACCGTCTTACAAAATTTTAGATTTTAACTACAATAATCTCCGAGTAAAATGGCAGTGTCATATAGATAAACAGACAAACGGATATGACGATACTACGACTGTCAGAGAAATACTAGGAACAACCCGCATGGTACACCGCCCATCGAAGTGGGCTGCCACCCAGTGAGACTCTTGGTGTTATGCCTGGCTGGATTGCCGGATACTAATAAGTACCCCGCCACAACAAGGTGAACACATCGCGAAGGACATTAAAAATAAATAGATAAATATGTTGGGACATTAAAACACAGCACCATCTAGTTCCATGGTAAGCTACGGGACCTGTGTTATGGATATCAGATAGTTCATACACTACACATATATTTACTTTAAATACATACATATTATAAATATAAACACCCATGACTGAAGTACAAACATTCGTGTTCATCACACAAATGAATGCCCCCAGCGGGACTCGAACCCGCGACCGTTGGTACAGCAAGTAGGGTCATTACAAACTGAGTCAAACGTGTCATAGTCACCTGAATTAAGTATACCTGAACTAAGTACAAATACACCCGAATTAAGTACGTCCTTCTTTTGAAGTGTGACTTAGAAGTATATTAGTAAGTATAAAACCATCTATTTTTACTTTATTACAAAATTGTGTTACCAAAGACGAGCAATACGTCAATAGTTATAATAATAATAATAAATAGGTAGGTAGCGCTCTTTGAGATTTAATCAAGAGCCTACATAGAATTCCAAAGGAATGTTTAAATACTTTCCATATATCGATGGTGATTACGCCGGATTCCAGATGATTAATTCTAAAAAACGAAAAAAGTTGGTACTTATACTATGTGCTAATAATTATTATTATATAATTTTTTTAAATAATCCAGATTATTTGATTTTAAGGATACTTATTTTTTTTTAATCATCATACTACTTATTACAATGTTTTACAAGTAAATTCTAATGAAGTCCAAAGTTATGTGACAAATATTTAAAACAAATACTTAATGCTTGTACAATATTTCAGGGTCATAATAGCAAAGCTTGTACAATCCTTGCTTTTATTTTATTCATGAATATTTGAGAACCACTGGACTGATTTTATGAGGTTTTTATTTGTATAGAAGTCTGAGGGCTTGTGATAGCCCAGTGGTGACACAAAGTGGTGGTCGTGGTCGCTTGGGAAACCGAGTGAAGCGGGTTCAAATCCCGGGTCTCACCTCACGCACCTCTGATATTTTCATGTGCGAATCATTTTTAACATGACTACCACTTGCCTTACGGTGAAGGAAAACATCGTGAGGAAACCTGCATGTCTGAGAGAACCTAGCAAGTTTTCGAAAGACATATGAAGTCCGCCAACCCGCACTTGGCCAGCGTGGTGAACTATGGCCTGATCCCCCTCGCATTGAAGGGAGGCCCGTGCCCAGCAGTGGGACGTTAAAAAGGGCTGAATACAATACATACATACAAAATTCTGAATTATAAGTGTAATTAAATTTTGTTATAACAAGACTTTGACCATCGCCTAGCGTAGTCGTCTGAGTACCATTAGTCATATATGACTGCGCCAGAGGTCAAGGAGTTGAAAAACGTTTTTTACAAAGTCGCGGTCTGGGTGTGGACCTGTGTGTCTTTCAAGCTAATAAAGGGTGGTGTTTGTTATTATATATATATATATATATATATATATATATATATATATATATATATATATATATATATATCAAAATATATTATAGGCATCCATTATAATTATTTTAAACTAAAAATATGCACCGATCTAATTATTTAGATAGTGATTATTGCACCTTTACAATTGAAATCATTCCTGAAATTCCTTAAAATATTTAATACCCATAACATATTAAAAAAATCAAGAAAATCGATTCACAGTATGTGAATAAATTGTGACATACCTACCTACTACGGCATACAAACCAAAAAAAATATGTATCAAGTAGATACCTCTTCCTTTTCGTGACTGTTAAAATTATAAATAAAAAGCTAATTCTATCTTAAGATGTATAAAATATCTTTTGTGTAGGTTTTTATGTCAAAAAGCAAATACGGAACTCTAGATGGTTATCTAGAGATCAGAGACAGTTGATAATGTACAGCATTTTTGCGTGGTACCTCGCCGTGAGATCTAATAAGTTGGTAACAATGATAAAGCGACGCTTCAGGTTTCATCTATGGACTCATTTAACGTGTCCATCATTTTTTACTCTACATTGTTAGAAAACTAAAATTATCAGACTAAGAAACAAGAATATCTATTTAAATTGTATGACAAAAAATACTATCTGGCACCTTTTTTAAAAGTTTTACTTAATACTTACCTGGTGGGAAAGCTTATTAGCGTCCGGCAATCCAGCCAGGCGTGAAAACCAAGAGACACACTTGGAGGTGACCCACTTCGGTGGGTGGTGTTCGATGCGGGTTGCTCCTACTTCTTGATAGCAGAGTAGTAGGTGAGAGCAACCCCGTGATTGTTTTGTTTTGCTTCGGCAGGCCTGCCGCCGTGGTTGAGTGCGAGGTTCTGCTGGGTTTTAGTGGGCAGTACTGGCTTTTTAGACCGGTGAGTCCCATATAAGCAACTATATGTGTGATAATACATTTAAACGCATTTCTCGATGTTAAATCGTATTGGCTATTCCAACCGTGAAGTCCCACATAACCTGTAGGCTGTATATATGCAGGTGATAGGCGTAAATGCAAAATATTAAAAAAGTTTATCTGTATACTAAGTTTCATACAAATATGTCCAGCTCTTGGTAAACGTAAAGTAAACACATGTATACAAACATTCTTATTTATTACAATAGCCCGATTCCATTACATTACGTTATATGAGTTATTTTTGACTTCGCAAGGTTCTTTTGATCGCTTAAATTAATCTAAAGCTAAATATAGCAGATGTTTCAGTGGCTTCATTAAACAAACGTACTAAATTATTTCTGGTTAATAAACTGGAAAAGTCATATGCATGGGCGCCGGGAAGGGGCTGCAAGTGGGTGCACTTGTACCCCCCTGCCATGAAGGAAACTATATAGAAAAATTTAAAGAAATAAAATCATATGAGTACAATCTCCATATTTTCAAAGAAAAGACGATAAATAAGATATGAATAAAAATTATAAAGTTAATAATTTTAAAATTAGGTAGTAGTTTAATGTGAAGAAGCAGATGCATCCCCCTGGAAATAATTCTGCCGCCGCCCATGGTCGTATGCATACTTCATTCCCCTTGATGAAGTGGGTCGAAAATACATACAAAGACATTCAATGCCAACGTTTTATGTCATCCAAGCTCATAAACTTTACTAATTTATATTGTTACTAAAAAAGATACAATCGAAGTCAAAAATACTCGTATTGACCTAGAATAATATTTTTATTTCAAAAGTTATATAAAGAAATTCAATTGTAAAATTATAATAAAAACATTTTATAATATATTTAATGAAAACTTGTTTTCATTATTTAATACTGTGTAACAAATAACAAAACATTTTGTTATGTTCATGAAGAGATGCAATTAAGCGCTGTCAGTGCATGCGATGTAACTTCGCCTTTAATCAAGCGAGTTAATTAACTTTGAGCAAGATATCTACATACAAAAACTAAATTGTTCATTCTATTTTTGAAATTAATTGATCTTTCTGGCAACTAAATTAATTTTTATTGATTAGTGACCAGTCTAAACTAATCTTAAAACAAAAAAAAAAAGAAAGATGTAGTAAAATGTGTAGATAGAAAACAGATAACGTAGAATATGTATGATATGTCCTCCTCTTGATTGATTTGGCGAAAGCAGAGACTAGCCATCTGCACAGGAGACATTACAGTGCACAAGTGTACGCGCAGACACAAGTACACTGTCTCAGGCGCAGGACCGACGGCTCTATGTGCTCTCCAAGATTAAACACCGCCAACTTCTCAACTCCATGCTGCTGCCTGCTACTTAGAAATTCTTAACAGAAAAACTCAATAGCTTAACTTGATCCCACCCGGGATCGAACCCAGCACCTCCAGATCTAAAGACAGCTAGCAGATTTAAAATAAAAATATTGCATTAAGTTAACAAAATACATACCTACATAGTAACATACTAAAAACTATTACCAAAAAAAAATTAAGTCCATCGAATAGGCTCTTTTCTATAAGCGATTTATTATAAAGACTTATGATGGTAAAAACTTTGAACACACTATCTAATTGAATTATAAAGGCAGCATAGATGATTTTATTGCTAATATTAAATATGTTGGGATATTGACACACAGCACCATATAGTTCCATGGTAAGCTACGAGGCCTGTGTTATGGATACCAAATAGTTGATACACTACACATATATAACATTAAATACATACATTTTATAAATATAAACACCCTTGACTGGAGTACAAACATTCGTGCTCATCACGCAAATGAATACCCCCAGCGGGACTCAAACCCACGACCGCTGGCACAGCAAGTAGGGTCACTACAAACTGAGCCAAACGTGCCGTTAAAAACTATTCTTCAGCAAAAGTGGTAATCGGCATACTATTGCAAAAGCTTGTATGTGTGAGTGTATTATGTACGTTTGTTATTACTTCACGTTTAATTTGACTGAACGGATTTGGATAAAATTTAATATACAGATACATTATGAGTAGGAGATACACATAGCCATATTGTTAGGTACCTAGGGATGTACGCGAGCAAAGCGATGGTTAATCACTAGTCTATACATATAGTAAAATTCTGAGTCGAATCTGTACAGTGTACATTAAATATTTTTTTAGAAAATCTTATTAAGTAGTCTTTATTATCGACTAGCAACTCACGCTCGCTTCGCTCGCGTTCGTCCCTAGGTACGTTTTCACGGTTAGCTATGTTTTTACATAAATAGTAGCTTGCTGCTTCTAAGATATTCATTTAAATTATATACCGATTTACCCTCGCTGTGCTCGGATCCATGCGCCGTACGCGGATTTTGTTCACAATTTCATGGGTTTTAATTTTTTTCGCGGAACCCTGATTCTTTTTCTAAAATAAAAGTAGCCTAAGTTACTCCTTGTAACATCAGCTATCTGCCAGTGAAAGTCCCGTCAAAATCGGTCCAGCCGTTTCGGAGTTTAGCCGGAACAAACAGACAGACAGACAGACAGACAAAAATTGTAAAAAATGTTATTTTGGTATATGTACTATTATTACTGTATGTATTAGTAAAAAGGGGTTATTTTAATATTACAAACAGACACTCCGATTTCATTTATCTGTATAGATGCAGAGGCCGAATCTATAGTTTTTATAATTTCTGTCTGTCTATCTGTACAGGAACGCATCACGAGATAACTGCTGGACAGTTTTTGATGAATTTTGATATGATCATAGCTAGTTATCCGGGTACTACCGGGTATCCGGGTAGTTAGGATACTTTTTACTGCGGGAAAATATCTCATCTCTAAGAAATCTATACTAAACGTTAAAACGTAACTAAGGACGAACCCGAGCGGAGCGACGGTGAGTCACTAATAATGTATAGGTAAATCAGTAATAACTAATAGTGTAAAATATTTACAGCATCAAGTTATTTAAGACAATATAATAAAGCTGTTAGATTTCTATAAAGTAGAATCTTAAATACCAACATTTCTCTGCCTGTGATTTTCCACAGAATTCAATACAAAATAATAACGCCCTATGATTTTCGTGTAAAAATAATGAAACATGACGGTTGTTATCGGAAGAGCCATCGATAGATAAGGGACACATTATTAATGCGTTTACATAGTGATACCGCACTCACATAACGACGGACAAACAAAATAGATCAAATGTACTTGGTGTACGTTGTACTTTCCAAAGCTTATTTCCCAAAATTACACTCTCTTTTTTAAATGAGCACAGTCGATTTGAGTAAAAACCGTAATGTACCTTGAGGCTTAGACAAAATGTTATTTTACAATTGGATGCTGTTAAGCATTACAATGTTAACCCACAAAATGACAAAAAAAAGAGATTTTGTAACGCTTGTGTAAGTTTTCCAATACAATGTTAACCGATTTAAATTCTTTAACTATCGAAAATATTAAGAAAACACTTGGCACAAAACTGCCAACTCCCATATTAATACCTTAATTGGCAAACAAGCCAACTCCATATTTCGTCAAAAAATATTTTTTGGTTTAGATTATACGCAACAGTAATTCAGTAGGATTATTTTAGTAGGATTTTACAGTATCAAAAATAACAGCTTACGATGTTATCTACCAAAGATATTTTAGATTTTTTAATAAGTAGTGTACAAAAAATATTATAAAGTTTTAAGTGTCGCCTGAATAATTTGCTCATATGGAGTTAGCTGGTTTGCCAATTAAGGTATCGATATAGCATTTTACAATAATACACTAAGTTCTATAACATTCATTTCTTTCTAAGACAGCGACATCTGTCTACAGTAATGAGAGGTTAAGAGGATTAACACACTTTTGCTAAATTTGATTCAATTGTTGATGAAGGGAAATCTATATATAAAACGCGAAAGACAAAAAAGTTCAGTACCTTTTTCTCCTCTGTTTGTCAACCGTTTTTTTTTTGTTTAGTAGCTATTGATGAGCTTTAGTGTTATCAATAAAAACATTTTATAAACAGTTAGTTATTTACATGGATATGTAGGTAAATTCTATTTATATATGTTTTCCTTCTGTTATAGTCGAACTAGCGACTCACCCTGGCTCCGCTCGGGTTTGTCCCAAGTTAAGTTTTAACATTCAGTATAGATTTCTCAAGATGAGATATTTTTTCGCTGTAAAAAATATCCTACATGTTGACCCGGATAACCAGCTATCATCATACCAAATTTCATCAAAATCTGTCTGGTGGTTTTCTCGTGATGCGTTCCCAGACAGACAGACAGACAAAAATTCTAAAAACTATAGATTCGGCATGTGTATCAATAATATTGACTATTGCAATAAAATTTTCAAAAAAAAATAATTAATGTACAGATTCGACTCGATTCGATTTCGAATTTCTTTGTCAATCCTTCATCTATAATACTCATTATAAGCCAATAAAAATAAACACTTTGACCGAGAACCGAACGTGCTACCAATATAAAATGTCACGTAGCCACTGCGCTACGTATCCAATAATAAATTTTAATCCAAGAATATGTGAGCATAGAAAATAAATGTTATTCATAGTGTTGTTTTGATGTATAATAATGATCATTTTATGACATTCAATTTATAACTATAGTGCTGTGAAATGAAATTGAATTAAAAACTACTTCATTATATTACACTGTAACCACATAAAAAACTCATAAATTATATTAGTTTCACTAAAAACAAAGTAAAGTGAGATGATAAAGATATAAAAAACTTTCCGAAAAAAAAAATACGATTAAATTATTCGCATATTCGATTATTATACATCGAAAAAAGTCTTCTGATGGCTGATATTGTTTCTAATAAAATCTTTTATCTGTGTCTTAATAAAATGAACCATAAAAAGTAAAAAAATGAGGCCGACGCGTATTTTATTTAACGTATATGGCTGTGATATTTGAACCGCGAGTAATGTAGTTTATTTTTATAGAGTGATACGTACTCACTCCTAAATGTAGCATTTAAATTCGCTCTTCGAATATTATTGGCGCTGTATTCATAATTGAAGACACGTTTGGCTCAGTTTGTAGTGACTCTATTTGCTGTGCCAGCGGCCGCGGGTTCGAGTCGCGCTGGGGACATTCATTTAAAGTTATATATATGTAAAGTATCAACTATCTGGTATCCATAGCACAAGGTGGTGCTTAGTGTTAATGTCCCAACACATTTATTTATTTAACTAGCAACTTACCCTCGCTTCGTTGGGTTGTGTCCCTAGATACGTTCTAACTTTTAACATTGAAAATGTTTTTTTTTGTCGCTTCTGTATAGGCCCGATTTTCAGCGAAAGTGCGACATTGCCCTGGTGTCGTGGCTTTTGGGACTACGTGACTGATTGGGATGTCAAAAGACGCGTCATGACAAGGGCTACAAAATGCAAAAAAAAATTTTGAATAAACTCAATCACTTTTTTTTTTAAATCGAAATAGTGTGAAAAATGCGGTCGTTTTTCGCCCGATTTCGCTCAGAAAATAATTCATATCTCGAAAACGAAATGAGATATCGATAAAAAGAAAAAAACCCCTAGAGATACGATCTTGGGCTACATTTAAAAAATCATTGGAGGTGCGTATCATGGCTGGGTTATTCAGAAGTTGTACCTTTGTGACGCAGAGTTTACGCCCGAAGAGCGCGTGAGCGCAATATTGATAGTGAATAAATATTTTTGGAACATGATTATATGTTTCAACGAAGTGATTCTTTATGTATAAATAAATATGTATTTAAACTAATAACTAACTAATATCTATACACATAATAAAACAATAACTTTACGAAATCTATACATGAAATATTTTTTTAAAACAATGACCGTAACCTATTGTGTACAGAATATATACCTCAAAACAATAGTTATTAAAATTTTTGTCTGTATGTCTGTTTCTCTGTTTGGGTGTGCGCGTTTCACGCAAAAATTATGGAACCGATTTTAACTAAATTTTGTGTAGTGATAACTTATTACTCGGGTCATATATAATATAATTTAATCCCATTTATAAAATATTATAATTAATTGAAATATTATAAATGCGAAAGTTTGGATGGATGTTTGTTACTTAATCATACCAGAACGGCTGAACGGATCTGGATAAAAAGCACAGGGATAGATATAGTCCCGAAAAAACGTACGATTCCGTGGGATAAATTTGTTTTCGTTTTACACAAAGCAAACGATCGACTATCTATTCAATACTAACCGTTAAAATGTACCTAGGGACGATCCCGCGCCATGCGAGGGTGAGTCGCTAGTCTGTATCTATACAAATACTAAAATTCAGAGTCAAAGGGTATAGCCGGATATACATATGAAATTTGCCCCCGCGGAATTTTCTCTTCGTACTTTGGGGATCGTTTAGGTACCAAATAAAAATAATTCTGTCAAAATTTCAGCTTTTTATCTCAAGCCGTTATCGAGATATTCAAAAAAAACTATTTTTTAGATTTTATTTTTTTATTCATAGTAAAATTGAAATTTGATAATCGCCGATTTTTTCACTAATACTTACGAGTAAAAGGCATGAAAAAAAAATATTTTTATGATTCCCAGAAAAAAAGCCAATTTTTTAGAAAAGAAATAAAACTAAAATTATTTTTTTGACCGTGTTTTTGAAAAGTGTCCACCTCCAAATTTTGACAAAAAATGTCTTTTGTACTCCTTTATACTCAGGAATTTTTTCATTTTTTTTGATGTGGTGGAACAATGTGAAAAAAATTAAAAACTTTTTTTTTTCTTACATTCCAATGAAGTAATATTTTATTATTGATAGAAAAGGACCAGGTGGCGAATGTTAGAGAAAAAGCAGTATGCAAGTATATTCATGGAAAAAAGAGTGGAAAAAATGATAGAAATGGATGGAATGCAAGATAAGTAAGTGGATGAATGTTGGAATGAAACTGTTTGGAGAAACGAAAGGGAACGGTACTATTGATACACTAGGTGGTGAAGTGATGAGGTACAGAGAGCTCTGAAAGAAAAAAAAGATGCATTTAAAACATGGAAAAATAAGAATGGGAGTGAAAGAATTAATGAAGTTAGAAAGTGTGTATACAAAGAGCGGAAAAAATGCGGTAGCAATAGCCATAGCTTAAGCTCAAAACAATATGTACAGCCATCTTCAAGAACCAAAAGGACAAAAAGAAATATAGCGCATTGCAAAGAGCAGGAAAGAGAGGGCATAAGACATTAAGCATGTGAGATATATGTAAGATGAAGAGGAAAGGGTGTTGATAAAAGATGAAGATATAAAAGATAGATTGAAGACTTATTTCGAAAAACTTATGAATGAGGACAATGATTGGAGCGGGGTATATAACGATGTGCTCGTGAATATAGGATTAGTGCATGAGATTAGTATGAACGAAGTTAGAATGGCAGTACGAAATATGAAAAATGGTAAAGCAGTTGGGCCCGATAGTATACCAGTTGAAGTTTGAAAGTTATTGAAAGAGGACGGATATCAGTGGCTAACTTTATTCTTCAATAAGTTGTTGCATGAAGAAGTAATCCCTGAGGTATGGTGTCTCTGTTCTCTTGTGCCCATCACATAATCACAAAATAAAGGAGATGTACAAGAATGCAACAATTATCGGGGAATAAAGCTCTATGCTAAGTTTATGCCAGGACACGGGGCAATAGATGCCATATTCGCAATACGCTAACTATGTGAGAAGTACAGAAAAACACACAAAACTTGCATGTGGTGTTTGTTGATCTAGAAAAGGCGTATGATAAGATTCCCCGAGAGGTTTCGTGGTGGGCTTTGACAGAAGAAGGAGTGCCTGTTAAGTAGGTTTACACCAAGGATTGGCTTTAACTCCATACCTCTGCCTGTTGGCATTGGATGCTCTGAAAACGGATATACAGGGGGAGGCACCTTGGTGCGTGATGTTTGCAGACGATATTGTGTTGATCGGTGAAGATGGGTACGAGGTCCAGAGCAAACTGGCAAAATGGCAACAAAGACTGGAGAATGTTGGTTCGAAAATCAGCAGAACGAAAACTGTATACATAAGTCCAGTCCAGTCCAGTTCTCAAACTATTTCGCTGGATAGAGGAGCGATAACAGTCTCCACCGACTTCACGGTTCGTAAATGGTATTTAAGAGTATTTATGATGGAACATATATTCGCCATCAAAAAAGTACAAATAATGAATACCAGAGAAAATCATATTCTTATCAAAAAAAGTACCTCTGTGCAAACCATTTACAATAAGCACTACGAATGGTTTTGTTCTAGTTATGCTTGGGGCTTACCTTACACAGCTAACACGAACGATGCTGAAATTATGAAAATCGTCTCGAGCAAACCTAATGGTCTCATTAAGTTACTTAAAAAGATGATATTATCATAGTAGATCGAGGCTTTCGTGATCTAACAGAATATTAGGAACAACTAGGATTCAAAGTGTTAATGTCGGCTCTTAGAGGGAAACGAAATCAGCTTATTATAGTCGAGTCAAATCAATTCTGTATTGTTACCAAAGTGCGCTGGGTATTTGAAGCAGGTCATGGTAATATCAAGCAAAAGTCCAAATTTTTGATCATAAGCTAGACAATAAACTATTTTCTAAAACTAGTTTTTTTGTCGAGTTTCCTGTTTTCTACACAATGAATTTGGTACGAGACTTGATTCAGATGTTAAGCACAATGTTAATGGAAGGCGTACTACTGGATGCTGCTCTCATATTGCTACGGTTATATATTATCTTGCCCAGGTTTGATATTTGGCTAAGATAATAAGACCTGCCGAAATATTAAGTCGTCTGTTTATAGATGAAAAAGTTAATGTTATAGTAAATAAAGATAGTGACGAAGATTATCTGAGATGTTCTTACGGTCAAAAATATTTATTTATGTATTTTTCTATCAATAACAAATATTAGTTTTGATAGAAAAACACATATATATAATTTTTTTTCTTACATTGGAATGTGAGAAAAAAAATGTTTTTAATTTTTTTCACATTGTTCCACCACATCAAAAAAATTGAAAAAATTCCTGAGTATAAAGGAGTACAAAAGACATTTTTTGTCAAAATTTGGAGGTGGACACTTTTCAAGAACACGGTCAAAAAAATAATTTTAGTTTTATTTCTTTTCTAAAAAATTGGCTTTTTTTCTGGGAATCATAAAAATATTTTTTTTTTCATGCCTTTTACTCGTAAGTATTAGTGAAAAAATCGGCGATTATCAAATTTCAATTTTACTATGAATAAAAAAATAAAATCTAAAAAATAGTTTTTTTTGAATATCTCGATAACGGCTTGAGATAAAAAGCTGAAATTTTGACAGAATTATTTTTATTTGGTACCTAAACGATCCCCAAAGTACGAAGAGAAAATTCCGCGGGGGCAAATTTCATATGTATATCCGGCTATACCCTTTATACATTAAATATTTTTTGGAAAATCTTATTGAAATAGCCATCATTATCGATAGCGAGGTCGAATCTATAGTTTTTAGAAGTTTTGTTAGTCTGTCTGTCTGGCAACGCATCACGAGAAAACCGCTGGACAGATTTTGATGAAATTTGGTATGATATTAGCTGGTTATCCCCAAGTCAACATATAGGATAATTTTAAATTTCCCGCAATAAAAATTATCCTATATGTTGACCGGGCCATTAATTGACCGGGCCATTAATTGACAGGGCCATTATTTGACAGGGCCATTAATTGACAGGGCCATTAATTGACCGGGCCATTAATTGACAGGGCCATTATTTGACAGGGCCATTAATTGACAGGGCCATTAATTGACCGGGTCACTAATTGACCGGGCCACTAATTGACCGGGTCACTAATTGACCGGGCCATTAATTGACCGGGCCATTAATTGACCGGGCCATTAATTGACCGGGCCATTAATTGACCGGGCCATTAATTGACAGGGCCATTAATTGACCGGGCCATTAATTGATCGGGCCATTAATTGACCGGGCCATTAATTGACAGGGCCATTAATTGACCGGTCCATTAATTGATCGGGCCATTAATTGACCGGGCCATTAAATGACCGGGCCATTAATTGACCGGGCCATTAATTGACCGGGCCATTAAATGACCGGGCCATTAATTGACAGGGCCATTAATTGACCGGGCCATTAATTGATCGGGCCATTAATGGACCGGGCCATTAATTGACAGGGCCATTAATTGACCGGGCCATTAATTGACCGGGCCATTAATTGACCGGGCCATTAATTGACCGGGCCATTAAATGACCGGGCCATTAATTGACCGGGCCATTAATTGACAGGGCCATTAATTGATTGGGCCATTAATTGACCGGGCCATTAATTGACCGGGCCATTAATTGACCGGGCCATTAATTGACCGGGCCATTAATTGACCGGGCCATTAATTGATCGGGCCATTAATTGACCGGGCCATTAATTGATTGGGCCATTAATTGACCGGGCCATTAATTGACAGGGCCATTAATTGACCGGGCCATTAATTGATCGGGCCTTTAATTGACCGGGCCATTAATTGACAGGGCCATTAATTGACCGGGCCATTAATTGACAGGGCCATTAATTGACCGGGCCATTAATTGACCGGGTCACTAATTGACCGGGCCATTAATTGACAGGGCCATTAATTGACCGGGCCATTAATTGACCGTGCCATTAATTGACCGGGTCACTAATTGACCGGGCCATTAATTGACAGGGCCATTAATTGACCGGGTCACTAATTGACTGGGGCACTAATTGACTGGGGCACTAAGGGACTTGGTCACTAATTGGCTGAGTCACTAAGGGACTTGGTCACTATGTTGCCGGGTCACTAATTGGCAGGATCACTAAGTGTTTAGGTCACTAAATGACTGGGTCCCTAATTTTCTGGGTCATTAAGAGATTGGGTCACTTAATGGCCGGGTCACTAATTGGCTAGTCACTGAGTGGCTGGGTCACTAATTGACTTGGTCACTAAGTGGGCGGGTCAATAAGTATCAGGGTCACTAAGTGACTGGGACTCTATTTGTCTGGGTCACTAAGTGACTGGGTCACTAATTAGCGGGGCCACTAATTGACTAGGTCACTATGTGGCTGAGTCACTAAGTGACTGCGTCACTAAGTAGCTGTGTCACTCAATTACTGGTTCACTAAGTCAATGGGTCTAGTATACGGGGTCTAGTGACTAGGTCACTAAGTGACTGAATAAATAACTAACTGAGTGAACACTACTAACTAAGTTTAGACTAATTGAATGAGTAGATAAATGATTAGTCACTTAGATGTACACTTAGGTGTAGACTAAGTGACTAGTGTAGACTAAGTGTAAACTAAGTGATAATAAATATACTATCGATATACACCCAATTCCGTTCTTGAAAATAATAATTACAAAATCTATTATGACCATGCTAAACCGATAAGACCATTCCTTGTAATAGACCAGATATTCAAGGCTTCAAGACAAGATAAACAAAATCGCATACATCATTGATAATAGCTGTGCCGTAATGAGTTAATGATAATCTATTCAAAAAGCTGCAATTTTAAATACTTGTCGTAATCGTATAGTTAGAAAATTCATGCAGGATATGATAGATTCAGGATGTAACAAATAGGCCTATCTGTATAAAATAATTAATTATGACGTTTACTTGGTTCAGGCCCGTAATCGTCATTGAATCACCAGCTTCTAGCTGAGTGTTCACTAGTGTTGAATAATAATAACAATAATAATAAGTCCGCAGGGTAACTCGTAGTGAGCTGTTAGTTAGTGGTGACACGTGAGATCCCCGGGGGAAACAACATCTGTCCCCCGCCTTTGGCTCGCCTTCATTGGCCGTCCAGAGTGGAGCGCCAGAGCGCAAGTGCTCGAAAGGGTAGAAGTGCTCAATCTGCGTAATAACGGGGAAATGCGCTTACGAGCACTCTCGCGATGGTGAAAATGGTGCACATTTCTCAACATGCTTAGCCGACGGCGATGTTGCGCGCAAGGCAGTATGCCGCTTTGTGGGGTCCTATCGAGTGGGAGGCGTGTCACTGTCCACCAAATATTCAATGTGAGACTGTTGAGCAGTCGGACGTGCAGTAGTCTTATCCAATAGCCCGTTTTTAGTCTATCCAAACTCCATTCCATAACCTATTTAGTTTTCCATATTTTCTATAGCACCCTACGCATTCTATATACCCTATGCATTAGCCGGAGGCTATCTTTACGCAATTCCCTATGGGTTACTCAGATATGGATACCGGCTGATGTGTCACATTAAACAAACTTGAATCTCTCAAGGGGCCTCTACTTGTTGGGCCTGTGTCCCCACGCAAGTCTTCCAAAGGACCGGGCTCCTTCGAGCCCGTCAATTTCAAAGGTCTGTTAAGATAGCAGTGAAAGGTTAGCAGAATCAATCGAAACCTACATGGTATTTTACAGCTAATTTGTTGCTAATTTGTTGCTAATTAGTTGCTAAGACCCCGATTTTGTTGCTTCGACCGATTTCAAAAAAAAAAGAGTTACTGCTATCTTAACGTTAAGCTAGCAGTAAACTCGCGGGATCGGCATGGATTAAATGCAATTATACATCAGAATTTGTTGCTAATTTGTTGCTGACAAATAGTGTAAGAAAATTTGAAGAAAACCTAGAATTGACTAGACCTGGAGACCTGTAGCCGTGTCCATGCTATCTTAACATAGAGTTTTTGGTAACAAGGTGATGGCATGGATTTTGTTGCTAGTCGAAAATAACATCAGGACGCTCCAAAGAGTCAGAAACAAAATAGAAACTAATAATCTGCTACACCTGGAGACCTGTAGCCGTATCCATGCTACCTTAACAAGCACTTTTTTTAACAAGACGATGACATGGATTTTGTTGCTAATCGTAAATAACATGAGGACACTCCAGAGAGCCAACAACAAAATAAAAACTAAAATTCTACTACACCTGGAGACCTGTAGCCGTATCCATGCTACCTTAACAAGCACTTTTTTAACAAGACGATGACATGGAATTTGTTGCTAATCGTAAATAGCATCAGGACACTCCAGAGAGCCAGCAACAAAATAAAAACTAAAAACCTGCTAGACCTGGAGACCTGTAGCCGACTATAAGTGTCCATGCTAACTTAACGTGTAGTTTTTAAAACAAGACGGTGGCATGGATTTTGTTGCTAGTCACAAATAACATCAGGACACCCCATAGAGTCAGAAACAAAACATAAACTAAAATTCTGCTACACCTGGAGACCTGTAGCTGTATCATGCTATCTTAACATGCACTTTTAACATTGAAAATGTTTTTTTTGTCGCTTCTGTATAGGCCCGATTTTCAGCGAAAGTGCGACATCGCCCTGGTGTCGTGGCTTTTGGGACTACGTTATTGATTGGGATGTCAAAAGACGCATCTTAACGAGGGCTACAAAATGCAAATAAAGTTTTTGAATAAACTCAATTACTTTTTTTTTAAATCGAAATAGTGTGAAAAATGCGGTCGTTTTTCGCCCGATTTCGCTCAGAAAATAATTCATATCTCGAAAATGAAATGAGATATCGAAAAAATGAAAAAAACCCCTAGAGATACGATTTTGGACTACATTTAAAAAATCATTGGAGGTTCGTATCATGGCTAGGTTATTCAGAAGTTGTACCTTTGTGACGCAGAGTTTACGCCCGAAGAGCGCGTGAGCGCAATATTGATGGTGAATAAATATTTTAGAACATGATTATGTGTTTGAACGAAGTGATTCTTTATGCATAAATAAATATGTATTTAAACTAAAAACTAATTAATATCTATACACATAATAAAACAGTAACTTAGCGAAATCTATACATAAAAAATTTTTTTTAAAACAATGACTGTAACTTATTGTGTACAGAATATATACCCCAAAACAATAGTTATTAAAAATTTTGTCTGTATGTCTATTTGTCTGTTTGGGTGTGCGTGTTTCACGCAAAAATTACGGAACCGATTTTAATTTAATTTTGTGTAGTGGTAACTTATTACTTGGGTCGTATATAATATAATTTAATCCCATTAATAAAATATTATAATATAATTAATTGAAATATAATAAATGCGAAAGTTTGGATGGATGTTTGTTACTCAATCATACCAGAACGGCTGAACGGATCTGAATGAAAAGCACAAGGATAGATTATAGTCTGGTATAGCAAATTGATTATTTTTTTAACCCGAAAAAACGTACGATTCCCGTGGGATAAATTTGTTTTTGTTTTACACAAAGCAAACGATCGATTATCTCTTCAATACTAACCGTTAAAATGTACCTAGGGACGAACCCGCGCGAGGCGAGGGTGAGTCGCTAGTCTGTCTATCTATACATATACTAAAATTCAGAGTCAAATCTATACATTAAATATTTTTTGGAAAATCTTATTGAAATAGTCATCATTATCGATACCGAGGCCGAATCTATACTTTATAGAAGTTTTGTCTGTCTGTCTGTCTGTCTGTCTTCGAACGCCTTACGAGAAAACCGCTGGACAGATTTTGATGAAATTTGGTATGATATTAGCTGGTTATCCGAGTCAACATATAGAATAATTTTTATTGCGGGAAAATATCTCATCTTTGAAAAATCTCTGCTAACCGTTAAAATGTACCTATACATATAATAAAATTCTAACTGCGTCGCATCTGTACATTAAATATTTTTGGAAAATCTTATTGAAATAGTCATTATTGTCGACACAGAGGCCGAATCTAGGTATAATGATAGCTGGTTATCCTAGTCAACTTAAGGATACTTTTTACTGTGGGAAAATATTTCATCTCTGAGAAATCTATAGTAGACGTTAAAACATAACTAGGGACGAACCCGAGCGAAGCGAGGGTGAGTCGCTAGTATATATATAAAAGGCTTTGTCCTGACTGACTGATAGATCAACGCACAGCCTAAAGCACTGGTTGTAGAGACGTGTATTTTTGAAGAACTTATTTCTCATATGACGAATGCATCGGATAAGAAAGGATTTTTCAAAATTCATCCCTTAAAGGGGTAAAAGGGGATACCAAAGTTTATCAATGAAAAAAATTATTTAAAATCAGAATTACTTGAAACTTAGTATAAATGATCTTCAATTCAATTAAAGAAACACGTGTTTCATCTTTTTTATAAATCAACCCGTAAGGGGGTAAAAAAGGGGATGAAAATTTGTAATTTATTTGTATTAACGTCTGTAAAATGCACGGAAAGTGGTATTTAGTTTTAAAATAAATAATTAAAATACGTATGTATGTAATATGTATATTCGTTTTTTTTTCAAATTCATCCCTTAAAGGAGTAAAAGAGGATGGTAAGGTTTACATAGAGAACAAAATATTTATTGATCAGAGTTATCTGAAACTTGGTATTAACTTGGCTTTGTGAACGTGTTACATTGACCCCCAAAAACAATAATGCTACTGATTTTAATAACAAAAGTGATTTTGATTTCAATAACTTAAGTCCTTTGAAGGGTCAGAAATAGAATATAAGTCTGTCGTTTCAGTGATGCAAATCTGGATGAAACAGTTCACTATCGTGTAGAATTCCTTAACAGTATTCTATTCTTCTGAAGGTTGGCACACCTGTTATGAATAAGCTACCAAAGCTGTGTAATCGAATAAGACTGCTAGTAATCTATAAAAAATTATTGTGGCCACTGTGTTTGCTGGATGTATTCGAGGGGAATCAGTATTCATATCTCGAATAATACCATTAATAACCTCTGACTATAGCTTTGAATTTAATCTATCATAATTTCTCCTTAAAATTTGTATTGCAATGAGTATTAATAAATATCAGGGTCAGTTGTTAAAAGTAGCAGGTATGGACTTTAGAGATTTGCTTCTCACATGGACATCTTAACAGAACCCAGAACCAGACGGAACATCCACCAAAGTGGTATACAAAGAAGCTCTTAATCAAATTTTAATTCTTTGGGTTGTCCTAGTAATTAATATGTTATAAATGATTTAACTCAATTCATTTGGCAGATTCATTTTCAATGTACCCGAAGGTCGTGGCAGACACGAGATCTGTGGATTTTTTTAACAAGATGATAGCATGGATTTTGTTGCTAATCGCAAATAACATCAGGATACTCCAGAGAGCCAGCAACAAAATAAAAACTAAAAATCTGTTACACCTGGAGACCTGTAGCCGACCATCAGTGTCCATGCTATCTTAACTGCACGTTAATTTGTCAATTCGAATCGAATCGAATCGAATTGAATTGAATTGAATTGAATGGAATTGAATGGAATGGAATGGAATGGAATTAAATGGAATTGAATGGAACCGAATTGTACCGAATGGAACCGAATGAAACCTAATGGAACCGAACGGAACCGAACGGAACCGAACTGAGCCGAATGGAACCGAATGGAACCGAACGGAACCGAACGGAACCGAACGGAACCGAACGGAACCGAACGGAACGGAACGGAACGGAGTGGAGTTGAATTGAGTTGAATTGAATGAAAATGATGAATGATTTAGAGATTTGCTTCTCAAATGGTGCTTCTCACATGGACATTTTAACAAAACCCAGAACCAGACGGAACATCCACTAATGTGGTATACAAAGAAGCTTTTAATCAAATTTTAATTCTTTGGGTTCTCCTAGTAATTAATATTTTATAAATTTTATTTGGCAGATTCATTTTCAATGTACCCGAAGGTCGTGGCAGACACGAGATCTGTGCATTTTTTTAAGCGAAACCCTAATTCTTTTTCTAAAATAAAAGTAGCCTAAGTTACTCCTTATAATATCAGCTATCTGCCAGTGAAAGTCCCGTTAAAATTGGTACAGCCGTTTCGGAAATTAGTCAGAACAAACAGACAGACAGACAAAAATTTTAAAAATTGTGTTTTTCTTATAAGTACCGTATATAATTCTATATGCATTTTGTATAAAGCTGTTATTTTGACATTACAAACGGACGCTTCAATTTTATTTATCTGTATAGAATGAACAATCTACGAGTACCTTACTAATTTCAGTCATATTATGTTAATTATGTAACCATATATGGAAATAAGTTAGCATCGAGAATACTATTCTTTAGTAAAGTCTTATCTCTCTTAAAGTTTATATGTCGATGAGAGATATGTAGACAACTTTTGATCTATCATTTGTTAAAAATTGCAAACTTTGCTGAAGAACGGTCGAAGTTTAGTTAGGATCTGAGCGCGACGAGAGCTGGTCGTTTCTATATAACAGTATAATAGAAACAAGACAATATATTTTTTTATATATTGAAAGTAACAATGGCTAGAGGACCTTGGCAGAATATCTTCAAACTTGACTCTTAACGTTTTTGTTATCTATATAAATAAAAATGTTAAATTTGTATGAGCGTCACTGAAACGCTTTATTTTTACATTTGGTATTTGAATAAGGAGAATATTTTCGTGTTATCCATTTTTCTCGAACTAGCTTGCTAAAATAGCATTCTCGTAATGCTACGTCGTAGACAATAGTGTAGACATTGAAGGCAACTTACGTATGTATATCGATAGATAACTTACTTCAAGACTAGAGTTATTTGCATATGTTTGAGAGAAATTTCTTAAAAATATAGATATATAGTATTCCGATCACGTTACTTAAAGCTTATCTTTACATATAAATTTCAGTTTTCTATTAGCGAAGTGACTCTAGAATATCAAGTTGGCTAAGTCCGTACTATTGACGGTTAAAGGTACTACGAATACCTTATACGGGTCTATTAAATAAAACTGTTATTATCCAATGATTTGATAATTCTACCTACAAAAGTATTCTGAGACTTTTAAAAAATTTGTTGATTTTATATATTTTGGCCTTTGCCGCTAGAAAAGTGTGCCGGAAAAATTGCCTCCAAAACCAGTTTTTTGATAGTATCTCCTTTCTGACTCATTTTAAGGTAAAATAGTTACGTAATAAATAAAACTAGATAAAATTTCCTATAATTTATGTGTTAACCGTTTTTTGTTATTCATTTCACGTTAGATTTAGCGTACGAACGCCGCAAAATCTACTTTAACACACGTTTTGGCCAAAAACTCATTTCAAACACTGTAAGTGGCGCTTTATTTGTTGTATCCCCAGTAAGTCTAATCCACTTGTAACTCACTATTAAAAAGTCCCACAATCTCGCGTGTCTGTTTTTGTTTCGGTCTATACTCTACTTTTATATCAGCAACGCACAAAATGATTTCTGAATAAGAATGTTGGGGTAATGAATAGCAGAAATAGATACGAAATCGCGACATCGCTTCTTCTCCCCAAGGATACAGAGATTAGTTTCTTTACTATATCGTTTTCAACACGTCGTGAATCACTATCAATCTCAGATCCTCCAAATTCCAAAAGTTTGCACGTGTTTGTTGCACGCATGAACTTTGTATGGAATCGTTATATTCATTCATATGACGACACGTTTGGCTCAGTTTGTAATAACCCTACTTGTTATGCCAGCGGTCGCGGGTTTGAGTCCCGCTAAGGGCATTCATTTGTGTGATGAGTACGAATGTTTGTACTCTAGTCATGGGTGTTTATATTTATAATATGTATGTATTTAAAGTTATATATGTGTAGTGTGTTAAATGTATGTTATATATGGTCTCGTAGCTTATCATGGAACTAGATGGTGCTGTGTGTTAATGTCCCAACATATTTATTTATTTATTGTATGTTAGAAATATTGAAATTAATATTTTAGCTTTTGTAATAGATATCGAATAAATTACCTTATCCCTTCGATCAGATTCAATGTTTGTCTTCAAAAAAATTATATAATTTGTCAATGTTTCTTGTTCTTAGAGTCATTGCTGTAAAACTACGGGTGAGAGTCATGAGAGTGGCGGCCCGGAGAACGAGCGTCAGCCTGGCGACGGTGCCAGTTGCACTATCGCTGATGAGCAGGTAATGTTATTTATAATTAAAAATAAAATTTTATTTGTATATCAAATTAATCAATACTAATATCATAAGAAGTAAATTTTATATGTTTGTAAGTAGTCTTTGAAACGACTAATCCGATTTGGAAAATTCATTTATGAATAGGAAGCCAAATGGTAACGCTTGGGAAACCGAGTGAAGCGGGTTCAAATCCCGGGTCTCGCACCTCTGATATTTTCATGTGCGAATCATTTCTAACTTGATTAACACTTGCCTTACGGTAAAGGAAAACATCGTGAGGAAACCTGCATGTCTTAAAAAAACGTAGCAAGTTTTCGAAAGACATGTGAAGTCCACCAACCGGCACTTGGCCAGCGTGGTGGACTATGGCCTGATTCCCCTCGTATTGAAGGGAGGTCCGTGCCCATCAGTGGGACGTTAAAAAGGGCTGAATACAAAAATAGGAAGCACCGAGTGCTATAGGCTATTTTTTATTAGATTAAAAATCTGTTGACTGTCATATTCTAACAACTTTAATCAAAGTAAGACAATCGGACAAGTGCGAGTCTGACTAGCACACCGAGGGTTCCGTAGCATGAAACAAAAAAATAAGTTTAAAAAAAATTGTAATGTAACTACAATGGTTTCGGAATTTTCTCTTTACTTGTGGTATTAGATATTTTTACCAAATTTCATGATTCTGGATCAACTGGTTTTGATTCCCTTGCTTATTAAAATATGTGGAATAAACGGCCGTATCTTTTAATTGCGTTGACTTTGACAGTTAAAAAGGATTGCAGACTTGAGTATTTGATATTAATTGATGATTTCAACTTGATACCACCACACGTTTCTAAGAAAAAAGTTCTGAACAGACAAACAGACGAGTGGACAACAAAGTGATCCTGTAAGGGTTCCTTTTTCCTTTTGAGGCACGGACTCCTAAAAATGGCCATTGAATTCCTTTATTTGCGTGTGTTTCCCAATTATTGAACTAAAAACCATGACAAATAACCACCCTAAATACCAACCACAAAATATTTTAAAATTGTTAGGTATTTGAAATATACAAGATATCGAATAACTTAGTTTATTGGTTTTGTCTTTCATCTGTTTATGCAAAGTTAATAAAACTAAGAAGAAGAGAAACAATAAATCTCACTAAATTCGGCTAAATAGACAGAAAAACAAAATGATCCCCTACTATGAAATCTCGTAAAACGTGAGTTAAATATATACGCGTATAGTGTGTTAGTGGCTGTAACTTATCCATACATATATTAAAGTTACTCTGTCCGTTACTTTTTCACGCTTAAACCGCTGAACAGATTTTGATAAAATTTGGCAGGAACATACCTGGAATTGGACATAAACTACCTTTGATCCCCGCCTCGCTTATCACGTGAGAGAAGCCGCGGGCAAAGTCTAGTCTATACATATAATAAAATTCTGAGTCGAATCTGTATATTTTTTTGAAAAATCTTATCGAAATAGTCATTATTATTCATACAAAGGCCGAATATATAGTTTTTAGAATTTTTGTCTGTCTGTCTGCCCGTCTGGGAACGCATTACGAGAAAACCACTCGACATATTTTGATGGGTATGATGATAGCTGGTTATCCGGGTCAACATATAGAATACTTTTTACTGTGGGAAAACATCTCACCTCTGAGAAATATATACTAAACGTTAAAACGTAACTAGGGACGAACCCGTGGGGAGCGATGAGTCACTAGTACAGAATAAAAATGTAGTATAAACTTTGAAATGATTATTATCAATAACATTAATAATAAAAATTGAAATTGAGTCGATCGAAAATCTATCAAACGATTACGCATACTTCATAACTACATAACTACATAGTAATATATTCTAAGATGTTCTCCATACGTTCGGCAACTTGCCAACAGGCGTTAAGACGAAAAATATTAGAACTTGAGACAATTTATTGCCCATAATTTGCAGCTGCTTTCTTTGTATGAACATAAGTCTTAACGATCACCTTATTCTGCGATAATCCTTTTTGCACCTTTCAGGATTATTAAGGTTGTTGATTGAAGTTTTGTCAAATCAAGTTTATTATTGTATAAATAAGTTAAAGTAAATTGAAACTCAAAGTAAAAGCTTGTTTTGATTTATTCTATTAGAGAACTTAAAAGGCTGTAGATAAGATCTGGGGAAAATATATTCATACAATTTATGTCTAAGAGTGTACGAATGATATTACAAAATGAAATATTATGCTATATCCATACTATAATATTAAAACGTGAAAATAACTCTGTATGACTGTCTGTTACCTTTTAACGCTTAGACCACTAAACAGATTTTGATGAAATTTGACAAGGACTTAGATTTTTCCATTTGAAATACATTTAATAATAATACCGAGGGACGAACTCTCGCTTCGCTCGGGTTCGTCCCTCGGTACGTTTTAACGTTCATATGGAATATATATATATATACATAGGTATAATGAGTTGTTGTGGGTTATATTATAACGTGTTTTCCCGTGGGAATGAGATAAATTTTCCAATTTTCCTGGCAGTTTTCTTAATTTTTCTTTTCGTAAGTCTGCTACAAAGTATTAAAAAACTTAAAAAAAAAGATGAATGATATATATATATATATATATATATATATATATATATATATATATATATATATATATATTTATTTATTTAGAGAAATAATAAAAAGATGTTATTTATTTCTATAAACTTACATATATTTCTTTATATTGTTTCAGATACGGATAAGTGACGACGATGGCTCCACCAACAGCGGCCGCAACAGCATGGACCCGTTCCGCACGGACGGCGATATAGGTCACTTTAACAATACTTGTGACTATAATAAACAATATTTCTATACAAACAACTTTAAATAGTATAAAAAATTAATACAAAACATTTAAGTTAAAAAATAAGATATACATAAAAACGCTTATATCTTATAATAATGAGCAATTCTTATATATTTATATACTAGTGGCGTTTGTCTGTTTGTCGCTAATCTTAGAAACGGCTTAATCAATTTGGGTGCGGTTTTCACTAATGTATTGTGGTAAGCTTAACATTTAGTATTTGTTTTATTTTAATCGGTTCCTAAATAAAAAAAGTTAAGAATCATCTAGGGGCGAACCGGTACGAAGCGAGGGTGAGCCGCTAGTATGAACTGTATAAAGCTTTAACTAACCTAACTAGTTAAAACTAAACCTAAACTCAGCTCGACAATACATCGTTGAAATTCTCCAACTATGACGGATACATGAGTGTTAGAGCCAATTGAAAGAACTTTGCAGGCTGAATTAATTAAATTGACTTATTGAAATGAAAACTTCTATAGGCAGGTTTGGATGAGGAGTAAATTCATGTAAGTCATCATCGACATGGTCACGTGACGTGTTAACGCTAACACTCAGAATGTCGATAAATGTCAAAACCACATAAATGTAAACAGTTTTAATTTACAAATATTTTTTGGATCAAACAATTATTTGAATATTCAAAAATAACAACTGTTTGTTTTATAGTTTTAAGTTTTCACTTCTGTCGGCAGTCCTCATGACAACTTTTTTTTTTTAAATAATAATGCTTTAAAATATAACTTTCATGTAGACATATGGGTTGAAGTTAGTTCTGAAATTCATCACTTAGGCGCCCCAATAAATTAGGTTAGAAAACCATACTCTTACAAACACATTCTCCTGAAGTTTAATATTGAATATCCTTCACAGTGGCTACGGACGGCATGTTGAGGACAGGCCGCTACTACAAAGGAATTTATTGGCCGTCTATAACTAATAGTTTTAAGGTAATATAATTTTTTTCTTAATTAAAAATAAAAGGAACAGGTCAAATTTTTTTTTTTTTTTGTTATTTTTTACAAGCTTCATTTATGGACTAAGATCCGGCTGCAAGATTGCTACGTTCATAGCGTATTTAATCAAAATCATTTTTTTATATACAATAATAAAAGTGACAATATGTTTTGACCGGGGTGCCTAAAAGTTTATTTAGCGAATTAAAATAGCATTTACGATTCGAGTATGTGGTTTTATTTCCAGGATGAAACCGTAGAATTATCGTACCAAAAGTACTCTAGAAGACAGAGGCAAAGATCCCTCATCATGGTCAACGTAGTCGACTTTGCACTAAAGGTAACTTAACCTGGCATTTATTTTTAGCCGTCTTTAAAAAGAAGGAGACATTAGTAGCCCAGTGGTAACGCGCTTGCTTGGGAAACCAAGTGAAGTGGGTTCAAAACTTGGAACTTGCATTTCTGATATTTTTATGTGCGAATCATTTTTCAACGTGATTACCAAGTGGTAATTGGATAGTAGGCAAGTGCCTACCTTACAGTAAAGGAGTTTTCCTTCATGATAAAACCTGCATATCTGAGAGAATTTAGCAAGTATTCAAAAGAAATGTGAAGTCCGTCAACTCGGCCAGCAACTTGCCCACTGGCGTGATGGACTACGGCCTGATCCCCCTCAATTTACCGGTGTACTTTTAATAAAAATAATTATATAATATATATAATATAATATAAGTCTATATTTTAAACTTTTAAACTTTTTGTTTTCAGATATGCTTAACACTCATTTATACTGTATCAAATCGTAATAATGGTAAGAGTATTATTCTTTAAAACAAACATTAGTACAGATTTTTCATGATTAAAGTAACTAAATTTAATGAATTTCGCCTTATTTTGCAGTGATAGATGGATATCAAATAGCTTGGACGGCAGCTTTTCTTTTACTAAACATAGCTGTGTTACTGCTTGGAGGATGGCGGTGTTTCGCCAACAACTACCTACATTGGGCCGCGGCGGCCACTTGGATCTTACTTATTGCCCAAGGTATATAATATACTAGTTATTTATACTAAAACTGTTCCTCCTAGTGTAGCTAGCTAGTCTTGTTAGTAATACTGTCAGTATTAGTAATATTGCAATAAATTTCGAAATGGTATAGACTATAGTTATAATTGAAACCTTATATAATTTTCAAAGATTGGATGTTTTGGTTGATACTCCTACACATGGCTTAAATTTTTTGGTATGTACAGCAACACGTTTGAGTCAATTACTAGTGACCCTACTTACTATGCCAGCGGTCACGGGTTCGAGTCCCGCTGGGGGCATTCATTTGTGTGATAAGCACGAATGTTTGTACTCCAGTCATGGGTGTTTATATTTATAATATGTATGTATTTAAAGTTATATATGTGTAGTGTACCAACTATCTGGTATTGGTGTTAATGGCCCTACATATTTATTTATTATTATTAAATACTTACAGTAAAATTCAGGTTACAGACATATGTACAACGCAAATGTTTGAAAACGTAGTTGTAAAGATGTCTAATCTTATTTTTTACATAAGAATCAGCGTTATATTGTCATTTAAAGAATTATGTAGACCGTTGTTAAATAAAATATTTTCAACATACAAAGTAGTACTAGATCGTACAATTGTCAACATTTTCCACTTGTTCTTTGATAGAACAAATAATATCACCATAATTTTTAGGGTTCCGTACCCGAAGGTTGCGAACGGAACCCTATTACTAAACCTCTGCTATCTATCCGTCCGTCTGTCCGAGGGCTGTATAATAATGTAATGTAATAGGAATAGAGTTGAAATTTTCACAGAGTACGTATTTCTATTGTCGCTATATTAACGAATAATAAAAATGTCATATTAATAAAACGTACGAAACCCTTCGTGTGCGAATTCGACTCGCACTTGACCGATTTTTGTAACAGCCGCTATACATTTTATTTTTAACCGACCACCAAAAAGGAGGTTCTATTTTCGTTTGTATATGCTTTTTTTTATATTTGGCGTCTTATATTATTAAAATTGTTAAATGAAAATTTGCTTTTAACAGGGTTAAGTGGCCAAGGCATTGGTTTCGGAGAATCTGAAAACCAAGTGTGGTACATGCTGTTTATAATATTCGTGCCATACGCTATGCTGCCGCTGTCTTTGGGCTGGTGCATCGTCATCGGCTTGCTGTCGTCAGTATCACACGTGTTGACGACAGCTGTGAATATCAAGGACATTGTGTCGAAAACTTCAACAGCTGTAAATATTACCATCCTAAAAATATAGAAAATTAGAGGCTTAAATACATTTTTACTGTCTTAATTCATAAATATCAACGTACTGGTAGATTACAACTGGTAGATGCAAATTTTTTATTAATTATAGCCTATAGCTACACTACATAATTCTTTCTGAGATTAGCCTATATAGCAGACGAAACGGCGTTTACATCTATTATATCTTTAATCATAAGTCTAAAATCTTTAAATATAAGTTTATTTTTTTATTATCTAAAGGCAAGTTCATGCGGCACGAGGCTTTTAATAGGCAATGCTTTACTCTATACTGCTGTAAACTTCGCCGGCATGTATGCGAAGTATCTCGCCGACTGGGGTCAGAGAAAAGCATTCCTAGAAACCCACCGATCGATGGTCACGAGGCAGAAGACGAAACGGGAAAGTGATCGACAATGGAAATTGTTTCAAAGTGGTAAAGTTTAATTATGTTTAAATGATTATTATTTTACACTAGTTCTCTCATACAGGTTTTCTTGAGTGTATGTATATTTATTTAGTACCTCTGACATTGGCCCAATTATTACGCAATTATTTGAGAATGAAGAATGTACTAATGGATATATTATGTATAATTGACAAAAACAAATCTATCCCACGGGGACCGTACATTTTTCCGGGATGATATATAGCCTAAAGCCTTCCTCGATTAAAGGACTATCCAACACAAAAATAATGTTTCAATTCCAACCAGTAGTTCCTGAGATTAGCGCGTTCAACCAAACAAACAAACAAACTCTTCAGTTTTATAATATTAGTATAGATTATTAATATCTTAAATGCGAAAGTTTGCTAATGTGTGTATGCTTTTGTTACTTCACGCTGAATGGAAAAGTTGAAAGTGCTTTTTTATATGGTTTTGTATAGAGTCAAAAATTACAAGTACGTTAATTGAAATTTGGACAATTTGGACATCTTTCTGATCAGCTGTTGTCATAAATAAAATTCGAAAATGTTGGTTCTAAATAAAATTCAAAATGGTTGAATTCAAAGTTACAATGTGACGACACGTTTAGGTCAGTTTGTAGTGACCTTAGTCGCTGTGACAGCGGTCGTGGGTTCGAGTCCCGCTGGAGGCATTCATTTGTGTGATAAGCACGAATGCTAGTACTTCAATCATGGGTGTTTATATTTATCTGTATATTTATAATATACGTTTTTAAAGTGATATATGTGTAGTCTATAAACTACCCGGTATTCGTATGACAAGCCTCGTAGCTTACCATGGAACTAAATGGTGCTGTGTATAGGTGTCCCAACATATTTATTTATTTTTATCGCAATTTATATTTCAAACACATTATGTTTACGTGATTTACGATTCTACGAACAAAGTTTTAAGTGCATAATTTGCTTTGCAGTTATCCCGGACTTTTTAGCAAAACAGATATCTAGTCACGTGTCGAAAGTGAGAGGCGAGTTCCAAGAGCAGCAATTTAATAATTTATATATCCAAAGACATGAGGACGTCTCCATTTTATTTGCTGATATAAAAGGATTTACTGGTAAGTTATGTTACTACCTTACTAAAGTTAAGTTAAAGTTAATGAAAATATTTATTTAGATATTATTTAAAAATAAAGCGGGTTTAAAATAGTTCTAAGTTAGTTAGATATGTTTACTTATATTATAAGATCATTAGTTATATTATGAGATACTTATAAATCATTAGATTATATCGGGGGTTGTAATTAGCAAAGAAATGTTTGATGTCTTTGGAGTAAAGCAATCATTTCAGGGGTTGATATTATTATCTATACATATAATAAAATTCTAACAGAGTCGAATCTCTATATTAAATATTTTTTGGAAAATCTTATTGAAATAGTCATTTAGTTATTATCAATACAGACGCCGAATCTACAGTTTTAGAATTTTTGTTCGTCTATTTGTCTGTTATCTCTCTGTCTGTGACCGCATCACGAAAAAACCTCTGAATAGATTTTGATGAAGTTTGGTATGATGATAGCTGGTTATCCGGGTCAACATATAGGATACTTTTTACTGCGGGAAAATATCTCATCTCTGAGAAATCTATACTAAACCATAATTATATATTTGTAATTGGATTTTATAAATCCTTATCAATTCAAAAAATGCTTTCATTTTTTTCACAATTAAGACAAAATTTTTGAAAGTTGTCATATTTTCACGTTTTTATTACTTCATTCGTATTAACTTATTGAGCTTATAATACTCGTAGATTAAGTTCATGTAAAAATCATCGTATAAAAAGAGTTTCTTTTTTTCGTTTTTAGAGCTTTCCAGTAAATGCAGCGCACAAGATCTAGTGAAGTTACTCAACGAACTCTTCGCCAGATTCGATAGATTAGCCTCAGTAAGTGACAATAATTAATCCTACTAATATTATAAACGCGAAAGTTTGTAAGAATGTACGTATGGATGTATGTTTGTTACTCTTTCACGCAACAACTAATGAATGGATTTTGATGAAACTTTACAATAACATAGCTTACACATCAGAATAACACATAGGCTATAATTAATAAAGATATATTGCGAATTATCCCGAAAACTTTTTAATACTAATAAAACTTTTTATCCCGAAAAAATGTATGGTTCCCGTGGAATAGGTTTGTTTTTATTTTCCTAGAGGCAAACCCGAGCGAAGCGAGAGAGAGCTGCTAGTCATTTTCTATTTTAATATTCAATTCAATGTCTGCATTAAAATAGATACACTAATTTAGTTATAACTTCCATTTTATAGCGTAAAGACGAAATTGCGAAAATATATATGTTTGATTTTGTTCTATCTTCTCACAGCATAGCATAAAGGAATTGGCGTGAATAAAATAAAACATTTTTGGACTAAATAACCTTTATTATCCCTACATCAAACTTCCGCAGGTTATTGCAAAAATCCACTAGCTTAGTAAAGCTATATAATATGTATTCATAAATTATATTTAGGGTTAATAATTGATTATTTTTAGGAGAACCACTGTCTACGTATCAAACTCCTGGGTGACTGTTACTTCTGCGTGAGCGGTCTGCCTGAGCGGCGAAGCGACCACGCCTTCTGCTGCGTCAACATGGGTCTACAGATGATACGCGTCATACGCGATGTCCGATACAATAAACAGGTTTTTTACAATATTATTACTAGTAAATATTCTTATTGGTCTTACAGCATCATATTTATAATATATTATTGTTTATCTAAATTTTCATGGTATTTGTATTTGCTACGTTCTAAGATTTCTGGGATCGGAAATTAAAGGACGTCTTTTACGCTATAGATGTTTTATTCACGGGATTCACGGAAGTCATTTTTGACGGTTCACAAACAGACGCACATGCACAGTTTTGGCTTAACTCAGTCTGCGAACACTATCTTGAACCACTAGTTACTCTTGCACGATGACTTTACTCCATTTTCCTCACTTTTCCTTAAGAGAAGAGCTAAGGCTCTGCATTTCAACTGAACTCCCGACAGAAGCGTTCTTTATATATGAAGAAAAAAAGTAAAAATACAAATATATATACTCTAAGACTTATTGCATAATCTTTATGGTAATTTTTTACCTAAACAAAACCAGGGTGAATCGTTAGTCATAGCTGCAATTAATAAACAGACGAATGAACAACCTAGTATAAAAAAGGTATTCAAGGAACCCCATATCGGCTTTTTGTTTTTTTTTTTTAATTTAATATTTAACTATCTTATTTTTAGATTTTCCATGTACATTCCCAGGTGGACCTAGATATGAGGATTGGTATTCACAGCGGCACAGTGCTATGCGGGGTGCTCGGCCTACTCAAATGGCAGTTCGATCTCTGGTCCTATGACGTCACTCTTGCCAACCACATGGAAAGCGGCGGATTACCTGGGTAATTATTAGAAATTTCCATAGCACTTATTCATCATTTTACAATTTTGTGTTTTAATATGTATTACTCTTGTAATATTTCACAGATTGAAATTAAAACACGAATATATATGTTTTGTTTTACATCTTTGACGACACGTTTGGCTCAGTTTATAGTGTACTTGCTGTGCCAGCGGTCGCGGGTTCGAGTCCCGCTGAGCTCAATTCATTTGTGTGATGAGCACGAATATTTGTACTCCAGTCATGGGTGTTTATATTTATAATATGTATGTATTTAAAGTTATATATGTGTAGTGTATCGACTATCTGGTATCCATAACGCAAGCCTCATAGCTTACCATGCGGGAACTAAGGGTATTAACTTTTTAGCTATTGTTTTTCCAGTCGCGTACACATTTCGTCAGCAACTATGGAATGTCTCAACGGGGCATTCGAAGTAGAGCCCGGTGAAGGAGAAACTAGAGACATTCGACTGCGGGAACTAAATATTACAACTTACCTTATTAAAGCTACAGAACATCCAAGGAGGACGAGGAACAAATCTGTGAATAAGTATGTTTTGCTTTTTCTATATGATGATTTATAGATATTATATATATATAGATATATGTGTAGTATTTTTAAGTATTAGGTTGTATTGTGGTATATAATGTATATAATATTTACACCACCCATCCTGTAAAGTCTTCCATATTTCTTTACCCAAAGGTTGTCTGGAAGAAATCGCTAATTAGCGATAAGACCACCTTTTGTACACAATTTTGTTTTTCTTTTGATATTTTGTTAACTTCATTTACTTTATGATTGTGGTGTACAATAAAGTATAAATAAATAAATAATGACAACGTTTCGAAATAAAAATGTTTTTTCTGTGTAAAGTACGCCTTTTTTCTTTTATGCATACTAATTTAAAATGATACATAGAATGAAAGTAAAATATGATATCACTAATATAAGTATTAAAATTACTCTTTTAATATTAATTCCAGTATCCAAGCACAAATGCCTCAAAATGAGTGTACAGTACAGCGTCGTCCAAGCGGCAGCATCGATGATGAAACTACTACCGACTGGATCCCTGAAATGCCATTTCAAAATGTAAGATTTTCAATTATCAGTAAACTAGCAGTACCCGCGGCTTCGCCTGCGATCAAACTTCCGATATAAACATCGGTTTTACAATAATATATGGATGTCTGCCCGATTTGTTAACATTTATAATTAATGCTCCGTTCCCTTGGGTAGTATCATGATTATATATAACCTATAACCTTCCTCAAAAAACAGGCTATCTAATGCATAAAGAAATTTTCAAATCTAATTAGTAGTTCCTGAGATTAGCGCGTTTAAACAAACAAACAAACAAACAAACTCTGTCTCTTTATAGTATTAGTTAGATAGTAAACTATCGTGATAAAATCGGTAGGTACATTTGTTTGGAACTATTGCAGACAAATATCTCTATGCCAATATTTTCTATCGCGCGAATTAATGACACTATTTTGTCAATACAAAAAGTCTTTGTTTTACTCGTCATGTAACATGTTTACAAAACATGTTTAAAAATATTATAACGAAAGGGATGATAATAGGGAAGTACATAAGTCAACATTTGCTAAGTAATTACAATAAACAATGAACACATTTCTATGAATTGTGCGTACAATTTGTAAAATCAAATCAATACATAAAATCCTTGATTTATCATGGATGAAATTAAAAAGAATCTTAACTCTGCTTCAAAGAAGTTTTTTTGTACTGATTGGATTTCCCATCAGCAATATAAATAGAATCCTAAACGTCAATTGCCTTATTTCTTACCCAAAAATCTAAACTTTTGAGCAATATTCCATTGCTTTTAGACCCAGTGGTTTAGGCTGTATGTAGGTCCTTCAGTCGTCAGTGTTAGAGTTTCATTTAATAAATATATTTTCTTACAGTACTTCCAAAGTAGCGCTAGTGCAGCGTTACGACGCTGTGGGAATAAATCAGAAGACGCAGAACACGGGCAGGATATAGAAATCACTTCCATATCGGAGGTAAGGCTACATTCGCTCTTCATTTTATAACATTTTTTCAATTCATTATGCGAAAAGAATGAAATGAAAACAAAATAACTCAAATTAATATTTTAGAATAGGACATAAAAATCATTCAAAAATAATTATTTTTTATGTCACATGTTTGAAATTTTCCTTTAATATTAAAAACAAACAAAAATCTTCTTTTTTTAAAGTATTTTTAAGGATTAATGTAGCATCCTTCTCCTCCAGAACGTCAATTCTTCTGTTTTAATTCCATCGAAACCTAAATCGGTTTCCAATAAATGTGACATATTAATTTAAAATTAAACAATACAAAAAGTGAAAAATACTTTTTATACATACAAAAATTTAAAAAAAAACATTTCTTTCTAGGAAGATGACATAATCAATCACTCTATCGAAGTAAGCAGTAACCGTCGTATGCGAGCAGAACATATGAAGCCTTGGTCGTTGCACTTCAGACGCGCATCGCTTGACTCTCGCTTTAGGCAGCTCGATGAAAAAACGTTTAAATCAAACGTCATGTGCTGTTTAGTCTTGTGGCTGTTTATTGTTGCTGTGCAATATATTATGCATTTTAAGTAAGTGGTTTTGAACTTTCGTCTCTTGAGAAGATTTTTGCTATACTCGTCAATGCAAAATTTTGCGTGGGTACTTGTATATGTTTGTTAATCCTTCACCCTGTAATAGCTGGACAGATTTTGATGAAATTTAGTATACAGATAGATTTAGTTCTGGAGTAACACATAGGTTACTACTAAGTACTAGACCTAGGGATGCATTCGAGCTAAGCGAGGATAAGAAGGGTAAGTCTCTAGGCCTATATAAACAGTAAATACTATTAGTCTTTGTCACCTACACAAAAATTATTCATGTTTAAAACCACCGGTATGTTGCTGCATAAGTAAAACACGAAAACAAATTGATAAACCAATGAATCTTCTTCTATTTCTTCAAGTTGCTGGGTGCTAGTAATAACTCTGCTAGTGATGACGGTGGCGCTCGCGCTCTCCTTCGTGGTGGTAATGGCGGAGGAGTTCCCGCACGCGATGCCGCGGTTAGCCAACTTTTCTGCGAAGATCAGTGGGAATAGGATGCGGCGGAATGTGCACATCTGTTGTTTTGTTACCATTATGTCTATTTCTAGGTAATGAACTTGATGTTCTTATACCGATTTTTTTATTTTAAGTTTGGGAAATATTTGAGATGGAACAATTTAATTAAGTTTTGGGAATGTGTGTATGTCTGATTGTACGAATAATGGCTGAACAATATCAGTAGAATATTTTTGTTGTTGGAATATATAAATGTTAATATCTTTTTACCCGAGACCAGACCATAAGGGGTGCACTTGCACCCCTATTCAATGAAGGGAAATATATACAAATTAATTTCTATTATTAAATTACTGTATAAATTTAGATGTCGACGAAAATAAAATCAATTTAAGTTTTCCATTTAATTGCAAATGAAATGTAACTTATTTTTCAGTACAACCAAATTATACATATGTCCACTACTAAGAATGCCCGCTAAAGCTGCCAATGTAACTAATGATTCCAACACTGTGACTCAAGAGGATACTTTGGATCAGGAAATAATTGGAGAATGCTATAAGCCTGAATACGTTGTCTTCACTTGGATTCTATGCTTAGTGGCGTTGACGTCGATTTTAAAGTTATACTACTTGATTAAAACTTTAATGGCAATTTTAAACGTAGCAATGTATTCAGTCCTTTTGCTTTTATATTATAATAATGACAAAGAAAAAGAAGATGGTAGGTAAGTGACGCAACATCGGCAAATATTTGCTATATAATAATTAATTAAAGGGACGATTTTGTTTATCCCTCGCTACATGGTAATTCAAAATAGCGAATTCAATTCAATTCAATTCAATTTCTTGTTAATGGCTTCAAAGCGTGCCGGTTGAGAACATATTACTTCACCAACGCCTTACGAGGCATTGTTTAAGTAATAAAATATGTGTTCTACGGAACACAAATTTTCTTTGACTGTTCATTGACTTGGGTATAACATAAATGATACTGTGAAGATTTATAGGATATTTCTTCAAAATGTTGGGTTTGTGCTTTGATAAAAACTTCACAATTTACACTTAATATGTAACTCTCATGTTCTCTAATTGTTTATAAATCGTACACTTTGTTTTATCTTTATCTTATCTTATCCCATGCTTTAAAAATTAAAAAATACAAATCAAATTATATCAATGGACAATAAAATAATTAGAACTTTTATTAGTAAGTTAGTAGTACCTTCTGTAAGCTGTTTTCTTTAATTCCAAAAACAGCGATGCACTTTTTAAATTAGCATTTTTTTATTCGCATCGCATATTTAATTTATTATTCGCATGAGATATCAGTTCTCAAATAGGTCACCAACGATACTTTTAACTTAAGCTATTAATTAAAATCAACTGGCCTAAAGAAATTTCTTTCGCCAGTTCTTCTCAGGTCCAAGGTTTCTTCTTACCGAATTGGTAGTAAACTCATGATTAAATGTATTCAGCCCTCTTTTACGTCCTACTGCTGGGCACAGGCCTCCCTTCAATACGAGGGGGATTAGGCCATAGTCCACCACGCTGGCCAAGTGCGAGTTGGCGGACTTCACATGTCTTTCGAAAACTTGCTAGGTTCTCTCAGACATGTAGGTTTCCTCACGATGTTTTCCTTCGCCGTAAGGCAAGTGGTAATCATGTTAGAAATGATTCGCACATGAAAATATCAGAGGTGCGAGACCCGGGATTTGAACCCGCTTCACTCGGTTTCCCAAGCGAGCGCGTTACCACTGGACTACCATTGCCTTTTTTATTATTAAATAAATGTAGATAAACAAAAAGTATAAAATATAAAGTATAAAATTATAATAATTTAATGCTGAATAAAATATTTTGAATTTGAATAATCACCAATACATTAACATAGATGTTACTTAATATTTCAGCCCGCTACGGTTCTACATACAAATGACGATCTTAATGATAATGTTTTTGGTAATAGTTGTGTATCATGCGAGGCTAGTGGAAGTTACGTCGAGACTAGATTTTCTTTGGAAATTGCAAGCAGAAACTGATCTTAAAGAAATGAAGGATACGCAAAGAACAAATAGGCACCTATTAAAACACATACTGCCTGATCACGTCGTCAATCATTTTTTAAGCAAGAATACTTGCCCTGATGTAAGTAGAGGAGTTGCAAAAGAGTATTTACTTAAGAGGCCGTATACGAAATCAAAACAAGCGAAATTAGTTATTTCGCGCACACACACACACACGCACTTAGCGTTCTGTCGCGTGTGTGCGTAAGTCCGAAGTCGCCGTTTGGCGATTAAACCGTTTTGATCTTTTAATATTTTTTATGAGTATATTACATTCACTCTCATGGATTTATCAATTGAAATAAAATACCTGGTAATATAAAATTAAGCCTTTATTTATCGCTAGTTATTATATATTCTTTATTGCACAAATAAAAAAGTAGTCATACAAAAAAATACATTGAAAGTGACGTGAAAGAAGGTGGACTTATCTCTCTCTATAAGAGATCTCTTCCAGCCAACCAATGTATGTGGGAAATAGTGTTAAGTAGCGGGACAGAAAGAGAAAGTGTCGAGAAAAATTGTACAGTATATAAGTGTAAAAACATAAATAAAACAATAAATGTATATATTGCTACGTTCTATGAGTTCGAGGATCGGAAATTAAAGCATGTCTTTTGTTGAAGAAGAAAGTGAGAGAGAGAGAAAGTGAGAGAGAGAGAGAGAGAGAAAGTGAGTGAGAGAGAGAGTGTGTGAGAGAGAGAGTGTGTGTGAGAGAGATACTTATACTAAAATACAACAAACGAAATTATTCATATAAATATAATTAATAAACTATTACTTGTATTAAAAATCTAAACAAAATATTTAATATAATTACCTATTTGGTACCAATTTGGAAAGTAAAAACAAAGACCTATTTTGCTTGTGCCAGAACTCTTTATCCGCTTATCGAGTCGCAGTGAAATGAATCATTCTAAAAATTTGCGGATGTAAAAATGTCTGCTAATAAATACATATAATAAAATTCTAACTAAGTCGAATCTGTACGTTAAATACTTTTTGAAAAATCTTATTGAAAAATTGAATTAGCTTTTATTTCTAATCATGATAAAAATGTCAGCATAATAAATATTGAGATAAATATTATTTTTCCACAAAAAACGATTCCAGAAGAACATACACATGCAATTCTTTTATTCAAAAAGTTTCTTTCGCATGTCGTGGACAATTAACCGCATAATTTACTTTCTTTGTACTTTGCTAGTTTTTCGTTTTAACTTTTTAACCTCTGAAAAAACATATTTTTTAATAGATTAAAGTAAGTAAACTTTATCCATAAAATATCTTTACTTGGTTTATTTTTTAACGTTCCCTCGTAATTACTAAACGACAACCGATTTTGATGATTCATATATAATTACTTACAAAAGTATCAAAAATTCACGTCGCGCTACACACGTCGCTACACTTCGATACGTTGCGTGACGTCAGTAATTGCGCTAGCGCAGAACGATACATCCACCCTCTAGAAACGCTCAGCGCGGACTGCTGTCTCGTGGCTTGCGTCGAGTAATATATATTGCGAGTTTCAGTCGTTTTAAAAGATTTTTTTTGGAAAGTATAGTTTTTAACATTTTAATTTTTTTTAATGAAATGAATAGTCCTTGAACTGAAGTTTCTTTCTGTAATTTTCTTTTTATGAACGAGAGTTCTATGTAGCCTAGTGTACCAGAAATACTTTGCGCATTTTCTTTAAAATTTGTCTGAGTTTAATATTTATTTACTCAACTATTTTATATAAAAGTAGTAAAAACTGATTCATACATTGTATAAAACACTTTAACAACAATACACTGTATTTTTTTCATATTATTTAGAGGTCAACACAAGCCGTAAGTGATGGTATCCTAAACCTCTTACACAAAAAAATCACCTTTCAGTCGCGGTTTTGATGTCAATAATTCAAAACTAAGTACTAAAAATAAAAAAGGGGGCCATTCATTAGATTATAATTAAAATGACCTTTCATATTATGTATATAAACTTATAGAAAAAATATTTTATAACTGTGAAATAACGTTCGTAAAATAGTGTAAATCAGCGAATTCGGCAAAATTTCATATACGGCCTCTTAAGCTTCTTTTTTTGGTAAATTATTATAAAACTCTTTAGAAATTTTTATTCATTTGTGTGTTAAATATTTAGAACATCTCGACTTGACAATCCCATTGATGTAGTTGGCATGAAACTTATTTCTACATCGGTTATTATTATTGCGGATTCGGTACCCTTAAGAGGGTAGCTTATATTTCTATTTGCCATGAATGTTTTTGTTGTAAGTTGGTATGTTTTTTTTTTTAGGAACCATATTCCCAAAGGCGAGACCACGTCGGTGTAATGTTTGCGGGGATACCAAATTTCCATGAATTCTACTCCGAGCAGAAAGCCGTTGACTGCATGAGGGTTCTTAACGAAATCATTTGTAATGTACCAATCGATTTATAATTATAATAGTTCCATCACATTGTGCTCCAATGTAGTCCAATATTTATGTATACAATAATTGTGTACTGAAGTAAATTTTTGATTTCAGTTGATTTCGACAAGTTGTTAATGCAGCCGCAATTCAAAAGTATTGAAAAAATTAAAACAATTGGCGCAACGTATATGGCTGCTTCAGGACTAAACCCAGATCATAAGGTAAATATTATTTTAAAAAAGTCGAGAGTTGTCATGGGAGACCCGGTAAACGGGTTCGAACGGCAACGAAGTTCCTTTCGCTGTTTGCCTTTGACTCATAAATTAGGTTTTAAAAATTGTATTGTACGAGTATCATAAATATCTTGTAAGGTATATGATGACGCTCATCGCATAAAGGGCTGTACGGAGTGCACACGAATTTCTAAGAATTTCTATTTTGTAACATATATTTCTTAACACTTATTATCGCCTGGTACTTTTGTTACGAGTACTGGGGAACCACAAACCTCAAGGAATGCTCTTATATATACGTACATATACATATACCAAAAATCTTACTGAAATAAAAAATCCACGCAAAGTCGATACTAATTCAAACACATATAACAATTCTGGATAATATTATTTCTGTTTTATTACATGACAATAGATTCATAGTAAAATTTTGAGCCAGTTACAGTTTAATACTTTATAATATTACAATTTCGCAATATTCTCTTTTGACTTTCATATAAATATTTTTCATAGATAGCTGATGATGATTCTGGCCATCTCTGTGCATTAGTGGACTATGCATTTGCACTTCGGGAAGCTCTAGAAGATATCAATAAGCACAGCTTTAACAAGTTTGGATTAAGAGTAGGTGAGATCCTTTTTATCCAAACTTCTTTCTAATATTGTAAACTAGCTGACCCAACAGACGTCGTCATGCCCAAATTTCAATTGTGGTTTTTGATTTCATATAAAACACTATTTTTTCCCGATTTTACCAATTTTTCACACAACTTCTCCAGTTTTTTAATATAATTTATTATCATATTGTCTGTTAGGTATTAGTTGCGGCCCCCTCGTCGGCGGAGTGATCGGCGCGAGGAAACCAGTATACGATATATGGGGAAACACAGTGAACGAGGCCTCGCGGATGGAATCCACCGGCGCCATGGACCGCATCCAGATCACTAAGTTTACGAAACAGGTTGATATTTAATAGTTCATTAATATCTATGACCACTAATAAGAAATTTTTGATAATGATCTGTCAAACACAATACAGTAACTTTCAGCTTAAGTAATTACTTAATTTTGTTGTGAATATTATATGTCCAGAAAAATGTAAAGTTCTTGAATAACATTAAATATGGCCGCAAGCTCGTTTTAATCACAGGAAAATTACACTGCATTCCGACCCGGTGACAGCTTTCTGGCAGACTGTCTCTAATCCATTAGAACTTATCTAACTTTACACTATATAAACGTATATTTACCTATTTTTCGGAAGTATTATAATTTATTATGCTTCAGGTGTTAGAGCGTCATGGCTACGGGCTAGAAGCGCGTGGTGAAGTGGAGGTAAAAGGCAAAGGACGTATGGAGACGTGGTGGGTGACGCGAGAGCGCGCGCGCGGCGCCGGCCCGCGGCCCGCGCCCGCGCCGCCACGCTCGCTCGCCGCCCTCGTCTATACCATGCTACAGGCCCGCAAGCGTATATACACGCACCCGTTGGATGCGCCTGCGCAATGTAAGTCATATAATTAGGACCTATAACAACTCCAGGATAATTTCTAAGAAATTAATTGTTAACTGAACCACCGGTGTTCCCGCGTCCCTCAACACGTTATATACGTTTTATAAACACGCTGTCAACGCGCGACCCTTGAACATACGTCGCGTCATCTAAGCGTACTCTACGTACAAATAATAAATATGAAATATATTTTAGAAATTTACAGACTAATATTGACGTTTCCATTTATATGAATTATGGATTACACTGTTATAGATGGAAGTTATTGTTTAAATTAATTAATTTTTTTGATGATTTATTTTAGGTTACGTTTTTAAAACTACTTTTTAACAGACTTCAAAAAAGGAGAAGGTTCTCAATTCGTCGGAACCTTTTTTTTATGTATGTTCACCGATTACTTGAAGACGCCTGAACCGATTTGGAAAATTCTTTATTTGTTTCAAAGGGTATTCTTCTCCGGTGGTCCCATATAAATTTTATCGAAATCGGTCAAGCGATTTTTAAATAAATGGCTTAATCGAATATGTTTTTAAAAATCTTTTTCTTCTTACAAATTACCTGCTTATTACGTCTACACTAAAAATGGAAATATAAAAACTTTAAAAAAAACCGACTTCCAGGCACTGAATAGTAAAAAATAACTAAACAGGGGTTTTCATTTAGAATAGATACCTAATCAGATATTTTCGAAGTCGGGGTGCTTTGATTTGTATTGGCTGGCACCGATTTCGAAAATATCTGATTAGGTATCTATTCTAAATGAAACCCCTGTTTAGTTATTTTTTACTTTTTAGTGCCTGGAAGTCGGTTTTTTTTTTTTTAAGTTTTATTTAACACTAATACGATAACTGGAAAAATAGAATAAATTCATCTTTTAAAAAATATAAAGCAGATTCATTTGGTTAGCTAGTTATTTTCTAGATTTTAAGGCTAAGAAAAATTGTTTGTAAAAATGATAGTATAATAATATAATTAAATGCATAAACTTCGAACAGCCCTAAACGGGAGCATGCAAGGGCGGCGAGCGATGCGCGCTGGTACAGCACCCAGCGCAAGGCGGCCTAAGGACCTGCACACACGCAGTCGTCATACAAATAACTGGTTAGTCTTATAATTTATTAATGTTTAATTATTATCATTTCAGCGTAATTTAGATTGACATTATTTTATAAGCATGTTGATAATTTTATTTTTAATTTGTTAAAGAACATATCCCAAACCTCCTGTTCCAATGATGAATTTTCGGTTTTCCTCCTAGTATAACCTATCCACTTTATTTGGATAGAAACGAAATGCAAATATTAGCTTTAAGCTTTAATGAAAGGTGTAATGTACTGATGAAAATCTATCTACTCATTAATGTCACCTTAGATAGAAAAGTGTATTTTGTTAGTTTTTCCTTACTCGCTGCAATATTATTATTATGTTCCCAATATTATTAGTTAACCGCGATATTTTCGATAGAATGCAATAAAAATGCATAGAAATAGTTTTTGGACCAACAAACGCATACGGTATATGTCGTTCAATTTAAGTAAAACGAGGACGAGTCGTTAACTAAGTTAATTACATATATAACTCTTTGAACCACCAGCAACGGCACAGAATCCAACATCCGACCGTATTCGAGCAGCATGGTAGCGCGGCGGCCGGACATGGCGCCGCCTGTCGTCAGCAGCATGTCCGCGCCGCACACGCCAACCGCCGTGCACACCTCGCCAGACCGGGCCTTTGCTGGGCCTAAGCTGGGTAGGTCCTTGATAGTATTATAGTACGAGTATATATCTTACTGTATATACCTCTTATATATCTGTATATCTTATTGTCTATATCTCTTGTCTTACTGTCTCTGTCTGTCTGTGTCCTTGATTTGAATAACCCCTGATAGTGTTTAATACTCAATTCGAAAGCAATATAACTTCAATAGTACTAACACAGTAAGTAGTCAGTAGGTATTAACTTACTGTAGATAATTAATTGCAAGCAAACCAACTATCAGTAGAGACGTATAAATTTCTTTAACCACACTACTAACTAAAGTTTACCTTAAGTACATCAAGAATTACTATTTCTTTCTATGTATAAAATATGCTCTTTATTTTCAACGCATTTGAATCATTACAACAGACAGTGCCTACCCACTATTTTACAAAAATGATTTCAAAAAATTCAGAAATGGCACCGAAGTACCTTACAATATTTATTGATTTTAATTCTAAACATTTTAAAACAAGTCTGTCTGTAACAAGTATATAACGCCTTTGAGACGTCTAAAACCTTAGTCTCTTCCGTGACCATGATTGCTGTAAAGCAGTCGAAACGTCGGGAACCAAAAATCAAAATAAATCCGCGAAATAATCCTAAAAGATAGTTTTATTTAAAATGTCAAATATTCGCGTAAATCTAAGAAAGTATCACTACCTATATGTTTATAAATTGACAACAGGCATAACAGCAAGACTGAAAGCAGCGAGCTTCTCATACCGAACTCGCCCAAACAGAGAAAAATCGCCAAAAATCCAGGAAGAAATTAACGGTTCCAACGCTTCAGTGGCAAACGGCACGCCCGGCTCCTTCAGATTACGGTCGGTCACCACCGCCTCGTTCTTCCGCAGCCGGAACAAGGACAGGAGGAAAGAGGAGGTGAAGGAAAATGGGGACACTGTCACGACTCGAATGTAAATAATATTTTAATAGTCATTACTTTTAAGCATATTTTTGTATTGTAATGTAGGTATGGCGCTGGCGCCATGTTCATTTATTTTTTAGTAATTTTTAGCCTTAAAACATTAACTTATTCAAATTATACGTGTGTAGGTGTTATTATAATTGTATATTTACGTGACATTTGTTAATGTAAAAATGTATTTATATGATTTTTTTAGGTAATTTAAGTATTTTACCTATGCATTTACCTTGATATATGTGTGTACCTTGAAAATGTATCACAACAGTGCTCTAAATCAGCGGTCGGCAACCCGCGGCCCGCGGGCCGCATGCGGCCTGCGAGCTGCCTCTATGCGACCCGTGACTGTTTTATAAATAAAACTTACTCCTCCTACTACTCCTTATGCGAACTTTACTTATTTATGCGAACAAACTTTTTCAATCCTTAATTATCGAAAAAATAATTATGCTTCTCGTCTCACAGATGAGCTTTTAAGAGCGATTTTACGAATTGTAACTACTAAAATGAAAGCTAAAGATACTTACAACAAATAGCCGCTCAAATACGGCCTCAATCGTCACACTGAAGTTTGTAGTTATATACCTATTTTGTGGTATTTTTTTTGTTATTTTTTGCTTATTTCTTTAAATAAAACAAAAATAAAATGTTTTTTCGTTTTTAATATCACAAGTGCCGCCTGTACTAGATATTGCCACCGTGCGGCCCGCCTGTACTAGATATTGCCACCGTGCGGCCCCTGCCTGCTGAAAGATTGCCGACCACTGCTCTAAATAATTGTAATTTGCTCTCATTTTAAGTACTTACCGTATTTCAATTTTTTTTATAGCAAAGTATTTTAGAACACTACGTGTTGGGTCCAAAGCAGCATTTTTAGCCGGAGTGATACAATATCATAAGGCAATTATAAAAAATAATTATGTTATAGTTTCAAATAAATATTAGATAACCTAAACGGTTCTCCAAAGGTAAAAGAACAGTGAAGTGCGTTACTACAATTTTTTGCCCTTTGTATTACAACCACTCGCGCTTCGCTTGACTTCACTTGATTTCAAAAAGGACATTTCTTTGCTTACTATAATTATAGTAAAATTATAGAAAAATGTTCCGGGAAAAAATCTCTAAGTGACCGTATCAAAATCATTTGCGTAGACAAGAATAATTAAGCGCACAAACACACAGACGTGAAACGTGACTTTATTTTATACTATTAAATGATTATATTAGGATTTCTTAAACAATAATTTTCATTGTCATATTTAGTTTTACAAAACATAATGCCAAAATAAATTTATGAAAAGATGATCTCTTCCTCTATTTATAAGATAGAAGATCAAATACTGAAATATATGTTTATTTTATGATGTATTTAATATTAAAAGAGATGATAAGGCGTAGTGTATACGTAATAAAATTATAACCGGGTTACCTACATGGAATATTTTAGAAAATTGTGTTATTGAATATATTTTGTCATACTAGTAACCAAATAAGTTGTTTTGTCCGTCTTTCTATTAATAAACCTATCCGGGGTTTGTTTTATCCAATGAGTAAAACCAAAGATATAGCTCAAGCTCGCCATTTTAAAAGCTCTAATAGAAATTGTGGGTCAAACAAAATGGTTAATTGTCGAAAAATACATTACATATAAGCAGTTATTTATAAAAAAATATTATGATGTATAAAAAAGTGTGTGTGTACTTACATATGTATGCACGTAAGTAGTTATACTTCTTTGGCGTAACAGAACAAAAATAAAAGATTTCATCCACACATGTCACAACTCTCTGTTTGTAAAAGGAATGCAGCTAACTTCATCATGTCGCTTTTTGGCAGTCGGTGTGCGCGCGCATCGTAAAAATTTTACTCTCATATTTTTTCCAAACGTGCAAAAAGAAGTATAACTTCAAGTATATTATATGATGATATAAAAATAATTAAGCACTAACTAGACCTTTGCGACGACGAAGATAACTGTTCCTAAAATTGTTATTATAAACCTTTTACCCTATTGAAAATCTTAGTAGGGTAAAAAAACCACATGGAAACCAATAAATATTTATTGGTCTCTATGTGGCTTTTGTCGCTTTTGATGAGATCCTATTGGAGTTTTTCAACAGGATAATTGCAAAATACAAAATCTTTTGACTTAAGTTTCTATTAAGTATCATATTGTGTAAATTTTATATAATTTTAACCTTATTTTTACTAAGCACTAAAAGAATGCCTATTTATATGTATCATGTATGTACCATAGTCACTAGTGTACATAAGTATGGATAATTATAATGAAATGTATGTTACTATTAGATAGTAATTTATTGTGTATTAATTATATATAATAATTTATTATGTAATAATAATAGATTTTAAAGATCTGTTAGATATTAAACCAAAGCCAAATAATTTATTCGTCTTATGAATCCTAAATGTCGTATCATAGCGTTAAAATAAATGGTGAACAATATATAAAAGAATTTTATTTACACTTTTAATGAAATTTTCCTCATAACATATGTATCTATAACTAAGTATATAATTTAATTACATAATATATTTTTAATACTTGAAGTACTCTTAAAACATAACAATAATCTATACTAATATTATAAATATGAAAGTTTGTGAGGATGTATGGATGTCTGGATGTATAGATGTATGGATGTTTGTTACTCTTTCATGCAAAAAGTACTGAATGGCTTTTAATGAAACTACAATAATATAGCTCATACGTCAGAATAGCACATAGGCTACTTTTTATCCCGAAAAAATTACAGTTCTCGTGGAATAGATTTGTTTTGTTTTTCTAAAGATAGATTTATTTTTGTTTTTCATACACAAGGAATTCAATTAACACTAGCGACTCACCCTCGCTCCGCTCGGGTTCTTCCCTACTTACGTTTTAACGTTTAGTATAGATTTCTCAGAGATGAGATATTTTCCCGCAGTAAAAAGTATCCTATATATTGACCCGGATAATCAGCTATTATCATACCAAATTTCATTTAAATCCATCCAGTGGTTTTTCCATGATGCTTTCACGAACAGACAGACAGACAGACAAAACTTCTAAAAACTATAGATCCGGCCTCTGTATCGATAATGTTTATTTCAATCAGATTTTCCAAAAAATATTTAATGTAAAGATTCGGCTTAGTTACAATTTTATATCTATAGACTAGTTTGTTTGTATGTCTGTTTATTCCACCTTTACACCGAAACGGTTGGACGGATTCGAATAAAATTTAAGACACACATAGACTAAGTCATAGTCTAGATTTAGTCTATGTGTGTCTTAAATTATATAGACTATTGTTACAAATAAAATTTAATAAAAGGTGGAGTTAGCTATATAATTATTATTGACAACATTAAGTCAAAATCACATATTTATTTTTCTGTAGGTACTTAAAAGATAGGAATACATTTATGTATGTAATACTCTAGTAATATATTTAGTACCGAATAATGTAGCATTACATAAACCTTAGTGGTTTTATTGTTATATATATTTAAAAAATATGTAAAACTTTTAACTGATAATAAAAAAAAAACTATAAAAGCCACCTTGGGATGCAGATATGGGGAATTTCAATAAAACAATGTTATTAATAATAATCTTAGTGTATTTATACAAAAATATTTTGTTGACCTTTGTGATGCACAATAAATAAACCACAGCTCACACCGCTCACTCGACCGAGGCATACATCAGCATTCGTATGTGACACAGCCGTCTTACGTTTTGGAATAGGTAAAATATCATTGATATATATAAAAATAGATACTTTCCTAACAAATATCTCTTCAAAAACTGTCGTCGACATGTGACGTTAGGGCGGTCCCTTACCAGGAGCATTCGCTTGTAATATAACAGTTCAGATTCGAGCATTGCGTAAGTGAGGGAGAAGAAGTGAACATATTAATATTAGTAATGCTCAGTTCTTCCTCACTTACGTAATGCTTGAATCTGAACTGTTAGATTACAGGCGAATGCTCCCGGTGAGGGACCGCCCTTAAGTCAAACCAAAGAATAAAATTCAAAAATCAAGTTTTCATTATCTAAATACAAATTCAAACTTATTCGCACACGACATAAAATACTTTTATAAACGAAACAGCTTGCGTTTTAATTTTGTCATCCGAAAAAAAAACAGAAGAGATTTGAAAAAAGCGCAATTTAATTTCGAATCGTGCACTTCTTTTTGAGGACACTTTTGAGACGCTAATTGTGTATCCCAAGTTTTTTTATATCAATGTAAAATATACACTTTATAGAACAAAGTTGTTTTTTAATATTATTATTATTAGTAATTAGTGGTAGCCAAGTGGTAAGCGCTAGCTTGGAAAACCAAGCGAAGTGGGTTCAAATCCCGAGCCTCGCAAATCTGATATTTTCATGTGTGAATCATTTCCAACATGATTACCACTTGTCTTACGGTGAAGAAAAACATCGTGAGGAAACCTGCATGTCTGAGAGAACCTAGCAAGTTCTCGAAAGACATGTGAAGTCCGCCAACCCGCACTTGGCCCCTTTGTGGATTAGGGCGGTCTATAATTCCCCTCGTATTGAAGGAAAGTCCACCCCCAGCAGTGGAAATTTAAAAGGATTGAATTATTATTTATTTATATGTGAATATTAAGAAAATGTCTCAAATTAAGAAATCCGAGTGTTTTTACCATTATTTATAACTGTGTTGTTCTTTAACATACTTTATCTGATCTAGTACTAAAGAAGCTTTAAACTATAATTTATAATGACCTTATTAATTACTATCAGAAAGACAAAAATTATAGGTTTAATTTTGAAAAAACAAATTATTTCCTAAAATCAATACTAACAATGTGTTATATTCAAGTACAACTTAAACACCAAATAAATATATTTTTTTTAAGTTTTTAGTTAATTTATTCTTGTAAAAGGCCTTTAAATCAACCGAACATAATCCACTTTATCAATGGGTAAGGTACTTAGATTTATAAGAGGTTTTCTCAATTCTACGTGAAAATAACGTGACGTTACCTTGCGTTACCGTCTTACCTTAGCAACAATTTGAAAATAAACTCAAATTGTCTCCAAGGTAAAAACTATAAAATTTAAATATCCTCGAGATCGAATCCACCGACGAAAAAAAAATAGAAGAAAGAAAGAAAGAAAAAATAGAAATGATTACTTTCCCGACTTTGTTCTACAAAAGGTATAAAACGACAATACGTTTATAAATAAACAACTCACATTAACTATTGAGTCTATACTTTTAACGGAAACTTAAATAACGGAATGAAAGGATTACTATATATTTCTACAAGGATGTGTCTTACAGGGCTCGGAACCGGTTTAAAAAAACGGGTTTATTTCGGTAAGGTAATGATTAATTCATCGCTCGTTCTCTAACCGGTTAATGAAATCAACGGTTTAGTAAACCGAAATAATAATGGTTAACGGTTATTCTTAGAAATAAACCGATTAATTCATTCATAAGTAAGAAACATGCATGCATCCTTCTACTAAGCCATTCACCATTAGCAAAGACGCGCATAATGTAAACACACAAAAACTCATTTAAACCGGTTAATTTTGTTCATGTAACCTAAATTCGTTAAAAACCGGGTGTCCCGGATTTAACTGGTTAAAGAACGTAACCAAAACCGGTTTAAAAATTGAACGGGTCTCCGAGCCCTGGTATCTAATAGTGATGTAACGAATGTTCGATTTTTCACATTCGCGAATGTTCTTAGTTCTTTATTTAATGGCTTTAATGCGTGCCAGTTGGGCACAAATTATTATCGCCAATATGCGATTTTAAATAAAGCGCACGCAAAATGTTATGCCGACAAACTTGTCGTGACATTTCGTGTCGGCCATGTTTAAACCGAACGTAGCCGAGCCGAAACAAGCGAATGAACGCAGTTAGTCACATAAAGTTCGTTCGAAAAGATTTTGTTTTAGAGGTTATTTGATTATTCCTTGCAATACGAATGTGAATAGCAAAAAATATGCATACATATGCCAATGCGAATATTCGTTACATTACTAGTGTCTAATACAAACATGGCGATTATATTAAAATCTAGTGAGAAAAAAATTATATATAAGGCACTGTCTACATCTATACTTCATCATTTCATTAAGAAAACAAACTTTCTTTAATCACTTAGATATATTAGGATTTATAATATCAAAAAAAACACCTTTATATAAAAAAAAGTTTAGACAAACATAAAAGAGATTATCTTTATTTTATATTATCAATGTACAAATTTGATTTATTCAATAAATAGTTGAAAAATATAATATAACATGATTTAATACGTTTCATTTTACTATTTATTACATTTACAGAATCATAAAATTTAAAATATAGAAAAAGAAGTAAATAAAAAATATATCCGTCCGTATACAATTGTAATAAAATTAAATTACGCATCGATGGAGACATAATAAAGTTTTTTTTTTCTCTTTAAATATACTTGGTGTGATATTCGAATAGTATTAAATAGATGGTTTAGGTTTTATGCCGAAACGTACCAACACACTTTTTCAAATGTCACTTTTTTAATTAATATTATATATAATAAAACTAATATTCCGTTGAGAATCGCGGGCACGCCGGCGTATCAGTTGACAATTAATTTTCCAATTAATTCAAAAAAATCAATTAATCCAGGTGTTAACACGTCACAAGTGCATATAAAATACTAGCGACTCACCCTTGCTTCGCTTTTGGTTCGTCCCTAGACTAAAACAAATTAACTCACGGGAAAGGTGCATTTTTCCGGGATTAAAAGTAGCCTATGTGCTATTCCAGACTATATATCTGTGCCAAAATTTCATCCAGATCCGTTCAGTCGTTCTAGCGTGATTTAGTAACAAACATCCATCCAAACATCTAAACTTGCACATTTATAATATTAGTAAGAAGTAAGATTATGGATTGTATAGATTAAAAAACTAAAAAAAAAAACTCAAAGCATTGCGTTGTTGGCAACACTTTTGCATAAACTCATCCAAATAAAATTCATAGTAATTACATAATTGAATATAACTTTAAATACAGCTAACTTTGAACCAACTAAAAATGTATAAAAAAAGACCTGTTTCCCTTTAATTTTAGTATCATTGTGTTATATTAATCGGGTCTTTCTTTATATATATATATATATATATATATATATATATATATATATATATTGTTATAAACAAAGCAATTTGTTTCAATATTGAAGTATTGCATATTACCTTTTATTTCTCTACAACATCCCACTCTACACTACGAGCCTATCTACAATTGTACTATAACCATCAGTTCTTCACTTAAACAGTTAAATGAGCAGTTTTGTGCCGAATTAGTATCAAATAAAAAAAATATTAAAAAAAATATATAAAAAAATTGAAATCAACTGCATGTACAAAAAAAAATAAAAAAAATGATATTTTTTTAAAACAATTTCTACAATCGAAGGGTACAGGCAAAGAACAGGGAATGTCCTAATGAATAGATTATGAGAAAAAAAAAATTTAAGTTTAGAACTTATAATATTTTCATTGAGATCAAAGTGTGCAGTAAATTTTTACTATATTATGTAGATTTTTGGGCAACTCTCCTTCTTCACCAGTATGTCATGGACATTCTCAGTTACTTTCGCTTTGGGCATAGACAAAAACGTATTTTTAGCGACATCCGTGAGTATTTGTAAAAACTAGTGGTTAGGAATGCAATTACTATAGATAAAGACTTGTTACCAGTATAAAAAAAAAAATAACTCAAAATCGGTCAAGTGCGAGTCGAATTCGCACAGGAAGAGATCCGTACATGTACTTTTTATTAATATGACTTTTGCTCTATGTATGTGGTATATTAACTTCGATGATCGATTACGTACGATAAAAAAAAAATTCTTGAATTTTTCTGAGAAAATTTCAACTCTTTACCTATTACAGTTCATGAGATAGAGCCCTCTATCAGACGGACGGACGGACAACGGAGGCTTTGTAATAGGGTTCCGTTAGCACCCTTCGGGTAAGGAACCCTAAAAACAAAGATTGTGACATTCCCCATTCTTTGCCTGTACACTTCAAATGATGTACTTATGAAATATTTACTGTAAGCGAGAATAGAAATAGCATTATTTCATGAAAATCCAAATAATGAGTTAGAAAACATATTTTCATATAAATATAGGCAAGTCTTCAACTATCACCTTTCATGTTTTACATATCCGTAAACATCTCGTAGGCATATTTTTACAAAATACACTTGTTATGGCACCAAACGTTATGGTCTCATTGTTATAAAATTACAAAATTAGTTTAGAATTGATGGCGAATTTTTAACTCAAACTTCAATTTTGGTGTGCGAGCATCGGTGTCTGCAGGACTTCTATCCACCTGCGAATTAGAATAAATGTAAATAAATATTAGGACTTTTGTAATGGAATGGGAACACTCCTGAGGTTATAAAAAGTTAAAAATAAACATAAAAATAGGTATCGATACTGAAGAACGAATAGAGATGTCGCGCAATGCCCATACACACATAAGGTATACACTGGTATTGAGTAGCTCCTTCTTTTTTTTTTTGAAATTGATTAATAAGGAGCCATTAAAGTATTATGTAAGCAGAATAGTCGATTTTCATTAGACAAAGTAAAACCTACTTAATTTTGCAGAAAATCCAAAAAATTAAATAGATAAATATTGCTGACGTAATCACCATTCAGACCTCCCCCCACCGCCCCCCTCACCTTAATGGCCCCTAATAATTTACACAACCATTTTTATAATACCATAGAAAAAATAAAGCGTAGTACCTATTATATGTAAAATGGCTGTCAGCTCTGAAGAAGTACACATGGTTCTTAAATTGCAACTTGAATACAAACTCCTTGTCGATACCGTCGCTAGGCGCCGGCGCACCCACACTATACCTGATAAAAGATGAAAAAGATTAGCGTATTAAAAGTTATATTAAACTGTTAAATATGAAAATATTTTTTTTATAAAGCTGAAGCAGCCCTAGAGTATGTATGTAAGTTCAAGTCTGAAGTTAGCGCAGTTGGAATATATTTCTGGGATAAACGGAGCAGACAATTGCATTGCACAAAATGTCCTTCCGACCGATTTCTGCCATTCTCACTTATACTAGGCATAGAATCTCACAATAAACAAGCATAGAATATACAGCAATCACGGTCAAGGAAGAGACTAAGATTTTAAACATCTCAAAGGTCATTATATAGTTGTTACAGAAACTGACTACCCACAAAATTACAAAACAAAAAAACCGAAAAGATAGTTTTATTTAAAATTTCAAATATTCGCGTAATTCTAAGAAAATATTATCTGACTGGTAGTTGAAGAAATTAACGTGCTCAAATAAAACAAACAAAAAGTAAAAAATACCCCAGTAAAGGTAGCGAGGCGAGGGGCGAGTGGTCGCGACACGTCTTGTAGAAAAACAGCGTGAAAACCGCAAACACCACCCATAGTTTTTGCCAGCCGTGAGAGTTTTTAAACTTGCGTAGAAGATAGCCGGATAGTTGACTCTGTGAATAAAATAAACAAACATTCTATTAATATGTATGACAATATACATATAACTATAATAACAATAAATATTTATATATATATGTAATTTCATTTCTTTATTTTAGTTTAAAAACAAAGCAATCATTTTGATGCAAATCCCTTGAAGCGTTATAAAAATCGGGATCGTAGGGGCGTCGTGGACTACAACGCATAAGCGATCCTGGGATACCCCATTAAGAGGTAGAGTTTGTGGGTGGTACTAGCTTTTCTGGCTCGTCCCACATTTATCCACCTGCATGTATACAGGTGGTATGCGTCAATACATTTGCCGACGTTAAAAATCGGAGTGTGGATCTGACTCAACCTTAATTTATGGGTTTCGGATTTTCCCCTTTACTTGTGCTATAAGATATTCGTTATTGCCAAATTTCATGGTTTTAGGTCAACGGGAAACACCCTATCTGTTTTAGTTCTCACGCGGGTGTCAATATATGCTTGACTTAGAAGTTTAATTATTTTATAGCTTCAAGAGATTGCAGACATGATTATTCGATATTGATTTCAACTTCCACTCCACGGGTTCATGAGGAAAAAGTTTCTTGACATACAGACGGACAACTAAGTGATCTTATAAGGGTTCTCATAATCCTTTTTAATTTACGGAACCAGTGAACCAGGAACAAGTGCACGTCCTCACCCGCATAGCGAGGTGCAGCTGAGCACGCCGCAGTGAAGCCGCGCGGTGCCAGCACACGTGCGCCAGCGCGCCTCCCGCGCCGCCGCCCGCGCCCGCGCCCTCGCACGCACCCTCCGACTCCTCTGTAATACACACAACAGATTTATTTATTTATTTATTTATTTAGGGTAACCAACAGAACATACACTTAAATCGTTCAAAAACTACATATCTAAATTAGATATAATATAATCTTTATTGCATTACTAGCGATTCACCCTCCCTCCGCTCGGGTTCGTCCCTAGGGTGGACCACCCTTATCACTTAGTATGAAAAATAGTTTAGGTTCTATTCTCAGACCTACTGAATATACACACAAAATCTAATAAGAATCGGTCAAGCCGTTTCGGAGGAGTTTTGACACGACGTTTAGACATGAGAATTTTATATATTAGATTAGATTAATATACTTTCATTTGGTATTTACAATACATAAAAATGGTACTTTTTCCCGAAATACTGATATTTGTACATAGATGAAAATAGCTTTAAATCGTTCTATACATAGTCATAACATTCTATTTCTTAATATTAAATTTTTAGTATACATAAAATTATAATCGACCAAATATTATAAATTCAAAAGTTTATATGACACACAGATATTAAGTTTGTTACTGCTTCACGCTGAAAGGGCTAGTCGCATTTTAAACACCCAAAACTTTCAGTAGTTTCAATATGAACGAGTATCGTACATACACACACACACGCACGCGCGCACACACACACTCACACATAAAAATACACACACAAGTAAACTTTCGCCTTCATAATAGTATTCCTATCTATACATATGTAAAACAAAGTCGTGTTAGTTACACCATATATAACTTAAGAACGGTTGGACCAATTTTTATGATATTTGATTTTTTGTATTTCTCTTAATCCGGAATAGGATAATAAGTATTAAAACATCAGAAAAATTCAAAAAAAAAAAAATTATATGGCTAACGCTGATAAATAACTATTTTAAATATCTATGTAAAACGTACCTAGCGACGAACTCGAGCGAAGCGAGGGTGAACCGCTAGTATATAATAAAACATAGCTTATATGTTTATATCGTACCATAATCCTGCAACTGCGGCGTGAGCTGCGTGTCGGGCGGCGCGGCGCACTCCTGCGCCGTACGTACTCCCGCCTCCAGCGCCTCCGTCCAGCCCGCGTACTCCGCCTCGTTGCTTGTGCTTAGCGTTAGTTTTGTGTCCTCATCTATATGTTCAACATAAATATATTAATTATATACAATAATACTTAGATTTACGCGAATATTTGACATTTTAAATAAAACTATCTTTTCGGACTATTTCGCGGACCTTTGAGACATCTAACACTGTTTAAAACCTTGGTCTCTTCCGTGACCATGATTTCTGTGAAGCATTCGTAACGTCGGGAACCAAAAATCAAAATAAATCCGCGAAATAATCCGAAAAGATAGTTTTATTTATATACAGTTGTTATACCACAGTCTACTAATCCATACAATCGTCCTACGAAGGCATCTATACAAGAATAGGGCTATTGTGGATGAGACACGAGTGAGGTGCATACGAATGTAATATATTCTTTTATTAGTTAAACTATTATCTACCACTAGATTGTACTACAGCACTTTAACTTCGAAATCGTTCGCTTTGAAAACTAGCATTGACAAGTTTTGCATTTGCCACCATTGCCGATTTATACTGGGTTATACTATACACATCGTTAATACTAACACTTAACATTAATTTCATCGATCAAAAAAGTCCTATAATATAAAGTATTATAGATACACAATCCCATGCAAAAGTTCTCTTAAAACTGTCACCAATTGTATTTAGGTAATTATTCTAGTTGAAATAAATATACAACAATGTAAATTGAACCTTAAATGCAATGCTTAAAGTTGTTTTCAAATAAAATATATTAAATTAAAAGCGCGCTCAAATGTTCAAATGAGCGCTCATTCGGTGAGGATATTTTTTGTCGCTGATTGTGTATCTAGTACTTTTTAATCGATGATTAATGTATATACTAATTTATTCTTAATATTAAAACAAGAATAAATAAAAGTAGTAGGAGCTTTTGTTTGTTTTGGATGGTTATTTAAATTATGGATTAATTTACTTAATATTGGTTCATTAACAACTTACATCATGGCATTAATTTTAAATTAAAAAAAAACCTAGTAACATTGCATAATATGTAATTAAAATTGAGATCATTATTATTATTTTACTTTTTTATTTATAAAAACGAATATTTTGTTATTTAATTATTTACTATTTAATATGTGTAATTGTAGTGATTTTGATGTTTTTTTTTGCAAATATGACGCCGTCAATTATAAACCTTTTTTTTTCTTAATTTAACCAATTAACCATTTTCTTAATTATTTTATTATTAAATAATTCACCCCAAAACTTTATACCCACACAATAAAAAAATAAAAAATATTCAACATTAACTTTAAAGTGTTCATTCTGTCTGTGAATAGTTATAGTTTCTAATTTATACATACATTTAATAATAAAAGAATGCGGTAAGTCGGTGGTCTCCATGCTCAGCTCGTGCAGGGGCAGTACGGAGTGCGCTCGGAACAGCCCGTTCGAATTTTTCGACGCGATTATCAAAATGTCGTTGAACTGTAAACAAGAATATTAAAAATTAATATTATAAATGTGTCAACTTTTATTCTGAGAATGAGTCTTGCACCTCTGAGATATTCAACACTTGCATAATACTATGAAGAAAAAACTCACTTCAGTGGACTATGGCCTCACAATGAAAGAAAACCTTTACTTAAAAAATATACCATTAACATATTATAAACATTTATTTAAACAGCAAACTAACTTAAACAGCATTAAGATATTAAAAGGGGTGATTGTTTCACTATTATATTTACAGCTTAAGATTATCTATCGTTTAAATACCAGATAAATTAAATGATAATACCAAAAACAATAATCGAAAAATTAAATAAAAAAGAAGCATTTTTACCAAGAAAAGCATTCTTTGCTGCAATCCTTTCGAAGTGTGCGTGTACACACAGCCTAGTCTCACGAACTCTCTCTCAGCAACCAGTAACTTATCATAGCCTGTGGAAAAATATGAACATCTTTATGTATTTACTAGCGACTCACCCTCGTTTCCCTCGGGTTTATCCCTATTTACGTTTTATGGTTTAGTATAGATTTCTCAGAGATGAGATATTTTCCCTCATTAAAAAATATCCTAAATGTTGACCCGGATATCATTATACCAAATTTCATCAAAATCTGTCCAGTGGTTTTCTCGTGATGTGTTCCCAGACAGAAGAACAGACAGTCAGACAAAAATTCTAAAACTATAGGTTCAGCCTCTGTAACGATAATAATGACTATTTCGTTAAGATTTTCCATAAAATATTTAATGTACAGATCCGACTCAGAATTTTATTATATGTATAGATAATCCATACATAATAAATATTGAATTGCATCATTGGATTGGATTTTCTTTAAAATCACCAGTGTTTAAAAAATATTTAATTTTATCTATCATTAGTGACGCAATATTGGTTTACCAGTTTAATTCTATAGTGACAATTAGTATAAAGTGGTGAGTGTGTAAGCAGAGAGCGCGTAGTTACCGGTGACGTCCCGCTGCAGCTGGCACAGCGCGGCGTGGTTCTCCACGTGGCGCAGCTGCGCGTCCGCCGCGTCCGCCGCCGCGCCCGCCAGCTCCAGCGCCGCGCGGGACGCCTTGCTTTTCGTTGCCGTCCATAGCTCTGTAAATTTGCGTTAATCATTTTAAACAGAGTTAAAACACTTAGATAAACTTAAAAAACTAAACCTTATGTAAATACAAAATTAGCTACCACTACAATAAAGTAATATATCGATTTCATTCTATTCTATCAAGTGAGGAACTGCGATACACCCACTAAACGCCCAGTCATCCACAAAAGCGCAAGGGCATACGGAAGGAATAGCGCTATCTCGCTCTATTCCTACTCGTATGAAAAAGATAGAAACAATCACCTTGCACCATCCTCTTATAGTGATGCAAGTGGCGCAGCGGACGGTATAGCGCTATCTCGCTCTATCCCATCGCATATGAAAGTGACAGAAACATTCGCCTTAGGCCATCCTCTTGTAACGATGCAAGCGGCGAAACGGGCGGTATAGCGCTATCTCGCTCTATCGCATGCCGTATGAAAGAGACACAAGCGGTCACCTTGCGCCATCCTCTTGTAGTGGTGCAGCCGGTGCAGCGGGCGCAGCAGCAGACAGGCGAGCGGCAGCGGCGAGGCGCGGTCGAAGGCGGCGGCGTGGCGCGCGCCGTCCCCGCCGCGGCGCCGCGCGCTCTCCACCAGCGCGACCATCGCCCCCGCGCCCTCTATGTACGAGTTGTACGCCTGGCAACGCAAACATTGGAATTTAGTATTTTACGGTATAGGTATTACGTCTGATTTATTATATTTAAAAAATATATACATAAAACAAGCAAATATATTCGTACTAATATTGTAAATGCAACAGTAAGTCTGTTTGTTGTGTATAGAAAAGGTAACACCTTTTCACGACTAAACAGCTAAACCGATTTAGATGAAAATTGGTATGAAGATAGTTTTAGACCCTGGGAAAGACAGAAGGGTGTTTATCCCGAAAATCATCCTTTAAGGGGGTGAAAAGAGGAAGGGGAAGTTTGTATGGGGAATCAATCATTTATCAAGTAAGGGATATAAAACTCATCATACCTATATGCATATACAGTCTATCTTTTTCATACTAATCATCAAAACGTACTTAGGAACGAACCCGAGCGTAGCTGAGTCACAAGTTTTACATAAATAAACCAGAGACGGGAAGAGCAACAGGCAAAAGCTACTTTTTAATTATAACATTAAATCAATGACATCACCATTATTTATGTATTTAAAGATTAGCACTTAACAGACAAGTATTAGATATACTCACATCATATGTGCTTGATAAATAATCTTGAAGGATCTCGGCTATTTTCTTGTATTCGGGTTCCTCGACATCTGAAACAATTAACTTAAAAAATTATTTAAAATTCACCTTAATTTAAATTACAACTAATCTTATAGCATTATGTATATGAAGTACCACCACTAATATATACAAATTATTACTCAACTACCTTACTTCCTAAGTGTGAATTAGGATTTTAAAGAACGAACATCTATCGTTTGTCGTCTCAGTGCTTATTTGTTCATACGATCAATATACCGGCATAGTTTTTAATACAGCATTATTACTTTTAAATATCAATTCTATTGTTATAAAATACACATTTTATTTTAAAAATAGCCGAAAAGACATATTTGATCTACGAGTATATATGTATAATAAATCTTAAAAATAAAACTTTATTTTTTAAAATAAAAAAAAAACTTTCTACCGTAAGGTAGAAGTATTGGTAGTTTAAACAAATACGCAATAAGGCGACTTTTTTTTTATATAGCTAACATCATACTACAAAATAATAACTAACAACAACAACAAAACTAAAATACATAGCGAAGAAAGATTATAAGAACATATGATCAATAGAATTGGTTACTGAAGTGACTTCCTTAAAGTATGATGGCTGATTTAGTGTCAGATGACGCAAATCCACACAAACACACATTTCCATACCATCACACTCTATGGGCAATTCGATACAAGACAGTACACGATCGAGATACGCGAGAAACGGTCCCGCGGGCAACGCTAGTACGGCTTCCCAGTCTGGTTCTGCAAGAAATGCTTTATTGTGGTACAAATGACATAATACCATATGAATACAGACTATATACCATATTCCACCACGCTGGCCAAGTGCGGGTTGGCGGACTTCACATGTCTTTCGAAAACTTGCTAGGTTCTCTCAGACATGCAGGTTTCCTCACGATGTTTTCTTTCGCCGTAAGGCAAGTGGTAATCATGTTAGAAATGATTCGCACATCAAAATATCAGAGGTGCCAGACTCGCGATTTGAACCCGCTTCACTCGGTTACCCAAGCGAGCGCGTTAGCACTGGGCTACCACTGCCTTGGCCTGAGCCCCCTCGTATTGAAGGAGGACCCGTGCCCAGCACTAGGACGTTAAAAAGGGCTGAATACATACATACAATACATACAGACTATAGAATAACGTGAATAAATTATAAATAATCTAAAGAAGTAATATATGCTCATCTGGCACGTTTTGAAGCCATTAATAAGAGAATTGAATTGAATAATAACTATCAGTCACATTCGTTGGTGTGATCACAATACGCGTACGAGTCTGTATCCCATAATGCTGTGTTTACCTACGCTTATATCACATACAGTCACCTTCCCTACTTTCTTGCGAGGGCGGATACTCAGATATCAACCGATATTGTATACCATTATGCTGTACCCACACCTTCGCTTACAACAAACAAAAACGCCTTCAGAGTTATCAGGCAAAATCACACACGCTGGTGTGGCTGCAACGAGGATACTTGTGAACGAGTCTGTACCTCACATTAAGTGGCGCCGACACCTACGCTTACAACCAGCATAATAATCATCACTATTATAATATAAAGACACGTTCGCTCGTGACACCCCAAAACACTACTTATATACCAATCTGTACCTCACATTATACAGCGCCCACACCTACGCTTACAACCAACACAATTATCACTATTATTAGACACATTCGTGTGGCCGCCAAACGGTACTCGTATACCACAATGTTCCTCACATTATGCCGCGCCCACACCTACGCTGACTAGGCAAATCAATCACCTTGAGAGTTGTCCGGCGAGGGCAGGCCGGCCGGCGCGGCGGCGGCCAGCGCGCGGTCCAGCTTGGCCAGCAGCGCGCCGGCGGGCAGCGCCAGCGGCTCCAGCGCGAGGCAGGCGCGCGCCAGCGCCGCCGCCTCCGCGCCGCCAGACGCGCTCCGCCCCAATGTTCCCACTCGTTTCGACCATGTCTGTTAACAAAAATATATATTTACTAGCCTAAGTGATAAGGGACCACCCTCATCACATAGGGGTATGAAAAATAGTTCACGTCTTATTCTCGGACTTACTGAATATACACACAAAATTTCATAAGAATCGACCAAGCCGTTTCGGAGGGGTTTTGTTACAAACACTGTGACATGAGAATTATATATATTAGAAGATATAACAATCAATATTTTTACTATTATCGTTGTGTTCAAGTATATATAAAGAACCCCTTTAATTTTATGTGTTAAAAATCGTTAAAAAAAAGTCTAACAAGAACAATTATTGTAAATACCATACAAAAAAAATTAAAAAAATAGATATAATAATTAATTAATTATAATACAATGAACCAGTCAACAATACAATAAAAAAAATAGAAAGTCCATCCAAACAAAAGCAGCTAGTGCACGATTGATTTAAGTTAAAATTTTAGTAAAATAATAATAATAAAGATTAATCAACACTCACGACAGTAAGTAGTTCGAGGTCCCGTTTATACGTGCGCTCTGTCATCAGCAGCTCTTTGGCTACGTAATACGTGATGTCAGCACCACGTTTCTTTATCGTATCGCCGGCTGCCGCTACGCCCGACGATATACTTTAAACAAAATAATGTACTTTAAGATATACATATATAACAAAATGGTCTAATATCAAGATTATCTCCCTATCCATTTCCCAATCACTAGGGGTCGGCGCAGTACATCTTCCGTACTGCTGATAGGATTTGACAAAAGTTTTACGACCGGCCGCCTGCCCGACATCACCCTTCTTGGAAATTATTGGTGATTGTGCTGTAAAGCCTTGCTTTTAACCAATAAAAGCAAGGTCTTACAGCACAAGTAAAGGGAAAATTCCGAAAAATAAAAAAAGTTGAAAATTAAGATAAATTTTGGTACTTACAAGTTTTCGAGAAAATCTAAATTTGCCCATATCTTTTTATCGTGTTGACTCAGGATCTTGATTTTTATACACCTAATAGGGACTACAGACCTCAATATCTGGTATAAATTTCAACTTGCTAGGTCCACCCGTTCCTGACAAAATCGGTGGTGACACATGGACAGACAGACGGACAAGAAAGTGATCTTATAAGGGTTCCTTTTTTTACCTTTTGAGGTACGGAACTCTAAAAACAATAATAATTATACTATTCTTTATATAATTACCTGTTGTTATTCCGCCTTGTCAATGTATCCCCTGCGTCACTTTCCCCGCCACTCAGCACGTCCATATTGTTCGTGGATGCCGAGACTATATTTACTGCAAAGGAAATATACGTATTTCTATGTAAGTTTTAAAAATAATAAATCAAATCACGACGAAAATATGCATTTCCTTATTTTTTATACGTTTCCCATACTGTGATTAAAATCCCCTCAGTATAGTAAGACATATAACCTGTAGATCAATTTAATAAATAAGAAAAAGCTGATAAGTAATAAAGATTCAGCCCTTTTTACTAACTTTCGAAAAATAGCTAGGTTCTTTTAGACATGCATGATTCATTCCCTCACGATGTTTTCCTTCAGCGTAAGACAAGTGATTATTATCAACAATAATGATTCTCACATGCAAATATCAGAGGTTAAAGACCTGGAGCTTCATCCCGTTTTACTTAGTTTCTCAAGAAAGCGCGTTACCACTGAGTTATCACTGCTTTAAAATATATCAACCTAAGGGCGGTCCCTCACCGGGAGCATTCGCTTGTAATGTAACAGTTCAGATTCGAGCATTACATAAGTGAGGGAGAATAACTGAACATTAATATTAGTAAATGCTCCCGGTGAGGGGCTGCCCTAAGCAAAATCAATTGTCAAAAAATGTTTATGAGCTTACCATGAACATTTCCATTAACAGTGTCACAATCTCTTCTATTATCGAGGCGTTCGAGTTTTTCGTGGAACCCATTGGTTATTTTCTTGTCCATAGGCGTTGACGCGTACAATGGCGCCCCCGTGCTCTCCCCGCTAGGCGACATGCATAAACTCGCTGAAGATATCGTAGGATCTTCTTCAGTTAACGTTTCATCTGTAAGTAGAGGAATAATGTTATTTTTTGCGGAAAAAACAAAATTGATATAAAAATTAAAGGGATGCAGTAATAAGATGCAAAATAATATAATAATAATGTCCTCCTGACCGATTCCGGCCACGGCGGCCAATCTCATTGAGACTAGCCATCTGCGCAGGAGATATTATAGTGTACAAGTGTGCGCGCAGATACAAGTGCACTCTCTATTCCTGTCACTCTCATACTCCGGTGGGACGACACGAGACACGACCGGTGAGAGTTAAGGCGCAGGACCGACGCGACACGTGCTCTGCCTCGGCACGGGGTTGATACACCGCCAACTTCCCAACTCCGGGCCGTTACTGAGGCTTACTATACAGAAAGACTCAATAACTAAACTTGGCCCGACCCGGGACTCGAACCCAGGACCTCCGGGTGTGCAGCCGTACATGCTAGCCACTACACCACCGAGGCTGTTCAAAAGTAAAAAAAAAATGCAAAATAATGTATTCATAAAACAAATCAACACTTAAAAGCCAATAACTATAAATTTAAGTTTGAGTAAATAAAGTTTGTAATGTAGAAAATAAGAATAAAATAAACAGATCACCATATCCACTTAATTAATATAGTATAATAATTTATCTTAAAAAAAACAACTAAAACAATAATAAGCTAAATAACAACCGTAAAAAAAGTAAAAATATTCATAAAAAAAATTTTCAGCATGCCAACACTCAAGTACACTTACACATATTCCTTGGCCGCATAGAAATTATAAATAGGGGGAACAACTCAAAACTGAAGGGATATAAAACATCGATATTAAATTTATTCATTTATTGTTTAACTATCCCCACCCGAGGGGCAGTGTATTGCAAGGATACCGTACAATTACAAGTAAATATAAATTCAAAAAGGAAATTACGTTCGAAACTCCGAAAACAATATCAATTACTATAATAAAAACCAATACAATGATAAAATAACATTACAGTCTATTCGGATTGTACAAATACAATCGATAATTCGAAATGCTTACACGCTACGAATTTTGCTTTAACGCCAATCATTATTGCACTAACTATGGAGGCCTACTGACCTCTATACTATAATATCAACTAAACTTTCTGAAATTTATTCCACGTGCATTTTATAATTGAACTACGTGGCAGTGGGTTGGCTTTAGAGGAAAAATCATTATTTTTGTTTGCTAATCGAAGAATTTTATTATATTAAGAAGCGTTAAAAATTTAACTTAAGATCAATATACGGAGCCAGCCCACTTAATTTAAATAGCACGTGTATATAAATCAACATATAACTGAACTATATAGTATACAAACTCAACAAACACAGTAACATACTGAGAATTATTACAATAATAACAACAAATATTTCTCTACTCGATTCGTTACATATAAATAACAAAGTCTTTTGGTAAATATTAAGTTAAAAAATTGACAGCCTGAAGTACACAATCGACAGCGTTGTTCTACTCAGGAGGAGCGATCAAAAGTGCACTTTAAGAGTGAAAAGGTATAATTTCAATCTTAAAAATTGCATGTATTGTCTTAGTGCTCACTTTCGATTATGTTGCCAGCGTCAAAAAAAATATCACCGTAATTGCTAGAACTTATTTGCAATTTTTGCATCCTCAATACTTCACAGATAAAGAAATATAAACTTAACAAATATTTATTACTGCTACTTGACATTTAGTGATTTTTTTCGTATAATGTAATGAATTAATATTTATGTCTTAGACCGAAAAATTGAAAAATGATACCACAATCGAGTTTAAGGCTTAATAAAAACCAATTCCTGATGTTTTGTGTCAATCTAAATGTTTATTTAACCATCTGAATGTGGGGACAGTTTGCCATCTTTACAGAAAAAAAAAAACTATAATTGTAGAGACATTTCATTTTGCGGCCTAAGACTTATACATATGTTCTTTCGATATACGATTTGATACATTAACCTTCTGCTATTTAATGATATCGATTTAATTGTATAGAAAAAAATATATAAAGTGGATATAATGGGGCTGGATGAGATACATATGGGATGGGATACACGCTTTCCGATCAACTTCACTTGCATACATACGTACGTAACATGAATAGCCGCATCAAACTTCACTGTTACAATTCAGCGTTCATATAAAGCGTTCAGGGTTTTTTTTTAAGGTCAGGCTGAACTGGTAGCAAAGTGTGATATGGCAGGTAACTACTGGATTTTTTACGAGTGTAGGTATATGACAAATGTTCTAACTACGTTGTCCCTTACTAGAAATCGATAAGTACATGTTATCTAAACTACTTGGAAATAGGTAATATTGTTTTTCAGTACGACATAATTATTCGATATTTCATTCCTATCTAGCTGACAGAAGCGCGGTGACTTCGCTAGCACCTAATTGAAACTAATTTAAACAATATACGTAAGGGTTCTAATTGCAAAGAGAACATCATCTTAGAATAAATCTAACTCAGTTAAAAATAATTTTAAAGCATTAAGAAAAGATTCAAATTGGTAATAATACTTTTTTTGATAATAAGCAACATATTACAAAAAAATAATTAATTATGTAGTTAAGGCATGACTACAAATTAACCTACTCATGCCTAGATTTCGATGCTTATATTTAAATCTATTTCACTCACATACAAAGACGAATACGGTTATCAATTTTGACAATTACCTTACTAATACTGTTATACAATTCATCGTTTATAAACTTGAATAAAAATCATTGTAATAAAGTGTGGAAAAAATTGAGCAGATTTGGCACGATTGCAGACACTTTCGTATTTAAGTCTTATTGTGTATGTAGTGACAATAAGGGGGGCGAGTAATGTGTATTGTGTGCGATAAGTCTTTTAAGACGTGGAGTTGAGCAATTATATTTAAACAACTAAAACATGATCTTAGATCCCAACAGAAAGCAAATCACAGCCTCTTACATAATAATAAGTCGTTAATTCAAACAACAAAGTTATAAACTTCTACCAATCAATTAGAAACAAGGCGGAGTAAGACTAGAATTATTTGGCACAAATAACAATAATTAATATATTTAAAATGATTCGTAGAATGCATTAAAATGCGGAACTTATTATTAAACTTGATATAATATGTTAGTCACTGCTGTCATTCGGTGAAGAAATTTGATTTAAGTATTTCGATCAGTACACATACACTACTTCTAATCTCTTATTAAGCTAAGGTAATCTTTAATATCGCTTTAAAATACACGATAATCAATATTCACGCTATCTGGGATGGGCACTATATATTTTGCCTAGTAATTAAAAGTGAGAATGTAAATATTTAATTCAATAGGAATCTTAATATCCAATACGATTATAACAATTAATTGCGAATTAGAATTAAGATTTCGAAACGCTAATATAAGTAATACACTCGCATACTGAATAATTAACAATCACCCAACAACAAAGTCTACGAGGACTTGGTCTAGTGCTTATGTAGACGTAACTACTCGTTCTCGTCGTCAGAGCATAAAGGCGGGGGGAGTGTCGAAACGTCAAACTTTTGTTCGGGACTATCGCTCGAAGCTTGCGAATCAACATAATGACTAGAATAAAAGCGCTCTACATTATTCAAACTAAAACGCTGATCGAGATCTCTAGCAAAGCGCTCTTCGTTACCATCGCTATGTTCGTTGCTGCGTTCGTATTGCGGGTAAAACTCTTGGGTTTGGAACATATCTATATCCTCATAATGTTCAGGATATGGACTACCCCTATACTCCTCGTATTCATCTTTGTCGGGGGGTAGCTCCGAATCTGAATATGCAATCGTTTCTCCTCGTTCAAAAAGATAACTTCCAGATTTATTTATTTTAGGAGCCCTTTTTATAGTGTCGACGGGATATGCATAATCATCAGAATCGTCTTTGTCACTTTGTTCATCATAAAACTTAGATCTCGATGACTCCCCGAGAGATTTGTCATCAGATTTGAAGTGTCCTGTAGATTTCATTCTTTTTAAGGAAGATTGGCGGCTACTTTTATTAGAATATGACGAAGATCTAGGTGGACTTCCTTCTGGTACGAAAGGTGGTTCTTGAGAATCAAGATACGGATGTCGCAATCGACCTAATCTGTCAAATCTTGGGAAACCCATTTCATCTTCTTCGACAGAGGATCCAAAACCTTGAAACTGAACAGGATTAATACTAACAGGAAATTTTTGGAGCTCATATGAAGCGGTCTTATATTTGGCATAGCTTAATTGTTCCTCATCTTCAGAGTAACTTGCCTGTTCTTGCATATCGTCATTTTTCGAGTCTCCTTTAGACATTTCGGAAGAACCAGACTCTACTTCTGGTATGTAGCTGTCAGAACATTCTGAACTCTCCATTCTTCTAAGAGTATCATCGACTGCCAAATATTTAGTTCCTTTGTACTTATCACTTTCAGAGGAACATTGACTTTTTGTAGAATCTTCCTCTAGTACATCTTGTATTTTCTCCTGTTTTTTACGAGTATTTGTAACTTGCTTTTTACGTCTAAATGTTCGCATTCTTTCACGAGGATCTCTTATAACATCTAAGGAACTATCAGTATCATTACCGCTTGGAGGACTTTTCAACGAAAAGTTTCTAACGAGGAGCGATTTTTTTACCGGTGCCTTCAGTGGTTGTATAGGAGGGGATTCAGAGCTTAAACTGCTTGAATAGTACGGTGAGCATCTAGACAGGGGGGTTTTACCTGATCTCTCTAAAGATTTCTTTTCTTGTAGTTCTCTATGAACTGATGGTATCTCTGGAACTGTTATAATAGGCAGATCAGATGAAGATAAATAATGTTCATGGAATGACCAACTTTTTGGTTTACTGCGATATTGCTGAGACGTTTTATATTCTTTTATCTGGTTTTTTGACAACGTTTTATCATCATAACTAGCGTGTTTAGCTAAAGGCTTGTAGTCAGATCTTATAAATTGACTACTACATTCCTCTCTTATTATGTTTGAAAACTCTTGACTTTGATATCGTTCACTATGCTTTTCTTCTTGACTATAAAGCTGAGAAGGTATATCTATATCGATTTCAGGCTGTGGCCCAAAAAAGTACTGCTTGTTATAGCCACTATCTTCGCTTTGGCATCGTGTCGTTGGTCTCACGTGTTTGCGAGATTCCTCTTCGTAACTGAAACTTTTTGGTGGAGCTTTCAGATATCGTTCTTTAGATAAATCTTCAGAAGCTGGAAATCCTCTCAACCTTTGGTCAAATCTCAAAACACCATTTGTATGTTTTTGTAGACTACTTAATGAACTTGAACTAGATTTATCTGACTTGTCACTGTAACTTATTGAAGACGATTTTTCTGTTTTCCCTGTGAAAGCTGCTGTTAATCGTAGCACAGGTTCCTTTGCGTCATTTTTAGAGGGGGATAATTTAGTTTCTTCCACAGTGTCAGTCTCATATTTCTCATCAACGGGTGATGTTTCTTTTACAATAGTGTCATCAGACTTAGTTTGCTCGTTGTCTTGTTGATCTTCTCGCGCCGTGGCAACCAAAGTATGACTTGTACTCGCAGACCACTCAGATATAGACTGAGCTAAAGTTAGAGTACTGTCACTTTTTGTTCCTGAACTACTATCAACTTTTCTTGATACTGTTGTTTCAGAACTGCACAATTTATCGTATTTAATATTTTCGGAACTCTTGTCGAGGCTGCTGCTTTTAGAACTCGCTTCTGTTTGAGAATTCATTTTTTGTATTTGTTCCGTCTTCTTCCCTGATTGAGATGTTGAATATTTTTTTATTGTGCTTTTTTCTGATTTATCACTTTTGGCTAATGACACAGCAGATATACTTTCGGAAGCAGAAAGGTTAGCATATTGTCGCACCGTATTGGTACCAGTGGACCACTCGGAAATACTTAAACAAATAGATGTATCTTCTGAATGAGAACTATGAGTGCATTTTTTTGGCGGTATACCAATTTTGACTGTTCCGTCTAAATCAGTCCCAAAAGAACTTGTTTCTTCTTCAGAATGGCTGCTATGACTACATCTTTTACATGTCCCTGAACTGCCAACACTGAGTTTGGTTACTGCCTTGACTGTTTCTTCAGCATTAGTCTGTGACAGCAAATCGTCAATTGACGTGTCTGAATTATTTGATCCAAATGAAAATTTCTGCGCACCCATTTGGGGGAAGCCTTTGTCAAAGTCAGGAGAAAGAGATTTACTGTCTCCACCGAATACGTCGTCGGTATATAAGTGATCATCATCGTATATAGGACTATGGTTAGTTGGTGATTTTTGAGGCTGACTAATAATAACCTTATCCTCTAAGTTACTTTTGGTATTAAAAGATTTATTTTCCGCTCGTGAACAGCATGTACCGACATCGCCCATTAAGCATGAAGCTTTGCTAAAAGTTCCACTCAAACAGGATTTGTCATAATTAGGAACCACGCTTTTATTGAGACATGTAAATTCATCATGACTATCTAGAGGTTCCACCATATAGCCTGATTTATCGTAAGGAATAACTTTAGGACTTTTTTGGACAGTATCTGTTAATGGTTCTGTAGATTTTTCGGATTTAGACTCTTGAACGTCTCTTTCTAATTCTTCGTCATTATTTAAAGTATCACTATCGTCATCAGATCCTATATGTCCTTTAGAACTTTCTGAACGAATTGTTACTTTTGTAGCTTGTTCTGGTTCATTATTCATGTAATAAAAATGGACATTTTCAACTATAGGTGTATCTAAAGTACCTGACGCAAAAGAGTTTAAGTCTTCATTGTCACTGGACTTTTGTCTTGCAATGTCTGGTGCTACATTCTTAGCCACTTGAGGCGGTAGCTCTGGTAAAGGCCAATCTTCAGATTCTTGACTTTCACTAGCAGATGATTGCCTAAATGGAGCCAAAACCTGTGCCGCGTTAGATTTCTTATGACCATTTTCATATTTTTCACCATTTTCTGTTTTCTTATTGTTAGTTTTATCTACGTCTTTTTTCGATTCTGCATACATTTCGCTTATTTTAGTTTGATCAATAGGAATGTCAGGCATTTCGGCTGATGTTCTTCTGTCTGTATCAGATATATAGGCAACATTAGCATTGCTTGGTGGATCCGAACTTAAACTTGCTTGATGATCACTAGAATTAAGCGACTCCTCATTTATACTTTCAGAGCGAGAACAAGCTTTAGTAGAATCTTCATCAGCGCTAGTTTTTTCAGATGTTGTGCTACGCTCAGATATACGCGAGAGTGTCCGGCCAAAATTCTGGCCATATCCAATCACAACATCCGATGTTGACGCATTGGATGATGTTGCGGGATAAAGAAAATTAACTGGAAAATCGTTAAGATCATCCGTAAAGTCAGCTTCAGTTGAATCTTTTGATGTATTTGCGGATAGAGGGGGGTTTTTAGAAAATGTATGGAAATCATCAAGCATTCTTTGATTATTATATTCAAAAGCATCTTTGTTCATCGTCAAACTTTCGTATCCATCGTGATCTTGAGGAATCCAAGCCTCTTCTATACTTGTACTATTTTCGCTTCCAGAAGCCCCAAAAAATGGTCGCCATGTAGGTTTTAATTCTTCACCGCGACGATAAGCTTCACCTAAAGAACCAGAAGTAGATTCGGTTGTTTCGAAAGACCCTCTCGATTCCACGCTTAAAGATCCTCTAGAGTCCATACTAGATTTTGATGAGCTTTTCTGTTCATCGAGTCGTGCCTTTCGCCTAGAAGACGAATCATCGACACTAAGAGATCCTTTTGATGGTGTAGTTGTTGTAGTATCGATGCTCGACTTTGAAGAACTCTTTTGATCAACATCTTTTAACGCTCTCTTTTTCATAAGCTCCCGTTCAAATGAAGAAGTTATAACATTACCATCGTCATCAAAATCAACTGTCATATTTTGATCCTCTTGAGATATTGTTATTGCGATTTTTGTTTTCTTGACAGTTTTTTCTAATTCTTTCTTGACATCAGACGCTTTTGAACCAGCAGATTGACTAGATTCAGACTCTTCTATAACACATTTACCTATTTTATCTAAAGCACTCTTCCTTTGACTTGGTCTCGAGAGTTGTTCTACAGTTTTGTCACAAACACTTTCAGAACTTGATTCTGAGTCAGTAGGTGCTTTTAGTGAATCAACTTGACCTTGTTTTTCTAATGTTGGAGTAGGAGATTTTCTTGTACCATACTTTGATGGACTTCTTGGGCTCTCAATTCTGCCTATTTCAGGTATAGGGGAAGGAGATTTGGAGTTTGATTTAGAATGTTCACTTGACATAGTATGCTGAGAGAGAAGATGTTCTTCGCCATATTCCATCGCTTGTTTTAATTCCTCTAAGCATTCCCTATCTTTTTTATTTAGTTTTTCAATGTCCTGTGATATACCCAAAGGTCTTGCGATCGAACAGCTTACACTAGACTCATCATCAATTGAACTTCCTTTAATATTTGCACTCGATGGACTAACGTCCTTTTCTATGCTCGTCCAAGAAGTTGATTCTGAGCTTCGTGAACGTTCAGCGCTTAGTTTCAATAGCTCACCTCGTCTTGATTTGGCAGATAATAGCGCTTTTTGATCATTTTTTTGTTCCGTTGGAGATATGTCATTTGCACTTCCTGAGCTACCAGTATGTTCCCCTGATTCAGATTTATGAATCGATTTAGATAGACTAGAGTCAATAAAAGGTATGTTTTCAATTGTTGGACTATTTTCTTGTGGAGGGGTAACTATTATTTTATTTTTATTCTTGAATTTTAGTGCTAAATCTGTAGATTTCGGTAAATCTTTCAATTTGGTATCACTTTCACTCTCATTGTCTAAAAGTAACTGAGACATCGATTCATTTTTCAAAAATTCGACTAAGCTTGCAGATGATTCTTCAAATGTGCTTTGGGCTTCCAAGTGTTTTTTGTTCAAACAGGTATCTGAAAGTGGAAGTTCTGTATCTGCTGTCAACTCGTCATAATCTCCTGTCATTCCTGATCCTGTATCATCGCTTTTGCGGAGGTGTAACTTAGTCATTTTTTCTTTTTTAGACACTTGATCTTGATCTGATGAGCTATCTGCATCAATATAAGGAAGTGATATACCCAGCATATTACTCTCATCTGACATTTTAAGTTCACTGACTTCAGTTATTGACTCTTCCTCGCTAGTTAAACGCATAACTTCCGGTTTCTTTTCTTCAGTTAAGCTATGTATATCTTGACTACTCCTGCTTTCATGAAGCTCTGATTGCCGTTGCTTATTGTAGATTTCTATTTTTCTTCGTTCCATTATAACTGTCTGAGTATCATTTTCAATGACAGTATGTTGAGAACTAGTTATCCATTCAATCGAAGAATCATCTTCAGTTTTTTCTTTATAACTATTCGAAGGAGACGTTTCCTTTGGTTCAGGTTCTGGTATGACATTATCTACATGTTCTTTTCCAGTTGGATGAACGTCAACTGTAACAACTTCTTGTTTAAAATGTTTATCAGCTACGGGCTCTTGGATATTAGATGGTGGTGTAACATAATTCCTATCCAAGCTTTTTGACTTTACTTTAGCTTCAAAATGTGGATCAACTTTTCTCTCCAGACTTTTTGACTTAACACTTGGATGAACTTTTTGATAAACAACTTTACCTTCTATTTGCTGCTTAATTTCTTGCTTCTTAGATAGCGTTTTTGGTGACTTTTGCAAACTTGCCAAGTCATCGAATTTATCTTCTAATGACTGAGATTTGTCATCCATACTCTTATTAATTTTGTTATTTGTTTTAGTTGTCTTCTGATCCTCGAAGCTTCTACTAAGTTTCCCTGCTAATTTATTATCAAGTTTCTTGGGTGATTTCGCTATAAAAACATGATCTTCTGCCTTGCTATTTATTTTCGTTTCGATAATTATTTTATCACCTTCCGTTTTCACTAAGATTTTATCTTCCGGAGGAGGGAATGGAGGCAAGGTATCTTTAACTGGACTTATTAATGTTTTAGTTTGCTTTAACGCAGCTTCAAACAACATTTGCTGTTTTTCCTTGCGTTTAGCAATTTCTGTATCGCTGTCTTCTTGAGATTTTGTTCTTTCTTTACTACCTCCCCGTTTTACGTCCATCTTTTCTAATGACTTAGACTTTTCTTTAGCGATTCTCTTAGCTGCTTGCTCTAATTCTTGACTTTTAGCTCTTGCAATATCTAAAGGTGGCACAGTTAAGAAATCTGGTCGTTCTTTAAGGGAAGATGGTAACGATTTTTGAGTTTGAAGAGCTCTTACTTTAGTAGCATTAGTATCTAATGATCCTGCCTTATTCAATTTACCTGTGACTTTTTGCTTGTCGTCTGGTTTTGGTTTTAATGTCAACTTTTTCTTTTCTTTTCGCTTTATTCTTTCAATATCTGGCACAATTTGGTCTTCGCTTAAATCAGACAACTTTCGGATACTCCCTCTTGGCGAATTTAATGACGAAGTTGGTGACCTCGAAGGAGATTTTGACAATGGTGATCGTGATATAGGCGATCTATTTAATGGTGATCTAGACGGCGATTTTGCTTTGGATATTATTTTACTGAGATCATACTGTCGTTTAAATGAACGAGGTCTTCGCTGTTCAACCAATTCTTCCAACAGCTTCATTTCTTCATTATCAATTACAGCAGACTTTGCTGGGTCTCCAGATTGTTCTTCCTCTACTTCATCAATTTTATCAATGGTGTCTTTCTTACCTTTTGATAATTTGTCTTCCATTAAAGGTTTTTCTTCCAAAATAACTCCTTCCTCATTGATATCTTCAACTGTGTCATCTTTTGATGAAAATGCGTTCATTGGGGGTAATCTATGCAATTGAATGACAGGAGTATCTAAGCTTTTAGCTCTGCGACTTGCTGTTGGTGACTCCAGAGTGGCCTTTTGACGTTGCAGTGAGAAGACAGAACCTTCAGAAAGATTTAATCTCGCATGAGCAAATAATATTGGAGTTCCACCTGTCTTCCGTAGCATAGGTGAAATTAATTCATCACGTAAACTCTTTTTTACGTCAAGTTTCGTCAGGTCTTTTTTGTCGGCTTGTAAATCACTTTTATCATCCATTTGTGTTCCAGTAACTTTTTGAATTTCCATGTCAATGAGATGTTCGTCATCTGATTTTAAAAACTCAGTGCTCTCGAGTATCGGTGAGGGAATATTTTCATTATATTCCCAAGTAGAACTTTCTTTGCTAACTTGTTTAACTTCAGATGGTTTTGCAACAATGTCATCTTCAGAACTTGGAATAGAAATTGATCGTTCTGAAATACGTCTCAACTCAGTAGCAGTACCGCTTACACTTTCTAACACCTGTGGGTTATATTTTGCCTCTAATTCAGCTAATTTCCGACACTGAGGTGGCGAACCCTCTATTTCTGTTGAACTCATTGTTTGACCTCTATGCCAAGCACCAGAAGTAATTTTATCGTATTCTAGTTGAAGAATAGGTTCTAAATCTTTACGTGACTGCGGTGGGGAAAACTCTAACTTTGGTGCAGCTTCCGTAGTTCCAAAAACATCATCCGAATCGACACTTTCATCGTCTGATGAAAATGAAGTAATTCTGATTTTGTTATTATTTTTTGTTTTGACTTTACCGCCAACTCCTTTTTTACTAGCCCCACGCCCTTTTGGAATTCTCTTAGTCGGCAATTTCTCAGATTTGGACTTAATATCGGCACGTAATTTTTCAGCTGCAGTGAGCGGCTTGGGCTCTTTACAAATGGGTGGTTGTTGTACGTTTCTTCCATTTATTGCAAATTTTATATCATGAGGATAAGCAGGCTCTTGTCTCATGCTATCCGTTTTGGAACTTGTAGCTGAATCACTCTCTATCTGGCTCAGTTTAGAATTTAGTGTTTCAAGTAAAGCAGAATCCAAAGTTTTTGTAATATCTCTTTTTGGACTCGGTAAATGCTGTAGCTGACCACTTTTGTCTACTTCTAGAGTAACAGGATCAACTTTAGATAGATCGATATTTTGAGTAAACAAGAAGTCTCTATTTTCAACCTCAAGAAATTTGGAAACATGATCACTCTGAATACTATTCCTCGGCGATTTCGGTGACTTAGGCGACTTTGGAGACTTAGGTGACTTTGGCGATTTAGGTGATTTAGGAGACTTGGGCGATTTGGGTGATTTAGGAGAACGTGGCGATTTCGGGTGATCGTGATATTTGCACCTTGGATGAGCATTCACTATATGACGCCCATTTTGGGGAGGCAAAGTTATAATATCAGGTGGTGGTCTTTTATCATCGAGAGGAGAGGGTGCGGTTCCATTCATAACATGTCGTTTATGTAAGACATATGGAATATCGTAACTATCTTCAATAACTTTTTTACTTTCATTAAAACCCGCTTTGAACGCGTCGAATTCCTTAAAGTAGTTTTGTGGCAAATCAAACGATGGTCGCCCAATGTCAGTGTGTCTAGCGGGTAATTCAAAATGAGATCGCTTTGTAGCGATAGGAGGTGCGCTTGGTATTTGGCGAAACATATAGTCCTCATCACTTGACTCTGCGGGGGTTAAATCGATAGATTTTTGATGCATTAGCACATGTCTCCTTGAGTTAACACTGCTAAAACGAGGTCTATTAGCTAAGCTGTTAGGATCGCTTTTCGTTCTCTCCACTGTAGGATGAATATATGGCACCGCAGTGTCTGCAAGACGACTGCTAGAACTTGTGTCTAGAATTAACTTTGGATTATATTCATCAAAGTGTGTTTTGGCCATGAGTTCTTCTTTAAGGCTTTCTTTTCTAACAATATGAGTATGAACTTTGCCACGCATTGACTTGTCAAAATCTGATTGAAGAATCGACGACGTGCCAGATTGCATTGCAGATGCTTTAGCTCTATTTTTAGCATATTCAATACTGTCCATGGCTGGCAATATACGAACATTTACATCGGACTCATTCGATGATTCCTTCACAAGTTGCGACGGCGCATTTTCTTTGCTAATAGATCGGGTTAACGATTCAATTTTCTCTTTATCAAAACTGAATACTGTATCTGAGGAACGACGACGTTGATAGTTATGTATTTTAGATGATCTGTTATTATCAATTTCCGTTTCGAGGCCGACAATTTTTTCGGGCCAAATATGAGTAGTGCGCGGCTGCATATCTTCTTCCTCCGTCGATAATTCATCAGATTTCTTTACAGGACTTAGATCTGAGTAGTTCGCGTACTGATCTAACTCTACATTTTGCAAACTAGAAGAATGCACAGGAGGTGCATCTTTATGTTTATTATTACTTGGGAATGTGGAGTATGGGGTTGGGATGTGGTGGTGGTAATAACTGGGTGAAGTTATTAGATTAGCTATCAAATCCTCGTGTGACTTATCGAAAAGTGTCTTTTCTCGATATTCTGGTTTTTCCATGCCAATAAATGTAGGCTGAGTATCGTAGTAATCTTTACCTGAATCTGGGCTAGAAGACGGCGATATAGGTTCGAAGGGATCAATATAAGCGTTTTGGATACTCGATATACTGCGACGTCTTAAATTCATATCATCATGCTCATAAAGATTCTTTTTACAATCATAATAGTCTGATTTAGAATCTTGACTCGAAGTTCTAGAACCCGACCTATCGGAGCTTTTACTTTTAAGAGTTTCGCGAGATTTTTTACTGTCGGTATGGTATACGCTATCGCGCGACTTTTTGCTAGATTCACCGCTACTTTTTGATAATTTCGAATCGTAAATATCACTTTTAGATTCTTGACTAGAGGTACGCGAACCGAGAGCGCGTTTAATTTCTTTATAGAAATTACCGTCAGACCGAACCGAGAGCTTCTCCCTCGGCAAAATCCTCGGATCGTCCACGAGAAACGGATCTAGCGGTAGATCGTTGTCGCTCTTATACTTAATAGTGGATATATTAATATTGATATCGTGATCCTCCGCCTCGGAGAGGTGCGAGAGGGACTGGTCGTCGTCGGAGGGCAGGTCGTTGCCGGAGTCGAGCGAGCAGGAGCGCGTGCGCGCGGCCAGCGAGCGCTCGAGCAGCTCGTAGCTGTCGTGCGAGAGGTCGTCCTGCGAGCCGCCGGCGCGCGCGGGCGCGTCCAGGCGCGGCTCGCCCGCGGCGCCGGGGAAGCTGCACGAGTAGGCGCGGCCCGCCAGCCGCTGCAGCTCCAGCGCGGGCGCGAAGCACAGCGAGTGCGGGTCGTAGCGCGTGACGGGCGAGTCGCGGCCGGCCACGTCGCGGCAGCTGGCGCTGCGGCGCGGCCGCGCGCGCGGCGGCGACGGCGAGCGCGCGGGCGACGCGTCCAGCGCCAGCGACGCGGCCGAGCGCGACGACCGCGTGGACGGGCACGCCGAGTAGATGTTGCTCTGCGAGAGCTCGTACTCGAGCCGCTCGGACGACTTGTTGAAGCTGGACGAGTGCTTAGGGAGGACGAAGTCCGGGTAGATGCTAGGGGGCGGGGAGTCGGCGGCGGGGCGCGTGGCAGTGTGTGTGCGGGGCAGGGTGCGGGGGAGGGGGCGCGCGGGCGAGCGGGGCGAGGGGGCGCGCGTGTGAGTGAGCGTGTGCGTGTGCGAGCTCTGACCTGGAGGGCGCCCACGAGGCGGCGGAGTGGGAGCGCGCGCGCGCCCATTGACCTCCGCATCCATTATCCACGTACTCTCCGGAGATGTCTGGAGAAGCATAGGGAAAATATTTACCACACACTTATAAAAAACATAAAAAATTAGATTTAAATGTACATTACAATCGTGGGAATGATCTTACCAACGGTGTCGTCGTCTGATGAGGCAGATGCGAATCCTCCGTAGGATGATGATTGACCTCGGCATGGGTCACTACTTCTGGACCCGCCTGCGACGCGGACAGTGTAATTTAGAAATATGTTAATAATAAATAATATACACATATAATACACACATAAGTGCCGTGTAAAAACAGAGTGCAGACACGATATGAGATGAACAAGGCGACATTTTTGTTGCGTGTTTAGCAGATGACGTGCTTTTTTCTAAATAAAAAAAAATACTCATATTTACATAACAGATACAAAAAATAAAGCGTGCGTCAAAAAAAAGTTATGCACTATTTTAAATGATTAACTTAGAACAAGATCTTCTTTTTTTTATTAAAATAAATACACATAATTTTGAACCAAATGAGACAAAGAATATTAGCGATGGTATTAAAAAAAAAATTTGACACAATTGACAGGTACAATTGATTTCCAATAAAGCGCTTACTATTTGGTTGGAGTACAGTTTTGAAAGCTGAAAAAGAAAAAAATAAAAATGTTTTGTATGTGTGTGCGAAATAAAAAAAAAATGCATAAACAGTGGTTACATTGAAAATCCAATTGGCGTTTTAAATTAGCTTCTACAGTGCCTGTGTTTATTTCTAGATTTCTAAATGTTTCATAATAATTACATTCTCAATATCGAAATTCAATTTACGATAACATTTTTGTCTCTAATATTTTTACGTAATATGAAAAATGATAAATATGACTAACATTAAGAAGTTCTAGAAAGTTCCGCGAGTGAAAATTAGTAGTATCTCCAATATATACTATTAATTTTCGCCCGCGGCTTTGCTAGCGTACTTGGTATGTGAATTAAAGATGTTTTTAATGTATAACAGCTACAGTTTTATAGTTTTTGTGGCTAGATACCGTCTGTGATTACTAATAGCAAAAAGTAACTTATGAAAAGGGAAAACCCATATTCTCTGTGGTGGCCATGTATTTGAAAAGCATTCGAAACGTCGGAAACAAGAAATCAAAATAAAACGACAACAAAATCAGAAAAAAATATCTATTTAAAACTAGTTTTCTTGCTCCGCCCACCGAATCCAATTATGTATTACTATACCTTTATTAACTATCACCTATATGTTACACGGACGTATAAGCTATATTACTGTAAAGTATCATTAAATTCCGTTCAGTAATTTTTGCGTGAAAGAGTAACAAACGCACATCCATCCATACATCCTCACAAACTTTCACAAACAGAAATTTGGACAAAAAAAATCTATCCTACGGGAATCGTACATTTTTCCGGGATTATATATAGCCTTCCTCAATAAATGGACTATCTAATGCAAAAAGATTTTTTCAAATCGGATCAGTAGTTCCTGAGATTAGCGCGTTCAAACAAACAAACGCTGCCTTTTTATAATATTAGTAAGTATAGATGTAAATGTAAAAAGTATTATCTGTATGTGTATATATGTGTATGTGTATTCGTGTGTGGGACTGACCCTCTCCCTCGTGGAGACGAAGGCGGTAGCTGGTGGGCGTGGGCGAGCGGTGTCGCGCCGCGCCGCCGCCCGCGCCTCCTCCGCTGAGTAACCCTTCATCATCAGAGAGGCCTCCAGGTAGTGAGGTTGCTTGTCCCACTCCAGGGAAATCGCTACAACACATCAATGTACCATATAGTTCTAATGTGCAATAATCTCCCATCTTGTGCTAAAAAGGCATATAATTTAAAATATTACCAAATGACTGTCACGAAAATAATCAAGCAATATACAAACACACAACAGTTTATGTTGCTCTGAACTAAGCAATGGCTACAATCCTCATATGCTGTAACTTAGTAACAAGTGCAACACAATAACTAAAGTCATTGTTAAAATTACTATTTATAATAATTATGAGCATGCGCGAATAGCATCATTCGAATTACGTTCAAAAGATTAATATCAAAACAGCTAAGGGTCTATGCACACGATGACTTTTCAGACTTTTTAGCGTGCAATTGACACGCGTTTGTGTCGAACCCAATGCTCTGCATTTTTTAAGTTTATCAGAATTTATGCACGCAACGTACGTTCATATTACACGCGACTTTAACACATTTAAGAAACGTGGTGTGAATAGGCCCTTTTAAGTTTAACAGCACAAAATACGCACAGACAACGCGCGTTCACAATACGCACGACGTTAGAGCGTTTAAAAAATGCGGTGTGCATAACCTCTAAGTCATAGTAAACAGTGTTCAGCGTCGGTATCAGTGTACTTAATACGAGTAGAGTTACCTATTCAAATGCGTCAACATCAATGAGAATTTGTATGGAGTAAAGACCATGCCATTCTGGCCTAAAGAGGAATCACTTTCTCTTCTAACGATAAGAGCCAATTTTATTAAACACTTTTTAATTAGTAATTTGTGAATACATAATGAAAATAAAACTAATTTATTATTACTAATGAATCAAACACGAGCCGAATTATTTCCTAAAGAATTCACTGATATTTTAAAACTTAAAAGGGTAATAAGGTTAAATTTTAAGGGTAATTTTTTAAAAGAGTAATAATAAAACTATGCCCATCATCAAGACATGACGCGATATCATAATTTTAATCATTAATAACATATCGGACTGTTTAGGGAATTCAAAGCCCGATAGCACATTTAAAATCGTTCAACAACTTACAACATTTAATAAAATCTCACAGTAGGTATGTTGAAATTAGCTTTTAATAGATCAAAAGAACGGAGATATCATTCGAAAAACTGAATTTGTGGCAGTCAGTAGTGAGTACGTCGTTTCAGTGTTTATTTGTTCAAAGGACCAGTTTAATTTTTTAAAGAGTTTTGTAATGTCAATTCTCTTGATAACACAATTAACATAAAAAAAGCTAAAAAAATGTATTTACGTATATAATATACATGTATATAAATCTTAGAAATAACGCTTTATTTTGCAATAGAGTAAAAAAAAACTACTGTAAAGTAAAACAAGTATCGGTAGTTTGAAAAAATAAGCACTAAGGGGCGACGTGTCAATACGAGTCAACAATCAACAATCAGTGAGCAGTCAACAGTCAGCAGTCAACAATCAGTAAGCAGTCCACAGTGAGCAGTGAGCAGTGAGCAGCGAGCGGCGCACAGTACGTACCGTCCGAGCCGGGCGGCAGCGGCAGCAGCGGGTGCGCGGACACGCTGGCGTGCAGCGCGGGCGCGGCCACGTTGCCGCGCGACGAGCCGGCCGAGCGCGACGTGCGGAACGACCCCGACCTGCGACATCGGACAGAGGATGGTCACCACCAGCTTGTGCTCAAGACACTACCCGAGCCCTACCTAACATATCATCTATATATTCTTTAATACATCTCTCACTTATTTTCTCATCTTGTGTCTTTATACTACCCGAGTAGCCCTACCTAGCATATCATCTATATTTTTTTAAATGAACCTGTAATTTTTAGCGTATCTCATCTTGTGCTCTATATACTGCCAGAGTAGCCCTACCTAACATTTAATCTATAATTTATATTTAATTTAATCTCTTTCTATCAAATTATGTACCTCAAATCCCGTGTAACGCTACTTAATTATATAATCTCATTTTTAATTGTATAACCTATTGTTTTATTTATATTTCATCTTAATATCCCGCGTGAAACCGTACCTATATACCTATAATTAAATTAATTGATATGTTTGACCTACATTTTTGTATCATACCTATCAACTATCACTTTTATTCTCATACCGTACCGTATTATACTGTGTGTCTGTATAAAACTATTCAGCATATACCCACTATATTATTTTTGTTGTAGATATAAGAATAAAATTGATTTTAAACAATTATATATAAATACTAACAGTATTCATATATTATAATCCTAAACATATTACTTTTAAATAATATATCTAAATACCAACTAATTGTAAGTTAAAAAACCTCTATTGTATAAATGATTTTTATAAGAGTTTTATTTTACTAATGGCGGTTAAGTTTCTTAGATTTAAATTTGACGACTTATTTAATACAAAAATAATTTAAAAAAAATTAACCAATGACCTACGCATAACTTCCGATATCATAAATTAATATAATTTTTTTTTAATCATATAAAATCATTTTAATTTTTATTTAATTTTGGATTTTAAATAAAAATTTTCGACACTTAAATCTATATTCAGTTCGGACTATACAGATCGCGGGTAACATTGAACTAATGTACAAAACGCAACAGATATCGGAAAGTGCAATTATATTTGTGGCATAATTAAAGTAAATCTAATATTAAAAAAAAAACATCGATGGAAAATCTACTGATATTCGACCCAGACGGAAACAGATCGGGAGGGGATACGACAAAAATGTGCAGTGGAGTATTATTGATAAAAAAACAATTATAATATAATAATTCTAAGAAATCCAAAGCGTCACGATTGATTAACACGAGCGTGGCGCTGTATTGGGAGACAGAACAAATTGCGACCGTCGATTGTTTATAGGTGAAAAAGAAAAAAAAACGTAACTTCAATCGTAGTGAAGCGTCTCGTGTCATATAAAACGTACCATCCTCCGACCGATAGTCAGTGTCGTAGACTACACTTGATCAAGTTTTGGAAGAAGCGAAAGTCTCAACGTATACAGCGCATGCTCGAGTATGCTAATCACCACAACAAACCCATAGGAAGCCCACTACCCGGTACTAGAATGGTATTACAATGGGGGCCTCGCCACATGCACCCGCCGCGCCCGCGCCCGCCCCCGCACCTCACATACTATATCTACCTTACGTTGCTCAATATATAATACATAATATAGATATATAACGTACAAATTATTCATAAATGTAACTCATTATATCGAATTAGTGTTGGTATTTACAATACATAAAAATATTATATTATATAATAATACTATATATGAATAAGTACATATATTAAAAATGTCAAATTAATTTAAAAGATATGCCCTATCCTATTTTATATAGCATTTTCAATATAACGAAAGGAAAAAATTCAAATATTTTATAATAATATACAGTTCTTGTTAAACTACGGGCAAGTACTAGCCTATAGAGATATCTACTTTTAAGCATTTTACGTAGAGTATATAGCTAAAGCTTATAAGTGACCATGCAACCAAATTATTCTAGATCCTTACCAAACTAAAGGGTATGTAAACTATGTGTGTACAACAAAAACGTACCTTTGGAATGTTTGTCGCTTCACGTAGTTGTCTCTCACGAACTCAACTATCTGCTTTTGTGTTTTACCGCTGTACCTGCACACATGTTATATTAATATTATTATCTCTGTGGCGGAAACACAATCTATATATATAATAAAACTGTAAAGGTCGAATGTCTGTACATAGAAAAAAAAAATGCTAAAAATCGAGTCAGGGAGATGTAAGAAGAGAAACAGAACAAATCCAGATTTTTTTAAATTTTTTTGTTTCTCTGTCTGTTTGTCTGTTTGTACGGGCTAATCTACAAAACTGTTAGACCGATTTAAATGAAATTTTGTATGGTGATACCTTACATCCTCGGCCAACATTTAAGAAGCTTTTCATCCCGGAAAGTTAAAGACTTCCCGTGGGATAGTTAAGAAACTATAGTAAATTATACAGCTTAGTACACAAAAACTACTGATTGGATTTTAATAAAACTTTACAAAATATAGTGCATACATCAGAATAACAAATAGGATACTTTTTATCCCGGAAAAATATACGGTTCCCGTGGGATAGATTTGTTTTTGTTTGCTAGATTTGAACCCGAGCGAAGCGAGAATGAGCCGCTAGTTAGTATATAATATTATATTAATCAGTTCATTGACTAAAAATATAAAATGATTTTTATTTTTATTATTTCTTACTAGCGAATTACTCTCGCTTCGCGCGGTTGCGTCTCTACGCTTGAATGGTTTAGGAACGCATAAAAAACAAATATCCAAAGAAAAATTCTTTTTTTTTTTTTAAATACCAGAAAACTTCACAGGCGTATACAGAATAACCCACCAGAGTTTCATCAAATTGGATCAATGGTTTAGGAACGAATAGAGGACACATAAGCAAACATTCATTTTTATTTACTAAATTAATAATTCGTAACATTTTAAGACGATCCTAATCACCATCCCAATATACATCGAGTATTATTATTACGTATAGCCACAACAAGGTTATTTTGTATTGTATATTCTTATTAATAATATAGCAAATTGACTTCAAATATTACAATTAGATATAGTTATGCAAAATGGATCCAGCCCATAAAAACCAGTTTTTGAGTTACTCAATATTTAAGGTAAATTTCAAAAAAAAGTAATAATAATAATATTATAAAAAATAAGGCAGTGGTAACCCAGTGGTGGCCCGCTCGCTTGGGAAACCGAGTGAAGCGGGTTCAAATCCCGGGTCTCGCACCTCTGATATTTTCATGTGCGAATAATTTCCAACATGATTACCACTTGCCTTATAGTAAAGGAAAACATCGTGAGGAAACCTGCATGTATGAGAGAACCTAGCAAGTTTTTGAAAGACATGTTCAGTCCGCCCGCACTTGGCCAGCGTGGTGGACTACGGCCTAATCCCCCTCGTATTGAAGGGAGGCCCGTGCCTAGCAGTGGGACGTTAATAAGGGCTGAATACAATAATAAGATTCTATATTGCACACCAAAAAGCTAAAAATACAAAGAAAAGATGCACAGCAAGCGACCTTATCGCTGGAAGCGATCTCTTCCTTGAAGCAGGAGGAGTAAATTTTCATAAAACGTTAGGCGATGTACTTGCTTTGACACGTTTATGTATATGAATACTCCGGTACAAAAACACGGTCTTGTTATTTTGATATACCAAGTTTACTAAAACTACTATTTTGTTAAAAGTACGTTTTTTGATTGGATCTGTTTTTTTATTAATACTCAAGTTACCTAAAAGACGAGCCTCTAGACATGACCCGGGTCTTGTGCCTCGGCAGCCGCGGCACGCTCGAGCATCTGAAGAAGCCGTGGTTTTCCACACACTTCTTCCAGAAGTTCTTGCACTCGTTGCGACCCTCGAAGAAGAACTCCACCACGTCTCGATGGTAGCCCTGTAATCGATCACAATGTTAGCAATTTCTATTAAATATGCACCTACACGAGTATCGAAAAGATGTAAAAAATTGAAAATTCAAGTCTTTTCAGTCTATCGGAATAATACAGTTTTAAAATTTTAAAAAATTATTTCAATTTTAAGACGCCATTTACTAACCCACTTTTTATCAGACGACGACGAATGATAAACCAGCAATAAACTAATATTTTCACTTAGGAACAGTAGTTCATAATATTTCGAGATAATCTATAAACATTATTTTTTTTTTCAAAATTAATAATAATAATATTAAAACGCTCCCTTGGGAAACTGAGTGAAGCGGGTTCAAATCCCGGGACTCGCATCTTCGATATTTTCATGTGCGAATCATTTTCATCATGATTATCAGTTATCTTAAAGTGAAGGAAAACATCGTGAGGAAACCTGCATGTCTGAGAGAACCTAGCAAGTTCTCGAAAGATGTGAAATCCACCTGCATTTGGTCAGCGTCGTGGACTATGGCCTGATCCCTCTCGTATTGAAGGGAGGCCCGTGCCCAGCAGTGGTACGTTAAAAAGGGCTGAATACAATACAAAAATGCAATTACATATCCCTCGGGATGCAACTTGATAAGAAACTTTTTCCTCTTGAAGGATATCTTCCTGATCTTGGCCCAGCTGAAGGTGTTGATCTTGGTGAAGTGCTGGAAGACGGCGATGCCCATGTGCGCCACCGCTAGGTTCAGCGGTACGCCCTCGTGGTCCTTCGCTGCGTGCATCTTTATACCTGCAAGTTGCAAGACACACGTACCAGTGTAAAATATATTATACATATAATATGTATAATCTGTACATATAATAAAATTCTGAGTCGAATCTGTACATTAAATATTTTTTAGACAATCTTATTGAAACAGTCATTATTATCGATACAGAGGCCGAATCTATAATTTTTTGAATTTTTGTCTGTCTATCTGGGAGCGCATCACGAGAAAACCTCTGGACAGATTTTAATGAAATTTGGTATGACTATAGCTGGTTACCCGAGTTAACGTATAGGATACTTTTTACTGTTGGAACATATCTCATCTCTGAGAAATCTATACTAAACGTTAAAACGTAGCTAGGGACGAACCCGAGCAGAGCAAGGGTGAGTCGCTAGTAATTAAAATAATATTATATTCATTCGTATTTTTTAAATATTAATTCTCTTTAATTAGATTATTTTTTTTTTCTTTTTTATAATAAAATCTGTCAGCTATTTTTATTTATTAACATTAATTCACTTATCACTCTATATTTGTATACTATTGTATACTAATTATTATTTTAAAACATTATTGTTTGTCTTCATGTTTAGTTCTAAGATACTCTATCTATTATTCCATAGTCTGAGCTTAATCAATACAACAACATTGTTCATTTATCAAAACAATCTATATAACAATAACAATGTACTTAGTTACTGGGATTACTTTAAACATAGTATTATAGTATAATTACCGTATAGTTCGCATCTCCGCGCCGTCTCTAACAAATTCAGATCCGCCTCCGCAGGGCTCTGGCCGCTGAAACCGGATTTACATAACATTATCTATAACTATATGTACATATAATAAAATTGTAACTTAGCCGAATCTGTACATTAAATATTTTTTTGGAAAATCTTATGAAATAGACATTATTATCGATATAAAAGCAGAATCTATAGTGTTTAGAATTTTTGTCTGTCTGTTTGTCTGTGACCGCATCACGGAAAAACCACTAAAAGAATTTTGATGAAATTTGGTATGATGATAGCTGGTTATCCGGGTCAACATATAAGATACTTTTTATTGCGGGAAAACATCTCATATCTGAGAAATATATACTAAACGTTCAAACATAAATATGGACGAACCCGGCGGAGCGAGGGTGAGTCGCTAGTCTCATTATAAAATTCATTATTCCAAACATACACGTGCCGAGATGCATGAAAATATTACAATAGCGTTCTCATACTCTCTCGCACGCTTTTGCATCTTATAAATAAAACTAGTTTTAAATGGATTAAGCATGTACGATGTTATTCTTTTCAAGTATCCATTGTATAATACTTTCTAAGATTTACGCGAATATTTGACATTTTAAATAAAAACATATTTTCAGATTTTTCGCGGATTTTGTGACCATGATTGCTGTAAAGCATTCGAATCGTCGCGAAAAATAGATAAAATCAAAATAAATGAACATCCGAAAAGACAGTTTTCTAAGATAGTTTTCTAAGAGGATTCTGATAAAATTTAGTATGATGATAGCTGGTTATCCGGGTCAACATATAGGATGCTTTTTACCGCGGGAAAATATCTCATCTCTGAGAAATCTATACTAAACGTTAAAACGTAAGTAGGCACAAACTCGAGCGGAGCGAGGGTAAGTCGCTAGTATTATTATAAAATTCATCCCGTTACATGTATTTTACTTATCACTGACTACATTTTTCATCATTAACTTTCATATTTCAATACTTTGAAGTATAATAATAAAAAAAAATTCCTTAATAGTATAATATAATTAGAATAATATAATGTACAACAAACCCTTATACTTACATGTGCTTTTTGTGATTTTCCATAATCCGCCGTTCCGACTCCGAGTCCTGTCCGGGGAAGAACTTGTACCCGCTGAGGTATGTGTGATCGGGATAGTCTTCCGGCACGAAATCCCCACATTCGGCTAACAAATAAACATAATACATGTTTTAGTATAAAATTTCTCGCTTTTCTCAGAAAAATATGGTAAAATAATAAGAACTCTCATTTAATTAATGTATTATTATTATTGTACAAACAAACAACACATTACAACTTTCCCAAGACAAAACGTATAGAGAAATCGCTGAAACGAATATATAAAATATTCCAAATAACATTTGCTTACATTCATCATATGAATAAACGAACGAAAGAACTACAGAAAGCCATTTATTTTTCACATTTCACGATAGGAAAGGCACCGCTAGCTATCAAATATAAGTATTCTTGGCAAAGGCATTGTCATTTCAAGAAATAAACAATATTTATTATATAACAATATTACGTAATGGCAACAGGAAATCGTATTTATTAATAAATACAGTAATTTCCTAAGCGAATCTGACTGTCCACTGTTCAATCTATGAAAATTGCTCCCCAGAGCTCTATCAGTGTTTGTAATTCTATTGAAGCAATAGACATAATGTCTGCTTTATAAAAGAGTGTGTAAAAATAGGAACGCAAGTGGTATATTTTGTTTTAGAAAAAATACAGTGACTAAAATTAAACTTAGCCTTATAATAGCAATATCTTTAATTTCATATATTGTCCCACAAATATTATTAATAGCGACTCACCCTCGCTTCGCTTCGGGTTCGTCTCTAGACAAATACAACTCTATCCCACGGGAACCGTACATTTTTCCGGAATGATATATAGCCTAAAGCCTTCCTCGATAAATGGACTATCCAACACAAAAAGAATTTTTCAATTCCATCCAGGCGTTCCTGAGATTAGCGCGTTCAACCAAACAAACAAACAAACAAACAAACAATCAAACAAACTCTTCAGCTTTATAATATTCGTATAGATGTGAAAGTTTGTGAGTGTTTGTATGTTTGTTACTTATTCACACTGTAACGGCTCAACAGATTTGAGTGCAATCATCTATCAAAAAAGTATTAGATATCAGCGACAAAAATGTCCTCACCGAATGAACGCTCATTTGAACATTTGAGCGCGCTTTCAATTTTTATTTTTCGTGAAAACAACTTTAAGCATTGCATTTAAGGTTCAATTTACATTGCTGTATATATATTTCAACAAGAATAATTACATAAACACAATTGGTGACAGTTTTAAGAGAACTTTTGCATGGGATTGTGTATTTAGTATTTTTTTGATCAATGAGCGCAATATAACAAATCTTTCTATAGCTAACAACAAAAAAATCTGCATAACATAACCTTTACTCTCAAGTAAGCTATTAACACAAGAATTTCGATCGATCAGATTGTTAGATGTTCAAGAATACAGCTCAGCACAGATTTGAAATATTATGTAGGACACGAAAAGATACAGAAATCGTGGTTATTAATAAAATTATAGCACCGAGGCAATTAAATTTTTTTATGATACAAATTGCAAATGGTAAATGTAGCGATATATAATATATTTAAACGAGCAATTCTTGTATATTTATTTATTTATTTATACCGGCGATCTCGGAAACGGCTATAACGATTTCGTTGAAATTTGGTATGTGAGGGTTTTCGGGGGCGAAAAATCGATCTGGATTAGTCTTATATCCGGGAAAACGCATGATTTCGAGTTTTCATGCGGTTTTCTTTCGCATTATTCTACGCAAAATATGGTCGATAATTTCTTACACTCGATTGACAATCACAGGTGTCCGGGTTCAAATCCCGGTCGGATACAAACTTTTTACTTTTGTTTGTTTTTTTTTTGTATTTATTAAAGGTTTTTAGTTTTTTTTAATCTAAAAAAATACAATATAACAAAAAAGAACTCCCGGCCGCCCAGGTACTGTACATTAAAGGCTAAATATAATATTTTCCATTTTTAATAGCATTTTCTTTAAATAGACCTAATGGAGCACTGCATAATTGATGACCACCGTTGAAAGTCGGCCACAGTATGGATTTGTCGTTAATAAACACTTTAGTCATAAGTCATGGAAGGATATTTTAAATAAATATTTGCAAACCAAAAGCAAAATACCGCTATTTCCAACAATTTTGTCTGTATAAAATACAATTTTTCCTCAATAATTGTTTTCAGTAACAAGAAACTGATGATACATTCACATAAATATATTTATATACTTATACAAGTAATGCAATGCATTATTTAAAGCAAATTGTTATGCAGATTTCAATTATAGGTACTCGTAGAAAAATGTAGAAAATCTGTTAAATATAAATAACAATATAATCAATCGTTTAATGTCTCCGAATCTTTCTTTCGCGCAGCGACGCGACGGAGCAAATAATAATAGACGTGACTTTTCTATAGAATTAATTACCTTTATGACAAATAGAACCAAGGATTTTATCTCAATAAATCAAGTAACTACCGTGGGTAAGCAGTAAGTTACACTGCAAAAAGTTATGCGAAACATTACTACGAAAAAATAACTTAGAAATATATACAATGTAATTTTGACGACAAGTCTGGTTAAGTTTGTAGTGACCCTACTTGCTGTGCCAGCGGTCGCGGATTCGAGTCCCGCTGGGGGCATTCATTTATGTGATGAGCACGATTGTTTGTACTCCAGTCATGGGTGTTCATATTTATAATACGTATGTATTTTAAATTATATGTGTAGTTTTTTCAACTATCTGGTATCCATAACACAAGCCTTGTAGCTTACCATGGAACTAGATGGTGCTGTGTGTTAATGTACCAACATATTTACATATTTAATGTAAGAGACACATTATATCTGTTATAGATAGTTTAAAAGAACGACATAATATGAAAATCATAACAAAATCTTATAAAATAAATGTACCTCGCTGGCCGGCGAGCGTCACGCGACATCATTGCATGATGACGCAACATGAAATCCTAACAGCGATTTATAACATCCTGGGAACGAGGACGTTCATAAAGGATCATTTAGCATTTTCCTACAAACTACCTCTCGCATTGTTACCGTGTAAAAAATATACAAAAATATATTAATATTTACTGCGCTTTGCGGGTAACAAAAGAGAATTCAACATTTTAAATTATGAATATATATATATATAAATTTATTTTTTAGGTCGCGCGTGTTTATTATTATTGTAATATAAAATTAACCTTAGTCATATAATTATTATAGCTGGTAAGCATTAACTTAGATCTTAGCCTAATCCTTAATTAAAAAAATAATAATAATAAAGATGTCTTTTAGTAGCTCTTAAAATTTTTACTTATGACACCTGTAACCAGGCAATTTAGGTAATTTTTATTAGAGACTTAATTCCTCGACAATGACTCTGGATACCTATAACTTTTCTTTAATGTTGGGAAATGCATTTACGCATACCAATTGTAGACATACAGGTGGTTATGTAGGACACGTCGGCTAAAAAAGCCAGTACTACTCACAAAAACCCAACAAAACCTCCCCCGTCATAATGGGGCGTCGCAGGATCGCTTACACACTCAACCACGACACCCCGACGGCAGGTCTATCGAAGCAAACAACCATGGGGTTGCTCCAACAGTCTACTTTGCTATCATAGAAGTACCGCACGGTACACCGCCCACCAGAATGGGCCAACAAAGGAATAAATTGGTTGGCGAATCTTATTGAGATTAAGAGCGCAGGAGAAGTATTATAGAGCACAAGAGTATGAGCAGCGACACGAGTGCACCCTCAATTTCTAACACTCTCATACTTCAGTGGGACAACGCGATACGACCGGTGAAAGTTAAGACGCAGGACCGACGGCTTTACGTACTTACTCTGCGAGTCACGGGGGTGGAACACCGCCAACTTCCCAACTCCGAGAGCTTACTGAGAATTTCTCAACAGAAAAACCCAATAGCTACACTTGGCCCGACGCCCGACGCGGGACTCGAACTCCGAATCTGCGGCCGTAGTTTTCAGACCAATTCTTTGCAAACACCCCGTGATTGTCGTTTCAAACAAACAAAGAAACAAATCCCTTTTGTAACATTACCTAATAAGTAAATACAAGTAAATGTTGACGGTAAACTTTGTAGATCTATCACGACACACATTTCACATCACATACATTTTGTGTTAACAATAAATATAAAATCATTTTGAAACAGACTCATCAATCAATATCGGGCGACGGCTCATTAGGGGGCAACTTTGTTACCGGTCGTGCGTGTACAGCTTCAATTGCTCTATTTGACACCGTGTGAACACGACCAATTGAATGAGAATAAATAATTATACTTCAATGTAACATTGTAATCTTACTTCTACCTATGATTTATTACAATCAAGTAATGATAAGTTATTTAGCACATTTTTAGATCAATAAAATTAACTATATTTGTATAATACTTTCTCAGATTTACGCGAATATTTGACATTTTAAATAATACCACCTTTTCGGGTTATATCGCGGATTTATTTTGATTTTTTCTTTTTTAAGACGTTTAAAACCTTAGTCTCTCCCGTGACCATGACTGCTGTAAAGCATTCGAAACGTCGGAAACCAAAAATCAAAATAAATCCGCAAAATAATACGAAAAGATAGTTTTATTTAAAATATATTTGTAAAGTTTCATTCTAAATGGGGTTAAACCTTCTTTCAAACCCAGCGAATACATGGCGACAAACATTTTGTTTTACGCTTGATAACGTCGTTTCCTTTATAGATAAACAAAGACAATATAAATCATCATCTCACTTCGTTCAACATTATTCAATTGGTACTAAATTGATATAAAAAAACAACACGACAAGAGAATGATTATCCTAAATCACTAACTGAAAGCCCGGGATAACGATTAGAATACAAACATAACAAAACTATAACAAAGTTTGTTTATGAGAAAAGTTCAAGATGGCGTGTTTAACTCGCCCACTATTCAACTATTATACGACAACAAACGACCTCTATTGTAGTCCACCTATACCTATAAGCACTAAGGTAGTGTCTACGTATTCAATTTATCCGCATAATAGCCTCCCCTTGGAAAAACCCCCTGTGAATACTTGTGCGTTTTCATACACTTTTTCTACAGCCATTCTTAGAACATCTCCAAAGTAATCCGTAAAGTATATTATATCAAGCTTGCTTTCTTTCCTGTATATGCGTACAGTTTTCAAGTACAGAACCCGAGTTTAGACGATGAATGTAATTGGTTTGTACAAACTGTATCTCGGCAAGTTCACAGCGTTTTATGTGAAAGCCAAACAAATATATTATATGAATACCACTAGAAGTCGGTTGCACATAAGTAAAGTTGATGTCGGATTCATTCAAATATTTATTTTTCTTAGTAATATGTATTATACTATATAGCGGCTCACCCTCGCTTCGCTCGGGTTCCCCTCTAGGAAAACAAAAACAAACCTATCCCACGGGAACCGTACATTACTTCGTACCGTAAATTTTTCCGGGATAAAAAGTAGCCTATGTGTTATTCCAGACTATAATCTATCTTTGTGCCAAATTTCATCCAGATCCGTTATGCCGTTCTGGCGTGAAAGAGTAACAAACATCCATACTTACAAACTGTCACATTTATAATTATTATTTAGTACCTATAGATTACTATGAAACTTACTATTTATAAATAAATATTTATAAACAAAGTAATTTAAAAAAAATTAAACCGATTTCAAGCATAGATTTTGCTTGAAATCGGTTTCGATACGCATAAATACATCGCAAATTGATGAATAATATTTTAACTAGAATAATATTTTAATTAGATATTCATATCTTAAATCACTGTCGGCTACCACCGACTTCGAAAATATCTGGTTAGATATCTATAGTAAATGAAAGCAATAGTAAGTAAATGAAAGTTCAGTTATTTTTTACTTTTTAGTATTTTTTTGAAGTCGGTTTAATTGTTTTCCAATTACTTTTTTATTTCGTAATTTTTAATTTTAAGTAAAAACTAAAATAGTTTTTGTAATAAGTATTAATTACAAAAACTACTGAACTGATCAAAATCGCTATTTTTAGGGAATCGTAAAGATTTCATCAAAATGAAATCTTTATTATTCCCTAAGTTGAAATAAATGTAAGCAAATAAAAAAAAAATATCACGAGCCGATTACTACTTTTGGAGAATTGCGTGGAAAAACATACATACATACATAGACATACATACATGCATACATACATACTTACATACATACTCATATGTGAATATTTTGCAATTCCAACAATATTACATACATACATACGTGTCGAACTAATAACCTTTTTTTTTTGAAGTAGGTTAATAAAGACCCTTAGGTCATGGTTGAAGTATAAAGTAAACGTTTCATTCAACAAAAATCAAATTCTAGACTTAATCGTATAAGCATCATTTTATCATTATATACCGTCGAAAAAAGCTAATTTTTAGATAACACACACATACACACATTTTCTATTATATTTATAAACATCTAATATATTTAAACGACTGTTTCTTGTATATTTATTTATTTATTTATTTATGCGAAACGGCTGTAACGATTTCGCTGAAATTTGGCATGTGGGGGTTTTTGGGGGCGAAAAATCGATCTAGATCAGTCTTACGTCTGGGAAAACGCGCGTTTTCGAGTTTTCATGTGGTTTTCTTTCACATTATTCCACGCAATATATGGTCGATAATAGGTCAGGTCGATCTCACGCGGGGACATAAGCGCCGTGTTAAGCGGCCAAAGTGCAAAATTGACAATCGCAAGTGTCCGGGTACGAATCTCGATCAAATACAAAGTATTTACTTTTGTTTGTTTATTTGTATTTATTCAAGTCTGTAGTTTTTGTTTTTTTTTTTAAATAAGATATAACAAAAACGAACTCCGGGCGAAGCTCGGTCGCCCAGGTACTTGGTATAATGCAAGATATGATTAAAATAATACTCATTGTGTAAACTTTACCCAACTAGAACTACTAGCATAGAACGGCGTAGGTAATATGTTGTTTATTACAACCAACATAACCACATTCGTCATTCAGTCAAATCTGTGGTTCAGATACGTACATAGTGTGTCTACATCTAACCGCAAAACCTTGTCAAACAGTATGGCGTTTTGAAAGTACTAACCACTATAATTTCGTGATATTTTATGTAATAAAATAAAACTTAAAACATTACTTTTGCAAGGCTATAAAAAAACGCTAACACTACCATATAAATATTGACTTTAAAGAAATGAAAAATTAGCTATATCTATACATATAATAAAATTGTAATTAAGCCGAATCTGTACATTAAATATTTTATAAGATTATTATTGATACAGAGGCCGAATCTATAGTTTTTAGATTTTTTGTCTCTGTCTGTCTATCTGTCTGTTAGCGCATCACAAAAAAACCACTGGAGGGATTTTGATTAAATTTAGTATCGTGATAGCTGATTTATCCGGGTCAACATATAGGATACTTTTTACCGCGGAAAAATACCTCATTTCTGAGAAAAAATACAAAAACTGCAATGTAAGAATATACTAATATGTAAAACCTAAGAATTTGATTTTTTGTCACCTGGACGCGGGCGGAGTCGAGGGCAACGCTAGTGAATATATATTTTTATGTAAGTATATTTGTTTGTAAAATATGTATATGTAGTATATGTACATGTAGTACATAACTTTAATTTATACATGTGTGAGCAGCATTATGTATACCTAACCTAATTAATTATCTTCGTTTTAACATTTTTACGGCTATAGCTGCTTGTAAAATTATATTAGCGATAAGATCGCCCTTGCCATAACATTGTATTGTTTATTTTAGTAAAAAATTAAAAAAAATATGACATTTTCATTATATTATTGTTACCTCTTGTACAATTAAAAGTTTAAGCTAAGGTACCTACTTCATTGATTAATGATAAAAACTCAGTTAAATTTCAAAAGCTGACTTGATAGTGATTTCAATGTCAATTTAAATATAACTACCCACTCATAGTCTATAAAGATGAATAAAATTGAAGTGTCTGTTTGTAATGTCAAAATAACAGCTTTATATTAAATGCATACGGAATTATATACGGTACTTATAAGAAAAAGACAATTTTTAAAAATTTTGTCTGTCTGTCTGTTTGTTGCGGCTAATCTCCGAAACGGCTGGACTAATTTTAACGGGACTTTCACTGGCAAATAGCTGATATTATAAAGAGTAACTTAGGCTACTTTTATTTTAGAAAAAGAATTAGGGTTTCGCTAGCGTACCTAGGGATGCACCCGAGCGAAGCGAGGGTAAGTCGCTAGTGGTAAATATTTTCTTGACACGTTCACCGGGACACGGCATTATATAGATAACCGGTTCAATATTGTCTAACACATAGCAATACATACGAAAAATACCAAAACCTCATCATTTGAATCGGTCAATAAGTCAAATCTTACCTTGTACAATATAACTGGCCATCAAGGCGGCTGTGTTCTCGTTGCACTGTATACATCCCTGCGCCAGATCCCGCTTCACTTGCAAGCAGAACAGATAGCGAGTGAACTCCTCCTCGAGCCGCGCCGGGTCCGGTGTGTAGAACTTGACGCAAAACCGTAAAGTCGGCTCCAACATTGACAAGCCCACTTGACGGCACATCGGCTTTTCGACGTCCAACCAGTACTAAAAGATAAAAGTCTTGTGATTTATAGATAGCTAGCTGACCCGACAGTTGTCCTGTTCAAATTTAAATTTTGTTATGATCTCTGAGGTCATACAAAAATCTTATAGAAAAAAGTACGTGAGAATTTCCAAATTAATATATTTATTCAACTAAAAATTTTGGATTGGTTTTTATGTATGATATATTAAAAAAAAAGATTTCCAAACCAGAGCACAACATATCTGGTGTAGGTATAGCTAAGAATCATCCAGATGATCCGATAAAACTCAAAAAATAACATCGAAATCGGTCAAGCTGTTTAGGAGGAAAAGAAATACGAATTCACGCACACTGAAATTATTTATTTAAAGATAATAATGACCCCACTAAATGACAAAGAAACCGATTATCTTGCTTAGTACGCACTAAAAAGCTATATAAACAAGAATAAACGAGTTCCGTACGTCTCATTCTATTGCAGTGCGTGTTTGGAACAAACAACCGTATTATATTTTTTCCGACAGTCCGAACCTTGATGTACCTACTTAAATCCAGACTGAAAACGCAATTTTTTCCTTTTCGATATAGAGTATAATACATAGTCAGGTCATAAGTTCTGTCACATGTTTAATATGAAATAATTGAGACATGTTTATTATTGATGTAAACATTTATATACCAAAATGAACTTAATAAAACACAGATTCTTATGCTAACAAAGTTTATTCAAAATGACCCCCGCGATTTTGAATACAGACCTTCAACTGCCGCCGCCAGTCGTCTATCGTAGCACGAACGAGGTCTATGTCAATTTCGGCGGCTGCCTTAATCCAGGATGCCTTGAGTGACTCCAATTAGGATGACGTGTTGAGCAGGCCTTTTCCTCCAAGTGTTGCCATATGTTGTAATCTAACGGACTCAAATCTGGACTGGAGGAGGGCCAGTCTTCGTGCCGGGTGAAGTCAATTTCACGCGCTGCCAGCCAGTCTTGAGTGCTTTTCGTTCTGTAAGCTGGCGCAGAATCTTTTTAGAATACCCAGCGCTTGTTATTGATCATGGTATGAGGAACAGGTTTCACAAGGTTCGTGAGGACTGTATTTTGATACAAAACTGCATTTGTTTTTACGCCTTTCTCTCAAAAATGTAACTAAGTTAAGCCTCAATAAGAGACTCCCAACCAAACCATGAGTGAGGATGGAAAATGGGCTCGTTGGACACGCGGAACATGCTTGCTCGCTTTTTTACTACTGTGTGCTAACACCGTAACATTTTGTTTGTTGTAGCTCTCTTCCACATAAAAAATTTTTTCATCCGAAAAAAGAATTTCTCGATTATTGTTTCCCGCGTACCGCTTCAACAAAGCGCGACATCTCTTCAACCTCAGGTCCATTAAACGAGCGTCCAAACGATGTCCTATTTTTCTTCGATATGCCCGAAGCCCTAAGTCTTCATTTAATACCCTTTTCACCGTGGTTCTGCTTAAACTCATCTGAAGGGCCAAAAGTTTTTGCTTACGTATGGGATTTCTTTGAATTCGCGCCTTCACAGCTTTTATCACTGCTGGAGTCCTAACCGAGCGAGGGGGACCACTTCTTGACCTGTCATCTACTCTAGAGTCTTCAATGTATCGTTTGATGGTACGATAAACGAATCTTTTGGTTATATTCAAATTTTTCAATATGTCAAAAATCTGAATTGGCGCGAGACCGCAACGATGCAACGCAATAACCGCAACGCGGTCTTCTTTAAGTGTCCACTCCATATTTAAAAATGAGTAAATTTCTAAAAAGTATACATTTTTATATTCATGAAAAATTCGAAATTCGATTTCAATAAACTTTTTTATGGCCAGCATTTTAAATTCAAAAGTTTTTATTGTGTGACAGAACTTATGACCAGACTATGTATATAAATAACGTGTACCTTTTATTTAATATGTGACATTCACATGTGAAACAAGATTACAGTACGTATTATATATTATAGTAGTTATAGCCTTATTCTGTTCGATTATTACTTGTATTTTTACTTTATAATCATTTAAAATAAAACTATCTTTTCGGATTATTTCGCAGAATTATTTTTATTTTTGGTTCCCGACGTTTCGAATGCTTTACAGCAATCATGGTCACGGGAGAGACTAAGGTTTTAGACATCTCAAAGGCGTTATATACTTGTTACAGACAAATTGTGTCTGTCAAATCAAAATAAATCCGCGAAATAATCCGAAAAGATAGTTTTAGTTAAAATGTCAAATATTCGCGTAAATCTAAGAAAGTATTACATAATAATCATATAAAAGTCGACGGCTTCTGAAAGAAATATCTTGTAAGAATTAAATCGTCTTATCGACGCAATTTACTAGGCTTTATTTTTTTATTCATTTAAAAAAAAATAAAAAAATATTACCTACACATGTAGGTACCACTATTAATAAATTAATATCTAATAAAAACTTAAAAAATATATATATAAACCGACTTCCACTAGTAGCCACTACGATTTTCGAAAGTTCCCCTCGATTTCTCTGGGATGCCATAATCAGATCCTGGTTTCCTTATCATGGTACCACCCTTGGGATATCTCCTTTCCAACGAAAAAAGAATCATCAAAATCGATTCATAAACGACGAAGAAATCCGCGAACACACATAAAAAACATATAAACGGTCGAACTGAGAACCTCCTTTTAGGAAGTCGGTTGACAAAGTTAAAAACAAATTACAAAGTTGACTGAATCAATGTTTTATTAATACCGAATTCGATTCTCGCTAGTGACTGTCTATAAAGTCCACACAAACGTTAATCATACGAATAGATTGCTTCAGACGCAACAACATACAGCATAGTGATAGGCAATTAGGCGAGTTCGTACTCGTACAACAGTCTCCAATACGTTCTCTCTGCCATATTTCATGTCACAGTAACGATAAAGTATGTATATAGATAAATAATAATCTAAGAAATAGTTATTAACTCTTTTTTTAATATAGAAAAAAAGGGGCAAACGAGCAAACGATCCACCTGATGGTAATTGGCTATCGCCGCTCATGGACATCTGCAACACAAATGGAGTTGCGAATGCGTTGCCGGCTTTTAAGAGACCTATAGACATTACTCTTGAAGAGCCTCATGTTATAGCGCTCAGGGAAAACCTCGGGAGGAAGATCATTACACATCTTGCAAGTGCGAGGTAAAAATGATCGAGACGCACGTACATTTGTGGGATGCCATGCATCTAAAATGTGTGGATGACATCCAACCCGACGGCGAAGCGGTTAAACTGGACGCGATTTCGTCGCTCACCTTAGTTCCATTAGCATCTTGATATTCAAGTCCGAAGTAGTCTGCTTCCAAGAGGTGCAACTGCCGACAGACTTGATCAAAAAGCACTCGTCCCAATGCTTTGGACTGAAACAAAGAAAAAAATCAGTTTATAAACAATAATAATTATAATATTACTATTATTCCTTTTATTCCTTTCACATATTTCAGTAGCTTTGGGCTTAGGTTTCGTTTGCATAGTTTATTCATATTTATTCATAAAGTTCATTAATAAGGGTACCTTTGATCGCTTACAACTATCTTCAAGGCTCAATAAATAGGGTATAAAAAGTTTACAGTTTTTTTTTTTTCATTCGGACTGGCAATTAAAGATGGCTTATGTTATTACAAGCTTTTATTAAACTTGCAATGTATGTATGTTTGTCCGGGTGGAATCTAGCAACTGAATTTTAAATCAGTTATCTTTAACCGATTGAGCTGAAATTTGGTATACACGCTTATTTTGGATGACAATTCATGCATAGCTATGTGACGTCATTCTAATTCCAATATGGCTGATCATCCAAGATGGCGGACTAGTTATTTTGATAATCTTATCAGTTATCACCCTGAAAGTACGTAATCCTTTCCATAAGAACTTTACCATCGGTTTCACCACTCGGGGCTTAAATTTCATAAAAATATTTTATAAGTTGTTACCATATACCTATCTAATTTAATATAAATTACTTCTACATGTATCTTTATTTTACTATTGAACAGTCAGAACAAACAGTTTCTTATATGCATAGATACAGATAATTAAATATTTCACTTTATATATTATAACCATTTTAATTCATCATTACATACTATAAAATATTAAATTATTTTTTTTATAAAATAAAGTCCCCCGCCGCGTCTGTCTGAACGCGATAAACTCAAAAACTACCGCACGGATTTTCATACGGTCACCAATAGATAGAGTAATTCATGAGAGAGGTTTACATGTATAATTCATTAAAATTGTATGTAAATTTGCTGATTTATGACGACGATTGTTGAAGATGTCGGAAAAAATCATACCGACTGGGAGCTTTATTACCGTGCGTTGCGTAAACAAATAAAGTTACATGAAAACAATGTATTACAACAGAGTTATTTCTCTTAAAAAGATCTTCCTAATAAAGGTAGGGACGCACCCGAGCGAAGCGAGGATAAGTTACTAGTTAACGATAAAACATTTTTCAATCATCAGATAACAGTTCCATCAGATACAAGCTGACTAAATTTAAATGAAGAACAATAAAAATATTCATGTAAGCTAAGTTACTGCAATATATCCTTTTTTCATTAACCCGTTTACAATATTCTTTAAATAATCGCAATACCCTACTAACTATAATAAAATACAACGTTGCACCCACAAAATTAATATGCTGTGTAATATCAGAGGAGGAGCGGTCAGTTACAGGTTTATTAAGCAAAAGTAAGAAGTCCACGCGCGCTTGTAATAATAATAATCTATTCATCTGTTGTTTGATTGATTGGATTAGTGTTCTGTAAATCCATTTCCTACACTCCTATTTGAGTTTCTCTTCGGATAACATGGGTTTAATAAGTAACGAGTGGAGAACGCTTTCATCAAGAAATTACAAAGTTTGAGAAGCGTTATTAGGGTAGATGGAAACCAGTCATGCTTGCAGATTCCTGTTGGGGCCTCCAAGGAGAAACTTGGACTGACTACAAGAGGAAAGCTAATCGTTTCAAAAAAAGAAATGTTTTCTAATGTAAAATAAAAAAGTATGTCATTCCTTTAAAAATCAATAAATGCGGCTCTTTACTAAATCTGACGTAATGTAACAATTTTATTTATAGACTTCTGTTGGTTTTAAGGTGGCAAATTATAATTACACACTGTAAACCCAGTGAAAAAAAATAATAATTTGTTGCGTAGTGTAATAATCTATTCGTTTAGAAATATTTGAAATAACACGTTTTAAATATAAAGCAATGAAAGGTATCTAGAAGTACCTAATCTCAATATCTCTAAATAACCTAGGTTACAGATAAGCTTTATTTACTACTCATAGTGATAACTTTGAGACTATTTAAGTATTTACCCTATCAATCCGTTACTAAGAATAACATAACGATCTTATTTAATACAAGCGGCTCACCCTCGCATCGCTCGAGTTCGCCTCTAGAAAAAAAAACTAATTTATCCTACGGGAACCGTACATTTTTTCGCCATAAAAAGTAGTCTATGTGCTATTCTGATGTATGAGCTATATTTTTGTAGTTTTATTAAAAACTATTCAGTAGTTTTTGTGTGAAAAAAGTAACAAACGTCCATACATCTATACATCCAGACATCCAGGCATCCATACATCCAGACATCCATACATCCTCACAAACTTTCGCATGTATAATATTAGTAGGATTATTAATCTATCTTATCCAATAATTCCTATTAAGTTATCACGCAATTAATGCTTAAGGTACAAATACGTATTTCAATCTCTATACCTTTGAAACTTCCGAGTATAATTATAACTATTCTTAAATAATTATTTTAATTACTTGCGATGAGTATAGTATATTATTTAACGTTAAAACGTCATTTATACAAAATATTATAAATAAGTCCATAATAATAAAGAAATTTTAATATTCAATTCAATTATCTTGTTAATTGGCTTCAAAGCGTACCAGTTGAGCACTAATCACTTCGCAAATTTTCCTTTTTGCAACATCGTACGATGACATCTGACACCAACGATTGATGAAACCTACAAATGAATACTTCAGTATACATCTATCTATACACATATTAAGAGTGCTAGAGAAAAATCCAAACTAGAACATAATATTTTGCCGGCATCTGCTGCCTCGATATTGATTTTGACGCGGTTCTGCATAGTATAGAAGCAAGTGTCGCGTTCGCCTCTTTCTAGTTACGCTATACGACGTAAACTTAAATGTGTCAGATGTAAGTTGGACGTCAAGACGACTCCATTTCTAACAATAACACAATACATAACAACGTCAACACGTTGAAGAAAGTACTTTTCAAATAAAAGTGCAAACTATGCATTCTTTTTAGTAAATGTTATTTACCTAAATAAAATTGGTATGAGTATGAACTTCCATGTTAAATTCCAGTAGGTACAGTTAAAGATTGTGCTTATTGGTGGCCAATTTCCACTTATCCACAAAATACGTAGGTACAAGTACCTATATGTAGCTCTAACAATTACTTCTATGGCATGTTCCCTAAGCCTTAGGGCCTAAGGTGCTCCGAGTCCTAAATAAATTCGTACTTTCTCCCCACACCGTCTGTTTTAGAATGTTTAATTAGTAGATGGTCGACTATAATAATAATTTATCATATACTGACATACTGTACCCTTTACATATTACATTCCCTGTGACATTGTCTCTATACGCCGTTTTGAACAAATTGTTATCCTTTAACTCGGTATGATGTGACCGTCTACACGCCAGATCGGAATTTAATATTACTTTCAACGCTTTATTATTAGATTTCAACCTGTCTACTTACTAAGGCAGAGGGTAACCAAAATAGAAAAAAGAATTAGGCCCTAAAAATCTATATATTTTACGCAGTCATACAAATTTTTAGTTTATTTTAATTTAAAATAATAAATATTTTTTATAATAATATGAATCTTTTTAGACGTTTAGTATAGATTTCTCAGAGATGAGATATTTTCCCGCAGTAAAAAGTATCGTATTGTTGACCCGGATAACCAGCTATCATTGTACCAAATTTCATCAAAATCCCTCCAGTGGTTTTTCCGTGATGCGGTCACAGACAGATAGAACGACAAAAATTCTAAAAACTATAGATTCGGCCTCTGTATTGATAATAATGTGTATTTCAATAAAATTTTCCAAAAAATATTTAATGTATAGATTTGGCTTAGTTACAATTTTATTATATGTATAGATTATGTTTTAAATATTACATAACATATAGATAGCTACAATACATAAGCTCCTGTTTAGGACGTCCTTTCGTAATTGATTTATGAATTATCGATGCTCCTTCGAAATTGTACGCCACACGCATTTATTATTAACCGTTATTACCGTTATACTTACAGATTTTATGTGCAAGAGTCATGTAAAATTTAATGTTAATAAAAAAGTTGAACATGTGTTCGATTTTTTAAAACATTATCCAAATTGCTTTTGTCTTAATCTTTAACAAATAACACATAATGTTAGTAATAGTCCAAATAAAGTTATTACAAAACAGGCAAACATGCACAGAAAATTAAGAGTTCGAGAAAAATCGAAGCGACATAGTTTTTAGATTTTTTTATTTGAAGTTTTTTTCATGTCACAATTTCCGTCGTGGTTTTTTTTTATTTTTTTATTTTTAATTTATGTTTTATTTGTGACTTTTTTTAATTTTAAATGTCGTAAGTGCAATACACTTATTTAACTAAGATAACCGTTTTGGAGGAACATGTGTATGCTGTAGCGCCCCCTGGAACATCATAAAAATTAGTTAAGAATATACTCAGGAATGAGAATTATACAAAGCAAAAATACCGTTTTAAACTCGGTCTCCGAGAAAAAGGTAACAGAACAGAAACACACACAAACACTCCAAACGCATCTGGGGGCGTAGAGATCACTTATTTGGTGTGGTTTTGTTATTTTTTTTGTGGTACACAAACAAACAGTTAAGCTAACCGACGGTTAAGCTAACCGACATTTAATCTAACCAACAGTTAAGCTAACCGACAGTTAAACTAACTGACAGTTAAGCTACACGACAGTTCAGCTAACCGATAGTTAAGCTAACTGACAGTTAAGCCAACCGACAGTGAAGCTAACCGACAGTTATGCTAACCGACAGTTAAGCTAACTGACAGTTAAGATAACCGAGAGTTAAACTAATCTAGCTACTGTAAAAATATTTATGTTTCAATTTCCACGTACTATCACAACCTCTCGTCTTGTCTTGAGACGTATTGTGTAAATTCAAACCAATAGGATTTCGATATTTTAACATTATATGCATTATAATTAAGTTTAAATTTCATTTTTAAAAAGAATTTGTAAAGGAAAACTAAACTTAGAACAAAAATAGTCAACTTAAAACAGTTAATATCCCATAATACCCCAATCAAGCTTCGTGAGTTGATTAGCAAGTTGATTTGAGGTATTAATCCAATAATTTCCGCTCAGATTCGATTACCTCCTCGAACCAACTTGCAGCTACAACATAACACTGCACTTGTATCGATAACGAGCGGCTAAATAACCGACGGAACTTACACGAGGGGACGAGTAATATAAATGAAGTCGTTAAACATAAATTGGTCGATGATGTGATGTTGTGTTTATTATCTATGTCTTCGTCTCCCTTTAATGTTTACTAGTAACACGCGTTTTATTGTTTTTGAACCATACTAATATCTCACATGAAAACATTTGACACTTTCCTATGTCACTTTCCGGCCCATACTCTTTAACTTTTTGCATAAAATAATGTCGATTTAATTCGCTTCAACGTTCTTACGAACGATCGGACTTCTATTATAATTGCGAAAGTTTGACTTGGGTGACATTTAGTAGGTATACAGTTAGATAATCTAATCTGAAATAACACTTAGGCTACTGTTTGGTACCTATGGACGCATTAAAGAAGAATTCATAAACTCGTTAAGATAGCTCCAAACGATGGCCAAACTAGATATTTTACTTGATTATTTACATGACTTCATTAATTTCATTCAGATATTTATGTAGATTTTGCATTTCAAATTTTAAAACACATTTTAATAATGATTATTGCTTTGGAAATCACAATCGTTCTTTAATATAAAGTCCGTCAACAAGTAACGCCAAGTATTTAGCACATTAATTCTCAGAATTAAGTAATGGTAAGCAATTAGGGCGCCCCGCTTTATTTTAACCCCGGGTTATTTACGGAGAGGCTTCTCTTTGACGTCAAAAAGGTGACACTCGACCAAGGCGAACTACTACTCCTTTAAATAGATTTTATCGTTTGCACTTTACAACCCTAGTGTCGAGAAAAATGATTAACGAGATAACGAGAGCGCTAATCTCATTTTTTTTCTAGTTATCTATTTAAATACGAGATAGTGACGTCTTTAATAATGTATTCTTCACATGATTACGTTACTGCATGCAGATTATAATAAACTAGCGACTCACCCTCGCTTCGCTTCGGGTTCGTACCTAGACAAAAACAAATCTATCCCACGGGAACCGTACATTTTTCCGGCATGATATATAGCCTACAGCCTTCCTCAGTTAACGGGCTATCTAATGCAAAAAGAATTTTTCAAATCGGATTAGTAGTTCCTGAAGTTAGCGCGTTCAACCAAACAAACAAACAAACAAACCAACTCTTTAGCTTTAGAATATTAGTATAGATTACAATGACAACGAAATATACTGTTTCTAATTTTTGGTACAAATAAATGATGCTGTACCTTCCTAATTAGGGATTGCAATCCGGAAAACCGGATCCGGTAATCCGGCGGATCCGGCATCATTAAACGTTCACCGGATCCGGTACCAATATACCGGATCCGGCGACCGGATCCGGTGCTAGCAATTTTTGGCAAAATAATAGAGATATTGCATGTAGAGGCCCTATGCAGAAGAGATTCGATCTTATTAAAGTTACACTTTCGAAACAAGAGTAAATAATGCGGCGTTTATAGCGTTACCGACGCCGCGTAAGTTGATTGGTGTCAGTGACGCCTTGGTGACTTTGGATGGCCACGACAGACGTCCATCATCGTATCGCGTTGGCCGCGCCCACCACATCTCGATAGCTTTTTCAAAAGTATTTCCGTCAGTGACGCTGCGCTTGAATGTCGCTCCCTACATTTATACAGTGCAAGCGTCAGTAGCGTCAATAACGTCGCGACAGGGCGGCAGATTAATTCACTATGTAAATGTAGGGAACGACATTCGAGCGCAGCGTCACTGACGCCGTGTCAGTGTCGCTGCCACTGTGACGTTCGACCCTAGCGTTACTGCCGCGCTCATGTTCGCAGTGTTGCCGCCACCCACGTGTATTTTGAGGTATTTTCAATAAAAAATCATAAAATGGCATCTGTTGAGGCGTTTACTGAAGAAGATGATGAAATTTTAATTACACTGGTGTCTCGGCATCCATTGCTTTATAATTTATTTTTATATTATTTTATAATTAATAACGTTGTAGAAACCATTGTTTCGACTTTTTGATGAAAATTGGACGAGTGGAGGCCCTTTCTACACTGAGATAGTATCGAATTAAAAGGTCATCATCTTCTTCCTCTTCTATAATCAATTCAAGATAATCCATAATGAAATACTTTTATAAGAGCTATCGAAATGTGGTGGGTGCGGCAAAGGCGATGGACGTCGTTCGTAGCCATCCAAAGTCACCAAGGCGTCAAAGTTGTTTTTATATATGTTTTATTTTTTATAAACTACCTATATTAAGTACAATCACACTTGATTAACTTACTAACAGTTCCTTTTGAACCGAAAAGCGAAAATTATCCTCATTTGATCAATCCGGCCGGACTGAAAATGACGCCGGATTGCAATCACTATTCCTATTACAATAAGATTTAGTTCAGAGACGTAATAACTTGAAATTATTACAATATAAGTTATAAGAGTTTGTTCTAAGAACTGAGACGTGTGATAAATGGATTTTAAAGTGAATCTAACATCCCATATCGGTAAGTTAGCGTCACCATCCGAATAGAATTCATTAAGTCACAATTCAATCATCATAAAAATATTGAATACTAAACAAAGAGTATAAAATGAGTATGAAATTCCCAAAATACAGTCCACAATGTTGACCGAGTGACATAGCAGAAGGGGCACAATAGAGCCATTGAGGCAATCAAAACTGCCGACTAAGCCTTTTTCTTGATAACTTCTGGCGGACCGCCAGCTGCGCCTGATAAGGGTTGATGCAGACGCTACGCTCTCCAATAGCTCGCGCCGCGCCGGATCAATCGCGGTGCTCAGAGCTTACCAACTTTTTGCTTTAATATTGCATTTTATATTAGCTAACAGTCCAGATGGAGTTCAATCTTTAAAAGATGGAAATATTTTATTCGAAGCGAGTTTTATTAAATAAAGTTAATATCTTAATTGATATTATCAATTATAAACACATGAATAAACAAAACCCTGTAACTTAAACTCCTAAAGGTCAATGATACTGTGTCAAGCAGCCGTTATCCAATCGAGAAGCTTGACTTCAACGTTTTGTCAGGGTGTGTCCGTATAGATTTATTGACTTTGATGTAACGCTATATAACACTTGCATTGTTTCTAATAAAAAAATGTATAGGCATGAATGAAAAATAAAAAGGGTAAAAATGAAAACGATTAACAAATAAACCCTTACTTTACACTAACTAAAATGACTGCAAAAATCCATTAAATCGTCGTATAAAATAAGCTGATTTGGAATTCTCAATTACAACTCCTACTCAAAACATGTAAGTGCCCTTACTAGTAGGTAAATCGAATATCCAATTTCCTCTGCCCACTTTAAAACACTTCTGCTGCATTGCAGATCGAACATCTTGTATAATATTTTATTAATTATGAAACTTTCTTTCAGATACCGTACATTTTTCGTAATAATAAAACTAATACAACAGTAGGATTTATTTGATACATTAAAATTGAAATATAATTTCACTAATAAATGTACATTCTCAATAAAATATTTTTAATATACTCTTTTATAAGTTTTATTGAAAAATTCAAAGCACGATCTGAGAAAGTCAGAGCGAAACAAAATGAACTCAATACTTATATTTGAAATGCCCCTATATTTCGCTATCTATACATATTACATATAATAAAACTCTTAACTGAGTCGAATCTGTAAGTTAAATATTATTTGGAAAATCTTATTGAAATAGTTATTATTATCGATACAGATGCGAATCTATAGTTTTAAGAATTTTTGTCTGTCTGTCTGTGACCGCATCACGAGAAAACCACTGGACAGATTATACATGATGATATTTTGTATGATGATAGCTAGTTATCCGGGTCAAATAAACAATACTTTTTACTTCGGGAAAATATCTCATCTCTAAAAAATTCTACTAACGTTAAAACGGACTTAGGGACGAAGCCGAGCGGAGCGACGGTGAATCGCTAGTTACTCAATAAAAGAACATTATTTATGTCAAAATTACAATTTCTAATGAATATTAAATACATAAATAATATTGCACTTGTTACAACAACTAGCGCAGGTTCATAATTATTAATTACCAAATAAAGAAAAAGAAATCGTAACGCGACGAAATTATTCCAGACGTTCTAAACAGGTTTCAAACTTCATTTAAAACATCACTTACCATTTAATTAAAATTTAAAAGGCACCGCTGTACACGCCCGCTTAAAGCGCCATCGGTTCGCAAAATCGTTTTTATAGTTCAATTTTTTTTTAATCTCTACAAATTTCAAAGCACTAAAAAAAATATTCTTAGCCCTTTATCTAGGAAACCTATGAATGCAAAGGATAATTTGAATTATCATCAATTATTTTTGTTATGGGGCAGTGGCAGCCCAGTGGTAACGCGCTCGCTTGGGAAACCGAGTGAAGCGAGTTCAATTCCCGAGTCTCGCACCTCTGATATTTTCATGTGCGAATCATTTCCAACACGATTACCACTTATGTTACGGTGAAGGAAAACATCGTGAGGAAACCTGCATGTCTGAGTGAACCTAGCAAGTTTTCGAAAGACATGTGAAGTCCGCCAACCCGCATTTAGCCAGTTTGGTGGATTACTGCCTAATCCCCCTCGTATAGAAGGGAGGCCCTTGCCCAGCAGCGGGACGTTAAAAATGGTGGTGTTGTGGAACGCTGGACATCGAGGTGGTGTGGATGGAATTTACTATTTTGGCGCGATGTCCGATGATGAAATTCAGCGGCCGGGATCAGTCCGAACAATTCCTCAGAACATTCCCCATGGTAAATGCGGTAGAAGATGCAGAGTGATCCAACATCTCTACGCAGAGCTAAAGGATCAAGCCTATCGGAGAGAGCTTGATCGTCGACAACTCGAGCCGGACTACGTTGAATGCGGTCAAATGGAAGTAGCTGGTACTGGGGAGCTCCCGCCCAGAGGTGAGAACAGTACTCCATGTGGGGCCGAATTTGCGCCTTATAAAGGTTAAGACGCTGACACGACGTGAAGTACTGTCTCGCCTTGCTGAGCACACCAAGCTTCTTTGAGGCCAATTTGGCCTTACCTTCCAATTAACCACGAAACTGGACGTTGCTCGAGATATCGACGCCAAGTATTCCGATACTGGCTGTGGTAGACAGGGGACATTTCCTGCCCCGCACAACCACTCTGTGGAACCAGCTGCCGCCAGCGGTCTTTCCGAACCATTACGACCTGGTGACCTTCAAGAAGAGAGCGTATTCATTCTTGAAAGGCCGGCAACGCATTTGCAAGCCTTGCGGTTTTGCAGATGTCCATGGGCGGCGGTGATCACCTTTCATCAGGTGAGCCTCCTGCTCGTTTGCCCCCTTAGTCACATAAAATAAATAAATAAATACATTATTGTTATTCCTCATCATAAAAAATAACCAAAGATGAATCCAAAACCGCTTCCTACAACTTACGACTTTGAAATTTTGTGAGCTTCTTTAGTTCTGATGACAATTAAAATTAAAATCAATGGTTAATTAATTTTGGTAGCTAACATATGTGTCCTGAACTAGCAGCCATATTCAACCCTTTCGTTGGTACTCGTAGGACTAAAAATTAGGGGACGAAATAGCAATAGTTTTTAAACGAGTTATTTAAGCAATATACCTACTATATGATACAACGTACTTAGACGTTCATACATACATACATAAATGTATTGGTTTTCAAAAAGTTTTTCACACGACAACGTCGTCGTTTTTTATGTAAACAATAAATTGAACATAAAATCTTCATACGCTAGCTATGTTTATCATTTTAGTACATTGCTTAAATTAAAGATTGTTTTTAGAGTAATGTTTTTGACTTGACCTGATTTATATATGACTATAACTAGCGACTCACCCTCGCTCCGCTCGGGTTCGTGTTCCTTTTTACGTTTTAACGTTTAGTATGGATTTTTCAGAGATGAGATATTTTCCACAGTAAAAAGTATCCTTTATGTTGACCCGGATAACCAACTACAGACACACAGACAGGTAATAATGACTATTTCAATAAGATTTTCCAAAAAATATTTAATGTACAGATTCGACCCAGTTACAATTTTATTATATGTATAGATAAGTATCACTTCTAATTTCTACACGAACTTACGCTACATTTTAAACTTTTGAAAACTCTTTTTTATATTTTTTTTTTTTTACTTTATAATTTTTATTACTTCAATTTAAAATACATACTTAAAATATTATAAATATATAAACTATGACCAATTTCTTATGAGAAAGAGTAATTTTTAGTTAAAATATAATCAGAAACTTATTTCTTGTCTTTAAGCCGTCAGAAAATTTAAATTTAATAGAGGTACCTACAACAATATTGCGTTCTAATAGTGCTTTAGGAGTTATTCTGTCTGCCTCCTGACTCCATCACCAGATAAGCTTAATAGTATCAAATTATAATATTGTCACTTAAACTTCACATACTCATTACATATTCTAGGCTAAATAAAAATAGGTTACAAGTGAAGCTTATAAAAGCGCATTAAAAAGAGGTTATTTTGGCATAACCATTTTTCAATAGAACCCTTAGAAGATAAAGCGTAACCAAAATAAGCCATAAAAGTCCAAATAGAGACGATCGAGGGCAAAACGACCATAGTCGTGAATGATTAAAAAGTTTAACAACATTTAGAATGGATTAGTGTCGTTAACAAGTCCGTACATAATCGGACTTCCGAAACAGTTGCAGGCTAACGATGGCCAACAACATATAGCATGTTGAATAATAAACGCAAGTTACGACACGCCTTGGCATTGTTTCCATGCAATTATGTTGAGCGACTGATACAAAGGTTTGTGTTGTTTGAGGACTGTGGGACAGAATGGTAATTAAATCGCTTTTATGAATATTTATGTTATATCGATCTGTATTTTTCATTTAGAAACTCTATCAACCTATCAACTATTTTTCAACTTTCAAGTTCAGTGTAAATTCAAATGCTACAAATTCTATTTTTGCAACAAAAGCAGGCTTTCATTTATGTTATGAGAAACAGCTGTGGTCGCGTTTTATTGACAGATATGGAATATCCTCTTTGGAATAGATGCTCATACAAATAATAATCTATACATATAATAAAATTTTAACTCAGTCGAATAGTACATTAAATATTTTTGGAAAAATCTTAATGAAATAGTCATTATTATCGATACAGAGGTCGAATCTATAGTTTTCAGAATTTTTGTCTGTCTCTCTGTCTGTGACTACATCACTAAAAAAACCACTGGAGGAGTTTTGATGGAATTTGGATGATGATAGCTTGTTATCCGGGTCAACATATAGGATACTCTACTACGGGAAAATATCTCATCTCTGAGAAATCTATACTAAACGTTAAAACGTAAATAGGGACGAAGCCGAGCGGAGCGAGGGTGAATCGCTAGTAATATATATTTAACTGTGGTAAATAAACTACTTAATCCTACATTTCTTTATTATTTTTAAATCTAAACTACCACCATAAAATCAAAACGAATAACACTATTTAATTACACATTATAATAAAATATAATGTTATTATAATCTGTATATAAAATAATTGTATAAGCATTGAGACCATAGTAAGAGTCCTTCTGAGAGGCATGTTCCTGTACTCAATATAGGTCAGTATAAATCTTCATAAAATGTATCTTGCCAGGATATCGTTACACGAGTATGTTTACTTTCGGCTAGGGAGCAGTTCAAGGCGACAGTATAGTTTGTTTAGGGAGATAAAACCGTATCGACGCCTATGACATCACTCAGGTGTTTACTACACCTATAATGAAATCATAGTGAGGTTGAGTTCGGAATAATCGTGAACGCAAAAGATGCAACAGATAGTACGTAAATTAGAATTATTTTGACAAGTTAAATGGTTTATAATAATATAATTTTATGATAAAAAATATAGCTTTATAAAAATGTCTAATGATTGATAAGAGGTTGGACGAAGGAAGGCTTTAAGTGCTTCCGAGGGAGTAAAATATTACCTCCTTCCCAGCTCTTCTTCCGAGCTTCTTTCTTTCCGAGCAACTTCCGAGCGTGAAAATTTTTTGGCGATAAAACTCAATACTTAAACTTAGCCCGATCCGGGACTCGAACCCAGTCTCCATATCTGCAGCCGTACATGCTGGCCACGAAAAGTCGAGGGCAGTGTAAAGCACTACAAGCATATCTACGCTATATCAAAAAAGCACAAATCTGTCATCTTAGTAAACCACAAAAATAAATATCTATTGGTACATACATATACCTAATAAAATTCTAACTGAATCGAATCCGTAAAATATATATTTTTTGGAAAACCTCATTGAAACAGTCATTATTATCGATACACAGGCAGAATCTATAGCTTTTAAAATTTTTGTCTGTCCGTCTGTCTGTCTGTGAACGCATCACGAGAAAACCACTGGTCAGATTTTGATGAAATTTGTTATAATGATTGGTGTCGTTCTTCCATAAAACCTGTAGGATAATTTTTACTGCGATAGAGTATCTAATCTTTGAAAAATCTATACTAAACATTAAAACGTAACTAGGGACAAACCCGAGCGGAGCGAGGGTGAGTCGCTAGTATATTATATCTATACAGATAAATAAAATTGGAGTGTCTGTTTATAATATTAAAATAACCGTTTTTTACTGAATGCATATGGATGTATACACGGTACATATACCAAAACAACATTTTTTACAATTTTTGTCTGTCTGTCTGTTTGTTCCGGCTAATCTCCGAAACGGCTGGACCGATTTTGATGAGACTTTCACTGGCGGATAGCTGATGTTATAAGGAGTAATTTAGGCTACTTTTATTATAGAAAAAGAATCAGGGTTCCGCGAAAAAAAAATGAAAACCCATGAAATTGTGAACAAAATCCGCGTACGGCGTACGCACCTGAGCAAAACGAGGATAAATCGCTATGTAATTTAAATGAATATCTTAGGAGAAGCTAGCTACTATTTATGTATAATCATAGCTAACCGCGAAAACGTACCTACATAGGGACGAACGCGAGCGAAGCGAGCGTGAGTCGCTAGTTAATAATATAATTTTAAGAAAAGTTTGACTCAACAAAGTATATATGTATACTGTACAAAGGTAGAAATATGTCGGCTATCCAAAAAATCCTTTAAAAATGTTCATTCACATACATAAACGTTGTGATAACGATAAAAACAATTTTGTCGTGTGAGCAAAATCCTATTAACGCCAACGCGTCGAAGTGAGGCACGTGAACGATTTGGGCGCACGGCAACTCGTCTTGCAAGTCCTTGTAGGGTTAAAAGCTTCGCTCCATCTTATGTTAGTGCGACATACATCTCAAATAGGTACTACGCACTTTATTCGCTAAAATCTTTCGAGATGTTCTGGGTAAGAGCTTCTTAGTGTTGTCATAATGACGCTAACCTTATCAATAATATAATTTTGCTTTATTACAGAATATTATTTATTTATTTATTCATGTACCATAAAATACATGTTATACAAAATAAGGTAACAGAATATCGACAAAGGATAACTTATCTCTTAAGAGATTTCTTCCATTATGTGGTTCCGTATCCGTAAACGAAAATATCGGATGAAATAATTTAATTTACGTTTCCATAATCAAATCCGAAAAATATTATAAAAACCTAACAAATAAAGATATGTATATAATGGTTTTGTTATTGTATTAATTTCTTTTCATTTTATAGTTCTCAAAAAATTAATGATCTGTAAACGAAACTATCAGATAATCTATACAGATAAATAAATTGGAGTGTCTTTTTCACTAAATGCATATGGATGTATACACGGTACTTATACCAAAACAACATTTTTTATAATTTTTGTCTGTCAGTCTGCCTGTCTGTCTGTTTGATCTGGCTAATTTCTGAAATGGCTGGACCGATTTTGACTGGACTTTCACTGGCAGATAGCTGATGTAATAAGGAGTAACTTACGCTTCTTTTATTTTAGAAAAAAAAATAGGGTCCCACGAAAAAAAATTAAAACTAAATTAATTAATTTTGTTTTGGGAAGCAACCTAGGGACGAACCCGAGTGAAGCGAGGGTGAGTCACTAGTCCGAAATAATTTTACATTTATCCGTATCGCACCCTATGCAAGTTGAATGTAAGAAGATCGAAGAGATGCTTCCAAAAAACGTTAGCTGCGATACTTTCCTGTACTAATGGACGAACAACGTCGACCTTTTAACACAAGACGAGCGAACCTATTTTTGCTTCTTACTTTTAAATTACGAGTTAAAATCAATACCTATGTTTGGAAGCGTCATTCGGAGTTTACTTTAAAGTTCACCCTCGCATAACTGTAGGTATTATTTTGTCGCCAATCACTTTAAAAGGTATTTTAATATTAAAATATCTATAAGTTATTATATACTTTTGATCTACAGTGTAGTGCAGCGAGCGACTTTAATAACGCATATTTTTGTACAATGGTCGATTTCTTAAAGGAGCTGTCTTAAATTCTTTGAAAATGAAAAAGCGAATGAAGTTCATTTTCATGGTTTTAATTTCGTTGAAAGCAATCTAAAATTAAAACGCTTTACAACACTAACGAACAAATTTAAGAATAATAAATACTAAAAAATACCTTTGAGGGGTTAAAGCAAACCATCTTCGATATTATTATTTTTTGTTAAAATGTAATAAAATGTTATCACATTAAAATTATACTCATAATTAATGAATCATGTCCAATGCAATTAATTCCATGTAAAATAATAATAAAAAATATATCGATAGATAATTTTCGCATATTCAAACAAAACCTTCTTCTTTTTCCCAAGTATTGTATTATGCCATTACTAAAATACCAATCTTAAGTCTTAGTACGAGTAATTAAGAACTTTATAAGAGTATTAATCAGTTCTAAAGGGTCCATAAGAAGAGAGTCATCATAGCTATATTTATAATGTTAATCTTAAAAGCATATGCCATTGATACAGTAAAATATTGACAGAATCGAACAAAACCAAATAATAAAAAAAGCTTCACTAAAATGAAAAGTTTAAATTTGAAATATGAATATCTATAAGATGAATTCGAGCAAACTTATAAAACAGAGATTTTCACGTGATTCCAGTAAACTTGCACTGTGACAAAGTATCTACTAGAAGTTGTAAGTAAAATAAATATTTGTTATTTATCTGGGAAAAAGTTTCACCGCTGTCTCGCCTGTTAGTTTGCGGTTTGCGAATTCACAATTATTGTCTACTTAAAACTAAACCTTCATATTTTTATTACTTAATCAAATATTATTATCAACTAGCGACTCACCCTCGCTTCGCTCGGGTTCGTCCCTACGTTTTAATTTTTTTGAGCGAAACCCTAATTCTTCTTCTAAAATAAATAAAAAATCAGCTATCTGCCAGTGAAAGTCCCGTTAAAATTGGTCAAGCCGTTTCGGAGATTAGCCGGAACAAATAGACAGACAGAGACAAAAAATTTAAAAATTATGTTTTTCTTATAAGTATCTACCGTATATAATTTCATACGCATTTAGTATAAAACTGTTATTTTGACATTACAAACAAACACTTTAATTTTATTTATCTGGATAGATATTGCTATATTCATATACATATCAAAATTCTAAAAGAATTCTATTTAAAAATAATTTTACCAATTTTTTATTGTACTGTATTGTATCAATATTGAATTATATTGATTAGTTGTACTATTGTATCATTTTACGTTTTTAGAGTTACGTAACCTTGCGGACTTACGCCTACGCCATGCCTCAGTTCATTCGTCTGTACTTTAAAAGGCTGTATTTTTGAACCGTAGTAGGTAGCCGCGTGAAATTTTCACAGAATAACCTTGATAGGATATTCCCTTCTAACCTGATGGTTATTTAAAAACGTAAAAAGACTGAAGTTCTATAAACCTAAAGTAGGTACCTTAAATAAAAGTTAATGTAAAGTGAAAATTCCTTAGCGAATCTATACTAATATTATAAAGCTGAAGAGTTTGTTTGATTGGTTGAACGCCCTAATCTCAGGAACTACTAATCCGATTTGAAAAAATCTTTTTGCATGAGATAGCCCGTTAACAGAGGAAGACTATAGGCTATATGTCATCTCGGAAAAATGTACGGTTCCCGTGGGATACATGTGTTTTTGTCTAGGGACGAACCCGAAGCGAAGCAAAGGTGAGTCGCTAGTTAATAAATAAATCTGTACTGCTGACAATACAACAACTAGTATTCAATGGAAGTAATAAGTGACTTGCTAATTTTACAATTAATTATTATTAAGATTGAGGAACATTTCCAAACTCATGATGATAATTAATGTTTTACGATAATCATGTAGGTCTCCTTAAATAAGGCGCAACATGATAAATAGCCTTTACATAGATCGACTTCACTCCAAGAACTCAAATATCAAAATTACCCGCTTTTCAGTCAATATCGGCAATAGAGAACTAGATTATATATCGTTCACCTATATAAGTATATATAAATCAATAACCGTTCGTTAGTCTCGCTAAAACTCAAAAACGGCCGGACCGATTTTAATAATTGTTCTTTTGTTTTGTTGGGTGTGGTTCAGGAGTGGTTTAAGTGTAAAAAAAAAAATAGGGAAACCCCAAAAAAACAGCTGGAAAATCGAAAAGTTCAGAACTATTTACTTTTCACCCATGTATATATAATATATAGTCTATCTATTTCATACTAACCGTACTAACGTACCTAACGATAGAACCGAGTGAAGCGAGGGTGAGTCGCTAGTATGATTAAAAATCACGAAACTTCGCTCATAGAACATACGTTTTCCGAAATCTTCGTATACTCGTCGTATACTAAGTCAATTTTAATTCAATTTTTAATTGTAAAAATTATGGGATTTTAACTGATTTTAAAAAAGGAGGAGGAGGCGATATCTTTGCAAATAATGGATCGATTTAAATAGTTATAATATTTTTTAATTAAATAGGTATTAATACCTCAAAGGTGACAAATAAAAAAATAAAAAAAAAATAAACAAATTACAAAAGATCGACAAAAAAATTTTTTGTTATTAATAAGTAAAATAGAGCTAGTTATAAGCGTATAAGTTTAATAGCAATAACCAATAAAATAAATATGTATATTCCCATTGAATTCATCATCTTCGAACAGGTGAAACGTGAAGAATGTTATGCAATGCAACGCCAATCACGCGCTCGGTCTAGCCTGAAGTAGATATGGCGTGATTAGGTATCTAATAAGCTTGCTATAATGAATATAAATATTATATTCATATGTTAGGCGTATTGAGTAATTTTATTTGCTACATGGCTAGTTTATGCAAAATAAAACCACTCGAGAAACCGGGATAAATACTAACCTAAGCCTCATCTGGAAACCTATGCGTCTCTCAAGACCATAAGTCACTACCCCCTCTAATAATGTCCCCCCGACCGATTCCGTCCACGGCGGCCAATCTCATTGAGACTAGCTATTTGCGCAGGAGATATTATAGTGCACAAGTGTGCGCGCAGACACAAGTGCATTCTCTATTCCTGTTACTCTCATACTCCGTTGGGACGACACGAGAAATGACCAGTGAGAGTTAAGGCGCAGGCTTGACGTGCTCACCGAGGTACGGGTGTGAAACACTGCCAGCTTCCCAACTCCTCTTACTGAGGCTTACTAAACAGAAAGACTCAATAACTAAATTTGTCCTGACCTGGGACTCGAACCCAGTTCGAACACAGTTAACAGTTGTCTACTCAGTCTACTGAACCCAAGTTCGTAAATAAAAAAACACGTCAATCCGTGAAAAAAAAGATAAATATTAATACAGTTTTCTTTAAAAATATAATGTTAAATAAGAATAAAAAATATTGTATACTATATTATAATAGTTATAATTTAATCCCACAAAAATCATAATCAGTATAAATAATTTCTTTAAAAAATACAAAATCTATAAGCGCTATATAACTGTATAATAAATATGTAATATATTATACTAAAACGTATTGGATCGCCCCCCGGTCGAAAATCGTTCATTAAGTTTAAACTTTATAGAGGTTGTCTTGCCAAAGTTACATAGGGAAACTGGAACTTTCCTCAAAAAATACACTATAAAATGCAAAAATATTTTATGAAATAGAAAACACAGTTCCAGTGATTAGTACGTACAGACAAACAAACTAAATCTTTAGATTTTAGAAATGAAGTAATTAGACAAATACATACATAAAAGAACTAGATGAGCGAAGCCGCGGGCAAACAGTAAAATAGCATATAGGAACCGTAGTTCCAGAGATTACCGCGTATAGACAAACAAACAAACCAAATATTTAGTACTGCAGTAATTATACAAATACTTAAAAGAAGCAAAGCCGCGAGCCAAAACATATAAAGTGAGTAGTTAATAAAATTTCACGGTTCTCATAAACTTTAAAGCTCCATACTCCCTAAAATTTTCTTTCTCCTCACGTATTAATATTATGTAGATTGTAGGTATAGATATTGACATTCCATAATCACGTTTCGGATTACACGAAGGCACACAATCAAGATTTTTTTATTAAGCATAAAATCGTTCGCTAAACATTATTGAGTCGACTCCATCAATTCCGAAAAGGAGACTCATACCTATGAGACTTTGTCAAATTAGGCAAAATCTCATATCAACTGCGGTATTTATTTATTCACAGCCTTCTCTCTACAGATAAGCTATTTGAAATTTCGATTAACTAGAGTGCTCTGATTTAAGTCTAGTTTTTAAATGCTAAAAGTTTATCTTTTTATGGCTGTTTCATGATTATTTTGTCCATCACGAAACAGCTTTAATTAGCAAATAATAATTGTTTAAGATTATTTTAAATTCTAACATTTTAAAAATACTAATAACTAACTTATTTTAAGTGAAATTATTTTAAATAGTACTAATATTGCTGAAGTACAAATAAACCCATTTCTATTAATATTAAAAATGCGAAAGAAACTATAGGTCTGATTGGGAGTAACCTATGGCTTATGGCTGAATTAACTTAAATGAAATATGTACACCTACCTCTAACCTAGGTATAATTATATTTTTAAAACAAGTACACCTAAAGAAGGTTTTACCTTAAGTTTGTTTGGAAAATTACTTTTCATATACCTACCTACAGATTTAGGTTAGATTAACACTTCTTTATAGAAATTACTAGTGGCATACCCTCGCGTCGCTCGGATGCGTCCCTAGGTATAAATGTAGTTCTGCTACAGTTTAACATCTTTTCTTTATCTTTTTAAAAGGAATAATTCCGTAATACATTGTTTTCATATAACTCTATTTGTTTACGTGTAGCACGCAAGTAAAGCTCCCAGTCGACATATTTTTTTCCGACATCTTCAACAATTATCATCATGATATTTCAGCCAATTTACACAATACTGTACTGAATTATACAAATAACTTATCTCGTGACTCACTCTGTCCATTGGTGAAAACCATATTAAAATCCGTTCGGTGGTTTTTGAGTTAATCGCGTTCAGGCAGACAGACAGACGGGGTGGGGGAACGATATCGTATTTCATTAATATTTTTACTTAATAAAACAAATGCCGCTGTTTGTAACCATTTACAAAGCCTGGAACCAAAACGATAAAACATCAAACACCAACCTGTATCTGGAACATGGATATCGAGTCGTCCAGCATCTGTACGCGCACGGCGAGCATCTTGCCGCCCTTCTTGGGCGTGGCGGGTGGCGTCCGCGCGCCGCCGTCCACGCCCGCCGGCGTACTCGCCGAATGGTGCATACGACCTGTCCAATATATAAACTTCTTAAAATATCCCTTTTGTATTAGGTAATTTTCAGTCCTAAACATAAAAGACTAATTAACTATAATGTCCACTTGTCTAATTTCGGCCACGGCGGCCAATCTCAATAATACCAGCCATTTGTCCATTTGCGCAGGAGATATTACAGTGCAGAAGAATGAGCGTAAACACAAGTGTACTCTCTATTCTCTCTCAAACTTTGATGGAACGACAATTCGACACTGTCGGTGAGAGATCATTTGCAAGACTGATGTTTTTACGTGCTCTTAAAGACACGGGAGTGAAACACATTCCCAAATCTGAGTTGTTACTAAGAATTCCTCAACAAAAAACCCAAGTAAATATAGTTGGCCCGACCTGGGTCTCGAACTCCAGATCTGGACATACAGCTAGCCACTACACTAACAGTACTTATTCAAAGTATCTACTCTTGAAACATTTTTGGGAACGTAACGGATGCCTTTTAAAACTGACTCATATCCCACGGGAACCATTTGATAAATAGTCAGTATTTGCCTATCACACTAGAATTACTCGTAAAAATGCGAAACTTAGTGAATAAGTTCTTCAGGCTGAATATATTCAGAATTAGGATAGTATATATTCAATCAATTAACACAAAGATTCAGACTACTTTCTATCAACGTTAGGTAAGTTGATGAAAAGTAAGTTATAAAAAAGTAGCTATATTGTAGGTAAAAAGACAAACCAACACCCTTTCACAATAAGGACGGATCCACACTATAGTAGCGATCACGGTTCGCTCTCGGTCCGATATTAGTCTGGTAAAGTATTGTTATACAAGAAACAATGAGTGCGTTCACACTATCAGTAAGGGCCGTACCACAATACAGCATCGATCACAGTCTGTTCTCGGTCCAATACTTGTTTTGCAAAACATTTTTAAACAAGAAACGTTGCTGGTGTGTGATTCGACCGGAACTTGACTCTTACTGATACTGTAAATGCTCTCTGTTTCATGTATAAAAATACTTTATAATACCGATATACTAAGAACGAACCGTGATCAGCACTATAGTGTGGGTAGAGCCTAAGACTCACGTTCCGATCGAATAACACTCCAACAACTTTTCTTGTATAAAAAACTTTACCAGATCGATATCGGAATATGATCGGCACTATAGTGTGGTTCGGCCCTAATAGTACCTGCAATAGTACAGAATGTAGTTAGATGTTCTTCACGTAAATATTTTTGCGTACCTTGATGAATTATGTATGAACTTTTTAGTAGTTCCATTTGAGTAAAGAATTTTGAGTTAGATATACAGATTATTTCGCAAACATAATTTACATATTTACACAGTAGAGTCGAGTGTTAGGTAAATGAGGAGCTGTTATTTTATTAAGAATAGGTATAGGTATACGTATACGATCTGAGAGCAAATGGATAACGTGTTAGGATGAAAAGTAACGAGCAAAAGATATTTTCTTATCATCTAAAGACCTTCTCCTAAAGAGATATGTATACTTTGCCTAGTGCTAATATGTAATATTTTTTAATTCCATGTTGCATTTACTCATTACCAATGACCCATGTAATGTATTTAGACTATCTAAACACTAGTTCTTTATACGTAGATAAACATTCCAAAAAATACGAAAGACATAGCTGTAAGGTCAAATATGTTAAATTTTAATATTGATATCAAAACTTTAATTTAGTCACGTGGTTCAAACATTGAAATAATTTTATAAAAGCTATATATCACAAGGGCGAAACGAATTACAAATTTCATTCCACGGTAGTTTAATTGAAACGTTCTTATCAACAAACAAGACGCATAATAATAATAATCAAACAAGATTTCGTGGAGACATGAATAAACTGCTTATCTAACATCATCCCGTCAAAAATATTTTAAAAAGTTTCTCAACTGAACAAAGTTATTCTTATCACTACTAAAACAATGGCTTAGAGATAACGATTTATGACTTACAGAATCTGAATGCCCCTTAATATTTTCGACGTTTTAAATATTTCTCCTACAATATTATCCCGTTACTTGGACACTGCACCAACTGTTTTTCTGCGTGTATTAGGTATAAATAAGTACATTTGGTACATCCTGTAAATGTTTACAAATCGCAATATAACAAGTACCTTATAACTACATCGACTATTAATACATACATACATTGTATAAATAAATGGCATTGCAAAATAATGAATCATTAGCATTCTCGCTGAATTGTGGCCACGATGTGCAACAACAAAAGCCAGAGAAGCCGCAATATTGAAACTATTTATTAAACGTGATGAGACAGGATTCCGACCCAATAAATATCAATAAAATAAAGAAAATATATAAATATATTTTGGCTTATAGTCAAGAGCAAGAAGCTCAATCGGAGTTCTAGCCCCGAGGTTCATTGGGTCTGTACACAATATATTCATTGATAAAATTAAGCTTATAAAGAAAGAAATGAAGCTTATAAAGCTTATTACTAAATACTTTTCTTCGTCTTCTGAGTCGTTACACTCTTGACAGAGTGGTCGTGGTCGGCATGCTTGACTATTCGTTGCCACTCCTCTCTAACAGCTGCTTTCCGTGTACATTCGTATAAGGAAACACACTCACTGCAGCCCTCACTTGGTCTGTCCACCTCATGGGCGTTCTACCACGTGTTCTAGTGTCCTCTACTCTTCCTTGAACCACTAGACGTTAGACTAAATACTATTAGGTGCTTCAAAATTCACTTATTGTTGTACTCGAAATATAATCATTACGGTATTATTTTATAATTATATAATAGTAACACATATATACTTATCGTATACTTAAAAGTACCTTAATTGACCGACTTCAAAAAGATGGTGTTATTGAGTACCTATATTACGCGATATCTTTGCCAATAATGAATCGATTTTATTATTATTTTTTACTTCATTTTGCCCGCGCCTTCGCTCCCGTTTTAATCGAGACGAGTATCAAAAGATCCTATCTCCATCCATGATGCAATCTACGTCCTTGCCAATTCATTTTTATCGAAATCTATTCAGCGATTTAAGCGTGAAAAGGTATCAGACAGAGTTACTATCATTTAATAAGTATGGATGAATATATCATAATATCTCAATAGTAGTCCCACATAAGTTCAAACTAAAATTCAACCTGTAGAAGTTGAATTACCCTTAAGTAATTTCGTGATGGTGTAGACAAAGACAAAACAGCAATGTCTTTTTCTCCTCTGTTTTTCAACCGACTTTCTTTTTTTTTTGGGCTGGGCAAAAATTGGATACAGTTTTTGTTGATACAGACAGGTAAATTATTTTCATATATTTTTTCGCAAATTTTCAATAATGATATGGTTCAACAATAACATTGGAAAAAGTCGACTTTGTTTAAATAAACAGAACGAGGCAATAAAAAGTATCAGTCAGCAATAAAGTGTTACAAGCTGGAGGCCGCCCGCAGCTTAGCACAAATCAGTTAAGCAGACATGGACGTCTAATGGGATTAAAATATCGCATTTAAATAAAATAACTCAAAGATTGAGGTAAGCTACAGATTTCTTTACAAATGGAATATAAGTTTTTACCCGACTCACTTTAGTAAGAGTAATGTTTCTTGGAATATAATAAACCTCTTTAGATCTCTAATTAGCTAATGCTTGTGGCTTCACTTTCTTGAATATTTTTATTTATTATTTAGCCCGCAAACGCTAATAACGAGGATATCCCAATCGGCCGCTGTATCTTTGGTTCTATTCCACCAACTGATATTAAGAGTAATGTTAGTGCAAACAAATATAAGTACAACAAACGTCCCCTTGAAATCGTTAAGCCGTTTTCGACTGATGAGCATTTAGACAAACATCATAAAACTATAGATTTATTACAGAAAATCAACACAAAACAATATTTAAAAAAATGTTGTTGCAACTTTGGTTCCATTATTATCTATGTATATATCCATAAATATAAATCTATTTTTCGACGATGAAGTGACAAAATTTAATAACTAAAAAATTACAAGAGGAGAGTTTTCGTTGTGTTTTTTTTTTACTGTATTTCTATACACACATATAACAAGAACAATTACAAATTAACTGTAAAACAATCATATTGCCAGCACAAATAAATCGAATATTTCACCAAATTAATATATACATATATGCCCATATTTTAAGGACATTGTGTATTAATAATAATAATAATAATGTTCTCCTGACCGATTCCGGCCACGGCGGCCAATCTCATTGAGACTAGCCAACTGCGCAGGAGATATTATAGTGCACAAATGTACGCGCAGACACAAGAGCACTCTCTATTCCTGTCACTCTCATACTCCGGTGGGACGACTATTCGACACGACCGGTGAGAGTTAAGGCGCAGGACCGACGGCTTTACGTGCTCTCCGAGGCACGGGGGTGAAACACCGCCAACTTCCCAACTCTGGGCTGTTACTGAGGCTTATTATACAGAAAGACTCAATAACTAAACTTGGCCCGACCCGGGACTCGAACCCAGGACCTCAGGATGTGCAGCCGTACATGCTAGCCACTACACCACCGAGGCATTGTGTATTATACTATTGCTAAGCTTATGCACCAAACCTTTATTAATTAGTAGCGACTCACCCTCGCTTCGCTAGGGTTCATCCCTAGGGGATTCTTTATATTGACATAACTTTCTTATTTATGAACAGATTGAAATAAAACAAATACTAAATGTTAAGTGAAGCTTAACACAATACATTAGTGAAAATCGCAATCGGTTAAGCCTTTTCTGAGATTAGCGCACACAAACGCACAGACAAGCAAACAAAAATTCTAAAAATAAATGTTTTGGGTTCTATTGCGTTAATAAACACTCCGAATAATAGTTTTTCTCAAATCTTCCATGTATAGACAGCGACCACTTACAGTTTTATTATCTGTATAGAAATTATATATTGAGACTTCAAGAAATACATATACACTGTAATTCTTGAAGAATTTTTCGAGATTACTTATACAATATTATTTAAATCAATTTAACTTTATCTGAATCAATTTATAAATAAAAATAGTGTGAAAATATTTATAACCTGGCAAATTCCATCCAATGGTCGACAGGTGGCCGGTGGAATTGCAGCTGCCGGGAGGTAGCTCTGTCTCCATCATATCGAGATCCTATCACTTGCGGCACACACTACACTCACTCCCATTGTTAATAATAATTGTACTACTAACGTATTTCTTTTTGGCGTTTATCTGTAACAATATTCATTCAATTAATGTTAAATGATGGATGACGAGAAAATATATTTAATATAATAGAGGACGTTTTATTTTTAATAAATCATAATTTATAATACTGGTCGTTACTAACACCACAGTGTACTAAAAAATAACAGTGGGCTATCGCCTTTGATGTTTGAAGAAAAGCCGACACCGCGTAGCGTACTTCGCATTACGCAGGGTTGTTACAGTTTTTTTTTTGTAATTTAATTAATATATAATATTATTATTTAGTTATTTATCGAAGTTCTTCATAGCAAAGAATACAAAAAGGCATTTCGCGGAGGCAAATTCAAATAGAGTTTTACAAAATTTCATATAATAATAATAATAAGCCTTTTATATCTTTAATAAAAAATAAAATATACAATTGGTTTAACAATTATTTGATTTGATTGAATGAAATAAATTAAGTTATAATAAAAATAAATTAAATCTAGCAAATTATATTACATAAGTCAAATTGAATTTAGTTATATATTATAATTAAATATATATATATATATATATATATATATATATATATAATTATATATATAAATAAATTTATCATTATTTTCAATTTTTTAGTAAAGTTAGTTTTATATGATATAATGTAATTAATAGATTTCCAAATCACCTATCATAAATGGGCAACGGACAAATATTTTCGGTTTCTAGATTTACTGGATTTAAAATTTCTGTTATTAAACTTAATTATGTAAAAAAATCTCATCTTAATAAGTAATTTTAGCAAAAATATATAATATAGCACAGGTAGTATGAACCATTTTAATTGCTTACAAATTAAAATAAACGCGCGACAGCCCTTAAAGTCGTGTCCCGAGCTGCTAACTAATTCGGGCGGCAGAAATGTATGCAGCTCGGGCTCGCCTACCCGCGTCTCACCCCTCACACCCCGCACGATTGCCCTGTCTAGACGGCTTCGTTGGATGACTGTATTGTTTTATAGACTGTGCTAACACTATGTTTTTGTAGGTTTTTACTCGTCTCGGCGATAATGTACCTTCCTTTTAGTGAAATAGTTTTCAATATCCGATCACGGCGACGGCACGTTTGGCTCAGTGTGTAGTGACCCTACTTTCTGTGCTAGCGGTCGCGGGTTCGAGTCCCGCTGGGGGCATTCATTTGTGTGATGAACACGAATGTTTGTACTCCAGTCATGGGTGTTTATATTTATAATATGTATGTATTTAAAGTTATATATGTGTAGTGTATCGACTATCTGGTATCCATAACACAGGCCTCGTAGCTTACCATGGAACTAGATGGTGCTGTGTGTTAATGTCCCAACAACATATTTATATTTATTTATATTTATCAGTAGGTAGTTTCAAAGATCACCCCCTACATCAATACCTCCTTATAATTTAGTATAGATGACCGCACAGTATTCAACCGCGATGATAATTTAATTAAGTGGTCGCTTCGGCCATGATAAAAGTCGCGGTCGCCTAATGGATGTGGGCTCTTACTCTTTAAATCAACATCTCATTCATGCGGGAAATGTCTGTGATTTCGATATATTAGGTCCTTACATATGAAATTGGCGTTTTGTCGAACTGACCACTTAGATACATTGGTTATATAGACTTTTGGTTAGGAATTCTAAATTCAATTGTTTCAATCTAGCAGAACCCGCGGCTTCACGTGCGTCAAAACTACAAAAAAAAACTATTTGGTTTTATGCAAAAGGCATTTTTGAAATGGGCTCAGTAGTTTCTGAGCTTTAAGTACTTAAACATATTATAAACATCAGTTTTACAATAATGTATGGAAGTCTACCCGATTTGTTGACGTTCCTCAATAAACAGGCAATCTAATGCAAAAAGAATTTTTCAAATCGAATCAGTAGTTCCTGAGATTAGCGCGTTCAAACAAAAAAAACAAACTATGCCTCTTTATAAAATTATAAGTATAGATTTAGGCTTGTGTATTTGTGTTTCGAGTTTAGTGATTCATTTTTTTTCGCACCATTTGATTTTTCTTTGACATAAATATATCTGTTGGCAATACGGAAAACTTAAATTATCGCGTTATTTTCCAGTTCCACTGCGGCACCAGCTCTGCAGAAACAGCTCGAAGGATTTATGATGTGTATAGGCTATTGTAAAAAAACACGGTACGTTTTTGGTTACAACGTTTTCGTTCTGGAAATTTTGATCTACAAAACAAACCCCGTGGACGGCCGGAGACCCTAGTTATCAATGAAGAATTAAAAGTGATCGTAGAAGAGGACCAACGTAAACAAAGTCAAAGTTAGCGGCAAGCTTCGGTGTGAGTGGTAAAACAGTTTCAATTCACTTGAAATAAATTGGAAAAGTGAAAAAGCTCGAAAAATGGATACCGCATGAATTGAGTGAAGCACACCAACAAACACGCGTCGAGTGCTGCGTTACATTACTCAACCGTCACAATGACGAGGGCATTTCGAATCGTATCGTTAATTGTGATGAAAAATGAATCCTGTACGATAATCGAAAACGCTCATCACAATGGTTGAACTCAGGATAACCGTCCAAATCCTGCCTGAAGCGAAAGTTGGCTCAGAAAAAGGTACTGGTAAATGTTTGGTGGTCCAATGCTGGTGTCATCCACTACAGCTTCCTAAGATCTGGCCAGACAATTACGGCAAATCTGTATTGTCAACAATTGCAAACCATGATGGAAAAGCTAGCCGTTAAACAACCGAGACTGGTCAATTGCTCCAGCCCACTGCTGCATCAGGACATCGCTAGACCACACACTGCTCAAAAGGCGGTCGCTAAATTAGAGGAGCTGCGATTGGAATGTCTCCGACACCTACTACTCTCCGGACCTTGTTCCAACAGATTACTTTTTTCGGAATTTCGACAATTTCTTGCAAGGAAAAAAATTCAATTCCGGTGAGACAGTCAAAACTACCTTCAGATATTTTACTTTGATTGATTAAAAATATTATTTCATTTCTTTTTTTCGTTTTGCTTTTTCCATATCAAACACCAATTTCATATGTAAGGACCTAATGCCTATCCTTGCTGGTTACAGGTTATCTATACATATAATAAAAGTATAACTGATCGGCGATCGCTGTCTGTACATGGAAGATATTTGAGAAAAGCTATTATTGGGGGTCTTTATTAACGCAATAGAACTCAAAACAATGATTTTTGGATTTTTTGTCTGTTTGTCTGTGCGTTTGTGCGCGCTAATCTCAGAAAAGGTTTAACCGATTTGGATGCGGTTTTCACGAATATATCATGGTGGGCTTAATTTAACATTTAGTATATTTTGTTTCAATTCTATGGGTTCATAAATAAAAAAGTTACATCAATTTATCTATACTTATATTGTAAAGAGGAAAGTTTTTTTTACATACATTTTTGTTTGTTTGTTTGTTTGTACCGAATAAGCTCCGAAACTACTAAGCCAATTTCGATGAAATTTGGTAAGAAGATGGTTTGAGACCCTGGGAAGGACATAGGATAGTTTTTATCCCGGAAATCATCCCTTAAAGGAGGTGAAAATGGGAATGAAAGTTTGTATGGGGAAGCAAATATAAGAAAAAGAGCTTTATTTATGACGCACACTGCATACAGAAAATTTAAAAATAACAAATAACTATAAAAATAACAAAAAGATTAAAAGAAAGAATTAGTTATTTGCTTGTAATTCCACTTTCGTTTTAAAGGATAAAAAGTCTACTATTGTAAAGGGGAAAAAAATCAGAATAGCTGTTTTTAGATTTAAGTTGTAACAATATCTGTACATAAATGCAGTGGACTAGTTAGTATTAAGTACGTGAGCAACTGAGCTTCGCTCGGAGTTCTTTTTTGTTATATCGTATTTGTTAGATAAAAAAAAAAAACTAAAAACTTGAATAAATACAAAAAAAAAACAAAAGTAAAAACTATATATCCAACTGGCATTCGAACCCGGACACCTGTATTTGTCAATCTTGCGCTTTGGCTGCTTGACTACGATGCTTATGCCCAAGCTTAAAAATTAGCGACCATATATTGCGTGGAATAATGCGAAAGAATACCGCACAAAAACTCCAAAACACGTGTTTTCCCAGACTTAAGGCTAATCTAGATCGATTTTTGCCCCCGAAAACCCCCACATACCAAATTTTAGCGAAATCATTAGAACCGTTTCCGAGATCGCCAATATAAAAAAATAAATAAATAAATAAATATACAAGAATTGCTCGTTTAAATATATTAGATTAGATATTAGATTAATTAATATTGCGTGATAGAAGTGACATAATGGCTTTTGATAAAATTTCATTAATCTATACAAATAAATAAAACTGAAATGTCTGTTTGTAATGACAAAATAACAGCTTCTTACTAAATACCTATAGAGTATATATATGGTACATATAAAAAAAAAAAAAAACAATTTTTAACAATTTTTTTCTGTTTGTTTCGGCTAATCTCCAAAACGGCTGGACCGACTTGAACGGGACTTTCACTTGCAGATAGCTGATGTTCTAAGGAATAACTTAGGCTACTTTTATTTCAGAAAAAGAATTTGGGTTGCGTGCAAAAAATTAAAAGCCATGACATTGTGAAAAAAATTCGCGTGTCTAAGGACGTAACCATACTTATATCGTAAGTAATATCATTTTAATAGCTCATAATTATGATTGACTTGTAAATATTCAATAATGACGTCAATAAGAATCCAAGTAATTTTAAAATTCTATTCATATTAGAATGAACAGGTTTTATTGCAATTTCTATCTTGTATTATGCTCTTGCTTTTATTTTTTATTTATAACTAGCGACTCACGCTCGCTTCGCTCGCGTTCGTCCTAGATACGTTTTAAATTTTTTGAGCAAAACCCTGATTCTTTTTCTAAAATAAAAGTAGCCTAAGTTACTCCTTATAATATCAGCTATCTGCCAGTGAAAGACCCGTTAAAATTGGTCCAGCCGTTTTAGCGGTTAGCCGGAACAAACAGACAGACAGACAGACAAAAATTTTAAAAATTGTGTTTTTCTTATAAGTACCATATATAATTCCATATGCATTTAGTATAAAGTTGTTATTTTAACATTACAAAACAGACACTTCAATTTTATTTATCTATATAGATAGTTTTAAGATTCTTTTAAGAGTCCATATAAATACATTCCAAACAGAAATAATTAATTTATTTTAACACAATTTATATTAGTACATTCACGCAAAAATAAATTCATATTTATTGTTGTCTTTTCAACATGGTTTTTCACTTTTTAGGTTTATCAGTTTTAAATATATTTTAAAATAGTGACTCAGCCTCGCTCCACTCGGGTTCGATTACATTTTAACGTTTAGTATAGATTTCTCTTCATGCAGTAAAAAGTATTCTATATGTTGACCTGGATAACCAGCTATCATCATACTAAATTTTATCAAAATCTGTCCAGTGGTTTTCTCTTGATGTGGTCACAGACAGACAGACAGATAGACAAAAATTCTAAAAACTATAGATGCAGCCTCTGTGTCGATAATAATAACTATTTCAATAAGTTTTTCAAAAAATATTTAATGTACAGATTCAACACAGAATTTTATTATATATATAGATATAATTCGAAATATGTACACCTATTTAAAACTTAAAAATTTATTAAACATGCTAAAATGTTGTTACCATTAAGGGTCTCTGCCCACTACACCGTCTCATACCATGACCGTGCTATGAACGTATCAGGCACGGAAACGAGCACGGCACGGACTACTATGCCCACTAGACCGTATCAACAGCGTATCATGCCCGTACATAACGGTTATAGTGACCGTAGCATCCGCGTATCATCCGCGTATCAACCGAGTATCAACCGCGTATCATCCGCGTATCAACCGCGTATCATCCGCGTGTCATATCCGTATGGTTCCCGTTTTAGTATTACCTGTTGTTTCTAGATAAATATCACTAATATTGAAGTATTAGTTACAATATTATAATATTGCCAGACGAATATATTAATATTACCTAATCCTGAGAAATATCGGTACTAACCCATCTTTAACAACGATTATCGCCCATCTCTACAAGACAAGCGGCAATACGTAACGGGCTTAGAACGGTCATCATACGCGGTTATAACGGTCATCATACGCGTTTATAACCCGTATGCTCACCGGTTCAACAACGTCGCGTGTCAGGCACGGGGCGTACCGGCACCGGCAAAATATTCTCGCCGACAATTGTTGACGCTCCGTGCACGGCACGCGACGGTGCCGGTCGGTGACGGAACGGTCTAGTGGGCAGAGTCTCATACATTTCAATACAAAGAATATTTTTTTGCCTGACACGCTCCTAGCACGGTCATGGTATGAGACGGGGTAGTGGGCAGACTCCTTAAAATGGTAAAATTATATGACTTTATCAAATGTGACAAATGAACAAGTACTGATGTAAGATGTGTGCAAAATATTACTTTAACTCTCCTGGGCTCAAAAATTGTAATAAATGTAATATAAACAAACGGTAGGAAATTATTGTCTATATGTATATAATACATGTAAAATTTTTCAATGCACAGCTTTATTAGAGGGCAGACCTACAGCAAGTTTATCTGTCTGTTTGCATTAGTCATGAGAACATATTATAATAATAATGTTCTCAAACTGTACTGTACAATTTATAAGAAAGCCTCATTTTAATAGGTTGAGTAGATCTTGAGCAGAGTGCATATTAAGTGGTTGCAATTAAATGGAAACAGATATGCAAGCCAAGCCATCAACAAAAGTGCATTAAAAAGAAAGTAATAAAATAAAAAATATTTATATAACATATTCTTGTAATAAGAATTTTATATTATATTGTAAATGTGTTATTGTGATGAGGAGAATTTGTTTTAAATTCCATAAGCATGATAATTATTAATTAGGGATAATTATGATGACATAATAATTATTAATTTATTAATACTGCCATTAATTATAAAAATAATTCCTATAATTCATTTGTTATTGGGTTTGAATAGCAAAGAATATATCAGTGCACTTCAATAATAATCTAAAGTTATCAAAGTATTTACTATAATTACTATAATATTATTAATAATAATTTCTCTCTACTATGTAATTAAATATATATTATAAAGAAAAATGAATTTCATAAAATTATCTTATACTCATAAAGAAGTTTTACTATTTATTTAAATTTCAACTGCAAATTGCAAGCCAGTAACTAATGAACTCATCAGAATACATAGAGCCTCATTAACTACATGGTCTCATTAGAAGTTTCATTGGTGCTGTTAATATTGGATTTTTATATAATTATAAAACAAAATATCTAATTTCGTTTTATATCTATTAAGTTAACTAATTAAATTGATCAAAATTACCTTTCCTTTAGGTAAACTATCACTGTTATCACAATCTTATATACACAACAGATTTTAAGGTTTATTAATCACATATTTTATTCTTTAAATCGTTTTACAATCGCAAATAAATTGAATCACTGCATATGGGGTGCAAGACCGGCGGCCTACATCGCACCCCCAGACATAAATAGTAGCCTCAATGCAATAACCAGAAAATAGGTCACACGGAGGTGCGCCCGCCTGCCGGGCCAACCGACAGAGACAACTCGGCGCGACCTCCACCGCGGCCCGCTCCGCGTTACAATCTAATAAGCACCCCTTGCAAATTTAATTACGCAAACTAGTCATAATTTTAGCATACCTAACAATTTCTTCAATTAGTTCACGCAACTTCTCAATTAAACATACATTATTTATAAAAACACATCTTTCCTTACTTTCTAACACCCGCGAATAAATGAAAGGGTCGACAACGCATCGAAGTCCCAACTCCCGAGTTCCCGACTGTCAACCACCACTGGAGTCATTGATCTGATTTGTCATGTGATGCACCGCCACTTTTTGAGGCACTTATTCACCATAAAGTCAAATTTGTAAATATTTGTTAGTATTTCTTCAGAAAATAATGCTCTACATGTAATAATTGTATATATCTATAATATTTTAATCAAAAGATCTTCACACACCCAACACCACTTTTACGCCATATTTATTTACCTTCACAATGTTGCCACAAAAACAATTACAAGTTACAACTAACAACATTGCGACGAAACATTACCAGTAGCAAATAATTGAACAATTCCAAATATTTTAATTGATAAATTTAATTTATTTAAATTGAATTATTTAAAGCAATAACGTTAAAAGTGAAAATAAAATTATTTATTTCCAAATACGTTGCTGAATAAGAAATGTTTAAATATAAAGTGTCTTTCGTTACAATCATGAACCAAGTGTCTACTATCACAGATCATAACATAAATATAATAAACTAGTACTCTGTAGCTGTAGTAGCTAGTAGCTACTATCTAATTTATATTGTCATTTCTCAGTTGTCAAATATAGTGTTAGAGATAGCACAGTTTTATGTTTTAGATAAGTTATTATTCTAAAACCTACTTATAAGTTTATATAATGTTATATACTAATATCACATGAACGAGTAGAATATAAAAAAATGGAAACTACGCCACTATTAACTCGTCCTAAAAAGAAATCAATATGGTCAAGGTATAGTTAGCTTTTGTTTTGGTTTTATTAGTTTAACTTCTTTGTTTGTAAATGTTTTTTTTATTTATTTTAGTTGGAATATCCCATGGTTTCGTAAACGGAGTTTATGCTCGAGGGTGATATATTTGGGTCAATTGCCTGAAGATGAATTTCCGCCCAACTATGTTTGTAATCAGGTAAGCTTGACCTAATTAAGTCGCAAATTAAGAGAATAAAAAAGCTAATAAAACCACTATATAATCACATGGTGTGTTTTAAAAGTAAAGTTTTTATAGTTAGTGTTTATTAAAATAATCTTTATGTTGTTTTTTTATCATTCATAAAATTATATTAATTAAGTAGCATTTGTTCAAATATTTATTTATTTTATTTTAATCGAAATGAAATGTAAAGTAAACATTGCTTATAGTGAAATTGAATATGTTTGTTTCAGAAATACAATATCATCACATTCCTGCCACTTGTGTTGTTTGAGCAGTTCAGGTTTTTTCTCAACCTGTACTTTTTAGTGATGGCCCTTAGTCAATTCATACCAAGTATTAGAATTGGTTACTTATATACATATTGGGGACCATTGTGTTTTGTATTAGCTGTAACAGTGTGTAGAGAAGCTATTGATGATTTTAGGAGATATAGGTAACAACTTTTTTTTTTAACTGGTACTGAAAATATGTAAATAATTAAGTTTATAATTTTTTTAAAGGTAACAAAATACAAGCTAAATAACAAACTGTTGATTTAAAACAATGTAATATTTTTAATATTATGAATTATAATATATAATAATTCATTAAAATAAGATAAAATACATTTATTTTATTACAGACGAGATAAGGAAGTTAACAGACAGCGATATGAGCGGATAGTACTAGATTCTCCCATAGATGGATACAGACCATTTTTAACAGAATATGTGGCTGCATCAGCATTGAGAGTCGGGGATATTGTAATGTTACATAAAGGACAAAGAGTGCCGGCTGATATGATTCTACTAAGAACTAATGAGACTATGGGGACTGTATTTATTAGAACTGATCAATTAGATGGTGAAACTGACTGGAAATTAAGGTAAATATTTATTTAATAATTTATTGGTTGTGTCTTTTGGTTTCACCCATGCAGTTTGTTATTACTGCCAAGCTTTTATGAAATTTAAATTATCTAATGTGTCTATAGGTATATCTTATATAAATATGCTATCTAACTAACTTATAATTATCTGACATCAGTTATAAAGATTGCAACATAAATCAAATACCATAAAAAAGTAAAAAAAAAGTTTTTCATTTTTTGATTTTTGAGTATCGATATCTCGAAAACTAAGCGAGATATCGAAAAGTTTCATACTTACTTTTCGGCGTATCTCGTCGAGATCTATGCGAATCGGCATTAGCTATACTATAAAAGTAAAACCTGGACAGATGACTGTTAATTAGTTCATAAAAAATCTGCTAATTAGAAATTAAATATTATGATTAGATCATGCTTTTAAAGACCACTATTACAATTGTCTTAATGATTTTTATAATTATGTGTGGATCAACTATGAGCTGTTTACATTTAACCTTAGTAGTAATATATGCTACAATGACTTAAATTTTCTTTAAATGAATAAGTAGCCATTTAGCTAGCAAGCTAAATATTTTATTTTTGTTTGTTTGTTTGAATACACTTATCTCTGCCAACTACTAGCCAGATTAAAAAAAATCTTTTTGCATTTCTTAGCCTATTTATTGAGCAATGTTATGGGCTAGCTAACATTATGCTACAATTCCCAATGGCAAAGCAAATAAATTTACGCGAATCAAGTCGCTGGCAACAGCTTGCAACTGTATATTAACTAAACAAAGGCTATGAACACAATTAGCAAGTTGTTTGAAAATCATGAAACAATACAACTGTATCTAATTTCATAATATTTCTATGTACATGTAAATAAATAGTATAGTACACTGTACAGTAATAGACTACTGTTTATATTATAGTGCAGATTATTTAAATATATACTAGTGTGTAATGCACAGTATCTTGTTGGCAGTCGCAGATTCGGTTCTCGCAAACAGGTTACAGACAAGTGCCTCATCTAGTTTTTTAGATAATGTGTAGTGTTATGTTAAAAAGGACATGTACAAGGAAAATGTACTTTGCCTTATGTAGATATATTTTTTATTTGTATGCTTCGTAAATGTATGATATGATCAATTTAATACATGCCGAAGCTTTAGGAGAAAAATATTATTTTCAATAATATTTTTGAAGATCTCACTATCTTTCCTAATCGTCCTATAAATGGACTATACATTGCAATAGGATCTTTTGAAATAGCATCCAAAGTTTCAGAGATTAACATGTGCAGATAAACAAACGAGGGACAAAGTTTTCTCTTTATGTATTCATTAAAGAGAACTTGAATTGAAAAACGGTTTTTGATAGAAATTTTTCTTTAGTACCTAATTGAAAAAAGTTTAAAAGTGGTATTCATGTTTCGTTAGCAATAAACAGGCAAAATTTCAACACTTTAGAAGATTGTTGTTGATTCTTTTGAAAATTGCTTGAAAACTTTATCAAAATCGCTCTAGCCCTTTTGGAGTTCATAGGGAATGTACATACACATCGGTTCTTATATACTGGTCCAAAAAATGACTTCCTATTTTTTTTTTAGATTCCTCAAATCTGGATGTATCCGAAAATACCCCATGTATGTTTCGCGATTTTGCATAGTTTAGAAGTTATGATTTTTTTAATGTGTATTTGCAAAATTTCTACCGGATCAAATAAAAAAAATCATAACTTATTTAATAGTAAATTTTTTTGGTTTCTTTTTCTGCAACATGTTCGTCTTCAATCACTCTTTCATACGTTGTAATAATTACACAACGTTCTTTCTTCATTAAAAGTTACCAAAAAAAGGGTCGTAAGTGAAAATTTTAAGTTTGATTTTGACGAAGTTAAGTTAAAATTCTTTTAACAATACAAAATAGAAGTTTCATAGATTCAAAGTACTTTTAAAAACTTCAGCAACTTATCAGCTTACCAAATAATATAAAAAAAGTTCTCATTACGCGATTTTACGATGAAATCGACTTCCGAACTTTGTTAGGTGAAAATGTGTTAAGAAAAAATTGTTTTAGGCATTTTTTTTAACCTTATCACCAACATTAGTAAGGAATTGTCAAAAGCATTTAAATAATCTCAAATTGAACGATCAGTGACACATTTTTTTGAAATTGTTTTTTTGTAAAACAAAACTATTGCCTAAAATAGTTTTAAAATGCTGCTTGACCTCTGTAATATATTATTAACTCTGTTTTATTATATTTATAGATACACTGAAGCTTAAGTTATTTATTACAACTAGTTTAAAACCAGTCGTGTTGTTTTTAAAAACACGTTTAGAAAAAACATTATATTAGTCACGTAATAATAATGTATGTGTAATTTATTCCGATCCGTGTTTAGTGTTTTAAATACTATCAAGACTAACTTTGAATTTAAATGAAAATGAAATATGAATGGCTTGATTTGGTCATTTATCTATACTAATATAATAAAGCTGAAGAGTTTGTTTGTTTGTTTGTGTGGTTGAGCGCGCGTAGGTATCTCAGAAACTACTAATCCGATTTGAAAAATTCTTTTTGCATCATATAGCCCTTTAACTGAGGAATACTATAGGCTATATATCATCCCGGAAAAATGTACGGTTCCCGTGGGATAGGTTCGGTAAGGGTTAAAAAGTCATTGTAAATATAGTTATCATTTCAAAAAGTTTATGCCACATATTTGATATTCTACTATTTTACCGTAGCTAAGTTATATTAAATTCGTGCGGACAATGTCGCGGGTACGACTAGTTTATCCTTATAAAAATCCTTAAATATATATATATATTTATGACATCAAAATTATAATTGTACTAGCGGCTCACCCTTGCTTCGCTTGAGTTCACTACTAGGAAAACAAAAACGAACCTATCCCACAGGAATCGTACATTTTTACGGGATAAAAAGTAGCCTATGTCCTCTTCCAGGCTATAATCTATCTCTGTGCCAAATTTCATCCAGATCCGTTCAGCCGTTCTGTCGTGAAAGAGTAACAAACATCCATACATACTCATAAACTTTCACATTTATAATATTAGTATAGACGGATGACAGTTGTTGACCTAAAAAAATATAAACACGGAAACCTAATTAAAATTTAATTACACATCTGAAAAGAAGAATGTTTTAAAAATATAAAATACTCGTGAGTCAGTAACACAATATTATCTATCAGTCGATTTCCCCTCGGCCATGATAAGTGTGTTTACATTTTAAATGCATTGATCCACTTTAGAAATGAATCGTTGTATTAGTCTTATTTACTAGCAAGGAATCTCATTATCTTCTTACTCATGTTAAAATCTGAGCTTTGATTCTTGGGTTAAGCATTATTATTTATATTTTATATTCTATTTTATTTCATAACCCACTTAAAATATTTATTTTGACTTGGTTAAAAACGTCATCAAGTTTAAATTGCTTATTAGTTCTGCAGTTCTGCACATACTTATGTAGTTATTTTTCTATTTATCGTGTGTATGGTGGATTCAATTACGAAATATCTTTTTTTTTTTCGTCTTTAGATTTTATAAATTATAATACATACAATAGTAACACTTTAAAAATGTCTTCTACAAAATATATCGAAATTCATTCAAAACCAAAAGATGATGTGCAATTAACTATGATAAAAGCAAAAAGTTTAAAAAATTAGATCACTAACAAGGAATAGGCATATTTATTAACTAGCGACTCACCCTTGCATTGCTCGGGTTCGTCTCTAGCTAGCTTCAAAATACAAACTTTCCCCCCCTTAAGGGATGATTTCCGGGATATAAAGTATCCTATGTCCTTCCCAGAGTCTCAAACTATCCTCTTACCAAATTTCACCTAAATCGGTTCACTACGGTACGGGAAAACCGTCTATGAAAACCAAAAAAATGAAGGTAAAGGCCTGATGTCACTTTTACATGTAAAGTAAGAACTCAAATGTTCCTCCATCCGCGTAAACACCTTAACAAAACCTAGTTTTATTTACACGTAGGTACATTATGTTATTTTCAGAACACCACTCCCATCTACTCAAAAACTACCCACAGATGCGCATTTACTCGACATTAACGCCCAATTGTTCATAGAAAAGCCCGAAAAGGATATACATTCGTTTATTGGTACATGCACACGCTTGGACGAAGAAGACACGGATTCCCTTGGCATAGAGAACACGTTGTGGAGTGGCTGTGTGGTGGCGTCCGGACAAGCTACCGGATTGGTTATTTATACTGGTAAGTATCCACTATAACATTATAAATGCAAAAGTTTGAATGTGTGTGACGTGTGTGTATGATCGTGTGTGAGTATGTGCATGTGCGTGTGTGTGTGTGTGTTTTTTATTTGTTTGTTTGTTACTTTTTCTTGCTGAAATGGCTGGACGGATTTCTCTAGTATTCTAAATTTTTAATACCGGAGAACGACAGAAGATACGCACGAAGACAAGTTACGCACTTGTGCTTTACTATTTATGGTATGTATGTATTTAAAGTTATATATTATGTGTAGTATATCAACTATGTGGTATCCATAACACAAGCCTTGTAGCTTACCATGGAACTAGATGGTGCTGTGTGTTAATGTACCAAAATATTTATTTATTAATTTAGTAAAGTGTAAGTCATTATTACTTTTATAAGTTCAATAAAGTTTATTTTATACAATCAGTATGATATAATTTAATATTATTTTTTAGGTAGTGAAACTCGCAGTGTAATGAACAATGCAACACCTCGTTCAAAAATCGGTCGACTAGACCTCCGAGTGAATGATTTCACAAAAGTATTATTCGTAGCGACAATGTTCATATCACTACTTCTTATTGTGCTGAAGGGCTTTGACGGCCCTTGGTACGGGTTTCTGTTCAGATTTGTTCTTCTATTCTCCTATATCATACCTATAAGGTAAGTTAAATGTTTTTTTTTTAGTATAAACGTACTCTGCCTTTTCTTATATATTTTTTTTATTACTGATGTATTTTAAGTTTTCTTTGTCACTAGCTAGTTAATATTTTTTGTACCTTACTATGATATTTGATTCAAACTTAATCCTCTCGTTTTCCAAATGAGCAAAGAAATTTGTAATACATTTTCACTTACATATGAAAAACGTCCTTTGATTATGTATGTCTTATACATTATTACGTATGAATAAGCACAGGACTTTTTTTAAACTACTAACTAGTAATAAAAGAAAAAAAAAGAAAGTATAATAGATATAATGTAAATATATCCTGAAAAATTAAACAAATACTTAGTCAATCGTTATAGAATAAAAAAATGAAAAATTGTATTGAAACGAAAAATTTATTTGTTGTCATGGAATCATATTATATCATTTCCATATAGTTTTTAGATTTTTATCTTTTTAAGTCCCATAATTTGCACGCTATGGTCTGTTTTAAACTATTTTATAATATAATAGCAGCTCAACAAATCAAACAAAACAAAAACAAATCTATTCCACGGGAACCGTACATTTTTCCGGGATCAAAAGTACCCTATTTGCTATTCCAGACTATAATCTATCTCTATGCCAAATTTCATCCACATCCGTTCAGCCGTTCTGACTTGATTGAATAATAAACACCCAAACGTCTGAACATCAAAAAACTTTCATATTTATAATATTAGTAAAATTTTTATCAAGTTATTATAATTAATTTAAATAAGCTACCAATTTTTCCAGCTTACGAGTTAACTTGGACATGGGGAAAGCTTACTATTCGTGGACGATACAACGCGACAAGAAGATCGAAGGTACTGTAATGCGGTCGACGACCATCCCTGAAGAGTTGGGACGGATTCAGTACCTACTTGCTGACAAAACTGGGACCCTCACCAAAAACGAGATGGTCTTCCAGAAGCTGCATCTTGGAAACGCGTTGTTTGATAAGAATAATTTTTATGAAGTGAGTGTATAGAAAATGTATGCACTGGCGTTTGCAAATGGTTTCACTTACGTAGTTTATTTATAATGTAACTGCTCGGCTCCTCCTTCATGTCTAACTCCTGATTAGCGTGTAATTAAAGAGCCTAGAAACTTTCTTAATGATATATTCATTTAGCTTTAAAATTTTTCAAATTTGACAAACATTTCAATGATGAACAAAACAAACAGAAAATAAGCTTCATTATAATAGAAATTGTGTTCTATATCTATACATTATAAATATATAGATATATATAAAATTGACGTGGCCCTGGTTTTTGGTGATTAAATATCGTGCAAATAATTATAATAAGTAACTGGGCAAATTATAATAAGTTTAAATTACTACAAAGTATAAAACAATGTCGCTTTCCGCTGTCTGTCCCTATATATGCTTAGATTTTTAAAACTACGCAACGGATTTTGATGCGTTTTTTAATAGATAGTGATTTAAGGGAAAGGTTTATATGAATAATAATATGCATAATATAATAGAGAAACATTGATAATTTTAGAGGTATCTAGGTACATATAAACACTTTTTTGCAAACGCTGGCTGAACCCTACGTGATAGATCTAAATAATGTACTATAGTATTGTACACCTTAAAAAGGTCTACAAAAAGTCCGCGATGGCATATGTCTATCTCTTAAGGATAACATACTATATCCATTTTATTTTATCCAAGCTAGGGCCGAACCCGAGCGAGGCAAGGGTGAGTCGTTAGCTTAAAATAAAACTAAGTTCTAAATCATAGGAGCACAAAGATGTACACATCTTTGTGTTCCTATGGAGTGTAAAGTAGACATCTGTATTCTCATTTATTAAGAGTCATAATGAATATTTGAAAGATAAATCGACTCCGAAATGTAGTCGCATGCAGTTACTATAATAGTTAAAATAAAATACTTAATTAGTATCGATTGCAACTACGTATGTAATCAGGTCTTTGAAAATAGATTTCAACCTTCCAATAGATGTTTCAATTAGAAACTTTGTAATTGTGTTAAATCCAAAAAACAATACAATAATTTAGTACCATCGAGCTGATCTGATAATGCGAGTTTAGTTTTTTTAACTGCAATTTTAACTTATAGGTAGAAGCCCTTCTCACCCAATACGTAACGAACGACGCGCCATCTTTGCCAAGCACGCCGGTGGGAGAAGGCGAAGCGCTGGCGCCGACACCGCGGCAAGTGTGGCAGGCGGTGCTAGCTCTCGCGCTGTGTCACAACGTCACACCCGCGTACGATGTTGACGATCAGCGGGCTGATGAGGCGCAGTCAGGTGCGATCATTGTATTAATGATACTCTGAAACATCATAATAATGACCTTCCGACCGACTTCGGTCGCGGCGACTAGTCTCATTGAGACTAGCCATCTGCGCAGGAGATATTATAGTGCACAAGTGTGCGCGCAGACACAAGTGTACTCTCTATTCCCGTCACTCTATACTCCGGTGGTACGACACGAGACACGACCGGTGAGAGATAATTCGCAGAACCGACGCAACACGTGCTCTCCGAGGCACGGGGGTAAAACACCTCCAACTTCCCAACTCCGGGCTGTTACTGAGACTTACTAAACAGAAAGACTAAACTTGACCCGACCCGGGACTCCAACCCAGGACCTCTGCGCAGCCGTACATGCTAGCCACTATACCATCGAGGCAGTTATTAATTATATATCTATCACGAGGTATACCTCATAGATGTACAATACAGTGTATTTTTATCATTATTAGATATGGGCAGTTCTGTAATGTCTGAAAGCTGTGGCGGTGCCGTCCCGCAGCAACAGCTCTGCGACTACCAGGCGTCCAGTCCCGACGAAGTGGCTCTTGTCAAATGGACTGATATGGTATTGTTGTTGTTTTTTAAGGACTTGTGGCTAAAGCTTAAAATTAATGTCAATATTTATTTTTTTAATATCGCTGCAAGTAATTATATTTTGTTAGATATTCGGTACACGATTTATTGACCCGTATCTAATCAACTTTGAAGAGTATTAGCGCATCAATGAAATTGAATAGATGTATTTACTGTGTGGATATTTTTTGTTGTAATAATAAACTTTGAATTAGAGCTCGCACAAAACTTACATACACTTGAGTGAGTGCATTGACTTGCGGCTAAATTCACACACATTTAAATTATATACGAACTATAACTTTTACTTTTTCTAACATTTAACATTTAAATATCTTCTTATATATATAAAACAAAGTCGTGTTAGTTACACCATTTATAACTTAAGAACGGCTAGACCAATTTTTATGATATTTAATTTTTTGAATTTCTCTTAGTCTGGTATAGAATAATAAGTATTAAAACATCAGAAAATTTCAAAAAAATAATATTAAATATTAAAATTTATATGGCTATCGCGGGCAAATGACTATTTAAAATATCTATGTAAAACGTACCTATTATATTTATAATACAAAAAATAAATTAGTAATCTACATGTAACTTTTCAATTCGTCATCAGATGGGTGTGTCTCTGTACCGCCGGGACCTGCACAGTATCGCGCTGAAGCTGCGCGCCGCCAACGAGATCATGTCCTTCAACATCCTCCAGATATTCCCCTTCACCAGCGAGACCAAGATGATGGGCATCATTGTGCAGGTTGGAACTACTACATACTGGCTTTTATAATTGCATTTATCCGTTTTTTTTTTTTTTTTTAATTTTATGCAATCAGTGGTAATAATACTTTTTTTAACTAACCACCTATTTAAATGACAAAAACAATTTCACTCTGTACACTTTAAAATCGGTGTACTTATTTTAAATAAAAGTAAATATTTTTTCGGATTTCGTCGTGGTTTTAGTTTTTCAATAACTCCAAAAACATAGTTTTTTTTAAATGATAGTACCTGGGCGATCGAGCTTCGCTCGGAGTTTTTCACCAAAAGTACAATTTTCTTTAAAAAAAAAACAAAAACTTGAATAAATACAAAAAAAAACAAAAGTAATAACTTTGTGTCCGACCGGGATTCGAACCCGGACACCTATGATCGTCAATCTTGCGCCTTGACCGCTTGAACATGATGCTTATGCCTGAGCGCGCGAAATTAGCAACCATATTTTGCGTGGAATAATGCGAAAGAAAACCGCATAAAAACTCGAAAACACGCATTTACCCAGACATAAGACTTATCTAGATCTATTTTTCGCCCCCGAGAACCCACACATACCTAATTTCATCGAAATCGTTATAGCCGTTTCCGAGATCGCCGATATAAATAAATAAATATACAGGAATTGCTCGTTTAATAATATTAGATAGATAAAATGATTGCATATTGCAGGAAGAGAGCAGCCAAGTGATAACGTACTACGTGAAGGGCGCGGACGTGGCGCTGTCCAAGCTGTTCGACTCGGCGTGGCTGACGGCGGAGTGCACGCGCCTGGCGGCCGAGGGGCTGCGCACGCTGGTCGTCGCTAAGAGGACGCTTACAAAGAACGAGTATTTAGAATTTGAGGTATGATATTTTTGAAGTTCTTTTGGCATGTGTGGAAAAAATATGACAGTAAAATTTTTAGGCCCTACTTCGTATAAAGTGCTCATGTATCTCTCCGACCACCCACTAAGCCAAGTATTCATTATTAGTGTTTATTATACTATTATTATTATTAAATGTGTCTCCAATCACAGAAGACGTTTACTGTATAACGCTACAAAACTTTTCACATTTGATTATGTACTTAGTATAAATATATAAATATGGTGGGACATTAACACACAGTACCATCTAGTTCAATGGTAAGCTACGAGGTTTGTGTTATGGATACCATATACACTACACATATATAACTTTAAATACATACATATTATAAATATAAACGCCCATGACTGGAGTACAAACATTCTTGCTCATCACACAAATGAATGCCCCCAGCGGCACTCGAACCCGCGTTCACTGGCATAGCAAACTGAGCCATACGGATCGTCATATTTAATAATTCTATTTGATCGACAGAGCGAATACAAGGAAGCGCGGCTGAACGGTCGCGCGGCGGCGTGCATGGCGCGCCTCAACCGCGGGCTGGCGCTGCTGGCGCTGACGGGCGTGGAGGACCGCCTGGCCGACCACGTGCCCGCCACGCTGGCCGCGCTGCGCACTGCCGGCATCAAGGCACACACTTTGCTTACATACTTTATACTAATATACTTTTTTATTGAAGTAAAACTTCTTTACGAACGCTTGACTTGGGGGGTGAGCTGGTGAATGCGTTACGAAAAAATGTACGTATGTTTGTTGCCATGGTAACCGTTGTTAGTGTCCGACAAATGATATATAATATTAAAAATGTACGAGGCGGACGTTAGTTGCCATGGTAACCGTTGTTATTGTCTGACAAATGATATATAATATTATATTATTTCCTTAAATGATATTCTATATGATTATAATATGCCTAATATGCGTTATTTTTAGTATCTCACCTATCCTAATTATTTAAAACATAAATTTAATTTCATAAAGAGTACCGATAACCTACAGAAGTTTTACTTCTTGCGCGTGTACGCATTCATACACGCACTCTTTAATTTTTTAGGTTAGGAAACATATAGGTAGATTTTGGCATACCACATGTGTAACTTATAGTTATGTGATGCCTTCTCGCTTGCAAGAAAAACCAGTACTACCCATAAAAACTTCTTGGAATCTTAGTCTCTATCACGTCTTGATGGGGCGTCGTAGGATCACTTATGTATGTAATCACGAAGCTTTGATTACTGGTCTACTAAGACAGACCACAATAACAAGGGGGTGGGAGCAACGATCACGGCTCACCTATCAGAAAAGTGTTTGAAGCAACGCGCCGCCAAATCTGAATTACTGGATACTACGGAGAATTGCTACAAGTGTGAAATAAAGTGAACACACCTTCCAGAGAGTTTATATTACCAACCGATCTCTATCCTTAATTCGTTGTAGTATTGCTACAGATTAAAAAAATGTTTGTGTGTACGTAAGTATGCACTATAATTTTTTCCAGACGTGCCAAAAGAAGTATTCAAAAGGCACATTTTTATTATTTGCCTTATCTTTTATCTATACTAATTTTATAAAAAGGTAAAGTTTATGAGTTTGTGTATGTATGTTTGTAGGGGATAATCTCTGGATCTACTGAACCGATTTAGATGAAATTTGGTAAGAATATAGTTTGAGATCCTGAGAAGGACATAGAGTACTTTTTATTTCGGAAATCATCCCTTAAGGGGGTGAAAATGGGAATTGGAAAATGGGGAATCAATCTAGGAACGAACCCGAGCGAAGCGAGGTTGAGTCGCTAGTCTAATATAAAATGATAGTAGTATATTAATATTATGCAATAAGTAGGAGGATATCCGTGGAAACCTGGTTGGTTTTAGGATTGATTATAATCTTATTATTTATTGTACAGAATGTTTTCGTTGAAAATCAAATAAATAAATAGTGTATATAATGAACAGATCTGGATGCTGACGGGCGACAAGCTGGAGACGGCGCTGTGCATCGCGCGTTCGCTGCAGCTGGGCGGCGGGCGCTGGCTGGCGGCGCGCGAGTGCCGCTCGCGGCGCGACGCGCACGCGCTGCTGCGCGACCTGGCCGCCGCGCCCGCCGCGCCTACAGACATCGCGCTCGAGGGGGAGACGCTCGAGGTAGGCCTGCCGACATTTCTTTGGCTAAACTATGGAGGGTAGAACAGGGCTGCCAACATTACTTTGGCTAAACTATAGAGAACTAAGGAGAACCAACTTATATGGGAAGCAAGTTGAAAAGTATCCAGTGGTGAGCAGCAAATTGTAATTCAGAAACTCACCGATATAGCGCTAGCGTAGCAAGTGAAAGTGATATGAAATTAGAAATTCTTCTTAAATATTGGATATTTTATCTATTTTCTGTATATAAGTTGATATGTAGGTGCCATTTATGACAGTAACTCAAAAAATGGTTTTCGTGGGCTGGACAAATTTTGCATAACTACGTCCATATGTTTTTTATTCCTAGGTCGCACACATCATCATTTTATTCTCAAAAATTGAATATTAATTTAATTAATTCTATAAAAATTATAAATGTGAAAATTTGCATGGATAGATTTTTGTTACTCAATGACGCGTACTAAATACTCAATCAGAACGACTGAACAGATGTAGACTAAATTTGGCACAGACATAGATTATAGTCGGGAATAGCACATAGTTTACTCTTTATCTCGCAAAAATGTGCGGCTCTCGTGGGATAGATTTGTTTTTGTTTTTCACGGAGCAAGGGGTCGACTATCTATTACGGATATATATATCGGACTATCCTTTAAAACGTACCTATGGACGAACCCGAGCGAAGCGAGGATGAGTCGTTATTACACATATAAAACTTTCTTTATTCTTTAAAGAAACTTAACAATCTGTGTGGTAAAATCGAGGATAGTAGCATAAACAGAAAATTACACTATTTTTTACTTTAACATTTATTTATTTATACGGATCTCCAATAGTATACATATTTTACATTCACAATATACCTAAATCTAATTTATATTTTTACGTATTACCAATTACAAGAGAACACATAATTCGCTATATAATATTAAAAAAAAAAACAATGCTTTTAAATGCTTAAAATTACTAGTAAAATACACAAAAAAATGAATATAATTAAAAAAAAAAACAAGACTAATAATTAAATTAAACTTAACATTTATATTAAAAAAATACTGTACAGCTTATAACAGACACTCTTCACATTTTTTTATAAATTGTAAGAGCCTCTCACAACCAATGTCCAAAGATGCCATGGGTTTTACGCATTTTGGCGGACTCCGTCTATATAATTTTTAAGTCTAACAATGAGTTCCAAAGGTAACCAAGTGGTGTGTAATGATGTACCGTGTACAGGTGTGCCTGCGGTCGTACGAGGAGGAGTTCGTGTGCGTGCTGCAGCAGTGCGCGGGCGTGGTGGTGGCGCGCTGCTCGCCCACGCAGAAGGCGCGCGTGGCGCGGCTGCTGCGCGCGCGCGGCGCCGTCGTGGCGGCCGCCGGCGACGGCGGGAACGACGTCGCCATGATACAGGAGGCGGACATCGGTCGGTGTCGCTACGCTTTCAGTTTAGATATATTATACAGTAGTAACGCCGATCTTATTTGACGACACGTTTGGCTCAGTTTGTAGTGACCCTACTTGCTGTGCCAGCAGTCGTGGGTTAGAGTCCCGCTGGGGAGGTTCATTTGTGTGATGAGCACGAATGTTTTTACTTCAGTCATGGGTATTTATATTTATAATATGTATGTATTTAAAGTTATATATATGTGTAATGTATCAACTATCTGGTATCCATGCATCCATCCATTATCCATCCATCCATTAACACAAGCCTCGTAGCTTACCATGGAACTAGATGGTGCTGTCTGTTAATGTCCCAACATGTTTATGTTTACATGTTTATATTAAAAGTAATTAAAAAGTATTGCGCAGGAGTGTGCATAGAGTGTGTTATAGCGCAAGCGCATAGCTATAGCTGGAACACTGACCTCACGCCGTACGCTGGCGACACGTTGAGCGGAGTCAGCATTTCCACATTCACTTGCGTAATAATGTAATTTTAAACTTTTGTTTTTTGAATAGAAGTTAATATTAATATTAAAATTATTTTATAGATAGATTCTAATTGTTACATCGCGTAGCATTAGACGCCTTAATTATAATTGTAATTTTAAGTATAGTTTTAATTAAATAATTATAAGTAAATTTTAGTTTTTTCTTGGGACCTCTGGCTGTGTTGCTCTTAACTAGTGTCATAAGTTAGTAGACTGTTGTATAAATGTCCTGTATGAGGCAGGCGTGGGCATCGAGGGTGCGGAGGGGCGCGCGGCGTCGCTGGCGGGCGACGTGTCCACGCGCGCCTTCTCCAGCCTGGCGCGCCTGCTGCTGCTGCACGGCCGCCGCTCGCTCACGCGCTCCGCCGCGCTCTGTCTGTTCATAGTGCATCGGGGACTCATCGTCTCTACTATGCAGGTAAAGTATAGGTTTTTTAATAGTATATACGGTACATATAAAAAATATATATATATATATATATATTTTATTTAAAATTTTTGTTTGTCTGGTTTGTTCGGCTAACATACGAAAAGCCTGGACTGATTTTTCCTTTCATTTTAGAAATGATTTGCACATGAAAATATTAGTTGTGAGACCCGAGCGAGCGCGTTACTATTGTGCTACCACTGCCTGTAAGAGTAATATGCAAGAACATAAATAGTAATTTTCAATAATTTAAAACAAAAATGCATTAAAACAAGTTGAAAATACTAATTCCCAACGTGTGGTGGTGTGGTGTACTAATATCTTAGTTATAAAGTTCAAGTAATTATATATTATGATTATTTAAAGGAAGTCAGTCATACATGATTAGTGGTGGTAGTATCATTATATTGATCTTATTGTAAGATTGTACGAAATCTGTCCAAGTTATAACTGTTATCTCAATAACATAGACTCAATGGTAGATTATAATTAAATCTTTGCTTTATTGCTTTTGTATCATACTTTAGCAACTTCCATTTATTTAAACTAGTGCTGGATGAGGATTTTTTATATTAAAGAGAGCTAAGTTCGAACTGCATTGTTAGGCCAACTCCTAGAACATGTTATAATATTTTCTAATACTGGAATACTTCAAAACGATGAAATCGTAATAAATATTTTTAAAAATTGTAAAAAGAGTATATTATTATTTGACATAATTTTTTTGAAATATAATCCGTCCATTTTGAATTTCCTCATTATACGTCACATTAGAATTAATTAAAGTTTTTAACCATATTATTTCTAGGCGGTGTTCTCCGTTGTATTTTACTTCTCATCAGTATCACTGTACCCCGGCTTCCTCATGGTGGGGTATGGAACAGTCTTCACAATGTTACCAGTATTCTCATTAGTGAGTCACATTTTATTATCTTTATTAACTAATTATTATAATTATACTTTAATAGGTAATGCGTATGATTTAAAAAAAGGTTATATATATATATATATATATATATATATATATATATATATATATATATATATATTAATCTTTATTGCTTTTGAATTAAGCCTATATTAATATTTTTAATATAATTTCTTTTTCACTAAGAAAATAATAATTAAAAAATACAAATATAGGTGAAAAATTCAAAGCAGTTGAAACGCACGCCATTAATCAGACCGAATATGACGTTAAAGTATTATCATAACAGAGCTATTAGCGATTTTGTCGCTACAAACTAAGGTAGAAATTTTTCTATGTGTGATACTTTGATATCACGCCAAGCGCGCGAAATGACGGGCGTTTAAAGTATCCGTATCGGTATGATATTTTTAATTTCTTTTTTTTTTAAATTAAAATTTTAGTTTTATGAGCTGGATATTTTTTACCGATTATATAACGATGTTAGCTATTGAATAAAAAAATAAAAAAAAAATCATGCATATTCCCTATTACTATTTTAAAACTCACATAAAATATAAATTATATAACAATATAATTGTTTGTTTTTATGTGAATGTCAATAATAACTTTCACTAACAAGGAAAACAAAAATTCTAATTATAAAATTATAACTTTTGTTTTTATTGTTAATGAAAATTTTTTTGTTGTTTCTAATAAATAATTAAGTACACTATTTATAGGTATTGGATAAGGACATATCGAGTTCAACAGCGCTCAAATATCCGCAACTGTACAAACAGCTCACTAAAGGCCGGCAGCTTTCGTACAAGACGTTCTACATATGGATAGGGATATCTATTTACCAAGGTAATATTATAATAAATTTTCAAGTTCAATTATAAAGGATGAGTAAGTGTATTGCGCACTGTACTGTTGACTTGCCCTCACTTCTGTTTCACCTCACTGCTCGGTTATTTCCCTAGGTGGCTAACGGTGGCCTAGATATTACTCCAATATCTCATCTCAAATCCGTCCAGCTCTTAATACATACACACGCGCGCACGTACGCACACACGTACACACATATACACACAAATATACATATACACACACATCCGCTTCGCTCGAGTTCACCTCTAGAAAAACAAAAACAAATCTATCCCACGGGAACCGTAATTTTTCCGGGATAAAAGTAACCTATGTGTTATTCCAGACTATATTCTATCTCTGTGTTACATCCAGATCCGTCCTGCCGTTCTGGCTTGAAAGAGTAACAAACATCCATACATACATACTCACAAACTTTCACATTTGTAATATTAGTAAGGATTTATAATAGCATTGATAATAGTATTCCGATAGCCTAACGCCATTTAATTTATACAATTTGTTCCGCAGGCGGTGTGATAATGTACGGCGCGCTGGTCCTGTTCGAAGAGCAACTCATACACATAGTGGAGATCAGCTACACGGCATTGATCCTCACCGAGCTCATCATGGTGGCGCTCACCGTGGTCACGTGGCACCGCCTCATGGTGGTCGCCGAGCTGATCAGCCTGCTCATGTACACTGCTACGCTACTCATATTTACTACGTATTTTGGTAAGTGTCACAGATAACACAATAACAACTAGTACAAATAATCCATACTAATATTATAAATGCGAAAGTAGCTCTGTCTGTCTGTCTCCTTTTCACGCTTAATCCGCTGAACCGATTTAGACGAAATTTGGTATGGAGATAGTTTGAGATCCTGGGAAGGACATAGGATAGTTTTTACCCCGGAAATCATTTCTTAAGAGGGTGAAAAGGGGGGTGGAACTTTGTATGGGGTATTAATCATTTATCAAGTAAGGCATATAAAATTCATCATACCTATGTATGTATATATATATATATATATATATATATATACATATATATACATATATATATACACTATATAGTCTATGTATTCCATATTTACTGTCATAAGGTATCTAGGGACATAAACATAAACATTATATTTTTCTATAATAAATCAGATGCAGACTTCATACGGCATTGGGAGTTTTGGTGGAAGGTAACAACGATAACCCTTGTCTCGTGTCTCCCGCTGTACATAGTCAAGTATATGCATAGAAAGTGGAGCAACCGCCAGTACAAAAATATACGTAAATAATCGTGCCAAATGTATCATTGGCGTTAAGTGTTGCCACATTATAATATTTTTTTAAGTATAACAAATTATTTGATTTTATACTCTGTGGCATAGATTTGTTTTGTTTTATGTTACTAGTTAATTTTTTTTTGATATTTTATAGCTTAATTTTGGTATAGTTAAGTCGAACTTGTATCAACAAATTGTCGTCTCGGTGCTTATTTGTCCAAACGACTAATTTGCCGAAAGAGTTTTTAATACAGAAATGTTGACGTTTAAATATCAATTCTATTGTTATTAAATAAACATTTTACTTCAGTGAAGCCGAAATATGCATTATATATATATATATATATATATATATATATATATATATATGATATGTGTATGTGGTTTGTTTTAAAAATTGTGCTGGTAGTTTGAACAATTAAGCACTAAAGCGACGAAATATAATTTAAAGTTACCTTACTCGTATGAAAAATATCGTTTTCTTACATGTATGTAATTTCGCAACCTTTCTCTGGACATTCCTCTGTAGTCCGTATATTGTATCCATCGAACCAAAACAGTACTAGATACATAATCCTATGCGAAAGTTCTCTTTAAACTGTCACCACCTGTGTGGTAATTATTCTAGTTGAAATAAATATACAACAACGTAAATTGAACCTTAAATGCAATGCTTAAAGTTGTTTTCACAAAAAAAATTAATTGCGCGCTCAAATGTTCAAATAAGCGCTCATTCGGTGAGGATATTTCTTAACGATGATTGTGTATCTAGTACATTTTTAATTGATGATAGTATCGCATGTCGTAGTATTAATTTATAGTATTTGTGATAGAAAAAAAAAACATATATATATATAGTTTTAAATTATTCATTCTAAGTATTATGTTTATTGGCTCTTGAAGTATGAAACGTAAAAATATATGATGGTATTCTAATACTAAAACTGATCTATAATGACGTTGGGAAAAAAGCACAGTTCGTGATTGCTAACCATTGATATTATATTCTAAAAAATAAAAATGTCCTGCGATTTGAGCTATTAATTAAGATTGGCTAACTGCGCGGGATATATTATAGTGCAGCACATATACGTATTCCATTCAAATTCATAGCCCGATGTGACGTCAATTCAACAACAGGTGTAGGACTCGTATATCTAGGGAATGGACTGAGCAATATAATATGGTCAATTAATACTCTCTAGAAAGAGAGAAAGCGAACGTGCGGCCTATCTTATTCCTTGACCTGTCTTATTCCTTCTTGTCTTTATTTTAAATGGTTATAAATATCTATTTTCATTAATCGTATTTCAATTGATACGAGAGACTTAGCCGCACATTCCTTTCGTCTCTGTCGCGCCTTTCCGCTATTTTAGCTGACGGCTAGCAAAGTAACTCTCAGTCTACTCTCTATATCTATATAGGACCAAAGCTCTCTTTTGTACGAAAGAGTAAATTCCACCAACTTCTCAACTCCATGTTGCTACTGAATATTTCGTGATCGACGAATCTAATTAATATTTTGACTCGACGCGAGACTCAAACCTAGGACCTCACGATCTGCAGGCGTATATGCTAGACAGTAGACCAACGTAAATAATGTACCTAATTCATGTCATTTGTTTATCTATATCCTTGTTGGCGGTAACGGTAGTGTATTCTAAATATAATCTTATAGAAACAATGGTTTTTAGATAAGAAATTTAGATTACTTTCTTTTTTTTATATAGTATACTTATTACTATTATTCATTTGATTATCTGTGCGAATACATCTTTATTAAAGTCATACAGTTCCCCTCAGTACTAATGAATACTTTCAAATATTTAAAGTATATATAACAATAATTAAGTTTTAAATCGATGTCCCCGTTGAAAAACTCCAATAGGATCCGATCAAAAGCGACAAAAGCCACATGGAAACCAATAAATATTTATTGGATTCTATGTGGCGATGACGGCGATGACGATTAAAAATTTTAAACTCCTAGATTTGATAACATATTAAGCCTATATATCTAAGCATGTTAATAACAATTCAAATTACAATGTGTGAATTCATTGATTGCAGCACTGTTATAACTGCAAAGGTCACTAGATAAGTTTTGCAATATTTTTATAAATCCCCGAAAAAAAAACCGAAAAGGTAGTTTTATTTAAAATGTCAAATATTCGCGTAAATCTAAGAAAGTATTTTGCAATATTTTGTTAGTTTACGCTAATATCCGACATTTCAAATATAACTATGTTTTCGAATTTTTTCGCGAATTTATTTTGATTTTTGGTTCTCGACTTTTTGAATGCTTTACAGCAATCATGGCAATTTTTTAAAATGATTTCCATCACACTTAATACACTTAGCAATGTGTAAGAATTAATCATTAAGAGTATCCTTCCACTTTCTTCTGGGAGTTCTGAACAGTCCTGACTCCAAGCAGCCAAAAGTTCAGTATCTGTTTGAAATCTCCCTTTCAACTGATATTTTATGATTAGAGTCTTCCAATTCGAAAGTCACAGGGATCTAGGTCTGTTAAAAAACTTTAACATCACTGGTACTCGAAAAATCGACAATTATCACGTGCTCGATGCGTGTGTGTGTTATCATGATAAAAATTCCAAGTATCTGTTCTCGAATTTTGTAGAAAACCCTGAAGCTTTTGAAAATTTTTGGACCAATAAAATTTATGTACCAGGAGCCGTTTATAATACGCAATCCTGAACTACTCGTTCTAAAATATACCGCCATGTAATAAATACAACGAATCTTTTCCTCAACTGAACATGATTTCCGGACTGTTATAGTTTGCTCATTTTGAAACAGCTAAGTTTTCGAAAGTGTGTTAAAATAATAAGCACGGCTTCATCATTCATTATATTAACTAAACAAATAATGCTAACTTATTGTTTATGACCTATCAAGATTTTAAATGTAGTTTAAAAAAAATAACTATCCTCCATTAACGGAATTAGTGTATTGCAAGACCTACCTAGCAGAGACCTTTGTACTTTACACTTTCGGGACATATGAGAGACTTTAACATGTGATTTTTTCTCAAGATGTGTTCAAAATACGTAATTTTCTTAAATATTTATTATGAAATTTAAAAAAATCAGTGCCTTTATTGTGTCAGTATTTTGAAATCATATTAATTGATATTACATTTTTATTGTTTTCTATTAATTTTTCAGCTATGACTGAAGATTTTTGGCAAATATTAGAAACATATTTCTAAATTTTTATAAGTAAGTATAGAATTATTTGGGCGTTTAGAAGAAAATGTATATCTTTTTATGTTTCATTTTCTCTTAATTTTGCTGATTTGCGAAACGTAAGTAAATATCGGTATTCGAAAGAATGGAGGAAAAATTTAAATTATTTTTTTATTTTGTTATTTTGCAAAGGCATGGGATGATATTATACAAATTGCTTTAAAATTATAATACTTTTTTAATTAGATTTAAAAATAATATTACTGTGATTTCAATTATACAATAATAATAAACTAGCATAGTAAGAGTAAATAATTCCATAAGATAAAATTTAACTCAAATATTTTAAAAATCTGCAGTTACAAGGTACAAAATGTGTTATTTGTGATATAATATTTATTTCATAGTTTATAGAGTGTTGGAGTTTTTTTTTTTTTTATTTAAAATTATTTATGCATTATTATTGATGTTCCATTGTTTTATGTTAATCACATGACGAGTTTGTGTATGACACGGTACCGAATACAATTTCATAATGAAACGTGTTGTTTTATTTTACCCCAAATATTTATTTTTTGACATTTGATCCATGGCACGCAGCTTAGTGATCTTGCACCTCCTTTTCTTTTCTTTTTTTTTTAACGTTGGGAAGTGGATTTAAGTACGAGATGCGGGATTCACCGGCAAAGCCAGTACTACCCACTAAAACCCAACAAAACCTCACCCGTCTTAATACTTACGCACTCGACCACTAGTTCAGCAAATTAATTCAAAACATTGATGAACGTCATGAATCTACTACAATTTGGAAAGAAAAAACCTCAGACCTGAGAAGAACTGGCGAAAACAACTCAGCGGGACTAATTTTTTTATACCTTTTTCGTAGCGCGCTGTCAGCGTAAGAAACCTATCTTTTATTTTGATAATATAGCTATTGTAGAGCCTCATTTATTTTTTAGTATAAAACATTTTTTCTCTTTTAAAATATTTTTTCTTTATCTTATTTATAATTTTACGGCGGTTACGATAATAATAAATTTTAAAAATGATTCGTTTTAAATAACTACTTAAATAAAAAAAAAAAACGATAAATATCTTACAAAATATAATCGTCTTAAATAAATGTAATGTCTTAACAATACACCTACAAAATCATTTTCCTGAAAATAATGTAAACCATTAAAAGTATTAAATGTTATCTTTGTGATAACGGAGTGGTGAAAGATGTTGCTTCCAGTTCGGTGCCTGAAGTAGATTTAGCTTGTAAGGAATGTTTGGATACCACCCGTCGAGCCCACGCCAAGTCCCGCCAACTTCTAGACCTACGCGCTCTAGTCTTAGAACTGCCTGAGCTAACAGATTGCGCTGAAGTAACACTACTTGATCCTGAACAAGAATCCGTTGGCTGAATACCTCGATAGGTCTGCTCGGAATTCGTAGCCGTACTTGTCGAGTGCGTTTGCAACTGAGGTTTGGTCTTGACCAAATGTCTCTCAACTTTCATTTGCGTTATCGGTGTTTCTATTTGTGGCGGACTTTTTGGTCTTTCTGGATGCCCTACATCTATAACATTTTCACTTTTTATTTGGTTTGTCTTCGATGGTAAAGAATCTTCACTAGTATTCTCACTGTCGCTCATTATGACAGCCATTAATTTTTCGGTATTTTCGTGCATATCAAAAACTTTCTGAGTTTTAACAGAACGAAGAGAGGATGTTTTCGCTTTTGAGATCGATCTTTTTGCTTGTTTTTTATCCGTATAATATGCAGCACTTTGATGAGATGGTAACATTGCGGGTATATTCGAGTCTACTTCAGCGTAAGCCACATCCTTACTTACAGAAGAACGTTTAGATCCTTTGCACTGGCAACCACTTTCGTCACCCAAAATATAACTGTAGCAGATTTGTAATAGACAAATGGCTAAGCTTATTAGAATTACAACAGCGACATATAAATGTGGCGTCCAATCAGTATTAATATATACATAAGATTCCTTCAACGCTTTCCAAGGATGCCATTTTGACACTCCTGCATCTTCATAATCGAAAAGGTTTCTTCGATGTAACCCCTTACCGTAACTTTGAACCGCAGCCGCTACTCTTAGTACGCCACCATAAGCAGCATATAATTTTTCATCAATAAGACGTGGCGCAACATCTCTCTTCATCCAATGCCAGAGATCATTATTAAAATTTACAAAATCCGTATGACGACATGTACCTGGAGAATTACTTAATATGCACTTTGAGGCTGTTGTATAATACTTCAACAGTATATTTTCAGAGAGAGGGGACATAAGATTCATTAAGCTATCTTGTTTAAAAGGTAATGCTATCGCATATGGATGAAGATGATCATCTAACTTAGGTGTAGGTAAATGAATACACGATTTTGAATCTCTTTTAGTTACTAGCCTAGCACATGGATCAAATATATCACTAGGCCCTATCCGAATCTTTTCAACTGTAAAATTTGTCATTTCTGGAACACTTCTAGGTTTTTTCCAACCCAATCCTTGAGTATTAAGAAATATTTTTAGCTGATCAAAGCAATCATGCAATTCTCTTACTTTTCTGTAAGAAACATATCCAGCATAGTACGCGAATCTACTTGCAGGTAAAATTTCACTTCTCATATGAGCTCCTATTGTGTCCGCTAAAACCTCTTTTAATATAGTCGAAGTATGTTTATTAGAACTAGTTTTTATAGTCTTAAAAGCATTACGTATATACCTTAAAGTTTCTGTTATATAAATATCGTTTACTTTATTAGGGGAAACACAAGCGGGTGCTATATCTTCTAAAGCTTTTCTTGCACGTAATTTACCTAATTCCTCTATACTCCAACAATCAGTATTGGTAAGTCTTTTATAAAATAAAGAACTGCCGACTTGTGAGCACCATACTATTTTTGTAAATAAAAGTAGAAAAAGTGGAAAAAACATTGCATTTTAAAATCTTTGTGACGTGATTATGATTGTCACATTCATTATTTTGAAGGAATATAGGTAAATAACAATGTACTTCTATACTTATAATAAAATTCTAACTGACAATGAGTCGAATCTGTACAGTAAATTTTTTTTATAAAATCTTATTGAAATAGTCATTATTATCGATACAAAGGTCGAATCTATAGTTTTTAGAATTTTTGTCTGTCTGTGTCTATGTTTGAGAACACATCATGAGAAAACCTCTGGACAGATTTTGGTGAAATTTAGTATGATGATAGCTGCTTATCCGGGTCGAAGTGTAGTATACTTTTTACTGCGGAAAAGTATTCATCTCTGAGAAATCTATACTAAATGTTAAAACGTAAGGGTGCGTTTACATCAAACGAGCGAATGCTCATTCTATCCCCACCCTATCAAATTCTTTTAATGTAAACAGAGACAGAGCATTCTTTCGTTGTTCTCTCTGCGTTCGCAAACATTCTATAGAACATTCTAAGAATGCTCACTCGCTTGATGTAAACGGCACTAGAACGTGCGAACAATTGCTTAGAGCGTTCTTAGATGTTCGAACGCGCTCGCTCCCCGTAGCGGTCTCTTCAAAGCGTTCTTGTGTTCTAGCAATTTGAATATTTACGAGTACATACCTACTTATCGAATCATGGATTGGTCTCAAGATAAATGTCTATTAATGTCTATTAATAAAAACAAAACAAAATAATAAATGCAGCACTTGCAATTATAATATCGCTGTCAGAGTCGGACATAACCAAAGAGTATATAACTACACCGTGCAAATTGAAATAATGAAACACTACCAACCACAGAATTGACATGAATGGGCAATGAGCATTCGTTCGGCTGATCTAAACGTCATTGCAAGAATTCTAGTTCTATGTTCTCATTTTGCTCGTTGATCTTTTGGTGTAAACGCTGAAATCGAGATTTCGTTTACACTAAAAGAACAAGAAAGAATGCTCTTGCTCTAGCTCTAGTTCTTTGTTCGTTTGATGTAAACGCACCCTAACGTAACTCTCTAGTTAGTATCATGGATGACAAATAAAATAGATGAATTAGCTCCATACGAGCTTTTGGTGGATCTATCTATCCCTTTCATTTGTTTGATTATTAACATGCTATCTCTATCTATATTTGGCGACAACGAGTGGGACAACAATATATTTCTGTCGCAGTTGTCACATACGTCACTACTGTGACGTCACTGCGACATTTTGTCAGTTTTGAAATTTTCAAGTTTTAACCGTTGTTATTATTATACTCATCCCCGGATTTGCCGTTTTTATATTAATTTATATTTGATCAATTTGTAGATTAGTGCTGATTTGTGCTTGAATATAAACGATGTGATTTCTTAATTAGTTTTTCTCTTCGTTAGTTTGTTTTTTCTATTATGGTTAGTATTAAATCTTTTATATTAATTGTTTACATTTCGCTAAATAAATAGATATTCTAAAGTAATTAAAATTATCATAATAAAATATGAGATAATTTAGAATTCTATTCATAAAAAATATAACTAAAATATTATTTGTTAAAAAATAATGAAGAAATATATTCAAAGTACTCTTTATCAATTACATTTTTGAATCTGAGTCAGATTATCTGACATATTATGTGAAACGTCAAAATTGACAACTATTGGCGGTAGTTGTAGCTTCTCTTTCTTTAACTAATCCGTTCGTTATTATCGATAGACAGTTCTTCACTATTTATGACTTTTGATTAAGACGTAAATCAACTCCGGTTGACTTCCATACAGGCGCATATTCATAAAAACGGTAGGTGAATATGATGAAGCGGGGGCCGGGGGGGTCAAGATAGTCAAAGAAAGATTTTTCCCGACTTAGCCATTTTAAATTAATAATAGCTACATAGGATATGTCAATTAATATTTTATTATATTATAAAATATACATAAGTTAAATGTGCTTAAAATGTTTTTTTTATAAAATATATGTCCTATATATTGATGTATATAATAATATTCTAAATGATTTTAACTATTATAGGATAATGTTATATTTTAATTATATTTCATATCAAACATAAAATATCTATTAATATAAGTTCTTACGTTATAAAAATTAATTTATATTTTAGAGCTGTCATGATATTTCCCATAATTTAGGGACAATTAAGGCATACATGGCAAGTCAAAATATGCTGTCACTTTCACGGCTATTGTATTTCTTCATAGTCGCCACGCATCCCTTTCTAAAGGTATGACGTCATATGCAAATCTGGGAGAATTTAGTTCGTAGTGATGTGAAATCGGTATTAATTACGATTAAGTAGGGATGTATTTTATCGTAAAATTATCGGTATTCAACAACTGTTGTCGGTTTTATAGGAAGGTTTTCATTTTTATGATACTAATTTTAATTAGAAATAAAATACAAAGGTAGGTTTCAATTTTTTTTTATTTTACTATTTTAATGCTACCACTAGTTCGAAAAAAATGCCTCATACCCGAAAAAACTAGCCAGAAACTCAGCAGGATACCTTTTTTTTACATTTATAATACATTGTTTGTTATTACGAAGAAAGGACATTTTTTATAATATTACAATGCAATAAAATTAGAAGTAACATAGAACAATAGTTCTTGTTAATAACATTATCATTATTATGTGAGTAGTAGTTATGTCATTTATGTAGTTGGTTTTAATTGTAAGTACATATTAAAATCTAGCTCTTGCATTTGAAGTTTGTTAGCTCTAGAACCACCTTCATCTTTAGTTTATAAAAAGCAAAAGATTTGAGATTAGTGCATTGGAACAAACATTTTAGTCTTATAGAAATTTATACAAATTTTAGTAAAAAATGAATAATAAAACTTAATTTTAAGCATTACGTAAGCTGGTACCTTTCATAGCCACAGCAATTTAAACTATCAAATAAATCATTAATGAATAAAATCATCACAGCTGTGAATAAGCCATTCTCAATATTTACATTTAATGTATTACAATAATTGTATTCTTCCTGGAAATTACAAGCCTTCGTCAGGCAACATAAAGATGCAAAAACACTTCGACTAAATACCTGCATAGCATACTTCACCTGTAAATATATTATTACAATAAATTAATGTATTACAATAACAAATTAAATAGTTAATTAAACTATAACTATAGTATAATTATTAGTAACTACTATAGATGAACAGTAATATAATAATAGTTTATTATTATTAGGGTCTAGGTAGATAAGCCAATTAAGCCTTTAAATGGCTTTTAACATTACTGAGAAAGCTGAGATTTTTTTTTTAATGGACTGAACATTACATGGATGAGTGCAATCAATTAATAAACAAACTCTTCAACTTTATATATTAGTATAGAATAGTATATTATATAAGGGCATATTAATAGATTCAAGAAGTTTCTTTCTTAAAAACAATTTTATATTAAAAATAAGATAATATTTATAATCTAAAGTAATATATACCTCAATTTATTAAACTACAATATTAATTACCTTCAATCTTCATCTTATCAAAAGAGTTTGGATAAATATGCTTGTTAGTAAGTTTTGTTAGCTTTGCAGCACCTTTACGTTGATCTGCATTATACAACATATGAACATAAATTGACCATTGAGCACGCTGACTACCAAGGAGCAAATTCTTTTTCTGAAAATGATTAAAGAAACATTTCAGTAAATGAATTACATCATACAAATAGTAAATTTTGTTCCCATTAACTTCATAATGGATAACACTTAATGCATCATTGTCACTACGAAGTATTTAGTTTATTATCAGAAATTAATGAATTTATTGCAGTTATATTGGCAGAACCAGGGTCACATATAGTTACTCTAGGAATAAACCCTATTTTGAAAATAGCTTTAAGAAATTCTTTACGTATACGTTTTAAAATTGACGTGAACCTTTATAAAGCATTCTATGGCATGAAAAACCTCCCTGACAACTTGGAATATTACAATGCTTTCCCATGTTTACACAACACTAATAGAAAAAACAAACTAACGAAGAGAAAAACTAATTAAGAAATCACATCGTTTATATTCAAGCACAAATCAGCACTAATCTACAAATTGATCAAATGTAAATTAATATAAAAACGGCAAATCCGGGGATGAGTATAATAATAATAACAACGGTTAAAACTTTAAAATTTCAACACTGACAAAATGTCGCAGTGACGTCACAGTAGTGACGTATGTGACAACTGCGACAGAAATATATTGTTGTCCCACTCGTTGTCGCCAAATATAGAGATAGCATGTTAATAATCAAACAAATGAAAGGGATAGATAGATCCACCAACAGCTCGTATGGAGCTAATTCATCTATTTTATTTGTCATCCATGACGTAAATAGTAAATACTAATTATTATTATAATTTGTTACATAAATTTACAAGAAGATATTCTACAGAATTTGTGGCAACAAATTATCGAGTTTTGTTTCAGTGAATACGTTTTTTTAAAATGCCGCCAAAACGCGGTTTATAAGATGTGAAATTTGTGGAAATCGAACAATTTGTGGAAATAATGGCGGACGAGAAAAGGATATTTATGGAGAAATTTCCTATAGATGAAAGTCGGTATGTATTAAATCAGATATAGCTACGAACTCATAAAAATTTCATGATTTTTACAGTTGTTATCTAGCGATGTATCTAATTGTATTCCATACAAAATCAGAACAACTATGTATAATACACAAGCCAAGCCACACCTGGAGTACCTTAGAGAGATATGGGGCTCAGCCGCACAAACCAGCACAAACACAAATATGTAAGTTACAAGGAGCACAAAGTAAACTAATAAAAACACTGTTTCATCACAACTACTAACAAGAACTATAGTAAGAAGCTATACAGAAAAAAACCAAATTCTTGAATATTAATTAAACAACTATGCATACAACACATAATTAATATTAAAAAATAATGACTAAAACATACATTCAATAATAACATTCATAGCAAAGTATATTATACCTACATAATCTTAGAAACAAAAAGCTTCAAATCTGGTAGCTTCTGACGAGATCTTAATGGTAATAAAAATATGTGTGAAGATGTACTTTTATATAATAATCTACAGAATACTGTAAAAGATTGTAATCATATAAGCATTTTAAGAATAAGTTAAAATCACATAATAAAGATAAAATTTTATAACTGCATATCTTCAATTTAAGAAAAATGTCAATGTTGTAATGAACACTTAAACTGTAAACAATATTTAAAAGATTATTAAATTCACGCATGTTTAAAATTAATTAGAATAAAGGTGTAACAAATTAATTAAGGATAAATAAGAATAAAACAATGAGAATTATGTGAATTATAATATAATGCATGCTACTGTGTAAATACTGTTAATATTATTTTTTATGTATACTTAGTCTCTGTATAAGTGAACAGTGTGTTCTTTAAGAGAAATGTCTTTAACCTATGCACAGTAAATATTGATAATAAAATTATACATAACAGGTTAAGTCCAGATTGAAAGGAAAAAAACATATACCCAATTTCATTACTTTAATTAATTTATTTTTTAGATGCAGGCAATGAGTTAAGGCTGTGGGCAAAGAAGATTTAATATATTATGTTCTAATAGAAAAATTACATATATTAAAATATGTATGTGGAAATCACTTTGAGAACAAAGCTTTCAATAAGAAAAAAGTTGACTTAAAAAGTTAGCTGTGCCATTAAAAAATTTAAAAGTGGGTCAGTCACTTTCTGAAGAAATGTTACTAGAATTTCCTTGTCATATTCAATCCAACATAGACTACCATGGATAATGTCTCTCAAAGGATACATGACAATGAACATTCACTATACCAGGTTGAAGCAATAGCTGGGCCTAGTAACTCAGGTTTGTCTCTTTCTTTTTACTTTTATTTGACTGTTTATTTACATCAATATGATTTTTACAATTTTCTTGTTTTTATTATTATGCATCACAGGGGTCCGGTGTAACCAGCCACAGTCGAGCGCGTCCCTGCAGTCCTGCCGTACATGAGAGGAGTCACTGACAAGATTAATACTAGGAGCAAAATATTGTAAATTATAATTTAACTTACAAGAAAGATAATTATCAGTCCCGCTGAGTTTCTTTCGCTAGTTCTCAGGTCTGAGGCTTTTTCTTTCTGAACTGGTAGTAGACTCATGACGTTCAATAAAACATTGTTATAATTTAATGCTGAATAATATATAATTATATTGAAAAATAAAATAAAAATATAAACCTTATGTATTCTTTCATTACTTTTTTATTTCGACTCGAGTCTACATTTAATTAAGTCCAGTGTTGCATTAATTATTTTGCCTACTAAACAACAATGTACTTAATTATTAATTAAATGTAGACTTTATCTTCATTTCAATAATATTTGCTTAGTATCTACGACCCTAGATTTTGATCCTGAATATTATCGATATCGATAAAAACGCGTAAAGCACTAGTTGGTCTGTTAGGTTGTATAGGTTGGTACTCTTGTTCTTTTGACGTTTCTGTCGTACAGTTGGTATTGAAGTGCGATGTAAATTGAAGTCAAAAAGTTTGTTCTAAGTCCCGCCTCTTAAAACGTAGTGGTGACATTCTCTTTGGTAGTTGTCCTTGGTTCCTTGTCTCTGGTCCGTAAGATTCAAGATTTTCAGTTTTAAAGTGTCGATTTTAAAATAATCCATTTTGTCTTTATATTAATTTCTTGTTTATGTAAAAGAATTATGCACAGTGTTTGAATAAAAACAGTGACCTTAAACTTTTAAAATGTCTAGAGTACGTAAACTCTGCTATTATTAAACATCAAGATTATTTTTCTGTCATAAATTTAAAATTTAATAAAATTTTATTTTGTAAAAGTATACAATATAAGTACTTAATTGAAATTTAAAAGTTAAAGATTCTTTTAATACGGCAATTTCTAATCAACTCTAACCACAGCAACAACTAAATTTATCTTTTAGGCATTAATGTTGTTGGAACTTGGAGTAGCTTAGTGCTGTTTGTGTATATTTGAAATTTGCTGTGCTTTAAAAGCAAAATATCTCAACATAAGTAAACATTGCAAGTCGGTTATAATGTAAATTGTTATTATTTCAATTCAATTAAGTACATTGGTTTTAGGATATAAGATCTTTCTTTACCATAAAAAAAGAGAAAACTAAAAAAGATGAAGATAGTGATGTTATACCGGAATCACCAGATGTACAAATTAATAATAAGGTAAATTTTAGTCCTTTATATTAGATTTTTGAGAACATTCAAGATGATAATACTTTCTAGAAAATACCTAAATATTGTGCATAAAAGCTTGTGGCAAGTAGAGTGTTATTAAATATTATATGAAATCAGTCAGTAATGATAAATATAAAAGTAAAACAAGATATCAATTTAGACACCAAGTAAAAAATAAGTAAATAGAGATATATAAAATTGTTCATTGTGTTAAACTTAATTATTATTACTAAATGATTTAAAGATTTAAAAACCTTAACTATAATACTACAGTAGAAACTCGATTAACCGGACTAATTGTTGTCCGTTGGCATTCAGATAATCGAAAATCCGGATAATCAAATGTATGAAAAAAAGCGGGTTTTTTCCTGAAACAATTGCTAAGTACGGGTAACTAAAACAATAATGTCATAATATTTTTTTTTGTTTCTCCATCTACTTATTGGGTTTTAATGAAACTTTACAAAAATATAGTTCATACATCAGACGACTTGTGTATAATTGGTCGCGGTTGGTAGTCCGGATAATCGCGAATCCGTATAACTGAGGGCCGGATAATCGAGTTTCTACTGTACTTCGAAAAACAGCTCTTGTGTGACTAAACTATATTTATGAGTATCATAATATGTACTCCTGAGTCTATTCAAATATTTAATTACATATTTTAGAAAAAAATATCGAGGAAACGCAGACAAATCAAGGAAGACTCAGATGAAGACATAACACCTTCAAAAAAGAAGATTACTCCACCGAAAGTAACACTAAAAGAAGTTAAAAAAGAAGATTTATTTGGTAGTGGCCCAATAAAAAGAACAGAGCCAATAGTGAAAAAAAATAAGAAAAAAACTGAAACTGGCATACATTCAGATGATGAATTTGAACAAAGCTTGTTACAAATTGATGAGGTGAATTACTCTGAAAAAGTTGACATTAAAGAAGATATTAAAATCAAAGTAGACGATTGTGATAAATCAGAAAAATCTAGTAAAAATGATAATGAATCAAAAACTAAGTCAAAATCACCTAAAAAGGAAATTGTGGATAGTAAATCAGCAGAAGAGAACAAAAATCATGATAACAAATCTATTAAAAGAAAGTTAAATAAGAGTGACACTGAGACCCAACCAGAGATCCAGTCGACATCTAAAGTAGATAAAGAAAAGAAAGATTTTAGTGAATTTCTTGACAACGATGATACAGATCACAAACCTGATTTTGAGAGCAAAGAACCTAAACAAAAGAAAAGGAAATTAGACAAAAGCCTAAATGAATCTGGTATGCATTGGTATTTAATAATATTATTTTTAAGCAACTTTAAAAAGAAAGAGGTTCTCAATTCGTCGGAACACCTTTATTTTATGTATGTTCCTGGATTACTCGAAGACACCTGGACAGATTTGGAGAATTATTTTTTTGTTTAAAAAGGTATACTTCTTAGGGTGTCCCATGGCTGGCCATCAGGTCGGGATCTGATGATGGGATCTTTGAGAAATCGAAGGAACTCTTTAAATTTTATAGGCACGCTTGAAGCGATTTGGGTATTTCTTTTATTATGACTTGTGCATTTGCTTTTTAAAAAGGTTTTAGTTATCACACAGTGGTAGTCATCACAACTGATATTAGCAACACCTAGATTATTTAATATAGATATTTTGCCCATTTACTTATCTTCATTTAATCCAAAATTTATTTTTTAAAATATCATTTAAGAATAAAAAAATATTATAACATTGCTCTGAAGAAAGTGAGGTATAACTTCTATTGTAAAGATATGTGTCGACAATCTACCTGCAAGTATAAAACCTTTGTTTATAGTTAGTGTACTTTACAATTCACTCACTTTGCACATCATTGATTAGGTGGTACTTAAAGATTACAATTCTTAGGGCCTTTGCACACGGCTATTTAAAAATGCACAGTTGACATTTGTCAGTACAAACACAAGGAATCAGCATTTAAGCTTATCAATGCAATCTACACAGTTGTGTAGTCTACAACTATTCTTTGTTACTTTTAGCCCCATTATCTGTTATAAATAAACATTATTATATAATAGGGAATATGCTCGATGTTTTTTTTTATTTTTTATACAATAGCTTAATCGTTATATTATAATTGTAAAAAAAAATTCCAGCTTCAAAAAGTAAAATTTAGTATTAATCTTTTTTTAAATATCATACCGATACAAATACTTTAAACGCCCGCCATTTATATTATATATATATATATATCAAAGTATATCATACACGAAAAAATATCGACTTTTGCTTAAGCAATTTGTAGCCGAGAAAATGGCTAATCACTCTGTTATGATGTACTCTGACGTCACATTCGGTCAGACCAATGGCGTTAAATTTCCCACCTATATTTGCACTTTTTAATCGTTGTTTTTTTAATCAAAACGAAATTACATTAAAAAATATTATTATAGGTGTATACGCCAGTCGCATACACTGCCCCCGTTCAGCAGTTTCTAGGAAATTAAGGGGTGGTTCGGGTGCCCTCGGTACGGGGTTTACATAAGGCTACTTTTACCCGGTCGTTAGGGGGATACTAAACAGAGACGAGAGAAAAAAAGGAAGTGCACTAACCTTGCTGTCTTCGTCCGTCCCACGCTCCAGGCGCCTGGGATTCCCGATGGTCGGGTGCAGTGTTTAGAAGTTTAACAGCCGTACAAAGGTCACACGGAAGTTATGACCACACCTTAGCGGTCACCTAAGCGTTATAAAATGAGTGATCTCCTCTCCCGTTGCGGGCTATGTGTCGAGTGGTTTTTGCGGCGGTTATGCTCAAGAGTTTATATACTCTTTAAACTAAGCAGTGCACCCCTCCCCCTCGTCATAAGTTTCCGCCCACCGACGCAAATAGCAAAAGTAGCCTAAACAGCATCCCCCGCCTTGAAAGGCAGTGCCTTTCAACACTCAGGAATAATTAGCCTAAGACTAACTAACAAGAAGAGGGTCGCGAGGAGGAGCAAAATTAAAATTTAAAATGCAGTTGCAGAAAAATGAAAATATGCGGTTATATTAAATATATATATTTTAATTAATAAGAATATTAATATAATTTAAGTACAGTAAAAATGAAACTAAGAGCGGTTTTATTATATATAAACTAATGTGATGAAAAAAACAAGGAAGTTAACAAATATTGGGTAAAGGGCAGAGGCGAACAATAGGACGCTTTAATGTACCAGTTTTAGTTTTAACTAAAGCTGTCCTAACGTGACCGTCTTTACCTTCAATCGTCTCGCTTACAATGCCCAATGGCCAATGCAATGGAGGGGTATTATCTCGCATAATTAATACTATCATTCCCTTTTGTACTTTCTGTACATCCGTATTCCATTTTTGCCGAAGTAAAGAAAGTACATGTTGCGGTCCGGCATGACAAGCGGTGCGGTGAACATAATCTATAATAAGATCCGTAATTTTATGTTTAGTAGGCATAAGAATAGGATGTTTATGATCGAAAGTTAAATCGCTATTCTCTAATCGACCACCAACTCGTATAACACCGTCGAATAGAAACGGCCTCAGTTTACGCATAGAAAGAGGTGGTTGCTTACCAGCTTGTAACAATTTAAATAAATCTGAAAAATAAGCAGCCTGAACGGAGCGCACTATGAAGGATTCTGACTGATTTAAGTCATCCGCGGTAATATTACCTCGAGTTTTTAAAACTTTCGAAAATCGCAACACATAAGTAAGCACACGAAGTAATTTTGACCAACTAGAAATCCGTTCAGTCAGCGAAGTGAATAAAGAATTTTCTTTATTAGAAGGCGGTGAAATATTTGACAAAGCGACTGCTTTATATTCAGGTAACTCCTGCGCGGTATCATTATATATAAAAGGCTTAATAGGCCACTGAGAAATATCTTGGTGAACCCAAGGCGGTGCGTTAAACCATAGAGTATGCGAAACAAGTTGTTCAGGAGTTAAACCACGCGACAAACAATCACTGGGATTTTCCTTTCCCGAAATGTGATATATATTTTGAACATCTAAACTTTCTTGAATTTTAGTAACTCGATTAGCTACAAAAGTTTTTAAGCGGTGCGGACTGGAATTGATCCAGTTAAGGACAATAGTTGAGTCACAAAAGGCGAAAATTTTATGAAATATAAAACGGTTGTCATATGCTTTACGAACGACACTAATCAATTTTGACATTAAATGAACTCCCATAAGTTCTAACCTTGCCAGACTTATCGTTTGAACAGGTGCAACCTTTGACTTTGCACATAATAGGCGCACAGACACTCCGTCTTTAGATTGTATGCGAACATAAAGTACAACTCCATAACCCTTCTCAGAAGCATCTGAAAACCCTAAGAGTGCAGCGTTACAACCATGAGTCACACCAATGTGACGCGGAATTGACAAGTTTGACAAAAGTGGAAGTTCACTTTGGAACCTTGCCCACTGTGTTTTAATATGCGATGGAGGCTCGTCGTCCCAATCTAATTTGATTAACCAAAGCTCTTTGATTAGAAGCTTAGCGAACATAATTAAAGGAGCGGCGAAACCTATTACATCCCACAAACGGGCTATGACAGACAGCATATTGCGCTTAGTACATGGAACCTCAGCGGCGCAAATGAAAAAATTAAAATTATCTTCATGAGGATCCCATGTTACACCTAAAACCTTTTGTGTTGCGGTTGCATCAACATTGAGGGATTGTGGATGCAAATGGTCTTGCGGAAGAGAAGAGAGCACTTCGGGCGAGTTACTTGACCACTAATGGAGCTTGAAACCTCCAGCAGCGAACATGTTAATGAGTTGCGAGGTTACCTTCTGCGCCGAGCGCACATCATTCATGGAACAACAAATGTCATCCATGAAGAAAAAACCATCATTAATTACCGCAGAAGCGAGTGGGAAATTATTCTTTTCATCGTCTGCAAGTTGTCGCAGCGTGCGGAGTGCAAGGAATGGACTGGAAGTCAGTCCGAAGCAAACACGTTTAAATTCAAACAACTGAATAGGATCGGAAGGGTTGAAGCGATAAAGTATTTGTTGAAATTTATAGAACTGTGGATGTACCTTTATACGCAAATACATTTGCTCGACATCAGCACACAGTGCGATTGGAAGTAAGCGAAAATTAAGCAAAATTATAAACAAGTCTACTTGTAAATTTGGCCCGGAAAATAAAATATCATTGAGTGACACCCCTGTATCAGTACGTGCACTAGCGTCCAAGACCATGCGGATTTTTGTAGTAATTTTATCTTCATGTATTACACCGTGATGCGGAATGACATAACTTAACGGATGACGCTTACTGTCAGCGGGTAGCGGAGCAATATAATCTTTATCACAATAATCAGTAATAATAGTATTGTAAGCGGAGCGGTAATTAGGATCGCGTAAAAAACGCTTTTCCAAAGCAAAAAATCTATTTTTAGAACTATGCATTGAGTTACCTAAAGCTGAGGGGTTAGTTTTAAATGGCAGAGAAACAACATAAGTACCCGTTGCCTCACGGGTAGTAGAAGTCTTGTATAAGTCTTCACATACTTGCTCATCATGACCAAGCAAGGTGGACCGGGGAGTGCAAACTTCTTCAGTTTCCCAAAACCTCCTCATCAGTGCATCTAACGGTTGGCCGGTAAACGTACACAACGTATGAAAGGGCGGAGTGGCAGTGCGGGGGGAGCGACACTTAATAGGAGCATCGCCCATCAAAATAAATCCAAGGGGAGTTTGAATCCCAGTTGGAGTACCTGGAGGTCCATGGACGCGGCCAGGCAGCAGTAAGCGGGTAAATAACTTAGCACCAATCAACATCTCGACCTCACCGGGATCAGAGAAGGTATCATCAGCAAGCGGCGTGCGAGAAAGATAAGCTAACATCGACCTATCAATAGGCAACGTAGGAATGCGGTCCGTAATTTTATCTACAACAAGTGGCTGTAAATTAAAAGAAATATTGCGATCAAAACGCGAGTAAAATTTAATATTTGTTTCTCCCTTGACCTCCATAGAAGAACCACCAAATCCGTTTACAATAACTTGTTCAGGAAGTGAATTAATTTTTAAAGATAATTTCTTACAAAGATTTATAGTAACAAAGTCATTCATAGACCCATTATCAATTAGAGCCCGAGCGACGTACTCGTAGCCATTACTAGTACGTAGCACAATACGCGCCGTAGCGAGCAACACAGTTTGATCGCGTAGCAAGGTATTCGAACACATAGATAGCGGTTGTATAACGTTATCGATATGCGACGCTTCGTGCGAGCGAGATGGTGCAGGTGAGTACGTAGTCGCGCCCGATGACTCAGCGGTGTGCAGTGCGTGCGTAGCGTGTTGTTGTTCGGTAGTGGTGAGTCGGGGTTCGATTCCTGAGGCGGGAGGCGGATTTAATTCTTTATGAAAATGTAAAAGAGTGTGATGCGTTTTAGATTGACAAATACTACAAAATTTATTAGATTTGCATATAAATAATTTATGATTAAAACTTAAACAATTGCAACAACTATTGTTTTGTTTAACAATATTATAGCGTTCTTTAGGCGTTAATTTAATAATTAAAAATTATATCTAAACATTTAGATTACAAATGGCTTTTTTAATATTTCCATTATAATACATATGTATGCAGTTTTTGTATTTTATTTTATTTTTCATTTAAGTGAATGACAAGCAACAGGCAGGTGCGAGCACATCGAAGCCCACACATGCTTTATCACTTATGTGGGTGGATAAATATAAACCGCAAAACTTGAAACAAATTATAGGACAGCACGGGGAAAACAGTAATGTTAAAAAGTAAGTGCTGTACATTGTTTATTATTTGATTTAAATAAGATAATCTATAAATATAATAAAATTCTGAGTCGAATCTGTACATTAAATATTTCTTGAAAAGTCTTTTTGTCTGTCTGTCTGGGAATGCATCACGAGAAAACCACTGGATAGATTTTAATAAAATTTTGTGTGATGGTAGCTGGTTAAGCGGGTCAACATTTAAGATACTTTTTACAGCGGTAAAATATCTCATCTCTGAGAAATCTATACTAACCGTTAAAACGTTCCTAGGGACGAACCCGAGCCAAGCGAGGGTGAATGGCTAGTTTGGTATATTAATATAATTTGCATACTAAAAAATTTTCTCTTTCAGATTGTTAAACTGGTTAACGAAATGGTATGTGAATAGAAAGGCAAAACTGCCCAAACCCAATCCTTTTGCGAAGAACGACGACGGAGGTTATTACAAAGCTGCTTTGTTATCTGGACCTCCAGGTGTAGGTAAATATATTTCTATAACCTATTTTATCATCTAAATATCTATATTTATACTATTAATATTATAAAACTGTTTTGTTTGTTGTTTTGTTTATTGTAACGAATTAACACGACGTAGTTTAACGACACGTTTGGCTCAGTTTGTTGTACTTGCTGTCGTGGGTTTGAGTCCCGCTGGGGGCAATTATTTGTATGATGAGCACGAATGTTTGTACCCCAGTCATGGGTGTTTATATTTATAGTATGTGTGTATTTAAAGTTATATATGTGTAGTGTGTCAACTATCTGGTATCCATAACACAAGTCTCGTAGCTTACCATGGAACTAGATGGTGATGTTTCATGTGTGTTAATGTCCAAATATAATGTCTCAATGTCCCAATATGTCCTAACATCTGCAATGAACAGTCAAATTTTAAAAATAATTAAAGAAGGTTTTCTGCTGTCCAATATCACAATACGACACTTAAAAAAATCATGCAAGTGCAACCGCAGGCAAGACTTAGTATAATGGTTTTTGTCCATTTGTACTTTTGAAAGTGACAGTAATAAAGAGCTCTCATCAGATTAGGTCAATAGTCAAAATAGGTCAGAAAGGCATTTTTTATTGTACACTATAGTAATATCTCCGGCATACAATGTGGCTAGTCACAGTGAGATTGGTCGCCGGAGTCAAAATCTGTCAAGAGGACATGATTTAGATTATGTAACATTGGTGAAGTAATCTGTGCTTAACAGGTTTTGAAGCTATTTGAATACAAGGAAATTGAATGACATTTTAAATAAAACTATCTTTTCGGATTATTTCGCGGATTTATTTTGATTTTTGGTTCCCGACGGTTGACCATGATTGCTGTAAAGCAATCGAAACGTCGGGAACCAAAAATCAAAATAAATCCGCGAAGTAATCCGAAAATATAGTTTTATTTAAAATGTCAAATATTCGCGTAAATCTAAGAAAGTATTATGTGAAATTGAATGATTTAATACTTTCTTAGATTTCAGCGAATATTTGAGATTTTAAATATAACTATCTTTTCGGATTTTTTTTTTGGGTATTTATTTTGATTTTTGACTCTCACACATTAAAAAAAACTGCGAAAAAATCCAAAAAGTTTTATATTGAACTAGAGCCCATTGCTTCGCTCGCGCTAAAACTACAAAAATCTTTTAGGTTTTATGCTATTTATAATAATGTTCCGGACATTTGCCCGATTTGTTGACATTTATGAATACTGCTCCGCTCCCTTGGGTAGTAGCATGATGATATATAGCCTATAGTCTTCCTCAATAGACGGTCTATCTAATGCAAAAAGATTTTTTTAAATCGGATGACTAGTTCCTGAGATTAGCACAATCAAACAAACAAACTCTGCCTCTATATAATATTAGTATAGATTTAGGTTTTAAACCAACAACATATATTCCCAGGCAAGACGACAACAGTGTCGCTAGTGTGCAAGGAGCTGGGCTTCGACACGGTGGAGTTCAACGCGTCCGACACGCGCAGCAAGAACCTCATCAAGGAGAAGATTGGCGAGATGCTATCCACCACATCATTGTCTGGTTATGCTAAAGGTGAGGTGTAATATGCAAAACAAAGGTATTTATATTTATAATATGTATGTATTTCAAGTTATATATGTAAGTGTAGTGTATCAACTATCTGGTATCCATAACACAGGCCTCGTAGCTTACCAAGGAACTAGATGGTGCTGTGTGTCAATGTCCCAACATATTCATCTTATCTTTATCTTATAATAATATATGCATGCTATAATTTATGATTAACTGCCTCGGTGGTCTAGTGAATAGCATGTACGGCCGCAGATCTCAAAGTCCCGGATTCGAGTCCCAAGTTCAGTTATTGAGTATTTTTGTCGAGTTGAAAAGTTGGTGGTGTTTCAACCGCGTGCCGAGGTGAGAGAGCACGTTTCGGGTCAGTCCTGCGCCTTAACTCTCACCGCGAGCGTCTTATACAATAAAAAAAAGATAGATAATTTTCTAACCTTATTATTTATGACAGCGGTCGGCAACCTTTTAGCAGGCAGGGGCTACAAGGTGGCTATACCTAGTAAAGGCGGGCCACACTTGTGAGAGCAAAAAAAAAACACATATACCACATAATATGTCCACTACAACATTCAATGTCACAATTTCTAAAATGACTCTTAAATGCTTATCTATGAGACAAGGAACATTTTCATTTTTTCGGTAATTACAAATCAAAATACTTAAAAAACATAAAAACTTTTCTTTATAAAACAGTCACAGGCCGCGGGCCGCATGGAGGCACCTCGAGGGCCGCGGGTTGCCGACCGCTGATTTATGACAAGGCTATGACGATGTAAATATGGAATTAAAAAAAAACAATAAAAAGGAATATTCATAAAGCCTATTAATGTCAGAATATCAGGACAAATAACTCTTGGCTTTAATTGCCATTGCGTTGGTCGCTTAAATTTGACGTTTGAATTTGTGTATAATTTAATACTGTACAATTTTTTTTTCTTTATTTTCCTTTTTTATTTTTAGGCAACTCGGGCAAAGGTGCTGTTTCAAAGAAACATGTACTTGTTATGGATGAAGTGGACGGCATGGCTGGTAATGAAGATCGGGGTAAGTTATAAAAAAAATAAACGATAATTTCTATAAAATATGGGCAATTTTCTAGATTTATCAAGTTAAGTAATTATATTACATACTAGCGACTCACCCTCGCTTCGCTAGGGTTCGTTCCTAGATTGCTTCCCAAAACAAAATTAATTAATTTGGTTTATTTTCGTGGGACCCTATTTTTTTTTTTAAATAAAAGTAGCCCAAGTTACTCCTTATTACATCAGCTATCTGCCAGTGAAAGTCCCGTCAAAATCGGTCCAGCCGTTTAAGAGATTAGCCGGAACAAACAAACAGACAGACAAAATTGTAAAAAATGTTGTTTTGATATATGTACCGTGTATACATCCATTTGCATTTAGTAAAAAGCGGTTACTTTAATATTACAAACAGACACTCCAATTTTATTTATCTGTATAGATAAAGATTATTATATAAATCAAACATGGTTTCCAGGCGGTCTCCAAGAGCTGATATCGCTGATCAAGACCACGTCGGTGCCGATAATATGCATGTGCAACGACAGGAACAGCGAGAAGATGCGCTCGCTCGTCAACTACTGCTACGACCTGCGCTTCAACAGGCCCAGGGTGGATCAGATAAAGGTGGGTGCTGGTAATTATCTATACATATGATAAAATTGTAACTGAGTCAAATCTGTACATTAAATATTTTTTGGAAAATGTTATTGAAATAGTCAATATTATCGATACAGAGGCCGAATCTATAGTTTTTAGAATTTTTGTCTCTCTGTCTGGGAATGTGTCACGAGAAAACTACTAAACAGATTTTTACGAAATTTGGTATGATGATAGCTGGTTATCCGTGTTAACATCTGGAAAATATCTCTACTAAACGTTAAAACATAAATAGCGACGTGCCCTAGCGGAGCGAGGATGGGTCGCTAGTTCAATATAAAATATTGATTGATCGTAATATTTTCTTATGTTAGATTTACTACAATATATTTTGATGTTTTATTTAATGATCAAAGTATCTTTTCTATGCTTTACATATGATAGTAATCATGGTCGCGGGAGAGACTCTCGTGACCATGATTGCTTTAAAGCATTTAAAATGTTAAAATTTAAACTGAACAAAAAAATTAAAATAAAACCACGAACAGATACAAAAATATAATTATTTATAATGTTTTTACTAATCATTTACAGCGCCATCTATTGTTTAACGAGGCCAAGCAAAATAGTCCGAATTAGACTGGTCCAAATTCTTTCCAAACTAAGGCGTTCTGGAAAATTGTTACTCATAATTTTTATATTATTTCAGTCAGCGATGCTCTCGATATGCTTCAAAGAGGGTCTAAAGGTCCCCGGCGACGTGCTCTCGCAGCTGATAGTGTCGGCGGGACAGGACATGCGGCAAACCCTGCATCTGCTGTCGCTGTGGGCCGCCGATACCCATGTGGACTCCGCCCGGCTCAGCAGCGAGGCGCAACGGGTTAGGAAGGATGTCAAGATGGTATGTTGAGGGTTAATCCATACTAATATTATAAATGTGAAAGTTTGTTTGTTTGTTTGTTCTTCTTTCACGACGAAACAGTGACGGATTGGCGTGATTGTGTGGAAATAGAGGGCTGGAGAGTGACATAGGCTACTTTTTACTGAAGGAGATTATCTCATTCCCTCGGGAAAACACGTTATAATACAACCCACAACAACTCATCCGACCTATGTATATAACGTATATAATATATAATCTATCTATGCCATACTAACCGTAAAACATACCTAGTTATACTGCGAATCTATACTAATATTATAAAGAGACAGAGTTTGTTTATGTTTGTTTCGACTAATCCGGTTTTGCATTAGGTAGCCCGTTTATTGAGGAAGGTTATGAGCTATATATCATCATGCTACTACCCAAAGGAGCGGAGCAGTAATCATAAACCTCAACAAATCACGCAGACTTCTTTGTTGTAAAACTGATGTTTATAATCAAACAAATTTAACGCGGGTGAAACCGCGGGGCAGAGTTAGTTGATCATATATTCTCTACGTTCCCAGGGTCCGTGGGAGGCCATCCGCAAAGTGTTCAGCAAGGAAGATCACAAAAGCATGAGCATAGCCGACAAGAGCGACCTGTTCTTCAGTGACTACAGCCTCGCACCGCTCTTCGTGCAAGAGAACTATCTGAATGTATCCCCGCACTGTCCGAAGTAAGGGCCTATGCATATTATATTTTACACGCCATCGACGCTATTAAACTGAAAATGGCGGTTGACATTTGTATTATGAATGTACATACGTCGTCTGCGCATATACCACGTTGATGAATGTAAATAATAAAAGCGATCAATTGCGAGTCGAACTCACACATGAAGGGTACAGTACGGACTGTTGTACAAGATATAAACTTAGTACTAATGGTTCTTTTTTTAATTTGCATGGCGGCCATTTTGAAATGCGCCACCTTGGTTTTTTATTATTTCTTGTTATAGTGGCAAAATAAATATACACTGATAATTTCAACTCTATCTATTATACATGGATCTTCCAGACACGAAGTGCTGGATAGGATGAGCCGGGCGGCTGACAGCATCAGCCTCGGGGATATAGTCGACGCGCGGATACGCGGCGGCCAGGCGTGGAGTCTACTACCCTTGCAGGTAAGTCCCACTGCTGGGCATCCGGGTCTGGATCAGACCAAAGTCCACCACGCTGGCCAAGTGCGGGTTGACGGACTTTACATGTCTTTCGAAAATTATCTAGGATCTCTGAGACATGCAGATTTCCTCACGATCATTTGCTTCAGCGTAAAACGAGTAGTAATTATGGTGAAAATGATACGTACATGATAATATCAGAGGTGCGAGACCGGAATTTGAACCCACTTCATTCGGTTTCCCAAGCGATTGCGTTACAACTTATTGAAAATTATTTTAAACCTAATAATAAAATTATTTTTTTTTTTTTTTATTAAATATGTATTCCGACTTCATATTCAGTTGAAATGTATTTTAAATAAAAAAAATAAGAAAGTATTATATTTGAAATGTAATTATTTATCCTTGGGTATGAAATTAAGACCAGCCCTAAGGTTTAGGATTATGGCTTGTGATGTTTATTGTGGATTAATTCGCATAGAAACTCAAGAAAAACATAATGTTAAATGGAAACATATTAAATATTCATATTATTTTATTATGATTAACATTAAAATATATTGGTCTACTAAATTTACCAGGCAATGTACAGCAGCGTGATACCGGGTCACGTGTTGGAGGGACATTTGGCGGCTCAGATACAGTTCCCGTCGTGGCTCGGCAAGAACTCCAGGAAGAACAAGATGCATCGCCTCTGCCAGGAAATACATGCTCATACTAGACTAAGGTATGTCCACCATTTTGGCGCGCTTGGCGTGACGTCATAGTCTATGACAACATTGCAATCAACGAATGAATGAACACGTCTAGATTGTTAGTAACACCAAACAACAGCGGTCTGTTCTCTGACGTCACATTCGGTCTGACCAATGGCGTGCGTTTCGAGTACTTTGAATTTCCCACCTATTTTTGCACTTTTTAATAATTATTTTCTTAATGAAAAAGAAGTTACATAAAAAATATTGGTATAGGCTTAATTCAGAAGTAATATAGATTAAAAAATTAATTTAAATCACACGCATATTCCTTATTGCCTTATAAAGATGCTGCATAAGCAACATAACTTTTATAGTTTGAAATTGGAACCTGAAATGTGTTTATATGTTATTAAGATCTGTTCTAAACAACTCACTATTGTATGTATTATATGTTCGAATAAATTTAATTTTCAGTACGTCTGGATCTAAATCATCCATATTCCTCGACTACGCGACGCATCTCCGCGACGCTGTGGTCACTCCGCTTATAAAAGACAAGTCAGATGGCATCGACAAGTCCCTCGAGGTCCTGGAAGCTTATCATCTGCTGAGAGAAGACCTGGACTCTTTGGTTGAGCTGTCTTTGTGGCATGGCCAGAGGAACCCGACTGTATTAATAGATCCTAAGGTAATATGTTAAAAAGAAATTAAAACAGCACATCCTCACCCGAGAAGTTAATCAACAGTTATCTTAATTCCTTTTATTATGTACTATATTGTTTAGATATTATGTATTTGTGGATAGTACTATGTATATAATATTTATTTAACTATTTAAAGAATTACTAATAACCATTTAAAATGAGGGTATTTTGCACAGAATAAGTCTTTTTAACACTTACATAAATTAAAAAAATAAAAGTATGAGCATTATTTATTACTACTAATTACTTTGTTTTTTTTTAATTTTAATATTATTTTTTATAAAATTTTATGGAAATATTTCTTTTTTTAAATTTCCATGTATTAATAACTCTTATTAATATTACAAGGTGAAAGCAGCCATGACTCGCACATATAATAAAAAAGCAAGTGCATTGCCGTATGCACCTGGAGCTATAAAGAGAGGACGCCCGCAAGATGACGAAAACACACAAGAGGATGAAGAAGTTGCCGAGGACAGTGATCCAGAAAATGATGCAATGATCAAAGTATGAACTATCATGTTTAACAATCGTTATGTAACATTAAGTATATTTAGATTGAGAATATAATTTCTACTTATACCAACCATTTTCTTTAATGTCTTCTTTATTCTATGCGACATTGGCGAAGTAATCTGTGCTCGACTAGCACGCTTTGAAGACATTACTAAGACAATTTTATTGAATAATGTCTACTCCTAATTTAAACCTTTTTTATTTGTATTCAAATGTCACAATAATTTAGTACTATAGTTATTCTTATGTTTTGAAGAGTGTATAGACCTTATCGGGATGAATAAAAGATGTATGTCACACATTTTGCTAATGAGCTTGTTATTAATTAAACTTCAGCAAAGCATTCTAAATGATATTTATAACAGTCTCTTTAATGGAATACAATATTTTAACTAAAACTATCTTTTCGGATTTTGTCACGGGAGTGACCATGATTGCTGTAAAGCAATCGAAACGTCGGGAACCAAAAATCAAAATAAATCCGCAAAAAAATCCGTAAAAGATAGTTTTATTTAAATGTCAAATATTCGCGTAAATCTAAGAAAGTATTAATATTTTAACTGGTGATTTTATTATGTTTATTGAAATTTAACATTTTTTGTTTCAGAAAAAGAAAAGTAAAGAAAAAAATGATACAGTATTACACATTACAGATGTTTAAGTTTGCCAATCTTGTTCTTATTTTGTATACAATAAAAAATATTGAATTACGCATGTAGTTTTCTCTTTTTTACTTATATTTAAGTAATGGATTGTATGGAATAGAATGCTGGGATATGGAAGATACAGATGAAAAAAAACAAAGAACCTGAGGAGTAATAGGTTAGCATGGTATGGGGATATCATGAAAAGGAAAGAAAGTCATATATCCAAAAGGATAATAGGTACATGTGAATGTGGATGGATCCAAATAAATAAAATAAAATAGCTTTTATTCAGAGAGTACAGTACATTGTTAATGTTATAATTATAAATAGTTGGTTAATTTTAATTCTAGATAGTGTCCCTGATCTCTATGTGCCTAATGGCCTTTCTTTTCTTTTTCTTTTAATGTTGGGAAATGCATTTATGCATACCACCTGTATAATACAGGTGGTTATGTGGGACTCACCAGCTAGAAAAACCAGTACTACCTATTAACACCTGACAAAACCCCCGTCTTAATGAGGTGTCGCAGGATTGCATATGCACTCAACCATGACGCCTCAATGGCAAGTATGCCGAATCAGACCAAAACCACACAAAGACCATAGGGTTATTCCAACGGTCCACTCTGCATCAGAAAAGTACCAGGAGCAACCCGCACGGCATATCGCCCACCGAAGTGCGCAACCTCCCATTGCGTTTTTTGGTTTCGCGCCCGGCTGGATTGCCGGACGCTACTGAGCCTCCCCACCACAACAAGGTGAATGCATTTTGGGGGGGATGGCAAAGGCCTCCAACTTTCACATTGAGATCTATCCAGAGCCACTCTTGTCCAAAATGGTCCTAATGTATCATACAAAATGGATGGATCCAAACGTAGAGGTAAATCTAGAAAGGTATGGATAGATTGTATGAGAAAGGTTTGTACATTGAAATAACAGCACAAAGAGGAAAGTGAAGAAAGGAAACATGTTGTGCAAACAGCAAATAGCATCTGATATCCTTAAGGCAAAGGGAGTAATAGTAATAGTAATAAGTTATCTAATACTAAGCTTAATTACTGCTAGTTGACATGTTGCAAAACAGATATCATTTAAAAATCATATATTAGCTTTAAAAGTCATTAAAAGTAACTCTAATCTATGGATCAATAAAAGTTTCATTGATTCCATTAATATCTTTTATTCTACATAAAAATTGGTTTATTTTAATCTCATCTAAATTCTATATAATGGAGATTTATTGTGTCAGTTGTTCCGAAATATAAAAGGACAATATATTCAATGTTTTTATTTGACCATTAGTATTGAGTAAATAAAAATATGTAATATGTAACTTAATATAAGGCAGCTATTTTGATCTCATATGGTATGTATAATCCTATAATTTAGAAATATAATTTTATTTAGGAAAGATAAAATTTACATTGGGAAAAAGTGCCAATGTAAAAAGTTATGTTTCCTAATTCCAGTTTCATGGGTAATTACAAATTCAAATTAATGTTAATAAAATAATAATAAATAGGTAAAGAAACAATAACAGAAATAACTGATAGTACTGTTTTATTATTACATAATTGCAACTAGATATTCACAAAACTTCGTAACTCACTTCATTTCTAATCCTTTTTGATTTTAGACACTCTAGGGTCGTCGGGCCTCATTATAACGTATACTTTCTTGTACCTTCGGTTGTCACCATCAGTTTTAGAGTAATTATAGCATGCAATTCCACCCAATGCGACCCCGACAAGCGCGAGACCAGTACTAGCTATAACTTCAGGAATCTCGGTCCACCCTTGCTTCAATAACTGGCCCATTGTTCGTCTAGCTACCGGGGCAGCCATTTGTGCTAATTTTCTACTTTATTAATAATTAATAATAAGTCTAAGCAAGTACTTGCTCAAATTCCATACAAAATACAAATGAGAAATGTGATTGACAGGTATGTCAATGTCAAATTCGCTGAAAATTTTGCTCCTGTTTAGAAACGTATTCTATTTGTAACTATTTTAGTATTTGTAATATTCAATATTTATAATATTTGTAACTAGCCGTGTAGTGTCTGATTAAGAATAGGGCTACCTTATCTCCTCTTGTAGGTATCGTAGAAGACGACTTAAGGATCTAGGGATATCGCCCTTTAAGTCCCTTGCGCGATGGTAGGCGAACAACAGTATCCCAAAGTGGGTTACCGTCAGGCAGGCGGCCGCGCCGGTCAGAATTTTTTTGCCAATACCAATAAATAGTATGGACGTACTGTGCCGACCCCAAGTAATTTGGGAAATGGGCAGGGAGAAGAAGCTACTTATAACTATTTTTCTATTATATACTTACATATTACCAGTAATTTGTACCATAATATCAATTAGTACATACAATTAATTAGATTCTTTTTAATAAATAAATTTGTTGGGATATTAACACACAGCACCATCTAGTTCCATGGTCAGCTACGAGGCTTGTGTTATGGCTACCAGATAGTTGATACACTACACATATTAACTTTAGATACATACATATTATAAATATAAACACCCAAGACTGGAGTACTAACATTCGTGCTCATCACACAAATGAATGCCCCCAGCGGGACTCAAACTCGCGACCGCTGGCACAGCAAGTAGGGCCACTACAAACTGAACCAAACTATTATTATTCGTCTAATATTAGTTACGCTTTTATTATATATAATGGTGTTTATTATAATAATGGGGAAGAATTTTGCCTTTTTCTCCCACCAAATGTCGCGATCATTATAATGCTCGATTTGCAATATGCAAAGCTCTACAGCCTAGAGGGTTTTTTTTCATTTTACTGGAGTTATACTTCTTTTGGGACGCTTGGAAAAAAATATGTGAATAAAATTTTTACAATGCGTCCGCGTCCGTAAATTACTTAACCTCAGACTTAACGTAAATAGATCATACGTGTAGCGCCCTCCTTTAGAGAAATCTTCCCCATTGTAATTAAATTTACCTGTAAAAGCATAGTTTCAAATTTTATTTGTCATGATCCATGGTTTCAAAGTATCTAATTTAAGAAACATATTTATTGACATTTAGTTTCTACGTCAAAAGCTATTTATCAAGAATTGCATATTTTTAATAACAATATTACTAAGCTATTTAACATAGAATGCCAGAACCGAAACATATTGGTCACCAGGTCAAATTTGAAAATACACTTTTAGGCCTTTTTAAAAAGGCATGGTGGGAAATCCCAGAGATCATGGGAACGTCATGTTTAGCTATAGCAGGATTAGTAATGGGATGTATTGCTGTTAATAATTATATTAAAAATGACGGAGATAACCGAGAATTCAAGAAAATATATACGATTATGCGCCCTGACGACCCAAGAGTCCCTCGTCTTAAAAACCCGGTGTTTACTGAATATAAAGGATAAGACATTTAGCTGTATTAATTAAATTTATAAATAAAATTTGTTTTCATTTACTTAAATATTTATGTGTGTATGTTTATTGATTTAAATTATTTAAGTAAAGCGATTCTTGTAACTTTTAAGTATATTATGGCCAAAGTAAGACCAAAAAAATTATGGGTAAAAGATGGCAGGAAAATAGCAAGGGTTTAAGTATGAGAGCGTTGTTTAAGAGTAGTAGCTAAATTAGTACCTAGCTAATCAAAATATTTGTATTTATCATAAAGTTTATGGATGATTTTTGATTCTTCGGCTTGTGGAAATCGGCAAATTATAGAATTGCACACATTTCAGCGTATAATTAGTCTATCACACCTTAATCTGACGCGCTCAAGTATTTCTGTATATGTATTTATTTTAACTTATCAAAATATCTTTTAAGCATTATGATCAGTTGCCATATACGCATGACCGGCGGCCTTATACAGAGGACTTATAGTCTCAACAGAGTGCAAGGTATGCCCCCGTATGTTAATCTGCCGCGTTTGAGTAAATCTCAAAATCCTCTCTTGCAGATTAACAATAAGATTATACCATGGTCATACCGTTTAAACGTACGTCCATGGATTCTAATCAGTTTGATAGCTGACATTTGACAGCAACATTGACGTATTTGACATTGTCGAGTGGAAGGTCATCGACTCACCGCCTGAAATTTGCGAATTTTAAACATCTTTTATTCGCCACTATCTCATTTAGTTACATCACAGTCTGATCAAGAGCTGTAATTATTACACTATAATAATCTTTCTTTATAGACAATTGTGTTACGTGTTTTAGTAATTAAAAAAAATGGGTTCGCGTTTTCAAGTCGTTGAACAAGGTCCACCTATTGAAGTTTTCCAACTCAACAAACTTTTTACCGAAGATTCTTTTAAAAATAAAGTAAATCTCGGTGTAGGAGGTAACTTGTTTTTTCTCTTTAACTTTAGCTGAATATTTTTCTTTTAATTTTACAGTTTTGTATAGAACTTCAAACCTCAAATTAGACCGGCAAATTAAAAATACGAAAATACTTTTTTATTTACATTTTTAATATATTATTTATCTTTTTAAAATAACTTTAAAGAGCTTCAAATAAGTTTAAACTATAAAAAAACCTATTTTCTTACATTTATTTTACTAAAGCTTCTGAGGCTTAAATAAAAAAAAAATAATTGTGTGCCTCCTTTAATTCATTTTTGCAATTCAATATCAATTCTAAATTTTTACATTTGGTAATTAGTGTTTCATAAAAGATGACTTAGAAGTCCTCAATATGCTTAATTTTTTTTTATTATGGACATAAATATTGCAATAAAAATCAGTAGTACATTAATATTGGTCATGTATGCTTTGAACACTGCTAATATATTTTCAATCTTGAAGTTAATCCTTCATAGCCTACAGAGATGAAAATGGCAAGCCTTGGGTTTTGCCTGTTGTGCAGAAAATGGAGAAGCAGATGGCTGCCGACGCAACCTTGCTTCATGAGTACCTGCCAGTTCTTGGTGAGTTTTTTTACAATGCAATTAACTACTTCAACTTTTAGATATCGCGATATCTTAGGAATGGTGATTGTTAGGAAAAAAGTATTAGGACCATTTAGATAGATAATTTTAAGATCTATAATCTTTGTCTGGGCTATATTTTTGATAAAACTTACCACTTTCAAGAAAGATCGAAAAAACCGAAAATGTTGACCTTTGACCTTGAATAACTTTTTTAGCACAACTTGAGATCGATGGAGACTTTTAGCACTTTATTTCTACTGGTTTACCCAAGGTCTCTTCCAAAATTCAGCTCTGTCTGAGTTTTGGTATTTGAGCATTATTTTTATGTCTAATTTGACCATATTATAACTTTACTATTATAACTTTAATATTATTACACATTTCATCCTTGCCGCGAGACGTACATACTCGTATGTATGTCTCCGACAGCATAATACTACATTCCTTCGTGAACTTGTTTTTATCTTTTTAGTTAGCTTTTATGCAGTCGGGTTTTTTATTTTTATAATATATTTATTTATTTACAGCCTCTTAAGTATCTTTAAGTAGGAAAGTTAGCGAGAATGATTGTTAACCAACTTTAAATCATTCGTATCCTAAGCTATTATTTTAAATGAAAAATGATGAAAGAAACCTAAAAATGATTTTAAATACCCCACTTGACATAGTTCGTCAATTTTCATTTTTTTTTCTTATTCACATTATGGAATCTAGCAGCCCCCATATTTTTTTTTATGTCACCTATCTAAGTACACTTGGACTAATGAGACGAATCTAACGATACCTTAATTAAGAACTATGAGGGAATAAAGAATATTATAAACAAACATACAAAGATAGGCATGAAAAACATAACCCTTTCCTTGTGTTCAGCCCTTTTTAACGTCCCACTGTTGGGCACGGACCTCCCTTCAGTACGAGGGGGGATCAGGCCATAGTCCTCCATGCTGGCCAAGTGCGGATTGGCGGTCTTCACATGTCTTTCGAAAATTGCTAGGTTTTCTCAGAAATGCAGGTTTCCTCACGATGTTTTCCTTCACCGTAAGGCAAGTGGTAATCATGTTAGAACTGATTCGCACATGAAAATATCAGAGGTGCGAGACCCGGGACTTGATCTCGCTTCAGTCGGTTTCCCAAGCGAGCGCGTTACCACTGGGCTACCACTGCCTTTCCTTGCAGTTGGGTAAAAATAAATTTATATTTAACATTTTATATCATGTATATATTTCATCTATTGAATATCTTAATGTTAAATACATTGCCACGTAAACAATTGAAGAATGAGAAGTATGTCCTTACAAATATAAGTAATATGAGCACTGTTTTACATAATACTTTCTTAGATTTACGCGAATATTTGACATTTAAATAAAACTATCTTTTCGGATTTTTTCGCGGATTTATTTTGATTGACGTTTCGATTGCTTTACAGCAATCATGGTCACGGGATAGACCTCAGTCTCTCAGTCAGTCAGATAGTTTTATTTAAATATCAGCGCTGTTATTTTAATATTTGCCTACATGTAAACATTAAAATATGATTATCGCATGACGAATTGACGATTACTAGATGTAATATTAGCATATTATTTCTTGGCTCAAAACAAGCGAGACACTCATGTAAATGACCCTTACGTGTAATAGATCATCAAAGGTTAAAGATGGTAAGGAAAAATAACACAAGTTTTATTGAAATCGTTAAAAATTTAAGCAACTATGTATGAGATAACTTTAGACTTGAGCAGTGACGTCACAGCCGTTTGCTTGTACAGTGTGCAAAAAAATATACACAATACGTAATGTTGTTTAGCTAATATTTTTAGACTTTTATCTCTATTTAATGGATATTTACATAACCTTACAGTACGAATGGCAACATCATATAATGCAAATGTTGTTTTTTATTAATTGAATTGATTTTAAAAAGAAATCACTATGGTTGGTTTCGATTTATTCGTAATTTGAATCAACAACAAACTATTATTGCTAAGATGTTTTTGTAGTTTGATAAGAGATAGGTTAGATATATAAATTGGGTCAGCATCCACTTGAAACGCCGCATTAATTAATTTACATCAGTGACGTCAATACATCAATTCTCTAAAATTATATTCAGCCTTTTTTAACGTCCCACTGCTGGGCACGGGCCTCCCTTCTATACAAGGGGGATCAGGCCTTCAAAAACTTGCTAGGTTCTCTCACACGATGCAGGCTTCTTCACGATGTTTTCCTTCACCGTAAGACAAGTGGTAATCATGTTAGAAATGATTCGCATATGAAAATATCAGAGGTGCGAGGCCCAGGATTTGAACCCACTCGGTTTTCCGAGCGAGCGCGTTACCACTGGGCTACCACTGCTTTAAAATTATGATATATAAAGTATTATTTTATTTGACCTATTTCATAATAATTCTAGTTTTTATAAAACATCTAATTAACAGTGTTTCCCATTTAGTGGGTTACGACCCTATACCGGGCCATCAAAATAAAATACCGGGTCGCAGCATTCCCTACATATTTGAGACAATACCATTGATAGATTTTTTGTTATCTTGTCGTCAAGTATACACAAAATTAGCTAATCAAGCAATAACTTTTTTGATGACTTTTGTCACAACCTACAAATGTGAAGCTGGGTTTTCAACACTAGTTTACCTTAAAAATAAATATAGAAGCCGACTTGAAGTGGAACCGGACCTCAGAATAAAACTTTTATCATTTGCGGCAAACTTGGATTCTTTGTTAAAAAAATAAGCAGCTTCTTACTTCGCACTAAAAAGCCGATACCGAAATATAGTTTGGAAAGTTATTGGTTTGGGGTTTATAACTATTGAGTGGGTCACGAAGAGCAGTATGAAAATTACCGGGTCATGACAGGACAATGTCTGGAAAACACTGATGTAATAAACCCAAACTCGAAGATTTTTAAGCAGCCACTAAAGAATTTCACTATACACTTTCTGGCTGCTCCATTAGATCAACTCGATGATACTAAATTATTGTATTGTCACTCGTACTTCATATCTACGTATAGAGATTCAAACGATTCAACAATAAGAAGCAGATTGAAAGCTGCTTACAATACAATACTTCACTACATAGTTAGATATGAAGCTAAATAAAAAAGGCATGTTAAAAATATCTAACAAAAATATACATATCTGTTTGCAACCGGTTATGGCTCGTTAAGCTCAATTTATTATATTTTTAGTGTCAATTGTTAAACAATGGAGGGAGCTAGAATGGTCACGCCGGATGGTTAGGTACTTCATAATATACTAGCGTCTCATCCTCGCTTTGCTTCGAGTTTGTCTCTGGAAAAACAAAAAACAAAGCTATCCCTCGGGACCTGTATATTTTTCCGAGATAAAAAGTAGCCCATGTGTTATTCCAGACTATAATCTATCTCTGTACCGAATTCCATCCAGATTTATTCAGCCGTTCTGGCGTGAAAGAGTAACAAACATCCATGCTCACAAACTTTCACATTCATAGGTAATATTTATATACAGATGTATCTTGTTTTTTATCATTTGTGGTATTTCTTTGATCCAACTCGTTAAAGTAATGAAGGACGAGTTTCAGTAACGGTTTTCCCAAGATTTTTGTGATATTTTTTAAAACAATAAAAAACTTTAATACGAGCGAAGGCTATGATATATACGGTCTTGTTTACAAAAGTAAAAGATACTACATACGAATAAGATGGATTCAAGCTATAGAACTGGTGGTCACTGACGTTTGGTGTTATTTAATAGCCGCATCTCGGAAAGTTATATGTATAATTTTCGGAATTAGATATCTAAATTTTCGTTTCGCTATCTACGCCCACGTTAAAAATTCACTCGTTTATTTTATTTTAATGTGGATTTATCTATGTTTTTATATGGGTTTCTTACATTCGAAGGAAAAAACCGAATAGTCTATAATAAACACTGTCTTCAAGTTACTATAATATATGGTCTCATACAAGTCTCCTCATCAACACAGTATAGAACAAAGTCGCTTCCCGCTGTCCTTCTGTCCCTATATATGCTTAGATCTTTAAAACTACGCAACGGATTTTGATGCGGTTTTTTTAATAGATAGAATGATTCAAGAGGAAGGTTTATATGTATAATACATGCATAATATAGCAGAGAAACACTGATAATTTTAGAGGTTTCTAATGTGATGTCGTAAATAAACACATTTTTGCGCTTACATTGCAAACGCTGGCTGAACCCTACGAGATAGATCAAAATAATGTACTACAGTATTGTACACCTTAAAAAGGTCTACAAAAAAGTCCGCGATGGCATATGTCTATCTCTTAAGGATAATATACTAAAAATTGCTCATGTGCATTATATACTGTACTAGCGACTCATATCGCCATGCACATGAGCAAATATTTTTTCTAAAAGTAAAATAATTTTGTTTATTTATCTCTGTTTCTTTTTTAAGATGTGCTAAGTATTATTTTATTAACATAAAATAAATAAGAAGGATAAGTAACTACATTGTATGTGCTAATTATAGCAGTCACAGATTTAACTCAGTCATTATGCAACTGCAAGAATGTCATGCACTGAAATAGCTCATCGTTGTTTATTTTCTTCAACACTCTTTAGTTTAGAGCTATAAATAGAATGTATAAATTTTCTTTTCGACTTAACCTTGAATTATTCGATATTATTTGCTTTTACTAACGATTTCTGACACCTTTAATTAATAGTTTCAATTAAGTTTTCTATCGGAATTAGACAGTATGAAGACATAAAGTTGAATTTTTAGATAACGTAGCAACAAGAGAAAATATGATACTTATACTATAAAAATAATTTTTCCTTCTGAAATAATAGGACTCCTACCTTTGATGAATGCCAATTTAGAATCTAGGCTGCTTATTTATGTGTATATTCTGCCCTTTTTAACGTCCCACTGCTGGGCACAAGCCTCCCTTCAGTACTTCAGAGGGGAATCAGGCCATAGTCCACTACGGCCAAGTGTGGGTTAGCGGACTTCACATGTTTTTTGAAAACTTCCTAGGTTCTCTGCAGGTTTCCTCACGGTGTTTTCCTTCACCGTTAAGACAAGTGGTAATCATGTTGGAAATGATTCGCACATGAAAATATCACAGGTGTAAGATCCGGTATTTCAACTCGCTATTTATGTACCTACGCGCAATCGGATCTCCAATAGTCTGGCATAGTAGACAGTATCTCACTATGTCCCACAGTGAGACACGGTAATAGGTACTATATGTACATGTTTGTATTTTCATGAGTAATGTTTTAAAAAAAATGTATAGACATTTTATACGATGGTTTTTATTCCAAGATATTATAACTTTTTTTAAACACATTATATGAGCCTATTGCTGGTTGATATTTCTTTATTGTTAATTTTAATCGATACATTATTTTCCTCGTTTATCTTCAACACTGCATTGTTATCTATCGGAAGATTAAAATTTCATAATTTTTATTACATGTAGCCATTTTCTGCGGCTTCTATCGCCTGTTCTTGATTTCTTATTTATTTTTACTTACACACATACTTTATCAATGAAATAAATTACAACAACCAAATTTATAATACTTTCCATCTCTATCACGCTATTCGTTTTCTGTGATAGAATACTTTAATATAAATAATATTAGGTTTTTGTATAGAACCTTTTGCAACAGACTAATACGCCACAAAATGGAATGTATTTTCCGAGATAAGAAGTAGAAGTACTAAGGAGTCTGTCCACTACACCGGCTCATACCATGACCGTGCTATGAACGTATCAGGCACGGAAACAAGCATGGCACGGACTACTATACCCACTAGAACGTATCAACAGCGTATGATACCCGTACCGTACCTCGCATTCGAAACGTCGGGACCCAAAAATCTAAATAAAATCAAATAGACCATCTCAATAATATGAATAATATGCAATCTTTTCTTCTTCAAGGAGGATAATTAATGTTTTCTTGAATAATGATGATTAATTTTATTGATGGACGGACACATATAGGTTTTGTATATACGGAATTGTAAGAGTTATCTACATACATATGTATATTATATGTATATCTACTTTAGATTTGTAAAAAAAATTATCGCTCGCTCGCTTCGCTCGGGTTCGTCCCTCGGTACGTTTTCATTTTTTTAAGCGGAACCCTAATTCTTTTTCTAAAATTAAAGTAGCCTAAGTTACTCCTTATAACATCAGCTATCTCCCAGTGAAAGTCCCGTAAAAATCGGTCCAGCCGTTTCGGAGATTAGCCGGAACAAACAGACAGACAGACAGACAGACAAAAATTGTAAAAAATGTTGTTTTGGCATATGCACCTTGTATACATCCATATGCATTTAGTAAAAAGCGGTTTTTTTAATATTACAAACAGACACTCCCAATTTTATTTATCTGTATAGATTTGATTTTTAAAATATTGTGAAATGTATTAATATGTATGTAGACAATGTATGTATATGTTAGAAAATGTGTACATAAATAATGCGAAGCAATTTTCGTATTTAAAATTGTGTATAAATGAAAATTTTATACTAAGCAACAATGTACCATATATTACGTACACCACAAAGTTTTCATATTTTCTTATCATAGAGTATCTTATCTCTATAGAAAATTTTTATTGCTACTATAATAATTGTATAGATAATATATTTAAAAACAAATCCTACTTGGATATCTAATGATATAAAAATATGAAAAATATATCAATAAATAGCATTTTTTTAATAAAAATATGTGTGTAATATGTAAAGGCTGTGTGCCTTTAGTATTTAAGTACATTCTGTTCTACCTATTTGTATTAAAAAAATATTATTTCTTTATACAGGCTTAGAACAGTTCAGTAAAGCATCTGTGTCGATGCTCCTTGGAGAAGACAATCCTGCGATAGCCGCTGGACGTGTAAGTATTCTTAATGAACCCTATATCTATGCATATAATAAAATTGTAACTAAGCCGAATCTGCACAATAAATATTTTTTGGAAAATCTTATTGATATAGACATTATTATCGATACAGAGACTAAACCTATAGCTTTTAGAATTTTTGTCTGTCTGTAACCGCATCATGTAAAAACCACTGGAGGGATTTTGATGAAATTTGGTATGATGATAGTTTGTTATGCGGGTCAACATATAGGATACTTTTTACTGCGGGAAAATATTTAATCTCTGTATATATAATATTTAAACGTAAGTAGGGACGAACCCGAGCGGAGCGACAGTGAGTCGCTAGTTTAAGCATAAAATTAAACACTTAGTTACTACGATTCTGTATATTACTCAATATTTAGATAGTTTACCCACTGATTTTATTTACAAAATAACTAACGATAACATTAAGTTAAAATTATAAAAGAGAAATACATTTATGTAACACTCTAGCAAAATATTTTTGTACCTAAAAATATAGCAATTCATAAAGCTCAGTGGTTTAGTTCAATTTTAATACATACATATTTATTTGTAAGTATGTATTATCCTTTGAGAATAAAAATAATAGTTTCTTCATGTATATAAATTTGTGGTGTATAGGTGTAATAAAATAAAAGGTACACTCTGTAGGCAAATAGCCTAAGATGTAATATGTACCACATTATGGTACATTGGGGGTTCGATTCCCATACGGCTAATGGGGTGAATGTTTATATTTGTTATATTATAATGTATATAGTGTATTATGGTGGAGGTAAAACAGTTTTCTCTATGTATATCAATGTACATTGATTTAATTTAACAAAAACAAAGTGTATTCAGCCCTTTTTATTTACGCCCCACTGCTGGGCACGGGCCTCTCTTCAATACGAGGGGAATCAGGCCATAGTCCACGACGCTGGCCAAGTGCGGGCGGACTTCACATGTCTTTCGAAAACTTGTTATGTTTTCTCAGACATGCAGGTTTCCTCACGATGTTTTCCTTCACCGTAAGGCAAGTGGTAATCATGTTAGAAATGATTCGCACATGAAAATATCAGAGGTGCGAGACCCGGGATTTGAACTCGCTTCACTCGGTAGCTTAAGCGAGCGCGTTACCACTGGGCTACCACTGCCTTAAAAAAAATAACAAAGTAAATGCAATAAAAACGTAAAGAAAACTTTTAATTTTTATATTATAATATAAAATTATATGTATAATGTATATGTATACTATACTTATATATCCTTTATATGTTTACTTAGACCTTCGGTGTTCAAACATTATCAGGCACAGGGGGCCTACGAGTTGGCGCTGAGTTACTCAATAAACACCTCAAGTATACGACTTTCTACTACTCTAGTCCTACGTGGGGTAAGTTCTTATTGTGTGTAAAATTATAGTCTTTAGTATTTATTAAAAAAATATTTTAAATCCTAAGCTTACCCTAAGTACTTGAAATATATTTTTTTATGTTATAACCTACTTATTAAAAAAAGGAAATATGAGGATTTCTCAACTTGTGAACATATCTATACCTACTAATATTGTTTGTTTGAACGCGCTAATCTCAGGAACTATTGATCCCATTTGAAAAATTCTTTTTGCATTAGATAGCCCGTTTATTGATGAAGGCTATAGGCTATATATCATCATGCTACTACCCAAGGAGCGGAGCGGTAATCATAAATGTCAACAAATCGGGCAGACCATTCCAGACATTATTGTAAAACTGATGTTTATAAACAAACAAATATAACGCGAGTGAAACCGAGGAGTAGAGCTAGTTGTTTAATATATATACATATTTATATATAAAAACGGTATTTTTAGAAATCGTTTAAAACGAGTGTTAAACTCGATAACACAATGAAATAGTGAAAATTTTCAATTACTATGTAAATCGTTAAATTTGTGCTGTCACTAACAACTAGAATATAATGTGAAACGATAAGATTAATTTATTAGGTATTAAAGCGATAATAACGCTGTGTTTAGTCAAATAAGATGTCGACGTTTTTAATAGGTTGATAAATAGTATTTTCATATCTTTTTTAGCGCGTCCTTTTTTTATTTTTTGCGCCTTTCATTGGTGCCATATCAATTTAAGTTTTTATTCAATTGTTACAAACAATAGTAATACAGAAAAATAAAAAAATGTATGAAATACTATTCTCATTTTTAAAGTAGGTAATACTTCTTTTGGCACGTTTGGAAAAAAATATTTAAAAATTAATCCTTATGAATTATTAGGGATGAAATCCTTAGCTATTTTTGTTCTGTTACGCCAAAGATATATAGCTTCTTACGTGCGTACATAAGTACACACACACGTTTTTTTAATATATTTTGGGTGATGGTAGTGATTTTTGTGCACTATAATGTCTCCTGCGTATCTGAAGTTTAGTCTTAATGAGATTGGCCGCCGTGGCCGGAATCAGTCAGGAAGACATTATTATTATTAAACAAAGTTGGTTTAAGGCTAAGATTTCTTAAGCACTGACATAACACCATATATTTATTTAACTAGCGACACACCCTCGCTTCGCTCGGGTTCTCGGGTAGGTAGCTACGTCTTAACGGTTAGTATAGATTTCTCAGAGACGAGATATTTTCAAGCAATAAAAAGTATCGTATATATTGACCCAGATAGCCAGCTATCATCATACCAAATTACATAAAAATCTGTCCAGCGGTTTTCTCGTGATGCGTTCCCAGACAGACAGACATACAAAATTTCTAAAAACTATAGATTCGGCCTCTATATCGATAATAATGACTATTTCAATAAGATTTTCCAAAAAATATTAAATGTACAGATTCGACTCATAATTTTAATATATGTATATAATATGTCATATATATTTCTAGAAAACCACCATCTTGTATTCGTCAATTCCGGTTTCACACAACCCCGTACATACCGTTACTGGGACGCGAAGGGTCGCGCCATCGACTTTGCGGGCATGATCGAAGACTTGAAGAAAGCGCCAGAGAACTCAGTAATAATATTACACGCATGTGCCCACAACCCCACGGGAATCGATCCCACTCAGGAGCAATGGGAGAAGATCGCTGATGTTATGGAGGTATGTATGTTTTTTTTCTAAATAAATAAATATGTCGGGGCAATTGACACACGGCACCATCTAGTTCCATGGTAAGCTACGAGGCTTGTGTTATGAATACCAGAATAACAGATAGTTGATACACTACACACATACAACTTTAAATACATACATATTATAAATATAAACACCCACGACTGGAGTACAAACATTTTTGCTCATCACACAAATTAATGCCTCCAGCGGGGCTCGAACCCGTGATCGCTGGCATCGCAAGTAGGGTCAATACAAACAGACAAACGTGTGAATGATAATCTAAATTTTGTATGTGCAGGAGCGCAAGTTGTTCCCGTTCTTCGACAGCGCGTACCAAGGGTTCGCGTCGGGCGACCTCGACCGCGACGCGTGGGCCGTGAGATACTTCGTGAAGCGCGGCTTCGAGCTCGTCTGCGCTCAGTCTTACGCTAAAAACTTTGGATTGTACAGTAAGTACGCTTTTTTAGGTAATTTTAGTTATCTTTCTTACGAAAAAATTAACTAAGAGAGTAATAGGTTATTTAAAATGGTTTCGTTCATATTGAAGTTTAAGCCTTGCGTTTAAGGTTCAAATTACATTGTTGTATATTTATTTCAACTAAAATAGTTGCCTAAACACAATTGGTGAGCTTTAAAAGAACTTTTGCATAGGATTGTGTATCTAGTACTTTATTGATCGATGATATTTTTACATGTTATATTTTTAATCAATAATATGTGTGTTCCTTTGTCTGATTCATAGTGTGATTTTTTTTTGGGACATTAACACACGGCACCATCTAGTTCCATGGTAAGCTACGAGGCTTGTGTTATGGATACCAGATAGTTGATACACTACACATATATAACTTCAAACACATACATATTATAAATATAAACACCCATGACTGGAGTACAAACATTCGTACTCATCACACAAATGAACGCCCCCAGCGGGACTCGAACCCGCGACCGTCACCAAGTAGGGTCACTACAAACTGAGCCAAACGTGCCGTCATACATTTTACACAAACCTAACGCCATCTATTGATATTGATCGGAACTACGTCGTCGTCCCTCAGACGAGCGCGTCGGCAACCTGGCGGTGGTCGTGTCGGACGCGTCCCACATCCCGGCGCTGAAGTCGCAGCTGACGTGGATCGTGCGCGGCATGTACTCCAACCCGCCGGCGCACGGCGCGCGCGTCGTCGCCAACGTGCTCGCCGACGGGAAGCTGTTTGATGAGTGGTGGGTGCTCACTCTTAACTTAGGCCAGATGATTCCTCTCCCCCCCCCCCCCCCCCCACACTAATAGGGAGGAGCGAAAAAAAGATTTTTTTTTTCGCTTGGCGGTAAAATTTGTAGCTTATAATTCTTAAAAAAAAAAAAAACAATTTTTCTTTTCTTTTGAGGTGGCCCACTGATTTTTAATTTTATTAATTTAAAATTTTTGGTTTGAATGTTTTTTTTTTCGAGCGATCCTTGAAAATATTAAAGAATTGACGAGTATAGTCATTTTCTACTTTCACTGTAATACAGTAAAAGTAACATGTTATTTTTTTCAACTTTTTTTCAACAATTGCAATGGCGTTATTGCAATTTATTATTATTAATTACAGTCCAATCCCCTGATGTGGAAAGTATTCAAACATTCCTTTGGAATTCTATACAGACTCTTGATTAAATCTCAAAGATCGCTCGGGCTTCGACTTACGTATCACGTGAGCGAAGCCGCTCGAAAATCTAATTAGAAAATAATTTGTTTTTAAATTAAAACTAAAGATCTATGTTTTTAACATACAATTATTATTATATCAAGACACAGACAAACCAATATTTTTTTTTATTTATATCTAATTATAACTTATAAGGAGTTAGTAGCGTTATGTACATGTTTTTGAAATTAAATTATTTATTTTTTCCACAGGAGAGATCACATCAAGATGATGTCTTCCAGAGTCATTCAGATGAGAGAAGCTTTAAGAGCTGAGCTTATTAAGTAAGTTATGTTTTAACTTTAAATTTAAAAATTAATTTAAATAAAATATTATTAAAGTGTGGAATAAAGTACATTCTCATAATCAACTTGAAATAACATCATGTTGGAAATGATTTGCACATGTAAATATCAGAGGTGCAAGACCCGGGATTTGAAACCGTCTCGTTCGGTTTCTCAAGCCTGCAAGTTACCACTGAGCTACAACTGAAACAAACATAAACAACACAACTAGACAGATTAGTATAATTTCTATTAAATCACTTATGAAGTCTTTTGTACCTTGTTAGGATTCTAACTAAAAACTTAGATGTAAAAATAAAATTTATTAATGTCTTTAAACGTGTGCACGTGGCTTGCAGATCGCAAGTGCGCTCGAGGTCGATATTCCAGTTTCGAACAACCTTTTTCTGTTTTTGTTTAGAATCTTTATTTCTCATTAAGAATAATAAATTCACTTACATGAGAAAACACATTAAATATTATATTTAACATACACTAAATGCGAGTACGTACAAGATACGTTAATTGTAAGAAATGCACAGCATGTGGGTAATCTTTAAAAATAATATTTAAAGCGACAAACAAGTTAACAAGTCAGTTCATATTATTTATATTATATATTTATATAATTTTAGCTGTTATTATTATAATTATTACAATTTTTAGAATTTTTTTTGATTAATAATCTATATTTAGTGTTGTCATTATTATATTTATAATAACTATAAAGAAAAAAAAAATTAAATAAAACAGCCAAAATTATATAAATAATATTGCATATTCAAGTATAAAAGTAATTAAAATTATAAAAATGTTTAAAGTCAGTTCATAGCAAAGCATTAAGAATAAAGAAATCATGGAAATGGCAAAGACTACGTTTTACTTCATATTTTTTAAAATACAATATTTGAGCATTTTTTTAAAATGTTGTAATTGTTTTTGATTCCTTTATATCTGTTGGTAATTTATTATATAAGTTTTTTTTTAGTATGGAACTGATAAAATACTATAAAAATAAATTTTCCTCAGATTGGGCACCCCTGGCAACTGGGACCACATCGTGAAGCAGATCGGTCTCTTCTCATACACGGGCTTGAACGAAAAGCAATCGGAATATCTCATAAACCAACACCACATATACTTACTTCGCTCCGGTAGAATTAACATCTGCGGCCTGAACCCAAACAACGTGGCATACGTAGCGAATGCCATTCACGACGCGATCACAAAGTTCCCGGATAATGAGTAATTGGCTTTATTTTTTTTGTTTTTTTTTTTTAAGCGTTGTGTAAGCGATTTTTTTTTATACATATAGTATAGTCTGTGGACTTAAGATGTATTTTTTTTTATATTTTGTGGGCTATACAATATTTGTATGCATTGATAATAGAAAATTGTGTGCTTTGCACCGTTTATACATTATGAGATTTTTATCGTGTTTAATAAATTTCAATTATTTCAATCTGTGAGTAAATTGTATGGAATTTTATAGATTATTATAGTAAGGAATTTTTATTATACAAAAATTCGAGAAGACATAAATATCATATCTAAGCAGTATAAAATTACTTGAAAAAATAAAAATATATGTCGATGTTGCTATATCACAAAGTAGAAAAAGCATTTATAATATTATTTCATTCCTAAGGCAGCTATTGCAATACTCAACATGGAACAGACAACGAATATCGCATTTAAATTTCATATATATAAAAATCATGTCGCTTACACAACCTCCATTGGATTATTTAATTTACATTTATTATTATAATATAATATTTAGTGCTATTTACCACTATACACTAATTAAACATAACGGCTTATAACTGGCAACACCAAATGTACTAAACAAATTCATAAATATATTTACAAATATTGAAATTAAATTATATTTTTTAATTCCAAAAAGAGATTTTTTCAAATGGTAACACTGCCGTTTTAGAAAAAAAACGTGTGTTCAACTGAAACTGGAGGCCTTATTGGTCGATATGTAATCGATATTTTGGACAGCTTTTCACACTCGCTTTACTAACAGCTCAGTATTAGGACTTTTGAGCAATATTTTTGCTTGTGAGACCGATAGAAGGAGATGTGATTGCCAAAAATTGTTTATTTTTTACAATATACTTGATATTCAATTATTGTTATAGAATTTTGATTTTTCAACATCGATCAAAAAGTACTAGATACACAATCAGCGACAAAAAATGTCCTCACCGAATGAGCGCTCATTTGAACATTTGAGCGCTCTTTTTTTTGTGAAAACAACTTTAAGCATTGCATTTAAGGTTTAATTTACATTGTTGTATATTTATTTTAACTAGGATAATTACCTAAACACAATTGGTGACAGTTTTAAGAGAACTTTTGTATGGGATTGTGTATCTAGTACTTTTTTGAACGATGTTTTTCAAGAATAAATATTGTAGTTTAAATCAGTTACTTTTTTTAATACACAAGTTATTAATATTATGAAAATCATATTTAATCTGTAATATCTAATCCATAGATAATGTAGTTTTTTTTAATGTAATTTTGTCTCTTTCTGTTGGTCTAAAAGGTGAGTAGTTTCTTAGATGTAATATTAGTAACTTGGCTTCAGAATTTTACTAGATTATTTTACATAGTTTATATTTATTTTGTTTTATTTAGATAATTATAAGTGATGTTGCAAATATAAATCTCAGTTACAGATGTTTGTTTTATTTTTTAGTCATATTATCTGTACATATAAAAAAATTCCAACCGAGTCGAATCTGTACATTAAAAAATGATTTTGGGAAATCTTATTGAAATAGTCTTTATTATCGATACAGAGGCCAAATGTATAGGATTTGTCTGTTTGTATGGGAACGCATCACGAGATAACTACTGGACAGATTTTGATGAAATTTGGTATGATGATAGCTGGTTATCCGGGTCAACATATAGGATACTTTTACTGCGGGAAAATATCTCATCTCTGAGAAATCTATACTAAACGTTAAAACGTAACTAGGGATGACCTTGAGCGGGGCGAGGGTGAGCAGCTAGTATACTATAAAATAAAGAAAATATGATGGCAATACATTAGTATTTTTTATATATATATATACATATTTAAAAACAAGAAAAAAATGCACTAACAAAAGTTTAGCCCTTATAAATTGTCATCAACATTAAATATTCAGAAAAAAATATTTTAATCCACTTTTCTAATAATCGTATTGTATTGATACAAAAGAGAATATTTACTTTAAGGTATCTTTGTTCGCAGCGATACGCGAGCCAAATTATAAGAACGTGGTATGGCAACACTTAGTGGTGTTTCAGGATAATATGGTGAAGGTGAAATATAAATGTCAGTTTTCTTAATTCAGAATAATATATAAAAATATATGAATGGTCCAAAATATTTTAAATCCAAAATAGTTAAGTCAATATTATATGATACTGGCGGCTCACCCCTCACTTTGCTCGGGTTCGTCGCTAGGTACGTTTTACATAGATATTTAAAATAGTTATTTGCCAACGTTAGGCATATAATTTTTAATATATGTTTTTGAATTTTTCTAATGTTTTAATACTTATTATCCTATTCTGGACTAAGAGAAATCCGAAAAATCAAATATAAACATTGGTCCAGCCGTTTTTGAGTTATAAATGGTGTAACTAACACGACTTTGTTATATATATATATATATATATATATATATATATATTTGTTATATATATATATGGTAGATAAATAAAATATTAGTAATAATTTACGTATATCTGATGACGACTGGTTTTCTTCAACCCATAAATAATTATTAGTTGTAAAGTTTTATTTTAATTTACATTGAAAATACATGAAAGGCAAATTATCTACATATAATATATATTTCTATATAAAATATTTTAACAATGTTTATGTTTCCATAGCTTCATTACTCTGTGCCGCGCCAGACGCCTGCGCTCGCGCACCGAAACGATTCATCACTGAAAAAAACATTAAAAATATTCATAAAGATCTGAATGAAAAACAAAAATAATTCTAACTTAAAAGGGTAGAAATTGTGGCATGTTCAATTTACTAAATTGAACGCTTTATTATTATAGCTGTGGATGAATCTTGGCTCAAAAAATCGATTGTTATATCGATTACGTCAGTCTTGTTTAACCCTTCTCTCGTAATACATAAAAAATACACAAGAATATCTTTGCAAAGTCAGTGCCTAAACAAAAACAAACCTTGTTCACTAACGCTAAGGTCGACAATCTCTACAGCACTGCATATATACATAAAAAAATACACCTTTTGCAAAGCCAGTGACAAAGGAAAACAAACCTTGTTCACTACTGATAAGGTGCACTGAAGATACAAAAAAATACACATATCTCACACAATATCATTGCAAAGTCAATGCCAAACAAAAACAAACCTTGCTCAGTACTGCTAAGGTCCACAATCTCTATAGCACCGCTTATATACAAAAAAAATACATCCTTTTGCAAAGTCAGTGCCAAAGAAAAACAAACCTTGTTCACTACTGCTAAGGTGCATTGTAGATACAAAAAAGACACAAGAGTATCTTTGCAAAGCCAGTGCCAAACGAAAACGTACCTTGTTCATTGGTACTAAGGTCCACCATCTCGATGTAGCACTGCTTGTTGTCGCCGCCCAGCGCGAGCGCGAGCGGCGCGTCGGGGCACGCGGCCGCGCACAGCGCCTGCCCCACCTTACACGTGCGCTCGCTTATCTGCAGCGGAGTCAACCTACGACCATGATATATATTTTTAATATGAAAAACGGGTTATTTAGTAAACATCATCAGAAACATGGTATATATCATCTATAATCTATAATAATATTATAAAGAGGCAGAGTTTGTTTGTTTGAACACGCTAATCTTAAGAACTACTAATTCCATTTGAAAAAATCTTTTTGCATTAGATAGCCCGTTTATTGAGGAAGGCTATAGGCTATATCATCTCGGAAAAATGTACCATTCCCGAGGGATAGATTTGTTTTTGTCAAGGAAGCCAAAGCGAAGCAAGGGTGAGTCACTAGTATATTATATACCGTGTTTTTCACTTTTATCAATTCCCGATATGTCGACAATGTTATAAGCGCCATTGTCACGGGTAACTATGATAGCTAAAAGAGAATTAGACCATAAGAAATATAAGGCATAATAGAAACGAATATTAAAATTATTCTTTTTCAAAAGAAAAAAAACAATAAATTGATCATTTATTTTTTTGAAAGTGTGTTAAAACTAAATATTTTTTTTCTAATTTACCCCGATATATCCCAAGTTTTAAGTTTTTCATCGGAGCTGACGGTTATCATTAGTCCAGGCATGTTTTCACTTAAAATAAGACCTGAAATAAATACATTTGAATTACAATTATTTTATAAATTTCACACATTTCCTCTATTAAAAACCACATCTACTGTAGTAATAAGATTTTTTTACTAACGACTACATACTTCCTAGAACCCTCTTAACAGTAACAGTTCTAAATATTATTTTTAGTAATAATATGTAGTGAAATATCGCAATTAAATTATAACATATCAGCAATTAAATAACGCATATTAGGCATATTGCAATCATATATTTAAAGAATATTATATACGGAAAGAATATAATATTATATATTTGTCAGACAATAACAACGGTTGCCATGGCAACATGGCAATGTATTCCATCTAATTCTCTCGCCGGCTTAATCCTATATATTTATGTGTTTGTCTCTTTTTAGTGTCGCTTTTCCGTTTTCGAGTTTCAAATCACAACGATTCTAAAGAAGTTTCACTGTAAAAAAAAATTACTCGAAATAAAATAAAGCATAAAAAGCACGGACAAAAGTCCGTTTGTAGTACTTAATAAAAAAAATATTGATATGAACCTGTAACTTCTTTCTCATGCGCGCTGACCGTCCACATCGGCTCGTCCCGCCTGCAGTCCACATACGCTACCTTGCCTTCGTTGTTACTCATCTGTAATGTTATAACATTTTAAAAAATCAGACCAAGTTACGTTTTCACGGTATATTACGTTTTTGACGACACGTTTGGCTCAGTTTGTAGTGACCCTACTTGCTGTGCCAGCGGTCGCGGGTTCGAGTCCCGCTGGGGGCATTCATTTGTGTGATGAACACGAATGTTTGTACTGTCATTCATGAGTATTTATATTTATAATATGTATGTATTTAAAGTTATATATGTGTAGTGTATCAACTATCTGGCATCCATAACACAAGTCTCGTAGCTTACCATGGAATTAGATGGCGCTGTGTGTTAATGTCCTAACATATTTATTTATTTATTAGGTATCTTCGACGCGAGAAATTCATCAGATTTTAAGTTAGCTGAACAGTGCAAAGATTTTACAGCATACAACAGACAAACATAACACAGACATATTGTCCGTGGCTATTTTGAGCTCTTCATTTTTTGTCATGAGTATGAATATAAAACAGTACCATTGCATCCTGTTTAAGATTTTAAAAGATCATTTTTCATTTATAATTAACAATTAATAATATTGTTAGACAAATCGGTTAAGTGCGAGTCGGACTCGTACACGAAGGGTTCCGTACCATAATCGATTTTTTTTAATTTGCATGGCAGCCTTTATGAAATTCTTCATCCTGATTTTTATTATTTGTTGTTATAGCAGCAATAGAAAGACACAATCTGTCAAAATTTCAACTCTCTACCTATTACGGTTCATGAGTTACAGCCCTCTGACAGACAGACGGACGGACAGCGGAGGCTTAGTAATAGGGTTCCGTTGACACCCTTCGGGTACGGAACCCTAAAAATTAATTATGGTCGAAATCGACCACTGGATGGATACAAGTGATCATAAATCATAATAACTCACAGCAAAACAGAAGGGGTTATTAGTGTCCCACACAACCCTTTCTATCTCCGGGGGTAGCGCCCAGGCGCGGTGCGCGTGTGGGGTGCGACAGTCCGTGACGCGCGCGCGGCCGTCGCAGGCTCCCGACAGCAGGGTTTGGGCTTCTAGAGGGTGGAAGGCTAACGATTGGACCTGTTGAGTTCACAACAATAGAAATAGCATAATCGAAGTGAAAACTTCTATAGGTAGGTTTGGATGGGGAGGAGGGAGAACTCATGTCGTCATCGACATGGTCACGTGACGTGTTACCGCTAACACTCAGAGTGCCGATAGATGTCAAAACCAGATAAATATAAACAGTTTTAATTTACACATTTTAATTTAAGATCAAACAATTTGAATATCCAAAAAATAAACAACTGTTTCTTTATAGTTTTAACTTCTGTCGGTAGCCCTCATGGCTGCTTATATTTGTATATATTTTTTTGAAATCATTTTATAATTTTGTGGGTAGTGTCTGTAACTATATAATGAAATTTAAGATGTCTAAAAACGTAACAGGTATATTTACTTACTTTATCATCGAAATAATCCAATTTAGTGTGCGGTGTGCCCTGGTCTAGATCCCACAACAGCACTGTGTTGTCTGCGGACCCACTCGCAAGGACATGGCTGTAGTAAACGAATATAGTTTTAAGTATGCGAATAATTTGTAATGTTCAAACATATCGTCACTTTAGTACTTATTTGTTCAAACTACTAATACTTATTGTATTTTACCGTAATTTTTTTCCTCTATTTTAAATACCAAGGCTTATTTCTAAAAATTTTATAAATGTATAAATCAAATACCTCTTTGCTGATTTTTTTTAAAGTAAATTAATATATAATTCGCTTTTACTTATTATTTTTTTGGAAACAACTTTAAGCATTGCATTTAACGTTCGATTTACATTGTTACATATTATTTATATTTATTTCAACTAGAATAATTATCTAAACACAATTGATGACAGTTTTAAGAGAAATTTTGCATGGGATTGTGTATCTAGTACTTTTTTAATTGATGATTTTACATCACTATATGTATATAAATAAACATACCTGAAATTTCTGTTCCATGAAAGATCTAGCACAGCATCCTTATGCCCGACTCTTTTGGTTTTCTTCTTTTTATTCGGCTTCTTACCGAGTTTGAAAGCTGGCTCGAGGCAATTTTCAATATCCAAGTCCCATACTTGTATAACTGGGTCCATACCACCTAAAGCACAGAGGTTACCTGAAAGGAATACAAACTTTAAAGGACAGAACATGGGTACTATGTTTAAATTGTACTGCTTAATTGAGTTGTGGTCATAGGTTCTATTCCCAACAATGTCATGAGAATCACATTAATATTATGTATTTATATTTGTATATATACCAAAGTTTGTATGTGTGTATGTTTGTGTACTGAGCTGTATAAGTTACTACCGTTTTTTAACTATCCCACAGGAACTCTTTAATTTTCTGAAATGAAAAGTATCTAAAATGTTGACCGGGGATATAAGGTACCATGCAAAATTTTATTTAAATAGGACCAACAGTTTCGGAGATTAGCCCGTACAAACAGACAAACAGACAGAGAAACAGAGAATTTAAAAAATATCTGGATTTGTTCTATTTCTTTTCTTACATCCCCCTGACTCGGTTTTTAGTTTTTTCTATGTACAGACATTCGACCTCTACAGTTTTATTATATGTATAGATAGACATGGAGTAGAACAAAAGCACATAGGAATGTTCCCAAGTTAGAAAGTAAAGAGATAGTTAAAAATTAATTTCTTAATGGGTTAAATGTCAAATAATTGTTATTTGAATACAGATTTGTATTATACATATTTTTTTGAAGTTAGAAATGTGAAAATTTAGTGGTTATGTTGCTGAAGAGAAAATATCAGGCACAAGAGATTAGCGCGCACAAACGCACAGACAAACATACAAAAATTGTAAAAATCATTGTTTTGGGTTCTATAGTGTTAATAAAGACCCACAATAATAGTTTTTTCTCAAATAACTTCCACGTACAGACAGCGATTAGTTACACTTTTATTATAGTATATAATATAATAATAATTTATAATTAATTTATTCTGTCTGATATCTAAAGAGACTTTTTCCTATATATCTGTGATTCGAAGTTTTAATTTTTTTTTAATATAATGTATAAATTTCAATTAATTAAATTCAAAGTGTTTTAGTAAATTAATTGATCATAATAATTAATATATCCTTACCAGGTTGTGGGTCCGAGGGGTCATGGCTCAGCCACTCAATACAAAGGGGAAACCATGGCAATATAATATCATGATGCACATAGAATGACCCCTCTTCTTTGTTGTAAACTGTAATAAAAGATATTATTAAGCAAATATTTATAAAAGTAAAGTTTAAATACTATTAGTACTACATATATTGCTCCATTTAATAACTAATTTTTATTTCAAATGTAGTATCGGGATGTTATGATACATGAAAAGAAATCACAGGGTAAGGAATTATTATAAATGTATAATATCTTTATTAGTGAACAAAAGTCGTCTGTCTTACATAGACTATCATTTAAAATTAATATTTTAACATCGTATAACAGGACATCTCGTCTTTACCAGCGCCCCTCACCACAGCCTGATTGCCCGGCAGGCATACTACTCATATTATCTTAAACTTACAAATATTTGTTTAGAAAATGTTTAAAATTTGGTTTTACAACTTTTTGAACCCTGCCATAAAATTAAACTCTAATACAAAGAATACATAAATGAGCCTACAAACTATTTTTCCAATCCCGCATTCGGCTGTCCTATGAATGATATTTGCCATCAAATGTCATTATCTGGCTCTCTGTTTGAAATGAAATAAACTTTATTCAATTAGACTTATTACAAGTGCTTGTGAATCGTCAATTGAATGTAAGTGTCAGTGTAGTTGGTCCGTGAGGAAGCTACCACTGGCTCAGAAAGCAGTTATGCTGAGAAGAACCCATAAGAAACTCAACAATTGCTCTTTTAAATACCAAAGTTACATTTATTTTATTAACATAACAATGTAGACAGCCTGCATATGAGTCAATATTTCTCAATACCACACATTTCCATCAACAAGAAGATTCCTTAAGAGTGAGTGCATTCAAAGCTTAGAGCTAAATGAGCAAAGCAATTATAATTTTATCATCATTATTAAAAATATACTTACTATAAACTTCCAATACACTGGCGTCTGTTTCAACATGTCCCACTAATAATAGATTGTCATCGGGTTTAATTATGTCATCCTCTTCATCACTATCGGGTCCTTCTGTCTTTAAAGATACAGTAATAATAATAATAATATAATTTATTCAAAAAATGTTTACAAGTTTTCACAATTAACTTAGCCAATTAAATTAGTTTTAACCATATTTTATTAGCTTCACTGGCAAGTAAACTAATGTTGACTACAATAATAACCTACTTCTGACAATCAATAATTATCTATTTCCATTGACTCATCCATACTAATATTATAAATGCGAAAGTAAGTCTGTCTGTCTGTCTGTTGCTTTTCATGCTTAATCCGCTAAACTGATTTAGATGAAATTTGGCATGGAGATAGTTTGAGACCATGGGAAGGAAATAGGATAGGTTTTATCCCAGAAATCATCCCTTAAGGGGGTGAAAAGGGGGATGGAAGTTTGTAAGGGAATCAACCATATAAGGGATATAAACTCATCATAAATATACTTTTGGTAACAAATAATGAATGTTTCTGCATTTTTGACCAATAAGTTAAATCGCGGATGATTTTAATTATTTTTAAAGTACTTATCTATGTTTCTATACCTTTGTATTTCTATCTATTCCTTTCTAATCATTAAAACTTTCCTAAAGACAAAGTGTATAATAAATGAGTCCCTAGTGTATAATAAAACTATAAAAATTAAAATGAAATAAAATTTATAGTTTACCTAAAAGAGTATTATATTATTTATTACTTAATATAATAATTTAATAAGCTTACTCTTATTTGAACATTATCACCCAAGTCTCCTAAGTTTGGTAGTGTTGCTATTGTGCCAATGCCCACAGGATTTGCTAAAAAAGTAGAGAGAATAATAAAAATAGAAAAAAAAAGATAGGTTCTTCATCATACTGTAGTATTCCATATAGAAGCTATAGTTTTTTACATAATAGAGTTTTTAAATGGTCACACTAATATAATAAAAGCAAAGGGTTGGGTATGAGTGTTTGTTATGTTTTCACATTATAATGGCTAGTAATATTATAATAACCAGTGAAAATATGGAATAAAGATGGATATATATGCTGTATGAACACATAGGCTTCTTTTTTTTGGATCCACAGACAAGTGGATCTTGTCATTCATAAAATAAAATGTGTTATCATAATTTAGACTTACTCGAATCTTCTTGGTCATAATTTTCAAAATTAAATTCATCATTTGGATCTGCTGGTGGGTCTCTGGGTGCTTCTGTGTTTTCATCTTCATCACTTTGATCATCTCCAGCTTCTGTTAGTCTAAAAGATTCCTATTACTTTAATTATATCAATAACAAGTTTTTGATAAAACATGTATTAATGTTGAATACAATGTAATAACTTAGTATATTGCTAAAAGTCTTACCGTAATTCATCAGCTGTCTGTTTTATTATTTTCTCCAATTCTTTTTCAGTTAACTCAATCTGTAAAATATTCATAGTGTTACCTATTTACTTATTATAGCTGTAAGTTCGCACTAATATTAACATGCAGATTACCTTTTCTGGAACGGCTTTCGCTACACCACGACGTACAAAATGCATACATGATACTAAACTAACGGTCGGCGTTCCTTCTTCTTCCATTTTGTGTGGTAATTATATTGAAGAAACAATTAGTTAAAACTTTAAGGAAATTGTTATTAATTAATTAAATTATTTATTACAGAGATTGTTGTTTTTCTTTTAAAATTTAAGGTTATGTTATGTTCTCTCAGTTTTCACATTTTATTGACATTTGACATAAAGCAATTGACAATTGACATTAATCTAGAGTCTAGACCTACGAGCAATAACAAACATGGAGGACTCGTATTAAACTGAATCAATAGACCTATAGTTTCACTGCTTTATCTTACTAAGAGATGACGTAAGTTAGAAAGAGACGTAATAATAAAGCAATATAACCTACATTGCTTTATTTGCTTTATATTAACGATGTGAAGCCACGATTCACTTGTCAAAGTAACCAGCTGTTGACGCACGGTGTTTTTGATATTTGTGATTATTTTAGTAATAAAAAAGTAATTAGATGTAACAGGCTTTGTTTTAAGGAAACTTGAAAACATTTTGTCTCGATGGCTTGTGTGGCTTACGGCTGTGACAGCCATAGTTCAAAGAAAAGTGAAGATAATCGAAATGTTACATTTCACAGGTACGTGTTTTTTTGGATTTTTCTGTTAAAATACTTAACATTTTTATGATATATTCAAATATGTTTAAATTGATTGTTTTGAGACTCTTACAATATCAGAATAACGTTTAAACGATCTCTAAATTTTTGTCAATTTGAGAAAGTAATTTTGTTTTTAATCATAGTGATGCGCATGACGTAAGTGCATTTTTACTTTACCGATTCGTTTTTAGAATACATGAAGACAAAATTTCTTAATATATATGAGCTTGTTATAAATCAAAGGTTTAGCCATAATCGCCGCTCTAGGCTGACGTTACGTGCGATCACCAAGAGGTGATCGCAGTAGTTGGTAATTATACACAGGAAAATGCTTCTGCTCATATTCTAGATATAATGTACCTTTGTCGCCTTTTATTACTGACACATTGGTAGGACAGTGGGAGGTACTATATTCTTAATCTGTGCTGGAGACCCTATGGCGCATATAATATATTTATCTTTTTACATTTTCCTATTAATTTAAAAATATTTTACAGATTTCCTGTAGATCACAATGGAAGGAAGCTTTGGATAAAAGCTTTAGGGCGCGACAATTGGGAACCAACTAAATATTCCCGTCTCTGCTCAAAGCATTTTGCACCTGAATGTTACATACAAGGATCGAAAAGGAAGACCTTGCGTACTGACGCTGTGCCTACAAAATTTGAAGGTTTTCCTACTTACTTTAAAACGGTATGTGTTTTACTACTGTTGTGTGTGAAAAAAAAAACAAAATTTATATTTTACTACTATTGGCAACGAGTCATACTGTGACAGGTCGCGACTTTTCTTCTGGTGTAAGTCTAACGACAAATACTTCACTTATCTTCAAATTCTTACTTTAAGATACAGTCATCATATAATTATAATTTTTATTACGAAGTCACACTCATTGACACTATACATTTATACTGAAACAAAAGATAGTTTTAAACAGTGGAGAAATTTATATAACCAAACTAAATAACCAAACATTTTTTTGAAATTGAAAACTTAGCTGTTTCCGAGAAATTTGTTTTATGGTCTCGGGAGGTTGAAAATTACCCCCAACTTCAAGCGGATGTTTGCATTTAAAAAAGTTTTCGTTCAATTTTCAGGTAGGGTTCATTTTTTCGTCATGAAATTTTTAAAGAAAAATCAAATCAAATAATAAAATCGCGAAAAAATAATAACAAATAGGTTCTACGGAAAAAAAAACAAAAGAAAAGGTATACTTTATGTGATTTCCAATTTTTAAAGTGAAAACTTCTATAGGCAGGTTTGAATAGGGAGTAAATTCATATATGTTGTCATCGACATGATCAAGTGATGTGTTAACGCTAACACTCAGAGTGCCGATAGATGTCAAAAATAATAATCAAAAATAAATGGCAAAAAAAATAAATAGGCAGTTTTAGTTTACAAATTTTAATTTAAGACTAGCGACATACCCTCGCTTCGCTCGGATGCGTCCCTAGATACGTTTCAATTTTTTTCTAAAATAAAAGTAGCTTAAAGTTACTCTTTATAACATCACCTATTTGTCAGTGAAATTTCCGTCAAAATCAGTCCAGCCGTTTTGGAGATTAGCCGGTACAAACAGACAGACAAAAAATTTTTAAATTGTGTTTTTCTTATAAGTACCGTATATAATTTCATATGCATTTAGTAAAAAGCTGTTATTTTGACATTACAAACAGACGCTTCAATTTTATTTATCTGTATTGATGTATAGGTTAAACATTTAATTCGAATATTTAAAAATAACAGCTGTTTGCTTATAATTTTAAGTTTTTACTTCTGTCGGCAGTCCTCATGACTGCTTTTTTTTCACGGCTCGTCAAATTGCAAAGTTGGAATATTTACGGCGGCATTGTATAAATAATAAGCGTCAAATTAAAAACATAAGTACGCATTTTTTTTGTATTTGCCTACAAAATTAATTGGTGTAATCAGTTTATAAAAATTTTGTTAAAGTAAGGTCCCACGTACAGGCATAGCCAGGGGGGTATTTTTTCATAATACGTTTTTACGGATATTTTATGGGAATATGACGATCTCGCGAGCAATAGCTACTAGGTATATCAGTAATTTTGACCTAAGGTGAAGTATTGTTTAGTGTAATAGTTTTTTATAGTTACTATAAATATTACAAAGAAACGGTATTTCCGATTTATAAACCGGTAAACTTTGGCACATCACTATAATAGTCAATATATAAATTTAGTAATTTTATAGCATACTCGACTTCATTGCGGTTTTAATAAAGGGTAAATTGAATGTTTCTGTCTCTGTTCCTCTCGTTGAGGTGCCTATAAGGACACGATCTATATATTGTAACTGTTTAATTAAATACAGATCCTCCATGCTTGTTATTGCTCGAGGCATATTATGTATGACACATGGATGACAAATAAAAATACATAGTTATAAATATCTAATAACACAGCAGAGGCATACATTTTTGCGTTCTGAAATGATTACTAAAACCTTCGAATTTTAGTTGAACAACCAAGATAAAGCATGTATCACACTAAAAATATAGAAGAGGATTGAATATTTTCCTACGAAAGCTAATATAGTTCACCCGACACCATTTAAATTAGTATTTTAATTGATAATGTAAATTTTGGTAAAGGACACTTTAAAAAACAAAAAGTAAACAATATGGTATCACGCGCCTAAAATGTTACGTTTAAAATATGTCTTAATAATATAACTCGAGTACTAAATATTAAATATAAAATGTAAAGTAACTAAGATATGAAAGTGTGTTCTTTTGTCTCTTAGTTGCAGCAACAAAGCCCTTTTAAAGCACTTTAATTTATGAGTGGTTCTAAGATTTTTCTAAGACCACTTACTATTTGGCTACCACTAACCCAATGGTAACGCCCTGGTACTTGGGAAAGTGGGTTTAAACCCGGGTCTCTTACCTCTAATATTTTCATGTGTGATCATTTTAAACATGATTGCCACTTGCCTTATGGTGAAGAAAAACATCGTGAGGAAACCTGTATGTTTGAGAGACCCTAGGAAAGTTTTTGAAAGATATGTGAAGTCTGTCAACCCTGACACTCCCACAGCCAGCGTGGACTATTATGGCCTCATTCTTCACACATTGAAGGAATGTATATTGCTCAACAGTAGGACGTTAATAAGGGCTGAATACAATACATTATATAATAAGAATTTTCTAGTGGCTGTTTTTTTAATAATCTTCGGGCGGATACTGATTACATTATCGTCTTTGCTCTAGAGATACTTTAGTCTACGTTTATAAGTACGATCATTATCCAACATTTACAATATTAGTAACTGAAAATGTAAAGGATTTAACACCCGAGCGGAAAGTGTCGGTCTACAAATTAAAACTTCTCTAAAACTATGTAGGTTAACAAGCATAATATTATGTTAACGAATTAAATATATATTTTCATTTCGTAACTGATTTGGATTTCTTGTATTTTTAAAAATATGTATAGCATACTTTAGAGTAGAAGTAGTAGTCATAACGCCAGAATGGCCAAACGTTGAACTTTGGTACAGAGATATATTATAGTCTAAAATAGCACATAAGTTAAAAGAAAAATATGGTGAGTCGCTGGTGATAGTATATGTTAAATGCTTAATTGGTAAATCTGTTTTATATTGGTAAATAACGACTTATCTTGCGTTCACAGGTACGTTTAATATTCATAAAAATAGTAATTGTGAGCATACCTTAGGAGGTAGACACCTGCTATAGCGCACTTTTCTGTAGGCCTTTTTAAGACCTACAATTTCAGATATTTTTTTTTGATATAAACGTTCAGCCAGCGTTAGTAATGTAAGCGCACAAAAATATGTTTTGTACGGCGTCATTACAAATATTTTAAATTCTCAGCTTATCTCTATCTGTGTACGAACAGCAACAGTCTCAATAATTTTATACTATTTTATCTGACATAACGCAGGAAAGAGACTTACATTTGACGTTGATAGTTATGAAACCTAGCCAGTGGTTGAGTAACGTAACTTAATTTCGGATTCGGGCAAAATCGGTAAGACTCGTTTGTTTTCGTTTTACCTTAATGTGACGACATTTAGACATCTAATTTCTTACTATATAATGATTTTAATATTTGTTACTGTTCAACATTTTAGGAATTCAACATTACGGGTCTACAGAATTTTAAATAAAACAATTATTTATAATTATTATTTTATTTAAATTTTTAGTTCTGCTGCATTTATTATGTATAAATATTGTTATTTCATTTGTGGTGAGAAATAAATGAGTATTCTATTCTATTATATTCTATTCATGCATAAACAGCAGGACCAATATGCATGACATAGGGACACGGACCAATGGTTGAAGTCAAATCCGCCACGCCTACTATCCTGACTCGCATTTTCTCCACTATGCTCCATCACATTTCGCTGCCTCTTAACAATTCCCAAGTAGAAGATACTAGATCTCGTAGATTGGTCTGATTACGCACCTCAGTAGGATATCAGCTGAAAATCATTTGTGCCTAAAGATTCTCAAATCTCAATGGCATTTGGATCGGGACTTTTTGCTGGCTATTGTAAGATTTCAATATCAGGATGACTTGTCAAGCATTCTAGCGGAACTTGAGATCTATGAATAGCACTATTGTCCTAAGCAAAATAAATAGTGCCTGCAGGGTAAGCCAGACGAACGATCGTAAAAAACATCCATAAAAAGTTCCATATATTGATATCCATTCATCCGGCCCCTCACTTCAACAACTTCCCCTGGACCCATGGGACTCATCTAATCTCAAAAACCCAAACTTATTGTTCCACTTGACCTATTAGGCAAAGTAAGTAACTTCTACGTAGCGTTCCGTGCAGGCATTTTATCAAATTATTGTAGATTTTGGAAATTATTTTAAAAGATCTTGTGTCAAGAAGAACATTTGTATCAAGTAGTCATCAAGACATCAAGGTTTTTGTTTTTAAATTTAGATTGCTTCCATGATCCAGGCAGGTTTTATTTGGAATAAACTTTAGAGTAAATGTTAATTTGAGTATTAAAGGAGAGTTTCAATACGACCGAATTGAGAAATATTATTACCTGGAAAACTTATAACTACATTGAAAATGACTAACATTATCTATCCCTTTAGAACAGTGATCATTTCTTTTAGTTGCGTTTTTGATGGGCAGTTAAGTGTGTTGCTGTTTGTACATAAATCGATTTACACGAATATTAAATTTTCAGGCAATCTTTAGATTAGCCCAGCGGATGATACTGTGAAATTTGGTAGTGATCGGAAGTTTGAATGCAGGTGAAGGCGCGGGTACTGCTAGTTTAAAATAAACTGAAAAATATTACCCATAGATAAAATAGTGATTTTACTTGATACGAATTAAAGTTATGACTTGCTGGCAGATCTATCCACCACGAATTAGTTTTAACTCTATTTATTTATTTAGTTTAATATGCTTGATAAAAGCCCCAAGAAATATAAAGGAAGATATTGTAAAATAAAATTTTATAAAAAAAATATTAAGTGCACCATTTAGCTTAATCTTTTGTCTTTTGATATTTTATGGTTTTTATATTTTATAGTTTTTATAGTTTTTTTATTTTATTTACTTAATATATTAAGTTAAAATTTAATTTTTAACACTTTCTAGTATTTTAGTAAAATATCTATTTTATTTTTATATTAATTATGTTATTTTAGTAAATTTCCGAAACATGATAGATTAAAAAATTATTTACACTATATGTAATGTGGTGTTACCATGTGCACCGTAATTACGGTAAATGCACCGTAATCAGCACTAATTTACCACCTACCGTCGAAGCATGACAACGGTGACAAAATCTACCGTAATTTGCAGAGGTACAAATATTTGTATAAAATAAAAATACTTAAGGAATCACCTCCTTAACTATTTTTTACAACGGTTGTTTATTTATTTGAAAATGATAATTTCTATGCTTCATAACCACAATCCGTTAAAATCAACTATTATATCTTCACCGCATCGTGAATCGTGATATTGTTGCCTTTATTTGGGAAAATATTTTACTGTAAACAAAAACAAACTGCGTAAATTATGTTTAAAGAACACATACTTGACCTTATGGACAAGTTGATGTTTGGGGATTTACCCACATATCGCAGCAATATAATGTGGCAAATTTGAGTGGGCGCATTAAACGTTTTCATTTAGTACATAATTTAATATTGTTTCCTTTGAGTCATTAAGTTGGTCTTCAAGTTTATTGCATTATTTACTGTTTACTTTTTTGTATCATAATTAAAGAAAATGAGCGAAAGTGACGCTGATATTAAATTTGAAGTGGAAGTGTCGAAAAAAAAAGAAAAATATACAAACAGAAGTTCCGAGAAGAGTAGTTATTAAAACCAGAGTTCCGCGATTGGTTAAGGAAGGACATGAAAGACGAGTACGTTGCTGTAATATATGTAATAAATCAAACAAAAACATTTAAAAATGAGGAAATGTTCGTATCATATTCAGACTGATTTTGATTAAAGTATCTAAATGTTCTGAATTATAATAATACTAGCGACTCACCCTCGCTTCGCTTCGGGTTCGTCCCTAGACAAAGACAAATCTATCCCACGGAAACCGAACATTTTTCCGGGATGATATATAGCCTATAGCCTAACTCAGTTAACGGGCTATCTGATGCAAAAAGAATTTTTCTAATCAGATTTGTAGTTTCTTAGATTAGCTCGTTCAACCAAACAAACAAACAAACAAACTCTTCAGCCTTATAATATTAGTATAGATTCATATGGTAATATTGTAGTTTTTTACATAAACAGTGATTTGAGTGATGAAATTGTCGTTTTATTAAAAATTAGTACACACCGTAGTTTACATCGTATTTTTCCTGGCGCAATTACCGTAATTTCTCAGAATCTACCGTTTTTTTTAAATGGAATCAACGTTGTCCTGATTTTTGACATGGCAACACTGATTATGTGACAGACATAGACTAAGTAAAGGTTTTATTACGCTATCGTAATTCCAATCATTCATAGTGTACTGACGATTCATTTGGCAATAACAAGATATATTAAAAATATTTTTAATACTCTTGATAATATAAAAATAAGTGAAAGGCAAGTTTATATTTACAAATTAATTTCGTTCAGTAATATTTCAAGGACTCTCGAATTAAAGATATTTCATTGTTATTTACTGTTCGTTCTGTGAAGAAAATATTAATAATGATCTCAAGTGACGTAGTGAAATTAAAGTATTAATATAATGTTATGAACTAAAATGTTGGTTATCGTACATGTTTTGTGCTAAATATGAAAATATTAAAATAAATATTATAAAATAAATCTATTTTACTTGCTTAGTTGTCTATGCGTCTGTCAAAATATGTCAATAATTGAAAGTCCTTGTCATTTATGTTTTCAAATATTTTTTTGATTGTATTTATTAATTGTTTGTGAAGGAATTTTTAAATTAAAAATGCGCTTTATATAATTATAAAGGATAAAATGTCTGAAGTTGAAAAATATGGAGAAACTTCGGCAGCAGAAGATAGTCCGATTATAGAATGCCGAGCGTGTTTGCAAATAATGAATGCAGACTCTAGCTTCTTCAACATTTTTGATGGATGGATGCCGCCTTGGGAAGGAATGGAAAATACCATAGCTGAAGACTTAGCCAAGCTGGCGAATATTCAGGTAGTAAGGTTTTTTAATACTATTTCATACTTTAGTAAAAACTTAGTATAACATGTGTGTTCATAAAACTCGTTATTGTAATGTATATAATTATGAAAAACTACTGTTATATTCATATCTTTACAGATATTGGAAAGTGATAAACATTCCCACATGATATGTGAATCTTGCTGTCAAGTGTTGCTCACAGCATGTAATTTTACTGAAATTGTTAGAAAAAATGATAAAATTCTTAGAGAGAGGTGTGGTGAAAATTTAAAAGACTTCAATTTAGAAAATGATAGAATTTGGCCAAAGCCAATACAAGTAGATAAATCATTACCATTTGAAAATCCTACTGATATTGAGATTAAGCAAGAAGTGGTTTCGGATGAAGAATGTTCTGTTGCAAATGGTTCATACGAACCCCACAGAGAAGATGAACCAAGTTTGGATATTGTTAAAATTGAGCCTGAAGAGATGATCCAGCAACAACCTTCACAAATACAGTTTACAGTAAATGGTAAGTAATATATGTTTATATATTGCTTGTAATGCACAAACATGGATTTAATTATTATTTTATGATCGCCTTATGATCAACTCAGAACCCTCCATCCCAATTCACAAGGTGTCATAAGTTCCCCCGAAAGAAAAAGAGTGATTATTCAAGTCAGGTGTTAGATTTATGTATTGCTTAGCTGATATTAATCTTATTTTTGTTTTGTCTCTAATTTTAAACTATTTAGTAGTACTAATTCGATCCATAATTATAAAATGTCTAGCTATGTGTTGGTGGATATTAAAAATATATCAAACAGTTCTTATACATATATATTAAAACATATTTTATTAAGATTAATAAATATTGATATAAGATTATATTTGATTTTATTTCAATACCATTGTTATGTTACTAAATGGCATGTATAGGTGTCACATTGCCTCATTGGTATCGGTCTCACTTTATTATAAGGGGTTCAGGCTATAGTCCACCACCCTGGCCAAATACAGGTTGGTGGACTTCATATGTCTTTCGAAAACTTATTAGGTTCTCTCAGACATGAAGGTTTCCTCACAATGTTTTCCTTCACTAAAAGACAAGTAGTAAGTATAAATAAATAGCAATCGTGTTAGAAATGATTCACATATGAAAATATCAGTGGTGTGAGACCAGAGATTTGAACCTGCATCACTTGTTTTCTCAAGCGAACCTGTTACCACTAGGCTATTATTTATATAATATATTATAATTTGTAATGTTGTATTTAATTTTTAGGCACCCTACCAGATCAACTAAACCCAGAGCAAATGGAAGAATATGATATGCATTTAACAAATGGTAATAGTGACAGCGGAGATGGGGTGAGTCTTATATAAAAAGTATTGATGGTTTTGACTGTAAATTAAAGTACTATTTTAATCTATACATACAGATAAATAAAATTGGAGTGTCTGTTTGTAATATTAAAATAACCGCTTTTTACTAAATGCATATGGATGTATACACGGTACGTATACCAAAACAACATTTTTTACAATTTTTGTCTGTCTGTCTGTCTGTCTGTCTGTTTGTTCCGGCTAATCTCCGAAACGGCTGGACCGATTTTAACGGGACTTTCACTGGCAGATAGCTGATGTTATAAGGAGTAACTTAGGCTACTTTTATTTTAGAAAAAGAATCAGGGTTCTGCGAAAAAAATTAAAACCCTTGAAATTGTGAACAAAGTTCGTGTACGGCGTACGCACTATTAATATTTATAATTTTAATGAATATCTTAGTAGTAGCAAGCTACTATTTATGTATAAACATAGCTGACCGTGAAAACGTACCTAGGGACGAACGCGAGCGAAGCGAGCGTGAGTCGCTAGTTTATTATATAATTTTACTAGTGGATCACCCTCGCTCCGCTCGAGTTTGCCTCTTGAAAAACAAAAATCTAATCTATCCTACGGGAACCATACATTTTTCCGAGATAAAAAGTAGACTATGTGCTATTCCAGATTATAATCTATCTCAGTGGCAAATTTCATCCAGATCTGTTCAGCCATTCTGGTGTGATTTAGTAACAAACATCCATATAAACATCAAAACATATTCATATTTATAATATTAGTAAGAAGTAAGATGGATACAATGACGAAATAGTGACTTTGTCAGTCAATGCTAGTTCTACAATATGCTGGAAGGGAGTTTACGCAATGCCAAATAATTTTACAAGTAATGTTATGGTGCAATGAGATAACTATTGGATTTCATGAGTTTAATTAATTAATTAATTTTCTATGTACATGTAGTAATATTGCTTCCAATGTGATTAATTCAAAATGTACTATGTAAATGTATCTATACAGATAAATAAAATTAAAATGTCTATTTGTAACGTGAAAATAACAGATTTCTACTAAATGCATATAAAATTATATGCAGTACTTAGAAGAAAAATACATTTTTTTGTCTGTCTGCTTGTTCTGGCTGATCTCCAAAACGGCTGGGTTGATTGTGACTAGTCTTTCAATGGCAGATAGCTGATATAAGGATTAACTTAGGCTACTTTTATTTTAGAAAAAGAATTACGTTTCTGCTCAAAAAAAAAAAAACTTAGGGATGCACCCGAGTGGAGCGCGGGTAAATCGCTAGTTCATAATAAAAATTAAGAATGTACTGAAAAAATAAAAAAATAAACATTTTTATGATTATTTGTTGCTTTCTAAAAAGAACAATTATTCTACATTTTTGTTGTTTTTTTATTATTTCACTTGTTTTTGTTGTTGTTTTTTTATTTTAGATGATCTTTTTTTTAAATATTGAATAATAATTAAAATTTTAATCTGCAGTACACAGAAGCCACTGTTAAAAGTGAACCAGTCAGTGAAGAAGATGACTTTGATCCCGTATTATCTGATTTACCTCTCGAGTGTATGCTTTGTGCGAAAGCATTTAATAGCGTTACTGGATTAAAGGTAAATCGACAATTTAAATTAATAATTTAATTTTTTAAATTACATATAAAACATTAATATTACTTAAATAAATAATTAATATTTTTAATTCTTTAATTTTCTTTGTGGTTATATATATTATAGTAATAGCAACACTAAATAGTACTTTTAAAAATATTAATTATTTATTTAAGTAATAGAAAAATTGTAATATTTATAATAATAACGGCTAAAATTAAATAAGTAATATTACTGTATTTAATTATAATACTTATTAAAATAAAATAAAAAATATTTAGAATTAAAATTAACAAATATTGTAAGGTACTCTGGTGCCATTTTTGAATTTTTAAATTCATTTTTGTAAAATTGTGGATAGGCACTCTCTGTAATAAGTACATAACGCCTTTGAGATGTCTAAAACGTTAGTCTCTCCCGCGACCATGATTGCTGTAAAGCATTTGAAACGTCGGGAACCAAAAATCAAAATAAATCCGCGAAATAATGCGAAAAGATAGTTATATTTGAAATGTCAATATTCGCGTAAATCTAAGAAAGTATTAAATAGGTTATTGTGTCGAGGCTTAAGTTTTTAATTTAAGAGTTATTATAAATATTGATTTTTATTATCGAGTACTAAATGTTATATTTGTTTCAGGCCCACGTAATCGCACAACATTCGTACAAGTCGGTTAAAAGAAAGCGCAGTACTAGCTCTAGCTTATCCCCGGAGAAGAAAAAACGTAAATATATCTGTGCTATATGTAGACGAAGTAAGTGTTGTAGTGCATGGTATTTAATGAGTATATAATAATAATAATTTACTTAATTGATTAAACTTATTCATACTTATGTATATATTTAAGTATACATAAGTATAAGTATGAAATTACTGATGTGTGTGTCTGTCTGTATGTATGCATGTGTGTGTTTTATTACTCAATTAAAAGTTGAGAGAGACAGTAAAAGTTTTTTTACTTTTTTTATTTGTTTTGTTGTATACAATACTAGCGACTCACCCTCGTTTCACTTGGATTCGTCCCTAGGTTGCTTCCTATACACACTTTCATTCCCATTTTCACCTCCTTAAGGGATGATTTCCGAGATAAAAACTATCCTATGTCCTTCCCAGGATCTCAAACTACCTTCTTAGTAAATTTCATCTAATGCGGTTGAGTAGTTTCGGAGTCTATTCGCTACAAACCAACAAACAAACAAACAAAAAAAATAAATCTTTCCTCTTTATAATATCAGTATAGATGATATAAGGATGGATCAACATGATTGCGGGTTTTATTTAATTGTATTTTTTTATATTTGATATCAATTATCATGGATGCATAAATACGTACTTACTGTACAGAATATTGTGTAGAAATTAAGTTATGTAATTTATATTTGCTCTGTGTAAGTATCAGCGTGAAGTAAAAATAAATTTATTTTCGTATAATTTAAAATGTTATCTGCATTAGATGTTACTTATTTATATGGCATCTTTGAAACGCTTTATCTATTTATTATAATAATAATTATATATTATGATATAATTATAATTATATAATTATTATAATAATTTTATTATAATAATATCTATATATAGGTTGTTCGTAACTTAAATGCGTATGAGTTAAGTTTATAATATATTGAAATTACGCAAGTGTGAACATTTTTTATTGCGGATTATTTCGCGGATTTGTTTTGATTTTTGTGGTTCTCGACGTTTCGAATGCTTTACAGCAATCATGGTCGCGAGCAGCGGTGGATTTACACTAGGGGCAGTCGGGGCTAGTGCCCCATGGCGGCAAAAATCGAAGGGCGGGAGAATGCTTTTTTTATTTTCTAATTTATTAAGATTAACTAGTAGGTACATTTTTCAAAAAATTAATAACATTTTTTTTTAACTTTCAACATTTTATTCAAAATTTCGATAATAGGACGGCATTTTTTGCACTGCCCAGGGGTAGTGCTTAGATTAAATAATAGAGAAAGTTTTCAAAGATTGCTGTAAAACAAACAAAAGTATAACTTTTATTGTGTTATAATTTTATATTATTTATTAGTTCTAAATATCTTATATACTCTCTAATTTTAACAGTTGGATTGTGCGTATTGGCTTGCGGCTAACTTCACTTTAATTTAATTTTCAATTATAATAATTTACTTACAGATTTCACAACTTCCACCGACCTAATGGTGCATGAAACCTGTCATAATAAGAGCGTGTGTTATGGGTGTAATGAAAACTTTGATACGTTTGCACAGTTGACGAAACACAGACGGACATGTAAGGCTATTGCTAGTAAAGAAGCCACTAAGCTCAAGACACTGGATGATGTTTTAAGGTAAGTGTCAAAATACATACTTAGATTATTCTGTAGCGCTATTCTGTAAGAACTTTTATGTACTCGACAGCTGAATCCGCGTTTATACTTTACAAGCGGCTCAACCTCGCTTCGCTCGGGTTCGCCTCTAAAAAACAAAAACAAACCTATCCCAAGAACCGTACATTTTTCTGTTATAAAAAGTAGCCTATTTGTTATTCTACACTACAATCTATCTCTGTGCCAAATCATCATCAAATCGGTTCTTTAAGAGCTATGATGCCACAGACAGACACACACATAGTGAAACTTATAACACCTCTCTGTTTGCGTGGAGGGTAAGCTCACCTTAAGTTTTAGAGGACAATAAAAAAATAATAATCTTTTGAAGTAAAACTTTACGCACGCTTGACTTGGGGGGTAAGCTGGTGAATGCGTTAAGAAAAAAAATGTACGTATGTTTGTTGCCATGGTAACCGTTGTTATTTTCTGACAAATGATATAATATAATATTATATTCTTTCCTTAAATGATATTCTATAAATATATGATTGTAATATGCCCAATATGCGTTATTTTTAGTATCTCACCTATCCTAATTATTTAAAACATAAATTGAATTTCATAAAGAGTACCGATAACCTACAGAAGTTTTACTTCTTGCGCGTGTACACATTCATACACGCACTCCATATTTTTTTTTCTTACTGTACATACTTTTTTTATTACAGACCACAATCCAAAGAGCCAGCTCAAGAACTAAAGTGTACATCTTGTAACGAAACGTTTACAGATGTATATTATATGAATATTCATCAAGAAATTCATCATAATACTGAAGAAAGTGTGAGTGAATCGACACTTATGAAAGTGTATCAAAGAAAAAGTCATAGACAATGATTTTTTTTTAATGTTGGATTTGAATTTCGATTAGGGCTATGCCTAGTTTTTTATTGCTTTTAGGTTAAATTTTCAATTTTTTTTAATCGCCTCCGTTTATAATCTGTGGTGCAAAAAAGAATTTTTTGTTTCGGAGGTACTTTGCTACATTAAATCAATGATTCGTTATATTTTTAAGCTCTAGATACAAAAGTAGGCTGAGAATTTTGTTTAATACTGCTGATGTAAAAGTTTTTTTTTAAATAGAACGTTTTTTTGGCTATCGTATACAGATAAAACTTTGATTATTCTTGATTTTCCAATATTTTATATTATTATGTCAAATTTTAAAAAATTGCAAATTAATAATGTACTAGAGTAATTAATAGTACATTTTTAAAGTAACTTTTAAAATTTTAAAAGTCAACAGCAATAAATACATACACAACATAATTTCAATCACATTTCTAATTAAAAAACTCATTTGATTACCACAGAAATCGCGGGTTCGGTTCCCGCATAGGACAAAAATTGTATACCTTTTGTAGGGATATTCCTGCGAAGACATGAAAATTCAAAATTTCTATACATATGTATGTAGTAATAATGGCAATGTTTCATTGAGTGCGTTGTCGTTATACTTGCAATGATTTCGTAGTCACTTATGGATTCTTTTCCTCGTGTTATTTTATTCAGTACATCTGATGATCGTCTTATAGTCTGTCTGTTCATCTGTGACAGCATAATTTCTTCAAAATAAAAAGAGAGTCAAACTTGATACATACATAGAGATTAGTGGCCCAATGGCGGACGTGAAAAGCATAAATAAATAATACTTTCTTAGATTTACGCCAATATTTGAAATGTATATAAAACTATGTTTTCGGATTCTTAGCAGATTTATTTTGAATCAAACGAAAGAATCAAAAATCAAAATAAATCCAAAAAGATAGTTTTATAAAAAATATATACATAAATGAATTTGATTTTGAAGTTATTTTCCACATATTAAATATCATGTATTTAATGTGTTGAAAATAACATTTTGTTCTGTGAAGTAACTGTCTGCGAACAATTTGTTTCAACCGTTTTGATCAACGTCTTGAAGTATTATTTATACTTCCAAATTTGTTTTTGATAAAAAAACGCAACAAGAATGATCCCTATTTAAAAACTCCAATAGGATCCCATCAAAAGCGACAAAAGCCGCATAGAAATCAATATATATTTATTTATTGGTTTCTATGTGGTTTTTGTCGCTTTTGATGAGATCCTATTGGAGTTTTTCAATAGAGATATTAATGATTTGTATAGACATTTTATAATTGCAAAAGTTGTGTAAATGTAATTATGTACATTTAGTACTTGCAAATCTATTCTGCTGTCATAATAAAGAAGGCCGTAACTAAAAATTTGTTCAAAAATGACTTAAATACAGATTCGGAATCAGTAAAAAAAATGCTACTTGATAGTCTTACTCATAAAGCTCTAAGTCTTATGAATCCGGAGATACCATAACCGTTTTCATCGTAACTACGTCAAAACTACTACTAAGTACTAAGATAAAACTTCAAATAAATAAATAAATAAATATGTTGGGACATTAACACACAAGCTATGAGGTTTGTGTTATGGATACCAAATAGTTGATACATTACACATATATAACTTTAAATACATACATATTATAAATATAAACACCTATGACTGATATGATACATGATATGATATGATATGATGAGTACAAATATTCCTGTTCATCACACAAATGAATGCCCCCAGCGGAGCTCGAACCCGCGACCGCTGGCATAGCAAGTAGGGTCACTACAAACTGAGCCAAACGTGTCGTCAAATCGTGTGTTGTGGTCTTCTTTTTTATGACGGCAGTCTGATTTTCTATTGGAAAATGATCTATATTATGACTCCTCTAAAATTAATAAACTGTAGTGTTTTTTTGGGTTTGTAAAAGTTCATATGCATTTGTAAATCCATTTTGTCATTTCATTGTATATACGTATTTTATCAAATAATGTAATTTAATGTAGAATACAGTTCTTTTGCAACTGACCTATGAGTTTTATTTATCTAAGTATTGGTGATTTGCTTTGATTTAGCTTAAGACCTAATTAATTGTCAGTAACATCGACTGACGCTAATGAGGCTCCCACCCCGACAAGGTGGATCTAGTTAAATGCAAGAAACGCACGTAGGGGGCAGGGAAGGAGGGGTGGGGGGTTTCTGATAATTTTGCCTGACTCGGGACCCAATCCCATGACCGTGCAGTAGACGTTAGCCGAGAATAACAGGCAGTTATTCAAATGCAAAACAATATCCTATTCAAACCTGCAGCTCCGTAAGTTACTTTACACTTCATAATTGACTGAACTAGTAATAGGTACAATAACTACTATTTATTTTCTATAATACAATAAGGAAAGATCATGGTTGTCTTAAGTCATGCGGGGGTCCCTATGCAAACAACAATTTAGGTCCTTTTTGAAAGTAAAAAACTTGAATAATAAAAAAAAATAAGTAAACTAAAAATAAGTACTAATAACTAAAAATAAGTAAACTAAAAATAAATAAGTAAAAAAAATAAGTAAAGTAATCTCGATGACGTAAACGTGAAAATATTGTCTAACTGGGGCCCTCTTGAGGCTAGGGGCCCCAGGGCCCCACATGCCTGGACACGTGCCATGTATGCCCTTATCGCAAATACAACTGGGAAAGAAAAATATCACTATAGCATATACCTAACTTTACTATTTTTTATATTTATATATGCTGCTACTAAACTATACTGCGCCGCTTAGTACCTATAATTTTCTAAAATAGGAAAACTATTGTAGAAATAAAACATCAATTCAAACAAGTTGATAAAATTTATTAAACATATTTACATATCGTGAAGAAGAAAATAAATTATACATTTATAACATTGTGTAATCCGCCGTTTCCCTTCACAGCCTTAGACCAAGATTTCATTGAAAATGTCACAATTTTAAAATAATACTGATATCAAATAAATATTTAATATTGAAAATATATAAATGCCAAATATAATATTAATCATTGTACCATTGTAGTTAAGTACGGAAGAGAAAAGGAATGATTTTTAAATAAATAAAAAAATAAGTTTTTTTTGTAGCATATTTTTTTTATTTTAATAGTTTCTTTAAATTTCTTCACAACTGAGAGTATAGACAAGATGTCATCCTATAGGTTTACCGAGTGGACAGTATTTCTTTGCCAGCCGTCAGCTAAAAATGGCGGGTAGGCGCGACAGAGACAAAACGTATGTGCGGCCAGAAGTCTCCTATATTCATTGAAATACGATTAATGAAGATAGATATTTATAACCATTTTACATTTAATTATAATTTTAAAATTTATTTTACATTCTATTTCTAAATTCAAATTGGAATAAAATACAGGTTATTGTACTCTCTTTCTAGAGAGTCGAGTGATCCATTCTCTAGGTCTATGATTTTTACGAATAGTCTAAAAATACATATTCAAGCGAATGATATAGTATGATCCTGACACAATACTTTAATATGTCATTTCAATACAATTTTAAAAATGTCTATTCCTAAATGATTGTAGAATTTTCAACACGTTTAAGTCCAAAATTGAAAACTCAGTTTGAATTTCTAATAATGCTTTTTTACAATAAAATTGTGCCTTTCGATACATTTTTTTTATTATCAATGTGTTTAAATATTTTTTTATATAATTTCTTTCAGTAACTCACTAATGATACATATAAAATTTACTACATATATTTAAAACCAACGTCTTTATGTGCAAACACATGGTATCAATCAACTACTAACATTAATTTAATTTAAGGGGAAAAAACATTTAATGTGCTTGCAACACCAATACAGAGTGAATAATATTAAAGGCGAAAGAAAAAATTGAATTGAGCTATCTTCTATCACGGCGTGTAAAAGCAGTAGTAGAATTTTGAAACTACATTTTTTAATACTGGCAATTTAATTTCTGTTCAATTCGTTCAAAATACGTAAAATGTAAAGGAACAGATTCAAAATGTCCATATACAAGTTAATTGTAGCAAGAATGTATTCCTCTGGTGAGAGTACGGTCATCATCTGTTGGGTGTCGAAGATTAGGAAGAAGCTAAAGAAAATGGCGCCCGTGAAAGATAGTGCTACTTCAAAGGCAGAGCTCTGCAGGCATATTTGAATTAATCCTCCAATGATGAGGACACTGAGGCCGGCGACTAGTCTAAAATTAAAAAAATTAAAAATTTAGTCTATACATATAATAAAATTGTAACTAAGCCGAATCTGTACATAAAATATTTTTTGGAAAATCTTATTGAAATAGTCTTTATTATCGATACAGACGCTGAATCTTTAGTTTTTAAAATTTTTGTCTGTCTGTCTGTCTGTTAAGACAGATGCGGTGACCCGCATAACGAGAAAACTACTGGATAGATTTTGATGAAATTTGGTATGATGATAGCTGGCTATTTAGGATACTTTTTACCGCGGGAAAATATCTTATTTCTGAGAAAAAATACAAAAACTGCAACGTAACGTAAGAGTATACTAATATGTAATACCTAATAATTTGGTTTTTGGTCATCTGAACGCGGGCGGAGCCGCGGGCAATGCTAGTATTTAATATATTTGAAAAAAAAAGAACATTTATATGAATTTGAAATTAAAAAAATAAATAAGATTGTCCATAGCATTCTCATTCTGTGAAAACCTAAATGATTTTGAATGATGGCAACGCTAATGGGTATAAGTGTACAATAATCAAGACTCGCAGCAAGTATATAATATGTATGTCTCAAACTGCCTAATACAATATTATTACTACACATGTTTTCATAATTTTAGTTTGTTTTTTAAGCGGTCGGTTTTTTTAATTTTTAAATTAATTTTTTTTATTTACAGCTTTTTAGTTCTGACAGTTTTAGTTCAAAATTATTGATTTTTTCTTATATATAAATATTTGAGTTGCATATTTTTATGCAATCAACTCTTAAAAGCCTTTATTTATTTATTTAAACACTTTATTGCACAAAAAAAAGGTACATTAACAGAAGAAAATACAATTAATGAGATGTGCAAAGGCGGCCTTATCACTAAAAGTGATCTCTTACAAGCAACCCATAGACAAGGATACAAGAAAATAAGTGAGAAGAGCGGAAAGGTGCATAAAGTGCATGTCGTTAAAACTTAATATAAATAAACATACTAGTACATAAAAAATTACATATATAAAATACTAATTTTACCATATATATTTTTATTATACATACATAGACATACTTATACATAATAATATAATAATATCTATATACTTAAGTACATACATATATGCGTAAACAAGTTACATAGTACTAATTACAACGGCACTAACTACAGAATAACCTACTGTGATAAATAGTATTTTTTGAGACGTTTTTTGAATATACTTACCGATTTAGACATTCTTATTTCTATTGGAAGTTCATTCCACAGTTTCACTGTTTTAACGGTGAAAGACTCGCTATAGGATTTGGAATGGCTTAATGGGATTTCAAGTGACCTATCACTGCGGGAGCGAAGTTGTTGAGGGTGCTGGGAACTAGCCCCTAGGAACGCAAAGCGTTCTTTGAGGTAGGCAGGAGTATCAGGATGGAAGAGGACAGTGTATAGAAGAGAAAGTGAGTGTAAGTAACGTCGATTGTGTACAGTAAGCCATTTCAGTTGTATCCGATACTGTGTGATGTGATCATACTTCCTTAGCCCAAAAATAAATCTTATTATGAGATTTTGTAGGCGCTCGAGCTTATTAAGTAATTGCTGAGATAGATCTAAGTAACAGGAGTCAGCATAATCGAGTATCGGTAACAGAAGGGCGTAAGCTAAAGAAATTTTAGTTTTAACTGGCAGCAGGTTTTTCCACCTTCTTAAAGTGCCAATAGCAAAGAATATCTTACGGCTAAGTTGAGCAATTTGAGGTGTCCACGAGAAGGTGCTATCCATTATAATTCCTAAATTTTTCACACTGCTACTGTATTCCAAACGAACATTATTAAATAAAATTGGAGGGAGGAGAGGAAAGTGTATTTTAGATATTTGTTTAGAATTGCCAAACACTGCTACTTGTGACTTACTTGGATTTATACACAAACCAAATGACTTACTCCAGGTACTAATTATGTCGAGATTGGAATTAATATTTTCAATAGCCTTAGCAATGTTAGCAAGCCTTCATTTTGATATTCATTGTTTAGATTATTTTTTTATAATACACGCAAATCGGCCATATTTAATAACATTAGTTTACTCACCCATATCCAATGAAGGAAAAGTCACGCTTGGTATTGAGAGTGTATAGAGTGAGAGAAAACACCACTGTAAATGTTAAAGCCAGTGCCTGAAGTACTACAAATTTGTCGCAGTATGACACTACAACGCCAATGGTGAATGCTTGAACAACCGTCTGAAAAATAATACGGAATTCAGATTTGTGAATAATTTGGTTTAATGTCGCGCTCTTCTGGGGAATCGAGTGAAGGGGGTTCAAATCCCGAGTAGCGCATGTCTGATATTTTCATGTGCGAATCGTTTCTTTTAGATGATTACCACTTGTTTTACAGTGAAGGAAAACCATCGTGAGGAAACCTGCATGTCTCAGAGAACCTAGCAAGTTTTCGAAAGACATGCTCAGTTCGACTACACTTGGTCAGTGTTGACTATGGCATGATTTCCCTCATATTGGAGGGAGACCTGTACCCAACAGTAGGATGTAAAAAAGGGGGAAATAATATTATCACAGAAATATACCTTGACCAGGAATGAAACATGGATATTTTTCATACTTTATAGTATTCAGCCCATTTTAATGTCCCATTGCTGGGCATGGATCTTCCTACAATACAATAGTGATCAGGCTATAGTCCACAATTCTGGCGAAGTGGGGATTGACAGACTTCACTCGTCATTTAAAAACTTGCTTGGTTCTTTAAGACATGTAGGTTTGTTCAGAATGTTCTCCTTGACCATACTCCTTCGTATTGATTTGTGTGGTAGAATTTTCCTCTTGTTAGATTAAATAAAATATTACCGTAGCTCTAAATATATTAATAGATGATGCTGCTAAGTTAAAAGAAATACTTATATGAAAATTAAAAAAATATAGTTAAAGAAAACTTTTTGCCTAGAGATGAAGTTAGTAACTAACACTACAAAATAACATTAATAAAATTAAATGTAAATTTTACACGACATTATTTGAAAGTTTGAAGGTCACAGGACAATCAAAGAAAAAACCTTCTAGAATACAATGACCTTTAAAGAATACAAACTACAGTTTTAACAGCTTTTTCCTCAACACTCATCTATCTTGATGTTTTTTCCCGAGACAAGGTGTGTATGATTTATACACTTTTATTTTCTTTATATACTTACAAATGCAGCTAAAAGGTACAAGTTGGCCGGGTAGTCCCTCCTCTTTATAATTAAAGCAAACAGAGTTATCATGCTAAAAATGAATGCGATGAACACCATCCAGTCACTGAAAAATATTTAGCTTGTAGTGAAAGATATTTAAAAAATAATAATAAAGGTGGATTAGATTTTAAACTAACTAACCTTAATTGAACTTTTGAGCTTTATTGAACTTAAATACTTTGTGTTTATTGGTGTTCATATAAGTTATTATCAAAAATGTTTTTACTAATTTTAACTTTTTCACTTTTTCTTTAGGCTAGGGACATAGACCACTTTTGTCTTGAGAAAGTTAAATAAATAAGGTTTTAATATAAATTGTCTAGGCCTAGAATGGTTAGTAATAGTATAGGCTACTTTTTATCCAGGTATAACGACTCTTCCTTAATACTAATGATTCCGTAATAAGGTTTAGAAGGTTTATTTTATCCCTAAAAACTGATAAAATTCAGATATACATATATAAAATATGACTTACTTTTGATGTATAAACCCTTGTACAGGCTTAACAAGCATAAACACAGAAGCTATTGCTACAGTTGCCAGCAATTGTACAGTAAGCAGACCATACACTTTTCTGATAAAACCCAAACGAATCTCTTTGTCTGCATTAATCACATTATTTCTGTAAGCGAAGTCATCCTGAAAATTTGAATACGCATAAGTAATTGTTTACTCATCATATTGAGTCCTTCATAAAATAGAGTACATAGTATTTTTAAGAAGCCTACACTATTGTTGGCCTCCAAATTGTGACCAATTGTATAATAATAATCTTATAGATTCAAAAAACATAAAAATATGTCATTATTGTTGCAGTTCAAATTTCATTTTGTAATCAAAACATTTCATATTATTTAAGATGTAAGTGTTAAATTGTATTTTTTTTGCATTAAATAGTTCTTAACATAGATACAATATCATCTATATCTTATCTCTTAAATATCCGGAAATTATTAATGGATAAGGGATTCTTATTTTTTTTTATTTAAATAAAGCTAACATTAGTAAGAAAAACTATAAATATAAATGTTTGATTTATCATCAATCATAAACATTTTTAACACTATGTTTTTGCTTCAGTTTTTATTTGTATAAGTGATAAACAAAATCCTTATTTAAATAATTGAAGGCCATGATGAAATGTACCATTTTGATTATAGCGATAAAATAAAGAATTATACCTCCATACTCCCTTTTCCTCCTAACTCACAGTCCTCTTGAGCATACATTAGTGGTATGCCAGCCATTGTGTTCACAATTTAAAGACTTTGTACAAGCAAAATGTTTAATTTAGTTGTTTAGCAAAATCTTTAGCAAGAATTCAACAAATAAAATCAATAAAAATTAATAGTGAAAGTGACGTACACAATTGCTTTGACAGATTGTTAAGTGTGACATAAAAAGATACAGATAAAAAATTAAAATCATAAATTAGAATAAAAAATATGTGAGAGTCAATATTTTTTCAAGAATCGTACACTATTATTCAATAGATACAGTTGTTTTACTTTGAATTCCTTATATCAATATTTATTATGAACATTTTAACATACTTAAAAATACAACATTATAGAGGTTTTGAACTGGACTGTCATCGAAAATTTGAATTTAAATGAATTTCAAATAAAACTCTTTTCGGAATACAAAAACATAGTTTTATTTAAAATATAAAATAAGTATTTACGTAAGTCTAAGAAAGTATTATTGAATGCATGTGCAGTTAAAAAAATATCTCTTCTATATATATTATTACTTTAACATCAAAATTGTGATAAAATAGTTGTCTTTTTATAGCCGCTGAGCAGATTCTCTTCTGGCATGTCACAAAACTAATTTCGATAGAAAAAGTGACTAATTTGTACAAAGCGGTATCCATATATATTAATATTATAAATGTGAAAGTGTGTTTGTTTGCCTCTCTTTTACGTCGAAAAAGAGTGCCAGATTGGTGTGATTTTTTGTATGGAAATAGTTGGAGGGTCGGAGAGCGACATAGGCTGACTACTTTTTACTGCGGACGATTATTTCTTTCCCACGGGAAAACTCGTTATAATATAACCCAAATAAATATTTATGATCAGGATTACTTGAAACTTGGTATAAATGCTCTTCAATATAATTAACTAAATACGTGTTTTAGCATTTTTCGAAATTCATCCCGTAAAAATAGGGTGAAATATTGGATGAAAGTTTGTATGAAATCTACCTTTTTAGAGTTTTTTTTGCAGTTTTAGCGCGAGCGAAGCCGCGGGTTCTGCTAGTATAACATAAATAACATAGATACTAGGGAAAACTGATCATCGTCAATACTGGTGATGATGATATTTTAAAAGTGGCTATTTTCGGTATTAAGGACAGCGGTACTAGTACTGTAATAACAGTTCTAATTTCTCTTTCCTCAATGAAATTTGATACTCAATACATAACTATTTTATCTAATACTAGTGACTCACCCTCGCTTCTAGGCTAGGTACGTTTTGACGCTTAGTATGGAATAGATTTTTTGAATTTTTTTCGGGAATTTTTCGATATTTTAATGTTATTCTGCTATTCAGGGTGAAGACAAATCCAACAAAACAAATATCATAAAAATCGGTCCAGCAGTTCTCGAGTTATGACTGTTGTAACCCCGACTTTGTTTTATTTATTATATAGATGTACCTACTTATATTTATAGTATGTATTTCTTCATAAGTGATGAAGCTTTAATACAAATAATTTCTGCGTGTTTCTATTTATTTTCCTTCAGCACTATATCGATTGCTCTAGGCCACTCTTTCCCAAAGTGGGCGATAACGCCCCCTTGTGGGCGCTGTAGGCCTAAAGGGGGGCGGTAAGAGACCCAGAGAAAAAATGGGGGCATTGTGTAGAGGCTTAGGGGGCGATTTGTAATTTCATGTAGCTAGGAGGACTCTTAGTAGGTGAAAAAATGGGGGCGCTAAAAAATAATTTATTGTCAAAGTGGGCAGTAGACAAAATAAGTTTGGGAACCCCTGCTCTAGGCCATAGGGCGTTTCCGCGAAAAGTAAATTTGCACTTACCACTTTATTGACAGCGTGCCCTGATTCAATAGTAGCCTCCACAGTATTTACTTAAGCAAAAATACTGAGCAAGTAGGTATGTAAAGTCCAAAGGTATATTTTAGAACACATAATATTGTTGTTATGTGTTATAAAATTCATACGCATTTCCTTTTTATGTATTTTTTCTGTTTTTGTAAAAAAGAGGAAGAAGAAAGAGATATTAAGAAAAAAAAAATATGCGAATAAATTCTTAGATGAACTTAAATATTAGATCTAAAAGTAATAAATAAAAGAATACAATTGTTTTTTTTTTTTCGCTTTAATGACTTGTTGTAATCTATCTATACTAATATTATAAAGCTGAAGAGTTTGTTTGTTTGTTTGGTTGAACGCGCTAATCTCAGGAACTACTAATCCGATTCGAAAAATTCTTTTTGCATTAGATAGCTCGTTAACTGAGCAAGGCTACATATCATCCCGGAAAAATGCACGGGGATAGATTTGTTTTTGTCTAGGGACAAACCCGAAGCGAAGCGAGGGTGAGTCGCTAGTTTGTATATAAAATAAGACATTTGGAAAACTTTTGAGATAAAAAGTATACAATATTAATTAAATCATTTTAAATTGGAAGTTTAATACCATTAAGTACTTATATTTAACAAGACGTGGAAGATCGATTAATAGCCGGACATAATTTTTACGGGCGATAAAAGTTTACTGTCATCGGGAGTCGAAAGGTCGGGGTAATTAAATTTTTTATAGTGACTTCCAGTGCATTAGCAGTTAAGGGTTGTCAGGTACTTAAAAAAAAATAAAATAAAGAGTGCGTGTATGAATGTGTACACGCGCAAGAAGTAAAACTTCTGTAGGTTATAGGTACTCTTTGTGAAATTCAATTTATCTTTTAAATAATTAGGATAGGTGAGATACTAAAAATAACGCATTTTAGGCATATTACAATCATATATTTATAGAATATCATTTAAGGAAAGAATATAATATTATATATCATTTGTCAGACAATAACAACGGTTACCATGGCAACAGACGTACGTACATTTTTTCGTAACGCATTCACCAGCTTACCCCCCAAGTCAAGCGTATAGAAATTTTACTTCAAAAACATAATTAAGTGCAAGTCGCGACAACGAGACCATCTATATCATTTAACAATAGTAGGTATTACATTTGTATTTGTACGAGTGATAAAAAAGAATGTAGGTACCTCCTAAACATCGACCTCTCTTTATTTTTTTTTTCCATTCTTATTATATGTTAGGATTTCCACTGTAATAACACAAAACTTGTTAAGAATCGGATATGTGTAATATTTATTTCTATTACTTCTGAAATATTACATAATTTAAAGATGGCAGACAGAATGACAATTCAGTAAGCTGTTACGAATGCACCCTCTATCTACGGATCCTTTAAAATATATATAATAGATAGGTACTTACTGTTTTAATTTTATCCAAGTCTTTGTAGAGACGCAAATCCTTCTGACTTCACAGTTGTACATAATATTCAACACAAAAATTGCGAGTACTAGATTGGCTATATTTCAAAACGACTTTGACATGCCAACGTAGTCTTTGGAGATTTGGAGTTATTATATGTAAATAATCACTTTGGGGATTCTAAAGAGAAACGCAAGTCTTGTAAGATCAGTTTCGTATCTATCCATCGTTCATAGTGTATTTTTCTAAATCTACTGTCACTGTATACAAGTTAAAAAGAGTATAAAAATTATATTATATGTATGTATCCATACGCTATGTCACGTGGTCCGCAATCAGAATATTTCGATATATTGGTTTTTATGCGAGCGATATCGATTGTAGGAAGCTACGAGTAACTCGTCTAAGACGCAGAACAAGGAAAACAAATTATTTAAGTACAAAGATATGTTTATTTTTATACCAGCGACTCACCGTCGCTTCGCTCAGGTTCGTCCCTAGCTTGCTTCCCTATACAAACTTTAATCTCCATTCACACCCTCTTAAGGGATGATTTCCGAGATAAAAACTATTTCACTCACTCACTTTTCATATCATGAGATTTAAAAAAAAAACCATCTTAGTACATTTTTTTTTCTTTTAATTTTCTTCTATATAAAGCTTGTCGTGATAATAACGAACAGAAAAAAAAAGAATTATCCAATTTGGTGCAGTCGATCGAAAGTTATGCGCGTACATACATTTCCGTGATTCATTTTTATTTACATATATAGATACGATTTTAGGTGCAATTTGAATATGCCTCAATTAGGTCATAAATATTTATTTATTAATAGTAAGAATAACATTGATATATTTTTTCACCACAATTATTTATGAATAGTAATGTGGTGGTAGCCCTCTAGAATACTGCATTGGTACTTCGAATCAAGTTGTTTAGATGTAGGTACTCTAAGAATGCACTTCCTATAGCACTTTAAATTTTATTTCAAACATTAAAGTGGTAGTTATATTTTATGTATTTACTGTTGTATTTTATTAAATAATAAAAACAAAAATAATAAATATAAATTATTAAAGTTTAAAAATAAATTAATCAAAGGCTCAATGCGAAATTGCATTGTATTAGATGGGCCTGACTGACACATCGATATTAGAGGATTCAAATACCGCACGCAGTACCTTTATTACCTTTCTCTATATTCTCTTCTCTTTTCTTCTCTTATCTTCTCTCCTCTCCTCTTAAGAGAAGAGGAGACTCTTCTCTTCTCTACTCTTTCTATCCTATCCCTTGTACTACTTTATCTAATATATTTAAACGAGCAATTCTTGTATATTTATATCTTTATATATTTATTTATACCGGCGATCTCGGAAACCGCTCTAACGATTTCGCTGAAATTTGGTATGAGGGGGCTTTCGGGAGCGAAAAATCGATCTAGTTTAGTCTCATGTCTGGGAAAACGCGTGTTTTCGAGTTTTCATGCGGTTTTCTTTTGCATTATTCTACGCAGAATATGTTCGATATTTATGTTCGTATTTCTTATACTCAGGCATAAGCATCGTGGTCAAGCGACAAAGGTGCAAGATTAACATTATATGGATCATATTGGATATTGGATACAAAGTTCTACTTTTTTTGTTGTATTTATCCAAGTTTTTAGTTTTTTTTTTAATCTAAAAAATATAATATAACAAGAAAGAACATCGAGCGAAGCTCCGTCGCCAGGTTAAATCTGCAATTTTTAAATGTTATATGTATATACATTTATTACTAATTGTATCTCGCAAACGGCCCTAATGATTTGGATCAAATTTTGTAATTAAATTAAGATTTGCTTGTTTATGTATATGTCTTTTCTGAAAAAAAAAATGTAATTTTTCACAAAAGAAACATTTTTTAATATCTGCTCATGCTCGTCATGCTGACAATATTATCATAAAGAGCCATCTCGTAAATTATTGTGGTACTTGCATTGTTACCAGTGGATAATAACCTATTCAACGAGCGCCTACGCCGAGCGAAGCTCGGTCGCCCAGGTACTGGTAAAATACTAGAGACTCTTGCTGTTCAAAAATAACGTAGAGTCGTTGTTGTGACAAAAAGTTACAAACTATGAAACCAAACATAATCAACTAATACACACTAATTTCTTATATTATTAAGGAACGCGTATGATCGAAATGGTATAGCGTTATATTTGATTGACATTACTTATTGTCAGTGCGGTATTTTTGGTTATTAACATTAAAATAAGTTTTGTCATGACATTTTAGGACGCGTTTAGTTACTATAGTTTTAGTATTATAGGTTATCATTGGTAGCCCAGTGGTAACGCGCTCGCTTGGGAAACTGAGTGAAGTGGGTTCAAATCCCGGGTGTCGCACCTCTGATATTTTCATGTGCGAATCATTTCTAACATGATAACCACTTGCCTTACGGTGAATAAAAACATCGTGAGAAAACCTGCATGTCTGAGAAAACCTAGGAAGTTTTCGAAAGACATGTGAAGTCTGCCAATCCGCACTTGGGTAGCGTGGTGGACTATAGGCCTGATTCCCCTCATATTGAAGGGAGGCCCGTTAGGGAGCGACGTTAAAAAGGGCTAAAAAGAGCTAAATACAGGTTGTTATTTTAAAAATGACTGATCTTTATTTAAAAATTATTAAATATAGCGAATATTGGAAACTATGGAACACCAGAATTGCTGGTCTGATACTGACTGTAGCAGGTAATAATCAGCCTCTCTTGCCAATTAATTTACCGCTCAGTTCACTAATAACCGGAGAACTGGAAAGGTGCCAACTGCCTGAATATTTCATTTATAAAGTAATTCAAGTTGGCTTTTAATGTGTAAATGAAATTTATATCCTTTCTTAGAAGCAAAGCTTAGTCGATTGATTTTGAATAGTGTATGCTCATTGGTCGAAATTCGACCAAAATCATTATTGAAAATTTCAGGAAACATATATGAATAGAATTTACCTATTTATAATAAAAAACTCCCTCCTAATTTTTTTTATAGATGGTACTAAAGCTCGTTAATAGCTATCAAAGAAAAAAAAAAGAAAATGACAAACAGAGGAGAAAAAGGTACTGAAGTTCAAACTCTGTCTTTTCTAAACCGCTACAATATTATAATAATTACTAGGGACTCACTTCGTTTCTACTTACGTTTTAACGTTTAGTGTAGATTTTTCAGAGATGAAATATTTTCCCGCAGGAAAAAGTATCCTTATATGTTGACCCGGATAACCAGCTATCATCATATAACATCAAAATCCCTCCGGTGGTTTTTCTGTGATTTTCCGTGGCAGACAGACAGACAAAAATTCTAAAAACTATAGATTCGGCCTCTGTATAGATAATAATGTCTATTTCAATAAGATTTGCCAAATAATATTTAAGTAAAGATTCGGCGTAGTTACAATTTTATTATATGTATAGATTATTATTTGTATAGGTTAGGGTTTTTCTGTGGCTCCGCCTGCATAGTATTAATGTGTATTAACTATATCTTTGTAAAATATATCCTTTGTGTAATCAATATTTTTGTAAAGTTTCATCAAAATGCGTTCAATAGTTTTGGCGTGATACAAACAACAAACATACATCCATACATCCTGTCTCACAAACTTTCGTGCTTATAATATTATTAGGATCTTGTAAGTGCCTAAATTGAAAAAAAAAATATATATATTAAAAAAATATTAGGGAGGAACTAAGAATTAAGACATTTTTATAAAGTTTTCCACTATTTATTCTTTTATAGAAGTTGAATAAATTTGTTTCTTATAATATTATAAGTTCAAAAAAAGAGTACTCAATATAATTTTTGGTTTTTAAATTATAAAAATTAAACTAGCGACTCACCTTCGCTTCGCTCCAGTTCGTCCCTAGGTTGACTCCTTATACAAACATTCATCCGCATTTCATCTGTTAATTAATGATTTCCGGGATGAAACTATCTTCTTACCGAATTTCATCTAAATCGGCTTAGTAGTTCCAGAGATTACTTCCTATAAACAAACTCATAAACTTACAAACTTTACTTCTTTATAATATTAGTATGACATGACAGATATATGTTCCTGTTGTTTCTTAAGTTGATAACTATCAACGCAATGGTAATTTTCGATACAGAATGTTAAAAGTTGTAAAAGATCCTTATATCCATTAAATTGCTAATATTTGATACATATTCCAATTTGTATAATTTAAATATAACATTTTGTTATATTTCATTATTGCAGGAAATATTTTACTATGTAACAACAATTAAGCGAACAAACAAAATTGTGGACAGTCTTCTTCTTGTTATGAGCTTGGGTAAACGAAAGCAATCTTCAGTGCATTGAAACTATTCATTAAGCTGTTAGTTTTGATAAAAACTATGTATATTGGACTCTATTCGGCTTTAATAAGGTTAAAAATTCCACATTAAACATCTCAAAGCCTAGCCTTTCGTGACAAGCGTCATAAGGAGGTTATCATGGTTGAAGTTCCATTGTCGCGGACTCGACGCCGTTTCGAGAAATTTAATTAGAATTCCCACGAAAATTTCCCTCATAAAGATGTTCGAGATAAAAGAGTTTAGGAGGCTTGCGGGGCATATTCCAGCAACACTCGCTACGTCCTTGTAACTAATGCCTTAAAGTGCCGAAATGAGGAAAGTTCCTTGAAGATTTTATGAATTGCGGAAGTTTTGCCAATTAATGGGATGTAAGTCAACACGTAATTAGTCATTGTTCTCTGAAATTTATTAAAAATCTGGTGCTGTTTATAGTTTATGACGTCTTAATAGATAGCGTAATATATCAAGTATATTTTGTGAACAATAATGTGTGATTTGTGATTAATTTGTAGTTAGATAAAATAATTTCTCAAGCACAATGGAAATACGATATAAAAGGGTTTAATTGATTTCATATCCATGTATTAACGTCTAACGGCTCACCCTCGCTTCGTTTCGGGTCGTCGTCGTCCCTAGTAAAAACAACTCTATCCCAAGGGAACCATACATTTATCCAGAATAAAAAGTAACTTTCGTACTATTCCAGACTATCTCTGTGCTATATTTCATCCAGATCCGTCCAGCCGTTCTGGCGTGCAAGAGTAACAAACATCCATCCATCCATCCTCACAAACTTCACATTTATAATATACTAGCAGAACCCGCGGCTTCGCCCGCGATCAAGCTACGAAAAAAATAAACTTTTTCGCAATACATACTATATTACTTGCAAAAATCTATCATATACATTTTATACATATAAGATGTTAAGCATATATTCTGTAAATAAATTTACACTACTTTATATCCCACACAGTACGTATGCACTTACAGAGAACTTGAGCTATGTTACTCTATTTAAATATGTTAATTGTTTTATTTTGAATTTAAAAAAAAAAACTACAATTTATGTTTATTTAATTGTATTGAAGAGCATTAATACCAAGTTTCAAGTAATTCTGATTATAAAAATTTTATCCTCAAATAAACAGCACAACCCCTTTTTACCCTTTTAAGGAATGAATTTCGAAAAAAAATCATATTTGTATTGCTTTACTTTTCATTTTAAAGGTAAATATCATTTTCCATGCATCAATTACAGAGTTTCATACAAACTTTCATCCCCTATTTGACAGTCTTATGGGATGAATTCAAAAAATTCTAAAATACGTATTTATTTAATTGTATCGAAGAACATTAATACCAAGTTTCAAGTTATTCTGATCATAAATAATCGTTTGCCCATACAAACTTTATTACCCCCTTTAACCCTTTTAGAGGATGAATTTCCAAAAAAATCTAACACACATATTTCTAATTTTTTACCTTAAAGCTAAATACCACTTTCCGTGCATTTCGCGTTACGAATGACAGAGTTTCATACAATCTTTTATCCCCTATTTTACCCTCTTAGGGGAAGAATTTTGAAAAATCCTTTCTTAGCGGATGCCTACATATATTATTTAATAAATATGTCCTCCAAATTTCACGTTTCTACGACCAGCGGTTTAGGCTGTGCGATGATCGATCAGTCAGTCAGTCAGGACAAAGCATTTTATGTATATAATATAGATATTAGTATGGATAGTACAAGTATAGTCGTTGTTAGAGGTACGCATTTGTGATACTTTTAAAAGGCGTAAAAGATATTAAAGAATCCCAACTTCTAAAAGAAAATTCTGAATATAGGATTCCACGCACAATTTACCTACGAAAATGAACCTTTACATAATGTAGCATGAATAGAACCTTTCCCTATCTGAATCCGACACGCACCTGTCATTTTTTACTTTACCTTGTCGTTATGTTGGTAACATTGGACGTTGTGTTGGTAACGTTGGTTAGTCGCAGTTCAACTTCAAATGATCGCGAAATTCAGAAAATATTTTAATTTAAAAAATTGAATGGTGCTCTATTTTCTATTGTGACGTTATAGCAGTCTTTGTTTCTTCATCACACAAAGGTTTTGTAGTCAAACTGTTTGCGATGATATTTTTTCGCACGATTAAAGAATAGCAGCGCTTACGTTAAGCAAAGAATGCTAGGTGATATTTATCTGTAATTGAAAATGTACCAATTCGTCGCGTCGCATTTGTGAAATGAATGGAAATTTCATTCCGCACTCAGTTTTCAGTGAATTAAATGGTTAAAACTTCAGGTTTAATTGGGACACTGTAATTCTGGTTATTAAAGCTATAAATTGTTAGAATAGTGTGCAGGTGCACTTTGACCGAGTTAATTTTATTAATGAGATTGTATTTAGTCACAAAATTATAGTACGAGTACATATGTAATTGCAAAATCTATAATATGTTATGTATCTAAGTGGACGTAGAGGATATTACTAATTTTTACTCGAAGAAAAAAAATGATGTAGAGTGGAGAGAATTGGGAAATAGTTTTGTTGTTTTTATTTTTGCAAGCGCCAGTTTTTTGCTTATCTACCTACATTTACTTGCTAGGTGCTACGCAGAAATGGATTTCGTATTTTTTTTTAAAGGTTATACAAGCAAATGCTATACATTAAATAAACTATTCAATATTCAAATTAAATACACAATGCTAGAATGAGTTGAATCGGTTGAAAAAAAAAATTCGATGACACACAGAGAAGAAAAAGGTACTGAACTTCTGCATCTTTGCCTATTTTTATTATTTAAAGGAATGATTGTAATGTTATGGAATCATAATATGCAATTTCCAATTTTTTAGATATCTAATCGTCTTTGCCTGTAGAATAAGACCTCGTCTAAGCTCTTCAGCTGAAACCCTTGTTCCATGCGCTTCTTTTAAGTAGGGGTAGTAAGTATTACTACATATGTTGTAGATTAGTCCACTATATAAATACAATGTAGGTAAAGGTTAGAAAGAACGAGTAAAAATAATATAAATATATCGTGAATAAGTTGTATGATAGATGTCGCAGTGCGTCTGCGATTGCATCGGCCCTGCGCAAATTAATTCCAATAATAATATACTGCACTTGGGGTTTTTTTAAATTACTGATGACCTTACCTTCGATTCTACTTACATTCTCTTATACTTTGGGCGCTTTTTGCGACTTGATATAAATTGAAAACATCGACTTTTCTTAAGATATACAATATAATATTTTTGTATTTATCTTTTGGTGACTTATCAGCGACTTTTGGCAAATTTTATAACTAAACTAAACAGTAGCTCATGTGTTACTTCAGGTCGTACATGATTTGTTTATTAATTTTAATCCAAAATCCATCCAGCCGTTTCAACATGAAGGATTAAAAAACATACAGATACATACATCTTCCTCTCACTCACTTCCTTCTTCCAATCACTTCTCCCGAATTGTACTTGGCAAAACATAGCTTATGTAATTCAGGGCAGGCATAATGAATCTTTTCATTAGTCATGATTGTCTCAGAAGTTCCAGAGGTTATTCCTTCCATAAAAAACAAACTAATTTTATTATTCTTTCATTATTACGTATACTAATCAAACATGTAATCTTCTCCTAAAAACTTACATGTGACAACTTTATGTTAACACTAACAACTCACCCTTGCTCCGCTCGGGTTCGTCCCTAGTTTCCTATAGATTTCTTAGAGATGAGATAATGTTCTTCAGTAAAAATATATATGTCTAATAATCCTATATGTTGACCCGGATAACCAGCTGTCATCCTACCAAATTTCATCTAAATCTGTGCAGCGAGTTTCTCGTGATGCGTTCCCTGATAGACAAAAATTCTAAGAACTATAGATTCGGCCTGTGTATCGATAAGATTTTTCAACTATTTCAATACGATTTTCCAAAAAGTATTTAATGTACATATTCAACTCAATTAGAATTCTATTGTAAGTATAGATGAAAACTACTATTAAACGTCAGAAAAGTCGATTGCACTTTTAAAAATAAATGAATGCTAAAAGCCAAAGTTTAATGAAGTCAAAAAGAAAAAGAGTTTAAAAACAAAAAGTATACATTAATAGGATTAGCTACTATGGCGTTGGATTTATTGGCCGCTCGTACGTCTAAAGTGTCGAGAGCCATCATGGCGTTCACATAATGCTTTATTCATAGGAAGTACCAAAAGGTAATGAAATACCTGAGCTCTTTATAACTGGTAGACTGCTCACATGGAGAACTGGACCAGTTCAATTTTAATTGCAAAATGAGGTCTCATTGTGTTAGCTTTGGCATTTCATGTTGAATTTATTAGGACAACAGTATCTACAGATGTTTAACGAAGTTATATTACGTATCTTAATTCACAAGTCGACTAACTCTCTTTAAGTACGTTTTTAATTTTCTATTAAAACGTAATAGTGCTATTAATATTATGAATTCGGAAAAAACCTGAATTTTTTTTTGGATAATCATATTTTTTAATAATCTTAAAATTGGATTTTCTTTTTTTCCGAATTCGTAGAATTATTAAAATAATTACGTTTTTAGTTCCGTCCGAAAAGTTTTATGAAATGGTTAAGTAAAAAGTTAACCGACTTGTGAATTAAGTTGCCTTAATAATTATAATTATTACTAGCGACTCACCCTCGCTTCGCTCGGGTTCGTCTCTAGTTACGTTTCACTGCTGAACTGAGCTAAACGTTGATAAGTCAGCCTGTGAGTCGCGAGTAGTGAATAAAAATAGTAATTGCGAGTGTACCTTAGGTGATAGACATATAATATTGCAAACTTCCCTGTATAACTTTTTAAGACCTACAATTTTCTAGTACATTGTTTTGATTTATCTCTTAAGGTTCAGCCAGCGTTAGCCATATAAACTTCTAAGGACGACTCGATAGAACCAGTCATTTCGTTTTTCCGCGGGAACGAAAAATGTGCCTGTAGTAAAAGGTATCCTAAATGTTGACTCAAGTGATAAGCTATCACTATACAAAATTTAATTGAAATCGGTTCAGTACTTTTTGCGTGAAACGCGCACATCGATTTAACTAAGTTAGTTTTGCTATAGGTATAGATAAGAATAGGTATTGCGAGTGTACCTTGAGAGATAGACATATACTGTTGTAGATATTTCTGTTGGCCTTTTCAAGACCTACAATTTTTTAGTACATTGTTTTGATGTATGTCTTTAGGTTTAGCCAGCGGAGGGTTCCTAAGGAGGACTCGATAAAACCAGTTATTGCGATTTCCCGCGGGAAACAAAGATTTTCCAAAAGTAAAAGTTATCCTAAATGTTGACCCGAGTAATAAGTTATCAGTTCACAAAATTTCGTTGAAATCGGTTCATTACTTTTTGCGTGAAACGCGTACAGACAAACAGACAAACAGACAAAAAAATTAATAACTATTGTTTTGGGGTCTATATCGTATACATAATACGTTACAGTCATTGTTTTTAAAAAATATTTCATGTACAGATTTTGCTAAGTTACTGCTTTATTATAGTATAGATAGATTACTGTGACTTGTTCCTATTATACACAGTTGCGTTTCTAAGTTCTACGGAATATCCCATGGGTTCTACTTAATGAATGAGCATAAAAAGTAGTCTATATCACTGCGTAAAAGTAATTTATTTTTCTTAACAGAACCATACACTATGTACGTGGAAAATTCATGTACCTATAATACGCACAGGTAGTTATGTGGGACTCAGCGATCAGAAAAACCAGTACTACTCACTAAAATCTATCAGAACCACCCCCGTCGCAAGATCGCTTACGCACTCAATCACGACGACCCGTCGCCTGACTGTCGAAGCAGACACAACAACCAAAGGTTGCCCCCACGGATCACTTTACTATCAGAGAAGTACCAGGAGCAACCCGCATGGTCACTGCCAACCGAAGTTGGCCACTATCCAGTGTATCTCTTGGCTTCACACGGCTGGATTGCCAGACGCTAACGAATGTACTTGTTGCCTGCTCCTGTTTTTTTTTAAATTTGACTCTTCCCAAAACCTAAAACCTAAAACCAAACCTAAAACCATAGGAAATAGGCAGTCACATCCAGTTACGGTGGCGTTCGATTGTATGTTAAGGAAAGAGTAGCCAAATATTATTGCAGTATCAAACGATGACAACTTTGCTTTCAATTAGCATACAATATTTGTATTGTGGATAGAAGAAAAGAAAAAACAAAATAAACAAGTATAGTCTCTGAGACTTGCATCATAATTTGCAAGTGCGTGGCAGGAATGAACGCTAGGTACGTACATGTGTGGGATGCCAAGTATCTAGGATGTGTGGGTGACACCCAATCTGATAACAAAAGGTGCAATAAAAGAAACTCGATGGTGGCATCAGATCAAAAAGATCATCGACCACTCTATTGTACAAACGATAGAAAACATATATTAGCTATTGTAAAAGACGGTAAAAAATCAGTCAAGTGCGAGTCTAACTCTCACATCGAGGGCCCCGTAGCATGATCTGTAACTTATTTGTTACGTTAAAAGTATGATAAAATATTTTACTATATGCGATATTTCTTTTTAGCCTTTTGGCTATGAAACTGTAAAAAGGGACAGAATAAATGGTAATCAGTTGGTTGTGGTCGCGTAGAGCGTGCTATTGAATATAACATAATGTATACCATTCGTTGCTGCTATTGTGGTCACAGTCGCGGTCGCCTATTGCGGGTATCGGGTTAAGGGGTTATATGATAAAAGGGCAAAATACGTGTTTCATTAACTTTGCCATGTAGCGTACTTATGATTACTCTCGGTTTTGCGAATTAATAATACAAAAACATCGACTTTTCTTTACATATATTCGAACAGTAGGCAGAGGTAGTCCAGTGGTAACGCGCTCGCTTGGGGAAGCGAGGGAAGCGGGTTCAAATCCCGGGTCTCGCACCTCTGATATTTTCATGTGCAAATCATTTCTAACATGATTACCACTTGCCTTACGGTGAAGGAAAACATCGTGCGGACACCTGCATGTCTGAAAAACCTAGCAAGTTTTCGAAAGACATGCGAAGTCCGTCAATCCGCACTTGGCCAGCGTGGTGGAGTATGGCCTGATCCCCCTCGTATTATTATAGGCCCGTGCCCAGCAGTCGGGCGTTAATAAGGGCTATACATATTTGAACTACTATTGTAATTTTGACTGTTGGTATACGTGTGTACGTTTGATACTAAAAAGTCTGGTCGGATTGGGATAGTATGTTGTTCATAGATAGACTATGAACTGGATTAATACAATGTTAAGTTGATACGATCATATTCATGTAAGTATTCGTCTACGGCGTCGTCGGTATATACTTTAGATCCAACAGCTTTTTATTTCATTTATTATATAAAAATTTTATTTAACTAAATTTAAACAAATGTATTTATTTTAATAAATACTCAGAGATGACTATTAAAACTGTCAATTAAAACTTCTTGGAATTTTAACACTTATATATTCTTAGATTTAAGATAATATTTGATATTTTAAATAAAACTATATTTTCGGATGACCCGTCACCATGATTGCTGTAAAACATTCGAAGCGTCGGGAATCAAAAATCAAATAAAATCCGCAAAAAAATCCGAAATAATAAATTTTAAATTAAATATTCAAACGTGTTATTATGTCATGGAGAGCATGCAGAACTTAATATATGATTTTTTAAAGTGATTTTTGTTATACCGTGAAATTTTTGAAATTTTGAATTTGAAACGTTGCCCAAACTAGGATTAAGTTGAAAACAGGTGTTGTAAACTCATATATTCTCTTTTATCTTATAAGGGCTATAGCGGAAAACTATCTAAATTTATAAAGTAAGTTATCCGCAGTATTATCTCTTGGATCTCTTCCAACACACCTCTACAGTAATAAGCAGTTACGAATATTGAATGAGATTTGGTATTTTTCCAAAAATATCTTGATGAGTTCTGATATAGATTTTTTTATATCCAGTCTGCAATATTTAATAAAGCAAAATAAAATTTATTATATATTTTTTTTGTTAAGACTTATAAAGCTTGCTTATAATAAAAAAATGAACTTATCAATGACCACGCACCATAATGACATTAAATGGCGATGATTATAATTGGTGATATTCTATCTGCAGAGGAAAGCACGATTATAAAATTATAATTATTTTTTAACATACGAGTACGTTAAATCTATATATATAAAAGGCAAAAGTGATTGACTGATGTATCAACGCACAGGTCAAACCCTTAAGGCTAAAAAATTGAAATTTCGCACACGCATTCCTCATATAACGGAGGCATTGACTAAGGAAGGATTTTTTAAAATTCAAACCCCAAGGGCGTGAAATAGGGGATATAATTTTGTATGAAACTTTTTATTCCTTGGACATGTTTGCATGAAATTTCTTATTTGTCGTAGTTTGATCGCGAGCGAAGCCGCGAGTTCTGCTAGTATTAAATAAATGTATTGCATTTCCTGCCTTATTTTCATTGAGCAGTAAAACAAAAATAACTGCTTTGAAGAAACATGTGTATACTTTAGCGTCCCCTGGCGGTCTGTAACATTATAAAAATTAGCTAAAAACATGCTCAGGAATGAGAGTTATACAAAGCACAAAAAGTGTTTCAAAATCGGCCTAGGCGTTTCCGAGAAAAATGGTAACGGACACACAAACACCTCTTACCGCAAACGCATATACCGTCTCCGTGGTCGTCGCGGGCAAAAGTTTTGTATTTTTTACTATAAAACTTTGATTAATATATAACTATTTCTTACAAAATTAAAAAAAGTATACTTATTGAATTTGCATTGTTGTGAAAGGCAAAAAAAAAGACTAAAGCGAACAGGTTTTAATTAAAACTAGGGTTGTGACAAGAAGTTATTGTTTCTTTCATTTTTTTCAGCTAAACGACTTATTCCATTACGTAAGCGAAATAAATTATACTCGTAATAAAATTATGAGGGAAATCATTTTAAAAACACAACATCGTACTTTCTTTGGAACATCATTTTTGCATACGTTTATTCTAAACCAAACGTGTTTCATATCAGCTTTATGTAGTACTTAAATTGGTTTCAAAACTTTTGCTAAGGAACTTTTTAGGAATACATACATATATGTACGTATCTGTATATAAATAGGCAAAGACATGACATTTCAGCACTTTGTCTCATCTGTTTGTCAATCGATTTTCTTTTTTTATTAAGTGGCTATTGACGAGTTTTAGTAAAATAAAACAAAAAAGAAAACAGTTTTTTTTTATACAGGTAGGAAGGTAAACTCTATATGTTTTTCTCAAATTTTCAATAGTGATTACAGTTGAATTTCGGCCACTGGAACACTAGTTATCATTATTAAAAATCAAGAATATAAGAAGAAATAAAAAGGCGATTCTTGCATGACGTAGAAATATAGTATAACAGATTGACAAAAATTGCGGATTTGGCTCAATAAAAATGACTCGGTCAGTTTTATTATATGTATTAATTAATAAGTTAAAACAATAAGAATACATGTTTTTAAAATAAAACTATGTTTGTCATTAGAGGATAAAATAACAGAACTTCGTAGAGTCGTAGAGCTTCTACGGCGTAGCATTTCGGAGCTACGATACGGTTTCAGAGAGAAGTTTTATTTCCTCTAGAAATAGAATTTCTAATACCAAGTGTATTTACTAAATACAGTTAAAATGAAGCATATGATACCATGTTTTTTTTATTTATTATATTAAGAAAATTTTACAGATTAAGAGAACTTCATAAAAAAAACGTGTGTGTGTACTTACGTACGCAAGTAAGAAGTTATACTTCTTTGGCTTAACAGAACAAAAATAGCTAAAGATTTCATCCCATATGTCACTACTCTTTGTTTGTAAAAGGAGTGCAATTAATTTATCATGTACTTTCAGCTAATTTCATCATGTCCGCTTGGCTGTCGGTGTGCGCGCATCGTATAAACTTTACTCTTCTACTTTTTTCCAAATGTGCCAAAAGAGGTATAACTTCAAAAATAGTTTATCTGAGGCTAAGACGAGAATGCACGGATTTTATATAACATACTTTCATGTACAAACGAAAAATACTTTTACTTAAGTATAGCAATTTCATATGGTTGATGCGAATTCATTGCTATGCCGAAAGCTGCAAATTCATCTAACAAAGGGGCGAACATCTATACGAATTAGGAACTATATACTCGAATATTTATCCTGTTTCTGTTATACTTAAATTATTATAACTTTATTAGAATGCTGTGAACTTCATTGAAGTAACTAAATGATGTTTGTAAGAATTTAAAATGAAATAACATGAAACTCAGAAGAAATGGCATATCGTGTTAAAAATCGTGTGAAAATACTGGTTTACAGCGTAGTGAGCAGCATTTACTTTTATTACAAAATAAACGTTACGAGAGTACATTTAAAGCATTAATATTTCATTGGACTGCAGTGCGATACCGGGATGCGACGATATTATTGTAAATTCGGTTCAGAAATTTCGTTTTTGTTCTCAAATTTTGTTTAATACTATGTATAAATGTATAAAATTAATACACAAAATTTACATATTTTCTAAAGTAATAAATGAGCCTGGAATTGTAGAGCTTTATTCTATCTGTCTGTGTTTCTAATTATATAGAAAGAATACTAATGAACCGATTGGTATTGTTTTGAAATTTCTTATACAGATTTACCATCATTTACATGCTAAGATTTAGTTTCATTTGTATTTTTAGGGTTCCGTACCAAAAGGAAAAAAGGAACTCTTATAGGATCACTTCGTTTTCTATCTGTCTATCAATCTGTCAAGGCCCTTTTTCTCCAATCCCTTGGAGCTGTGAAAAATCAAACTTCTAAGTCAACGCAATCAAAAGATACGGCCGTTTATGCCACATATTTTGACACTCGCAAGGGAATCAAAATTTATAGGGTGCTTCCCGTGGACCTAGAATCATGAAATTTTGCTAGAAGTAATATTTTATAATCCAAGTAAGGGGATAATCCAAAAACTTTAAATTTGTTATTACATCACAATTTTTTTTGCGGTTATAAACTTATATTAATGCTTAATGCTACGGAACCCTCGGTGTACGAGTCAGACTCGCACTTATCCGATTTTATTTAAATGTATGATAAGTCGCTACATTGTAATATATAGGTAAATATTAATCGCCTAACAAAACCTGCACTGCAGGCCTCTTAAGGATTGACTAGATTCTAAGCTTTTTTTGTTTACTTCGCAACAGATTTCTGAAGAAAGTGAAAAATAATTCTAAGCAAAGCCATAATATTTGTTCACTTTGCTGTATATTAAAAACTTATAGATTTATTTATAAAAATAAAGTTATTCTAGATTATTAAACTATTAGATGGTGTGTCAGGTAGGCGCGGCCGGTTTTCTATACGAAGAAAACGGTCAAGAAGCTCAAGCTTTGGTCGAAAACATCACTATAGCTGCTTAATGGATTAAGTGAAGTGTAGAATTGATGGATAGATGTACGATTCTTGTAATATAAAAAGAACTAGCGACTCACCCTTGCTTCGCTCGGGTTCGTCCCTACTTACGTTTAAATGTTTAGTATAGATTTCGCAGAGATGAGATATTTTCCCGTAGTAAAAAGTATCCTATATGTTGACCCGTATAACCTGCTATCATTATAGCAAATTTCATCAAAATCCCTCCAGTGGTTTTTCCATGATGCGGTAACAAACAGACAGACAGACAAAAATTCTAAAAACTATAGATTCGGCTTCAGTATCGATAATAATGACTTCTTCAATAAGATTTTCCAAAAAATATTTAAAGTACAGATTGGACTCAGTTAGAATTTTATTATATGTATAGATTTATTTTAAGAATAAAGTTGAAAATATTAAATATAAATATGCCTGTATTTACGGACGATTTCAATATGGCTATCCTATAAATAGCTGATCTAGTTATTACCAATATCTAATAATAATAATTAATTACTAAAATGTTTCTTTGTTATTTTGCTTGTTGTAGAAATTCAAACAAGCAAAGTTTTTAACGGTTTCATGATTTTTAAGAGTATTTTTAGTTCAGAGGATATGAAGAAAATATGCTAAGTACTCGATTTTTCTGTGAGATGTCATGTCCCTGTTAAGTTAAAAAATATAACTCGACATTTAAAAGAACAACTGTTGAGTTTTTCGCAGGCTCTTCTCAGCAGAATTGCTTTCCGAGTCTGTGGTAGTTCCTTCACAGACTGAGTACTCTGACTCTCTGTAAATTAAATTGACGATAACAAAGTGCTTGTATACGTCTAATTGGATAAAGTTTTATTTAATCTCATTTCATTTTTTATATTGGGAACAAAAGGGGTTCTGACAGGATAGTGTCTTCCATCCTGTCAGAATCCTTTGGACAAGAGCGACGTAGAATATTTTTTATCGTCCTATCGTGCAGTTAAACCGCGGGAAAAACTATCCTATCTACGAAGGCTTTACATTTATATACGGGTATATATACTGTCTTTCTTAATTATTAGGAAGGCACTAAATTATGTTTCTTTAGTGCTTTATAGTTTACGTTAATTTTTGGACTTTTTTGATTAATTGAAGTAAATTTATGAAATGATTTGCTTGTGAAATTGAAAATGTTACATCGAAATTGCTCTAGCTGTTAACTTGTTAAAAATTGAAAAAAAAATATTTTTAATTTTGTCTCAGTTGAAACTAAAATTTTAACTAAAAGTTCCGTTTCTCTTAGTCGTAACATGACGTTGGACAGTCTGTCCTACTTCTATGAATCAATTTTAATATGTAAAACATGATCGTATTGGACCGAATAACTGAAAAGCTATTTCTTCAACTGCACAATATTAGCCTAGTGGTAACGTGCTCGCTTTGAAAACCTATTGAAACAGGTTGAAATTCCTTGTTTACATAAATTTTTGATATTACGAAAGAAAACTTAACAATATTTGGAAAAACATGCCATGCATTAAAATCCGCCATACTGCACTTAACCAGCGTAGTTCAGCCTGATCCCTTCTGGGTTTTGTTATTTTTTTTTTGATCTGAGCATTAAAAAGCGGCACGTTTCAGCATTGGTACGTTAAAGGAGGCTAAATACATACATACATGTAAATATATTAATTTAATTCAACGTACAAACCGAACTAACTCCAAATATATTCGTGTATCGACGAAACGATTTTTTTATATAAAATTGCTTAAACTCTAAATTTTATAACTCTAAATATGAGTATATAAAAATACTGTAAAAACTCTGATCTCAACAAAGTTTTTGCAGTTAATTACTAATTTGAACTGCATGCTGCAAAGTACATTTAAATTTATATACGTTTGCGGTAAAATGAGTGTAAAGCGTAATTAAATGCTTACTCTAAGCTTTGTTATTCTTAAAATATTAGGTATATCATGAATGATTCAAATATGTTACACATTTTACGGTCATGGTTCTTTTAATAATCAGGAAGACATTGTCTAGTTTCATAGATGTTACAGGTTCGATTGCCGGGCACATTACAAAAAAGACACTATTATTTAGTTGATATTACGGCTGTCTTGCGAGATTTAGTCTAAAATCTGGTCTTTACTATTTTTTTTTTAAATTAAAAAAATAATAATAAAATATCTAAAAATCGCTGAATATACATGGGGATTAAATCAATAGGTGTTGAGGTCCTAACCCCACTCAGGTCCAGTTTTTATCCATCAGTCATGTTACTTACTGTATAGATAGGTAAACTCTATTCATATAGGTTATCCTCAAATTTTCAATAATGATGAGTGAAATTTGCCTACTGGACAAGTTACAATCAAATAGCTTTATCGTAAAGTTACTGGCATATATTTAACTGATAAATTAAAAATAAATCAGGAAGTCATTTGATGACATTTTATTTTACCTACATATTAGTATCTAATGCGAAGTAAAAACGCCATGCAAATTCCATACTGTACATAGCACACGTTTCACATAGAACAAACAGGGTCAGGGTCATACGGAATTATGTATAAGATATTACTTGACCACACCAATGGAAGGATGCGACCTTCGTAGCGTTCGAAGAATAGTCATTTTATACGGTTCTTATCGCTTTGTTTCATTTCAGGCCTCTTTCTTCTACAAACCGTTATTACCTATTGTTTTATTGTTTCATTCTGAAAGGTAGAAATGTTTTCTGTTTTATATTTATATTGTATACATTCAAAAGCATAAAATGTTGCCTTGATTAGTACTTTTTGAGGTGTACAGTGTAGCTTTATTTCAAAGTAGTTTTTTCGCGCCTCAGTTCACTTGTTACTACCTCATTCGCGAGATACAAAAATATAGGCAATATATGTTTAAAGCCTTATATGGAATCCGGCTTCGTGCAAATATTAAGAAATAAATTGTGGTAATTTTTATCTATATCTATACTAATATTATAAAAAAGCTGAAGAGTTTGGTTGTTTGGTTGAACGCGCTAATCTCAGGAACTACTAATATGATTAGAAAAATTCTTTTTGCATGGAATAGCCCGTTAACTGAAGAAGCCTAAAGGCTATGTATCATCCCGGAAAAATGTACGGTTCCCGTGGGATAGATTTGTTTTTGTTTAGGGACGAACCCGAAGCAAAGCGAAGGTGAGTCGTTAGTTTTCTTATAAGTATAACCAACTTAGTATTTATTTCAAACCACCAATACGTTTGGTACTTAACAGTAGAAATTTTATTTCCTCTACTTTAAAAAGGAAACTTATATAGATGAAATACATTTTTAGGGCTTTTAAAAGTAACATATTATGTATTATAAACAAATACAATTGATATTTAAAAGTCAATAATTATGTAATAAAAACTTTTTCGGTAAATTGGTTGTTTGGGCGAATAAGCACTGAGATGAACCATCGCTATGTTTTGTGGTCCTGAGACTCACCAAGTGCTAAAATCAAATCCACTACCTTTGACGCAGTGTGTATTGCTAGTTATGCACAGTTTTACGGCACCACGACGATATATTTAAATATGAAAATTGAGCAATATACCTAAAGAATATACCCGTTCGTATTTTAATACGTTTTTGTAAGAATTTCTTACCTAATAAAAGTATACGGACTTGAATATCACTTAAAAATAAATAATTATACCCTAGGGCGAACCCAATGAAAATTGCCTGTACAGATAGGTGTCTAGGTGGAAAATATTATTGAATATATTGGAAAAGTCCTAATAAATCTCAATTCAAATCAATACACTCTTTATAAATTTATTAGTGACATATTTTATGTGATTATCATAGCTAGGAAGAGATCAGGTGATGTACGCGCTGTGGGCATCATGGTACTAGATGTAACATAGTCAACAATCTAGCTCGGGAATGATGATTGAATTGCTTAGCACTCATGATTTCTTAGGTAAGGGTTTTATATATACACACATACATGCATACGCCTCTATACACGCACACACACGCGCGCACACATACATACACACACACATACACATATGCATGCATGCACGCATATACATGTGCGAATAGCATCGATATATAAGCATTTTGTTATACTTCATTGGTTCGTTTCCGGTACTGTGTATACTATGATATACTTTTTTGTATATGCGAATACGTTTTTTGTTTTACGTTTTTATACCGCGTAGCACCGAAATTTTATCTTTAAAATTATACTAAGCTGTATTTTTAAATTATAATTAAGTTACCATTTTATTGAATTCTGTTTTTATCACTCTAATGTATTGCTCAAGTAAAAATACATCATCGCCAAGTACATATAAAAAATGTCAAGTTTGTTATTTTTTTAGAAATAAATACATAGATTTTACTACGAAAACGTAAGTATTGGTAATGTTATTAGGCTTCGCTGATCCTTTCGTGACCAACGGACCGTACCTATAGCCTATATACAATGGATAACGCCAAGATCAACCTTTTTTTCTGTTTTAGCCTTAGAATTCAATACTTCGGATATGATTTCAGAACCATCATACCCCGGATTTGTTCCATCATGTTACTCAAATCCAAAATCTATAATGCTAGACTCCTATCTGGGTAAGAAATTTGTTTACAGACTCCTCTTAAGTGCGAAGTTGCTTAGAAATTTTTTAGACATCCATTGAAGATGGTTCAGGCATTCACAATTTTGAATCGAGTGTTAACCAAGCAATGGTTTCGACATCTTTCCAAATGTTTCGTTGGAGGTGTGTTTGTGGGTGGCCTGTCGGGTGAACAGATCGGGCCTACAATGCACGTTGTTTATCCGCTAGGGCGGGGGAGGGACGCGGGGAGTGCGGGAGGGGGCCTCTGGCCGGGCCCAGAGTAGTCTGTAGCCGCCCTCCGCCGAAGCAGCACGCGACGCGAGTGCACCTGTGCCGAAATAATCTGATCCGACCTTCAATTCGAAAGAACGAGACGACTATATACAGGTGAGTCCCATTACGATTTTCAAAAATCACACCGCACTTTTATGGATGTCATCTCAAATCGTTATGTAATGATTAATTAATTAGATAAACATAATATATATTTATTTGGTAATTTTTAATGATTTCCTAATTTAAGTGCTATGCGTGCTACGCTCGTAGCACGTAGCCGTTCGGAAAATAATTAAAAAAAAACAAGCAAATAAATTATATTAAAATAAATACTTAAATACAATATATACGTAATTTATTTTTTATTTTTTGAGAAAAATATCGTCTTAGCGCCTGTAGGTTTCAGGGTCAAGACAAGGACTACGAAGAGGCTTGTGAAAGGGATGTTGATAATTTGCGAGATCAAATGGGGTAAACGATGGCATACTCCGCCCGATGTCAATCGTAATTGTATTGAAAGGCTCGACCTTGTTGTAGGCGCACCATGGGCTCTTTGTTCCGCTGACTGCTCACGCTGATTGTACAATTAATCTAAAGCCAACTCTAATAAATTTTCTAAGAATAATATATTCTTTAACGTGTTCTTCTATAAAATTGAATGGCTTTTGAAAATTTTCATTAAAATGATAATTTTAAATAACTTTTTTTATAATTAACATAATTTTTTGAATAAATAATACGTTTAACGGTTGTATGTTGCAGAATAATATATTATTTACATCGACTTTCTCATTAATGGGTTCGCAAATGTTCCAACACCGCATTTTTACGCCAGACCGTATAAATATTTATATAGCATTTGTATGGCACACACTCGTACGTACATTATGGATGTACCAGAATGTGAAATTAATAAGACGATTATTTTTAAAAACTTGTTATCGGTAGAAACTTTAAAAATAAATATTTTAATATATTAAGAAACAAATTTAATTATAATTTAATATATAAAGTAATGTAGGAAAATTGTTAAGGGAATACCTTATAAAGGATTTTTTTAAAACAAGGGAATTATTATTCAGTTAGCTATATTTTAAAAGTATATAACAGATATATAACGTATGTAGTGGATATCGTGTATCAGTTAAACGATGGTCCCTTGAGTGCGGGCTCGTATGTCTAAATTTTACAAACCTTCTAGTTTATTTACTCGTGATTGTCATGAAAAATTCAAGTTTGCTTGCCTCTGAGCAATTTTCATCATGTCTTTTGGGAATATTATATAAATTTATTATAAACTACAACTACAAATGGCGTTTCGCGTGTTGTATAAATACATACATGTATGTATTTAGTACTGCGAGAATTAAATATTGCAAAAATATTAAGTATGATCTTTATATCTTAAGTATAGTTAAGTATAATGCAAAGTGCTATAAAAAAGTTTTTTCGAAATCTCATTAGACGTTCTCAATTACGTGATGGGCTATTACAGAGTAAGACAAGTTTTTCGTCGCGGTCCCGCTCGTGTGCTACGTCGATAAAAGTAGTCAATATTATCTTAATTTTATATATAAGTTATTTTTATTGCTAATCCCTCAAGTGTTTGGAGATATTATAGTTTAAAGTAACATATACACACATTCACAAATATTCGTTTTTATAATACTAGAGGCAGTGGTAGCTCAGTGGTAACGCGCTCGCTTGGGAAACCGAGTGAAGTGAGTTCAAAACCCGGGTCTCGCACCTCTGATATTTTCGAGTGCGAATCATTTCTAACATGATTACCACTTGCCTTACGGTGAAGGAAAACATCGTGAGGAAACCTGCATGTCTGAGAAAACCTAGCAAGTTTTTGAAAGACATGTGAAGTCCGCCAATCCGCACTTAGCCAGTGTGGTGGACTATGGCCTGATTCCCCTCGTATTGAAGGATGGCCCGTGCCCAGCAGTGGGACGTTAAAAAGGGTTGAATACATACATACATAATGCTAGCGTCAGTTAAAGAGTAGATAATAGAAATAGTTGCCACATAACAGTCTACTGACTGACTGACTTATTAAGTTAAAATAGATCCCAATAACGTATCTTTATTTTTCCTACTAGCAATGGGAATTTAACATAATCTAAATGGAATTATTATCAAATTTCTATCTCGACCAACGACAGATGGACAGATTTTTGGGATCCACTGTTAATGTACCGGCATAAAAGTACTATGTCACTGTCGGCTCAGAAAAAGTTAAAAAAGTCATGTCACGTCGGTCCATTGCTTAGTTGCTGCATGATGAGAAAGGCAAGCCAACAGATGTGCTTTTATATATTATACGAGTATATAATAATAACTAGGGACTTTTCTTGGTTTTGTTTGCGTTCTTAGGTGCATTTATATATATATATATATATATATATATATATATATATATATATATATATATACACAGTAACTCGTAGTCGTCTATCCATATATGCACAAGTTTCATCCAAATATTTTCAGCCGTTTCAGCATGAATGAGTAACAAACATACGCACACACATTTTTTATATATAATACTACAAGCGGCTCATTCTCGCTTCGCTCGGGTTTCGCACAGGAACTGTATATTTTTGTACATCTATCCCACAGGAACTATATTTTTCCGGGATAAAAGTAGTCTATGTGCTACGTGCTATTAAAGACTATATCTATCTCTCTGGCAAATTTCATCCAGATCCGTTTAGCCGTTCACTCTCGCTCCGCTTGGGTTCATCCCTAGTTACGTTTTAACGTTTAGTATAGATTTCTCAGAGATGAGATATTTTACCGCAGTAAAAAGTATCCTATATGTTGACCCGGATAACCAACTATCACCATACCAAATTTCATCAAAATCTGTCCGGTAGTTTTCTCGTGATGCGGTCACAGACAGACAGACTGACAGACAGACAGACAGACAGACCTATAAAAAATCTAAAAACTATAGATTAGGTCTCTGTATCGATAATAATTATTATTTCAATAAGATTTTCCAAAAAAAAAAAATGTACATATTCGACTCAGTTCGAATTTTGTTTTATGTAGATATAGATTAATAGTTAGATTAGTATGATAATAAGGATTTCTAATATATCGCAGCTTAATAAATCGTACTGTGACTAAGGTCCTCGGTTTGATCTTCATTCAATGCAAATTAAAACGTAGCTATTGTGTTAGATGAAAATGTTTAAAATGTCGTTCTGAACGCCCAGCACGAATCCTTCACTTGACGGAAAGTTATAGTGCGAGAGGCTTTTTTATAGCGTGCTTTTTAACAAGAGAAAAATATGGCTATTAGAAATATTATTACGTTCAAGAAGATTGCTTAAAATTTTCATCACATATTTTTAAAATATTTAATATGAAGTATTATTTTTTTATAATAATAAAAGAACTATTCTTCAATATTTATTTCGTGTATCTTGGAAATGGTTCTAATGATTTGGATCAAATTTTGTATTTAGATAAGCTCAAGAACGGCTATACCAATTTTTTAGATATTTGATTTTTTGGATTTCTCTTAAAAATTATATGGCTAGCGCTATATATATACTAGCGGCTCACCCTTGCTTCGCTCGGTTTCGTTGCTAGGTACGTTTTACATAGATATTTAAAATAGTTATAATTATATATATATATATATATATATATATATATATATATATATATATATATATAGTATGTCCGTAAAAGCACGATTTTACAAAAAAAAGTTGAGTGGAGCTTGGTCGCCCAGGTATTAATTTAATAGAATAATTAAATAATGAAAACCACCAAACTATCTTTTAAACAAAAGTTAATGTAGACTAAGTTTAAGTATAAGTGCATAGTTCTGAGCAAACTTAGCACCTCAGCGGCTTAACTGATCATTATAAAATTTGTATAAGGAGTAATTTGTAATTCAAAGGCTCCTTTATATCCGCACAAGCGACCCACTTACTTAGGTACGACCGATTTGAATCAAGATAGAATTCAGATGTTAATATTGGTATATATCTATTAATGTATCATTAAAATATCTCTAACTAAACTGAAATAAAATGTGGACAAAGTATAACTTATCTGTCCAAATAATAAAGCAGAAGAGATCGTTCATTCGTTCGTTCGTTTGGTTCGTTCGTTCGTTCGTTCGTTTGTTCGTTTGTTCGTTTGTTTGTTTGTCTGAACAATCTGGCTCTACTGGTTCGATTTGAAATATTATTTTTGCGTTTAATAGCCTATTTATTGAGGAAGGCTATAGGATTACAGTACACTAGGATTATGAGAGCGGAATAATTCTACAAAATTAAACGTCGCCGCCATCTCTTCCTAAGATTTCTTCCAGTAGCTTGCACCCAACAAAACTATTCTATGGACCGGGGTAACAGTAGTCTAAATCTGTTTTCATACCATACCAACGTTAAATAAGTAACTAATTTTAATAAATCCTAGATTCCTATAGCAGCTAGTATTAGGGCCATTTTAAAGTTCTTGGCACGGTCATTAGCACGTTCCCATGTATTTAGATCAAGCTATAGTCCACCACGCCGCGCTGGCCAAGTGCGAATTAGAAGACCACACATATTTTTCTAAAACTTCCTAGGTTTGTCCCTGCTTTTTCATACATGCAGGTTTCCTCAAGGTGTTTTCCTTCACCGATAGGAAAGTGGGAATCATGTTAAAAATAATTCGCTTCTGAAAATATCAGAAGTGCGCGATCTAGGATTTGAACCTGCTTGCTTGGCCACTTGGTCCCAAACGAACTCGAGACCTCTGGGCTATCGTAGCCTACAATTTACCTACCTTCTTCAGCACAAATACATATGTAATAATCTCCATATACTGTAAAAGTTTTTTTCATATTAAAAAACATATGTTCGCGTAACCTTGGCAATCATGTCAATCATGCAAAATTACCTTTAAATAATGAGGTGTTAAATACTTAACATTTTATAGGTCTTTAATCACGAAAGGGTTACACGCTACCTGCCATATGTGTAATATTAACATTGTTGACAGTTATTTATAACTAAATATCATTTGGTCTCTTTGGTCTAGTGGGTAACATGTACAGCTGCAGTTCTGGAGGTCGTGGGATCAAGTATAGTCCCGGGTCGGGCCGGGTCGGGCTAAGGTATTGAATGGTTTTGTTGATTCTCAGGAACAGCACAATGTTTCAGTATTTGGTTGGCGATACTTTAATCCCTTGCCTTGAAGACCTCGCAAAGTATATATGAAAAAGTCTGCTTGCCTTCGTAAATTTTTTCTTCTGTTTGAAGTTTGATAGCCTGAATTTATGAAAATTTCGAAGTCAGTTATCAGCCTCAGTTGGGTCAAAAGTGTTATTGGGGTTCTTTAAAACTTTTTAGTAGCCCCTTTGAGTTAAGACGTTTGTTATATTACAACTTCGTGCCATAGAAAGTTTTCAAAGTTGTCAATTCTGTCTTCATTCTTCTTCGATTATGTATAATTGATGATCCATTCGACTATGGGGGAAGAAAATATTGTGTTGTACGCCGCATGTGTGTTTTTTTACATAGTTGGCTAGTCTCAGTGAGTTTATCCACCATTATTAAATTAGTCAAGTTTTAAAAATAATTATAATATTTTCTTAGATTTAGGCGAATATTTGACATTTTAAATAAAAGTACCTTTAAAAATCCATCCAAAACCTTAGTCTTTCCCGTGACCATGATTGCTGTAAAGCATACGAAACGTCATGAACCAAAAATCAAAATAAATTCGCAAAAAATCCGAAAAGATAGTTTTTTTTAAATAATTGTAACTTATGAATATTCGGTTCACACAAAAAATCAAGAAATATTATCATGTCTCCAAAAATGGTAATGTTATATACCAGAGCTTAGTAATTAGTCGGTGCAGAAACATATTGGAAAAGCTACCGTAAACTTTTACTTTATCGATCTATGTTATTAATGATGTGCTTCAAAGAATATTCTAAGGTGAAGGTTACGTCGTTCAATTGATATTATTATTGCAATTCAAAGGAATATAACTTATAATGTAAAAAGGTCTCCAGTATGTCTACTTAAGTTATTTAATATGGAGTTAACATTCGACCTTCCGCCCTTTCATGTCTTTTATATTATAAAGATGCTAATCACTACATAGTATAAAACAAAGTCGCTCCCCGCTGTCTGTCCCTATATACATATGCTTAGATTTTTAACTACGCAACGGATTTTGATGCGGTTTTATTAATAGATAGAGTGATTCAAGAGAATAGTTTATATGTATAATACGTACATAATATAGTAGAGAAACACTGATAATTTTAGAGGTTTCTAATGTGATGTCGTGAATAAAAATATTTTTTGCGCTTACATTGCAAACGCTGGCTGAACCCTATGAGATAGTTCAAAGTTATGTACTACAGTATTGTAAACCTTAAAAAGGTCTATAAAAAGTCCGCGATGGCATATGTCTATCTCTTAATGATAACATACTACACCCGTTTTACTATATCCAAGCTAGGGACGAACGAATCGCTAGTAAATATATAAAACTGAAGAGTTTGTCTTTTTGTTTTTTGAATAGATTTGAAAAGAAAAAAAAATCTCTGTATCGAGGATGTTTATAGGATATCTAATGTCACGCTCCGACCCCTAGGAGTTATGTACTTGAATACGAACTCGAAACTGTAAGCCACCCATCCATCCCCATCATCCCACCCATCTAGGGTTACACTCTTATAATAAATATTACGTTGGAAGTGAAATATTATATATTTTATTATATTTAGTGTTTGCCCAATAACTACTAAACAGAAAAAAAAATCAATTTCTTAAAGGGTTATATTTTAATTGAATATACATATGTAAATACGTATCGTAAAAATATATATACCTAAATAAAACTTTCTTTTCGGACTTTTTGCGAATTTTTTTGGTTTTGGCTTACCGGTGTTGTGAATGCTTTACAGGGTACATCTTCTGTGTCTGATCCGAGATTCTCTCCCTTGACTATATTTGATAGTTTTATTCATAATATCAAATTTTCGCATAAATCTAAGAAAGTACGAGTATTATAGAATAATTGAATGCATATATAAAATTTCGTGCTGTATTGTTATATGTCAGGAGTTGCTTCGTCTGAAGCCAATCCTAGATGGAAAATAACGTCATAATTATCATTAAAAAAAATTACTGTCACCGGAACTGAACCAACATGTAAAATTTCAACTACCTATATAGTATAAGAGAAAGTGGTTCTAATTCAGCTAGCAAGATTTGACCAAAACAAAACACCAACTAACAAACATGCCATTTTTTAGGGTTCCGTACCCAAAGGGTAAAACGGGACCCTATTACTAAGACTGCGCTGTCCGTCCGTCTGTATGTCTGTTTGTCTGTCCGTCTGTCACCAGGCTGTATCTTATGAACCGTGATAGTTAGACAGTTGAAATTTTCAAAGATGATGTATTTCTGTTGCCACTATAACAACAAATACTAAAAAACAGAGTAAAGTAAATATTTAAGGGGGGCTCCCATACAAGAAACGTGATATTTTTGCTCGATATTGAAAACAGCAACAAGTAGACGCTTGAAATATTCACAGAACATTTAGTTATATATTCACTTTAAAAATAAATAATTAAATTAAAATAAAATAAATATTTAAGGGGGGGCTCTCATACAACAGACATGATTTTTTTTGCTGTTTTTATAGACAATGGTACGGAACCCTTCGTGCGCGAGTCCGACTCGCACGTGGCCGGTTTTTTAAACTTTTTCCTCACCATTCACTTAAGTTCCTTGTAAATTCACTATAACGTAGTTAGTCACATGGTTTAAAATAGTAAAGTGTAGGTGTACTAGTCACGTGCTCAGACGCGCGTGGGCTAAGCCAAAATACACCAGTAAATGTGTAGGCGGGTTTAATTTTAACCCAGACTGAATGTAAATACGGAATTAGCATAACCGATTTTTTTACGGCTCTATTAATTGCCCTTGAGCTTTCTCGACTTTCGTTCTCGTAATGGCTATTTTACTATGGATTTTCTAGTTAAATTATTTTGTGTTTTAATTAAGTGTTTAATTTTGTTACTCGGGTGATTTGTTGAAACGATTTTGTTTCGATTGTTACGAGTTTGATGCTTGGTCGATGTAAATATTAAGTACTAGCGACTCACCCTCGCTTCGCCTCGGGTTTGTCCCTAGACGAAAACAAATCTATCACACGGGAGCCGTACATTTTTCCGGGATGATATATAGCCTTCCTCAGTTAACGGGTTATCTAATGCAAAAAGAATTTTTTGAATCGGATTAGCGCGTTCAACCAAACAGACAAACTCTTTAGCTTTATAATATTAGTGTAAATATTAATACGTTACGAGGGTTTTCACTTTTTAGTGTTCATAAAAAAAAAGGTAATTACGAGTAGCTTTACTCAAAGTACAGCAGTGTCAGCTTTCCATAATGAAATATGTTAAGTAAAATAATATAAACTAATTTATATGGGTTTCCGATAAAAATGCTTTGGACCTATGGAATTCGATCATAGACATTATGAGTGTGTAACATTTGTTTGCTCTTAATGCGAGCTCTAAAAGCGAGTTGGGTTGATTTCAGCACTTAATGCCTCCATATAATATTTTGGTGAAAAATAAGATGTTAACTGAAATTTAAATAATCAATTAGTGTAATGATAAGTTATCACTCTGGTCAACAATTAAGTTACCTTTTACTACAGGAAAATCTTTCATTCCCATGGGAAAACACAATAACAATTTTTCGAGTCGTGTTTAGAAATTTACATGGTTAAGGCTGGCTAAACCCTAAGAGATACATCAAAACAATGTACTAGAAAATTGTAGGTCTTAATAAAGCCTACAGAAAAGTCTGCAATTGCATATTATGTCTATTTCCTAAGTATTTAGCCTCGTAGGGACTTACTCGAGCAAAGCGAGGGCAAGTAACTAGTAATTAATAATATGAAAAAACTAAGATGTCTACTTTGATACGCTTCTAAATGTAGCATCGACTTAGAATTTTATAAGTGTATGTCATTTAGATAAAATACAATAATCACACGTTAGTAATAAAATTTGCTAATAGACACTAATCACTCATCATAATACAATAATCACACGTTAGTAATAAAATTTGCTAATAGACGGCGCTACATGTAAATAAAATTATATTTTGGGACACAGCACCATCTAGTTCCATGGTAAACTACGAGGCTTGTGTTGTGGGTACCAGATAGTACTACACATATATAACTTTTAAATACATACATATTATAAATATAAACACCCATGACTGGAGTATAAATATTAGTGCTCATGACACAAATGGATGCCCCTAGCGGGACTCGAACCCGCGACCGTTGGCACAGCAAGTACTCACTACAAAGGGAGCCAAATGTGTCGACAAAATTATAAACACAAGTATCACCTAGGAAAATTGAGTCAGAAAAATAATATATAAGAGAAAGGTGCCAGACAAATCGAAGTACACCGAATTCTAAAATATCTGATTAGGTATCTATAGTAAATGAAAACTACCAATCAGTTGTTTTTTACTTTTTAGTGTTCTTTTTTGAAGTCGCTTTTATTTATTTTTATACAGTTTTTATTTTTCCATTATTAGTAAAGACAGTAGTAGCAAGGAAAGAAAAAGATATTTTTAAAAATTCTGTAGGTAAAAAAATCAATCAACCCCTATTTTCTACCCTTAGGGGTACATTTGTTTTTCAAATTCACATGGGACTAACTTTGAGGTATACCCTATATAATAAAAAAGAATCATCTAAATCGGACTACAGTGAAAAAAGTTACGTGTGGTCAATCATAAAAAAAAATATACGTGTCGAATTGACAACCTCCTTTTTTTCGTCGGTTAAAAATATAAAGAAGCATAGCGTAAGTCAAGTATGGCTACTTATAACTTTTTCAAAGATTTCATTTGGTTTGTTTTAACGAAACAATTCTGTACGTTCAAAACTTTTCTATTACAAACTATAAATATCGATTTTTAAATACACCAAAGTGTAATTTTGTTATACTATGAATGTTTGTCGTTTGAGCTCAAAGGTCAAGCAGAGGTTAGAGGCTTATCTAGAAGTTCTCATTCTTATCTACATTGAACGAGATTGATATTATATATCTTATGGAATAAAAATGTTCTTTAAATTTGATTATACTTAGCGATATATTTTTTATTATATTTAGAATACTAACAACATAATACATACTCGTAATACATTTTAACTTCTTTTCTTTAAAATTATTCTTAATCTCAAGTTCTAGTATGTTAATCGCTTTTGTAGTGTGCGCAAGCGATTCTGCAATGCCCCATTGCACTGCAGTGACGGGTCCATAGCACTGACCAACAAATAACATGTCCGCAAAATATACGAAAACATATTTTTATTTAAAACATTTTAAAGTAATGACCTTTCTACATGACTAGCGACTCACCTTCGCTTCGCTTCGGGTTCGTCCCTAGACAAAAACAAATCTATCCCATGGGAATCATACATTTTTCCGAGATGATATATAGCCTTATAGCCTTCCTCAGTTAACGGGCTATCTAATGCAAAAAGAGTTTTTCAAATCGGATTAGTAGTTCCTGAGATTAGCGCGTTCAACCAAACAAACAAACTCTTCAGCTTTATAATATTATATTAGTATAGATTAAGAGGCACGATCTCCATGATTTTTGACATGATTACCATAACCTTACAGTGAAGGGAAACATCGTGAGTTCTGCATGACTGAGAGATCCCAAATAGTTTTCGGAAGACATATGAACTCATGTGAAAACCCGTAGACAAGGGTTGCAAATACACAGACGTACATTTTTTTAATAGCCAAAGTATTTTACTTACATAATGCCTTGTAATTATTCTACTTACGTAATCGAATGACCGATATTAATAGCATTATGAAGGCAAATTGTGCACGTCATACGCAATCTCCAACTAGCCATCAAATATATGGAAATGATCATACATTATAATGCCAATTTGATACTAATCTAGTTAAGTTGTCATTGTTATTGATATTGACAAGGGATAAGCGGTTTATCGGATCAAGATTGTAAATTGGTTCAGACGGGCTGACCATCGCTTATATGTATGTATATGTACGAAACGTACAATTTATATTTACTAACATCTCACCCTTGCTTTGCTCGTTTGTATTTATAATATAACTTGCGACTCACCCTCGCTTCGCTTGGGTTCGTCCCTAGCTTGATTTCCCATCCAAATTTCATCCCCATTTCTATCCCTTTAAGGGATGATTTCCGAGATAAAAAATATACTATATCCTTCCTAGGGTCTCAAACTATCTTCTTACCGATTTTCATCTAAATCGCTTCAGAAGATCCAGAGATTACCCCCTACAATCTCACAAACTCACAAACTTTACCTCTTTATAATATTAGTATAGATATACAGGTAGCTCAAATTTTGTTATTACTAGTAGTCTATGTATTACTCCAGGTCATTATCCATCCCCCAAGACAGGGGAGGTTCTGTTGGGTTTTAGTGGGTAGTTCTGGCCTTTCTAACCGGTGAGTTCCACATAACCTGTATATATGCAGGTGGTATGCGTAAATCTATTTCCCAACATTAACTAAAATAAAAAGGTCATATTCAATCTGTATACAAAATTTCACGCAAATCTGTCCAGCTGTTCAGCGTGAAAGTAACAAATACACAAACATACAAACGTTCGCATTTATAATTAGTAGTAATAGAGCCCCACTAAAGCTCAATATAGTTAATTATCGCATTAATACACGTTAAGCATTAGTATGACCATAATTTAACATACAGTTTTTATTAATGCCGTTAAACGTGTAACGATAGCTTAGGTGGTGGTCTGTTTTGACTTATAAAATGGATAATTGCACTACGGGACTTAAACGTGTGAACGTTTCGACTGGGTTGCACCAGCCGTGGTCACGGGCAGACCGAAATAGTTTTCGGAAAACATATGAATCTATGTGAAAACCCATGGATAAGGGTTGCAAATACATAGACAGATATTTTTTTAATAGCCAGTTTATTTTCTTCCCGTGACCATGGCTGGTGCAACCCAGTTGAAAAGTCGGGAATAAGGTATATAGCTACTAACGAACTCACGTATTTAAGTCCCGTAGTGTAATTATTATATAACAATAGAACGCGAAAATCTAAAAAGTTATATTATAAAAGGGATTTAATGTCTAATTAATGACATTCTAGTGATTAAATTAAACAATAACGTTTGTTATGCATCGTGAGAGCGACAAAATAAGACTTGAGTATCAAAACTCAATTTTTTTCTCATTCATTTTTTATTGAGTTTTAATTATATTGTTCTGAAATATAATAGTCCATCAAGATATAATAATAGTCAAAATATTATATTACAATTACGTTACTTTCTATCTGCCATATTGAAAACTAGCGACTCACCACTCCCTACATACGTTTTAACGTTTAATATAGATTTCTCAGAGATGAGATATTTTCCCACAATAAAAAGTATCCTATGTGTTAACCCGGATAACCAGCTATCATCATATCAAATTTTATCAAAATCCCTTCAGTGGTTTTTCCGTGATGCGGTAACAGACAGACAGATAGACAAAAGTTCTAAAAACTATAGATTCGGCCTCTATATCGATAATAATATCTATTTCAATCAAATTTACCAAGAAATATTTAATGTACGGATTCGGCTTAGTTACAATTTTATTATATGTATAGATAATTGAAACTAACGCGTAATTTATTGTCATTAAGTGCTAAACGCGCATTACGCTTTAATATGTAAATTATTAAAGCACATTAATGATTGCGTCACTGAGCCTCAAGCGTTAACCTTAATGTAGGCCTACTATTAATACATACTAGTATTCGCCCAGTGGTCGAAAATTTGAGGAAATATCATATGAATTGATATTTAAAAAAGATCTACTTCTTTAGATTCGTTCATTGTATATATGAGAATATGTATGTATGTATTCAGCCCTTCTTAACGTCCCACTGCTGTGCACGGGCCTCCCTTCAATACGAGAGGGATCAGGCCGTAGTGCACTACGCTGGCCAAGTGCGCGTTGGCGGACTTCACACTTCTTTCGAAAACTTGCTAGGTTATCTCAGATATGCAGGTTTCCTCATGATGTTTTCCTTCACCGTAAGGCCAGTGATAATCATGTTTTAAATGATTTGCACATGAAAATATCAGAGGTGCAAGACCTGGGATTTGAACCGGCTTCACTCGGTTTCCCAAGCGAGCGCGTTACCACTTGGCTACCACTGCCTATATGAGAATATACATTTTTATAATGCAATTAATTATTTAAAAAACAGTTCAGTACCATTATAATAAAACTGTTTTGTAGAAAAGTAATCTATCTATATTAAAATAAAAAATATTAAAAGTTCCCAATTTTTTTTATTGATATCACTAAAGTTCATGAATAGCATACTAAACATAAAATAAAAATATTGTTGACATACAGAGGAGAAAAGGTACTGAACTGTTTTGTCTTTGCCAATCTTATTATATAAAAGGCAAAGGTGATTGACTGATGTATCAACGCACAGGTCAAACCCTTCAGGCTAGCAAATTGAAATTCCGCACACGTATTCCTCATATGACGAAGGCATCCACTAAGAAAGGATTTTTCAAAATTTAACCCCCAAGGGGGTGAAATAGAGGATAAAAGTTTGTATGAACTTTTTATTCCTTGAACATATTTGCATGAAATTTCGTATGAATTGAGTACGGCAAAAATAATGAGTTATGTATTTCAGCGTTTTGTAAAATTTAGCCCCTAAGAGGGTGAAATGGGGGGTAAAGTTTGTATGAAACTTTTTATTTCTTGACATATTTGCATAAAATATCGTATGAATTGAGTACGGTAAAAATAATGAGTTATGTTTTTCAGCGTTTTCCAAAATTCAACCCCTAAGAGGGTAAAATAGGGGATGAAAGTTTGTATGAAACCTACCTTTTCAGAGATTTTTTTAAAAGTTTTAGCGCGAGCGAAGCCGCAGGTTCTGCTAGTTTATATATAAACTAGCGATTCACCTTCGCTTCGCTCGGGTTCTTCCCTAAGTACGTTTTAACGGTTAGTATAGAATCGATAGACTATATGTATATTATATAATATACAGCCTATAGCCTTCCTCAGTAAACGGGCTATCTAATGCAAAAAGAATTTTTCAAATCGGATTAGTAGTTCCTGATTTTAGCGCGTTCAAACAAACAAACGAACTCTGCCTCTTTATAATATATTAGAATAAAAAATAATAAAATTTAGTAGGTATCTGTGATTTCTAAATAGCTACTACAAGTTATGTTTTATGGTCGTTTGTGCGATACCAAAGAATAAATACATTTTTTTTTAAATTGAGCTCGTTCAGAAGCAATCACTTGATATAGGTACATATTAAATATATAAAAAACAATTAACACTTATACTACACTATAGTATAAAATACTTAAAATCAATTATAAACTTGTATAGTAAATAGAGACACACAGACACACACACTTACAAATTTTTCTTGTATAAATTACTATCGACTCACCCTTGCTTCACTCGGGTTCGTCACTAGCTTGATTCCCCATACATACTTTCATCCCCATTTTCACCCCCTTAAGGGATAATTTCCGGGATAAAAAGTATCCTATGTACTTCCCAGGGTCTCAAACTATCTTCTTACCAAATTTCATCTAAATCGGTTCAGTAGATCCAGAGATTACAACGTTACAAACACACAAATTTTACCTCTTTATAATATTAGTATAAATAATAAGAAATACCTAATAAGGTGATTAAAAAAAAAACGTTTTTCTTTATATAATAAAATGGCAAGGTATTTTTCCTCTGATAGGAATCCCAAGAAAACTTGACCTTCCGGCGTTCGTGCGACGCGGCGATATATCACTTTGGCTAGATACTACAAATAAAACACGATAGTTCGCTGAAACAGTTTTGTTGATGGTATCTTTTGTTAATGCAGAAGTTTCTTATAACAAAATTAATTACTTTTTTTTTTATAATACATTTATTTATATCAGTAAAATTTATTAACTTTAGACATGTAATTATTTTTTGGTTACATAATTAGATTTGCTAAATACTTTATGCGGTAGCTCTTTATATGTTTAGTTCTATGTTGTGGATGTTCAGGCATATCTATTGCCTAAATTTCCATTGTTTTAAAGTTACGAGTACTTTTAATTAAATGAGAAGCAATTTCTAATTCCATTCAGCACAGCACAGCAAATGAGAGGTACGAGTAGATGGAAAAAAGTGTATTATATCGATCGTCACGACACTTTTTACTATTCACTAAGAACAGCTGTTTATAACAGGGTAGCCTGTAATGTGACATCAATCATCATCATAATTACTAAGCAATTATAAGTGTTAAGGAATGTATGTTGTAGGAAATTCGGGTGCACTCTGTGCGGGCCTTTATTCGAAGAGCCTTAACATTTATAATGTATGTTTCATACATTAATTTTGTTATTTTTTGCATTTAAAATATAGTAAAACCTATTAAAAAAAGAAACTGTTGAGAAGAGCAGTATTTCGGGTCGGTGGTAGCTTCGTCACGGGAAAACTATACTCACTGTCTTTAAATTGAGTCGATCTAAGAGTGTTTTAAAAAGTCTACTTGAGTACGGTTTCTGATTTTTGATATTCTTCTCCATTCCACGTGAAATTGACGAAGTAATCTGTGCTCTACTGGTACGTTTTGAAGCCATTAACAAGATAATTGAATTGATCTTTGATAAAATCAAAATTGATTTTTAATATAGCAAAGTATTCATAATAAACATAAATATCAAGTATAAAGCGCTTAGAGCGCAGTGTTTATTAGCACAATGAGCTAGTGTCGGTCGCAAAGCAGATATATTTTATCGGTACTATAAGAATATAATAAATATTTATGAATACAAATAGGAACATCTTTGTGAATAATTTACCATCTGTTATACACTTTCGCGATGATTTCAAGCTGATCCTCTACATAAATTAAGGAAAATAAATATTATAATATAAACATAAACGATCGACTTCGCGTAATGAGGATTATGTGACTGACTGATTCTTGCCAGTGTTAAAAACTATTACTGTCATCCTACGGTGACACATATTATGGGAGTAACATACCATGATTCTATGACAGCGATTAAATTTGTCATTACAAAACAATTTTAAAATTATTCGTAACCGATTGAAGAATGTCAGTTGTTATAATTTAGCGATAACGAATGAATTGATTGTGTTGACCATATAATTATTTTTATGTTCTATTTCAAAAAGGCAGAGAAATTGGTAACGTCATTATAACCTTCCTATAGACGTCTCAAAGAAATATCCGCAAAAGACCAATAAATTCTGATTATTTATAGATAAATATTTTTAAATCACAAGTGGGATGAAAAATAAATTAAGCGAATAAAAAAAAACCAAAATGTAGATCAGTAATTTCGGGTGCCAGCGACCGCAAGGCGCATACCGCAGCACGTCGCACTGCGGTACGCGAGACCATCCACCGGCTATTAATCGACCTTCGAATGTGTCCGTCACTACAGTGCTTGCATTCATTGCAATGCGATCGCTAAGATAAATTAGTGACACTTGACACATACTAGCTGTTTACTCTTGCTTTGTTTATTTTTGGATTTTAGTTTGGAATTTTTTGAGTATTTTTTTAAAGATAGTTTTACAATAATGTATGGAATACAAGTAATAGCGTAATTGTTTTTATGAGATTTAATGGGGTATTTTATATGTGATCTTTTGTGATGCTGATCTGATGAAGGTATCACATCGTTTCTTTTTCAATTTGTTTCCGGATAGGGTATGATGGTAGGTAATGATTTGGTATTCTTAATAAGTTTTTAGTTTTTGGTTAAGATGTCGGGTAAACACTAACGCCGTGCGTTACAGGAATTAAACTTCCGTGGTAAGAATGCAAAAGCGATAGATTGACATTTTATATTTAGGGTTCTATAAAAAATGGAAGGGTACAAAAATAAATAATTAAGTTATAAACATGTAAATAACATAGCTATTTTTTTGAAAATTTTTTTGCACTAATGCCTACTAAAAATTAAAGTACAATTATGCAAAATTCTGCTGCAATATAGTGCAGCTTAGAATTGGTCGGCCAGAGTTTTACCGTTAACTAAGTTTTTGCTCGCGGTTCCACTAGTGAATTGAATAGTCAATATCATTCAAATCTGTTCAGCAGTTACAACGTAACGTTTCTTTTATATGTGTACAACCTTTTATTTGTACATTTGTAGATTTTAAAATCGCTTTAATAAAAAAAAAATACGAAGAATGATCTAACTTTACAATATGATCCAATAATATTAAATATTAATTAACACTCAAAATTATCGTCCTTTGTCACTTTCAATAGAATTTTATCACTTTTTCTATTACTTATTCTAGATAAAATATAAATTCTCTATATTGCCAATGAAAATTTCCGTTAAAATTAGTCTATCTGTTTCAGAGATTATTGAGTAGTTTACAAAACAGACAATATATTTTTAACAGCCGGTTAGGGTTAGCCAGCGATGCAAATATATTTGAGCTCGATATGGGAGACCTATTCTGATATCAGAGAAAGGTATTTTAATTATATGTATAAACTAAACGCTAAAACGTAAATAGGGACGAACCCGTAAAAACGTATAGTTTTCTCAGAGATGAGATATTTTCCCGCAGTAAAAAGTATCCTATATGTTGACCCGGATAACCAGCTATCATCATATCAAATTTCATCAAAATACCTCCAGTGGTTTTTCCGTGATGCGGTCACAGACAGACAGACAGATAAAAATTCTAAAAACTATAGATTCGTCCTCTGTATCGATAATAATGTCTATATCAATAAGATTTTCCAAAAAATATTTAATGTACAGATTCGGCTTAGTTACAATTTTATTATATGTATAGATAAGTGTGTACATAAAAATATTCTAGTATAAGTATTGCACATCTACAATACGTTATTGTTTCCTACTCGTATGTAAACTAGAGAAAAGAATACTTTATTAAACGTAATTCATCCAATGATGCTCTTTATATGTTAGTTGTAGGCGAATTTAGAGTGCGTGATTGATGGCAACGTACTGAGCCGGTGACAAATGGCTCCATTTGCAAGCACGCGCAGGTTGAGTGACACTCGAGTATTATACTGTTTCATTGGGGCAAGTATTTAGTTTGTAACAACGAATATTCGCAAACTCAAATCTCGCGTAAATGTTATTTCTTTGGAAAGATACGTGAAGAATATTATGTACATATAATATAGATAGAATTCTGACGAAATTTTTTATTTCATTTGGCAACTTGCATGATTATGTTTATTTCTATGCTTGAGAAAATTTGTCGCTTTACATCAGTATCTCATGCTTGTAGCTTGTATTCAGCCCTTTTTAACGTCCCATCCTACTGCTGGGCACGGGCTTCCCTTCAATATACGAGGGGAATCAGGCCATAGTCCACCACGCTGGCCAAATGAGGATTGGCAGACTTCACATGTCTTTCGAAAACTTGTTAGGTTTTCTCAGACATGAAGGTTTCCTCACGATGTTTTCCTTCACCGTAAGACAAGTGGTAATCATGTTAGAAATTATTCACACATGAAAATATCAGCGGTGCGAGACCCGGGATTTGAACCCGCTTCACTCGGTTTCCCAAGTGAGCGCGTTACCACTGGGCTACCACTGCCTAAGTATCTCATGAGGCAATAAATTATTAATTTCTTTATATCGGAAACACGGAGCCTTTATAAGATCACTGACTTGGCTGTCTTTCAGTCCATCTGTTGTAGCCTAATTCTTTTAATCTATGGAAACAAAGAGAAACAAAATATCAGATTTTTTTTTGGATTTTTGCGAATATAGTTTGAAATTTTTTAAAGAAATTATATATTTTTTGAAATTTACCTAGCCCTTTTATCTAACTACTGAGTATTTTCATAGATGGAAGGGCAAGAATATTTAAATAAATATGCAAAATCGTATCAAATTGGAATTTACAGAGATCTTAATTTTTAAATACGCATTCTGTATTCTAAAGTACTGAACCCTTATTGTGCGTGTATGATTTTAATATGATCAGCTTTTTGTCTAAAAATTTAAAACTCGTAATAAAGTCTGTCACTATTTATTACGCCATGGGTCATGGTTCTTAGATGGATTAAATTTACATAGAGAATAAAATTATAATGACATTAAGCTGTCTATTTTTTTGAGATGAGATAGAACCTTTGGGGCATTGCCAAACGCCGCAATTTTTTAAACTTGCAGCGCATATTGCTGTTTATATATTTTCCAGTTTTGTGGTTACCATACTTATAAATATAATGTACCAAACTATCACAAATGTACACAACGTATAACCATACTTTGAAAATAAATCAAAATGGAGGCGAGCTTATGCTAGCATCCATAGGAAATCCTTTTGTTTTATGGCACATATTACTAAGTACATAGTTACCATATAGTTAATTTATACTTAACTAAAAAGGTACATCGTCTTTAAAATATCTTTAAATTTTACTCTAAAACGCGGAATATTTACTTCAAATTCAAAGAGGTACTTATTATTTTAGCAAATAATAAAAAGATTTAAAATGGCGAAAACATCCCGTACCATTAAATACCTCCTTATTTCGGAAGTTTAATAAATAACGTTCCTTCGTCGAAGTGAGTATTGTTATTTATGACAACTCTGCTATTCCCACCAACAAGGTAAATATTACTTTCTTTGCCACGAAGCTACTACTACTATATTTTATCATAGTTTCATGTTGGTAATGTCTCGTGGCTAGATTGTATGGGCTTAGATCATGAGAGAGCAAGATTGAAGTTTCAGTTCGGCCCAAAGAAGCTTTTGCATTTATTTTTAGGGATGAAGTGCTTATTAGACCCTATGCTTTAATAAGCTCATAAGCCCGTTTGCGTTCGATCATTTTTAGTCGTTACGTTTTGCTGTCCCATCGAACTAAAATAGAAACAGTACCTGTCAAAATTAAAAGGACATTACTAGTTAAATTTTATACAAATTATATCATTTGCAGATAAACAAACATCTGAATGTACGAGATAAGCGTTATCGCGTTTCCCTCCATCATAAAGATGTCAATCACAAACGGATGCGTCGAAACGTTGGGGCCGCGATCATTACTACGAATTCAATTCGGACGCATTTGAATGCGGACGGAGTTATAATACATTCACACTCACGAACTAGTTAAAACTGCACAAATATTTTTGTTATTGCTTTAGTAATTCTTATTACCGTATGCTTCTTGATTCGTCCTTTTTTGTTGGGGATTTTTGCATATGGATAATCTATGGGCCAAAGAGTGAGAGATGTTTTTTTGCTGACCTTATTCACTTCAAGTATAAATTTAAAGTAAAATTCTAGTTTTAGAGTGGACTAATTACTTTTATAGTGATTTTGTTCCTGTACCTAGTAATTCCCGTGACAGGTAAGTCTGTAAAAAGTTACATGATGTATGATAGAAATTGATTATTACTAGCAATGCCTGTGGCTTCCCCTGCATTCGAACTAAAAAAAAACAAACTCTTTAGCTTTATAATATTATAACAGTTATAATATAACGTTCAATTTTTTGTTAATATTTTTGAAGATCTTCCTAATGTCTTCTGTCTCACTCTCCCACTTTTTCACATGGGGATTTTTTAACCCAAATTTTCACCTTTTACAATTTTTTCAAACATTTTCTTTTATACAAACCTTGTCCTGATAACTACAAACATAATAAAAAAAAATTGTCAAATAGGTGCAGCCGTTCTAAAGTGACGCGGTTACATCCAATTGATTTTGATCTATATAGAAGATTATAGTTTATAGATTAGTTTATCTTCATGTAGTTAAGGTAAAGTGGAATGATGGGCACCGGCGTAATTAAAAGTAGTGTCTATAATATAAGCGAAAATCAGAGGGATATCACTACGATCTTTTTCCTTGCCCTCTACTTGCATATCGTATCGCAGAAGTCTCAAGTATCTCAGACACTGTTCAAAATAATATACACCCATTTCCCAAAAAAATGTTAAAAAATTTTTTTTCGTATGAGATACTAAATACCACAAACGTTTTTTCCGTGACTTTTTTGATTTCTTTATTCATAAAATGATTTTTTATCTTTTAATAAAACTAGGTTTATATTCCTAATCTTGACGATTTGAAATATTTTTGACTATTATTATTTGGTACATTTTCATTGATAGGCTGAATAATCTGGAAGTCCTCATCAAATGAGCCTTCTCTGCGCCTTGGAGCCGTCGTGGCGGCCCCGTGTGAATTTAGTGCAGAATTTTAGCTCCAGTTTAGATTAGCTATTAGGTGTAAGGCTGATCGAGGACAAGAGGGATCCTCTTTAAGAGAACCCAGTAGATGTTTTGGGGACTTGCATCGTTGCCTCCACTAATACGTCTGGTGTGCCTTCCTTATGCAGGGTGCTGGGAAGTTTGGTGTGGATGTCACCAAGTTTATCAATTCTTCATCTCTTTGGGCCATTGCCATATTAGGTTGTATTTCATGAATTTTCATTTGCCCGCTAGATAAACCCGCATAGGGCGTCTTCTGCGGCTTCAGATGTATAAATACTATCAGGAGACTTGTAATAACCAAATTGAGTAGTGAATTATTTTAACTCTCTTCTTTAGAATGAAATCAATTCCATCTATATTTAACAAAGCATATCTAATTTTTATTTTTTTCATTAAAAGGAAATTAATAAAATATTCATTTTCTTATTTAATTCAGTAGAAATCTCTAGACATTGCCTACTCTCAGGCCAAATGTCAAGATGTCAGCAATTACACCGTTTGAAACTGGTTCATTGCAGATCAGGTAGCAGTCACGTGACCGGGCCGCGTTACTGGAATACTGCCAAAGCAATACAACGTATTGTTGAATTGTTTATGCGCCTATAATTCGTTTTTCCTGTAAGCGGAATATCGTTTATATATTTGTATCGATTATGAAATTTAATAATAGGTGTGAGTTTGTTTTGTAGTTTTGTGGTTATTTACTATCCAATTTTGGGTAGGAAGAGAGAGGGAGGGAGAGAGAGAGAGAGAGAGAGAGAGAAAGAAAAAGAGAGAAAGAGAGTATATTGCGTGAGATATTCCTTTTTAACTTTGTACGTGTGTACATTTGTTACTTAAAGCCGTATTTGTTAACGAAACTGCTTTACAATATACGCCACACGATATACGAATATTTTACGTTAAAACCATATTCCGCCTATTTTGAATAATAATAGCGTGTATCCAAGTATCCGAGTATTATCAAGATAAGTGTACGTGTGTGTAGCAATAGAGTTGCATCAGCAATTCCGCAATTTGGCGCCTTTCCAATAGTCACGTGACTGCAACACCTGATCCGCAATGAACCAACATCTAATAGTTACAAGTGGAAAACGTTTGCAGTTTTATTTTATATACATAAATGAAGAAATAAGTTAAATAAATAAATAAATTAAAAACTAATAACTTGTTAACCGAATCCAAAGTAGGTTCTATCTCTGGACTAAATCTTCATAACTTAGGATTTTTTTATATCTGATGCCTAAAAATCTGTCATGGAAAGTACGAAGTAAGAAAGTAAGAAATAAACAGTTTGTTTCATAGGCTTATTTATGGCATTTTTAATTTCAGCTGAGATATTGAAGCTTTAAGGAGTTAAAAAAATATAAGTAGTAAATTATTAAGCACAATTTCATATTTACATTATTATTTAGTAGCCCGGAAAATGTCACTTTTAATCACTATTGTATTTATTTTTTTTAGTTATATTAAATTTGATTTTACAATATACTTGTATATCTGTACTACGAACCAACGACCCGAAGCGACTTAGCTTACTTAGTAGAAATTCCGCAAGAATGAAAACAGCTGCTACGGAAGCTTAATAAAGGATTAACTGACGGTTAAAGTTTTAGATAGAACCTTCGATAGTACTTACCGAGAATTCTCTTAACTCAGAATATAAGTTAATACACTAATTTTAGAGTTCATCGTATTTATCTATACAGATAAACAAAATTGAAGTATCTGTTTGTATTGTCAAAATAACAGCTTTATACTAAATGCATATGGAATTATATACGGTACTTATAAGAAAAACACAATTTTTAAAATTTTTGTCTGTCTGTCTGTCAGTTTGTTCCGGCTAATCTCCGAAACGGTTGGACCAATTTTTACAAGACTTTCACTGGCAGATAGCTAATATTATAAGGAATAACAGGCTTACTTTTATTTTAGAAAAAGAATTAGGATTTCGCTCAAAAATATTGAAACGTACCTAGGGAGTACGAGTCGCTAGTTAATACTGTAAAGTGAACATTCAACAGGGTTTTTTATAGAAATAAGTTAAATAACAATGTTAAGGAAAAATATGTTTTTCTTAATTTATTCCACACAATCTAATGACTTTTTAACTTTCTATTCGCTATTTTCTATTAATTAACGGTATGTGATAATCTCAGACTAAACAATTGTATAGTCCATCAAAATAAATGTCATAGTCAAAAATAGTTGCGTGTTCTGCTGTTTATGCAGAATAATCGATTTTGCCATACAGGTCGTTTACTTTCTTCAAAGAACAAACGAAATTTTAGATATCATATTATGTATATTTATTATAATACTATCTTAGATTTACGCGAATATTTGACATTTTAAATAAAGCTTTCTTTTCGGAATCCCTCCCGGACAAATTCTAAGAAATCCGTGCGAATTTCCGAGAATTCAATTGTTATCTAGCACACCGGTGTGCTCGCGGTCCTCGAGGTGATAATTATTTTGCAGATTTATTTTGATTATTTTGTAAAATTGTGGGTAGGCACTCTCAGTAACAAGTATATAACGCCTTTGGGATGTCTAAAACCTTAGTCTCTCCCATGACCATGATTGCTGTAAAGCATTCGAAACGTCGGAAACCAAAAATCAAAATAAATTCGCGAAATATTCCAAAAAGATACTTTTATTTAAAATATATTTATTAGTTAAGTTAACACCTCCTGGTTTATTTCTAAGAAATTAATTGTTAACTGGACTACCGGTGGCTCGGCGGTCGTTGACAGGTTGATAAACAATTTCTGAGAATAAAGTATGAATACTAAAAATAACACTATATTTTTTCGTATTTTTTAAGCATTAGTTCTCTACTTGCCAGAGAGATAACATAATATTAGCTTGTTAATTTTTTTCTTTATAAAAATAAAATCCGTTAGCTATTTTTATTTATAAAATTTTACTTACTTATCACTCAGTATACAATTGTTATTTTTATATTATCGTAAAACATTATTTTTTGGCTTCATGATTAGTTCTTTGACACTCTATCTATATTATTACGTCTTAGTCGGAGTTGATAACATAAAATTTAAAAGAATACTTTAATAATAATATACTAGCGGTTCACCCTCGCTTCGCACGGGTTCGTCGCTAGGTACGTTTTACATAGATATTTAAAATAGTTATTTGCCAGCGTTAGGCATATAAATTTTAATATTTTTTTTTATTTTTCTGATGCTTTTCTGATACTTATTATCCTATCCGGACTAAGAGAAATCCAAAAAAAACTTTATTAAGAAAAAAATAAAAACTGACTTCAAAAAAAGGCACTAAAAAGTAAAAAATCACTAATTGGTAGTTTTCATTTACTATAGATACCTAATCAGATATTTTCGAAGTCGGTGTGCTTTGATTTGTATCGGCTGGCTTCTAATGTATTGGGCTTGTCAAATCAAACAAAATAAAAACTACTGGGCCAAACTATGTAAAATTTTTATGAAACCAAAAGACAACTATTCCGCATCAAACTAAAGAAGAATCACGTAAATCAGATCATAAATCTCAGCGTAATCGGTGTACATACATAAAAAAAAAGAACCATCGATATCATAAAAATTGGTCCAGCCGTTCTTGAGTTATAAATGGTGTAACTAATACGACTACATTTTGTATATATAGATGTATGTTTGTATTTACATACATATGTAGTCACAAGTTAGTACTATATTGAAATTATCCCTGAATATTCAAAGTAATACAACTTGACTTCGATTTCTATAACATGCTTTATTACTCTAAAAGGGACGTCTATCGTATTCCCAATACATTAGTTCGTTTAGTTTAGGCTAAGTATAGCATTTCCAATACTTTACGTAGTTTAGTTTATGTGAAAATTAGTACTAGTTTTCCTTAATCGTGTATATTTCTAATTCTCATCATTTACGCTACTTATACTCTCTCGGTGACGGCATAAAATTAACAAGATTTTATTTACCACGTATAAAGTATTTATGGTAAAAAAACTGGTTTTTTGAATATTGATTGAAAGGTTTTAATATAAAATTTCAATTTGTTTTTAATCTATACTAATATTATCATCTATACTAATGTTATAAATGTGAAAGTTTGTGAGTATGGATGTTTGTTACTCTTTCACGCCAGGACGGTTGAACGGTTCTGGGTGAAATTTTTCACAGAGATAGATTATAGTCTGGAATAACACATAAGCTACTTTTTATTCCGGAAAAATGTACGGTTTCCGTGGGATAGGTTTGTTTTAGTTTTCCTAGAGGCGAACCCGAGCGAAGCGAGGGTGAGCCGCTAGTTCAGAATATTGTTTATGTAACAAAAACGTCCTAATAATTTAAAATTGCTATGATTTAAAAAAAGAACTGCGGTGACGGCATAGGTATACAAAAAAAGTGTGTGTGTCTTTATGTACGTACGTAAGAAGTTACACTTGTTTGGCGTAATAAAACAAAAATAGCTAAAGATTTCATCCCGTATGCCACAACTGTCTGTTTATTAAAGGAATGCAGCTAACTTCATCATGTCGCTTTTTGGCTGTCGGTGTGCGCGCCCATCGTAATCATTTTACTCTCATAATTTTTTTCAGATGTACCAAAAGAAGTATAACTTCAAAAATCATCAAAATTGGCCAAGCTATAGCTAGTGAGAAGAATTAGTTACAACGGAAATTCATATATTTAGATATTGCAAATATGATAATTTCTCTTTAAATCAAATTGAGTAACTTTCATGGTATTTTCCTAGTACATAAAGTACGTCATTCGATGCATTCTATTAAAAACGGAACAGAGGCCAATATCCGCCCGACCCGTGCACTTCTGGGCGTATCGTTTACGCCACTTAAGCTCTCCAAATGAAGGTACTTCTGAAAACTTTCGTTTTATTTTATATGTTCACTTAAAAGATTTTAGCATATAGTATATTTGAGGAGATAATTTAAAATACATTTTCTGAAAAAATATTACTTTCTAACCCGATTTATATATAACTTTAGCAAAAAAGCGGTGTTTTAGGAGAGCTCGCGAAGTTTTCTACCAAGTAATTTTGATGGCAGTTTTTTAATTCATCGATTATTAACATGGGTTTCTGTAAATAATTCATACGACAAAACGTTTTTATTTATTTTTATTTTATCCAAATAAAAATAACAATATCGATTTATAAAACTAAGAAGTTTGTCCGTGATTCTTAATGCTGCTAGTTTTAACCAAACAAAAAACTCATACGAATTTCTTCTCGTTTTCTACATTTTAACATATATGCTTTAAATACTACTTAATCTGTCATAGGGGAATCGTTTTTTTACTCTTGAAAACGCTACATATGTTAAACCAATAGATGTTCCTTTATCTCCAATATCTACAACAGCTTTATCTAGTGTTAAGCCTTGTGACTTATAAATTGTAATCGCGAAAGCTAATTGTCAAGTTATGCACCATTCATACTATAAAAGTATTTTTTTAGTTTTCTAACAGATGGCGTTAGTAGCACAATAAAAATCTAACTAATGAAAATTGTTATATCTTCTATTTTTTTTAAATGTGGATAAAATAATGATTGATAACACATCACATGAATAGAAAATAATATGTCAAAACCCAGACCTGAATGTGTAATAGTTTCTCAGTAAAGTGTATCACAAAAATGCATAGATTGTGGGATAGTGTAGAGCTTTTTAAAAGTTCTAAAATAATGGGTCAATTAATAAAAATCTTTCACTAGTAGAACTTTACACTATACTTGTCTATTCTTATTGATCACCATGCGAGCACAATCGTTACCAAAAATATGGTAAAAAATAGTTAAATTTAATTTTTTTCTATTTGGTGATAAATTTAATTCGCTTTAAAATTGCGTTTTTTTTTTGTTAAAAAATTATCTTTGTTTATGCTCAAATTCCAAAAATGGAAGTCCAACTGAAATTGGCTAAGTCACTCTTGTTTTAGTATCTATGCTCCATTACCAAAAAAGTGAAAACTTTTTCTTTTTCGGATTTTGATTTCAAAAATCAAAATAAATCCGCGAAAAATTCGAAACAATAGTTTTATTTAAAATGTCAAAAATTCGCTTAAATCTAAGAAAGTATTAAAAATTTAAGATATATAATAATTTCTGTTATCCTCTTCCAGATTATCTATCCGCGAGTAAGAGTCGCGTTAAAATTGATTCAGCTGCTAGGGAAATTAAGTTCTACTATAAAGATGTGGTAGCCCTGTGGTAACGCGCTTGGGAAACCGAGTGAAGCGGGATCAAATCCCGGGTCTCGCGCCTCTGATATTTTCATGTGCGAATCATTTCTAACATGATTACCACTTGCCTTACGGTGAAGGAAAACATCGTGAGGAAACATGCATGTCTGAGAGAACCTAACAATTTTCGAAAAACATGTGAAGTCCGCCAACTAACCCACATGTCTGGGTGAGATGCCTATTTTCTATTATTTTTAACTCATAAAAATCACAACTAAAAATCAAGAACAGTCAATACTCTCTACTTGGAGGCAAGAAAAGCTTTAACAAAAAAAAAAAAAAAAAAACTGAAAATAAATTATTTGAATAGCTCAAAATATAACATTTATGTGCAATATATTATGTAATAAATTGCATGTAGGCCACTGGAGGGCTGTAGGTCATCGTAACATTTAAGAGGTTGTTCTATTTACCAGAAATGATTTTAATCTGAACAGTACACAAAAGCTCGAATCGAAAAGAATTGAATGAACGAAAAGTTCAGTTGAAGCGGATGCAATTGAGCGATGTTAGTTTAAAATGTATGCAGAAAGCATTGAATTCATTTAGTAGCGTTTTTTGTGAAGTTGTGAATTTCCTTTGTATACGGTTTTTCTTTATTTAACCGAATAGGTACGAATTTAATGAATGATTATAATGTTTTCTTAGCAATTTTGGTGTCACAAAACTGCTAAGAAAGTAATAATGGTTCAATCTATACATATAATAAAAATTCTAACCGGATCGAATCTGTACGTGACATATTTTTTGGAAAATCTTATTGTAATAGTCATTACGAGTATTATCGATACAGAGGTCGAATCTATGGTTTTTAGAATTTTTATCTGTTTGTCTGTCTGTCTGGGAACGTATCCTGAGAAAATCACTGGGTAGATTTTAATGAAATTTGGTATGGTGGTAGCTGGTTATCCGGGTCAACATATAAAATACTTTTTACTGCGGGAAAATATCTCATCTCTAAGAAATCTATACTAACCGTTAAAACGTATCTAGGGACGAACCCGAGTGGGGAGAGGGTGAGTCCTTAGTCTTATAATAAACTTGTCTTAAAGATGTTGTGGTTCGAAAAGTCAAAATAAGATCATCTTATATAATACTAGCGACTCACCCTCGCTTCGCTCGGGTTCGTCCCTAGCTTGCATTAATTGACGATTGATCAGTTTTCGACCGGAGAGGAAAAATGATTAAATTACTAAAATGGCTATTAAAAAATAAGGGTTGATCGTAGAAGGGTGAAAATTGAGGATTGTATGTATTTTTGTATGTTGTATCATAAAAAAATAGAAATTAAAAATTTTGTCTAAAAAATAAAAAATAAAATTTAGGGGTGGACTACCCCTAACATTTAGGGGGATGAAAAATAGATGTTGGCCGATTCTCATAGATACCGGATAAGCACAAAAAATTTCATCAAAATCGGTCAAGCCGTTTCGGAGGAGTATGGCAACGAAAACTGTGACACGAGAATTTTATATATTAGATTAAAGTAGTGCTCGGCAATACCTACATCCGGGCGCGAAGGCAAGAGACGCACTGGGAGGCGGCGGTGTGCTATGCGGTTTGCTCCTGGTACTTCTCTGATAGCAGAGTGGACTGTGGAACAACCCCACGGTTTTTGTGGTCTGTTTCAGTAGACCTGCCGTCGGGGCGTCGTGGTCGAGTGCGTAAGCGATCCTGCGACGTTCCATTAAGACGGGGGAGGTTCCGTTGGGTTTTAGTGGGTAGTACTGGCTTTGCCGGTGCGTCCCACACCTCGTGCTTAAATGCATTTCCCAACGTTAAAAAAAAGATAATATTATGCTATAAAATTTTTAACATACTATGCACTATTATAAATGCGAAAGATTCTAGTAATTGAGTTACACATCTACACTTCTACACTAATATTATAAAGAGGAACGATTTGTATTTTTGTATGTTTGTAATGAATAAACTCAAAAACTACTGGAGCGATTTTAAAAATTCTTTCACCATTAGAATGCTACATTATCCCTGAGTAAATTACGGTTCCCGTGGAATAGATTTTTTTTTGTTTTTCTAGAGGTGAACCCGAGCGAAGTGAGAGTGAACCGCTAGTATATACATAAATTAGAACTTTTAAACCTCCCAACTGTATTACATCACAAAGTTTCACGCTTGTTATATTAATAGGATTTAACATATATAGAAATATTCTTGGTACGGGAATTAGTTCGTATTAAGCTTTATATGGTTTCAATAGAGTTGTACAAGTTTGGCATGATATAATTTAAATCCAGAACAGGAAAAAATCCTAATCTCTTAAATCTCACATATCAGCAAACATGGTTTTTTTATATAGTTTTAATTTTTTTATAATAAGGAATTTAAAAATAACTATTAAACATACTTACAATTAAACATCATCTATATACATATAAATAGCTAAAGACAAAATAGTTCGGTACCTTTTCTCCTCTGTTTGTCAACCATTTTTTTTTTACTTAGTAGCTATTAACGAGCTTTAGTGATATAATAAAAAAAAATTAAGCAGTTAGTTTTTAAATTTATACTTCTTTTGACACATTTAATTAAAAATATGAGAGTAAAATTTTTACGATGCGCGCGCAAACCGACAGCCAAAAAGCGACATGATGACGTTAGCTGAAAGCGACATGATGACGTTAGCTGAAAGCGACATGATGAAGTTAGCTGCATTCCTTTTACAAACAGAAAGTTGTGACATACGGGATGAAATCTGTAGCTATTTTTGTTCTGTTACGCCAAAGAAGTATAACTTTTTACGTGCATACATAAGTACACACACACGTTTTTTTATATATAGATAGGTAAATTCTATTCATATATGTTTTTCTCAATGATTGTGGTCAAATTATGAACATTAGTTGTAATAATACTTTTAGATAGAAATTACTAGCATTAATTTGAAATTGGAATTAATCGTATATAAAGAAAAAACACTTTTACTGTAACGATTTAAAAACAGTACCTATACAATCACTACGCAGAGGAAATTGCACTTTGCTGCGGAACCCTCTTTTAAATGAAAGAGCGATGAGGTTACCGGCTGGCTTGTGGAGCGTTGCTATTTTTCTTTTTATAATGGAAATCTAGGCAAATCTAGAAAAGTGCATAGAAATTGGAATAATAAGATTTGCAGTAGGCTTTATATAAGCTAATATTTTTTAAAGACTTGTATCATGCCGATTCTTACTTTGGTATTTAACGAAGAAAATTTCATATAAATTATGCTATTTTAATAAAAGTACACGTCATGCCCTTTATACGGATATGATGATGATTTTTTTTTGGGACATTAACACACAGCGCCATCTAGTTCTAAGCTACGATACCTGTGTTATGGATACCAGATAGTTGATACACTACACATATATAACATTAAGTATATACATATTATAAATATAAACATCCATGATTGGAGTACAAACATTCGTGCTCATCACACAAATGAATGCCTCCAGCGGGACTGGAACCCGCGATCGCTGGCACAGCAAGTAGGGTCACTACATACTGAGCCAAACGTGTCGTGTCCAAATTATTTATTTTATACCTTATTTCTGCAGACATATTTTTTCAAACCGTATGCCCAACATTTAACAAATTTTCGTGTACCTTATGTTCTATAATACAAAATTAATTCTCGCTGATATAAAAACTACCTTTTAACCTAAAACTTACACCAATTTGATCATAACTTTCGAAGTAATTCCAGTCTTCAAATATTTCTCTTCAAATTTATGTGAGAGCATTGAGTGCCGACGTATTTATGTGATATAAGAAACAAGAGTAATACAGCTTAATTTTCGACTTCGGCTGCTACAGAGAAATTCTTGACAGAAAAACATAATAACTTGCCACCGTAAGACCTTCATGCCAGTCTCTGGACCGACTAGGCAATTATTATTCGGGTCTGTCTATGGTTCGAGCATAGATTTTAAATTATATTCATGCTTTACAGACCCCCGATTGTTACAGTTAGTGCCCCGGTCTTGTTATCGATACTATCTACATATTAACATCAGGTAGCAATTAAAATGATTTAATATACTGGCATATCTAGGTCACCACACCTGGCTTGTCTACCCGTTATTTTAACACTGCTTCATATGACGTCACAAACTAAAGCCTACGGCCTACATTTTTTATATTTTAGCACTATATAGTAAAATATCTGGCAATTAAGTAGGGACACTTAGAGGTGACCACGTTGATCTATAAAATAGTATCAGTAGTAGTGGGTTTTTAACAGCTTATTTAAGCTTTCAATGGAATATTAAACAATATGAGAGACTATAAGTTAAAAAAATTCAAAGTTAAAGGAATTTCAGTAATTCCAGTTATAAAAAAGAACTCAACTCATCTTCAAAATTGTATAATTTGATGTAATTCAAAAAGCGTTGGTTTTTCATTATCTATAGATTAAAGAAAAATGTATTGTAAGAAGTTTTAAAAACACTACACGTGTACTCGTTTTCGGCTTCAAACATAAAAAATTTAAAAAACTGTTATCTTTTTTTTAACCTCTGTGAGAGATAAATTTTCAAAAATCGTTTATTTGTACTAAGTTTTATATAAAACTCTTGTGATAGATTACATTCTTCTAGGCCCAACTGTTAAAGCTGTGCATTATCTGCCAGTTAATGAAATTAAGATTTTTGAAAGTATATAAATCAGATTAATCTACAATGAATACGGTTTCTATAATCGTGTCTTACTGCCTTGGTGTTCCTGTGGCTAGCATGTACGGCCGCAGATTTGGAGGTCCTGGGTTCGAGTCTTAGGTAGGGCCAAGTTTAATTACTTAGTTTTTCTGTCAACAAATTCTCAGTAAGTCCGGAGTTTGGAAGTTGGCCTTGTTGCACCCCTTTGTTTCAGAGAGCATGTAAGGTCTAAATACTCCCCGGTCGTGTCGAAGTATCGTCCCATCAGACTATGAGAATATAAGGAATAGAGACGATGCACAGATGCACGTTGTATCTGCGCGCACACTTGTGCACTATAATATCTCCTGCGCAGTTGGCTAATCTCAATAAGATTGGCCGTCGTGGCCAGAATCGGTTAGGAGGACATTATTATTATTACTGTAATACAATATGGGAACAAATTTTATTGTCCATTATCTATACAGATAAATAAAATTGAAGTGTCTGTTTGTAATGTCAAAATAACAGCTTCATACTAAATTCTGAATATGGAATTATATACGGTACTTATACGAAAAACACATTTTTTTTAATTTTTGTCTGTCTGCCTGTTTGTTCTGGTTAATCTCCGAAACGGCTGGACCAATTTTAACGGGGCTTTCACTGGCAGATAGCTGATATTATAAGGAGTAATTTAAGCTACTTCTATTTTAGAAAAAGAATTAGGGTTTCGCCCAAAAAAATCAAAACGTACCTAGAGACGAACCCGAGCGAAGCGAGGGTGAGTCGCTAGTAATAAATATGGATAAATAGTTGCTAAGAGATACTAAATCGATGACCTACATTTGAGTTTCTATAATAAATATATTCTACCTTAAAACACCTTTTGTCGTCATGAAGGAAGAAATGATGGTTTAATTATTTAATGATGATATGATTCCAAGCTAAGCCATAGTTATAAATTATAATTTAAGTGTTACATTATTAAAAAAATTAGCACACATTTATTTCAAAAACGTATGTATATCCCCATGTCAACTGTACTACGCCGTAAAGAGGAATATTTTTCTTACAGCTATTCTTTCTGCTGATTAAATGCGGTTTCCGAGACAATGAAAGGTTCCCTCGGGGCTCACCGAGTTTCGATGTGAAAAATTCTAGGCCTTGTTAAGTTGGAACAAAGGTAGAATATATTTCAGCTGAAAGGAAAGGAGACAGTGTTCATTAGGTTACATGACTTTTTAAACACATCAATTTAGTTTTTAACCACAGAATGTATGTTAGAATAGTTATTTATTGCTCAAAAAAGGCAGTATCGCTGTTTAGAGCTAAGCCTTTTTTTAAAATATTATCTATACTAATATTATAAAGCTGAAGGGTTTGTTTGTTTGTTTGGTTGAACGCGCTAATCTCAGGAACTACTACTCCGATTTGAAAAATTCTTTTTGCATTAGATAGCCCGTCAACTGAGGAAGGCTATAGCCTATATATCATTCCGGAAAAATGTACGGTTCCCGTGGGATGAATTTGTTTTTGTCTAGGGACGAACCCGAAGCGAAGCGAGGGTGAGTCGCTAGTGTTAGATAACAAAGAATATTTTATTTAAATAATGTTTTAGTGTTCATTTATATTACTAGTGACTCACCCTCGTTTCGCTCTGGTTCGTCTCTAGGTATGTTTTACCGGTTAGTGTGAAATAGATAGATCATATATTATATTACTGCCCCGCTCCCTTGGGTAGTAGCATGATGATATATAGCCCATAGCCTTCCTCAATTCCTCTAATCTAATGCAAAAAGAATTTTTCAAAACCTTTTAGTAGTTCCTGAGATTAGCGCGTTCAAACAAACAAACAAACTCTGCCTCTTTATAATATTAGTATAGACTAGCTAAATGTATGTATTTAGCTATGTATACTAAATATCATTCAAATCCGCCCCGCCATCTTAACGAGAAGAAATGACAAACAATTTCAGTTTTTTAATGTGTTCCTGTCAATACTCAGTATCATCTATACTAATATTATAAATGTGAAAGTTTATGAGTATGGATGTTTGTTACTCTTTCACGCCAGAACGGCTAAACGGATCTAGATGAAATTTGGCACAGAGATAGAATATAGTCTGGAATAACACATAGGCTACTTTTCATCCCGGAAAAAATGTACTGTTCCCATGGGATAGGTTTGTTGTTGTTTTTCTAGAGTCCTTAATATTTAATCAAAATTAATGATTGATATTTATTTAATTATTATTTTCCTTGCTAATAACAAATGATATAAAAATAGTTTAAAATTCATATTTCGGTTGAAAAAATCACTTTATTATATTAATTTTTAGTGATTCCTTTAGTATCGGGGGAACAATGGGCATGGCTCTACTAGTCTTCTACATTTTTAGAAGCATCTATTAAATTTACTTTGTATATGCTTGTTTTTTTTTTCTCTGTTTATTTTGTAATCCATCTAAGTACTTCCTGATAGTTTTGATTGCGCTGAAATTTGGCATACCTATGTATTATTGGTGCTAATACAATGATATCAAGGTATCTTGATAAGGTAGTTGTAAGACGAATATATACTCCTCAACTACAAATCTAAATTTAAAAATAAAAACTTGTTCTTTTAAATATCCAATTATGTTACTCGTAAATCATCAATACCTTCTTAAAAGAAAAGAATCGGTACTGTGGCTCATTTATGCAGATTTTTATCAAAAGTTTGGATACTTAAAACTAAATGTGACTGTTTTTCAGATTTCCTATCGTCGACTCTATTACATCTAGCATAAGCTGCTTTATTATATTTATTATATCGAGCCATGCACTCAATCAATCAAACTACTCAAATACAATTTCGTCACTATGTTTGTCAATCATACATCATCTACACAACCCTCATTTTACTTCTTGCACATGACACCAGCTGCACTACACAAATCAAAAAACCGTTGTAATTCTGTTAAGACAGATAAAATATAAATCTTTGAGAAGTTATTTAAATTTTTCTTTTGTTCATCGCGAACAGTGATTAATAACAGATTTTAAAATTAAACGGTATAACTTCATACAATTCAATATTTAAAAGTGTAGCGCCTACATTGGAAAAATACTCGAGGGAAATCTTTTGTTTTTTCACCACAGACAGGTTAAAGAGTGTGTGAAATACAAAAAAGAAGTGATCCGACCGTTGTGGGCGCGGCAAAATCAATACCACTTGTCATCCGAGGTGCGAACAAAGTCTCACAAAAAATCACATATGTTAAGTACACGGTATGAATATAATACGTTTAAAATTTCGTTTCTTTAATAAATTTGTATAAATGTTTGATTTTATAGCCGTTTCATTTAAATATTTATATTTTAAATGTCTTTTTTAGGGCTAAATAAGGATTTTTGGTGGTTAAGTACTTTCTAGATAGGCTTGGGATCTGTCTTGCACAGAATAAGTATGAAAAGAAATTAAAGTGTCATAATATCATCTTGATTGCTGAATGAAATAACCGATTTTGATAGGATTTTTACTGTTGGGTAGGGGTTTAAATATTGCGATGCTAGGGTGCACTGGTTAAAGACCCTGGTCTTAAGAGGCTGTAGAATACACGAATATACAAATATACAAACTTACAAATATATGCTGCAGCCACCCGTGTTAGAATGGAGACCGCTTTTATGTAAGTACAAGTAATGTACCCTATAAGCACTGACGACAGAAGAAAGGTAGCGGGCAGTGGATGGATGCGGGCTACCCAAGACCAGGATAGTGCTCATCATGTAAACGCTCAATAGGGAAGGCCTACATTCAGTAGTGGACAGCGATAGGGTAATTATCTAATATATTTAAATGAGCAATTCTTGTATATTTATATCTTTATATCTTTATTTATTTATACCAGCGATCTCAGAAACGGCTTTAACGATTTCGCTGAAATTTGGTATGTGGGGTTTTCGGGGGCGAAAAATCGATCTAGATTAGTCTCATGTCTGGGAAAACGCGTGTTTTCGAGTTTTCATGCGGTTTTCTTTTGCATTATTCTACGCAGAATATGTTCGATAATTTCTTATACTTAGGCATAAGCATCGTGGTCAAGCGATCAAGGTGCAAGATTAACAATCAAGTTAATAGGTGTGTCCGAGTTCGAATCTCGATCGGATACAAAGTTTTGATTTTTTTTGTATTTATTCAAGTTTTTATTTTTTTTTAATCTAAAAATACGATATAACAAAAAAGAGCTCAGAGCGAAGCTCGGTCGCCCAGGTACTATAAAATTATTAATCCATACTAATATTACAAATGTAAAAGTAACTCTGTCTGCCACCTTTTCACGTTTAAATGGCTGAACAGATTTCGATAAAAGTTGGCAAGGACGTAGAATGCTTCTTGAGATCGGATATAGGCTACTTTGATCCTCGTCCCGCTTATAACGCGAGCGAAGCCGCAGGGAAAACTATTATTATATAATATGTATATGATTCGTGATGGCGAGACAAGAGGAAAGTGACAAACATCTTCCTTGGTAACTTTGACAGAATACAGTTTAAATCAGTCAAATTGGTTGTCTGTCGTCTCAACATACATGTACATATAAATAAACATATAAATAAAAATATTTGAGCATCAAATATCATGCCCTGTTTTTTAGAAATCGCTGACAAATATCTTATGTAACGCCTTCTATACAATTCTGTTAGAATGTTAGAGACATATTAGAGCTACCAAGGACGAAAAATATCAGTGGAGTCACAGACAGGTGCATATTTCTTTTAATGTCATACCATTACAGAACCTTTTTAAAGTACTTAAAGCTGATAAAAGCTATGCATTATGCTGGTCATGCTTCGTGAATAATGAAGCGATGGTCGCGAAGGTCGCCCTGAATACTCGTGAGGTCGCTAAACATTTTAACTTCTGCTGCCCCTTACGGTTCATATCTATATCTAATATATTTAAACGAACAAATTATTCTTGTATATTTATTTATTTATACCGGCGATCTCGGAAACGGTCTATTATGGCGCAAGATTGACTATCACAGGTGACCGGGTTCGAATCCCGGTTGGACACAAAGTTTTTACTTTTGTTTTTTTTTTGTGTTTATTCAAGTTTTTAGTTTTTTTTTTAATCTAAAAATACGATATAACAAATAAGAACTACGGGCGAAGCTCTGTCGCCCTGGTACTAATATAAAAATTGGTTAAGTACGAGTAGGCTTTTGGTATTTAATCTCTCCAGGTTAGTTTCTAACAAATCCGTGCGAATTTCCGAGAATTCAATTATTTTCGTACATGCCGGCGTGTACGCGGTCCTCGAGGGGTTAAGGTTCTATATAATTTGTCTGCAATTTTTTTTAAAGTAAATTCTCACTACATTCAAGTGCTTGAAGTTCCTTTCAATTGAGACATACACTACCAATTTATTATTATTTGTTAGTTTACTTTAAATTTGGTAAGTAAATAAAATCTAGTTTCGCTTTTCCTGCTATTATTAAAATTGAGCAAAAACAAAATAAACTTAAAGAATACGTTTCGAATGTATATTACATATGTAAGAATATGAGCTTTACATTACACGTCTCCTTAAAAAGCAAAGATAATTTAAGAAGCAAATATAATAAATACGTCAGTCGTGACTGCAAGTTTTGTAGTCTATACATATAATAAAATTTTAAGTGACTCGAATCTGTACTTTAAATATTTTTTGGAAAATTTTATTGAAATATTTTGGAAAATTTTGAAAAAGAAAACCACTGGACAGATTTTGATGAAATTTGGTATGATGATAGGTGATTAATCGGGTCAACATATAGGATAAATTTTGCTGCGGGAAAATATCTCGTTTCTGAGAAATCTATACTAAATGTCAAAACGTACTAGTAGGGACGAACCCGAGCGGAACCAGGGTGAGTCGCTAGTGTAACATAAAATAATACATTTCTTATTTATGACGATCATTTTCTTTTTTTTTTCGTAGATTGTTCTTGAAGACGGATAATTCATACATAGTTTTAATTTTTCTTAGACACATTATACCAAAAATTAGGTACTGCTAAAATATTATAATTTAAAAAATAATAGCACATTATTTAATTTAATAACATCTATCAAGAATCTATACTTATATATTAAACAGAATTGGATATCAATCAATGTCATAAAGTTATAAGGCAGTTTTACTTCGCAATTTTCAGGGAGTATAATTTGATGAAAATTTTGTCCTTATAATCTAAGCATAACTTTTTAATATTTTGCCCATTTGTTTTCAAATGTTTTCTGGTACTTACTGGACAAAATTTTATAAAACTACTAGCGGTACACCATCGCTTCGCTCAAGTTTGCCTTAGTGAAAAATAATAACATATCTATCCCATGGGAACCGTACATTTTTCCGGGATAAACACTTGCCTATGTGCTATTCCAGACTATAATCTATCTCTGTGCCAAATTTCATCAGCTCAGCCGTTCTAGCGTAATTGAGTAACAAACATCCATCCATCCAAGCTTTTACATTTATATAGTAGTAAGATTTCATAGAACGGCTTATAAACTGATATCTAAGTGACTATGCTATGTTTCATACAAACGCATTTTGACAACTTCATTGTAATATGCAGTGTGCATCTTAAGCTCATATTAAGTGATTGCTACTTCATCCGAATGTTAAAACAACTTTTTGCTTTCGGATTTGCTTGCTTCTAATTTTCATTGCATTTTTGGCAAGTGTAAACCAATTCTACATCAACAAAAAAGGAAACAGTACAGAAAGAGAATGAACAATAACGTAAGAAACGAAATATGTACGAATAGGTATGCAGAGAGCGTACTTGGCACCTTATTTTATTTGGCTACATCGCTGTGTGAAGATATAAGTACAAAGTGTTATTATTATTATTTTTTGAGTATATATGTTTTTGTTGCTTATATTTTTATATATAAATATCTTTTCAAGCGCAAAATAGCCTACATGTTTAGTTTATTAGTACTAAAAAGATAGGTTAACAAGATAAGTCCGAATCAAATATCAAGAGTGTCCAACAAAGGGCGGTGTGTCCTTCATGTGATATATGAAAACACCACCGTCCTTCACCTTCGAGACGAAGGGCGCGAACTTGACTGTATGGGTTATATAAGTGTAAATTTTATCATTAAGTTGATTTTATATGTTAATGTAACATGTGTTTATACTGTGTATTTACCTTGTCAGGGTGGTGTGTGGGGGGGGGGGGGGGCTCACAACTCCTCGTTTGTGTGGTCTGCTTCGGCAGATCTGCCGTCGGGGGGTTGAAGTTGAGTATGTAAGCGATCCTGCGGTGCCCCATTAAAATGAAGAGGTTCCATTGGGTTTTAGTGGGTAGTAGTGGATTTTCTGGCCGGTGAGTCCCACATAACCACCTGTATGTATACAGGTGACATGCGTAGGTAAATGCATATCTCAACATAAAAAAGAATATGTTTATATTAATGAATCTTAAAAAGCTCATACTGATATAAAATATGATAGCTTTTTTATGGTACGAGTATTACGCATCGGAGGTTCCTATTTGAGATGATTAATTTTGACCGATAATACTTTCTTAGATTTACGCGAATATTTCCCATTTTAAATAAAACTATCTTTTCGGATTTTTTCGCGGATTTATTTTGATTTGGTTCCCGACGTTACGAATTTATAGCAGACATGGTAAGAGGCTAAGTTTTTAGACGTCTAAAGTCTTACAGTACCTGTGGAAAAAATCATAGTTTAATTTATTTTTCATCGAATTCGAAAAATAGGAGGTACTCATAGGGGCCGTATATCTTTATGTATTACGCGATAATTTAGTAAATTATGAATCGATTGTTATAACTCTTTTTTTAATAAAAAGTTTATACCACAAGAGTGGATACCTAAATTAAATAAAAGCCAAAAATAAATTTAAAAAAAAGAAGTGACTGAGAAGGGAAAATGTATATTTTATTTACTCAATCATTTACTAAATACTGAACTAGAACGAATTAAAAAAAAAACATGAATCATAAAAACACGGAAAGTAGGAGTTTTAGAAGGAAGTTGGTGAAAACTCGGGAGCAAACAGAGCTACGACTTTAGTTCGCCGCGGAGGGTACTCGACGTTGCTCGGACAAATTGCACTCGAGAACGAAATATACGGGGTGTTCTTACGGTTGGAAACGCAGATGATGTTTACTCACTTGGATAAAAATAGTAAAAAAATTTAAGATATTTTATTTAACAAAACATTCTGTTTCGTTTTTAGTTGGCAACATAAATGTTTCTGTTATAGTAAATTTAAAACATGAACTCATATAAGGTTTTGTACATATACACTAGCGAGTTTTTTCCTACGTTATTTTTTAATTAAATAAAAACAATGTAAAAATCCCTATAATGATTAAACTAATCATTCCAATAGATCAAACTTAAATCACTACTTGAATTGAAACTATTACACAAACAAAGACTCGTGTCCTAGTAAATGAATATATTAATATGCATGATGTATGTATATAGCTGGGATATAAACAGACGAATGTTAGATACTTTAACTATCAAAAAACTCATTATTGCGAAACTTTCACAGTTACAGAAGTTTTTACTGAGCTTCCAGCATTGAAGTTTGGGTAGCGGAACAAATTGCAAAATAAAATACACAGGGTGTGTTAACTTAGCTAAAAAAACGGGCGATATTCAAAAGCTTGTCAGTTCAAATGAAAATGTTGTCTTAAATTTTGAAGTTGTGTAATTTTCATTCCACTTAAGCTTGCTTAATTAAGTAGAGTGGCTTGCATCATTCAACTAAGTTAATTAGCTTTTTTACATGATAGGATTATGAAAAATGCCAATTAAAATTTGTATATTTCGAGATTAAAAGTAGGTCTTTAAAAGAACTTACGTGTATTTCAGTTGCTATATAACATATTTTTATCACTTAACTAAATCTCATGCGAGTTTATTAAGGCCTTCTAAAGTATTTGTTTGAGAAAATTATTTAGGTCATGCTGTTTTCATGACTTAAATATTTTTTCTATTTTTTTCTTTTTTATTCTTTATCGATTACAAAAAGAATGTCTTTTCAAGAAAAAAAAAAAGAATTATTAATACTAAGCCAATCGCTATGAAAGTCATCATACAATTTTTATAAATGCGAAATTTTATATGTGTACATGAGTTTGTGTGTTTGTACGTTTATCATTTCTTGACGGATTTGGATGTTGAGTATGTAGATAGACTGAGTTAGAGTAACACAGGCTAATGTAAGGAATCCGCATAGAACTCATCCGAACGAAGCTTCAGTGTGACGGCAGTATGAATAAAAAATGGGATCAAAATTGTACTTCAAATATTTTTTTAAGAGTTTTTTATTCAAGGCTAGTAAGATACCATCAGAGTCCATCATGCATCGATTTTAGATATTTTTATTGTCGGTCATCTGTTTAATCGAATATCACTTAAGAAACTTAAATTTAATTTTTTTATTAAAAATATTTGTCTGCCTTGATGATCTTTTATGATCATCATCATGTTTTCTCTTAAGTTTGAAATTATTACTTTAAAAGTAATTTTATAATTGAAAGCTACATATTAAGAACGATTTCATACACATTAAGATGCAATTCAATTTCCTTGTTCCTCATGCTGAGAACGCTTTATCTCTATTAATTTGATATCATGTTTATTGGACTAAATTGATATACGCATATATACGAGTGAAGTCACAGGCACAAACTAGTTTGCAGTAAACTGTTATAATCTATACTAATAGTATAAAGCTGAAGAGTTTGTTTGTTTGTTTGGTTCAACGCGCTAATCTCAGGAACTGCTAATCCGATTTGAATTTTTTTTGCATTAGATAGCCCGTTAACTGAGGAAGGCTATTATCCCGGAAAAATGTACGATTTTCGTGGGATAGATTTTTTTGTCTAGGAAGCGAGGGTAAATCTCTAGTAACCGAATATAATAATTTAAAAAATCAAAATGATAGAAAACTCAGAGTAATATATTGCGTGTTCACATTTTATTTAGAACATGTGAGATTATTCGTTCTATTTTTGCTTTTATATTTTATGTTGACTCTTCGTGCTAGTTGTGGTTTCTATGTTTAGATCTCTTCGCTGGAGGGCTCTTTTACAGCTCAAAGGTGACCAAAGCCAAGGTAGATTAAACCACATCGAATATGTTTTTAATGTTAGAGAAGAGTTTGATAAAATGTAATACGTGTCCAGTAATTATGAGTTTCTTACTGATTGAATTTTTAAAATTCCTCTTATATTTAAATATTAAATGAGAAATTTTTATATTTAATATAAATAAATAAATAAACATGTTGGAACATTATCACGCAGCACCATCTACTACCATGGTAAGCTACGAGGCTTGTGTTATAGATACCACATAGTTGATACACTATATATTTATAACTTTAAATATATAAACACCCATGACTGGAGTACAAACATTCGGGCTCATCACACAAAGTCGAACCCGCGACCGCTAGCATAGCAAGTACGAACTACAAAGGGTACTAGGGTCACTAGAAATTGATTCAAACGTGTCGTCGTGTGTCTCGGTGCTCTAACGTCAGATTCAACAATAAAATTTAATATATATTAATAGATAAGGTTTTGCTTTTTAAGTTTATCTATATAGGTGTTTTTTCTGAAAAAAGTATTTTTTATATGTTTTTCGAAAAACTCCGGGCGAAGCTCGATCGCTTAGCTTTTGTTAAACGCTATTGATCGCTTATCAATAATACGAGTATTTAATAAGTTGTCAAACGTGTATATTAGCGCGAGCTGTTTATTTATTACTTGATAATAGCTGAACAGATTTTAATGGTTTTTTTTGGTGGTAGTAATCTAAAGTCATATAATATAGAATTGTTTTAATTACTCATATTGGTTCAAAGGTACAAGTTGAACTCCTTTGTATGTACATTTTAAATAGTTCTTACATACTAAGGGTTACTTACAGGAGTAACAAGTTAAATAGAAAAATAATAATGGTGGTGGCTCATTTTGGGTTTCATCAAACGTCATTATGACGGCTGGCCTAAATATTTTGATTGCCTCGTTGTAATCAATTTCGTTTGGCTAGCATGATGAAAACTATTAAAACCTTTTAGATTTCAATTCTAATATCAAATGCATAAAATGTCATAGAAACACATGCAATATGTGCTTCAATTTGATTTTGCTTTGAGAATCACAAGTTCCTTCCTTCCTTTTAGTATAAAAGGACCTTTCTTTTAGTATAAAAGGATCTTTCCATCTAAGATGTTATCTACTAGAGGGGGCTCATAAAAAGATGTTATTTTACAATCGTTAAAGAATGAAAATCTAGAAAAATATGTATTAAGCCCTTTTTAAGGTTCCACTGTTGGGCACGAGTTTCCCTTCAATACGAAGGAATCAGGTCGTAGTCCACCACGTTGGCCAAGTGCGGGTGGGCGGACATAAGAATGATATTTTATGACTTTATGATTAAATGATTAAATTAGTCATTTCAAGACTATTTTCATATTTCTTTCCACGACTATTGTAGAATGACACTTGTTTAAGCTCTAAAAATCTTAATATGGAAAAGATAACCATTTAAGTAAGATGCGGCATTTTGAAGATTACGCAAAGAAAATATGCCGCACTTCATAGTGTTTAGGCTGCGTTTTTGGAACTTTTCTAATGATTTAAATGAAACTGAGTTTTATTTTATCAAGCACAAGCGACTCACCCTCGCTTCGCTCGGGTTCGTCCCTAGCTATGATTCCCCATACAAACTTTCATCCCCATTTTCACTCCGTTAAGGGATTATTTCCGAGATAAAAAGTATTCTATGTCCTTTCTAGGGTTTCAAGCTATCTTCTTACCAAATTTCATCTAATCGGTTCAGTAGATCCATAGATTACCCCTACGACGTCACAAACTCACAAACTGTACCTCTTTATAATATTAGTATAGATTACCTGTACCTAGAATAAAAAGCTTGATTTAAATACGTTTATTATTGTCTATTGTTGAAGAGCGATCGCTGATTTAACCCAAAATATTTATTCAAACTACAGAAATGACTTCCTTTAAATTAAACGTATTTTTTTTATAGTTTCATAGCATACCAGATTTCAAAAAACTTTTAGTTATATCCTGATTTTTCCATATTTCTTTGTAAATATATCACAGTTAGAGTACACACAGTGGTTGTCAAAGCATTCACGTTAGTGTCAAGTATCACTTAGAGTGACACTGCGTTGAGTCGTCTCTCGAGGGATACCTCATACCGGATACGCAGGGTTTCTTAACATATATCTAACAGACCTTGACTACTTTTATAGGACAAACAGAATATGTGAATACTTCAATCAAAAGCTTTTTCATATTTATACCAAACTAAACAGGGCCGTACATTACAGTTTGATAGATCTTTCTAAGAGAGATTCCGTAGTACATTGTTTTTATATAACTCTATTGGTTTAAGCAATACACGCCAGTAAAGGTCCTAGAAGGTATGATTTTTTCCAGCATCTTTTATTGTCATATTTCAGCCAATTTACATAAAGCCGTAATTAATTATACACTTAATACTTCCTTATGAATCATTCCGTCCATTGGTGAAAACCGTATGAAAACCCGTTCGGTAGTTTTGAGTTTATCGTTTTCAGACAGACAGACGTGACGGGGGGACTTTGTTTTATAATATGTAGTGATATTTACCAAATATTTCTTTAAAATTCACTATAATAACGCTCAATAATACATAAAAATCGTAATATTTCTAAACTAAAATGAGTTTAAAAATATCAATTGGATAAGGAGATGTCCAATAATAAAAAAATAATAAAAACAGCTTCATTTCTACAAAAGATTATGATTTATTTTAGGTTCTTTGTTCAATTATTTAAAAATACTGAATGATGATTGGAGTGCGGATTAATTCTTGGTCCACAAATTCCTATTAGTATACACCTTTCTTATTTTGTTCCATCTTATGTACTATAGAATAATTATTTTAAAGTACAGCACGTACAGTATTTTTACGATATACGTATACATGAGTTTATACAGCTTTTACCGTTGACTGCTTGCATCCAATCAACTGAGTGCCTCGAGATTGCGGGTTACGGTAATGTCTATATCGTAGGCAACTCGGACTATCGGGAGTACCGGACTATTGAACAATGTGAAATTTACTTTCTAGGGTTTGGGCAAGCTAATATAATATATTCTGCCACTGTCGCTTAAATTGAAACTTTTATAATATTTTCTTCGATTTACGCGAATATTTGACATTTCAAATAAAACTATCTTTTTAATTTATTTCGCATTATTATTTTACAAAAGAAAAAAAATAGTGGGTAGGCACTGTCTGTAACAAGTATATAACACCTTTGAGATGTCTAAAACCTTAGTCTCTCCCGTGACTATGATTGCTGTAAAGCATTCAAAACGTTGGGAACCAAAAATCTAAATAAATCCGCGAAATAATCCGAAAAGATAATTTTATTTAAAATGTCTACAACTTCTAATTAAAAGTTAAATTTCTATTACTGAAGTCGATCATAGATTATTCTTAACTAAAAAAAGGTACACTAAATCAATATCATTTTAAAAGTATTTAGTATAATGATTATTATTGATATAAAAATAATCATATTTTGGCCACCAGAAGCTATTTTTTTTTAATTTTTATACCTTTTAATTTTTTATTAACATTGGGAAATGTTTCTACGCATACCATCTATATATTATGTGTATGTGGTTGTCTAGATTCATCAGCTACAAAAGCCAGTATTACCCACTAAAAGCTTCTTTCTGCTATTAGTTAAATACATAGCAATTGTCCAACGAGGTGGACTACCGGATGCTAATTAGAAATACTTTTTTTTCTGGATAATGCTAGAACATTGGTTGGTAGCAGTCAAGTGAGTCTAAAAAAAAGAAAATACAGAATTTCAAAGAATTCCGTGACCTAAATCTCCGAAAACAGTGATTTCCTAATCCTACACATAAACATATTAGGTTAGTGATTATAGTAGAAGTATTTTTATAACTCCCGACGAAAAAAGAGGGGTGCTATAAGTTTTACATGTATATCTGTGTGTCTACCTGTGGCATTATAGCACCGAAACGAATAAACCGATTTCAATTTAGTTTTTTTATTTCAAAGGTAACTTGATCGAGAGTATTTTTAGCTATAAATCAAGAAAATCTATTCAGCCTTTTACAGGCTATGAGCTCTTTTCTGGACGGAAAAAATGTCTTTATTGAAACAGTGCAGAGATATTGTGTTTAAGCTCATTGCAATGGCCTCAATGAATAAGTTATTAAATAAGTAAATAAATAAATGTTGGGACATTAACACACAGCACCATCTAGTTCCATGGTAGGCTATGAGGTCAGTGTTATTGATACCAGATAGTTGATACACTACACATATATAACTTTAGACACATACATATTATAAATATAAGCACCCATGACTGAAGTACAAACATTCGTGCTCATCACACAAATGAATGCCCCCAGTGGGACTCGAACCTGCGACCTCTGGCACAGCAAGTAGGGTCACTACAAACTGAGCCAAACGTGTCGTCTATGTGGAGGTTTTTTAAATTTAAATTTAATCTTGTCTATACGTATTATGAGAATTGTTAGATGTTAGGGTTTAAATTTTCTCTGTTAATTTTAATTTTGTTACAGGTGGTCCATTGAAGGATGTAAGTGCTGCACATGCACGCCGCTCATGTGTAGCGAGCAATGGTCATGGCGTTCCGGAGATAGTGCCAGGTATTATGAATGTTTATACATAATACAATACTGAAAGCTTAGCAGAAAATAAAAAAAATATTTTTCAGCTACTATAAAGCATTTAAATTAAAAAAAAAAATACGTTAAAAACAATAGAATGTAGAGGCATATGCTGTGGGCACAGCGTAAATGTTAAAAATATCTAGAGCATAAATATTATTAACTAGCGATTCACGCTCGCTTCGCTCGCGTTCGTCCCTACATAAGGTACGTTTTCACGGTTTGCTATATTTATACATAAATAGTAGCTCGCTACTCCTAAGATATATTTATTTAAATTATATAGCGATTTACCCTCACTTCGCTCGGGTGCGTACGCCGTACGCGGATTTTGTTCGCAATTTCATGGGTTTTTTTTTGGAACCCTGATTCTTTTTCTAAAATAAAAGTAGCCTAAGTTACTCCTTATAACATCAGCTATCTGCCAGTGAAAGTCCCGTCAAAATCGGTTCAGTCGTTTCGGAGATTACCCGGAACAAACAGACAGACAGACAGACAAAAATTGTAAAAAATGTTGTTTTGGTATGTGTACCGTGTATACATCCATATGCATTTAGTAAAAAGCGGTTATTTTAATATTACAAACAGACACTCCAATTTTATTTATCTGTATAGATGAATATCACTACACAGTATAAAACAAAGTCGGTTCTCGTCCGGTCTTAGTTTTATTTTAAAATGTCAAATATTCGCGTAAATCTAATAAAGTAATAGTTTTATAATATTTATAAACTAGGTTTTGGAACAGTTTTGTCTAATATGGTGAAAGTATTCATTATGGAAGTTATAGTTGATGATGATAATGATGAATATGGAAGTATATAAGAGAAATAATTAAATATTATATTATAATTAAAACTGTTAATTTTAAAAATAAAATGTCTTTAAAGGTAATTATCCGTAAGGGTTCCTTGAAACTTATAGGCGACCACGATTGTGCTATAACCATTAAAAAAATCATAAAAATCGGTTTATACTCGTAATTGACAAGGATATCGCATAACATAACACAAGTGTAAGAAATATACACCTGAATCCAGAAAGTGAAATGTAAAACAAAAGTTAGTATGGAATTCCTACATCAAATTTTATAATTATTTTTTTAGTAGTTATTAGTGAGTGAGATGACTAAAATTCGGAAGGCTTTCCTTTTTTTTAAAGTTGGGAAATGCGTAAATACACATATGGTCTACATACATACATGTGATTATATGGTGTCCTTACCCATTATATATGCTATTTTTATATGTTTTCCCCGATTTTATAACTAGACTAGCGACTCACTCTTGCTTTGCTTAGGTTCGTCTCTAGATACGTTTTAATTGTTAGTGTAGATTTCTCAGAAGTATCCTATATGTTGACCCGAATAATCAGCTACCATCATACCTAATTTTATCAAAATCGCTCAAGTAGTTTTTCCGTGATGCGGTCAGAGACAGACAGACAAAAATTCAAAAAAATTTTTCTGCTTCTGTATCGATAATAATGTCGACTTTAAAAAGATTTTCCAAAAAAATATTTAATATACAGATTCGACTCACTTAGAATTTTATTATATGTATAAATATGTATATGTATAGATAAACATCAAATATATAAGCTTAGTAACAGGGTTCTCGTAGTTAAGGAACCCTAAAAACATATGAAAACATGAGTATATTAGTTCAAGTAGCAATATTCCTAAGCATTTAGCTAGACGCAAACAAGATTCTTCATACTGTGCTATAATAATATTTGTAAACGGGTTGCGGTGGCCGAGTGAGGAGAAAAATATAATTACGTCGTTTGTATGTGCGGGCACGAAGTCGGGCGTGCGGTGACTTTATGTTATAGGGCGGGGTGTTTATCGATGATGTAGAAAATAATGTTGACTTTGGTCATTAGCTTTTGATGGCCCTGATTGAAATATATGGGTCGACATTTTCTTATTTCGTTCTAAGTTATAGTTTTTATGTGTTAGCCTTGTAATTGTATAGCTTTATTTTCAATAATAACGTGTTACTTAAGGTTTTTAACGTAAATCGTTTTTCTTTTATGTAAATTGACGATACGTTTGCAGTGACCCTACTTGCTGTGCCAACGGTCGCGGGTTCGAGACCCGCTGGGGGCATTCATTTGTGTGATGAGCACGAATGTTTGTAATCCAGTCAAGGGTGTTTTCATTTATAATATATATCTATTTAAAATTATATATGTGTAGTACATAAACTATCTGATATCCATAACACAGGCCTCGTAGCTTACCATTAGGAACTAGATGGCGCTGTGTTAATGTCTCAACATATTTATATTTACTATTTATTTATTTATTATGTATTTTTCCTAGTTTTACGCAGGTTTAAAGTGACACGATTACATACTCTATACATCTTTATATATAAAACAAAGTCGTGTTAGTTACACCATTTATAACTCAAGAACGGCTGGACCAATTTTTATGATATTTAATTTTTTGGATTTCTCTTAGTCCGGAAGTGGATAATAAATATTAAAACATGAGAAAAATTAAAAAAATAAAATAAAATTTATATGACTAACCCTGGCAAATAACTATTTTAAATATCTATGTAAAACTTACCTAGCGACAAACCTGAGCGAAGCGAGGGTAAGCCACTATAAATAGATAAAGACGGAACATTTCAGTACTTTTTTTCCTCTGCTGGTCGACCGATTCTTTTTCTTTTTGTTTAGCTGTAGTGTTATCAATAAAAAAGTTTTAGAAATAGTTTTATATGATATATATGTTTTCCTTAAATTCTCAATAATAATTGTGGTCGAATTTCAACCACTAGCGAACAATATTAAATTTGATACGTTAGAAGTCGTGTAACCTTTCAACTTTTAATTTACTTTTTTAGAGCTTATATTATAATAACACAGAATATATGCTGTACTATTGACCGACTTTAAAAAGCGGGAGGTACTCATTTTTTCATATTTTTGGAGGATCTATGCGCGATTTCTTCGCCAGTTGAGAACTCACAAATGTTTGTTTTGAATAAATAATACCTCTAAGCAGTTTTTATATCTAATATCATGTGAATGTATTTTTAAGGCTGAATTTTGATTTGCGAATCATATTACAGCCTTTTATATAATTATCAACTATCTGGTATCCATAACACAAGCATCGTAGCTTACCATGGAACTAGATGGTGCCGTATCTTAATGTCCCAGTATATTAAAAAAAAACTTTTCAACCTCGTCCAAAGAAAATAAGAACCGCTCTTTTGTAAAGGCACAGAAAATTTGCTACAGGTAGATACTTAATACCTATTTTAAGTGTACAAAAATATATTTACTATCGATAAAATTTGTATCAACTCTAACCGACGAGTAGTCTTTCCATTTAAGTTACGTCGCTGCACACGCTAAAGCTGAGTGCCGCATTTTATATAAATTAACTGAAATCACATGGAAAATAAACTTGTACTACGATATTGCTATGGAGAATATTCTAAATCGAAAAGTTAATTAAATTAAAAGTTTAATATTAGCTAATAAATAAAATTCTAATTGACATAATTATGTGTACTTGTGATCGCCCCGTGGTTAAAAATCAACCATAATTCATTAAGTTTGATTGATATTGAGGCTCTTTTTTCAAAGTTATATAGATAACCTAGAAAATCCAAAAGAATTTTTAAACGGACCCATAGATTCAGAGATTTGCACGTACAGACAAATAAACTTTTCACCTATGTAAATACTCGTATAATATTGATGAAGGTTATCTAACATCATACTACATCTTTTATTAGTGAAGTAATTATATATAAATAAAATACGCGAGCGGATTCGCGGGTAAAATAAAGTCAATAAATTTTGGCTTTCTGCAGTCCTTCTCTATATAAACTTTAACTATGCTATCCGGCGCTTGCATATTAGGCATGGGCCTCCCAATACGAGGGGGATCAGGCCAAAGTCCACCACGCTAGCCAAGTGCGGCTTGGCGGTCATCATCTGTCTTTTGGAAACTTGCTAAGTTCTCTCAGACATATTGGTTTCCTAACGATATTTTCTTTCCCGTATGACAAGCGATAATCGTGTTGGAAATGATTCGCACATAGAAATATCAGAGGTGTGAGACCCTGGGTTTGAACTTGCTTCACTCTTTTTCCTAAACGTTACCACTGGGCTACCACTGCCTTGTTGTTAATGTTCTACAGTATTTTTTTTAAATCATACTTTTATCTAAACTTATGAGCCAAGGGTTTTTATTGCAAAATGTAGTTAATATTACTCCTTATGTCAATGACTGACTTCGAAAAAGATGGTACTGAATTCATAATTTTTTTGTGTGTTTGTTAGGTGATATCTAATTTCATTGTGAATCGATTTTCATGACTTTTCTACGAATATAACTATAAAATAATCTAAGTAAAAATGTCTCTAATAAAAAGTGAAATCAATACATACACATAATAAAATTCTAACTGAGTCGAATTTGTAATTTGTTTGAAAATCTTATTGAAGTCAATCATCGGCTATAGTTTTTTGAATTTTTGTTTGTCTCTCTGTCTGTTTGTCTGGGAACGGCTCATAAGAAAACCACTTTACAGATTTTGATGAAATTTGATATGGTGATAGCTCGGGTCAACATATAGGATACTTTTTACTATGACAAAATATCTCATCTCTGAGAAATCTATACTAATCCTTAAAACGTACGAAGGGACCAATCCGAGCGGAGCGAGGGTGAGTCGCTAGACTATATATAAATAGACAAAGAAAAGCAGTTCAGTACTTATTTTATGTACCTACAGTACCTTTCCAAATTTAATTTTTTATACATTTTGATTTGGGTTGTAGAATGGAAATCGAATATGAACTTTAATGACGTTGTTGTGATACATTACACAGATTTTAAAAATAGGTTAAGTTTTTAGCTTTTCTACTATAATTTTACAGGAAGAAGTCCTTTATCTCCACGAAAAACGTTCCTCGTTCGTATTAATTAAATTGGATCCGGCAGTGACTTTGTGAAATCCTTTACTATAAAAGTGATTCAAGCCACGTTCCGACTTTTTATTGTCAAGACGCTTAGCTTTATATTTTTTGCTACTTTACTAATGGTGTCCCTAACAATTATATTGAGTTAATGATTAAAACAAATCTATCCCACGGGAACTGTACATTTTTCCGGGATAAGAAGTAGCCTATATATTATCCTGATATATGAGCTATATTATTGTAAAGTTTCATTAAAATCCATTCAGTAGTTTTTGCGTGAGAGAGTAACAAACATCCATACATATATACATACATCCATATACATCCCGACATCCATACATCCTCACAAACTTTTGCATTTATAATATAAGTAAGAAGTAGAATGTGAATCTTTTAGCTTAGTACACATAGTAAGATATGTATATTTTTAATCAGAACAAACTAGATGATGAGAGCATGAGAAATACAAAAATACTGCCCATTGGCAAAGTTTTTGTATTAAAGAACTTTTTTGTACTATCGGATATGATGAACAAAAAGTGCATTTACTAGTGTAAACTACAGGTCATGAAAAAAATACAGGATATAAAAAGTTTTAACGACTTCTTTTTCAGTTGTTTTCAAGAACTTAAAATCTCTAAAATATTAATAATAATATGATAGTAGCATGTTGGGTAAAGGTAATAGGACTAAAAATTTTACAATCTTTTAAATTTTCGTTTCACGAGTATTTTATATCCTCTACTAGCGACTCACCCTCGCTTCGCTTCGGGTTCGTCTCTAGACAAAAACAACTCTATCCCACGGGAACCGAACATTTTTCCGAGATGATATATAGCCTAAAGCCTTTCTCGATAAATGGACTATCCAACACAAAAAGAATTTTTCAATTCCATCCACTAGTTCCTGAGATTAGCGCGTTCAACCAAACAAACAAACAATCAAACAAACTCTTCAGCTTTATAATATTAGTATAGATTAACTAGTGTAGTGTAATAATGTGTGGTATAAATTAAGACATAATGACTCATATGCGAGTTATCTATATATACATAAAATGCTTTGTCCTGACTGACTGATCGATCAACGCACAGCCTAAACCGCTGGTCGTAGTAACGTGAAATTTGGAGGACATATTTATTATACAATGTAGGCATCCGCTAAGAAAGGATTTTTCAAAATTCATCCCCTAAGGGGGTAAAATAGGGGCTAAAAGATTGTATGAAACTCTGTCATTCTTAACGCGAAATGTACGGAAAGTTGTATTTAGCTTTAAGACAAAAAATAAGAAATATCTGTATTAGATTTTTTTCGAAATTCATCCCTTAAAAGGGTAAAAGGGGGTAATGAAGTTTGTATGGGCAAACAATTATTTATGATCAGAATTACTTGAAACTTGGTATTAATGCTCCTCAATACAATTAAATAAATACGTATTTTAGTATTTTTTGAAATTAATCCTATAAGGCTGTCAAATGGGGGATGAAAGTTTGTATGAAACTCTGTAATTGATGCACGTAAAATGGTATTTACCTTTAAAATGAAAACTGAAACAATTAAAATATATATTTTTTTTCGAAATTCATTCCTTAAGAGTAAAAGGGAGTTGTGCTGTTTATATGAAGAAAAAATTGTTTATGATCAGAATTACTTGAAACTTGGTATTAATGTTCTTCAATACAATTAAATAAACGTGTATTGTAAATTTTTTCTAAATTCAGGCCCTAAGTGGGTAAAACTGGGTGAAGTTTGAGTTGTTGAGTATATTTAAATAGAGTAACATGGCTCCAGTTTTCTGTAAGTGCACACTACTGTGTGTGATATAAAGTAGAGAACGTCCAAATTATTCCAAGTCCAAAGGAAAATTATGTATAACTTTTAGGCTGGCCACAGCAGCGAAAACTATAACAGACCTAGAGCGCGAGAGAGAAAACCTAGCTAGAGAGTATCCTGCTATCTATATCCTTCTTCTGAAGTTTGGCACATCTGCAATAAAAAAAGTAGCCTAAGCTATGTAACGGGATTAGACTGTCGGTAATTCATTAAACATTATAGTGGCCACTGTGTTTGCTGGATGTGATCCGGGACAATTAGAATTCATGCCATGAAATTCATACAAAGTTTTACTCTAGATATAATATTAAAAACACGATATGACATCATATAAATTTAATGGAAATTAAAACTGAGCAAATTTTTCAGTCCACGCGAGCGTAGCCGCGGACAAAAAGTTACAGCAAAATAAGAATTGTACTTTATATATGTAATTTAAAAAGAAGAAGAAGGAGAGAGACTGTAAGCTTCAGGTGTACATAGCATTGGGTTTTTAAAAATAACGTAGATGTTAGCCTGTTAGTATGTTAGTTAAAAAACCCATATTAGCCGAGTTACATGATTCTAAAGTCGTAAACATTGTATGAGAGTTGTATCATTGTACTCTCTTCCCCTAACTTTGGAAGGATGGAGAGTAGAAAAATGTGCAAAAAATACAGGTAGTGGAACTTGCTAAGTGCCTAAAGTGTAAATTTATTTACAGAATTAACGCGTAACATCTTATAAGATACTTGATATTTTGAGTTATGATCGCTAAAACTAAATTTGTTTTCCTTATTTTTGCAAGTAACAAAGTTTGATCGCGGGCGAAGCCGCGGGTTCTGCTAGTCTATAATAATATGTTTATTAATGTAATTTCTCATTTCTAATATGATTACCACTTGCCTTACGGTGAAGGAAAACATCGTGAGGAAACCTGCACTTAGAAAAACTTAGCAAGTTTTCGAAAGACATGGGAAGTCCGCCAATCCGCATTTGGCCAGCGTGGTGGACTATGGCCTGATTCCTCTCATATTGAAGGTAGGCCCGTGCCCAGCAGTGGGACGTTAAAAAGTGCTAAATACAATGTAACTTCGATATTTAAAAGAGCAACTGTTGAGGTTCTCGCTCTTCTCAGCAGAACTGCTTTCCGAGCCTGTGGTAGTTTCCTCACGGATCAACTATACTGACGCTCTTTAAATAAAATTGACGATTTAAAAGTGCTTATAATAAGTCTATTTGAATAATGTTTCATTATTTCATTTTAGTGTTCACCAATAAAATGTGAAAATAATTTAAAATCAAAACTCTAAACATGAATGAACTAAATAAATATACACGTTTAACTCTAACTTTCAAAATAAGTTCCCTATTCTTAAGTGTTCAGAAAGCAGAAAACTTATTTTTCATTTCTGCACAGTTCCTTTCGATAGCTCGGTATACTAGTTCACGTAATAAGTTCCCACAGGATATAAATCGCCCACAAATTTCATTTTAAGACCTCCGTCGTCAACCGCGATATCGCAATGTAATTTGTAGACTCACGAGTATATTGAAACACTTTATATTCTAAATATTATATTTAAGTTATTTTTTTCTCACTGATCTTTTTCTTATGATTAGTATGTAGAAATTTAGCGGTCGGGGATTCGAGTTCCAGGTCGTATAATGTATAATTATTGAGTGCTACACCCCCATGCTTTGTAGAGATTCTAAAGCCTTTGGTTCTGTACGTATATATATATATATATATATATATATATATATATATATATATATATATATAGTATTGCCCTCCTACCAGAGTTTGAAAGTGCATATTTTGAGTTTGTGGATATGGTAGTAGGTATTATTATTCTGGCAGCACATGAATAGTCTCCGTAAGATGCCGTGACTGAGATCATTAGGAAGATATTATTTTTGAAGTAATATTCTAATGCCTTTGAGACTCTCTAAAACCTTAATCTCTCCCGTGACCATGATTGCTGTAAAGCATTCGAAACGTTGGGAACCAAAAATCAAAATAAATCCGCGAAATAATCTGAAATGATATTTTTATTTACAATGTTTTAAATGCGAAAATACTGTTTTATTGTTGAATTTACATTATTTATTTATTGTCGATAAATCTTCTAACACACAGATTGGACAACAATGTGAGCCCGGCTTTCAGCCGAATACGCATTCGAGACACAAATCTCGCGTTGTATTAACACATTAAAAATAGTTTATGTGTTAAGCTTCATAAAACTTCAACAAAAAATCACATAAACGTGATTTTTTTAATTATTGCATTAAATTGAAATGGCTAATGAAATAATAATTCATGAAAGTAGTGCTAGGTCACTTATTTCATAATATAAATTATTTTTTAATCAATCACTTTGTTTTAGTGCCACTACTTCTTCTCAGTTTATGTGCAAAATGCGGCTGAACCTCATATTTTTAAGGCAAAAATTAAATCAAAAAAATTAATACAATTTATATCTAAAGAAAGCTACTGCAGCGCTATTTCATCCTATCAGGCGCTATCTAACAATCACTATTACCCCAATTAACTCCCAAGGCCATAGAGTTGGCATGACACAGACGAGGGCTCTTCAAACTACGTTCCAAGAGTATTGAGTATTCAGTGGAACGTCTTAACTTAATTTCCACTAACAATACTTTATTATATTAATATTATTAGCTTATTTTTTACCGATTTCAGAGAGACGGCACAATTAAGTATTTTTTTACTGTCATCGTCATCAATTTAGAACTGATTTTCCTGATTCCTTTACATGTTGGTCTCTTAAAGGTATATTTTGTTAATTTTGGTATGTTTTGGTAAAAAATCCAAGTCCATTTTAGGCCAGAATAATTAATCTTTAAAGTAATTTTGAAGTCGGTGTATTGTTTTAGTTAATTATTAATATCAAGAGTTTGTTTGGTTAAAAGCGCTAATGCGCATTGAGGCTTTTTGTTTCCAAACTGATAGTAGACATGATGTTCAGTAAAAAATTGTTAAAATTTAATTCTGAATTAAAAATTTTGAATTTGAATAATCAATGTCACTATTAATTTCATTTAAAACATTTTTTTTTGGCATTTCATCGTTTGCTTATAAATATTATAACTTATAAGTTAGCAATAGCTAAGGTCGTAACCTTAGGCGGCCAAGCATTAACATATGTATAAATACATATATCACACAAAGTCGCGGGCAACGCTAGCGATTAAAAAAAATCTGTACATAGAACTTTAATTTGTATAAACATACATACATAAAATTTAAATCTACCTTATAATATTAAATGAACAATTTTTGTATACATATATGTATGTATGTATTTGTGTATTTTATTTCGTGTATCTTGGAAACGGCTCGAATGGCTCTTCGGCTTGGAACGATTGGGATCAAATTTTGTTAAGTTTTGTTATGGTTTTGCTCATTAAGTTTTTTTATATAAGTGTCTTTCCCGAAAAAACGTAAATTTCATACTTTTTCCGAAAAACGCCGAATGAAGTTCGGTCGCCCAAGTGCAATATATTAAAACGATGTAGTAAAAAAATATTGATTTCTAATTTACTCTAGTTCCAATATGCATAAAAATTCTTGGGTGAATGTGGAACAAACCGATAAACATTTTCGTTTTAATAATATTAAAAAGTATTACGGTTTAAATAAAACTGTCTTTTCGGATTATGTCACGGGTTTATTTTCCTTATTAATCCCGTAACGTCGGGAACCAAAAATCAAAATAAATCCGCGAAATAATCCGAAAAGATAGTTTTATTTAAAATGTCAAATATTCGCGTAAATCTAAAGTATTAAGTGTTATGGTTTTAATTTGATATTTTCCCTTACTTCGTGGTACGGGCCCTAGCTTGAGTACATCAGAAAGACTGTCGCAGTGTCACTCAGTCCTGCTTGAATTGCAAATACGTTTGACCTTCTAGCACGTGACCCCGCGATATCGCGAGCTTACCTCTGCTGCAGAAAAGATTTTTCTTTTATTTTAATTTACTTTGAATTTTAAAATTCTACTTTATTAAAGACAGTCCCTTAAACGGTTCTTCAAATTGTAAACTTGTATTATGATATGCAAGCTTGTATTATGAAGAATAACAAGAAAGAGTATTATGAAGAAAATGTGCATATTCACATTTTCTTGCCTTTGGATCAAGGGATGCTGTCTTCTCTAGCATTGCAAAAATATAGAAAATACTAGCGACTTACCCTTGCTTCGCTCGGGTGCGTCCCTAGGTACGTTTTAATTTTTTTGAGCGAAACCCTAATTCCTTTTCAAATTAAAGTAGCTTAAGTTACTCCTTATAATATCAGCTATCTGCCAGTGAAAGTCCCATTAAAATTGGTCCAGCCGGTTCTGAGATTAGCCGGAACAAACAGACAGATAGACAAAAATTTAAAAATTGTGTTTTTCTTATAAGTAACGTATATAATTCCATATGCATTTAGTAAAGCTGTTATTGTGACATTACAAACAGACACTTCTATTTTATTTATCTGTATAGATTAATAAAATATTAGATAGCGCAGTCATACGCTATATCTCGTAAATATTGTTGATTAACGACTTACCCTTGCTCGGGTATGTCCTAGATGAATAGCAGTAGCCTAGGTTTTACTTTAGGTCATAGTCTATATGAGTACTAAGTTTTATAAAACCGTTTTACTTTTCAGCGTGAAGAACTAACAAACATACATATGTATGTATATAATAGTAGTTCGATAATACATTATTTACTTTATTAAGAACAGATTTTTTTTAATGTAATTTTTATTCTTCTCTTCTTTGTCCACCCCTCTTCCCAGTTTAGCTGGAGTCGGGCCTCCTTATATAATTGAGCCAGAGAATTCTACTCTGGCTTGTCTGTGCACTCAGGTTGTCTCTCTGGACCTGAGACCTCTTTCTGCATATATGACCACCAGGTGGCATGTGGTCGTCCTCTGCTGCCGCGAGGTCAGGGAAATGTAATTATTATTAACCTGATTTATTTGTACAAGTTAATGTATTTTTTATATAAATATGTACATTTTACGCTATTTTATCTAAATATTTCAGAAAATTTCATTTGTATAATAAAAAGTCTGAAACCAATTATTATGAAAAGCAATCTGTTGAGTTTTGTATTTCGTCTTAGTAGAAAAACTTTCTAAGCACGGGGTAGCTTTCTCACAGATTGACAATACTGACTTTTAGTTTCACTAATTGCGACTCGCTCTACCGCAGTCAAGTAAAAAGACCTAAAAGAGCAGTCACATTTAAAATTCCAGGCCATCGTTTCTTTGTGGCGCGTGTAATTTCCCGTGAAGCAGCAGATGGGCGTTTTTTTCGGCGTATTTACATAATTTAATTCGGCTTTGACTTGGAAGGGAGTGAAAAATCCACATCACGTCTACAAATTAGTTTTCGTACACTGTAATCGTTTACCATTTCGTTAAGTTATTTTTTTAACGAATTAATGTGAAGAAAAAGGAAATTATTTGTTGTCCATGTAACGAATATTAATTATACAGAAAGTTATACTCATCTCGTATTTTCAATATATTATATACTAGCGACTCACCCTCGTTTCGCTTCGGGTTAGTCCCTAGACAAAAACAAATCTATCCCACGGGAACTGTACATTTTTCCGGGATGATATATAGCCTATAGCCTTTCTCGATAAATGAACTATCCAATACAAAAAGAATTTTTCAAATCGGATAAGTAGTTCCTGAGATTAGTGCGTTCTACCAAACAAACAAACAAATTCTTCAGCTTTATAATATTAGTATAGATTGGTTATATAATTGTAAATTGTGACTATGATTTTTAGGGTTCCTTGCCCATATGGTCAACCCATATCTAACCGCCTGTACTGTATATGTTTTGAACCATAATAGTAAGACTGTTGAAATTTTCCCAAAATATTCTATTACAGTAAATTTCATAGCAATATATCAAAACTCCTTTTACCTGTTACTGTTATTTTTTCATACAAACAGCAAACATAAGCGCCTGCAAACAAACATAAGTGATTATTATTGATTATGCATAATCTAAAATAAAATAGCAAATTATAAAAACTGGCCAAGCTTGAGATGGAGGTTAGGGAGGTATACTTATTATCGTCTCAGTGCTTATTTGTTCAAGCGACCCATTTACGGAAAGAGTTTTTAATACAGAAATATTGATTTTTAAATGTCATTTTACATTAAAAAAGCCAAAAATATGTACTTTATAATTGTACTAGCGACTCACCCTCGCTCCGCTCGGGTTCGTCCCTACTCACATTTTAACGTTTACTATACCAAATTTTATCAAAATCCCTCCATTGGTTTTTCTGTGGTGTGGTTACAGACAGACGGACAGACAGACAAAAATTCTAAAAACAATAGATTCAGCCTCTGTATCGATAGTAATTACTATTTCAATAAGATTTTCCAAAAAATATTTAATGTACAGATTCGGCTTAGTTACAATAATTTTATTATATGTGTAGATATAAATTTCAGAAATAAAGCTTTGGTTTTAAAACAGAGGGAAAAACTCTCGAGTGTAAAGTACTACAAGTATTGATAGTTTAAGTACTAAGGCGATGTTACATACTAGTAGATGGATTTAGATTATGGAACTTATTTTATTCAATATAACTTAACTAGCGACTCACCCTCGTTTCGCTTTGGGTTCGTCTCTAGACAAAAACAACTCTATCGAACGGGAACTGTACATTTTTCCGGGATGATATATAGCCTAAAGCCTTCCTCAATAAATGGACTATCCAACACAAAAAGAATTTTTCAATTCCATCCAATAGTTCCTGAGATTAGTGCGTTCAACCAAACAAACAAACAATCAAACAAACTCTTCAGCTTTATAATATTAGTATAGATATAGTATAGATTTAAAACGTGAAACTTGTTTCATTATCCGTATATATATAGGTAAAAAAAAGTTCAGTATCTTTTCCTCCTGTCCGTCTTTATTTATGTAGTAGCTTTTGACGAGCGTTATTGTTATCAATAAAAAAAATTAGAAACATTTAGTTTTTTTTTTATATAATGATTTATCTATTTTTTTTGTTTATTTATGGAAATTTCTGTACATATAAATATAGAAACGATAATAATTGCAAAAGTTATTAACTGTGTCGTAGTTATTAACGCCCTCAACCAGCAAAATTACAGAAAAAAAAATGTATATACATTCAAAAATTAAAAAAAAATAACTCATAAAAATGTAAACGAACTTTTTAGCTAAATTAAATCAGTTTACAAAAAAAAAAGATATTTTAAGTAAAGCAAAAAAGGAATAATTAAAACGATTATGAACAAGTTTCGACCACTGGCCTATTTAGTATTACGTTATTAAGTTATATATTTATTGTCTTGCGTATATTACAATATTAATCTATTCTCAATTTGACCACAGACTTTAACAGTAACTAAAAGAGTATAATGTATGCGTGTGTGTGTCAAATACATGGTAGTGTCGGTAATATTTTTTTTATTGATTTAATGTATTTTTTATGTATAATTTAAAAAAAAAATAGCATTCTGCACTCCCTCTCTATATTATTATAAACTATGAGTGTGGGAAATTTCATACTCCTCCATCCGAGTAATTTTCGTAAAAAGTGGTACAAAGATTTTGCTTCACGTATTAATATACAGATGAAAAAAAGGAACGAATATCAGCTTTTAAGTTATTTACGACGTTATTGCTGAGCTTTGAATTATCTGAACTCCTTTCTTTAAAAGCTATCAGTATTATATTTATCCCTGTTTGCACCAATAACACCGACCTCCGGTCAATATCTGCCGGTATTTATTTTACCGTGTCAATACAAACGGACTAACACAAATATTTGGAGGGTAGTATGAAGCTATGAGTTTTCAGGATTATTGGATTATGAAGTATATTTTCGCTTTTTCTGATAAATTGGGTATAGATAGGTAGGACAGGCTAACTTAGACTAAAGAATAACATGGATTTAAAGAGTGTCATAGAAATAAAAATCAACAGTGAAACCAATAATAATGATTTAAAATAATATATAATATTTTGTATTAGACTAGCGACTCATCCTCGTTCCGCTCGGGTTCATCCCTTCCCATCCCCTTCCCGCAGTAAAAAGTATCATATGTTATATACGTTGACCCGGATAACCAGCTATTTTCATCTTCATTAAATTTCATCAAAATCTGTCCAGTGGTTTTCTTGTGATGTTTTTCCAAACACACAGCAGACAGAGAAAAATTCTAAAAACTATAGATTCGGCCTTTGTATCGATAATAATCGATAATCATTTTTCAAAAAATATTTAGTGTACAGATTCGACTCAATTCGGATTTTATTACACGTATAGAATTCAAATATTAATAGAATATTAATTGCTGCAAAAAGTAAATAAATATTAATAAATAAAAATTGCTTATGTATTTTATAATAATAAAGAAAAAAAAATAAGCTAATATTATGCTATTTCTATTTCATTGGGAAGAGAAATAATGTTTAAAAAATACAAAATAATATAATTTTATTTTTATTGTGACTGTAATCTATCGTTGTGCCAAATTTCATCCAGATCCGTTCAGCCGTTCTGACGTGAAAGAGTAACAAACATGCATACTCACAAACTTTCACATTTATAATATTAACGGGATTCTATCAAATATATATATATATATATATATATATATATATATATATATATAAAGTGCACTCTCTATATTACTTCTAAATGGAAATTCAATGTAATACTTTTATTCCATAAAACATTACATTGGGATAGGTTCAAAATGCACAGTTCTAAGCATAGATAAGAAATGTTGATATCCTTCACATCAAGGCTTAACTGTATATTAAATTCTGGATCAAACGAGGTCGACTCTTCAAGTTTATCTAGCAATAAAACCGGAACAAGATGACACGTAGCGATATTGTGCATTTTGCTTCTAAGTGCAATGTCATTTGGCAAAGTAATCTTGGCTTTTTGCCTTAATACCTTACATAGCCGTAAGCTGGGATACGTTTAACAACAGTGTTTGAACTAAGAAGACCCATATGTACTTAATCTTAGAGATCGGAGATGTGGGTGGCTTCTTCATCAGGAAAATCTCTAAACTAAATTTACATATCATGTATTTTTTTTGTTCAAAATAAATTTTAATATTGTTTTTTCAACTTTTTGGCAAGTATGTGTGAAACTAGTTTATTAATATACTAGCGACTGACCCCCGCTCGGGTCCGTCCCTGGGTTGCTTCCCCATACAAACCCCCTTGATTATATGATATAATATTTAAGGGATGATAACCGGGATAAAAGCTGTCCTGTGTCCTTCCCAGGGTCTCAAAATATCTTCTTACTAAATTTCATCTAAATCGGTTTGTAGTTTCGGTACAAACAAAGAAACAAACAATAAAATCTTTCCTCTTTATAATAGTAGTATTATTGTGTTTGTTAATGTTTCTCTCTCTCACACATTTCTCATTTGTTTTAAGGAATGTAAATAGTTTATCAACCGTAGAGCTACGATGCCACAGACAGACAACAGATACACATACACATAAGCACACAGACACAAAAACAGACACATCAAACTTATAAGACCTCTCTTTTTGTGGGGGTTTGGGGGGGGGGGGGGTAGGGGGGGGGAGGTAGGAGGAGGGGTTTTAGGGGTGTGTTAATAAAATACACAGTGCCGCAAGACAGCACTAGAAAAATAATAATATTATTAAGTTAGTAGAAATAATAATATTTTCAAAAATGTTTAAAAGACATTCGTTAAAGTACTGAATAAATTTTGAATCGTCAAATAAATGTACAAGAAAATGTAGTCAATTAACAATTTATAGAAATTCAGTCTGAATACGCAATTAAACGTTGTAGGGAGCACAAAAGCCTTCCTGTGGCCGGTAATGGAGTAACAAGCGGAAACAACATTGTCTCGCTGATGTCACCTGAAGCTTGTTGACGTTCCACTTTTTACCTACATAAATACTTTTTGAAAGAAATTTCAATTCAATTTTCTTGTTAATAGCTTTAAAACGTGCCAAATTGGCACAGATTACTTAATGAAAATGATATTAAAATATGCAAATATGAAGTAGGAACCAAAATAAGCCCTAAAATTTTGACCATTTCAGTTTCATAAATGGCCTGAATTTTTGATCTTCTAACGATTTTTCAATCTTTCTTCCGAGTAGATTTTATTTAGAGTTCTAATTTTTAAAATATACTTGCTATGCCATGACCTCATCCATCTTAATTGCAGCTTAAACCTAACTCACTAAGTGGATAGGTTAAGCAGTAAATAATTCGAATTTTGTATTTCTCATTTGTTTGGGGTACTTTTTACTACTGCAATGTTTTAATACTGCAATTCTGTGATGATGGATGAATGGATGATATGGAAGGAATAGTAATAATAAAAGCAACACTAATTATAAAATAAGTGTTCGTCCAATAGTCGTAATTTAATCATAATATTTTTTTATGGATAACACTAACACGTTAATTTAATAATTAAAAAAAAACAGACACAGGAGAAAAAAGTAATTTTACATATAGATTTGTAAACTATGAAATCTTTCCAATGTAATATCATTTTAATGAGTACTATTTTTATATTTCTATAATCTCCTTCACTCCAATCATATATTTAGCAGATCGATTATAATCTTAAAATAAAATTCCGAGGAAAGTAGCAATTCAGATACACTATTAAAAGATGAGTCTATAAATTGCAAATCTTTATAACGGGCACCAAGTGAGAAAGTATAAAAAGAATAAAATGTTAAAAAGTATTTTTTTTTTCGATACATGATTGTCACAACTATATAGTTTTTAATCAATTTCAATATCATTTACATACATAGCTTGTTATAGTACTATAATACTAAATATGTTGCAGTAAACAAAAAAAAAGGGGCAGTGGTAGCCCAGTAACGCGCTTACTTGGCAAACCGAGTGAAGCGGGTTCAAATCCCGGGTCTCGACCCTCTGATATTTTCATGTGCGAATTATTTCCAACATGATTACCACTTGCCTTACGGTGAAGGAAAACATCTTACTTACTTACATCTAACTTAGTAAGTTTTCGAAAGACATATTGTGTAGTCCGCTAACTTGCACTTGGCCAGCGTGGTGGACTATGGCCTGATCCCCCTCGTATTGAAGGGAGGACCGTGCCCAGCAGTGGGACGTTAAAAAGGGCTGAACACAACACATACAAACAAAAAAATATGTAAGAAAACAGAAAACGTTAAAAAAGATTCTATTGCAAGATTTAAAAAAAAATGTTATAGATCGTCTTGGTGCTATATATACAATAAATGTATTTTTGGAAGATAGCCCATCTTGGGGATGTTATGATCACCTCCAAGTTATTTGGTCTTACATAAAAGTAAAATTTTCACTTTAGTAAAGGAAATAAAAATACTTCTATTCCTACTGTTTATTTTGGTAAATAGGTAGTTCTTCTCAGGATTAAGGCAATTTTTCCAAAGTACTAGGATTTTTATTGACAAATATGGAGTTTTTACCGCTCTAATTAGGTTAGAGAACGTTGGATATGTCTATATATCACACACTAATTAACATTTATTTATTATATTAAGAAAAATATAATAGAAGACATTAACGAGACTGAGATAGAATAGAAAACGTTAAACGATTAATATAATCATATTTTATAAGGCAAGTGAAACCAAAATAAAGCCATGAAAAGCCATAGTCATGTCCCATTTTGTACCAATAATTTTCTTTGTTGTAACCTGACAAAGTTAAGCCAGACATCAACCGGTTGATCTAAGAACATCATGAATATATATATATATATATATATATATATATATATATATATATATATAAACAATTATATTATTTATTAGGCTAATTATTTAAATTGTACGAAAGTGTAGATTACACGAATGTAATATTTCTTATCAATAGAATTCAGCAAACGTCAGATTTTTGATCAGATTGTTCTGATAGTCGTAACTAAATGGGGAATCTGTATTTAAAAAAAAAAACATTTAAGTCTAGCGTGGCTTGACTTGGCTTCGACAAACAACAAAGTACTTACTTTTTATAACAAACAAGTTTTTATCAAGTCATGGAAGAAAATTTTAATCAACTTCTATTGTAACATTTTTTTACGTTGTAAGTGGGTATACGAGTATAAAATATGGATGTAATATATTGTACAATAATTTGTTATCGTAGAGTGCGAGTGGAACTTTCAAAATTGGACACATTATAGTTTTGATAATTTCTATACATTACAGTCAGTTTTATTTTTCGTTTTTAACGTTTAAGTATTATTTTGTTTAATTTGACACTGCATCTTCCTTCATACAACACACAATGCAAAAAATATGTTTTTTATACAAAATAGACACTCTTCTACTTTCGTCGTTTAAATCATTGTTACCATCACTTTTTTCACATTTTTGTACATTCTAACAAGAATGAATATAATTTTAGTATAATATGCTATGTTTAACCTATATATACATATATTCTGAAGTATTATAATTAGTTTTAACGTAATATTGCAGGTGGTGAGTGCGGGAGCGTGTAGCAGCGGTATGCGCGTGCTGGTTGCAGCGCTCGCCGCGCTGCTGGCGCGTGCGCTTGCCACCCCCCACGAGCATCGCGCGAGACACCATGCGCCTGACCATGTTCCTCATTTCCCTGCCCCTGTACCGCCTCAACCCTACCGCGGACACGGAGAGGCTGTCAGATATAACCCCGAATTAGACACGATCCTTCCGCGCCTTGATGAACACGAAACATCCTCGAAACGCGCTAAATTTGAGGATCCCGAATCCTCCTCCAAAAGAGCCAGCGAAGAAAGGTTCTATTCAAATCATGAACGGATTGAAGAACTCATGGCTGATGAGCCCCAGCTGGGACCTGAAGCTGATGATCCACTAATTGTCCGTACGCGAAAGGGAAGAGTTAGAGGTTTAACTCTCACGGCGGCGACTGGAAAACAAGTCGATGCGTGGTTCGGAATCCCATATGCTCAAAAACCATTGGGTGATCTTAGATTCAGACACCCAAGACCAGTGGAAAATTGGGGCGATGAAATTCTTAATACAACAACACTGCCACACTCGTGCGTCCAAATCATAGATACCGTATTCGGAGATTTCCCAGGAGCAATGATGTGGAATCCTAATACGGATATGCAGGAAGATTGTCTATACATAAATATTGTGACACCAAAACCACGTCCAAAGAATGCAGCAGTCATGCTGTGGGTGTTTGGTGGGGGATTCTACTCAGGGACGGCTACATTAGATGTGTATGATCCAAAAATTCTTGTGTCAGAAGAGAATATCGTATATGTCTCAATGCAATATCGAGTTGCATCGCTTGGATTCCTATTTTTTGATACTCCAGATGTTCCCGGAAATGCTGGTTTATTTGATCAGTTGATGGCGTTACATTGGGTAAAAGACAATATTGGCTATTTCGGTGGCAATCCTCATAACATAACGCTATTTGGAGAATCTGCTGGTGCTGTTTCAGTCTCTTTACATTTGTTATCACCTCTTTCTAGAAATTTATTCTCTCAAGCCATTATGCAATCTGGGGCAGCTACAGCTCCCTGGGCTATTATATCACGGGAAGAAAGCATTTTGAGAGGCATGAGATTGGCTGAAGCAGTCCGATGTCCCAGTTCAAGATCAGATATGGGTCCTATGATTGATTGCTTAAGAAAAAAAAGCGCAGATGAACTTGTGAACAACGAATGGGGAACTTTAGGTATCTGCGAATTTCCTTTCGTACCTATTATTGATGGTTCATTTTTGGATGAAATGCCTAGAAAATCTTTGATACACCAAAATTTTAAGAAGACAAATATTCTTATGGGTTCAAATACAGAAGAAGGTTACTACTTTATTCTCTACTATCTAACTGAACTATTTCCAAAAGAAGAAAATGTTGGAATTACAAGAGAACAGTATCTACAAGCAGTCAGAGAGCTTAACCCATACGTAAATGATGTGGCCAGGCAAGCGATAGTGTATGAATATACAGATTGGCTTAATCCAGATGATCCAATAAAAAATAGAAATGCCTTAGATAAAATGGTTGGAGACTATCACTTTACATGTGGTGTTAATGAATTCGCTCATCGCTATGCCGAGACCGGTAACAACGTTTACACTTATTATTATAAACATCGTAGTAAGAATAATCCTTGGCCGTCATGGACTGGTGTAATGCATGCAGACGAGATTAACTATGTTTTCGGCGAACCCCTTAATCCAGGAAAAAATTACTCTCCTGAAGAAGTAGAGTTTAGCCGGCGACTTATGAAATATTGGGCTAATTTTGCTAGATCAGGGTATGTATCTTTGAAAAAATTTATAAAACTAATAACTATCTTCATAGCATTACACAAGTACACTTTATTTATTACTTTTTATCACAAAACATATCTTTTTATTTCAGGAATCCATCAATGAATGCTGAAGGTGACATGACCAAAGTACATTGGCCCGTTCATACGGCGTTTGGTCGAGAATATTTGTCCTTAGCAGTTAACTCCAGTGCTGTCGGCCACGGTTTACGAGTAAAGCAATGTGCTTTCTGGCAAAAATATTTGCCTCAACTAATGGCTGCCACTAGTAAGTGTTAACGCCTTCTCCGTAACAACTTATAGTCTCAAACTGCCCAACGCTTATTTTCCAGCACTGCACTTTACTTTGTTATTGTTCTAGATTGTAATTGTAATTAAAGACATTTTTTTATTATCAATATTATTTTTTTGTTAACACACCTTCCTTGCTCGGTATCAAGACAACGGATTTATTGTATTTCGACTTTTATTATCTTCAATTTCAAGTCAAAATAAAATCCATATTCTCAATAAAATAATTATTTAATTCTGAGCGGAAAGTATCAATTGATATACCAAAATATTTGTAATATATAGTTTCGTGATTTATTCTATGTAATGTTGCATATTTCCGCTTTATATAATTCTAAAAATAGTTCATGACATCGGGCAAAGTTATTATTTGTTGAATTAAAATTACAAGTCACCTTATATAGTTTTATTTACTTCATGACTTTTATTAATTTACAAAACAATGCAGTTGTAATTACGGTAATAAAATAAAGTACCTGAATATAATTAAAATTTATTATTTATTTTTCATTTACATTACTAGCAATATTAGGTACATCTACATCTACCTCATCGTTCATAGATTCACTATCAGAAGAGATCTTTTTGTCAGAGGATATTTATTGAGTAAAATTTAACCATGGAAATATTTTATCAATTGCCACTATCGATACATAGCGTCTTCCCTTTTTGTGAGTGGTGTACCTTCGATCACAAATCTATGTTTTTGGAGAAGCTTCTTAATACTATAAGTGCCCTCTGACATTTAGGCTCTAATTTTTTTGATTTTCCTTCTATACCAGTAGGCGCCCTTACTACTTTAACCAAATCTCCCGCTTTAAATACTACATTCTTTCTTTTGTGCTTATCAAAATTATCCTTAGCCTTTTCTGCCTGCGTCTATATATTTTGGCTAGCGTCAGATCTTAGTTGCGTCACGTCACTTAGTCTAGAGTCACGTTAGAAATTACTTCATTTAATATTCCCTGGGAAGGATTTGTAACGTTATATCCGAACAAAAGTTCCATCGGGGTCTTTTTAGTAGTAGCATTAAAAGTAGTATTAATGCCTAGCTGTATATTCGGTATATGCTCAGCCTATTTACCGTTTGGCTCATTATGATTCATGGCCCCAAGTGTGGCCAAAATTGTGCGATAATATCGCTTAACCGGACGGTGGCACGTGGTGTGCCTACTGCATTACTTATACGCTTAATTCCAGTAGATTTCATGAATGCCTTAAATGCATGACTAGTGAAATTTGTTCCCTGATCAGTAATTAAAAGGGTTGTTGTTCCAAAATAACTAAAATGTTGTCTAAAAACTTTAATACTTGTCGAAAAATTCGTATTGCGAACAGTTGTAAGGTTTATAGATTTCGTAAAAGCGTTAATAATTACTAAGATTTAAGTATTACCACGTCGAGTCCGTATGAAAGGATCAAGATGGTCTGCATGGATCGTATGGAAAAGCTTTTGGACTTTCAGAATGGGATGCATCTCCCCAGCTTAAATCCCATTTGAAGTTTTATGGTGGGCACATTCCAGACATGCTGTGACGTATTTTTTAACGAATTGCCTCATTTTAGGGAACCAATAAGATGCCTGAATGCGAGCAAGTGTCTTTTCAAATCCAAAATGTCCGATGTCGTCATGGTTACTTTTTAATATCTGCCATAATGTGCCCTTTAGGACTACCCAACGCTCGGCGTTGTCGTTGATAATACGGAAGCCTCGGCCATTTTTCAATTTATAATTATTAAAAATTTCTACTATATTTCTATCAAGTTTTTGGGTCGTTTAAAATAGTTGCAATACTTTTGATGTCATCATCGGCTTGAAAAAACTTGCGAGTCCCAAAAATCTTCGAACTTCGTGAATATTACGCGGAGGAGGGAACTTATCTACGGCTTCAGTCTTGAGAGTACCTGGTCGTATACTAGAAGAGGTAACATCATACCCAAGGTAGTCACTTTTATCGTGAAAAAAGTGGCGTTTACTTAATTTTAAAGTTAAACCGTTTTCCTTTAATAGGTCAAGAACTTCCATTAGTCTAACTTAGCCTTGATTAAATGAGCTAACTGTAATTAATATATCGTCCATGTAAACAAGAACATTTTTAACAGAATATATGAGCATAATTATGGTTAGTCGTCTTATCAAACAAAGAATTTGGACCACTGCGCGGATGTGCACGTTTGTCCTTATCCTTGTTACGTATGTCATTCGACGCGTTCCTATTTTGCCCTACTCTTATAGTTTTAAAATATTTAAGAACTTGTTCCGGTTCCGTATATTCTACAGCTTGCGCGCCTAATCGAACACCCTTAACTTCGATACCGAAAATTAAACAATCAACGGCCCGCTTACCTTTAATATCACAACGATTTAAAAGGTTCATTTAGGCGTAATAATACAATTTGAACATTTCATTGTACCGAGTTTTCCTGCCTAACATTTCGGTAAGAAGATCGGCATAATTTTCTCGCAATGGGAAAGATTCTTTGAGCTTAAATTTCCAGTCAGCCCATGATAACAAAAGCGATGGCAACCCAACTTGTTTCTTGTCCCAGCTATATATTTGAGCACATTCTTCTATTTTATGAATCCATGAATCGACTATTTGTTCTTTACATAGTGAATCAAATTCGGGCACAACATTATTAAGAACTGGGAATTTGTCACGTTCTACAGTACTTTTGTCTTTAATACCTCGCATTATATTAAAAAACTGTTCGAATAATAATTGCTGAGTATCTATATACCTTGATTAACTTGTGAGATCTGTAACAACTGGAGTCACGCCTGGTGAAGCAGCACTCTGCACCATACAAGCCGTATGCGCCGAGCTCGCGGATGCCTGGGGCATGAGAGGAGTGTAGGACCTCACACTCCGAGAACGTCGTGACTGCCTCGTTTCGACGCTACCATGATGCCTTGATTGCCTTGACCGTTGCGGCTACGGTGCCCTGATCAGCGCCTGCTACTCTTGTCACTCTTTGTATGCCTGCGGCGGCGAGAATGACTGCTACTTAGTGAAGAGTCACTTTTAGTAGACTGTGTTCTTTTCTTTCGTTTAGGCATTGCCGTAGTTAACCCCAAAAGATAAAAATAAATATATAAATGACATGAAACTATACACCAAATAAAGATAATAAATTAACAAAAAATAGTTTTAATAAAACTACAAAAAATGTACTCTTTTATAAGATAAGTATCAGATTTATCAGATTATTTAAATTTCATTCACATATGTATAAACATATATAATAATAATAATAAAATATATATAAAAAAATATAACTGATTGATAACTATGATCATAATAATGATATGTAAATTGGAATAATTAATAACTATCCGCTATTTCTGTAATATAACTAAACCTTAAAATTCATTAAAAAAAAGAGGGTAGAAAAAAAATCCTAATGTGAATCTTTGAAGGAAAAGAAAAATAATATTATTTCGTACTTACACGCTTTCTTTTTTTATTGATGTCGGCAGAGAGGGATCACACCGAAATAATATAATATCTCAGTGGAATCCCACTTCTGAGATGTTAACGCCTTCTCCGTAACAACTTATAATCACAAACTGCACACCACTTATTCTCCAGCACTACACTTTACTTTTTTAAAATTCTAGATTGGAATTTTAAAGACATTTTTTTTATTATAAATGTCATTTATTTGTTAACGCACCTTCCTTGCTCGGTATCAAGACAACGGATGGATTGTTTTCCGAATTATATTTACTTCAATTTCGAGTCAAAATAAAATCCATATTCTCAATAAAATAATTATTTAATTCTGAGCGGAAAGTATCAATTGAGATACCAAAATATTTGCAATATATAGTTTTGTGATTGATTATATATAATATTGCATATTTCCGCTTATCTTAAGTCGGTAACATAAGTATGATCATTTTAAAACTATAATGGCCGGTTGGCTAAATTTATAAGGACCATGTAGCGTGTTTAATTTTATATTAGGTTTTTCTATAAAAAATAATGTTTTTATATTTTTTCTATCATTTTTTTTTCATCTTATTACTATTATTGGAGTTGTGAAGTCGATTTAACGTAGATTTATATTTATGGGTTAAACATTTAATCGGCAGTAACAGAATTTATTACCTTCATCTGAATCTTCCTTAGATGGTAAAAGATAATTTAAAAAAGTAACACATTGTTTTTTAACTTATTCTTCTTTTTTTTTTTCGGCATAAAGTTAAATACTCTTCCCGATATGGAAAGTTTCGTTTCATTCGTTTGAATATCAGCTGCTACGTAACTAAAAAAATATTCGAGCTTTGAGTTATCATACTAAGTTTGTGCACTGGTGTAATCTATAGAACTCACTCACAATCAATATTAATTGCAAGTATTTTCCTACGTTTATTTGTAACTAGCGACTTACCCTTGCTTCGTTCGGGTGCATCCCTAGGTATGTCTTAATTTTTTTGAGCGAAACCCTAATTCTTTTTGTAAAATAAAAGTAGCCTAAGTTACTCCTTATAATATCAGCTATCTGCCAGTGAAAATCCCATTAAAATTGGTCCAAACGTTTCGGAGATTAGCCGGAACAAACAGACGGACAGACAAAAAATTTAAAAATTGTTTTTTTCTTATAAGTGCCTTATATAATTCCATATGCATTTAGTATAAAGCTGTTATTTTCACATTACAAACAGACACTTCAATTTTATTTATTTGTATAGATTTTTAATTGAATAAATAGATCAAAAGTTTAATAAGTCTATTTCTATTTTTCAGGCAAGCCCGAACCACCTCAAAATTGTACCAACGTTGCATTTTCCCTGCGGCCATCGTTTGACATGATCAGTTTAAGCTTTATATCGCTGACAGGCTTAAAACTAAACTTATTTAAATAATGAAATACTTTAAATCAGAAATATAATCGATAAATTTGGCTTTTGTTATTGATTTTTGTTTAGCTTTTTACAACTTCATTGGTTGTTTAAGAGTATGTATTTAATGGAGTTATATGTACGGTCCACTGTTCCCAAGTCAAGTGTGATAAAAGGTGTTGAGTGTTGATTCTAACGTACAAAACAAGTTACTAGATCTAGATCCATCGCTTACCTCTCTTTTTGTTAAATGTGACGAAAATATTTAATTGAACGTATGTATGTAGTGTGCTAGATTAGCTATTTGTATGGACAGTGGGCCTAATACAAGTTTTTGTCCAATGAGTCAGTGAAATATTTTGAAATTATTTTTATATGTATAGTTATTAAATAATTATATATACTTTAATTATAAGCCACCTTAAGTGTTAAATTGCTCTATAAGTCCACTTTATATTTATCAAGGTTTGTTTAAGTTTCATATTTGATTCTAAGGAAATTATTGTTCATGAAGTTTATATTATTATCTATATTAAAATGGGAGTGATGCCTCCATCAACATATCACTTGTTAATAATAAACTATAGAAATATGTAGTAGTAATTTCGTCATAGTGAATAAGACTCTACATATCTTTCAAGCGTAGGTTAAATGGGTTTTAATAAACGTAAAAGAAGAAGACAAACAGAGAAAAAATATGTAAAATAAGAAGGCAAATTTGAAAAAAGAAAGAGAGTAGCAGTTGAACAAAGAAGAAACTCGGAAAGTTAAAGAAGTAACGGAATAAGTAGTAAATATACAAATCTTAGCTTTAATGCGCCTCTATTGCAATACATATCACGCAAGGCATAGAAATGTTTAGGTTCATTCTAGCCTTAGTCTAAGTTAAGAATATGAGCTAGGTCACTTCAAAACTCTGTAGCGGACCAATATTAGAAAGTTGTACGTGGTATATACGGATCGATTTGTAAACATATTTGGAAAATCAAACATTTAAATAAATAAAACTGAAGTAAGCGAATGCAACTGTTGGTACCTCTTAATAATACTACACAATGGTTATAGAAAAATAAATAAAGACAGATAATAAATAAATGTGTAAAAACACCAGTGACGTATCCTATACGTATTGAATTCTTCGTCTAATATTTGATGAGAAATGTACAGCGTGTAGTATACTCGGTATGTTAGAGCATACTTTTTTAGTATTTTAATGTTTAGGATCGATACATTTAATTTAGCGATTGTAGCGGCGGTCAGCTTTCGAATATTGGTATTATTGACATAGATGAGTCTACGATTCAGATTCAAATCACAACTTACTAGTACAACATGGTAATTTTAACGTCTTTTGCGAGAAGTATTTATAGTCAATCGGATATAATTTCCTTCATGTAAATATTGTATGAGTGTTAGTATAAAACGTAGGGCTCCTTGTTGTTCGGATTTAAGTTCTAATGTTTTATTAATTCGAGGGCAAGACTCGGGTGCCTATGTGTCAAACTTATAATCTGTTGTGGAAGACGATACTTTATGAGATGTAGTGAAATAATTTTAATAGATCTACTATATTGGGCTTTTTGTTATTTTATTTTAGATTAGGTGTAAATTATACAATTTGAATTGTGTAAGTCAATTGCTATGATCTGTCTCGAAACGATTCGTAATTTATATATTATGAATTTGGACAGATGAAGCTTTCGAAGTAGCTTATACAATTGAATAATGGCTGATGTTAGAAAATGTAATCTAGTGTCGGTATTTCATGTTATTTCACGTTCGATGTTTCACGAACTACGCTTATTTTAACCTGCGTATATAAACCTATAGAGTGCCTCTTGTTCACTTTTATATATATTGATATAACACTTAGGCGATACCAGTAGGTGTAGATGTTACTTCTTACATATTTGCACGTTGTCTTTTAATTTATTATTTTTTGTGGTGTGTAAAATGGTGACCGAAGTATGAGGAGGGGTGCCAAAGCATTGAGGAATCACACGATTGTTTTTATCTAAGCATTTTTCTGTTATAGTATTTAAACGAAAAAAAAATATTCTATCACTTTTACTGACTATATCCGAATTCAATTTCTATTTGCAATTGCTTATAATAATTAGCATATAGCTTGAGACACCGTTCAACAAAATTAATTTTTTAAACCTCTTTAAAAGGAGTTGGATCTATGCACAATATTGATAATTCCGCTTTGCTGTAAATGTAAGGCACACGTGTGTTTGTCATTGTTAGTGAACAGCCATCACTTACATCATTTTATATATATATATATATATATATATATATATATATATATATATATATATATATATATATATATATATATATAAAAGATTAAATTAGAAGAAGAATAATAAACTTTAAATTTAAGAAATCCAATAAAACCCAGTAATATTAAACTATAGTAATCCAGATAGTTTTTCTTTTTTTATGTAGGTATATTGCTGCATCACTAACAAAGATATGAGTGCTGTCAATGCCCTTTTAAATTCAAAATGGCCTAATATAGCGTTATTGAAAGCATGAGATAAGTAAGGCCTACGCGTTATATTGTTATTTTATTCCAGTTATCTTTTTAAATTCTAATAGTAAATTTTCAAGTAAGTTAATAAATATTAGTGCTATGATTACATTATTGAATGTTTGCAACGTTTGTGTTTAATTATAAAAATAAACGCTTGTATATAAAATGTGTTTAATTTATTTTACGATACAAAAAGTTTATCTATCTAAACTAATATTATAAAGCTGAAGAGTTTGTTTGTTTTTTGTTTGATAGAACGCGCTAATCTCAGGAACTACTAATACGATTAGAAAAATTCTTTTTGCATTACATAGCCTGTCAACTGAGGAAGGCTATAGGCTATATATCATCCCGGAAAAATGTACGGTTCCCGTGGGATACATTTGTTTTTGTCTAGGGACGAATCCGAAGCGAAGCGAGGGTGAGTCGCTAGTGTATAATAAAAATGAAATGTTGTTTGTTAGTTCATGTTTACTTGAAAACAGTTGAAACAATTTCAATGGCAATTCAGAAAAGTCAAAAAATTGGAAAACTCAGGACAAAGGGAAAATACTTTTTTCTTTACAATTTTTCTATGACCTAAAAGAGATTTTTTATAATTGGATAACGCCAGTAGTTTATTAATAATCGTACCATATAGATTTTTTCTCAATAGTGTTTTTGTCGGGATGCCATATAAGAATGTCATGATTAATGCACGAATGTGAAAATTATGTTCCCTTCTAATGGAAAACTAACAGAATAGTTTAAAATTAATGTGTTGGTAAAAAATCTATATTACATAATACTTTCTTAGACCAAACCGAAAACCAAAAATCAAAATAAATCCGAAAAAAAACCGAAAAGATTTAAAAAAGACATTTAAAAAATCGACAATACATATTATGAACAAAATATGTATTGTCGATTTTTTAAATGTCTTTTAGACTATTAGATTAAGACTAGATTAATCATCATTTGTAATACTCATATTTAAATATAACATATTATCCTATTAGTATAATAAGATATTATGTTAATTTTAATTTTTGGACTATTGCTTGTAAATTTTTTATTTTTCATACAATATTTATTTCTTTATAATTTAGTTTTCATTTACATAATAAGTGAATAGGCATGACGACAGTATCAAAAAATGGTCGATTTAATGTTTTTAGGGGAAAAATTATATTAAATAAATTTAAAATACTGGTTTAGTTTTATTTAAAAAATTAAGATTATTAAGATTTTCAATAAAATAAAACATTAAAATACTGCAATCGGCCATTTTGACTGAAACACCAATCACAGCGCGTGACGTCACGCTTAGGTAAACTCACGTCAGCTGTTTTGTTGTTGTAAATATATACGCAATTTATTATGCATTTTGATTGATTTTGTATTCTTTCACGTGTGATTTATCGACTTCAGTCTACTGTAACAATGGAACCAACATTTATCAAAGCAAATAGCTCAAATTTGCCTAGGATTGATGTATTAATGTTGGGCGATTTCCTCTCAACAAATAAGGAATTTTGCTCGTCTGAGTTTAGACACGTGAAAACATCCTTGTAAGTAAATTTTTTATTCATCTATCCTTACCCTAGATACAACTAACTTAGACATGATCAAGAATTACATTATTTCGAACTCATTTGATTTTATTTCAGTTTACTTTTATAGTTTATTTTTACAATAAACTTGTTATTGTTTATTATTGATGTTAGCTTCTACACAGCTTGTACGTTGCTATTTGAGAGGTAATACCATGTTAATACCCGATAAAACGAGTAATTTTCTGTAACTAAAAAGCCCCTACTAATACTAGTTATATTTTTCCTCATATTAAACACCAAAAATCTGATAAATCACCAAGTCAATGTGTATGTATTCTTTGTAATTTAATAGGGATGTTAACACTAATCACAAATTAATGTTTAGTGTTAATTTTATGATAGTTTTTCTTATTAGAATATCGGAAATCACATTTTTATAATTTAATATAACTTAATAAATTTATTAAAAATGATTTTAAATGCTATATTTATAATCTGTTATCACGTGACTGTAAATACCAATAAGAGCTTATTACGTCACTAACCGCAAAACAAGCTGTTAGAGACTGCATTTTTTAATATAGTTTGCGATCTTACGAATTAATCTGGGAATTACTTAATATTAATACCACGATGGAATCTGGATTCACTAAAGGGAATAGTTCAAACTTACCAAAGATAGATTCTTTGATGGTGGCAAATTTTTTTGCAAGAAACAAAGACTTTTGTGGTTCAGAATTCAGGAACGTGAAAACATCTTTGTAAGTACAGTTTTACGTTTAATACTATTTATCCATGTACGAATACATAAATAACAGTGAAGTACATATGTAATGGATTATTTTCTGCTTTTTATATCAATTTTATCGTGTTTAGAACTTCGCTTAAATCACTGTTTACAAGGTTAGGTTATGTGCTTAAAATAATAAGTTCGTAACAGTTCGTTTGGTTGGTTGTTTCAGATCTTCAAGAGAATCTTATGGCGATGATGCTGTTGGATATGTCCAAATAAAAAGAGACCTAAATGTGTGTACTGTTAAGTGTCGTGTATGCCCTGAACACAAAGTTCGCTCTAAGCCATACGCAGTCACTGTTATTGTGGACGAAAAGAATGGTGTTGTTATTAGTTCAAAATGCCATGATTGTGCGGCATCGGCAGGCGGTTGCAAGCATGCCGTTGCTTTTTTGATGTGGTTGCATCGAAGAAGTGAAGAACCTTCTTGCACACAAGTTGAGTGCTATTGGAAAAAATCAACATTATCCAAAGTTGGTACATCAATAAAATATGTAACGACCTTGGAAATGGGATCAGGAATAGCTTCAACATCTGAAGATACCTGTGTCTATGATAAATTTTTGGAAGAAGCTACAGCCAAAGGTATCAAAAACTGTGAGCTACTAAGATATATGCAAAATATTCCGAAAGATTTTGATACAATATCAATGTACCAGTTAGCTCTAATGTATCGAGATCAAAGTTGTGAAGATTTTCTAAAAAAAATATCTTCATCATTTACTACAGATATTTTAATAAAGGCAGAACAAAATACAAGAGATCAGGCCGAAAGCAACTTATGGCATGAGCTAAGGTTTGCTAGAATAACAGCATCAAAAGCTTATGAAGTTAGTAAATGTCAAACTAGTGATGGTGCATTAGTGGGGCTGATCATGGGTGGCAAAATGCCTGATACACCAGCTATAAAAAGAGGCCGAGTTTTGGAGCAAAAAGTGCTTGAGGTAGTACGGGAAAAGCTTAATAAAGAAATCCAGCGATGCGGCCTTTTCATAAGTAAAAATTTTCCCATGATTGCTGGTTCACCAGATGGAATAGGCCAGGATTTTATCATTGAAATTAAATGCCCATTTAGTGAAGAAACTTATAAAAACTATATATATAATGGAAGGCCAACAAAAAAGTTTTACTCACAAATGCAAATACAAATGTATGTTTGTGGTATAAAAAAATGTTATTTTTGTGTTGCAAATAGTAAATTTCAAAGTAATAATGAAGTTGAAATTATATATGTTGAATACGACAAAGCATATATCAAATCTTTAATGGAAACTTTAGTGATATTTTGGAAAACCCATATCTATCCATTATTGTTTAAAATGTCAGAGATGTAAGTCAATAATAAAATCCAGTATTTTTATTTCAGTTTTTTATTTACCATTAGCAACTAATTAAACCTATATACACTTATTTATTTATTTATTAATGAACTTTGTAAATTTATAAGGCCACAAGCTATAGTGATGACATCATCTAGTTTCCCTAAAAGATAGTTATTTACACAAGCATGAGGTTTCAACATGGTAAATTCTCTAAGACGTCTAATCACCCTTTCTATATGAATTTTGGAAAATCCATGTGTATCCATTGTTATATAAAAGTATAGAATAGAAAATAAAAATGCATAAATTTCATTTGTGTTTTATTTAATAAGAGAATCTTGTATATTAATCAAACCACAAGCTATAGTTATTACATCATCAAGAACTTTAACCAAGTTTAAGTTAAGACAGGCATGAGGTTTTAACATGTTGAATTCACGTAACCGTCTGATCACCCGCTCAACATGAATTCTTAAGCTAGCTATTTGTTTTGTTTCTTTAGCTTCAGCTTTAGTTAACTTGCATCCAGATGCAAGACTGGGAGGCCGTACTAATAGCACACCCATCCTTCGTAAATATACTTCCACATGTTTAAATCCTCTATCTGCCATGACCCACATATTGGGTTGCAAACATTTTGAGAAGTCAGAAGTTTCAACAAGGCATGTGTCTGTTATTCGGCCTCCATAACCATTTGAAATATAATTTATCAAACCATTAGGTGTACAAGATATGAGGTACTTAATGGTATTGGCTTTCTTGTAATCAGACCAGGAAAGAGCTTGATATAAAGCATTTGAAGGCTTTTGTATTTCAATCTCTAAACAGTCTATTATACAAGTCACATTATTGTATTTATGTCTAAAAGCCATTGGTAACATTTTTTTAATCAATTTCTTATCTAATGAAACAATAAAAGGACGCATTACACTTGCTAAAATAGGTATATTTTTAAAAAAAATTTTGCTTGGATAAGTTCTATCAATGCCAAAGTCATCAGCAAGTTCACGGAATGAATTATTTAATTTAATCTTTTTTAGACATAGTAAAATATGGTTAAATGGTATATTTGTCTGTTCTTGAATCAAGTTAACTAAATAATAACAACTTAAAGGAATGCCAATATAAGAACGGGGGTTTTTTTTAATTTTCTTCAAGGTACACTCTAAAGCATTTAAATCTTCTCGACTTTTGTCATCCTCTATCATCTCACTACAATCCGAAGAAGATTCCATTTGAAGAGATTTTACAGATATTGATGATTCTGTTTGAGTTACAGAGGGAGTATAAGAAGTATCACTATCTGATTGTTCTATTTTTTTAACTATTTTACTCAAATATATTCTACTTGATCTTGATGGGTTATTATTAACACCATGATGCTTGATTTTAAATGGAGATGTAGAGACAGAATGTAGAAATGGCTTTGATGGTGATGTCATCTGATTTACCAAACTGACTTTTGTTTGGTTAGCTTTACTTCTGATTTTTTTGCATATGTGTACTTGAATTGATTTATCCAACACTCTTGGTGTTAATTGAGGAACTTCTTCTACATTCTGCTGAACTGTAAAACAAATATTTTGATATTTAAATGTTATAATTATGAACAAAAATCAGAGATTACTAAGTCACAGAAAAATCTATGTAGTTTTGAGTGTACTTACTATGTACCTACATAACATTCAGAATAAAATTAACTTCAATACTATATTCTAACAAATAAGTTAATAATATATACGTAGGTAGGTACCTGAACTACCGGATGCAATTTCTTCAAAACTTGATTGTTCTGTAACTATACATTTTTCTTCAAATTCCTTTTTACACTCTTCAAGAATCATCATTTTTCGTTTCTTAGCTATATAGGGTCGCTCTGTTGTGACAGATGTTCGTGTTTTCCTGTCTGGTTGGCATATAAATTTATGGGGCATACATCCTGGTTTCATACGTACTTGTGATACTGATCCCATCACATTATACTCCATATAATTTTCCATGTCATTTGGCAACTAAAAAAAGAAAAGTAAACGATTAAAATTGATATTCAGAATGATAGCCAAGTCAAACATAACCTCAGTAAATTAGTTATTCTATAGCCTCAAAATTTCAACTATTTCAAGTGAAAGAAACATTTTAAGTTTAAAACCTATCAATATATGATAACATACTTACATCAAAGTGGTCTTCACAGAAATAAAGTGGCGAATTCGTGACTACGCTGTTCGGGTCCCGCCGCGCGAGCTTTAACCACTTATTTCTAATTATTTTCTTGTTTGGAACATGTACAAACACTTTGTTGGGCGTTCTTATTGATGTGGATTTACACTGCGGTACTGCACACCACTTATAAACTTTGGAATTCATTTTTATCACACGAATTAATTTAATATTATGTTTACCTTCTTCGCTACGCGTAAACACAAATGACATGTTTACCTAGGCGTGACGTCAGAGCCGACGCCATGACACCTGCGAGCTGTTTTCGCACAGTATATAAAAAAATATTAGAAAAATGGCTTTATCTTCGTTAGACTTAAGTTTATTACCGAAATAAGGGTTTTTTCGTAAATAGTAAATGTATAGCCACATTACGGAAGAGAATTTGAAAATCTTTCGTCACGCCTATTCTATTTATTAACCGACTTCATCAAGGAGAAGGTTCTCAATTCGAATGTTTTTTTTTATGTATGTACACCGATTACGCTGAGATTTATGATCCGATTTACGTGATTCTTCTTTAGTTTGATGCGGAATAGTTGCCATTTGGTCCCATAAAAATTTAACATAGTTTGGCCAAGTAGTTTTCATCTTGTTTGATTTGACAAGCCCAATACGTAAGAATCGGATTTTAGAACCAGAATTTTTAGTATTAATAATATAAGCCGATACAAATCAAAGCACACCGACTTCGAAAATATCTGATTAGGTATCTATAGTAAATGAAAACTACCAATCAGTTATTTTTTACATTTTAGTGCTTTTTTAAAGTCGCTTTATATTTTTTTCTTAAAAAGTTTTTGTACCGGTTCTTGTTAACTAATACACTATTAGATTGATAGAATGAAAGACGTTTGGAATTAACACTTGATAGAATTTATTGTCTGTAGACTTATTAATAAAATGAAAATGTTATGGACTTGTGAGCACGCGCAGCTTACTTGCTAGCGGTACGCGAACTGACTTGATTTTTATGAATTAAAATAATAATGAATTATGCGTGTCGAGTAAAATGCTGAGTTGTAATTATTATGTACGGTTGCACCGTACATGCTCCCAAGGGAGAGAAGAATTATGAATGATAAATGATTATGATAATGAGACAAGGTGAAGCCATTAGGTCCTTATGCTATGTATCTAGAGTCTCTAAATGAATTTTGTTTTTCGAGGCATTGGTGTAAGACACTTGTTCACTTTATGTTTATTATGAATTTTACTGTATATTATGTCTTCACTTTGATTTTCACTAATACACTCGATGTTACACTCACTACGCGCACTGACACTATTTTCGTAATTTATCGGATGGATCTTTGAGCTCCCGGTCGGCCGGGTTTCCTCAACGTTGGTAGCGGGTTGAGCAGTCGCTTGTTCGACCCTCACCACCGCCGGACGTGAAGGCTGCCTGCTACGAACTCGTTGTATCACAAAGACGACTCCAACGAACAGCGTAATTCCCAAAATCACGTATATTACGGTGTAATGATGAATATCGTGATAAGAAATTTGATTTGATATGTTTTCATTACTTTTAAGATTCTCTATTTGTTTTCTGAGGTCATCTAATTGCTTATCATGAGAGGGAGATAAATAAGTGTTAGTAAAATTTTTTGGGATACTAATATTTATGACATGGTTGATTGGTTCTATTACCGACGCATAAAACTTTGTCTTCGTGTGTAATTCGCTTAAGCCTTCATTATGTGAGTAGATGGTAAAATTTTCTGTCTTTATTAGGCACCCTTGTTCAAGGCCGAGTATCCCGGATTTCTCGATCTGTCCTGTTACCGCGTGATTTTCACATAACACACGAATATAGCATATATCGCAACAAAAATATAAGTATTTGTTCATTTTATAAATTTCCGTCCACTCATTCGTGCATTTACTTATAGTTATTTTGCATTTTCCTGTATTTTGATCGATTTGACATAAGTTTTCGTCATTTCTCAGGTGATAAATAGGTCTCTGTACATAACACAGATACAATTTACTTCCGTCATGTTCACATGAATTAATGTCAATGGTACTCATAATTAGGTAGGATTCCCTTTGTAGGTTTATAGCTACGTACTCCGCAACAGGCACTATTTTCGCCATGCTCGAGTCACTGATAGCTTGAGGAATCGATAAAATTTTCATGATTTCGAATGAGTCGCGAGTAATTAGAGGAACTTTTAATTCAAATATTAAATATTCTCTGCACATCCTTGCTTTGACCTTTAATAGATGGTAAATTTTTGTAAAATCTGTTTCGAGGTTGTTAATGGGTAATGAAAGGTCCTTAGTGAGACGACTTGATATTGTACTTAGTATATTTTTCAGCTGATCTGGAGTTATCAAATGAAAATTGAATCTGCCATGATAGACGTCTATTACGGCATCTAATAATGTAGTCTGCATTGTTTCTAATTGCCTTAACATGTTACTCACTGCTATTGCACCCAAACTAAATTCATTATTTAAAGCGTTTTTTGCGGATTCCGTCTTCAAAAAATTTTCTAAGTTTTCCAGGTTCATGGAAAGCTGATTAAGCATTTTATGTTGTTTATTGAGAGATTCTTCATTCCTCTTCAAAATATTATACTCAACCTCTAAAATAGATGTTTGATTTTTTAGAAGTAAAGCCAAGTGATTCTCATTGTCTCTTGTTAATTGGATATCTTGTTTATATTGTTCGGCGAAATGATCGTCGAGTACACCGAATAGGCTGTTCGCTATATATCCGACACCATTGATAAGGCCGCGGCGCCGGCGCTTGTGTTGGCGCGTGCCGGAATGCTGGCTAAGCAACAGGTGGTTATTGTATTCTAATTCCGAGTACTCAAGTTGCAGTTGGATTAATATGACGTCACAATGGGAGTTTCCTTTTATTTTTATACAAAGGCGATCTAAGTATTTTATGTAATCGTTGCATGCTGTTATTGCTTGCCAATATGGATTCATGTCATAATAAGAGACTATCTTCCACTCATCTCTTATTAATTTCATGTCTGAGAGTTTGTCGAAATAGAGCCCTTGATTGTCCTTTATTTTAGTCACGTTATATGAACAATTACATGTAGTTATAATACTCATAAGAAATAACAATGTCATTGTTAAAGAGCTGAAGTTATATTTTGATGTTTTCTTCTTACTTTGTTTTGACGACTTGTTTGATTCGTCTTCATGATCTCACCTTGAATTCACAGGTAATACCGATAATTTTATAACGGGGCGCTTGATAAACCCGCTCTTTGTTTTTAATGTAACCACCCTGACGTGGCCGTCGGTACCCGGATGTAGTTCAACGACGCGGCCTAGAGCCCACTTGCCTGGGGCTAGGTTTGCATCGTTGATCGTGACTATGTCATTCAATTTGATATTAGGCTGTTGATTTCTCCACTTGCTCCTTGAGGTTAATTGAGTGAGATATTCGGTACGCCATCGTTTCCAAACGTCCTGTACGATCTTCTGAGTCATATACCATCTTGTACGCATATCCGACTCAGTTTCTAAAACAGTCATGTCCTGATTTATATTAATAAAACTTGATGGCGTTAAAAAATCTAGGTCTTGAGGATCTTCCGTCAATGAACATAAAGGTCTTGAATTAAGAATCGATTCTACTTGTGCTAAAATCGTAGAGTACTCTTCAAACGTCAGTAGTTGTTCTCCAATGACTCTTCGAAGATGATATTTGACGCTTTTTACCGCCGCTTCCCACAGACCTCCTCCTGAAGGCCACGAAGGTGCATTAAAGTGCCATTCTATTTCCATATCAGTTATCTCCTGGATGAAGTCTTGATCGAAGGTCTTTAAAATGTTCTCAAATTCTTCTGTCATAATTTTGCTAGCACCAACAAAGTTGGTACCATTATCACAGTAAATGTGACGAGGGGCTCCTTTCCTCGCTGCCATCCTGCGCAACGCGGCTATAAACGCTGACGATGTGAGATCTGAGACAAGTTCTAAATGGACAAGCTTTGTGACCATACACACAAAGACAGCAATGTACCCTTTAGTGGCCTTGATACCACGACCCTTGTTGGATTTTACCATTACATGGCCCGTAAAATCGATGCCAGTATGATAAAAAGGTTTTGCTGAATTGCACCTCTGCGATGGTAAATCTCCCATTAACGGCGTGATCTTCTTTGGGTTATGTTTACGGCAGGTTACACAAGTATGTAAACGCTTTTTTACAGCTCTGTTACCTCCTATAATCCAGTATTTATGGCGTATGTTAGCCAGTGTTACTCGCGCTCCCCCGTGTAAGGTGAGTTTATGCACGTAATCGATTACCAGATCTGTTAGGTGACTATTATGAGGGAGTATTATTGGATGGATCATATCAAGATTGATGTTCGCCTTCTTTAACCTCCCACCGACCCTTAAAAGGCCGTCCTTACTCTGGAACGGGTTCAGCTGTAATAGTTTACTTTTGACGCCTAAAGGTTTGTTTTGTTGTAAGTTTTGTATTTCATAAGTAAATTCAGATAGCTGTACGTGTCTTATTATTGTATATTTTGCTTTATTTATTTCTTGTAGAGTTAGATATGTAGTAATATTTATTTTCTTTTGCTTCAATTGAGTAATAAACCGCAATACCCATCCAAAAACTCTTGTTAGCTTTTGAAAAGAGCTATATCTTGCTAATAGCTCGTCAATAATGCTGGTTTCGCTTTTTTGTTTTAATAGATAGTTAACTTGCTTACTTCGTTTTATTTCTTCGTCGGTCGTGAAAATCTCAGCCTGTTTTTCTTGTTCGTTGTTATAGTGTGGTAGCCAAGATGGTCCCTTCCACCACAGGGGATGATTTTTTAGCTGTTCAACACTCATGCCACGACTGGCGCAGTCAGCTGGATTTTCTGCTGACTTAACGTAATGCCAGTTATTTGGAGGCATTATGTCGTTTATTTGACGCACTCGGTTTGCGACAAAGGGTTTCCACCTTCCCGGGTCTCCTTGGAGCCATGCCAGGACTACCATCGAATCTACCCATCCATATGTTTGTATAGTGTAATTATTGAGGCATTTCTTGACCTTGTACATCAGTTTGCTTAAGAGTAAAGCACCGCTGAGCTCTTTTTTCGGCAATGATAAAGTTTTACTAGCGGGGACTAATCTTGCTTTTCCTGCCACTAGTGATATGTTGACGTTCTTACAACCTTGTATTTTACAATAAATAACGCAAGCGTAAGCCTTGTTTGAAGAGTCACAAAATCCATGAAGTTCTATTAGGTTGCATTCTGCGAACGTTCCCAGCCATCGAGGTAGCTGAAACTGGTTTATGGTAGACATGTCCTCTCTAATTAGTATCCACTCCTTGATGAGTTCATCGGATAGCTGTTCATCCCATTGGATATTAGACATCCATACTTTCTGGAATAACAATTTTAATTTGGTTGAAACTGGTGATAGCCAACCCAGAGGGTCATATAACTTCGATATGTCAGAGAGCAAGGTACGTTTAGTCAGCTTCTTGGTCAACGGTCCTACTTGTGACTGAAATGTAAATAAATCTAGTTTCGGGTTCCACCTAATGCCTAATGTTTTTGTTGATTCCGGCTGTTTAAAGTCGAATACATCTTGATTGCTATCCATATGTGTGTTTTGTAAAATTTCTGGTAGATTTGATTTCCATTTTCTGAGATTAAATCCGCCTGATTTTAATAATTTAATTAATTCTTGCTGTAATTTAAGTGTCGATTCAGCACAATTACCACCATGCAAAACGTCGTCCATGTAGAATGACTGTTCAAGGACGTGAGCAGCCTCTTGATAATTCTTCTTCTCATCTTCAGCTAACTGTCTTAGCGTAGCCATAGCTAGAAACGGTGCGGCCTTGGTGCCATATGTTACCGTGCACAGCTGATATTCTTTAATAACTGAATTGTCCGTATCACGCCATATAATTTTCTGTAGGCTTTGATCTTGTTCGTTGATCCAGATAAAGCGAAACATTTTTTCTATGTCCGCAGTAAAAGCGTAGCGGAATTGTCTCCATCTTAATAACAAAGATTGAAGGTCATGTTGAAGATTTGGCCCTTTTAACATTAGGTCATTGAGACTATGTCCAGATGTTGTTTTTCTCGAAGCATTAAAAACAACTCTAAGTGCAGTAGTAGTTGATTCATTTCGCAATACACAATGGTGCGGTAGGTAACACTCAGGTTTCGAGTAATTAATTGACGGTTTCATGTGTCCTAACGTCCGGTATTCATTCATAAATAATTTATATTGTTTTTCAATGTTAATATTTCGTTTAAATTTTTGTTCTAATTGGCGAAATTGAGCAATGGCTGTGTGTTTCGACGCTCCTAACTGTTCTATAAAATTCTCCTTAAGTGGAATCCTGACTTCATATGAACCGTCAGGTCGCCTTTTCGTGGTTGACTTGTAATAACTAACACACTGACTATCCTCTTCCGATAATACTGATGATTCAGAAATATCTTCTATTTCCCAGAATTTATGAATTTCTTCCATATGATTGAGTACAACGTTACAATGCAGCGTTTGTACATTGCCGCACAAAATCCAACCCAAGCGTGTCTGTTGCGCTATGGGTACTGCTTGGTCTGATCTGCTTACCCCGTCCATTATAATTTGTGAATATATGTCTGCCCCTAACAATATATCCACGGGACGGCTAACGTTGAAATTTGGGTCTGAAAGTTGTATGCCCTCTAGATGCGACCATGAAGGTTTATTAAAAGTGTTGTTAGGTAAGTTTTTTATTAGTGTGTTCATAACATAAACTTCTGTCTTGAAAGAGTAGTTGTTATAAAGCGATGAACATGATATTTCAGTGACACCTTTACAGTTGCTCTGCTTAGCTCCAATACCTGATACGACTCCCTTACACCAACGCCTAGGTAAGGCTAAAACTTGTAAGGCTTTCTCAGATATAAGAGAGATTTGGGAACCTTGGTCTATGAGCGCTCGCATTTGGTGATATGATCCATTGCTTGCTTGAACTTTGACTATTGCCGTTGCTAATAATATTTCGTTGACGTTGTTGCCATGTTGCAACATAGAATTTTCATTAATTAATTCCTTAACATTTTTGTCGTCGACTGTACTAATATTACACAATGAATTATTGTACGTATCATGTATAAGCGTATTATGTTTACCATTACATTCACGGCATCGTTTTTCCGAAGTACATGCTTTACCTTTATGATCGTAAAGACAATTTTCGCATAACTGTAGTCTTGATAATGTTTTACGTTTCAATAATGGTGTCATGTTTAAAAATTTGTTGCAAAAATAAAGTCCATGTTGTTCTTTGCAGAGTGGGCAGATAATTGTTTTTGCGAAATTATTATTGGGCAATACTTGATTTCCTTTGTGCAATGATAGTTTATTATAATTATTTGTTTTTAATGTTTTGAAATTTGAATTTGCGTTATTTGATGCCTTAGGATGCTCGTACTTTTTTCTAGAGGATTCCAACGTAGTGAATCTATTTTCTAGATATTTCAAAAAAATCTGCAAATTAGGTAAATCTCTAGGGCTCTTCAATGATTCCAAATAATGATTATGTGACTCATTATCAAGTTTTTGCAATAAAATATGAACAATCAAAGGATCCCAGCTACTTGTATCGACGCCGAGGTTCTTGATGGCATTCATACACTCGTGAGTAGTGTCATGTATTCTTTTGATATGGCTTACCAAAGGTTGTTGTACGGTTGGTAGATTAAGTAAAGTATTTGCATGTGTCGTAAAAATCAACCTTATATTATTATACCGATTGTTTAGTATTTCCCAAGCAACGGAGTAATTTTCAGTGCTAATCTGTAAGTGTTGAACTAACCGCTCAGCCTCTCCCCTAAGCTTGCCTTTCAGAAATTGCATTTTTTGAGCATTTGAAAGGGCAATGTTATTGTGGATTGCTTCAGAAAAAAGATCTTTGAAAGATACCCACTGTTGATAATTACCGCTAAATACAGGAATTTCCATTTTCGGGGTCCAATTCTCTCTATGCGATACAGACCACAACTTGGAATTTATCTCCTTCTTTAACTTATTGTACCTTACTTCATGTTTTGTGTAAGAAGTTTCGTAAGATTCATCCATACCCTCCAACTCACTATCTAGTTCCAGGTGCAGAGAATCTATTATTGACCACCTTGATTGTAAAGTACATAATGCGTCTTCTAACTCCCATTTTTGGCTTAAATTTTCCAATTGTATGCCTGATACTGTTCGAACGAATGCTCTGAAGTTGCTCGCTTGTCTTTTCAGCATTTCATCCAGTTTACTAGATGAACCCCTGGAACATGATTTGGGAGGCGAGGTTCGTTCACATTCTTCATAAGGTGCATCTTGATCTTCTTGCTGAGGCTTACTTATACCCGACTGTTCCCCCGACTTATTCTTTGAACAGACCTGATACTGTTCATTAATAAATGCTTTGGTTAACTTGTAAAGTTCGTAAGTTTTGTCATACTCTCCCCTCATGAAATAAGCATGGGACCTGCTTCCCTCCGTACTGAGACGATCATGATTATACTGATAATCAGCCCAATAAGATTCTAGGGTCTCTAACCGCCTTTTAAAGTACTCTACAGACTTGCGTTCTGCAGAGTCTTTTTTGATATTAGTAACCATCTTATTGATGGCCACATACAGTTCTTGCTGGGTTTGATAAATAGTCTCCATAATGAAAGATAAAAAAGATAATAGGCAACGATCTTACTTGACAGCTCCTTGTCGGCTGCTTACGGGTCGTTACTTCGGCAGAATTCCTGATACTTGTTAATCAGGATCACTGTCAGGGTCCTTGTTAACCACTGGCAAACACTTAATAGTCACTTGATTTTTACTGACTCAACTCACGTGGCAATTATAAACGTGGATATAGTTACGACGCGAGTCCGTTCCGAATTATTTAATCACTGGTAAAAACTCGAAGGACCATTTAATAATGTACCGGTTCTTGTTAACTAATACACTATTAGATTGATAGAATGAAAGACGTTTGGAATTAACACTTGATAGAATTTATTGTCTGTAGACTTATTAATAAAATGAAAATGTTATGGACTTGTGAGCACGCGCAGCTTACTTGCTAGCGGTACGCGAACTGACTTGATTTTTATGAATTAAAATAATAATGAATTATGCGTGTCGAGTAAAATGCTGAGTTGTAATTATTATGTACCTTCACGTCCGGCGGTGGTGAGGGTCGAACAAGCGACTGCTCAACCCGCTACCAACGTTGAGGAAACCCGGCCGACCGGGAGCTCAAAGATACATCCGGCTCGAAGGACCATTTAATAATGTACCGGTTCTTGTTAACTAATACACTATTAGATTGATAGAATGAAAGACGTTTGGAATTAACACTTGATAGAATTTATTGTCTGTAGACTTATTAATAAAATGAAAATGTTATGGACTTGTGAGCACGCGCAGCTTACTTGCTAGCGGTACGCGAACTGACTTGATTTTTATGAATTAAAATAATAATGAATTATGCGTGTCGAGTAAAATGCTGAGTTGTAATTATTATGTACGGTTGCACCGTACAGTTTTTATATCTCAATAAGAGTGGTACACTATGGGTAACTAGCACAATTGTAAGGCCAAGAAGAAAACGAAGGGGGTTCAAACCGGTAGTGTCCCTTGTTATTTCCATATGACAATAATTTTTAACATGATTATCGCCTACCTTACTAATAAGACAAAGCCAAAAAATATCGCGAGGAAAACTGGATGAAAATATATGTATATATAAGACCTAATATCTTTACATCAGACCAGCGTGGTGCAATAAGGCTTAAATGTCCATGTTCAGCAGTGGGACCATAGAAAGCTGAATTATTACTAGATTTTACTTCAATGAAACCATAGTAACATCACCACGTAACTTAAATTAAATCTTAGAAGCGCAAAATATTATAAAGTATAGTAATGGAAGCGAATAATAAGCATAATAATGTTATCTATACTAATATTACGATTATAAAGCTGAAGAGTTTGTTTGTTTAGTTGAAAGCGCTAATCTCAGGAACTACAAATCCGATTTGAAAAATTCTTTTTGCATTAGATAGCCCTTTATCTGAGGAAGGATATAAACTATAATATATCATCCCGGAAAAATGTACGGTTTCCGTGGGATAGATTTGTTTTTGTCTAGGGACGAACCTGAAGCGAAGCGAGGATGAGTTGCTAGTTATAATATAATCCTATTATCATTACGAATGTGTCATTTTGTAAAGATATTCAAATGTTTAGAACGCAATTATGCGTTAACTTTTGAAAGGGTTTTGTTTATACTTGGCACACATATAGATCATGATCTATATGGGATAATAATTCAATGTTATCAACCGACTTCTTTAAAAAGGAGGAGATTCTCAATTCGGCTATATTTTTTGTATGTTTGTTACCTCAGAACTTTGTCATTTATTAATCGATTTGGACAATTTTTATTTTGTTTAATAGTATATATGTATGTACTTCCAATTTGGTCTGTGGTTCGGTATCGGCCACCTGCGACCGGTGCCAGCCGATACAAATCAAAGCACACCGACTTCGAAAATATCTGATTAGGTATCTATAGTACCTAAATGAAAACTACCAATCAATGATTTTTTACTTTTTAGTGAACGTTGACGTTTACGTTTTTTTGAAGTTGGTTTTTTTTTTTAAATTTTAATAAGCTTTACTTCTGAATTTGTTAAAAAGTATCGCTCTTAAAAATGCTGAAGGAAAGCAGTAAACGTTACCGCGGGCAAAACTAGTATTACCTATATTATATGTCAATAATAAAGAAGATTGATAAAAAAATGTCGATAAAAATCTTATCTTAATAGATTGGGGTAACTAGTGGTGTGTTCTCGATCTTGTCTCATTATGTAGGTACATATTTTGGCCTCAATTCATCAAATATCAATATGATATCAACAATAAATAGTAATTTTATAATACTAATCAGTATTCTTACTAATAGTTATATTTAATAATGTTTGCTATATGTTTATTTTTATGGACAGCTCTTATTTTATTTTATTTGTTTTTAATGCTGAAAAATTGAAAAATGGACGGAATAGGGAATATGTGTCTTTTTTATACAAAAGCTTACATTGTTATACATGTAATTGGAAAAAAAATATCCAGCTCCAAAAAACTAAAATTTATAATAGTATAAAAAAAATTAATAATATCATACAGATACGTATACTTAACTCTTACGCATACTTACGTTTGGTGTCACGTTATAGGTTATAACAACATTGCAATCAACCACTAGTTAGCACCAATCGCAAACAACTAACAGCAGTGCTCTAGTATAATAGACTTTGACGTCACATTCGGTCTGACCAATGACGTTGCGTTTCAACTACTTTGAATTTCTCATCTATTTTTACACTTTTTAATAATTATTTTCTTAGTGAAAAAGAAATCACATTAAAAATATTGATGTAGACTTAATTCAGAAGCAATAAAGATTATAAAAAAATATTTCACGTTTATTTGAATCATACGTGTATTACTAATGATACTATTATTTAGATATGCCAAGTAGCATAAATATTATTGCTTATAATGTTATTGTTAATGATTTTGTTAGTCATCTTGAATTAAACAGTATGTATAGTTTAGTCAACAAGTGTCTTTTAGATCAACTTTTTTCAGCAGTCTCGGTAATGAACGAGGTGTCATTCAATTCAGAATGGCATGTAGATGATTTTTGAAAATAATCAAGTTCCGCTTGCAAAAATTGCAAAAATTATACTAAAACAATTATGTATTCAGTCCTTTTTTACCGTCCCACTGCTGGGCACGGGATTTCCTTCAATACGAGGGAAATCAGGCCATAGTCCACCATGCTGACCAAGTGCGGATTGGCGGTCTTTACATGTTTTTCGAAATCTTGTTAGGTTTTCTCAGACATGCAGGTTTCCTCACGATGTTTTCCTTCACCATAAGGCAAGTGGTAATCATGTTAGAAATGATTCGCACATGAATATATCAGAGGTGCGAGACCCGGAATTTGAACCCGCTTCACTCGGTTTCCCAAGCGAGCGCGTTACCACTGGGCTACCACTGGTAAAACAATTAACTAAAAATAAAAAAAGGGAGTTTAGTTTCTTACAAATATCTCAAAAACGAATTGAGATTTTTCACATCTAAAAAAAGATTTATAAAGAGAAGGAAATTTCCAAAAAAAGACTCAAGTCCCGGAACGGTAGAACCAATATTTATAATTTTCTTAGAGGCACGCACAGAAACCACGTCTACTTCGGACACTTTATCAATAAAAAATATTTTAACATATTAAACATAAAATTAAAGAAATGAAAAAAATCAGGGGCTTACTGGATAGATAAATGAACAATAATCCGCCGGAAAAACAATTATCACAATTTTTCAATCAGTTTTGCAAAAGTGAATTAATAATTACTTTCTGCTTGAACATGAACATTGCAAGTGTGATAATTGTTAAACTATAAATTTGAGATTTTTTTGTCTTTCTTCTAGCTATTCTTCAAAATAGATCCCCGTTGGAAAAATCAAAAAATTGCAATTTTTCACTTTGTTATCAACAATTTCAAAAAAATAAAGTTTTTATTTTCATTGTTTATTTAATAAACGATTTGTTATAAACAATTAAATGTTTTCTATTTTTTTTTCTTTATTTACGTAATGAAACAAAAACAACCATGTGTTATTTAAAAAAAATAATTTATTTATATTTTTTATCGAATTTTAAGTTTAAGTAAGTGTACAAGTGTGTGTGTTTTTTAACCTACGTAAATTGTTTATAACAAAGTGAAAAATACCAATGAAATATCAGTTTTTATTATTTCAGGTGTAATAAAAAGATAAAATAAATATCCATTAAAATTTTATCACATAATTACATTAAGATTTAATCATTTATTTTCAATAAGTATAAATACCTACTTCCGATCCTAAAATTTTGTTATTATTGTGATTGCGAGGTAAGTAACGTTAGATTAAACATATATGTGTATATTTTATTTATTTAGAAAGAAAGCGATCTGTATATAATAGAAATACTCTACAGTATTAAATTACAAATACAATGTTAAATGTATAGAATATTTTTTACTGTCCTTTAATGCTTGAGATATTTTTTTAACTTCATGAGCTTTTAATTCCACCATAGACTATTGGAAAGATTTCCCTTTTATTATGTTAGTATTGGAAAATAAATGTCTATTTGTATTATGATATATAATCAATAATTATAGAGAATTTTCGTACACTTTTTTTATCTATTTTCCAGTTTAATTATATAACAAAATGAAGTACTCCGTGTTCGTTCTCTTTTTGGTAATTGCAGGGGCTTTCGCTTTTCCTCAAGTTGAAGATCGTAAGTATTGTACAATAAACTTCTTATCCATTAGCATAATATATGTATAAGTATCGTTTTAAATAAAACTATCTTTTCGGATTTTTTCGCGGATTTATTTTGATTTTCGGTTCCCGAAGTTTCGAATGCTTTACAGCAATCATGGTCACGGGAGAGACTATGGTTTTAGATGTCTCTAGGGTCATTATATAGTTGTTACAGACTGTGCTATCCAAAAAAAATACAAAGTCATTTGAAAAATATAAAAAATGGCACTAAAGTAAGTAATAAAGACCTTTGAGATATCTAGAATCTTACAATTAGCCCTCTCTCGTGACCATGATTGCTATAAAGCGTTTGAAACGTCGGAAACCAAAAATCAAAATTAATCAATAAAAAAAATAAAATGTCAAATATTCACGAAATCTAAGAAAGTATTATATCTGTATCGATTTTGTCACGAAAGAGTTAGCCTTTTTATAACACTATCATAGGTAGGTTAGCTGGAAGATATCTCTTCTAGAGATAACTCCACCTTGGCAAACAAAAATTATATTTTAATTACTGTATTTATTTTTAAGTGCAATAAATGATGGTATGTCATGTAATTTTAATGTTAAATTGTAGTTCTATCTGTAGAACGTGATGTGTTATTGTAAAACATATTAATATCATATTTTACAGCGCAAAGGGAACCACGTATCATAACAGGGCGTATTAGAAGAGCTATTCAGCAACTCCAAAGACAGATTAGAGATGCTGGATTGGACCCTCTTGAGGTTATAAGACTAGATGTCGAACATAGACCAGTCCCATTGTAAGTTTAACTTTTATGAACATTATCTATACTCGTACTAATATTATAAAGCTGAAGAGTTTGTTTCTTTGTTTGATTGAACGCACTAATCTCAGGAACTACTAATCCGATTTGAAAAAATCTTTTTGCATTGGATAGCCCGTTAACTGAGGACGGCTATAGGCTTTGTTATCATCCCGGAAAAATGTACGGCTCCCGTGGGATAATTTTGTTTTTGTCTAGCGACGAATGCTAAGCGAAGCGACGGTGAGTCGCCAGTTTTTTATATTAAGTACAATTCAGGAAACAATGTTTAATATACCGAATGTTACAGACTTACAAGACGATTACAAAATATATTATAATAAAATATTCATAAAGTTTTGTATCCCAGGATAATAAATAGTCTACACAGTCTATCTTAGAATGTTTTATTGAAAGTACTTCTAATATCGTCTTAGAAATATTATAATCCAAAACAGTCAAGTATTTTTTTCAAGTTAATATATTCGTAAATAGAATGAAAAGTTAACCACTAGAGAAATCGTAAATATTAGTCAAAAAAATTGATCATTATGACATTAATTTAAGATGTCTAAGTCAATTATGTATTTTTAATCTATACATACATATAATAAAAATGTAACTAAGCCGAGTCTGTACATTAAATATTTTTTGGAAAATCTTATTGAAACAGATATTGTTATCGATACAGAGGCCGAATCTATAGTTTTTAGAATTTTTGTCTGTCTGTCTCACTGTCTGTCTGCGACCGCATTACGGAAAAAAACCACTGGAGGGATTTTGATGAAATTTGGCATGATGATAGCTGGTTATCGGGGTCAATAATAGGATACTTATTACTGCGAGAAAATATCTCATCTTTGGGAAATTTATACTAAACGTTAAAACGTAAGTAGGGACGAACCCGAGCGGAGCGAGGGTGAGTCGCTAGTATTATATATAGGTATTAGGTAGCATTACCTTTTCGCAAATTTGATTACTGATGTAAGTAGCCTGTCTAATCCAGGCCATAGACTATTTTTGTACTAAATATAATCCAAATTCGTCCAGTTGTTACCGCGTGAAGGAGTAATAAACACACATACAAAACTAGCGACTCATCCTCGCTTCACTTGGGTTCATCCCTAGGTTCGTTTTAAAGGTTAGTATGGAATACATAGACTATAATATATTATATAATGTATAGCCTATAGCTTTCCTCAATAAACAGGCTATCTAATGCAAAAAGAATGTTTCAATTCGGATTAGTAGTTCTTGAGATTAGCGCGTTCAAACAAACCAACAAACAAAAAACGAACAAACAAACTCTGCCTCTTTATAATAATAGTATAGGTTACATAGGTAGCTTAATGAGGTATTATGGCGTGTCATCAGATACGTAATCAAAAACAAATATTGTATGGAATATCACATGAATTATCTAGCCATGGATCGATTATATTTTGATCGTGAGATAAAGAATTTATGCTTATTTCATTGATAACATTATCTTTGTTCATATTAAGACTTGAAGAATAAAAATTATAAGTACCTACACTGTTTTAATTTATGTATTTTTACTAAAAAATGTATCATTCCTTTTAACAGCTTCCTTGAAATCAGAGGTTTTTTGCAAAATCTTACCTTCACTGGTGCTAGTAACATCGTCATCCATGATTTGGACTATTCCACTCTCCGGAACAGGTTAAAGTTCGACCTCTCCCTTCCTGAGCTTCGTTTGGTTGTTGGTAAGTTTTTTTTTATCTATTATATAAATATATCGCATTTTATTAATAAAAAGACAAAACGGTTCAGGGCCTTTTTCTTGTCTGTTTGTCAGTCAATTTTCTTTTTTTTTGTTTAGTAACTATTAACACTTACTTTATTAGCTAAAGCTATTGCTATTATGAATAAAAAAATTTCGAAACATTTTTTTTTATATAATGATCATTGAATGACCACTGCGCGAAATCTAGTACTAAATTTAATCTTATTGATATAAGCAAAGTGCGGATATATTATACGTACAAAAGTATGTACACAAGTACTCTCTCTATTGCTTATACCTCAAACTTCAGTGGGATGACAATATCTGTGACCTGTGATCTGACTGATTAGGAACAGCAGAACTGCAAATATTTCAATTTCAAGCAGCTACTGGAAATTTCTTGACAGAAAACTCGACACTTATTGAACACTAGCGACTCACCCTCGCTCCGCTCGGGTTCATCCCTTTTTACGTTTTAAAGTTTAGTATAGATTTCTCAGAGATAAGATATTTTCCCGCAGTAAAAAAGTATCCTATATGTTGACCCGGATAATCAGCTATCATTATACCAAATTTCATTAAAATCCCTCCAGTGGTTTTTTCGTGATCTGGTAACAGACAGAAAGACTGACAAAAATTCTAAAAACTATAGATTCGGCCTCTGTATCCATAATAATGCCTATTTCAATAAGATTTTCCAAAAAATATTTAATGTACAGATTCGGCTAAGTTGCAATTTTATTATATGTACATATAGATTATTATAATTATAATTGGCCAAAATCGAGACTATTCCCTAGTATCTTTAGCCTAACCTAACCTGACCAGATAGTTAGGTTTGTTTATATACTTCTAAACGAAATGTCCCCATTAGAATTTATGTTCAAATAAAATAGTTTTACTTTAACTCCTTCTTATATATTTGTCTATTGCTTACAATATACAATGTATAAAAAATAATATTGGATAAATCATTCGTATTTTAGTAAAATAAGTTAGTTATTTTAAAGTTACTTTTTATGTTTCAGGTGACTCCGGAGTTAATGCTATAGTTTTTGGAAACAGATATAACGGACAATTAAGTGGCAGGTAAAGTATTATAATAGATAACACAAATCTTGCTAGTAGAGTTATCTTTTAACTAGCGGCTCACCCTCGCTTCGCTTTAGGTGCGTCCCTAGACAAAAACAAATCTATCCCACGGGAATCGTACATTTTTCCGGGATAATATATAGCCTAAAGCCTTCCTCGATAAATGTAATATCCAACACAAAAAGAATTTTTCAATTCCAACCAGTAGTTCTTGAGATTAGCGCGTTCAACCAAACGAACTAACAAACAAACATGTATGTAGATTGATAATCTTCCCTAAAAATCTATGAAAGGTCTCTATTTGTTTATATTTTCACTGTTTTCTTTTCCGACTACATAGAGTATTTACCATTTACAGTAATTAATTAAATTCTTGTTATTTTTGTATGAAAAGAAAAGTGATAAATTATTATTTCAACTGTTAAAAGTTAAAGTTGTCATTTATGTGGCTAAGCTATAGCTTAGCCACATACATGAAATCTCTTAGCAGTGTTATAACACACAGATTTTTTCTTTTCATGAATAAAGAGTATAACGGGTTAAGCTGAACTAAGTTTTAGCCGGTTTGAACTGTTAATAATAATGTATAGTAAGTTGCTACAGAAATTTCGACATACGGACTACAATTACAATTATATATATATATATATATATATATATATATATATATATATGTATATTATACATAAATGTAAACTCATCGTTATATTTTATGTCCGATCATTCTATACGATTGTAGAATTGTTAGAAATAGAAGAAAACTTTGATTAAATTGAGTTTCTTGAAAGTTATTTTAAAATAATTATTACAAGAAAATTAACATTATTCGTATCTTTTATAGCCTAGCCATCTCGAGGATTCGTCTCGCTGGTGAAGTCCGCGTGAATATTGGCATTATCTCTGGCATTAGTATTCGCAGTCTCACCCTTAATTTTACTCTCGGAGGCATCCAGGTAAAAATTATTTTAAGATTAAGTATAATAAAATATATCTCACAAGCGGCACACTGTCGCCTCGCTCGGGTTCGTTCCAGAGAGGTACTTTCATGCAAATCTGTCCAACCGTTGTGAAGGAGTAACAGGTATACACATTTTCGTAATATATGAAACTTACTTCTAATTGATTTATATTTACTGATAATCAAGAATTATTCTCTGATTTTTTAAAAGTAAAACTTCTTTAGAATCGACGATACGTTTGGCTCAGTTTGTAGTGACCCTACTTGCTGTGCCAGTAGTCGCGGGTTCAAGCCCCGCTGGGGGCATTCATTTGTGTGATGAGCGCGAATATTTGTACTCCAGTCATGGATGTTTATATTTATATTTATAATATGTATGTATTTCAAGTTATATATGTATGTGTAGTGTATCAACTATCTGGTATCCATAACACAAGCCTCGTAGCTTACCATGGAACTAGATGGTGCTGTGTGTTAATGTCCCAACATGTTTATTTATTTATTTAATCGCTGTGATTTGAAACTAGATGAAACGGAAATGCGACACTAAAAAGAGACAAACGCATAAATATAAAGGATTAATCCGGTGAGGGAATGAGATAGAATACATTGCCATGTTGCCATGGTAACCGTTGTTATTGTCTGACAAATATATAATATTATATTCTTTCCGTCTATGATATTCTATAAATATACGATTGTAATATGCCTAATATGTCTTATTTAATTATTTGAGGTAGAATATATTACACAGGTAGTGAAAAATAATAAAATTAATTACTGAATAATATGTAATGTGTATTTGTTTCAAATAAATTTTAAACTTGGTAAAAATATTATAAAAAAATAAACCTTATAATTATCTTACTCCTGATACTCTATATTCATCTCATTCTCTCGTAGGTTACTTTTATAAAGTTTCACTTTTACCGTGTATGAATTGCACACACACACACTTTTTTTAAGAATTACTAAATACTATTTAAAATAAAATGCATTTTTAGTCCGAGCTCAACGTGGTTGCCATGGGAGAAGACTACTCCGACATCATAAACAAAGTTCTTGGTGAAGATATTCCCGCTGCTGTAGCTGAAAACAGGGTAAGAAAACTATTATTGTCATTACGGAAGTAACCTCATTTCTTTTATTTTACCCTACCATTATACCCTTTGAATAAATAATAGGTATAATAAATGTCAAAGTAACTCTTTCGGTTAACTTTTCTTAAACTGCTGAACAAATTTTGATAAAATTTGGCAAGCATATAGATTGCATCGTGGCATTGGACATAGGCCACGCTTGAACCCCACCTCGCTTATCACGCGAGCGAAGTCGCGGGCAAGAACTAGTATGAAATAATTAAGTATATATTAAAGTTTATTGTAGTTTTATAAAGAAAGTTTTTTAGGCAATTGTGGCAAGTTCAAGAGATCATTCTTATATCTTATATTCAGCAGATATTGATGCACCCTTGCTTAGTTTGGATTCGTCCCTACGTACATAAATATGCCATCCTCTTAAAGAAAACCGAAATTATCTATATAACATGAGGTTTATCAAAACCTATTGCCCCAGTAAAAACTAGCCATTCAATTTCTGACATTTTTCTAAAAAAAAAAAAAAACATAAAGCGTCACTCTTATAGAAGTGATAATGCTTACTTATTTTTACTTATTAGGTATAATTTAAAGAATACTTTTTTGTTTCAGGAACAAATCAACCGTTTCCTTGAGTCCTTCATCCGTGGTATTTTGGATGAAGTTTTGTCTATGTAACTTTAGCAATGTATAAATACAACTATATCTGTATCTGTTTTATTTTCATTAACCCTCTTAATTTTTTACTTATTATGGTTAAAGATGTTGAAAAACTTTAGGAGATGAGTCAAGAAGCTAGTACATATACATATATGTATGTATTATGAACTTTAATCCTGTGCAAAATAAAAAAAAAAGTCAAAAGTAATGACAATACAATTAAAATCTATCATATTCCTCTCACTATCGATATTATATTTACACTTAAAAGTTAGTTATTATTACAGCACATACAGAAAAGTATCATATATTCTCTTGGGTTTTAATAAAACACAAAATTACAAATGTAAATCAATCTGTAATGTTTCTCTTCTCGATGGGTTTCTATCGAGAAATTTTACAGTACACAGTGTAAACAAGCGCTGTTCATTACTGATAAAATTATCAGTAGTATATTACTTGCCTCTGTGGCTTAGTGGGTCGCATGTACGGTTGCAGATCTGGAGGTCTTGGTTCAGGACTAACAGTGACACACAGAGTTGAGTTGGGATTCGTTAAACACCGTTCAAGCAAACGAAAGAAAAGTACAAATAAATTCTTGGCAAATAGTGATATGGAGAAACAGAGTAATTGTAAATACCTTTATTTATTTATACCGGCGATCTCGGAAACGGCTCTAACGATTTCGCTGTTTGGTCTAGATAGATCTAGGTTAACCTTATGTCTGGGAACGCGTGTTTTCGAGTTTTCATGCGGTTTTCTTTCGTATTATTCAATTATATCTAATCTCTATGCAGCAAGAAAATACATTGATCGGACATTGCATTAATTATATCAAATTATATCATACAGGATAAGATATATAAATTTATTTTATCTAAATAAATTTTTACCTATTGGTACAATATCAATTGTGTGAACCAATTAATTTATATTTATGTTAACTAGTTTTTTGTTATTTTTATAATATGTACGTATTTAAAGTTATATAATTGATAATCAAACGAACTTACTTATAAGTGAAGTTCGATTACAATTATGTGAACAGCTTCATTCGACGCGATTTATTAGTTTACATAGTGTAGTAGCGCCCTCACGCTTCAGCCTTGCACGGATGTTTAAAGGTAAGTACATTTCTTTTTTTTCTTTTTTTTTTTTACTGACAACACCTAACTTGTAACTGTCAACCCGCCCCGCCAATAGTCTATAAAGGGACTGGGAATGGTCGTCCTGCCTCATGTAGTTTAAAGCAACTATTTCATATTCTTAAAAGGGTAGGGCAATAATAAGACAGGGAGGGTAATTATAAATCGCGTCGAATGAAGCTGTTCACATAATTGTAATCGAACTTCACTTATAAGTAAGTTCGTTTGATTATCAATTATGCTTAACAGCTTCATTCTTAGCGATTTATTAGTTTACATAGTGTAGATGTTTAGAGCATAGAATATGAAATAGTTAACATCTAGTTATATTTAATTTGTGAACCTATTATTCATAATAATAGTTAATATATTTTTTTTTTCTGTGTAAATAAATAGCTTGTGTATGGAAGAAACTATTAAAACGGTAGTTAAAAAATAAAACAAAATGTCTTATAATTCATTTATTTCAATAAATCATTGCATTTATAAATCAACAATTTTTATAACAACTTACAATTATAAATTATTGTTAACGGAAAGTACTCTAATAGCAAATTCATTTGAATCAGACACAATTTCTTTATTATAATATTTCGCAAACACACAAGAAGAATTAGTCCATCCTGCTGTTTTTCTAATAATATCGATACTAACTCCTAATTTATTTGCAGATGATGTAGCAGCATGTCTCGTGCTGTGCGCTGTGAATATGGATGTATCTATACCACTACAACAAAGAACCTGTTTAATCCATTTTCCTAAGGTTTGTGGTGATACTTTGGAATAAGGTCGTTTAAAACTTATAAATAAATAATCATTTTTATTACGGATATATTGTGTTTTATTCAAATATGCTTCTAAAGACCTTGCTGGGCAAATTTCAGGACGTTCATTAAAATAAGGTAAAACTAATACAGGTTGTGTATAGTTAGGCCTAGAAGTTTTTATTAAATCTGGTATTTTAATAATTATTTGTCTAGAGTTAAGAATACTTATGTTACTAATTTTAATAAATGATAAAGTTTGCATACGATGGGCAGTGACTAATGCTAGTAATGTTACAGTCTTCTTTGCTAGTGTTTCTAAATTAAGGTCTTCATTAGGCCATTTCTGTGCTAAGTAATTGAGTACAATACTGGGATCCCATGTTAAATTATATCTAGGTTTTATAGGCCTTAATTTAAAGACACCTTTCATAAATCGCTTAACAATTTCATCATTTAAAATCTTACTACCTAACAGTAAAGATAAAGCAGATTTATAGCTGTTAATCGTACCATACTTAGCTCCCTTATCAAAGATATCTGTTAAAAAATTTAAAACTGTAGGAGCTGAAGTTAGTAAAATATTGACATTGTTTTTAGTACAATATTGAATCCATGATTTTATACACCCATCGTATTGTTTATACGTGGAATCTGATAATGAAGCCAATATAACATCTACTGACCTCTGTGATAAACATTTTCTTAATAATATCTGCCGGAAAGCTTCGCGGCAACCAACGTCAGCGTCTTGTATAAGCTGTGAGACGTCCTGAAAGGCGATTTTAATAAATTAATATCAGGGTGGAAATATAAGGGTTTAGATGCAAGTAATTTATTAAATATTGGGAACCAGGGCTGCGTTGGCCAATATGGAACGACAACTATACCCTCTGCTTTATCTGTAATAATTTTTTGCATTAATCTAACTATCAACGAAAACGGTGGAAAGGCATTAAAGTAAATGTCACTCCAAGAAATAGTGAATGCATCTATTGCCCATGCGTCTGGGTCATTCTTCCAAGTAACATAAATAAAACATTTTGTATTATGACGACTTGCAAAAAGATCAATATCCGGAATACCGAAATTATTTATTATTTCAGAAAAAGATTTATCGTTTAGTTCCCATTCTGTGTCTTCGAATTTTTTTCTTGATAATTGATCAGCTTCAAAGTTATCTTTGGTATTTATGTACGATGCAAATATAAAAATATTACGTCTTTCGCACCATTGCCATATATCTTTAGTAATTTTATTTAAATGACTATATTGAACACTTCCCATTTTATTTATACACGATATTGCTGTCACGTTATCTATTCTTAAAAGTACTTTTAAATTTTTTAAATTTCTTGTAAAACATTTAAGTGTAAAGAAAGCAGCTTTGAGTTCCAGTAAATTAATATGTAAATTCCTTTCTTCTATTTTCCAATATCCGAAACATTTATTATTATTGCAATAAGCTCCCCAACCGGTCATAGACGCGTCTGTATATATTTCTAAATCATAGCTATATGTGTATAAGGATTTAAAATTATTATCAATGTGCCCTAGCCACCAATACATATCTTTCTTTAAATAGGCTGGAATTTCAATTACTCGATCGTAAGGATTTTTAAGCAAACATAAATATTTATAACGTTCAAAATCTTTTGTATATAGCCAAGAATATGTTATTGCCGGAGATACAGATATCAAAAGTCCAATGAATTGTGCGAACTGTCTAAGTTTGCAGGTATTTGTATTTAAAAAGTTAATAAGTAATTGTTTAACTTTTAATTTTTTGCTGTCGGGTAGACGCATAATCATATGCTTAGAGTCAAATATAAATCCTAAGTATTTGCATTCTTTCGTAGGAACTAAGCAACTTTTCTCTTTATTAACTATAAAACCTAATGTTTCCAGCAATTCTTTTGTTGTAGCTATATTGTTATTACATTCTGAGAATGACCGGCCAATACAAAATATATCGTCTAAATAAATTACTGAAGTGTGACTGTGCGATCTTAAATATTCACAAACAGGCTTTAATAATTTTGTAAACACGTAAGGCGCTGTGCACAAACCAAACGGCAAACAGTTAAATTCATGAAGAACGTCGGCGTATTGAAAACGTAAAAATTTTCTGTGACATTTTTTAATTGGAATAAAAAAATAAGCATCTTTTAAGTCAATAGCTCCCATGAAGCAGTCTTTAGTAATAAGTTTTGAAGCAGTGCGGTAATCCTCTAATTTAAAATGCTTTGTTTTAATGAATTTATTTAGACTCTTTAAATTAAGAATAAATCTTTGTCCACCGTTTGGTTTTTGCACTAAAAAAATACTAGATAAAAATTCTCCCGTCTCATGCTCGCATGGAGATATTGCATTAATTTTTAATAATGTAGTAATTACATTATTAAACTGTATTCGTTCTTGATCAGATTGAGGATAATTTCTTGGATTTTTAGTACGAAATGGGATTGTTTCAAAAGGTATTTCGTAGCCTTTGATCCATGCGAGAATGATCGGGTCATTGGTTATATTTAACCACTCTTTATAATAATATTTTAGCCTGCCAGAGTACTTTACCTCCGAGACTATCTTTGACGAATTCCCTTCAGCGGCGGCGACCGAGGTGTCTTCTGCTGATTGAGGCGCGACCGACGTTGTGGCTGCGGAAGGGGACGCGGCGTCCGGCTGTAATTGTCGAGCTTGTTGTCGGTCTTGCGATGCATAGGCTTGTAGTTTAAATTACCCTTATTTCTCGGTATATGGTATTTATTTGAAATCGACCTAGGGACTGTCCTGAGTGCCTCTCCAGACCTCTGTATAACTTTTGCAGCCTTGACTTTCTCATCCAGATGTTCGCCGAATAAAAAATTATCTCTCGATGTTTCTATAAGAGAACCTTTTAATGTTGTATTTATAGAAATTAGGATGGATTGGCGTCTAGACTTAGTTTCCATATAATGCAAATCACATAAAAGTCGACAAGCGTCACTCAAAGGTTTTAAAATTTTATGTTGGCTTGTTTCGTTTGCTATAACCATTTTAGTGACATTGGCTAAGGCAGATATTGCAACACATAAATGTTTTTGTCTTTGCATTGAAAACCAGTCTCTTTTAACGATAGTATCTGCGACGGCAGCCTTTACTTCCGGATTAAGTACGGGGGCAAGCAGTAAACTACAATTATTAGGTGTAGGGTATTCTTGAAAAAGTTTACCTTTTGCCTCTTTAGGCAAGCCCTTACTTAAAATATCTTGCCACCTAGCTGCAATATCCTTGTGAACTGGAGGCCCCAGAGATACCTCCGACTTTGGGACGTCACCCAATATTTGCAATATCTCCTCATTCAATTCAACCTCTAGAGGTTCCTCGGATATTGCGGGTAGTTCGGAATCTTGTGGCGCTAACACTGATATCGGCGAGGATGATTCCGGTTGCGACAGTACAGCCTCGTTTACTTCTAATTCTTCCATCTCCTTACCTACGACAATAACAAATTTTATTTAAATATAAATTGTTATTATACGAGTATAGTAATAAATTATGAGACAGAGGTAATCCAAATGGTATCACGTATCTCTTTAAAGTAACAGTGTCAGCCCATATTTAGCTACACGTATCACAGTAGTATAGCATTTGATAATGCAGATACTACTTATATTCTGAATCACCAGATGAAGAATGTATGGCAGAACATATCGATGAATTATGAGACAGAGGTAATCCAAATGGTATCACGTATCTCCTTAAAGTGACAGTATCAGCCCATATCTGGCTGTACGTATCACAGTAGCATAGCATTTGATAATGCAGGTACTACTTACATTCTGAATCCTCAGATGAAGAATGTATAACTCGGCGACGTTTTGTCAATTTGTTTTCCAGTTTCTTAATTTTCTTCCTAATTTCATCTTCACTTCTTTTTTGCTTTCTCTTCCTTCCCATGTCTGACTGGATTCTCGCGGGTTTTGGAGTCGTGCGAAGGCTTGAGCACGAAGACGAACAATGAGGCAGGACGACCATTCCCAGTCCCTTTATAGACTATTGGCGGGGCGGGTTGACAGTTACAAGTTAGGTGTTGTCAGTAAAAAAAAAAAAAAAAAAAGAAAAAAAAGAAATGTACTTACCTTTAAACATCCGTGCAAGGCTGAAGCGTGAGGGCGCTACTACACTATGTAAACTAATAAATCGCTAAGAATGAAGCTGTTAAGCATAATGTGTGTAGTGTATCAACTATCTGGTATCCATAACAAGCCTCGTAGCTTACCATGGAACTAGATGGTGCTGTGTGTTAATGTCCCAACATATTTATTTATGTATTGTTGCTTGGTGGGAGAAATCGGTAAGGAAATGGTACCCATCCAGTCGGTCTCCTCAGGCTTGATAGAGTCCTACCACTGACGAAACTGATGAAATTCCTATAACTTGATTATCAACATCATTTTTTTGTTACTTGGTTACCTGTTACCTGTTATACTTAGTTTATTTTTTATACTCTAATTAATTATTTGTAAATTTTATGCATTGTAATAATATGAATAAATTAATTAATGAAATGAGGCAGTGGTAGCCCAGTGGTAATGCGCTCGCTTGGGAAACCGAGTGAAGCGGGTTCAAATCCCGGGTCTCGCATCTCTGATATTTTCATGTGTAAATCATTTCTAACAGGATTACCACTTGCCTTACGGTGAAGGAAAACATCGTGAGGAAACCTGTATGTCTGAGAAAACTTAACAAGTTTTAGAAAGACATGTGTAGTCCGCCAGCCCACACTTGGCCAGCGTGGTGGACTATGGCCTGATACCCCTCGTATTGAAGGGAGGCCCGTGCCCAGCAGTGGGACGTTAAAAAGGGCTGAATACATACATATATACATACAATTAACAAAATAAATTATGTATTTTGTCTGGTGCTAACAACTTAAACACATACTTTTCATAAATAGAAATATAGAAGTAAATTGTTTTGACGTCAATATAGCAACTAACTTTTTAAGCGATAATAAAAAATTATTCAATCAATTGATAAGACCATAGATTACACCTGGCCCACTTCGTTGCATAAAGAGATAAACTGCATATGAAGAAGAAAAAAAAAATTTTTTTAATCGTACATTTTAAATTTAAATTAAACGCCAGTATACAAATGACGCAGTTGCCACCGACTTGGAAGGCAATTCTGCTGAGAAGAGCCGGCGAGAAACTCAACAAGTGCTCTTTTATAAAATTAATATTACAATACAATAATTACGTATTTATCCTAGGTAAGTATCAACTAATATTAGTTCCACTCGTTTTCTTCTGCGAATTGTTTAGCAACGGAACAATGCTTTATAATAATTAACTATATATAATGCTTAATAATAATTAACTAGCGACTCACCCTCGCTGACCTCGGGTTCGTCCTTAGACAAAAACAAATCTATCCCACCGGAACCGTACATTTTTCTGGGATTATATATAGCCTAAAGCCTTACTCGATAAATAGACTATGCAACACAAAAAAGAATTTTTCAATTCCAACCAGTAGTTCCTGAGATTAGCGCGTTCAACCAAACAAACAAACAAACTCTTCAGCTTTATAATATTAGTATAGATTAAGTCAATCATATATAATGTCAAGACGTGTTTGCCAAGTTTATTCAGTGCTTAGTATGCTACTGCATAATTAGCGTTTCCTCTAGGAACATAATAAGGTTCTGAATCCAAGTAAGTAATTATTCCTGCTATAAATCAGACCTCATCGGAATTGGAAAGTTAAGGGCGTTAGATCTTCGCAACTCGAAGAGCAGATAAAACCTACGATCTTCCCTCTAATCTGTCTTGCATGTGTAGGATCGTCCCAATAGGACATAAGATTTAAAAGAATGTAGCAGAAAATTCTCATCAAAACCCAAAGTACTTACATACATATCAACCAAAAAAATCAAGTGCTCATAAGTTTCTGGAATTATCATGTAGATAAGTGGTTTAATTTAGGATGCTACTGAATCTATACTAATATTATAAAGCTGAAGAGTTTGTTTGTTTGGTTGAACGCTAATCTCAGGAAGTACTAATCCGATTTGAAAAATTCTTTTTGTATTAGATAGCCCGTTAACTGAGGAAGGCTATAGGCTATATATCATCCCGGAAAAATGTACGGTTCCCGTGGCATAAATTTGTTTTTGTCTACAGACGAACCCGAAGCGAAGTGAGGGTGAGTCGCTAGTAATCAGTAAATTTTTGCTTCACTACATAGTACCTATAAAACAAAGTCGCTTCCCGCTGTCTGTCTGTCCCTTTGTACCTATGTGAATTGCTAGTATTATATATAATTACTTCTCTACTAAAATATGTAGCATGTTAGATTACGAGAAAGTATTTTAAAAATTCTGTAGATGAAAAATCAATAATCCCCTATTTTCTACACTTAGGGGTGTTTTTTTTTTCAAATTTGTATGGGACAAACTTTAAAGTTTATCCTATCCGATAAAAAAAAGAATCATCTAAATTGAACTACACTATAAAAAGTTATGCGTTGTCAAACATTAAAAAAAAAAACATAAAATATACGTGTCCAATCGAGAACCTCCTTTTCTTCGTCGGTTAAAAAAGAGATTTTTATAATTGTTTTACAAACATTCTTACTTACAATAACAAGGCAAGTATAAAACATGTACGAGTACATAAGTCTCCGACTGCTGAATACTACGTTCCTTTGTCATCTTGATCCCATCTTTTTAGTGCTCTTTTTATGCAGTCGGGTTTTTAATTTTGTAAATATTTTTAGCCTCAGAGATTCAAAGGATTCCTCCGGGAAAGGAAAAATAGTTGTATGAAATTTTTTATGTATGTGGAAACTACTACATCAATTTTGATATAAATTGACATGATTGTTTACCTGTCCACGTTTATTTTGTCGTATGCATTAGGTAGGCATTGGTAGCCCATTGGTAACGCACTCGCTTGGGAAATCGAGTGAAGCGGGTTCAAATCCCGGGGTCTCGCACCTCTGATATTTTTATGTGCGAATTATTTCTAACATGATTACCACTTGCCTTACGGTGAAGGAAAACATCGTGAGGAAACCTACATGTCTGAGAGAATCTAGCAAGTTTTCGAAAGATATGTGAAGTCCTCCAACCCGCACTTGGTCAGCGTGGTGGACTATGGCCTGATTCCCATCGTATTGAAGAGAGACCCATGCCCAGCAGTAGGACGTTAAAAAAGGCTGAATACATACAATGCAATGCACATTAGGTGGTGAGGTAATAAAAAGAATTACTGAATTTCATGGCTTGGCTATATTCATCGCAAATTAACCTTTCAGGTTCAGGTTTATATCGTTCTTTGAAGCCGGAAAACCCGAAACAATAAAAAACCAAAATAATAAACGAACTAGTCATAAATTCGTGAGATTTTAAATATTATATTGTATTTCTTTTCATTGATTCAATTGTCGGTTATCGACTTATAAGGTTCCAAATCTTATGTTAGTATGGTAAAAGCAAAATACGGTCAAGTATAAAAGCATTTTTAAAACCAACATTAACCAAAGGATGGAATATTGTTAAAGAAAATAAAACAAAATAATTATATAAATAATATTTTTTTAAAGTGTTTATACGAAATCTTAAGATTATTATCTTAATTACGTTATTTTGGTATTATTAGGAATAAAATTCATGCACTTTATCATATCTTAAGAGATATGATTACATACATCTTGTTTAAAAATGAGTATAAATACTGTGCTAGGAGTTCTCATAACAGATATTGTGATTGCAAGGTAAGAACTAGCGAAGTACCATAATAATTTCAATTTTTCAATATTTGTATGGAATATTTGCCTCGTTGCTATAGTGGCCAGCATATACGCCAGCAGGTCATGAGTTCATGGATTCGGGGTCCCGTTTTGGGCTAAAACAGTTACAAATTATTGGGTTAGGTGTTTGTGTCACAAATTATTTACTAACAGTCCGGGGTCAGCAAATCGTCATCTTAGCACTTATTTGTTCAAACGACCAATACTTGGTGTACTTTATAGTAAAGAGCTTTTTCCTCTTTTAAAAGAAGCTATATTTCTAAGATTTATTTACTTATATAGATAAAATAATGTTTTTCGGGTTTCTTTAAAGTTAAACGTGTATTTAATACCAATAGAATTGACATTTAAAAGCCAATAATTTTGTATTAAAAAATCTTTCGGTTAATTGATCGTTTGAACAAATAAGCTCTGAGACAACGAAATTGGTAGTATTGACACCCCGTGCCTCGCAAATTACGTAAAGTTTTATTGTATTAATGTGTTAGTGTGATTATTTTTTCCAGTCTAATTACACTTCAGAATGCAGTTCTCCGTGTTCGCTCTCCTACTGCTCGTTGCAGGCGCTTTTGCCCTCCCCCAAGTTGAATATGGTAAGGCAAAGAAAATTGTACATTTTTATATCATGTATAATTGTGTTAAAAATGTGCAAGCAGTTGCAGTTTTTGAAATAAGCAGAACTTGTACATTAGTCATCGTTTGTATATGAAATTAGCGAATTAGTGATGACCCCAATAATAAGTTGCACATTGCTTAATATTGCATGCATCATTGTACAACATTTAGTTAAAATCCCTTCAGTACTTTTTGCCTGAAAAGCGAACAGATAAACAGATATACAAACAAAAATTCCGATAACTACTCTTTTGGTGTCTGTATTCTGTAAAGTATCAGTCATTGTTTTAAATATCTCATCTACAGATTTAGCCTTGTTACTATTTTAATACACCTATAGATAATATGAGTACTACAGTATTTTTTTCTTATAGATGAACGGATGCCAAATATTGTCGAACAACGAGTTATTAATGCTGTCAGAAGATATACTGAATTTATTCGACTGCTTGGTTTAGATCCATTAGAAGTTAAAAAAGCAGAATCCAAACGCGTACTTATCCAAGGGTAAGTTATACTCGTAGTATGGTTATTATTACTTGAAGTTATACTTCTTTTGGCACATTTGGAAAAACATTATGAGAGTAAAATTTTTACGAAGCGCGCACACCGACAGCCAAAAAGCGACATGATGAAGTTAGCTGTATCCCTCTTACAAACAGAGAGTTGTGACATACGGGATGAAATCTTTAGCTATTTTTGTTTCGTTACGCCAAAGAAGTATAACTTCTTACATGCGTACATAAGTACATACACACGTTTTTTTTAATTTAAAATTACAATATCTTCAGGGATATACGTATTTCTATATTTTAAATGTAAAAAGAAATAATTATTCTTATTTAAGAGTACCTGAATATTTCCTTATTTTTTAGCTTTAATTCTTTAATATAAGATATAACTTACACGGGCTTCGCTTCAATACGAGGGGGATCAGGCCATAGTCCACCACGCTGGCTAAGTACGGGTTGGCAGACTTTACACGTCTTTCAAAAATTGCTACTAGCTTACAATTCTGTCAAACAGGTTTTCTCACGATGTTTCCCTCAATATAAGGCAAGTGGTAATAATCTTCATATTATCAGAGGTGTGAAATCCAGGATTTGAATCTGCTTCATTTGGTTTCCTAAGCATTATCACTCCGTTACCACCGCCTTAATATTATTCTATAATATTATTGAAAAATCGTAAAATTCTTAATTTTTGCATATTAGGATCTTGGCAGTCAGGTCGTTTGTTGAGGAATTGGAAATGTCTGGTGGCAGCAAAGTCCTTCTCGAATATGTGGACTATAACGTTGTTCTAGGAAGGCTTAGGGTGAACTTCGTCGTTCCTGAGCTTCGTATGACAGTTGGTAAGAATTTGATCCATCCATAAATATTCATAGTATTTTAGTAAAATTTTTATTTTAATAAGTTCTTTCGTGCAGTAATAAATTAAACTGAACGTATTATATACTTTTTATTATAATAAGGCTCATCATGTTACATAAAACTTAAGTGCATAAGCCGTAGGTGGTATGGGCGACAGGTATCGCTCTCCACCAGGTGGGCTGTCTGCTCGTTTATCATTGAGCGTCATAAAAAAATATAAAAAAATATTATTATTATATATAATTACAATTATATTAAAAACTATACATATAATATAATTCTGAGTCGAATCTGTACAATAAATATTTTTTGGAAAATCTTATCGAAATAGTCATTATTATTGATACAGAGGCCGAACCTATAGTTTTTAGAACTTTTGCCTGTCTGTCTACCTATCTATCTGTCTATCTGGGATCGCATCACAAGAAAACCACTGGACAGATTTTGATGAAATTTGGTATAATGACAGCTGGTTATCCGGGTCAATATATAGGATACTTATTACTGCGAAAAATATCTCATCTCTGAGAAATCCGTACTAAACGTTCAAACGTACAAGAGGGTGAGTCGCTAGTATAAATATAAAAACAATAAATACAGAATTTCGAACTATGAGTTTATCCCTTATGAGTAGTTAGAGAGTAAAAAGTTCTATGCTCTAAGACATCTTTCGCTTCTTGAATTGTCATTATTCTCCTCATACACGCTTGTTCGTTTCTTAGACTTTTGAGATGACCTTCTTAAATTATAATAAACGTTTTTTTTAAAGTCTCCAAGGTCTCCATTGGTTTCGCTCTAATAATACTTATCTCCTAATAATAGAGGTCCCCTCTACGTATTGGACCTGTGCCCCACGCCTTCCAAAGGACCGGGCTCCTTCGAGCCCGTGAATTCCAAAGAGATACAAATAATAATAATAATAAGCCAATAGGGCGCTTTGTGGGAAGAAGGAGGAGAAACAACATCTATCCCTCGTCACTGGATTGTCTTCATTGGCCGTCCAGAGTAAAGCGTAAGAGAGCTTGAAAGGGTGGAAGTGCTCAATCAACTTAATAATAGGGTAATTCTGGCGATGGTGAAACTGTGCACATTTTTCAACACCCTTATCCACGCCGATGTTATAACCGAGGTGCTACGCTATTTCGTGGGGGCCAATTTAGGGGTAGGCGAGCTACCGTCTACCTAAAATTTGATCGATGTCGATCGTTCGATGTTGAGACTATTGAGAAAGAAGACGTCCGCTAGTCTGTTTCAATAGGCTAGTTTGTTAGCCCATCCATTTTTATAGTTCAATTTAGTTTTATAGTTCCTACGCATTAACCGGCAATTATCTTTCGGTATTTCATTATACGGTACTTCGAGATGGATCCTGGTTGATGCGTCACATTAAAGAATTTCTTACTATTAATATTTGTCCTATGCCACAGATCATGCAAGTCTTCTAAAGGACCGGGATTAATAGTAATAATAATATTTTCCACTTAACCGATATTGGTCACGGCTGCCTGCCTTACTGAAACTAGCACTGCGCGGGACAAATTATAGTGCAGAAGTGTGTGCATTGACAAGTGAGCCCAAACTTGAAATCTTAGGAGGATTGATTATCATAATTTTATGGGGACTTAGCTTATGTTTTTGTTTTAGGTAAAGCAGGAATAGACATCCAGTTGGTGGACAACGTTGACTCTATATTACTCGCCGGCAGGTACAAAAAAATATAGTATTAATTTAATTTATTAATGTGCGTGTGGAATTCTAGACACATTCCTCCGCTGAATAGTAATGCTGATTCTTTGGGCGAAAAACGAGCTAGCTATCTTGTCACCAGTAGAGTTGTTTTACATATTAAATTATTTTATTGTTTTTTTAATACTTAATAATTTAATTTATAAATAAAACTTTCTTTTCGGATTATTTCGCGGATTTATTTTGATTTTCAGTTCGCGACGTTTCGAATGCTTTACAGCAATCATGGTCACGGGAGAGACTAAGGTTTTAGAACCCTCAAAGGTGTCTACTATACCTACAAATTTATAAAATGATTTCAAAAATGCAAAAATGCCATCAAAGTACCTTACAATATTTGTTAATTTTAAAAATATTTACTAATATAAACATTTTTAAATTATTTCTGCGAAAAATACCTGGAAAGATAGTTTTGTTTAAAATGTCAAATATTCGCGTAAATCTAAGAAAGTATTAATTTAATTTTTCTCCAATGTGCCATATTCATTATTAGACTTCGAAATAAAATTATAAGTTACAATGTTCTTGCATTGCAGCCTTTGCATCCGAGATGTTACTCTCGCTGCTGAAGTTAGCTTTAATATAAACTGGGAAGGCGTTACAGTTCGTAGCATCACTATTGAGTTCAAAATCGATGAAGTCGAGGTATTTAGCTATATTATAATTTACAATATTATTATAATAACAATATGAAAAAAGGGTATTAAGTAATTATTCAATTTTTTCTTGCCCTATTTGTTTTTTAAATTGTTTCAATATGTATTTGTATTATTTCAGTCTAAGCTGAAACTTATTGTCTTCGAAAGGGATTACTCAGTTTACCTGAACACACTTCTTGGAGAACGTATTCCTAAATCACTGGAACGTAATGAGGTAAAATAGTGATTTATAATAAATTAAAAAAAAAAATGATTGAAGGAACGCTTTTGGCCAGCTATATTTTATTGGACTCATAAAAACGAATCAAAAGAGCAAACTTGAAGCTGGCTCCATGAATATATCAACTCGACGAAATTATGAAATTACCGTCTAGATTTTACGTATTTTCAAAATTTCATAATGATACGATATTTATAATATAACAATTGTGTTACATCAAATTTAAGGACTTGGTAACTATACTATACTCGTAGTCAGTTAACTGGTTACAGCTGAAGCTAATAAAAACGTGATAAAATTAACAAAAGACGTGTTCAAAATAAAAATAATATTTTTTTAAAAGAGTTACGTTATAAAATATTTGAACTATAGAAGCCCTAGCAAAATAAGAAAGTTTCATGTCTTCTGTGTTTCTACCATAGTGTAGTTTACTTACTATTGCTGCATATCTGTGATAGAGCGCTACTAATCATTCTTGACCAAAGAGCTTAAAGGCCGTATGACACCGATACCTTGCGTTAGCAGAAAATCGACATCGAGGAAAAGTATTTTATTGACTGTAAAGGAAACAACATATGTGGCTAGAGCAACGATAAAAAGTTCGGCCAAAAGCGTCCAAAGTTTAGAAAAAGATTTAAGATAGAACTTTGACATTAAAACATATTTTTAATTTTCTTTTATTGGTGTCTATTATGCATAAGATAAGTCTTTATTGCTATGTTTCAGAACGAAATCAACCGTGGACTGGAAGTCATCATTCGCCGAATTCTAGAGTCCCTTTTATAAGTGCTAAATGAGTATTAGATGTGAAATATCCTTTCATCTCTACGTTTTACTCTGTTACTAAATATAACGCTTACTTTAAGCTTATAAAACTACCGTCGCAACATTATGCAATGTTATTCTGATATGATTGTTGAGTTTTTAAATAAACACTTTTATAAATATTTGTATTGTTTTATTTTCTTACTAGCAGTGCTAGTAAGAAAATGTTTTCAAACTACCAAAAAAATCTGTCTTGAACTTTCTGTTATTATATATGAGCATTACCAAAGAAGCTCTAACTCTAAAAAGGCAACTAAATGGAGGCTTTATCAATCCTAAAAGTATTATTGCATTTATTTATTTTTAAAGTAAATATGTGCTAATATTATAAACTGAAACTTTTTAAATAAAACTATCTTTTCGGATTATTTCGCGGATTTATTTAGATTTTTGGTTCCCGACGTTTCGAATGCTTTACAGCAGTCATGGTCACGGGAGAGACTAAGGTGTTAGACATCTTAAAGGCGTTATATACTTGTTACAGACAGTGCCAACCCACAATTTACAAAAATGATTTTTAAAATTCAAAAATGGCACCAGAGTACCTTACAATATTTGTTGATTTTAATTCTAAACATATTTAAAAAGTTTAATAAGTATTATAATTAAATATTATTTGTTTAATTTTAGCTGTTATTATTATAAATATTACAATATTTTAAAAAACTTTAAGAATTAATAATGTAATATTATTTAGTGTTGCTATTACTATAATATGTCTAACCACAAAGAAAATAAGTCACCTTTATGGTGGGCTCTAATAATCCATAAAAGACTACCATCCCAGCCTTCCCTACCAGCTTCTAACGCTCTACCGTAGAGTGATTGAGCAGCTGCCGGAGTCGATGGTACCCAATCGATAAGTTCTCCCATTGCAGGGGGTTCGGCATCTGCAAATTAGTTACACATATAAAGTGCCATTCTTATTTTGCTGTAGCTTTATGACCGCGGCTATGCTCGCGTGGAATAAAAAAATTGCTCAGTTTTAATTTTCATTGAATTTATGTTGTCATATCGAATTTTTAATATTATGTCTAGAGTAAAACTCTAGATTCACTTAACTTAGTCTACGCTAAAAAACCAACTATAAATATACCACACTGATGAATTTTCTGTCTAGTTCAGGGTTCTGCTAAAATGTCCTTGTGAGAAGCTATCATCTCTTAAGTCTACGTCTGCTACTTTTAACGACTGGCCCTGATATATATTAATGGTCATTTCAAAGCAAACTTTAAGAAGGAATTACAATAGATTAGTTTACCCCTAGCACATCCAGAAAATTCAGTGGCCACTGTAATGTTTAATGAATTACTCACAGTCTAATCCCGTTACATAGCTTAGGCGATTTTTTATTACAAATGTGCCAACCTTCAGAAGGAGGATATAGATAACCATATACTCTCTAGCTAGGTTCTCCCCTTTCGTGCTCTAGGTCAGTTATAGTTGTCGCTGCTGTGGCCAGCCGAAAAGTTATACATAATTTTTCTTTGGATTCAGAGTAATTTCCGTTCTTTACTTTATATCCCATACAGTAAGTGTGAACTTACAGAGAACTTGAGTCATGTTATTCTATTTAAATATATTCAACAACTCAAAGCTCAACGCCCAGTTTTACACACTTAGGGGCGGAATTAAAAAAAAAAAAAAACTACAATACATGTTTGTTTGATTGTATTAAAGAGCATTAATACCAAGTTTCAAGTAATTCTGATAATAGACAATTTTTTCCTCATATAAACGGCATAACACCCTTTTATCCTTTTAAGGGATAAATTTCGAAAAAAAAAAATATTTGTATTGTTTTAGTTTTCATTTTATAAGTAAATACTATTTTCCGTACATCAATTTTCAGAGTTTCATACAAACTTTCATCCCCTATTTGACAGCCTTATGGGATGAATTTCAAAAAATGCTAAAATACGTATTTTTTTAATTGTATTGAAGAGCATGAATATCAAGTTTCAAGTTATTCTGATCATAATTAATCGTTTGCCCATACAAACTTTATTACCCCCTTTTACCCTTGTAAGGGACGAATGTCGAACAAAATCTAATAAATATATTCCTTATTTTTCACTTTAAAGCTAAATACTACTTTTCGTGTATTTCGCGTTACGAATGACAGAGTTTCGTACAATCTTTTATCCCCTATTTTACCCTTTTAGGGAGTGAATTTTGAAAAATCCTTTCTTAGCGGATACGTACATTGTATATAATCGCACACCTAGATCTAAACAGAGCTAACTCAAAAATCTCATCTTTTTAGTTACGCATACCATCGATTTCCTTAACTTACTAGCTAGCGACCAATAAAACAGATACAAAAATAGGTACATTTCTCAACGTTATGTGACACTAAAACCCCTTTTTGTTACATGAAAGAGCCCATTCCTCCTCCATCAAAACAGAAACATAGCTAATTACAGTCAGTATTACAAGCGAAACGCATGTGCCCGTCGTAAACAAACTAGAGCTATTTTGAGTTGATTCTGTATTGTTGAGGTAAACCAGAAAATTGTATAAACTATATTTGACATGTCCCCATTTTGATGGTTAGTGCTAAGTAAACTAAAGCAACATTTTGACTTAAACCAGTATTCATAGGCAGGTGAGTAAAGTTTTCGTTTTTATTTAGAATTGTTGCCGTGTTGTTGAAACATTTTTTAATTTTTAGTTAACTCTTTTTTGTTGAGTCATTTTTTAAACTCTTATATTTCTTTAAAACCCTATTTAAAATAAACTTTTTTGCTAGTGGTGATTAGAGCCTTTTCATCTTAATATTATTTTATTTTTATCCTAGTAATTACAAAGCTTATTGTGTTTTTATTAAACATTTTTCAAGTTAGATCTTTTTTGATGGGCTACGCTGTATCATATTTCACTATATCGAAGTTTATCAGATCGCAGACGTAATTAGGTTTTTCAAATCGATGTGGTGTAACGGATCAGATTGATTTGCTTAATTTAATTTTTTTTCAAGAAAAGAATCAATCGTGGACTATTTTTAGTAAATATAGTTGAGCTTTGCTCAACACACAGGGACAAAGAAATATCGGTCCTTGCTTACTGACTCAATATGAAAATATGCAACGATATACTAAACCTTTACAACAAGAGTTTGAACCAATAATACAGGAGAAGACGGCACTAGAAAACAAGCATCAGCAAGAAGACGACATAACGATATCATCGAGCATATCCGTGGCTGATAAATCTAATCCGAGCACATCTAAACAACTGCAGACTGGTACACCAACTTGTTATATTTCACCAATCTGAAGTGATGAAAGCGTCATTGACGTCTCAGTTGAAAATCCCAATTTCGGATTTGTTCATAAAAATAAGACATCTTCTTAAGTCGTTCGTACTAGTTTACCGTTTTCTTCGTCCAGCACCAATAGTAACAGCTCTAGTAATTCATCAAGCTCTAGTAGTTCTCGGATACCAAAGATAATAGTGCGCATGTACTGCTTGACTCTCAGAATGCAATTGTTGCTGAAAAAAAAGATTCTTAAGAGTCCGTGACAGAACAAAAAAAGGGCAAAAAAGAGCACATAAGCAAGAAATGTGGAAATCAAAAATTGCAAGTGCTCCGAAATTTTGGTACAGCCAAAGTCTTAAGCATACAAGTCTCAGAGAAAAATGTCGGCTACAATATAAACTATAAAGATTAGATGGACGAACTTTCAAGGCAATGGCTTTTTGATGCATTTTAGGGTATTCGGAAATCTTAATAAAAAAAAAACCGACTTCCAGGCACAGAAAAGTAAAAAATAACCTAACGGGGGTTTTCATTTAGAATAGATACCTAATCAGATATTTTCGAAGTCGGTGTGCTTTAATTTGTATTGGCAGGCACCGACTTCGAAAATATCTGATTAGGTATCTATTCTAAATGAAAACCCCCGTTAGGTTATTTTTTACTTTTCTGTGCCTGGAAGTCGGTTTTTTTTTTAAGTTTTTATTTTTCCATTTTTGGTGTAGACGTAATAAGCAGGTAAATTGTAAGAAGAAAGATGTTTAAAAACATATTCGATTAAGCCATTTATTCAGACCCCTAATGACAGTCACAACCCATCTAGGTGTCAAGTTCTCATCAATACAAATTAATCAAGCCCAAACACCAGGTAATTGCTGCAAATCGTTGAGGAGTTTCCTCGACTATCTGTCGGCTCCATTATCAGATCGACTCCAGACCTTCATTAAATAGTAGTGCTTTAAAGTACTTAATGAAAAAAATTAACAAGCGCACTAGTCGCCACTACGATTTTTGAAGGTTCCCCTCGATTTCTCTGGGATGCCATCATCAGATCCTGGTCTCCTTATTATAGTACCACCCTTGAAATATCTCCTTTCAAACAAAAAAAGAATCATTAAAATCGGTTCATGAATGACGAAGGAATCCGCGAACACACATAAAATTACGTCCACGTAAACAAAAAAAATCATAATTTTTTTTCCATAAAATGAAAACTAATCGGCCAAACTATGTTAAATTTTTATGGGACCACATGGCAACTAAACCGCATCAAACAAAAAAAGAATCACGCAAATCGGATCATAAATCTCAGAGTAATCGATGTACATACATAAAAAAAAATACCAATCGAATTGATAACCTCCTCTTTTTGGAAGTCGGTTAAAAAGCAGAGAGAATTCGTAGTACCTACGAAACTTACAAAATATAATTAATTTTTTTTATGTTATACTTTTAATTATTAATGAAAAATAATATCTGATTGAGGGCTTAATTCAATGTTTTCTTGCTAATTCCTAATAATCAGCCAATGTACCCCTACTTTTGGTCACAGACTCCTCTATTAGTCAGATTATTATAAATACATTCAAAATGCTGTCCCTATTAAATTTATAATGACTCTTCAAAAGAGAGTCAACTAAACACTAGATTCACCAACACAGGTTCAACTACAAATAACAAAAAATAAACTTACAATTTGTTAAGCAATACAGAAGCAACTACAAAAATCCAATTTTTAGGCCTAACAATGAATTAAAACACAAGATTCCTATAACATTTTTCATCTATTTTTATTTAAAAAACATTGATCAACACAGAACATTTCTGCAGTACACAAGGATTCGGTAATCAGTTTTTCACGTTTTCTGAAAAAGGTGCTTTTTTGAGTTAATCGCTGTTTAGATCTAGATGTGCGAATTATAATAAATATGTTTTCCAAATTTCACGTTTTTACGACTAGCGGTTTAGGCTGTGCGTTGATCGATCAGTTAGTCAGTTGGGACAAAGCATTTTATGTAAATACAGATATTAATAAAATAATTATTATTAAAAAATAAAGAACCAAAAATCAAGAATAAAGATTTTAACGGTCATTTTGCGGAAATGACTCCTCCATATTTTATCCCTCCGCTTTTATGATGATGAATGATTGTTTTATAGTTGATGAATGATATATATATATATATATATATATATATATATATATATATATATATATATATATATATATATATATATTTGTAATTATCAATTAATCAGCTTATCACCGTCCCCTGCTGAACGAAGGCCTTCCCCAATGAGCACCATACATCCCGGTCCTATGCAGCCCGCATCCATCTACTGCCAGCCACCTTTCTTATGTCATCTGTCCATCGTGCTGCAGGTCATCCTACACTACACTTGCCTAAACGCGGTCTCCACTCTAACACGTTTCGGCTCCATCGACCATCAGCACGTCTGGAGTCATGACCGGCTCACCTCCACTTCAACGAGCTTATTCTGCGCGCGATGTCGGTTACTTTAGTTCTCTGGCTAATAACTTCATTCCGAATTCTGTCCGCCAGAGAAACTCTAAGTGTCGCGCGTTCTATTGTTCGCTGAGCGACCTTGAATTTGTGGACCAGCCCTATGGTGAGTGTCCACGTTTCGGCTCCGTATGTCATTACGGGTAGAACGCACTGGTTAAATACCCTGGTCTTAAGGGATTGTGGGACAGATGACTCTAGAATATGACGAAGCTTCCCAAAAGCCGCCTAGCCCAAGCGTATTCTTCGGTTGGCCTCCTTCTCAAAGTTGTGCCGGCCGAGTTGTTTAGTTTGTAATTATAATTCTTATAATTTTTACTGCGAGTAGATTAGATTTAAGTCTTATATTTAACAGATAGGCAGTGGTAGCCCAGTAGTAACGCGCTTGCTTGGGAAACCGAGTGAAGCGTGTTCAAATCCCGGGTCTCGCACCTCTGATATATTCATGTGCGAATCATTTCTAACATGGTTACCACTTGCCTTACGGTGAAGGAAAACATCGTCCCCTTTGGTCCCCTTTTGTTTATTTTGTTCTTAAACGATATTGGTCGTATCTTTAAGAATTGTTCATAAAGATTGTAAAGGAAATATCAAGCTCTTCAGACTGTCAACTTTTACAAGATGACTTAGACAGACTATCCTTACATTGCTCTAACAACTATTTACACCTTAACGTTAGAAAATGTTCTGTTATGTCATTTCCCAGGAAACACACTACGACTGTTTTTTCGTATACACTTGGAGGTGAGGTATTAAAAAGAGTTACTGAAGTGCGTGACTTGGGTATACTTCTTGATAGTAAATTAACCTTCAAATTCCACATCAACGAGATGACCGCCAGAGCCTATAAAATGTTAGGTTTTATTCTTAGAGTAAGTAGTGATTTTAAAAATATCTCTACAATCATCTTATTGTATAATACTTTGGTACGTTCGATCTTAGAATATGGCTCAGTAGTTTGGAACCCTCAATATAAGTTCAGTATCGATGCAATTGATAAAGTACAGCGTAAGTTTATTAAACATTTGACTTTTAGAAATCGTTCCCTCCAACAAAGGTATTATTCAGTCTCTATTGAATCGTCGCAGAATGAAAGATCATTTTTGAAGATTTTTATTTAAATTACTTAACAACCTTATCGACTCTCCATATCTTTTGAGTAATATTTACTTTAGATGTCCAAGCTTCCACACACGTAAAAAAGGTCTATTCCATGTACCTTTTACCGAAACAAATCTTGCTTCTAATCTGTTCTTACTTAGGTCATGTCGTGATTATAATACTCACTTTAACCAAATAGATATAATGAACTCTGTTCTAAATTTCAAGACATTTATTAATAACATAGTTCAATAATTTTCATAATATTTAATACTTAATTATGTTTATAGTATACTTATATGTGTACCTATACGTATGTGTCAACTTTTTGTTTAATTTAGTCTTATGCTTTCTACTCTTTCTTCTAATTATGTGTTTTTTATTTGTGGAAACTTAATTGGTAAAAGTGTTCATTTTTTTTAATGTAAATTGTCTGTACTATAATACTGTTTGTTTCCCTGTAATAAATAAAATAAAATAAATAAAATCGTGAGAAAACCTGCATATCTGAGAGAACCTAGCAAGTTTTCGGAAGACATGTGCAGTCCACCAACCCGCACTTGGCCAGCGTGGTGGACTATGGCCTGATCCCCCTCGTATTGAAGGAAGGCCCGTACCCAGCAGTGGGACGTTAAAAAGAGCTGAATACATATATACATTTAAAAGATCCAGACTTGTTTGAGCATCCTTTGTACTAACTACTTTTCTTTAAAATTAATGTATAATTTTCCTGGTAGAAGCCGTTTAATTAATGCTTTATAGCAATCATGGTCAGGTCACGGGAGATACTATACTAATCGTTTTTAATATAATATTCACTCGCTAATTTAATGGGGGAAAAAATCATCGTAAGGTCAACCTAACTTCAAAAAAGTTCTTGAAAGTCGTGTGAAGACTACTAACACGTACATAACCAGCGCAGTAGATTGTGGCCTGAACTACCTAACATTGAGGGGAATTCCGTGCCCAGTTATTTTAATTTCAAGTTAAACAGGCTAACTAACACCTAGCTACTCAGTGGTACCAAGCAAACAAAAAATAACATACCAAAAGTTTCCTTCAAAGCGTAGAATAATATTTATTATACAGATAATACAAATAAATAAAATAAAGCGTCTGTTTATAATGTCAAAATAACAGCTTTATACTAAATGCATATTATGGAATTATATACGGTACTTATAAGAAAAACACAATTCTATCTGTCTGTTTGTTTCGGCTAATCTCCGAAACGGCTAGATCAATTTTAACGGAACTTTGACTGGCAGATAGCTGATATTATAAGGAGGAACTAAGGCTACTTTTATTTTAGAAAAAGAATTAGGGTTTTGCTAAAAAAAAATAAAACGTATATAGGGATGCACCCGAGCGAAGCGAGGATAAGTCGCTAGTATTAAATAAAAGTAAATAAAATATTATATTACAACCTAGTTTAGATGTTTGTATAAAGAAAATTCGTTTCGTATAAAAAAAATAAAAATAAAATAAATGCAACAATACTTTTAAGAGTGATAAAGCCTCCATTTAGTTGCCTTTTTACACATACCCCTACGTTTTTTTTTCTATTTATGTTTTTTGTTGTTTATTCATTTTTCTTTCTATTACTATTGTGTTGGCATAAATCTGTGATTAATTATATGGGGAGGACACTAGCTCCTGCAACACAGTTTTTAACGAGCGCAGGGGCTAGGGAAATCATTAACACTTTTGCATGTATAAAATATGTCAATAAAGAATTTTTATTTATTTATTTATTTTTTTGGCGTTATAGCTTCTTTGGTAATGCTCATCTATAATAACAGAAAGATGAGGAGAGATTTTTTGGTTTTTCGAAAACAGGCGAGCACTGCTAGTAAGAAAATAATTAAGAAAATAATATTTTTTTTACTTTTAAGTGCCTCAAAGTCGGTTTTTTTATTTATTAAATTTTTATAGCGTTATAGCTTCTTTGGTAATGCCCATACGTTTCTAATAACAGAAAAATCAGGAAAGATTGTTTTGATAGTTTGAACGCTGGCGAAGTCACGAGCACTGCTAGTAAGAAAATAAAACAATACAAATAATTATAAAATTGTTTATTTAAAAACTCAGCAATCATATCAGAATAACATTGCATAATGTTACGACGGTAGTTTTATAAGCTTAAAGTAAGCGTTATATTTAGTAACAGAGCAAAACGTAGAGATGAAAGGATATTTCACATCTAACAACACTCAATTGGCACTTGTATAACGGACTCTAGAATTCGGCGAATGATGGTTTCCAGTCCACGGTTGATTTCGTTCTGAAACATAACAATAAAGACTTATCTTATGCATAATAGACACCAATAGAAAGAAATTAAAAATATGTTTTAAATGTCAAAGTTCTATCTTAAATCTTTTTCTAAACTTTGGACATTTTTGGACGAACTTTTTATCGTTGCAATAGTCACATATTATGTAATTTCCTTCCAGTCAATAAAATACTTTTCCTCGATGTTAATGTTCTGCTAACGCAAGGTAGCGGTTTCATACTGCCTTTAAGCACTTTGATCAAGAATGATTAGTAGCGCTCTATCACAGATATGTAGCAAAAGAAAGTAAAGTACACTAAGGTAGAAATATAGAAGACATGAAACTTTCTTATTTTGCCAGGGCTTTTATAGATCAAATATTTTATAATGTAACTTTTAAAAAAATAATAATTTGAACACGTCTTTTATTACTTTTATCACGTTTTTATTAGCTTCAGCTGTAACCAGTTAACCAATTACGAGTATGTTACCAGATCCTCAAATTCGATGTAACAAAATTTTTATATTACAAATTTCGTATCATTCTGAAATTTTGGAAATATGTAAAATCTAGACGGTAATTTCATAATATCATCAAGTTGATATATTCATGCAGCCAGCTTCAAGTTTGCTCTTTTGATTCGTTTTTATGAGTCCAATAAAATATAGCTGGCCAAAAGCGTTCCTTCAATCATTTTTTTTTAATTTATTATAAATCACTATTTTACCTCATTACGTTCCAGTGATTTAGGAATACGTTCTCCAAGAAGTGTGTTCAGGTAAACTGAGTAATCCCTTTCGAAGACAACAAGTTCCAGCTTAGACTGAAATAATACAAATATATATTGAAACAATTTAAAAAACGAATAGGGCAAGAAAAAATTGAATAATTACTTAATACCCTTATTTCATATTGTTATTATAATAACATTGTAAATTATAATATAACTAAATACCTCGACTTCACCGATTTTGAAGTCAATGGTGATGCTGCGAACTGTAACGCCTTCCCAGTTTATATTAAAGCTAATTTCAGCAGCGAGAGTAACATCTCGGATGGCAAGGCTGTAATGCAAGAACATTGTAACTTCTAATTCTATTTCAAAGTCTAATAATTAATATAGCATAATGAAGAAAAATTAAATTAATACTTTCTTAGAACTTTTACGCGAATATTTGACATTTTAAACAAAACTATCTTTCCAGGTTTTTTCGCAGAAATAATTTAAAAAAGTTTATATTAGTAAATATTTTTAAAATTAACAAATATTGTAAGGTACTTTGGTGGCATTTTTGCATTTTTGAAATCATTTTGTAAATTTGTAGGTATAGTAGGCACCTTTGAAGGTTCTAAAACCTTCTCTCCCTTGACCACCATTGCTGTAAAGCATTCGAAACGTCGCGAACGGAAAATCAAAATAAATCCGTTAAATAATCCGAAAAGATAGTTTTATTTATAAATTAAATTATTAAATATTTAAAACAATAAAATAATTTAATATGTAAAACAACTCTACTGGTGACAAGATAGCTAGCTCGTTTTTCACCCAAAGAATCAGCATTACTATTCAGCGGAGGAATGTGTCTAGAATTCCACACGCACATTAATAAATTAAATTAATACTATATTTTTTTGTACCTGCCGGCCAGTTCTACAGTGTCAACGACGTCCAACAAGTTGATTTCTACTCCTGCTTTACCTGAAACAAAAACATAAGCTAAGTCCCATAAAATATTATGATAATCAATCCCCCTGAGATTTCAAGTTTGGGCTCTTTTGTCAATGCACACACTTCTGCACTATAATTTGTCCCGCGCAGTTGGCTAGTTTCAGTAAGGCAGGCAGCCGTGACCGATTTCAGTTAAGTGGAAAAATGTATTATTACTATTAATCCCGGTCCTTTGGAAAACTTGCGTGAATTGTGGCATAGGTCAAATATTAAGAAGAAAGAAATTCTTTAATGTGACGCATCAACCAGGATCCATCTCAAAGTACCGTATAATAAAATACCGAAAGATAATTGCCGGTTAATGCGTAGGAACTATAAAACTAAATTGAGCTATAAAAATGGACGGGCTAACGAACTAGGCTATTGAAACAGACTAGCGGACGTCTTCTTTCTCAATAGTCTCAACATCGAACGATCGTCATCGATCAAACTTTAGGTAGATGGTAGCTCGCCTACCCCTAAATTGGCCCCCACGAAATAGCGTAGCACCTCGGTTATAACATCGGCGTGGTTAAGGGTGTTGAAAAATGTGCACAGTTTCACCATCGCCAGAATTACCCTATTATTAAGTTGATTGAGCACTTCCACCCTTTCAAGCTCTCTTACGCTTTACTCTGGACGGCCAATGAAGACAATCCAGTGACGAGGGATAGATGTTGTTTCTCCTCCTTCTTCCCACAAAGCGCCCTATTGGCTTATTATTATTATTATTATTTGTATCTCTTTGGAATTCACGGGCTCGAAGGAGCCCGGTCCTTTGGAAGGCGTGGGGGCACAGGTCCAATACGTAGAGGGGACCTCTATTATTAGGAGATAAGTATTATTAGAGCGAAACGAATGGAGACCTTGGAGACTTTTAAAAAAACGTTTATTATAATTTAAGAAGGTATCTCAAAAGTCTAAGAAACGAACAAGCGTGTATGAGGAGAATAATGACAATTCAAGAAGCGAAAGATGTCTTAGAGCATAGAACTTTTTACTCTCTAACTACTCATAAGGGATAAACTCATAGTTCGAAATTCTGTATTTGTTGTATTTATATTTATACTAGCGACTCACCCTCTTGTACGTTTGAACGTTTAGTATGGATTTCTCAGAGATGAGATATTTTTCGCAGTAATAAGTATCCTATATATTGACCCGGATAACCAGCTATCATTATACCAAATTTCATCAAAATCTGTCCAGTGGTTTTCTTGTGATGCGGTCGTAGATAGACAGATAGATATGTAGACAGACAGGCAAAAGTTCTAAAAACTATAGGTTCGGCCTCTGTATCAATAATAATGACTATTTCGATAAGATTTTCCAAAAAATATTTATTATACAGATTCGACTCAGAATTATATTATATGTATAGTTTTTAATATAATTGTAATTATATATAATAATAATATTTTTTTATATTTTTTTATGACGCTCAATGATAAACGAGCAGACAGCCCACCTGGTGGAGAGCGATACCTGTCGCCCATACCACCTACGGCTTATGCACTTAAGTTTTATGTAACATGATGAGCCTTATTATAATAAAAAGTATATAATACGTTCAGTTTAATTTATTACTGCACGAAAGAACTTATTAAAATAAAAATTTAACTAAAATACTGTGAATATTTACGGATGGATTAAATTCTTACCAACTGTCATACGAAGCTCAGGAACGACGAAGTTCACCCTAAGCCTTCCTAGAACAACGTTATAGTCCACATATTCGAGAAGGACTTTGCTGCCACCAGACATTTCCAATTCCTCAACAAACGACCTGACTGCCAAGATCCTAATATGCAAAAATTAAAAATTTTACGATTTTTCAATAATATTATAGATTAATATTAAGGCGGTGGTAACGGAGTGATAATGCTTAGGAAACCAAATGAAGCAGATTCAAATCCTGGATTTCACACCTCTGATAATATGAAGATTATTACCACTTGCCTTATATTCAGGGAAACATCGTGAGAAAACCTGTTTGACAGAAGTGTAAGCTAGTAGCAATTTTTGAAAGACGTGTAAAGTCTGCCAACCCGTACTTAGCCAGCATGGTGGACTATGGCCTGATCGCCCTCGTATTGAAGCGAAGCCCGTGTAAGTTATATCTTATATTAAAGAATTAAAGCTAAAAAATAAGGAAATATTCAGGTACTCTTAAATAAGTATAATTATTTCTTTTTACATTTAAAATATAGAAATACGTATATCCCTGAAGATATTGTAATTTTAAATTAAAAAAAAAAAACGTGTGTATGTACTTATGTACGCATGTAAGAAGTTATACTTGTTTGGCGTAACGGAACAAAAATAGCTAAAGTTTTCATCCCGTATGTCACAACTCTCTGTTTGTAAGAGGGATGCAGCTAACTTCATCATGTCGCTTTTTGGCTGTCGGTGTGCGCGCTTCATAAAAATTTTACTCTCATTATGTTTTTCCAAACGTGCCAAAAGAAGTATAACTTCAAGTAATAATAACTATACTACGAGTATAACTTACCCTTGGATAAGTACGCGTTTGGATTCTGCTTTTTCAACTTCTAATGGATCTAAACCAAGCAGTCGAATAAATTCAGTATATCTTCTGACAGCATTAATAACTCGTTGTTCGACAATATTTGGCATCCGTTCATCTATAAGAAAAAAATACTGTAGTACTCATATTATCTATAGGTGTATTAAAATAGTAACAAGGCTAAATCTGTAGATGAGATATTTAAAACAATGACTGATACTTTACACAATACAGACACTAAAAGAGTAGTTATCGGAATTTTTGTTTGTATATCTGTTTATCTGTTCGCTTTTCAGGCAAAAAGTACTGAAGGGATTTTAACTAAATGTTGTGCAATGATGCATGCAATATTAAGCAATGTGCAACTTATTATTTGGGTCAACACTAATTCGCTAATTTCATATACAAACGATGACTAATATACAAGTTCTGCTTATTCAAAAACTGCAACTGCTTGCACATTTTTAACACAATTATACATGATATAAAAATGTACAATTTTCTTTGCCTTACCATATTCAACTTGGGGGAGGGCAAAAGCGCCTGCAACGAGCAGTAGGAGAGCGAACACGGAGAACTGCATTCTGAAGTGTAATTAGACTGGAAAAAATAATCACACTAACACAATAATACAATAAAACTTTACGTAATTTGCGAGGCACGGGGTGGGGTGTCAATACTACCAATTTCGTTGTCTCAGAGCTTATTTGTTCAAACGATCAATTAACCGAAAGATTTTTTAATACAAAATTATTGGCTTTTAAATGTCAATTCTATTGCTATTAAATACACGTTTAACTTTAAAGAAACCCGAAAAACATTATTTTATCTATATAAGTAAATAAATCTTAGAAATAAAGCTTCTTTAAAGAGAGGAAAAAGCTCTTTACTATAAAGTACACCAAGTATTAGTCGTTTGAACAAATAAGTGTTAAGATGACGATTTGCTGACCCCGGACTGTTAGTAAATGATTTGTGACACAAACACCTAACCCAATAATTTGTAACTGTTTTGGCCCAAAACGGGACCCGAATCCATGACCTCATGATCTGCCGGCGTATATGCTAGCCACTATACTAACGAGGTAAATATTCTATACAAATATTGAAAAATTGAAATTATTATGGTACTTCGCTAGTTCTTACCTTGCAATCACAATATCTGTTATGAGAACTCCTAGCACAGTATTTATACTCATTTTTAAACAAGATGTATGTAATCATATCTCTTAAGATATGATAAAGCGCATGCGTTTTATTCCTAATAATACCAAAATAACGTAATTAAGATAATAGTCTTAAGATTTCATAGAAACCCTTCAAAAAAAATTATTATTTACTAGCAGAACCCGCGGCTTCGCCCGCGATCAAAATACGAAAAAATAAACGTTTTATTTCTTAAAGATATATGGAAAACAAATTTAATTTTAGCGATCGTAACTCAAAATATGCAGTATCTTAAAAGATGTTAAGCGTATACTCTGTAAATAAATTTAAATTTTAGGTATTTAGCAAGCTCTACTGCCTGTATTTTTTTTTTACATTTTTCTACAACATCTTTCCGAAGATACAGTACAGAGATACAATCGCATACAATGTTTACGACTTTAGAATCATGTAACATAGTTAATATGGGTTTTTTAACTAACATACTAACAGGCTAACATCTACGTTATTTTTAAAGACCCAATACTATGTACACCTGAAGCTTACAATCTCCTTCCTTCTCCTTCTTTTTTAGTTATATATATAAAGTGCCATTCTTATTTTGCTGTAGCGTTTTGCCCGCGGCTACGCTCGCGTGGACGAAAAAATTTGCTCAGTTTTAATTTCTATTGGATTTACATATATGTAGTTATATCGATTTTTTTATATTATGTCTAGAGTAAAACTTTACATTCACTTAACTTAGTCTACACTAAAAAAAACAACCACAAATATACCACATTGATGGATATTCTGTCTACTTCTGGGTTCTAGTAAAATGTCCCTGTGAGAAGCAATCCTCTCTGAAGTCTACTCCTGCTACTTTTAAGCACTGGCTCTGAGAACTAAAAGAGACCTAAAAGGTCATTGCAAAGCAAACTTTAAGAAGGAATTACAATCGATTAAATTGAAAAGCATAGTCAGAAGTTATCAGTGGTATTCGAGGTATGAATTCGATTCCCCCGAGCACATCCAGTAAACACAGTGGCCACTTTAATGTTTAATAAATTACTTACAATGTGATCCCGTTACAAACTTTAGGCGACTTTTTTATTGCAGATACTCGTATGCCAATCTTCAGAAGGAGGATATAGATAGTAGGATACTCTCTAGCTAGATTCTCTCTCTCGCGCTCTAGGTCTGTTATAGTTGTCGCTGCTGTGGCCAGCCGAAAAGTTATACATAATTTTCCTTTGGATTCGGAATAATTTACGTTCTCTACTTTATATCTCACACAATAAGTGTGCGCTTACAGGGAACTTGAGAAATGTTACCCTATTTAAATATATTCAACAACTCAAACTTCACCACCTAGTTTTACCCACATACGGGCTAAATTAATAAAAAATCTACAATACATGTTTATTTAATTGTATCAAAGAGCATTAATACCAAGTTTCTACTAATTGTGATTTTGAGGAATAAATTTCGAAAAAAAAAGATATTTGTATTATTTTAGTTCTTATATTAAAGATAAAAACCATTTTCCGTGCATCAATTACAGAGTTTCATAGAAACTTTCATCCCCTATTTGACAGCCTTATGGGACGAATTTTAAGAAATGTTGTAATACGTATTTATTTAATTGTATTAAAGAGCATTAATACCAAGTTTCAAGTAATTCTGATCATAAATAATTGTTTGCCCATATTTAAACTTTATCACCCCCTTTTACCTTTTTAAGGTATGAATTTCGAAAAAAATGTAATACATATATTTCTTATTTTTTATCTTAAAGCCAAATACCACTTTCTGTGCATTTCGCGTTAAGAATGACAGAGTTTAATACAATCTTTTATTCCCTATTTTACCCCCTTAGAGGATGAATTTCAAAAAATCCTTTCTTAGCGGATGCCTACATTGTATAAGGAATATGTCCTCCAAATTTCACGTTTCTACGACCAGCGGTTTAGGCTGTGCGTTGATCGATCAGTCAGTCAGGACAAAGCATTTTATGTATATATAGATAGATATAGGTAATTATTTTGTTTTATTTTCTTTAACAATATTCCATCCTTTGGTTAATGTTGGTTTTAAAAATGCTTTTATACTTGACCGTATTTTGCTTTTACCATACTAACATAAGATTTGGAACCTTATAAGTCGATAACCAATAATTGAATCAATGAAAAGAAATACAATATAATATTTTAAATCTCATGAATTTATGACTAGTTTATTTATTATTTTGGTATTTTATTGTTTCGGGTTTTCCGGCTTCAAAGAACGATAAAAACCTGAACCTGAAAGGTTAATTTGCGATGAATATAGCCAAGCCATGCAATTCAGTAATTCTTTTTATTACCTCACCACCTAATGCATTGTATTGTATGTATTCAGCCCTTTTTAACGTCCCACTGCTGGACACGAACCTCCCTTTAATACGAGGGGGATCAGGCCATAGTCCACCACGCTGGCCAAGTGCGGGTTGGAGGACTTCACATGTCTTTCGAAAACTGGTTAGGTTTTCTCAGACATGCAGGTTTCCTCATGATGTTTTCCTTCATCGTAAGGCAAGTGGTAATCATGTTAGAAATAATTCGCACATGAAAATATCAGAGGTGCGAGACCCGGGATTTGAACCCGCTTCACTCGATTTCCCAAGCGAGCGCGTTACCAATGGGCTACCTATGCCTACCTAATGCATACGACAAAATAAATGTAGACAGGTAAACAATCAATTGCCAATTTATATCAAATTGATGTAGTAGTTTCCACATACATAAAAAAATTCATACAACTACTTTTCCTTTACCGGAGGAATCCTTTAAATTTCTGAGGCTAAAAATATTTACAAAATTAAAAACCCGACTGCATAAAAAGCGAACTGAAAAGATGGGATCAAGTTGACAAAGGAACGTAGTATTAAGCAGTCGAAGACATATGTACTTACTCGTACATGTTTTATACTTGCCTTTTTATTGTAAAAAGAATAATTGTAAAAAATCTATAAAAATCTGTTTTTTAACCGACGAAGAAAGGAGGTTCTCAATTGGACATTTTATGGATATTTTATGTTTGACAATGCATAACTTTTTGTGGTGTAGTTCGATTGCAATAATTCTTTTTTTTATTGGATAGGGTATATCTCAAAATTGGTCCCATATAAAGAAAAAAAATCCACCCCTAAGTGTAGAAAATAGGGGATGATAGATTTTTCATCTACTGAATTTTTAAAATACTTTCTTCTCATTTTGCTACAACCTACTATGTCTACGCTAAAAAATAAAAACTTAAAAAAATAATAAAAATTGATTTGAAAAAAAAAACGCTGACAAGTAAAAAAAAAAGATTAGTAGTTTTCATTTACTATAGAGTCATTCCATATGAAAATGAAAAACCATAAAAATTATTTTATTTTTTTGCCTAAGTGCAAATTTGGTTTTTTATAATATAACTGAGTAAAAATGGGGTTTTAGTTTAATGGAGCCATTATAAATGTTACTTTATAAAAATAAGAGTTATATTTACATTCCAAAAGCTTGTGTATACCTACTTTGTTTAGAGCAAGTAATTGGCACTTTTAAAAAAATCATATTTACTAAAAAAATGAAAATAACAAAATGGCACTAAGTGGATATTATTAACGAAGATACAGACTATATTTATTAAAAATATAAAATTTTTATTTTTTCCTCCACATGGGTATTTTTGAGAGTCAACGTTGAGCTTTTTTTCAAAATTATCAGTTTTCACAAAATTTTTCTTTTCGTAGATGATATCGTTGTAGGACAATGATAGTTTTTTCATATCAGCAGCAGGGTATATACTTAATTCTTTAAAAAAATCAATAATTAATATGCATCTAAATTGACACAGGATCCAGTTGGAAATCACAAAAACGAAGAAAAATTATGGAAATTTCAGATGGTCACCATTTTGTTTCTAATTACTTCAGTTTAACATAATACTTTCTTAGATTTACGCGAATATTTGACATTTTAAATAAAACTATCTTTTCGGATTATTTCGCGGATTTATTTTGATTTTTGGTTCCCGACGTTTCGATTGCTTTACAGCAATCATGGTCACGGGAGAGACTGAGGAGTTAGATGTCTCAAAGTTATTATACAGTTGTTACAGACAGCCTACCCACAAAATAACAAAATGAATTCAAAATTTTGAAAATTGGCATCAAAGTACCTTACAATATTTATTAATTTTAATTTTAAACATTTTTATAATTATAATTACTTTTATACTTAAAACATGGAATATTATTTATATAATTTTAGCTGTTATTATTATAATTATTACATTTTTATAGAAAACTTTATTAATTAGTAAATACTTCAGTTTAGTTTTATTTTATAATACAAAATACACATACGCTACCCTATCAAACAAAGCATCAATCATTTCGATACCTGTTCTAAGTAAAAAGCTAGAACCTATTAATTATATATAAGTATGAAATCACCCAATTTTTGAGTTCGGATGGATACTAATCAGAAACTATATAATAAAAAAAATTGTGGTGGTTCAGCATTTCTGGCACCACAAAAACTATCCTCTATTTTTTTTATTGAATTTAAAAACTATGCAGCACACATTTTAATGTAAAGTTGATTTCATATGGAATGACTCTATACTCAATCAGATATTTTCAAAGTCGGTACCAACCGATACAAATCAAAGCATATATCTAAATTATATGAAAATTACCAATAAGTTTTTTTTTCTTTTTAGTGTATTTTTAAAGTCGGTTTTTTTTTTCAAGTTTTTATATTACATTAAGTTGACAATTAATCTCCATTTCCCTTTATTATCTACTACTTACTAGCGACTCACCCTTGCTTCGCTCGGGTTCGTCCCTAGGTACGTATTAACGGTTAGTATGAAATACAAATCTTTGAATTCTCGGCTTTTCTGTATATATGTATTATACATATAAACCTTCCTCTTTAATCACTCTATATATTAAAAAAACCGCATCAAAATCCGTTGCATAGTTTCAACGATCTAAGCATAGATAGAGACAGACAGACAGCGGGAAGCGACTTTGTTTTATACTATGTAGTGAAGCGAAAAATTACTGATTATTCAGTAGCATATTAAAATTAGATCACTTATCTACATGATAATTCCAGAAATTTATGAGTACTTGATTGTTTTGGTTGATATGTAAAACTAATTACTTTAGATTTTGATGAGAATCTTCCTTCTACATACTTTTAAATCTTATGTCCTATTGGGACGATCCTACACATCCAAGACAGATTAGAGGGAAGATCGTAGGTTTTATCTGCTCTTCGAGTTGCGAAGATCTAACGCCCTTAACTTTCTAATTCCGATGAGGTCTGATTTATAGCAGGAATAATTACTTACTTGGATCCAGAACCTTTTTAAATTCCTAAAGGAAACATTAATTATGCAGTAGCATACTAAGCACTGAATAAACTTGGCAAACACGTCTTGACATTATATATGATTGACTTAATCTATACTAATATTATAAAGCTGAAGAGTTTGTTTGTTTGTTTGGTTGAACGCGCTAATCTCAGGAACTACTGGTTGGAATGAAAAATTATTTTTGTGTTGTATAGTCCATTTATCGAGAAAGGCTTTAGGTTATATATAATCCCGGAAAAATGTACGGTTCCCGTGGGATAGATTTGTTTTTGTCTAGGGACGAACCCGAAGCGCAGCGAGGGTGAGTCGCTAGTTAATTATTATTGAGCAAAGCATTGTTCCGTGGCTAAATAATTCGCAGATAAAAACTAGTGGAATTAATATTAGTTGATACTTACCTACCTACGATGAATACGTAATTATTGTATGGTAATATTGATTATAAAAAAGAGCACTTGTTGAGTTTCTCGCCGGCTCTCCTCAGCAGAATTGCCTTCCAAGTCGGCAGCTGCATCAGAGATTTATATACTGGCGTTTAATTTAAATTTAAAATGTTTGATTAAATAAAATTAATTTATTATTCTTCATATGCAGTTTATCTCTTTATGCAACGAAGTAGGCCAGGTGTAATCTATGGTCTTCTCAATTGATTGAATGATTTTTTTATTATCGCTTAAAAACTTAGTTGCTATATTGACGTCAAAACAATTTACTTCTATATTTCTATTTATGAAAAGTATGTGTTTAAGTTTTTAGCACCAGACAAAATACATAATTTATTTCGTTAATTGTATGTATGTATGTACAGTGCCGGTTTTAGCACTACCAGCGCCCTGGGCGAGATTTTTACGGCGCTTCCTATCCGCCATTCAAACCCATACCAAAAAAAGTCTTTAGAGAGAATAAAATAAAATATTTATTTAAAAAAAAAAACTAATAAAACTTTACTTTTCTAGCCTTTCTATCGGCAAACTCTTTTATTAAGACCCCAAAGTCCATGTTTTCCGCAATTTCATTTTCGATTGACAAAGTTGACAAGTTTGTCAATCTAGATTGAGATATTGTCGATCGCAGATAAGTTTTTATCAGCTTAAACTTGGAAAAACTCCTTTCTGCACTAGCAACCATTACAGGTATAGTGATCAATATTCGCAATGCTATCCATACATTTGGATACAGTTCATGTAAGTTGCGATCTTTGATAAAATTTAAAATAAAGACAGGAGTAACCACATTCTGATCAGCCAAAAAAGACTTCAGACTTATGAGCTCATCACACAACATACAACCATCTATATCTGATTTAGAGTCTACAGTTAATTTCAATTGAAGTTCACCACACAGTTTGATAAGGTTTGGTTTTTCCGGTTTTTTTTTAATATTGTATTGTACAGAAACGACCAAGATTCCCAGTACTCATTTGACTGCTCAAATCTTTCATTGATTGAAATTAAGGTAGTGTCCAAAAGACAGTTAAAAAATTCAACTTCAAATTTCTTTTCTGGAGAAGTTATAGAATCATTGAGAGCAGTTTCACCAGCTTGGCGTTTAACCCGTCGAATTCTTATTGTGACTCTAAACACAGGTTCAATTTTTAGTTCTTTAGCCAACTCCTTCACAGTTAAAAAAGCGCTTTTAAAGCCTGTATTTCTATATCCTTCCAAGAAAGCGCAGCATTTTTTCAACATTTCTGTACATTTATTGAGGTCCATGTCTATTGCTTGTAAAGATTTACTGACAGCATTAATTTGAAAAAGTATGTCATACCAAACAACCAATGAAAATATGAAGCTGAAATCTTTTAACTGTTCAGCTAAATTAGTAGCCTCGTGAGAGACTTGAACATCAGTTGTCTGAGTTTTAATAGCCAAAGTAATTAGAGCGTCATGAATGGCACTAATCTGACAGCGGACTGCTTTAACACTGCTTATTTTTGCTTCCCAACGTGTCTCACTGAGCTTTTTTATAGTATATAATCCCAAGTGATCGTTAAGAATTTTCCATCGATGAACAGAAGCTAAAAATAATGTGAATAACCTCTGAAGTACTCCAAACAAGGTGACTGATTTTACGGACGACTTAGCGGCATCGCACAGAACGAGATTGTAGCTATGACAGCCACACGGTACATAAAAAGCTAATGGGTTTAGGTCCAGAATTCTCCTTTGAACCCCAATATTTTTTCCTTTCATATTCGCCCCGTTGTCATAACCCTGACTCCTACAATTGTTCAATTCCAGACCGTATTTATTTAAAACATTAAGAATAACCTCAATCAGTCTTTCACCAGTGGACTCATTGACTGGTATAAATTCTAGAAAATGCTCTTTCACTGATATTTTATCGTCATCTGACGATAAGTCAACAAATCGTATTGTCAGTGTAAGTTGTTCTAAATGACTAATGTCGGAGGTGCAGTCAGCTATAATAGAATAATATTTAGATTTCTTTGCTCGTGATATGATTTCTGACTTCACTTTTTCACCCATTAGCTCTATTAATTCATTTTGAATGTCTTTTCTGCAGTAGTGGTCTGAAACATCACCCTTCATAGCTAATCGCAAGTGCTCCTGCATAACTGGATCAAATCTAGCTCGAAGTTGTACTAAGCTCAAGAACTTTCCGTTATGTGGCATATATAGTTTGTCTGAAGTACCTCTGAACGCCATATTGTTTTCAGCTAAATAAAGTGTAATATGCATCAACCTAGACAAAACATTATTCCATCTTATAGTCTCCTTCCTAATCAAATGTTGTTCTTGGCAATCTATTGTTTTCCCTGTTTTTAATCGTATTTCAGCATCAATCCATGAAAGGTAAAACTTCTTATGAGAAGTGCTACTCTCATGAATTTTTAACATTTCAGACAAGTGTTTCCAGTTGTTATATCCTTCAGATACTAAACTCGACGTTGAATTACTATCAAATAGTCGGCAACAAAAACAATAAACGCAATCTTTAGAAACGGAGTATATTAACCAGCGACACTGAATTGCTTCATTGTTTGCAAGTTTTTTTGAGAAATGCAAATTAGAAAAATGTCGCCCTGTGTCATTCTTCGGATAGTTATCAATATGAATTTGCGCTGGGCCAGTAGTTATTATATGATCTATAATTTTGCTATTTCGAGTGGGTGGCCAAGTGGCTGGATCTGATATATTCGTGACAACGCCTGCGGCGCCCCTTTATATCTGGCGCCCTGGGCGGTCGCCCAACCGCGCCCTACCCTAACGCCGCTACTGTGTATGTATGTATTCAGCCCTTTTTACAGTCCCACTGCTGGGCACGGGCCTCCCTTCAATACGAGGGGGATCAGACGATAGTCCACCACGCTGGCCATGTGCAGATTGGCGGACTTCACATGTCTTTCGAAAACTTGTTAGGTTTCCTCAGACATGTAGGTTCACGATGTTTTCCTTCAACGTAGGACAAGTGCTAATCATGTTAGAAATGATTCGCACATGAAAATATCAGAGGAGCGACACCCGTGATTTAATCCCGGTTCACTAGGTTTCCCGAGCGAGCGCATTACCACTGGGCTACCACTGCGTCACTGGGCTACCACTGCCTCATTTCGTTAATTAATTTATTCATATTTTATTACAATGCATAAAATTTACCAGTTAAGTAAAAAATTCTTCAAGTATGTAAATAACAAATAATTAATTAGATTATAAAAAAATAAATCAATATTAAGTAAACAGGTAACCAAGTAACAAAAAAATGATGTTGGTAATCAAGTTATAAGAACTTCGCCGGTTTTGCCGGTGGTAGGACTCTGCCAAGCCCGAGGAGTGGATATAAATAGATATATATAAATGAATATGTTGGCACATTAACACACAGCACCATCTAGTTCCATGGTAAGCTACGAGGCTTGTGTTATGGATACCAAATAGTTGATACACTACACACATGGTATAATTAATGCAATGTCCGGTCAATGTATTTTCTTGCATAAAAAAGATTTCTGTCAGAGATTGAATGGCTAGTTTTTACTGGGGCAATAGGTTTTGATAAACCTCTTGTTATATGGATAATTTCGGTTCTCTTAAAGAGGATGGCATATTAATGTACGTAGGGACGAATCCAAACTAAGCAAGGGTGCATCAATATCTGCTGAATATAAGATATAAGAATGATCTCTTGAACTTGCCACAATTGCCTAAAAAACTTTCTTTATAAAACTACAATAAACTTTAGATACTTCATTATTTCGTACTAGTTCTCGCCCGCGACTTCGCTCGCGTGATAAGCGAGGTGGGGTTCGAGGGTGGCCTATGTCCTATGCCACAAAGCAATCTATATGCTTGCCAAATTTTATCAAAATTTGTTCAGCAGTTTAAGAAAAGCTAACCGAAAGAGTTACTTTGACATTTATTATATTAGTAAAATTATGAAAAATATATTAAAGGAATTTATTCAAAGGGTATATAGTAGGGTAAAATAAAGGAAATGAAGTTACTTCCGTAATGACATGCACATGACAATTCATACATGGTAAAAGTGAAACTTTATAAAAGTAACCTACGAGAGAATGAGATGAATATAGAGTATCTGGAGTAAGATTATTATAAGGTTTATTATTTTTATAATATTTTTACCAAGTTTAAAATTTATTTGACACAAATATACATTACATAGGTATTATTCAGTAATTAATTTTATTATTTTTCACTACCTGTGTAATATATTCTACCTCAAATAATGAAATAAGATATATTAGGCATATTACGATCGTATATTTATAGAATATCATAGACGGAAAGAATATAATATTATATATTTGTCAGACAATAACAACGGTTACAATGGCAACATGGCAATGTATTCTATCTCATTCCCTCGCCGGATTAATCCTTTATATTTATGCGTTTGTCTCTTTTTAGTGTCGCATTTCCGTTTCATCTAATTTCAAATTACAACGATTAAATAAATAAATAAACATGTTGAGACATTAACATCTAGTTCCATGATAAGCTACGAGGCTTGTGTTATGGATACCAGATATTTGATACACTACACTTACATATATAACTTGAAATACATACATATTATAAATATAAGCACCCATGACCGGAGTACAATAATTCGCGCTCAAAATAACGTAGATGTTTAGCCTAATAGCCTAATAGGTATGTTAGTTAAAAACCCATATTAATCATTTTACATGATTCTAAAGTCGTAAACATTGTAGGCGATTGTATCATTGTACTCTCTTTCTCTAACTTTGGAGAGATGGAGTAGAAAAATGAGTAAAAAATACGGGTAATGGGGCGTACTAAATACCTAAAATGAACATTTATTTACAGAATGTGTTATCTATGTTTAACATCTTTTAAGATACTGGATATTTTGAGTTACGATCGCTAAAATTAAATTTGTGTTCCTTATATCTTTAAGAACACGAAATCTTATAGCTTATTTTTGCAAATAATAAAATATGCATAGCGAAAAAGTTTATTTTTTCCGTAATTTGATCGCGGGCGAAGCCGCGGGTTCTGCTAGTAAATAATATAGCACATTAGAGAAAAATTAAATTAAGACTTCCTTGGATTTACGCAAATATTTGACATTTTAAATTTAAAAAACAAGTACGATAAGAAAAAATTAAATAATTCACTTAATGCACTTTGTTTTATATTGTTATTATAATAACACTAGAGACTCACCCTCGCTCCGCTCGGGTTCGTCCCTACTTATGTTTTAACGTTTAGTATAGATTTCTCAGAGATGAGATATTTTCCCGCAGTAAAAAGTATCCTATATGTTGACCCGGATATCCAGCTATCACCATACCAAATTTCATCAAAATCCCTCCAATGGTTTTACCGTGATGCGGTAACAGACAGACAGACAGACAGACAGACAGACAGACAAAAATTCTAAAAACTATAGATTCGGCCTCAGAATCGATAATAATATCTATTTCAATAAGATTTTCCAAAAAATATTTAATGTACAGATTCGGCTTAGTTAGAATTTTATAATATGTATAGATTGTAAATTATAAGTCCTTAACTAGAACTGTATGATAACCGCTTATCTATATCTATATCCCATATCTATATCCCAAAAAATGAATGTACAGATATGACCTTTCTACAATTTTATTAGAATTACTACTCAATTACCCGCGGCCCCGCCTGTGTTCAAATTTTCAGTAAAGCAAACTTTTTGGCTTTATAAATTAGTAACTATACATAGAATAAAATTGTCACTAAGCCGAATCCGTAAATTTAATATTTTACTTAAAATTTTATTGAAATATTCATTATTAGCGATATAGAGCGATAGATAATGAAATTTCGTATGGTAATAGCAGGTTATCCAGCTCAACATATAGGATAGTTTTAACATAATTTCTGAGAAAAAATACAAAAACTGGTTAAAATAAAAACACGATGATACTACTATTTTCGCAAGGTATCTTACTTATACATGTTAAAACTGTTAAAAAAAGCTTATCGTAAAAGAAATATCAATAGCGTATTTTATTCATTAAAATAGTTATATTATTGAAAATTTATTTATGTGTTATTTAGATATTTGACAATAGATGTCGACATGTGTTTTTGAAATACGTAGTTTTAATCAAAAAAAAAAAAAAAATGTACAGATATGACCTTTTTATGACTTTATTAGAATTATTACTAAATTACCCGCGGCCCCGCCCGTGTTCAAATTTTCAATAAAACATTTGGCCTTATAAATTAGTAATATTTTGTTGGCCGAAACAATTTTCGAATGAAAGTATTTGTAAATTTTTATTGTTTAGTAAATAATGTTAATATTTTTTTAATCTTTTAATGTAAAAATTGGGCAAATGCAAACCTAAATCGCGTATTATAGGTTCCGTATTGCAAAATACTGTGTTACTTACGTGTTTTGATAGGTTAACACTAAAATAAATACGAATAATATTTACGTTTCCACAATATCGACTCATTTTATCAACCGTAAAAATAAGTTCGATTCATATTATTTTATAACATTTTATGGAAAACAAGTTTATGGTTGTTAAACTGACAAAGCGGGTAACTAAAAATATTCCATATCTCAAAAACTATGAAAAAGTATTTTAGGAACTGTTATACCTCAACTTTTTTAGTTTTTTTTTTGACACCATTTCTTGGAAGGTAAAGGTTTAAAGGACACAATAAAATGCTTACGACTTTAATCATATTAACCGTGCCATATGAAATAATAAAAAGAATTTGCTTAGAATATTAAATTAATCAATAGCTGTTTATTCGTAAAACTTGAATAAAATTAATTCCGTAGTTTGAGAGTTTATCGCCCAAAACTAAACAAACAAAACAAAAGATAGACATACATAAATGTTATTGCTAAAACAAAAAGTGCAATATTACTAAATCAAATATGAGATTAACTCAGGAACCTTTGTGGCATTGTCAATCAGTGCCATTATTTACTAATCATACGGTGCGCAATGAAATTAGTATATATGTAAGAGTATACTAATATGTAAACCCTAAGAATTTGGCTTTGGTCATATGAACGCGGGCGGAGCCGCGGGAAATGCTAGTCGACGATAAAAAGGAGGAGTTTTTTTTAAACAGTGTATTCCAATTTCGATGATTCTTTTTTACTGGATTTTACCTCCAAGTTGGTCTCATTTTTTGAACAAAAAATATATGTATTAGATTTTTTTCGAAATTCATACCTTAAAAAGGTAAAAGGGGGTGATAAAGTTTATATGGGTAAACAATTATTTATGATCAGAATTACTTGAAACTTGGTATTAATGCTCTTTAATACAATTAAATAAATACGTATTACAACATTTCTTAAAATTCGTCCCATAAGGCTGTCAAATAGGGGATGAAAGTTTCTATGAAACTCTGTAATTGATGCACGGAAAATGGTTTTTATCTTTAATATAAGAACTAAAATAATACAAATATCTTTTTTTTTCGAAATTTATTCCTCAAAATCACAATTAGTAGAAACTTGGTATTAATGCTCTTTAATACAATTAAATAAACATGTATTGTAGATTTTTTTTAATTTAGCCCGTATGTGGGTAAAACTAGGTGGTGAAGTTTGAGTTGTTGAATATATTTAAATAGGGTAACATTTCTCAAGTTCCCTGTAAGCGCACATTTATGGTGTGGGATATAAAGTAGAGAACGTAAATTATTCCGAATCCAAAGGAAAATTATGTATAACTTTTCGGCTGGCCACAGCAGCGACAACTATAACAGACCTAGAGCGCGAGAGAGAGAATCTAGCTAGAGAGTATCCTACTATCTATATCCTCCCTCTGAAGATTGGCATACGAGTATCTGCAATAAAAAAGTCGCCTAAGGTTTGTAACGGGATCACATTGTAAGTAATTCATTAAACATTAAAGTGGCCACTGTGTTTACTGGATGTGCTCGGGGGAATCGAATTCATACCTCGAAAACCACTGATAACTTCTGACTATGCTTTTCAATTTAATCGATTGTAATTCCTTCTTAAAGTTTGCTTTGCAATTACCTTTTAGGTCTCTTTTAGTTCTCAGGGCCAGTGCTTAAAAGTAGCAGGAGTAGACTTCAGAGAGGATTGCTTCTCACAGGGACATTTTACTAGAACCCAGAAGTAGACAGAATATCCATCAATGTGGTATATTTGTGGTTGTTTTTTTTAGTGTAGACTAAGTTAAGTGAATGTAAAGTTTTACTCTAGACATAATATAAAAAAATCGATATAACTACATATATGTAAATCCAATAGAAATTAAAACTGAGCAAATTTTTTCGTCCACGCGAGCGTAGCCGCGGGCAAAACGCTACAGCAAAATAAGAATGGCACTTTATATATATAACTAAAAAAGAAGGAGAAGGAAGGAGATTGTAAGCTTCAGGTGTACATAGTATTGGGTCTTTAAAAATAACGTAGATGTTAGCCTGTTAGTATGTTAGTTAAAAAACCCATATTAACTATGTTACATGATTCTAAAGTCGTAAACATTGTATGCGATTGTATCTCTGTACTGTATCTTCGGAAAGATGTTGTAGAAAAATGTAAAAAAAAATACAGGCAGTAGAGCTTGCTAAATACCTAAAATTTAAATTTATTTACAGAGTATACGCTTAACATCTTTTAAGATACTGCATATTTTGAGTTACGATCGCTAAAATTAAATTTGTTTTCCATATATCTTTAAGAAATAAAACGTTTATTTTTTCGTATTTTGATCGCGGGCGAAGCCGCGGGTTCTGCAAGTAAATAATAATTTTTTTGAAGGGTTTCTATGAAATCTTAAGACTATTATCTTAATTACGTTATTTTGGTATTATTAGGAATAAAACGCATGCGCTTTATCATATCTTAAGAGATATGATTACATACATCTTGTTTAAAAATGAGTATAAATACTGTGCTAGGAGTTCTCATAACAGATATTGTGATTGCAAGGTAAGAACTAGCGAAGTACCATAATAATTTCAATTTTTCAATATTTGTATGGAATATTTACCTCGTTAGTATAGTGGCTAGCATATACGCCGGCAGATCATGAAGTCATGGATTCGGGTCCCGTTTTGGGCCAAAACAGTTACAAATTATTGGGTTAGGTGTTTGTGTCACAAATCATTTACTAACAGTCCGGGGTCAGCAAATCGTCATCTTAGCACTTATTTGTTCAAACGACTAATACTTGGTGTACTTTATAGTAAAGAGCTTTTTCCTCTTTTAAAAGAAGCTATATTTCTAAGATTTATTTACTTATATAGATAAAATAATGTTTTTCGGGTTTCTTTAAAGTTAAACGTGTATATAATAGCAATAGAATTGACATTTAAAAGCCAATAATTTTGTATTAAAAAATCTTTCGGTTAATTGATCGTTTGAACAAATAAGCTCTGAGACAACGAAATTGGTAGTATTGACACCCCGTGCCTCGCAAATTACGTAAAGTTTTATTGTATTAATGTGTTAGTGTGATTATTTTTTCCAGTCTAATTACACTTCAGAATGCAGTTCTCCGTGTTCGCTCTCCTACTGCTCGTTGCAGGCGCTTTTGCCCTCCCCCAAGTTGAATATGGTAAGGCAAAGAAAATTGTACATTTTTATATCATGTATAATTGTGTTAAAAATGTGCAAGCAGTTGCAGTTTTTGAATAAGCACAACTAGTACATTAGTCATCGTTTGTATATGAAATTAGCGAATTAGTGATGACCCAAATAATAAGTTGCACATTGCTTAATATTGCATGCATCATTGTACAACATTTAGTTAAAATCCCTTCAGTACTTTTTGCCTGAAAAGCGAACAGATAAACAGATATACAAACAAAAATTCCGATAACTACTCTTTTGGTGTCTGTATTCTGTAAAGTATCAGTCATTGTTTTAAATATTTTATCTACAGATTTAGTCTTGTTACTATTTTAATATACGTATAGATAATATGAATACTACAGTATTTTTTTCTTACAGATAAACGGATGCCAAATGGTATTGAACAACTAGTTATTAATGCTGTCACAAGATATACTGAATTTATTCGACTGCTTGGTTTAGATCCATTAGAAGTTGAAAAAGCAGAATCCAAACGCGTACTAATCCAAGGGTAAGTTATACTCGTAGTATAGTTATTATTATTTGAAGTTATACTTCTTTTGGCACGTTTGGAAAAACATAATGAGAGTAAAATTTTTACGAAGCGCGCACACCGACAGCCAAAAAGCGACATGATGAAGTTAGCTTCATCCCTCTTACAAACGGAGAGTTGTGACATACGGGATGAAATCTTTAGCTATTTTTGTTCCGTTACGCCAAAGAAGTATAACTTCTTACATGCGTACATAAGTACATACACACGTTTTTTTTTTTAATTTAAAATTACAATATCTTCAGGGATATACGTATTTCTATATTTTAAATGTAAAAAGAAATAATTATTCTTATTTAAGAGTACCTGAATATTTCCTTATTTTTTATCTTTAATTCTTTAATCTATACTAATATTATAAAGCTGAAAAGTATCTTTGTTTGTTTGTTTGGTTGAACACGCTAATCCCAGGAACTACTAATCCTATTTGAAAAATCTTTTTGCATTAGATAGCCCGTTGACTGAGGAAGGCTATAGGTTATATATCATCCAGCAAAAATTTACGATTCCCGAGGGATAGGTTTGTTTTTGTCTAGGGACGAACCCGAAGCGAAGCGAGGGTGAGTCGCTAGTATAAGATATAACTTACACGGGCTTCGCTTCAATACGAGGGGGATCAGGCCATAGTCCACCACGCGGGCTAAGTACGGGTTGGCAGACTTTACACGTCTTTCAAAAATTGCTACTAGCTTACACTTCTGTCAAACAGGTTTTCTCACGATGTTTCCCTCAATATAAGGCAAGTGGTAATAATCTTCATATTATCAGAGGTGTGAAATCCAGAATTTGAATCTGCTTCATTTGGTTTCCTAAGCATTATCACTCCGTTACCACCGCCTTAATATTATGCTATAATATTATTGAAAAATTGTAAAATTTTTAATTTTTGCATATTAGGATCTTGGCAGTCAGGTCGTTTGTTGAGGAATTGGAAATGTCTGGTGGCAGCAAAGTCCTTCTCGAATATGTGGACTATAACGTTGTTCTAGGAAGGCTTAGGGTGAACTTCGTCGTTCCTGAGCTTCGTATGACAGTTGGTAAGAATTTGATCCATCCGTAAATATTCATAGTATTTTAGTTTAATTTTTATTTTAATAAGTTCTTTCGTGCAGTAATAAATTAAACTGAACGTATTATATGCTTTTTATTATAATAAGACTCATCATGTTACATAAAACCTAAGTGCATAAGCCGTAGGTGCTATGGGCGACAGGTATCGCTCTCCACCAGGTGGGCTGTCTGCTCGTTTATCATTGAGCGCCATAAAAAAATATAAAAAAATATTATTATTATATATAATTACAATTATATTAAAAACTATACATATAATAAAATTCTGAGTCGAATCTGTACAATAAATATTTTTTGGAAAATCTTATCGAAATAGTCATTATTATTGATACAGAGGCCGAACCTATAGTTTTTAGAACTTTTGCCTGTCTGTCTACCTATCTATCTGTCTATCTGGGACCGCATCACAAGAAAACCACTGGACAAATTTTGATGAAATTTGGTATAATGATAGCTGGTTATCCTGCTGGTCAATATATAGGATACTTATTACTGCGAAAAATATCTCATCTCTGAGAAATCCATACTAAACGTTCAAACGTACAAGAGGGTGAGTCGCTAGTATAAATATAAATACAATAAATACAGAATTTCGAACTATGAGTTTATCCCTTATAAGTAGTTAGAGAGTAAAAAGTTCTATGCTCTAAGACATCTTTCGCTTCTTGAATTGTCATTATTCTCCTCATACACGCTTGTTCGTTTCTTAGACTTTTGAGATGACCTTCTTAAATTATAATAAACGTTTTTTTAAAAGTCTCCAAGGTCTCCATTCGTTTCGCTCTAATAATACTTATCTCCTAATAATAGAGGTCCCCTCTACGTATTGGACCTGTGCCCCCACGCCTTCCAAAGGACCGGGCTCCTTCGAGCCCGTGAATTCCAAAGAGATACAAATAATAATAATAATAATAAGCCAATAGGGCGCTTTGTGGGAAAAAGGAGGAGAAACAACATCTATCCCTCGTCACTGGATTGTCTTCATTGGCCGTCCAGAGTAAAGCGTAAGAGAGCTTGAAAGGGTGGAAGTGCTCAATCTACTTAATAATAGGGTAATTCTAGCGATGGTGAAACTGTGCACATTTTTCAACACCCTTAACCACGCCGATGTTATAACCGAGGTGCTACGCTATTTTGTGGGGGCCAATTTAGGGGTAGGCGAGCTACCATCTACCTAAAGTTTGATCGATGACGATCGTTCGATGTTGAGACTATTGAGAAAGAAGACGTCCGCTAGTCTGTTTCAATAGCCTAGTTTGTTAGTCCATCCATTTTTATAGTTCAATTTAGTTTTATAGTTCCTGCGCATTAATCGGTGATCATCTTTCGGTATTTGGTTATAGGGTACTTCGAGATGGATCCTGGTTGATGTGTCACATTAAAGAATTTCTTTCTTTTTAATATTGGTCCTCTGTTACAATTCACGCAAGTCTTCCAAAGGGATAAACAGTAATAATAATAGTTTCCATTTAACCGATATTGGTCACGGCTGCCTGCCTTACTGAAACTAGCACTGCGCGGGACAAATTATAGTGCAGAAGTGTGTGCATTGACAAGAGAGCCCAAACTTGAAATCTCAGGGGGATTGATTATCATAATATTTTATGGGACTTAGCTTATGTTTTTGTTTCAGGTAAAGCAGGAGTAGAAATCAACTTGTTGGACGTCGTTGACACTGTAGAACTGGCCGGCAGGTACAAAAAAATATAGTATTAATTTAATTTATTAATGTGCGTGTGGAATTCTAGACACATTCCTCCGCTGAATAGTAATGCTGATTCTTTGGGTGAAAAACGAGCTAGCTATCTTGTCACCAGTAGAGTTGTTTTACATATTAAATTATTTTATTGTTTTAAATATTTAATAATTTAATTTATAAATAAAACTATCTTTTCGGATTATTTAACGGATTTATTTTGATTTTCCGTTCGCGACGTTTCGAATGCTTTACAGCAATGGTGGTCAAGGGAGAGAAGGTTTTAGAACCTTCAAAGGTGCCTACTATACCTACAAATTTACAAAATGATTTCAAAAATGCAAAAATGCCACCAAAGTACCTTACAATATTTGTTAATTTTAAAAATATTTACTAATATAAACTTTTTTAAATTATTTCTGCGAAAAAACCTGGAAAGATAGTTTTGTTAAAAATGTCAAATATTCGCGTAAAAGTTCTAAGAAAGTATTAATTTAATTTTTCTTCATTATGCTATATTAATTATTAGACTTTGAAATAGAATTAGAAGTTACAATGTTCTTGCATTACAGCCTTGCCATCCGAGATGTTACTCTCGCTGCTGAAATTAGCTTTAATATAAACTGGCAAGGCGTTACAGTTCGCAGCATCACCATTGACTTCAAAATCGGTGAAGTCGAGGTATGTAGTTATATTATAATTTACAATGTTATTATAATAACAATATGAAATAAGGGTATTAAGTAATTATTCAATTTTTTCTTGCCCTATTCGTTTTTTGAATTGTTTCAATATAATATATTTGTATTATTTCAGTCTAAGCTGGAACTTGTTGTCTTCGAAAGGGATTACTCAGTTTACCTGAACAGACTTCTTGGAGAACGTATTCCTAAATCACTGGAACGTAATGAGGTAAAATAGTGATTTATAATAAATTAAAAAAAATGATTGAAGAAACGCTTTTGAACTATATTTTATTGGACTCATAAAAACGAATCAAAAGAGCAAACTTGAAGCTGGCTGCATGAATATATCAACTTGATGATATTATGAAATTACCGTCTAGATTTTACGTATTTCCAAAATTTCAGAATGATACGAAATTTGTAATATAAAAATTTTGTTACATCGAATTTGAGGATCTGGTAACATACTCGTAATTGGTTAACGGGTTACAGCTGAAGCTAATTTTTTTTTAAAGTTACATTATAAAATATTTGATCTATAAAAGCCCTGGCAAAATAAGAAAGTTTCATGTCTTCTATATTTCTACCTTAGTGTACTTTACTTTCTTTTGCTACATATCTGTGATAGAGCGCTACTAATCATTCTTGATCAAAGTGCTTAAAGGCGGTATGAAACCGCTACCTTGTGTTAGCAGAAAATTAACATCGAGGAAAAGTATTTTATTGACTGGAAGGAAACTACATAATATGTGACTATTGCAACGATAAAAAGTTCGTCCAAAAATGTCCAAAGTTTAGAAAAAGATTTAAGATAGAACTTTGTCATTTAAAACATATTTTTAATTTCTTTCTATTGGTGTCTATTATGCATAAGATAAGTCTTTATTGTTATGTTTCAGAACGAAATCAACCGTGGACTGGAAACCATCATTCGCCGAATTCTAGAGTCAATACAATTGCCAATTGAGTGTTGTTAGATGTGAAATATCCTTTCATCTCTACGTTTTGCTCTGTTACTAAATATAACGCTTACTTTGAGCTTATAAAACTACCGTCGTAACACTGCAATGTTATTCTGATATGATTGCTGAGTTTTTAAATAAACAATTTTATAATTATTTGTATTGTTTTATTTTCTTACTAGCAGTGCTCGCGACTTCGCCAGCGTTCAAACTATCAAAACAATCTGTCCTGATCTTTCTGTTATTAGAGACGTATGAGCGTTACCAAAGAAGCTATAACGCTATAAAAATTTTATAAATAAAAAAACCGACTTCGAGGCACTTAAAAGTAAAAAAAATATTATTTTCTTAATAATTTTCTTACTAGCAGTGCTCGCCTGTTTTCGAACAACCAAAAAATCTCTCCTCATCTTTCTGTTATTATATATGAGCACTAGCATTGCCCGCGGCTCCGCCCGCGTTCAGATGATCAAAAACCAAATTCTTAGGCTTTACACATTACTATACTCTTACATATATCACTTTCATTGCGCACCGCATGATTGGTATATAATAGAAGTGATTGACAATGCTACAAAGGTTCCTCCGTTAATCTTATATTTGATTTAGTAATTTTTGTTTTAGCAATAACATATATGTACATGCGTATACTTCTGTTTTGTTTGTTTATTTAGTTTCGGGCGATAAACTCTTAAACTACGGAATTAATTTTAATCATTTTTTACTTATAAACAGCTATTGATTAATTTAAGATTTAGCTGATTATTTAAATTACATAATGACAATTTTTCTAAATGTTAATCTGTCGCGCAACATGGATTGGTTAGCGCTAGTTAGTAATTAGTAATATTGTTTAAACGAATTTCAAAAGAAAGTGTAATAAGTAAACAATTCTAAGCAAAAACTTTTTATTATTTCATATGGCTCAGCTAATATGATTAAAGTCGTAAGCATTTTATTGTTTCCTTTAAGCCTTTACCTTCCAAGAAATAGTGTCAAAAAACTGAAAAAGTTGAGGTATAACTGTTCCTAAAACACTCTTTCATAGTTTTTGAAATATGGAATATTCTTAATTACCCGCTTTGTCAGTATACAGCCATAAACTTGTTTCCCATAAAATGTTATAAAATAATATGAATCGAACGTATTTTTACGGTTGATAAAATGAGTCGATATTGTGGAAGTAAATATTATTCGTATTTATTTTAGTGTTAACCTTACAAAACACGTAAGTAAGAAAAACAACACAGTACTTTGCTATACGAAACCTATAATGCGCGAGTTGGATTTGCATTTGCAAAATTTTTACATTAAAAGATTAAAAAATATTAACATTATTTACTAAACAATAAAAATTTACAAATATTTTAATATAAAAATTGTTTCTGCTAAAAAAATATTACTAATATGTTACTGACTTATAAAGCCAAAAAGTTTGTTTTATTGAAAATTTGAACACAGGTGGGGCCGCGGGTATTCAAATAGTAATTCTAATAAAGTCATAGAAAAGTCATATTCGTACATTATTTTTTTTTGGATTAAAACTACGTATTTTAAAAACACATGGCGACATCTATTGTCAAATATCTAAATAACACATAAATAAATTTTCATTAAAATAACTATTTTAACGAATAAAATTGAGCTATTCATATTTCCTTTAAGATAAGCTTTTTTTAATAGTTTTAACATACATAATTAATTTACCTTGCTAAAATATTAATAGTATCATCGTGCTTTTATTTTAACCAGTTTTTGTATTTTTTCCCAATAATGAGATAATTTACTGCGGTAAAAAGTATCCTATGACCCGGATAACCAGCTATCATCATATCAAATTTCATCAAAATCCCTCCAGTAATTTTCCTGTGATGCGGTCACATACAGACAGACAGACAAAAATTCTAAAAACTATAGATTCGGCCTCTATATCGCTAATAATGTATATTTCAGTAAGATTTTCCGAAAAATATTGAATTTCCGGATTCGGCTTAGTTACGATTTTATTAAATGTACAGTTACTAATTTATAAAGCTAAAAAGTTTGCTTTACTGATAATTTGAACACGCGCGGGGCCGCGCTTAATTTAGTAGTAATTCTAATAAAATCGTAGAAAGGTCATATCTGTACATTCATTTTTTTGGAATTAAAACTACATATTTTAAAGACACATGGCGACATCTATTGTCAAATATCTAAATAATACATATATGTATATTAATAAAAATAACTATTTTAATGGATAAAATAGTGCTATTGATAATTTGAGTTTTAAGATAAGCTATTTTTAATAGTTTTTACAATATTTTGTAAGTTACCTTGCTAAACTGTTTACAGATAGTATCATCGGGATTTTGTTCCAACCGGTTTTTGTACTTTTTCTAAGAAATGAGATATTTTCCCGCGGTAAAAAGTATCCTATATGTTGACCCGGATAACCAGCTATCATCATACCAAATTTCATCCAAATCCCTCCAGTGGTTTTTGTGTGATGCGGTAACAGACAGACAGACAGACAGACAAAAATTCTAAAAACTATAGATTCGGCATCCACATCGATAATAATGTCTATTACAATAAGATTTTCTAAAAAATATTTAATGTACAGATTCGGCTTAGTTAGAATTTTATAATATGTACTAGCGACTCACCCTCGCTTCGCTCGGGTTCGTCCCTAGCTTGCATTAAATCACGATTGATCAGTTTTCGACCGGAGAGGAAAAATGATTAAATTACTAAAATGGCTATTAAAAAATAAGGGTTGATCGTAGAAGGGTGAAAATTGAGGATTGTATGTATTTTTGTATGTTGTATCATAAAAAAATAGAAATTAAAAATTTTGTCTAAAAAATAAAAATAAAATTTTGGGGTGGACTACCCCTAACATTTAGGGGGATGAAAAATAGATGTTGGCCGATTCTCATAGATACCGGATAAGCACAAAAAAATTCATCAAAATCGGTCAAGCCGTTTCGGAGGAGTATGGCAACGAAAACTGTGACACGAGAATTTTATATTTTAGATAGATTACCAAAGAAGCTATAACGCCAAAAAGGCAACTAAATGGAGGCTTTATCACTCTTAAAAGTATTGTTGCATTTATTTTATTTTTCTTATACGAAAAGAATTTTCTTTATACAAACATCTAAACTAGGTTGTAATATAATATTGTATTTACTTTTATTTAATACTAACGACTTATCCTCGCTTCGCTCGGGTACGTTTTAATTTTTTTGAGCAAAACCCTAATTCTTTTTCTAAAGTAAAAGTAGTCTTAGATCCTCCTTATAATATCAGCTATCTGCCAGTCAAAGTTCCGTTAAAATTGATCTAGCCGTTTCGGAGATTAGCCGAAACAAACAGACAGATAGACAAATAAATATTTTAAAAATTGTGTTTTTCTTATAAGTACCGTATATAATTCCATATATATCTATATATACATAAAATGCTTTGTCCTGACTGACTGATCGATCAACGCACAGCCTAAACCGCTGATCGTAGAAACGTGAAATTTGGAGGACATATTCCTTATACAATGTAGGCATCCGCTAAGAAAGGATTTTTCGAAATTCATCTCCTAAGGGGGTAAAATAGGGGATAAAAGATTGTATTAAACTCTGTCATTCTTAACGCGAAATGCACAGAAAGTGGTATTTGGCTTTAAGATAAAAAATAAGAAATATATGTATTAGATTTTTTTCGAAATTCATACCTTAAAAAGGTAAAAGGGGGTGATAAAGTTTATATGGGCAAACAATTATGTATGATCAGAATTACTTGAAACTTGGTATTAATGCTCTTTAATACAATTAAACAAAAACGTATTACAACATTTCTTAAAATTCGTTCCATAAGGCTGTCAAATAGGGGATGAAAGTTTCTATGAAACTCTGTAATTGATGCACGGAAAATGGTTTTTATCTTTAGAATAAGAACTAAAATAATACAAATATCTTTTTTTTCCGAAATTTATCGCTTAAAATCAGAATTAGTAGAAACTTGGTATTAATACTCTTTAATACAATTAAATAAACATGTATTGTAGATTTTTTTTAATTTAGCCCGTATGTGGGTAAAACTAGGTGGTGAAATTTGAGTTGTTGAATATATTTAAATAGGGTAACATTTCTCAAGTTCGCTGTAAGCGCACACTTATTGTGTGGGATATAAAGTAGAGAACGTAAATTATTCCGAATCTAAAGGGAAATTATGTATAACTTTTCGGCTGGCCACAGCAGCGACAACTATAACAGACCTAGAGCGCGAGAGAGAGAATCTAGCTAGAGAGTATCCTACTATCTATATCCTACTTCTGAAGATTGGCATACGAGTATCTGTCAAAAGGAATCTGAAGTGGTTGTGTGTATTGTCCATAAAAAATCTCCGTAAAAGCAAAACAGTACTTATTTATTTATTTATTTATGTACGAAAAAAATACAGATAAAATAGATAACAGTAACCATGTGTACAAAGGATGATTTATCTCTTTAAGAGATCTCTACCAGAAACCCTCGAGCGTGAGAAAAAAATAATAATAATAAGGTGCGGTGTAGGTACAAACTACAAACATCAATTATGTCTATATTTTATAAACATACACATATACAAACATACATACATACATACATACTTACATATTACATACATACATACTTCAAGATATGTATATAAAAAGGAAATTATGTGGATTGACTCAGATAAAATTCTTTTAAGCGAGATTTAAACAATTTTAGTGATGGATTGTCATTTATTACTTATCCACATCTCAAAATTATTTGTGTCTATTCCAATATAAAAAAATAGCTCTCCCGCTTCATCCAATCAGTTGATGGAATTACAATGTAGTTTTAAATTATTTATTGATCAACTACCTATCTTAGTTTATTTTATTTTATTAAAATAATGTATATTCTTTTACTTAAAAAGTAACTTTATCATAGATTATTTATGCTTACATTAAGTCTATAGAATTATATGGACCATATATAATAATTTATATGGTCATTTTATTTATATGGGTAATTTAAGAGTTCTATCCATAGTAAAAAAGCATTAACGTTCAGCGAAATCATCAACTATTTTTCATCAAAAAAAGCTCGCAAGGTTCCATTCATTAACGCTGTAATTTAATTTCGAATAATTCTTGTATTTGACTATATCTTCATATGTTTATTGAAATAATTTAATTTGTTTCGTAATAAATACTTAAATCACTTGACTAAAAAAATTGTTCACTTTATTCGGAAAATAATTAGGGGCCTCCACTCCGTTGTTGCCCCGGGGCCTCCACACCCCTAAATCCGGCCCTGATTATACTCTACTTTCGAAGTCGGTGTGGTTTGTATCGGCTGGCACCGACTTCGAAATTATTGTATTAGGTATCTTTAGTACATGAAAACTACCAATCAGTCATTTTTATTTTGTAGTTTTTTTTTAAGTTTTTATTTTTCCATTTTTAGTGTACATACAGATAGTAGTAAAATAAGAAGAAAAATTCAGTCAGTGAAAAACCAATCATCCCCTATTTTCTACACTTAGGGGTGAATATTTTTTGTTCAAAAAATGAGACCAACTTTGAGGTAAAATCCAATAAAAAAAGAATCATCGAAATCGGAATACACTGTTAAAAAAACTCCTCCTTTTTATCGTCGTTTAAAAAGAAAATAATTAAGTTTTAATCTTAATATTTGTCAGGTGATCTTTTTATCGCACAACAGTCATATTCATTCAAGATATTGATTTAATCTTTAATCTTATGACTCATAAGCGGTTATCATACAGTTCTAGTAAAGGACTTATAATTTACAATCCAAAAAAAGTGCATTAAGTGAATTATTTAATTTTTTCTTGCCCTATTTGTTTTTTAAATTAGTTTCAATATTTATTTGTATTATTTCAGTCTCGGCTGAAACTTGTTGCCCTCGAAAAGGATTACTCAGATTACCTGAACAGATATCTTGGAGAAATTATTCCTTCCATACTGGAACGGAATGAGGTAAAATAGTAATTTATAATAAATTTTAAAAATTGAAGAAACGCTTTTGACCTACTATATTTTATTGGATTCGTGAAAACGGATCAAAAGATCAAACTTAAAGCTGCCTCAATGAGTATATCAACTCGATGAAGTTATAAAGTCACCGTCTAGATTTTACGTATTTTCAAAATTTCAAAATTTCAAAATGAAATTTATAATATAAGGATTTTTTTAAATTGACTTTGAAGATTTCAATACATACTCGTACTTTGTTAACTGGTTACAGCTGAAGCTAGTAAACAAGACAAGCGTGATACAAAAGACGTGTTCAAAATGAGTACTATTTTTTTAAAAGAGTTACGTTATAAAATATTCATTATATAGGTAATATTACTTCAAAAGCCCTAACAAAATAAGAAAGTTTCATGTCCTCTATGTTTCTACCCTAGTGTACGTTATTTACTTTCGCTACATATCTGGGATAGAGCGCTACTAATCATTCTTAAAAGAGCTTGAAAACCTTCACACCGCTTACTTTGCGTTAGCAGAAAATCGACATCGAGGAAAAGTATATTACTATCATATCGCCAAAATTGTATATGTTTTATTGGCTGGAAGGAAACAACATCTGTGACTATGGCAACGATAAGAAGTTCGTCTACAAAGGTCCAAAGCTTAGAAAAAGATTTAAGATAGAATTTTAACATTTAAAACATATTTTTAAATTTATTTTATTTTCATTAGTATCTAATTTATTATGCATAAATTAATTCTTTCTTGTTTTGTTTCTAGAGTTGCTCTGTAGAACTACGATGCCACAGACCGATGGATGGACCAGACAGATGGAGATGGATCTTTTGAATATGAGACTTAAATCTAATCTACTCGCAGTAAATATTTTAATAATTATAATTATAACAAAACATATATCTCATAAATCTTTTATATCTCATTCATTAACTATAAAAAAAATCAATCATTGTCATAAAAGCGGAGAGGAAAAATATAGAGGAGTTATTTCCTCAAAGTGACCGTTAAGATCCCTATTCCTTGATTTTTGGCTCTTTTTTTTACACACTTTCATCCTCATTTTCACCCCCTTAAAGGATGATTTCTGAATAAAAAGTCTTATCTTATATCCTTCCCAGGGTCTCAAACTATCTTCTTACCAAATTTCATTTAAATCGGATCAGTAGATCCAGAGTACAGCCTCACAACCCCACAAACTCACAAACTTTACCTCTTTATAATATTAGTATAAATAATATTCTAGATATTATCAAAACATTTATAAGTTCAAAGTTAAATACTTATAGATGCTATCAAATTTGTATTTAACCAAAAGTCATGACTTTGGGCGAATTTTAAATATAAATTCTGCCAAACGAAGACGACGGTCGTCTCAGCAATAAGTTTTACATATTTAAGAGGTGTCTGGCCACAAAACTTCTGAGATAAGAAAACTATTACACTTCATGCAATGTCGAGACAATGTTCATAAATCTCGCTCTAGTTCTAGTTCTAGTCTTAGCGGGCTCGATGGTGTACTGGCTACCATGTACGGCTGTACATCCGGAAGTCCTGGGATCGAATTCCAAATTCGAAAGAGTGTACTTGTGTCTGTGCGTAGACTATGATATGTCCTGTGCAGTCGGCTAATCTCAGTGAGATTAGAGTCCTCTACTAAAACTTTATGATAACCGCTTATGAGTCATAATATTAAAGATTAAATCAATATCTTGAATGAATATGACTGTTGTGCGATAAAAAGATCACCTGGCAAATATTAAGATTAAAAATTAATTACTTTCTTTTAACATTGAAAACGTTTTTTTTTGTCGCTTCTGTATAGGCCCGATTTTCAGTGAAAGTGCGACATCGCCCTGGTGCCGTGACTTTTAGGACTACGTAACTGATTGGGATGTCAAAAGACGCGTCATGATAAGGGCTACAAAATGCAAAAAGAATTTTTGAATAAACTCAATTACTTTTTTTTTTAAATCGAAATAGTGTGAAAAATGCGGTCGTTTTTCGCCCGGTTTCGCTCAGAAAATAATTCATATCTCAAAAACGAAATGAGATATCGAAAAAATGAAAAAAACCCCTAGAGATACGATTTTGGGCTACATTTAGAAAATCATTGGAGGTGCGTATCATGGCTGGGTTATTCAGAAGTTGTACCTTTGTGACGCAGAGTTTACGCCCGAAGAGCGCGTGAGCGTAATATTGATGGTGAATAAATATTTTGGAACATGATTATGTGTTTGAACGAAGTGATTCTTTATGCATAAATAAATATGTATTTAAACTAATAACTAACTAATATCTATACACATAATAAAACAGTAACTTAGCGAAATCTATACATGAAATATTTTTTTAAAACAATGACCGTAACCTATTGTGTACAGAATATATACCCCAAAACAATCGTTATTAAAATTTTTGTCTGTATGTCTGCTTGTCTGTTGGGTGTGCGCGTTTCACGCAAAAATTACGAAACCGATTTTAACTAAATTTTGTGTAGTGATAACTTATTACTCGGATCATCTATCTATCTATACATATTATAAAATTCTAAGTCGAATCTGTACATTAAATATTTTTTGGAAAATCTTATTGAAATAGACATTATTATCGATGCAGAGGCCGAATCTATAGTTTTTAGAATTTTTGTCTGTCTGTCTGTCTGTCTGTCTGTCTGTCTGTCTGTTACCGCATCACAGAAAAACCACTGGAGGGATTTTGATGAAATTTGGTATGATGATAGCTGATTATCCGGGTCAACATATAGGATACTTTTTACCGCGAGAAAATATCTCATTTCTGAAAAAAAATACAAAAACTGGTAGGAACAAAACCACGACGATACTATTTGTAAACAGTTTAGCAAGGTAACTTACAAAATATGGTAAAAACTATAAAAATAGCTTATCTTGAAAATCAAATTATCAAAAGCGCTATTTTATCCATTAAAATAGTTATTTTAATTAATATTTATTTATGTGTTATTTAGATATTCGACAATAGATGTCGCCATGTGTTTTTAAAATACATAGTTTTAATCCCAAAAAAATTAATGTACAGATATGACCTTTTTTCGATTTTATTAGAATTACTACAAAATCACCCGCGGCTCCGTCCGTGTTTAAATTATCAGTAAAGCAAACTTTTTCGCTTTATAAATTAGTAACTATACATACAATAAAATTGTAATTAAGTCGAACCCCTAAATTCAATATTTTTTCGGAAAATCTTACTGAAATATTCATTATTAGCGATATAGAGCCCGAATCTATAGTTTTTAGAATTTTTTCTGTCTGTCTGTATGTAACCGCATCACAGAAAAACCACTAGAGGGATTTTTGTGAAATTTGGTATGGTAATAGCAGGTTATCCGGGTCAACACATAGGATTCTTTTTACCGCAGGAAAATATCTCATTTCTGAGAAAAAAAACAAAAACTGGTTAAAGTAAAAGCACGATGATGCTATTAATATTTTAGCAAGGTAACTTACTTATATATTATGTTAAAACTATTTAAAAAAAACTTATCTTAAAAGAAATATTAACAGCGCTATTTTATTCATTAAAATAGTTATTTTAATGAAAATTTATTTATGTGTTATTTAGCTATTTGACAATAGATGGCGCCATGTGTTTTTAAAATACGTAGTTTTATCCAAAAAAAAAATGTACAGATATAACCTTTCTATGACTTTACTATAATTACTACTAAATTACCCGCGGCCCTGCCCGTGCTTAAATTTTTAATAAAACAAACTTTTTGGCTTTATAAATTAGTAACATATTAGTAATATTTTGTTGGCCGAAACAATTTTCAAATGAGAATATTTGTAAATTTTTATTGTTTAGTAAATAATGTTAATGTTTTTTAATCTTTTAATGTAAAAATTGGGCAAATGTAAATCCAACTCGCGCATTTTACGTTTCGTATAGCAAAATGCTATGTTGTTTTTCTTACTTACGTGTTTTGTATGGTTAACACTAAAATAAATACGAATAATATTTACGTTTCCACAATACCTACTCATTTTTTGCACCGTAAAAATAAGTTCAATTTATATTATTTTATAACATTTTATGGAAAACAAGTTTATGGCTGTTAAACTGCCAAAGCGGGTAACTAAAAATATTTCATATCTCAAAAACTATGAAAAAGTATTTTAGGAACTGTTATACCTCAACTTTTTCACTTTTTCTTGACACCTTTTCTTGGAAGGTAAAGGCTTAAAGGACACAATAAAATGCTTACGACTTTAATCATATTAGCCGAGCCATATGAAATAAAGAAATATATTCGCTTAGAATTATTTACTTATTACACTTTCTTTTGAAAATCGTTTTGGAAAATATTACTAACTAGCGCTAATTAAAAAAAGTTATCATTATATAATTTAAATAATCAGCTATATATTAAGTTAATCTATAGCTGTCTATTAGTAAAAAATGATTAAAATTAATTCCGTAGTTTGAGAGTTTATCGCCCAGAACTAAAAAAAACAAACAAAACAGAAGTATAGACATACATAAATGTTATTGCTAAAACAAAAAATTCAATTTAACGGAGGAACCTTTGTGGCATTGACAATCACTGCTATTATTTACCAATCATGCGGTGCGCAATAAAAGTAATGTATAATGTAAGAGTATACTAATGTGTAAAACCTAAGAATTTGGTTTTTGATCATCTGAACGCGGGCGGAGCCGCGGGAAATGCTAGTATATAATATAATTTAATCCCATTTATAAAATATTATAATTAATTGAAATATTATAAATGCGAAAGTTTGGATGGATGTTTGTTACTCAATCATACCACAACGGCTGAACGGATCTGGATGAAAAGCACAGGGATAGATTATAGTCTGGTATAGCAAATTGATTATTTTTTAACCCGACAAAACGTATGATTCCCGTAGGATAAATTTGTTTTTGTTTTACACAAAGCGATCGACTATCTATTCAATACTAACCGTTAAAATGTACCTAGGGACGAACCCGCGCGATGCGAGTGTGAGTCGCTAGTCTGTATCTATACATATACTAAAATTCAGAGTCAAATCTATACATTAAATATTTTTTGGAAAATCTTATTGAAATAGTCATCATTATCGATACCGAGGCCGAAACTATAGTTTATAGAAGTTTTGTTTGTCTGTCTGTCTGGGAACGCCTCACGAGAAAACCGCTGGACAGATTTTGATAAAATTTGGTATGGTATGGTAGGTAGTTATCCGAGTCAACATATAGGATAATTTTTATTGCGGGAAAATATCTCATCTTTGAGAAATCTGTGCTAACCGTTAAAATGTATCTATACATATAATAAAATTCTAACTGCGTCGAATCTGTACATTAAATTTTTTTTAGAAAATCTTATTGAAATAGTCATTATTGTCGACACAGAGGCCGAATCTATAGTTTTTAGAATTTTTGTCTATCTGTCTGTCTGGGAACGCATCACGAGAAAAGCACTGGAAGTGGACAGATTTAGATGAAATTTGGTATGATGATAGCTGGTTATCCGAGTAAACTTAAGGATACTGTTTACTGCGGGCAAATATTTCATCTCTGAGAAATCTATACTAAACGTTAAACATAACTAGAGACAAACCCGAGCGAAGCGAGGGTGAGTCGCTAGTATATATATAAAAGGCTTTGTCCTGACTGACTGATGGATCAACGCACAGCCTAAAATGCACGGAAAGTGGTATTTAGCTTTAAAATAAATAATTAAAATATGTATGTAATATGTATATTAGATTTTTATGAAATTTATCCCTTAAAGGAGTAAAAGGGGATGGTAAGGTTTATTTGGAGAACAAAATGTTTATGATGATCAGAATTATCTGAAACTTGGTATTAATGACCTTGGCTTTGTGAACGTGCTACACTGACCCCTAAAAACATCAATGCTACTGATTTTAATAACAAAAGTGGTTTTGATTTCAATAACTTAAAGTCCTTTGAAGGGTCAGAAATAGAATATAGGTCTGTCGTTTCAGTGATGCAAGTGGATGAAGCAGTTCACTATCCTGTAGAATTCCTTAACAGTATTCTATCCTTCCGAACGTTGGCACACCTGTTATGAATAAGCCACCAAAGCTGTGTAATCGGATAAGACTGCTAGTAATCTATAAAAAAATATTGTGGCCACTGTGTTTGGTGGATGTACTCGAGGGGAATCAGTATTCATACCTCGAATAATACCACTGATAACATCTGACTATGGCTTTGAATTTAATCTATATATACATAAAATGCTTTGTCCTGACTGACTGACTGATCGATCAACGCACAGCCTAAACCGCTGGTCGTAGAAATGTGAAATTTGGAAGGCATATTCCTCATACAATGTAGGCATCCGCTAAGAAAGGATTTTTCAAAATTCATCCCCTAAGGGGGTAAAATAGGGGATAAAAGATTGTATGAAACTCTGTCATTCTTAATGCGAAATGCACGGAAATTAGTATTTAGCTTTAAGATAAAAATAAGACATATATGTATTACATATTTTTCGAAATTCATCCATTAAAAGGGTAAACGGGGGTGATAAAATTTATATGGGCAAACAATTATTTATGATCAGAATTACTTGAAACTTGGTATTAATGCTCTCCAATACAATTAAATAAATACGTATTTTAGCATTTTTTGAAATTCATCCCATAAGGCTGTCAAATAGGGGATGAAAGTTTGTATGAAACTCTGTAATTAATCCACGGAAAATGGTATTTACTTTTAAAATGAAAATTAAAACAATACAAATATCATTATTTTTCATCCCAAGTTCATGCCTTAAAAGGGTAAAAGGGGGTTGTGCTGTTTATACAGGAAAAAATTGTTTATGATCAGTATTACTTGAAACTTTGTATTAATGCTCTTCAATACAATTAAATAAACATGTATTGTAGATTTTTTAATTCAGCCCCTAAGTGGGTAAAAGTGGGCGATGAAGTTTGAGTTTTTGAATATAGTTAAATAGAGTAACATTGCTCAAGTTGTCTGTAAGTGCACACTTAATATGTGGGGTATAAAGAATAACTTTTTGGCTAGCCACAGCAGCGACAATTATAACAGACCTAGAGCGCGAGAGTGAGAACCTAGCTAGAGAGTATACTATCTATATCCTCTATACACTGCTATCTATATCCTCCTTCTGAAGGTTGGCACATCTGCAGTAAAAAAGTCGCCTAAGCTATGTAACGGAATAAGATTGTGAGTAATTCATTAAACATTATATTGGCCACTGTGTTTGCTGGATGTGGGGGGAACATACCTCGATACCATTGATAACTTCTGACTACGTCCTTGAATTTAATCTATTGTAATTTCTTCTTAAAGTTTGCTTTGCAATGACCTTTTATATAAAAAGGTCATTTATATAAAAAGTTTGATCGCGGGCGAAGCCGCGGGTTCTGCTAGTCTATCATAATTCCTCCTTAAAATTTGTATTGCAATGAGTATTAATAAATGTCAGGGCCAGTTGTTAAAAGTAGCAGGTATGGACTTTAGAGATTTGCTTCTCACATGGACATTTTAACAGAACCCAGAACCAGACGGAACTAATGTGGTATACAAAGAAGCTCTTAATCAAATTTTAATTCTTCGGGTTCTCCTAGTAATTAATATGTTAAAAATGATTTAATTCAATTCATTTGGCAGATTCATTTTCAATGTACCCGAAGGTCGTGGCAGACACGAGATCTGTGGATTTTTAATCGACGATAAAAAGGAAGAGTTATTTTTAACAGTGTATTCCGATTTCGATGATTCTTTTTTTACTGGATTTTACCTCAAAATTGGTCTCATTTAAATTTGAACAAAAAATATTCACCCCTAAGTGTATAAAATAGGGGATAATTGGTTTTTCACTGACTGAATTTTTCTTCTTGTTTTACTACTAAGTACTATGTTTACACTAAAAATGGAAAAATAAAAAATCAAAAAAATAAAATAAAAACCGACTCAAAAAAACACTACAAAATAAAAAAATGACTGATTGGTAGTTTTCATATACTAAAGATACCTAATGCAATAATTTCGAAGTCGGTGCCAGCCGATACAAATCAAATCACACCGACAAGTAGAGTATAATAATAAATATAAATCAAGTAGTTACATCCGTAATATCATATTATAATTATTTCATCATCATTTCTTCCCTTACTGAACTTTCTCCTTATGAACGTTGTCTTTGGTTACTGCATAAACATAATAATAGTAATAAAATCTGCACAAAGAACTATAATAGTAAAAGGAAATCAGAGAAACTAAATTCACTGAAGGAAAAAAGTTTTGTTCAGGATTTTTTTATTATACAGGAATAATCACTAAACCTAGAGTAAGAATATGGGAAAACTAAGGTAATATAGCAACTTAAAGAAAACACTGATCTATTTAGGTATAGAAAAATAAATACGAAAACGATATTAAATTATAAAAATTAAGCTTTTCATAATACCATGTGACGCAGCGCCCAAGTGTGGTGATGCTGCTGCTTACCCTTTATGTACAAATCTTGCCTTGTATTTCTCAACAAAAAAAACAGGTTCAAACTGATTGCGTTGTAATTATTAAACTTATGGGGCAAAATCATAGTGTTTTTAACCCTTATGCACAAACTACGTTATTCTTATTTATTAGTACTAGCGACTCACCCTCGCTTCGCTCAGGTTCGTCCCTAGGTACGTTTTGACGCTTAGTATGAAATAGATTTTTTTTTCGTGAGTTTTTCCGATGTTTTAATAGTTATTCTGCTATTTAAGGCGAAGATAAATCAGCAGTTCTCGAGTTATGAGTGTTGTAACAAACCCAACTTTGTTTTATATAAATATAGATTTCTGCTAAATTATTTGTCGGTATACGACATACGGTTAAGATTTGTACGCATTTTAATAGTTTTAAATTTTTTTAGGATACGGTAAGTACATTTTATAAAAACACCTGCTCCAGCTTCACTAGGATGTATTTTTAGCTTTTCTATCCAGATAGTAAATCTTATCTTATTAGTCATGCAGCTTTATCTACACATATGGGTAAAACCACATAAGACGGTTACTCTAACATAATAAGCTCTATCTATTTAGATTAAATCATAATCAAATAATTACACCAGAAAAAAATAAAAATAAAATATGACTAATGCTAATCAATTCATCAGAAAGGTGAATTATCCATTCATCTATACATATAATAAAACTGTAGAGGTCGAATGTCTGTACATAGAAAAAAAAATGCTATAAACCCAGTCAGAGGGATGTAAAAAGAGCAAATCCAGATTTTTTTCAATTTTTTTTGTTTCTCTGTCGGTTTGTACGGGCTACTCTCCGAATCTGTAGAACCGATTTAAATGAAATTTTGTATGGTGTTACCTTATGTGCCCGGTCAATATCTCAGATAACTTTCATTCCGTAAAATTAAAGAGTTACCGTGGGATAGTTAAAAAACTATAGTTACTTATACGGCTTAGTACACAAAAACTACTAATTGAATTTTAATGAAACTTTACAATAATATACTTCATACATCAGAATAATAAATAGGTTACTTTTTTAATGTACGGTTCCCGTGGGATAGATTTGGTTTTGTTTGTCTAGTGTTTGCGAGGATGAGCCGCAAGTAGTTTAATAAAACTATAACTGAGTCCCATCAGTACAATGAACATTTATTGTAATAGCTATTATTATTGAAACAGAGGTCAAATTTTTAATCTGTTTATTACTGTATCACGAGAAACCTCTAGACCGACGGTTTCCATGTTTGGTACAGCGATTGGATTTAAGATACATGATAAGTTCAACTCGTGAAAACTGGTGTCTGCGCGTTCACTTGTGCACTATAATATCTACTGCGTAGTTGGCTGATCTCAGTAAGATTGGCCGCGCTGACCGAAATCTGTTAGGAGGACATTATCATCATTATTTTCAGCACACTACGTGACACTGGAACAGTGTCTACTCTATTATTCGACAATACGTATGGCTCAGTTTGTAGTGACCCTACTTGCTGTGCCAGCGGTCGCGGGTTCGTGTCCCGCTGGGGGCATTCATTTCTGCGATGAGTATGAATGTTTGTATTCCAGTCATGGGTGTTTATATTTATAATGTGTATGTATTTAAAGTTATATAATATATGTAGAGTATCAACTATCTGGTATCCATAACCCAAGCCTCGTAACTTACCATGGAACTACATGGTGCTGGGTGTTAATGTCCCAACATGTTTATCCCAAGAAAGGAAGCCGTGCTGACCCTGCCAATTATCGTCCGATCTCAATCACCTCCATACTCTGTAAGATTATGGAGCGTGTATTGAACACTCGTCTTATAGCATACCTAGAACAAAACGATCTCCTCAGTGATCGACAGTATGGGTTTCGCCGGAATAGGTCGACTGGGGACCTTCTAGTGTATGCCAATCACACCTTGGGTGAAGCTCTTGAGCGAAGCGGGGAAGCGATTGCCGTCTCCCTCGATGTCTCAAAGGCCTTTGACAGGGTCTGGCACGCCAGCCTTATAAGCAAGCTTTCAGCCTATGGCATATCTCCTGGCCTGATCGGCTGGATTAAAGACTTCCTGAGCGACCGATCACTCAGAGTTGTGGTTGAGGGTTGTTCATCACAACCCTTAAAGACCAACTCAGGAGTTCCGCAGGGGTCTGTTCTCTCTGCAACCTTGTTCCTGCTGCATATCAACGATCTGCTTATACCCGGTATCTATGGGTACGCAGACGACAGCACTGTTGTAGAGAGATACCTGCCGAATCCTCGGGCCAGTAGAGATCAAATTCAGTCCGAAAGAGAGGCCATGGTAGAGCGGTTGAATCTCAAACTCAGGACAGTCTCCACTTGAGGCGATGCCAATCTCGTGAGTTTCAACGCCACCAAAACACAGGCGTGCCTGTTCACCACAAAAAGGAGTCCTTTCACCTTGACTCCTACTTTCCGAAATGTGCCTCTGGAATACACTGACCGCCTGCAGTTGTTGGGGATGGACATTAGCCCCAACATGAACTACGGGCGGTTCATCGAGTCTAAGGCTAATATCGCAGCGAGGAAAGTTAGCATCCTTGCAAAGGTCCGACAGTATTTCACGCCGGGACAGCTTCTTGTTTTGTATAAAGCTCAAGTCCGATCGTGTGTGGAATACTGTAGTCACATATGGGCTGGTGCTGCGAAATGCCATCTGTCAGCCTTAGACTCGATTAAAAGGCGTGCTCAAAAGCTTATTGGTGACCCTACGCTAGTAAAAGCTAACTTACAAAGCCTCGATCACCGACGTAGGGTTGCCAGCCTTTGTGTATTTTATAGGTTACATTTCGGAGAGTGTGCGCAGGAACTACACTGCTTAATTCCCCCATCCCCTTTCCATCATCGGACAACCCGACGAACGGCTAGCCTCCATCCTTATGTCGTGGACATTCCACCCGTCCGGACGAAGCGTTTCGCTACGTCATTTATTATACGTGCGGCTAAGGATTGGAACAACTTGCCTGCGTCGGTGTTTCCGTCCGATTACAATATGGGTGTCTTTAAGGCAAGAGTGAATAGGTGGCTACTGAATTAGTGCGACTTACTATCTACGACTGCGTTACCACTTACCATCAGGTGGAACGTAGTCAAGCACTAATTCAGAATAATATAAAAAAAAAATATATATAAAACCTCGCAGCTACATACAATTGCATCATGTAGAATTAACTCTAAAATTAGAAATAGTAATAAACTTTTAATTTATCAGGTATTATCAGGAACAAAACCCATGCACTTTATCATATCTCTTAAATGAGTATAAATACTGTGCTAGAGTTCTCATAACAGATATTGTGATTGCAAGGTAAGAACTAGCGATGTACTATAATAATTTCAATTTTTCATTATTTGTATGGAATATTTGCCTCGTTAGTATAGTGGCCAGCATGTAGGCCGGCAGGTCATGAGTTCATGGATTCGGGGTCCCGGTTTGGGCCAAAACTGTTACAAACTATTGGGTTAGGTGTTTTTTTCACAAATTATTTTGTAACAGTCCGGGGTCAGCAAATCGTCATCTTAGTACTTATTTGTTCAAACGACTAATACTTGGTGTACTTTACAGTAAAGAGCTTTTTCCTCTTTTAAAATATAACCTACATATATTTCTAAGATTTATGTTTTTATTTTTTTTTTAAGTAAAACGTGTATTTAATACTAATACATTTAAAAGTCAATAATTTTGTATTAAAAACTCTTTCGGTAAATTGATTGTTTGAACAAATAAGCACTGAGACAAAGAAATCGGTAGTGTTGACACCCCGTGCTTCGTAGATTACCTAAAGTTTTCCTGTGTCGGGTCAAATGGACCAACAAGTATTTTTATGTATTGTATTAATGTGTTAGTGTAATTAATTTTTTTCCAGTCTAATTACACTTCAAAATGCAGTTCTCCGTGTTCGCTCTCCTATTGCTCGTTGCAAGCGCTTTTGCCCTCCCCCAAGTAGAATATGGTAAGGCAAAGAAAATTATAAATTTTTATATTATGTGTAACTGTATTAAAAATGTGCAAGCAATTGCAGTTTCTTGAAATAAGTATAACATATAAATTAGTCATTCTTTATATATGAAATTAGCGACTTAATGATGATCCAAATAATAAATTCTCATTGCACAAAAGTTGGTTAAAATCCGTTCAGTACTTTTTGCTTGAAAAGCGAACAGACCAACAGACATACAAACAAAAATGTCGATAATTACTCTTTCAGGTTCTATATTCTGTAAAGTATCATTCATTTTTTTAAATATACTAGGCACAGATTTAGCGTTGTTACTATTTTAACATACGTGTAGATAATGTGAGTGTTACAGTATTTTTTCTCTTACAGACGAACGGCCGCCAAATGCTGTTGAACAACGAGTTATCAATGCTGTCAGAAGATATACTGAATTTATTCAACTGATTGGCTTAGATCCAATAAAAATTGAAGAAGCGGATAGCAAACGCGTATTTATCCAAGGGTAAGTTATAGTATAGTTATTATTATATTTTTTTTAATCTGAAATTACAGTCTATTCAGTGATATATTTTAAATGTAAAAAGAAATAATTATTATTGTTCAAGAGTACCTGAATATTTCCTTATGCTTTAGCTTTAATTCTATAATAGTAATAAAATATAATTTGCACGGGCTTCCCTTCAATACGTGGGGGATCAGGCCATAGTCCACCACGCTGCCTAAGTACGGGATGGCAAACTTTATACGTCTTTTGAAAACTTGCTACTAGCTTGCGGTTCTCCCAAATAGGTTTTTTAACTATGTTTCCTTCAACATAAGGCAAGTGGTAATAATGTTGAAACTTATTATCAGAGGTGTGAAATCCGGGATTTGAATCTGCTTCACCTGGTTTCCTAAGCAAGCACATTATCACTCGGTTACCACCGCCTAAATATTATTCTATAACATTATTGAACAATCGTAAACCTTGTATTTTTTTGCATACTAGGATCTTGGAAGTCAGGTCGTTTATTGAGGAATTGGAAATGTCTGGTGGCAGCAAAGTCCTTCTAGAATATGTGAACTATAACGTTCCTCTAGGAAGGCTTAGGGTGAACTTCATCGTTCCTGAGCTTCGTATGACAGTTGGTATGAATTTGATCCATCCGTAAATATTCATAATGTTTTAGTTTAATATTCATTTTAATGAGTACTTTCATACAGTTATAAATTAAACCGAACGTATTATATGTTTTTTATTATAATAGGGCTCACTCGTAATAATTTATATAAACGCATAGATATACACATAATAAAATTCTAACTGAGTCGAATCTGTACATTAAATATTTTTAGGAAAATCTTATTGAAATAGTCAAAAACATAGGCCGAATCTATAGTTTTAGAATTTTTGTCTATCTATCTGTCTGGGAACGCATCACGAGTAGACCACTGGCCAGATTTTAATGAAATTTGGTATGATCATAGTTAGTTATCCGGGTCAACATATAGAATACTTTGTACTGTGGGAAAATATCTCATCTCTGAGAAATCTATACTAAATGTTCAAATGTAATGTAGTCTTAATATAAATACAGAATTTCAAATTATAAGTTTATCCCTTAACGGGTTAGTTAGAGAGTACAAAGTCCTATGTTCTAGGATATCTTTCTTTGTTGAGACTATTGAGAAAGAAGACGTCCGCTAGCCTGTTTCAATAGCCTAGTTTTTAGCCCATTAATTCTTATAGCTCAATTCAGTTTTATAGTTCCTGCGCATTGACCGGTGACCATCTTTCGGTATTTGGTTATAGGGTACTTCGAGATGGATCCTGGTTGATGCATCACATTAAAGAATTTCTTTCTTCAGAATATTGGACCTGTGTCACAATTCACGCAAGTCTTTCAAAGATTTTAGAATAATAGATTCCACTAAACCGATATCAGCCACGGCTGCCTGCCTTACTTAAACTAGCCTGCCTTACTGAAAAATTATAGTGCAGAAGTGTGTGCATTGACAAGAGAGCCCAAACTTGAAATCTCAGGGGGATTGATTATCATAATATTTTATGGGACTTAGCTTATGTTTTTGTTTCAGGTAAAGCAGGAGTAGAAATCAACTTGTTGGACGTCGTTGACACTGTAGAACTCGCCGGCAGGTACAAAAAATATAATATTGATTTTACTTATTATTGTCTGCTGTCTGTCGCTGAATAGTAATGCCGAGTTTTTGGGTGAAAAACAAATTAGCTCTCTTGTCACCAGTAGAGGCGACTACACGAGGTGTTACGTCTTTTAAGAAGAGAGAGACAAATTTACAAAATGATTTCAAAAATACAAAAATGGCACCAAAGTACTTTACAATATTTGTTAATTTTAAAATTATTTACAAATATAAGCATTTTTAAAATATTTTGTTAAGTTTTGTAACTGAATATGGCGATATAATTCATTTAATTTTAGCTATTATTATATATAGATAGATTTGTTTAAAAAGTCGAATATTTGCGTAAATCTAAGGAAGTCTTAATTTAATTTTTCTCCAATGTGCTATATTATTTATAAGGCTGTGTTTGAAATAGGATTACAAGTTACAATGTTCTTGCATTGCAGCCTTTCCATCCGAGATGTTACTCTCGCTGTTGAAGTTAGTTTTAATATAAACTGGGAAGGCGTTACAGTTCGCAGCATCACCGTTAACTACAAAGTCAACGAAATCGAGGTATTTAGTTATATTATAATTTACAATGTTATTATAATAACAATATGAAAAAAGGGCTATTAAGTAATTATTCAATTTTTTCTTGCCTTATTTGTTTTTTAAATTGTTTCAATATACCTTTATTTGTATTATTTCAGTCTCGGCTAAAACTTGTTGCCTTCGAAAAGGATTACTCAGATTTCCTGAACAGATATTTTGGAGAAATTATTCCTTCCATACTGGAACGTAATGAGGTAAAATAGTAATTTATAATAAATTTTAAAAATTTAAGAAACGATTTAGACCAACTATATTTTATTGGATTCGTGAAAACGAATCAAAAGAGCTAACTTGGAGCTGGCTCCATGAATATATCAACTCGATGAAGTTATAAAGTTACCGTCTAGATTTTACGTGTTTTCAAAATTTCAAAATTTCAAAATGAAATTTATAATATAAGGATTTTGTTTAAATTGACTTTAAAGATTTCAATATATACTCGTACTTTGTTAACTGGTTACAGCTGAAGCTAGTAAACAAGATAAGCGTAATACAAAAGACGTGTTCAAAATGAGTACTATATTTTTAAAAGAGTTACGTTATAAAATATTCATTATATAGGTAATGTTACTTCAAAAGTCCTAACAAAATAAGAAAATTTCATGTTTTCAATTTTTCTATCTTAGTGTATGTTACTTACTTTTGCTACATATCTGGGATAGAGCGCTACTAACCATTCCTGAGCAAAAAGCATAAAAGCCTTCATACCGCTACTTTGCGTTAGCAGAAAGTCGACATCGAGGCAAAGTATATTACTAGCGTATTGCCAAAATTTTATGTTTTATTGACTGGAAGGAAACAACATCTGTGACTATGGCAACGATAAAAAGTTCGTCCAAAAATGTCCAAAGCTTAGAAAAAGATTTAAAATAGAATTTTAACATTTAAAACATAATTTTAAAATTTATTTTATTTTTATTAGTATCTAGTTTATTGATTATTATGCATATAATATTAATTCTTTCTTGTTATGTTTCAGAACGAAATCAACCGTGGACTGGAATTCATCTTTCGCCGAGTTATAGAGTCCTTTTTATAAGTGCTATATGCGTATTAGATGTTAAATATCATTTCATCTCTACGTTTTTTTTGTTACATGATTTGTTTATTCTGATATGATTGCTGAGTTTTTAAATAAATACTTGTGTAACTATTTGTATTGTTTTATTTTTATACTAGCAGTGCTCGCGACTTCGCCAGCGTTCAAACTATCAAAACAATCTGTCGTGATCTTTCTGTTATTAGAGACGTATGAGTATAACCAAAGAAGCTATAACGCTATAAAAATTAAATAAATAAAAAAACCGACTGCCGGGCACATAAAAGTAAAAAAATAACTAAATGGAAATTTTCATTTAGAATACATACCTAATCAGATATTTTCGAAGTAGGTGTGTTTTGATTTGTATTGGCTGGCATGGCATTTCACCTCTAGACAAACAAAAACAAATCTATCCCACAGCAACCGTACAGTTTTCCGTGATAAAAAGTAGCCTATTTGTTATCCTGTTGTATGAACTATACAAGTTATAAAGTTTCATTAAAATCCAATCAGTAGTTTTTGTGTACTAAGCTGTATAGACTGCTGTGAGACGTGGACTTTGCGACAAGTCGAGGTAAAAAAGGTGATGCTCTGGAGATGTGGTGCTGGAGGCGAATGCTTAGAATATCGTGGACCCAATGTCGCACCAATGTCTCTATACTTCAAGAACTCGGCAATAAACAACCTCTTTCGGCGGTAGTAGAGGGTCGCATCCTGAAGTTCTTTGGACACGTCTCCCGGCGTGAAAGCGACTCCATTGAGCGCCTTGTCGTACAGGCCAAGGTGGAGGATACCAGAGGACAAGAACGATTACGCATGCGATAGACTGACCAAATTAATTTAGCTGTAGGTGGTCCCTTGCATGAGTACACCAGGATGTCGGCCAACAAAGAGAAGTGGCGATCAATCGTGAGGAGCATCATATCTACTCCTTCAGAAACTGTTACGTGATGACCACGACCGCTCTGTCAAGAGTGTCACGAAGAAGAAGAAGAGGTATAAGTTACTATAGTTTTTTAACTATCCCACGGGAACTCTTCAATTTTCCGGGATGAAAAGTATTTAAGATGTTGACTGGGGATATAAGGTACCGCCATACAAAATTTCATTTATATCGGTTCAACAGTTTCGGAGATTAGCCTGTACAAACAGACAAACAGACAGAGAAACAAAAAAATTGAAAAATCAGGATTTGTTCTATATCTCTTCTTACATCCCCTTGACTCGGTTTTTAGCATTTTTTTTCTATGTACTATGACCGTGATTGCTGTAAAGCATTCGAAACTTCGGGAATTGAAAATCAAAATAAATCCGTGAAAATATCCGAAAACATGGTTTTATTTAAAACGATTAAGGTACATGAAATACTCAGAAGTGCGAGTCGCGACTTTGAATCTGCATCACTTGGTTTTCCAAAGGAGCGCGTTACCGATGGGCTTCAACTGTCTATCAATATAGAGTTACTTATCAAATTGCTTGTACGTATTAATAAATAACAGAGAGGATTTGAAGGTATAATATTATAAACTAAATTTATGTGTCCTCAGAAGAATTCCTAGTTAATTGGAATTCTAAATTTATGCCGATGCCCCCAAATGTTTTAATGGTGTCTCGGTGGTGTAGTCGCTAGCATGTACGGCTGCACACCCGGAGGTCCTGGATTCGAGTCAAGGGTCGGGCTATGTTTAGTTATTGAGTGTTTCTGTATATTAGGCCTCATTAACAGCCCGGAGATGGGAAGTTGGCGATATTTCACTCCCGTGCCTCGAAGAGCACGTGAAGCCGTCGGTCCGGCGTCTTAATTCTCAATGTCTTAATTCTCACTGTAGTCGAGTAGTCGTCCTACGGGAGTATGAGAGTGATAGGAATAGAGAGTGCACTTGTGTCTGCGCGCACATTTGTGCACTATAATATTATCTCCTGCGCAGTTAGCTAGTTTCAGAGGACATTGTTATTGTTACGTTTTAACGGTTAGTATGGAATAGGTAGACTATGTATTATATTAATACTCCATTAGATAGTACCATGATGATATTATATAGCCTATAGCCTTCCTCAATAATCAATGTACGGGCTATCTAATGCAGAAATAATTTTTCAAATCGGATAAATAGTTCCTGTAATAAGCGCTTTTAAAAAAATAAACAAACTTTGTCTCTTTATAATATTATATAGATTTGACATTTTAAATAAAAGAATTCTTTCCGATTTTTTCACGATATTATTTTGATTTTTGGTTTCCGACGTTTCGTTTAGTTTCGTTTAAAACTTTTCGGATTTATTCGCGGATTTATTATAGTTTTTGGTTTCTGATGTTTCAAATGCTTAACAGCAATCATAGTCATGGAAGCGACTAAGGTTTTAGACGTCTCAAAGGTTATGGTTAATAAATGACTTCTACCCACAAGTTTATACATTAATTTTTAAAAAAAGTAGTAAGTACAAAGGATGTTCAAACTTTAATGCTTTATTTTTTGAACATTTATTGTAATAGCTATTATTATCAAAACAGAAGTCAAAGTTTTAGTCTGTTTATTACTGTGTCACGAGAAACCACTAGACATACGGTTTTATGTTTGCTATAGCGATTGGATTTAAGAATTCTAACAAACGCTAAATTTTATTTTCGTCTTTTTAGAGCATTTAAATAAAAGCTTGTTTTTAAAAGTGTTTTTTTTTTATAATTATTTTATTATCTAAAACTATTCTATCACTAATTAATTTAAGTTAAAAATTACGTTATAGTCAAATACAGCATGTTTTACAAAATTTATTTTCAAGGCTCGTTAGTTATGTTCCGATCTCAACTAATCACAAGTTCTGTTTGAGTGTCGTTTAAGCGGCAAGTTAGGTTAGCTACTAGCGACTCATCCTCGCTTCGCTCACGTTCGTCCCTAGGTACGCTTTAACAGTTAGTATGGAATAGATATAACTTGTTTTCCTGTGGGAATAAGATAGTCTCCTGCAGTAAAAGTAGCCAATGTCACTCTTCAGCCCTCCATCTTTCTTCACACAAAAAATCACATACATTCGGTACTTTGCTTCGACGTAAAAGAAGGACAAACAAACAAATAAAGTCAACGTCAAACCGTATATCGTAGAAAGAGAAAGTGTGAAATTTACAAATGCATTCAAGTAGTATATATTAATTTTAAGGTTGCGTTCATGATAATATAGTAGTAAGGAAAAAGAAAAATGAGATTTTACGTTTTTCCGTGTTTTTCTTTTAATTTTTCTCTTCATAAGAACCTTCCTCCGACTTCAACGAATATTTAAAAAAAAATTAGGCTTATTGGCCCAGCCGTCCTCGAGTTTTGCGCTTAGCAACACATTTTAGCCATTCATGTTTATTTATAAAGATAGATAAATAAGATATAATATTTTAAAACATACAGATTAAGATTTTGAAAATTATCTACACTATCTTCTACTGCGATTTTTATTCATTCTTCGAAATAATACGATATTTTTAAGTCAACTAAATATTAATAACGTCAATTAATAACGACTTTTTTGAAGTGAAACTTCTTTAGAATCGTTGTGATTTATATAAAACTCGATGAAACGGAAATACGCCACTAAAAGAGACAAACACATAAATAATTAGGATTAAGCCGGCGAGAGAATGAGATAGAATACATTGTCATGTTGCCATAGTAACCGTTGTTATTGTCTGACAAATATATAATATTATATTCTTTCCGTATATGATATTCTATAAATATATGATTGTAATATGCCTAATATGCCTTATTCAATCATAGATTTGTTTTAATTTAATTGCGATATTTCCCAAAGAACCTTCACTTATACCGTGAGTGAATTGCACACTCACACATACACTTAATAATTTTTTTTGCTAAACAAACATAACATTTACTTTGTTATAAACTACGGATATTATTATTTTTTTGTCAGAGATTACCGGACTTGATAGTAATATTTGAAGATATCGGGATTTAATACCAAAGTACTTAAAAGATTACGTATTTTTTATTAAAAACGGCTGACGAATGCCAGGGTTGTCAAATACTAAAAAACTTTATTTTGCATTTTTATTATGTCATTTAGACATAACTCTTAAAGGTTCCGCATCTTTTATAAATGCGTTTGATTTATATAAACTTATTTAGATACACTTTTAGCGTGTGGTACGAGTATGTGTGAGTTTGCGTGTTCGTTGTGTATGTAGGGTGATATTCAAACGTCCAAAGACAAGATTTTATGTTACTATCAAATATCCCTTTTTTTACGTTGAGAAATGCATTTACGCACACCACCAGCCAGGACTACTTATTAAAACCCAACAAAACCTCCCCCGTCGTAATGGGGCGTCGCAGGATTGCTTACGCACTCAACCACGACACCCCGACGGCAGGTCTGCCGAAGCAGATCACAGCAACTATGAGGTTACTCCAACGGTTCAGTCTGCTATCAGATGAGTACCAGGAGCATCCCGCATGGCACACCGCCCACCGAGGTGGGCCACCTCCAAGCGCGTTTCTTGGCGTCGCGCCCAGCTGGATTGCAGAACATCAATGAGCCCCCCCTCCCTCCCATCCCCTCCGCCCACCACGACAAGGTGAACGCGTGAACTTATAACAATTTACTAGACAAGCAAGTTACGGGAAATCAGTTGTTATATAGCCAAAATGTGTGCGTAATCACTGCCACTATAACCCTTTCTACCCTTCCACTCTTGAATGCAAAAATGAGAGTTTTAATGTATTTTCAAGTTGTCTTGTTAATATGTATATCATCATGGTAAAGATTTAGAACACAGGAGTTTCTTTTTTTTTTTTCAAAATATTGTCGTGAGAAAAAGGAACGCTCAGTTTTCGTATCCAAATACGGAATTCTAAAATTATTATCTAATTAATTCTAACAGGTGTTTCAGTAGCAAAAGTTATTGCATATTATTTATCATATTAAGATTAAATATATCACTTGAATAAGTATATAAAGTACTGGAGTTCCATACTAGGTATTGTTTTTAGAAGGTAAGTAATACGAATTTGTAGTGCTTCTAAAAATATTTATTTATTTCATAATATACATGGTGTTAATTTATAGTATTTGATTTTTCAAATTATTGTTATTGAAATTAAATGTGAGTGGATTGTATATCACGTACGATTGACGGGACTATCACGTGCTATATATATTGGATATAGTAACCTGGATATGTTTTTTTTTTAAGTATTAAAACCTTCCGTGGACCTTAAGGAACATACAAAAAAATAAATTAGCCGAATTGGTCCAGCCATTCTTGAGTTATGCGCTTACCAACATTCATTTTTGTTTATATAGACTAGGCATTGTCATCATCATGAATTTCATATTTTCTTAGATTTACGCTAATATTTGACATTTAAAAAAAATTATCTTTTCGGTTCTTTTTTGCGTTTTTTTCCGGATAATTTCTCTTGTGATTGGTGTAAATTTTAATTGATTTTAATTCGAAACGTCAGAAACTAAAAATCAAAATAAATCCGGGGATAAATTAAAAAACATTTTTTTTTCGGATCTTATCAGAACTTTAGTTTTAAAGCAACAAATAGTTTTATTAATAATTTACTTTGTTTTTTCAGTCTAATTACATATCAACATGAAATCCACGGTGTTCGCTATCCTACTTCTCGTCGCAGGCGCCTTCGCCTTCCCCAAGGTTGACGACAGTAAGCATCAAGCAAAGATTATAGTTTTTATGTTATTATTTAAAGAGATATATTAATATCATTGATATGGTTCTTGTATATCAATGATTTATGTTATTTATTCCTAATTTATTCGAATTGATTATTTAACTTCACCCATAAATTATAATTATCTGTAATCACTTACGTATACAAGATAAATATGTATTAATTATAATTGGCCTACATTTACTTTGTAGATTATTTTTTAGATTAAATTCATATTTTTTTTATACTATAAATTTTAAAACACATATTGTGTGTTTTTTCACGGTTGAACCACTGATTTATATGTTTGGCAAGAACATAGATTGTTTCATGGTGTTGGATATAGGATAAGAGAGTTCTAATTCTCAAGCCATAAGCAAAAACTAGTTTTACATATATAATGGTGTTTAAATTATTCAATTTCCACAAACTTATTATTATTAAAAGCAATATGTATATATAGTAATATTTTCTTCTTCAAGGCTCAAGTTCTTCAGGTATTGTAGAAGAACGGATCGAGAATGGTATTAAAAGATTGAGTGCGCTTATTAAGCTCTTCGGTTTGGATCCTCTAAAAGTTGATGAATCCGAATCCGTATATGCACCTCTCCCAGGGTAAGTTATTGTTTTAAAAATGATTTTATTTAATCTGTTCTTTATTCAGTTAAATATATATTTACTTGAATATCGGAAAATAAATAATTTTTACTAAAGAATTTTTTATGTTCTTCTATTTAGCTTGGTTTATATTATTTTGCACTCACATGAAAGTAATATTATTTATAAAAGTAAAGGTGATTCCACATAGGAGTTTAAAAATGTTAGTGAACATTTTATCGCAAAAACAAAAAAAAAACACTATATTAAAGGTTGATAAAAAAAATCTTTTTATTAAATGTTTTCTATTATTGCTAACAAAACAATTTGAAACAAAATATAACAATTTGTAACTTTTTATAGAAAACCTTGTTAATGAAATGTTAGGAAATGTTCTACGACATGTATTATCAGTGTGGAAGTTTTGAAAATATCTAACAATATAATAATAATAATAATAATAATAATGTCCTCCTGACCGATTCCGGCCACGGCGGCCAATCTCATTGAGACTAGCCAACTGCGCAGGAGATATTATAGTGCACAAATGTACGCGCAGACACAAGTGCACTCTCTATTCCTGTCACTCTCATACTCCGGTGGGACGACTACTCGACACGACCGGTGAGAGTTAAGGCGCAGGACCGACGGCTTTACGTGCTCTCCGAGGCACGGGGGTGAAACACCGCCAACTTCCCAACTCCGGGCTGTCACTGAGGCTTACTATACAGAAAGACTCAATAACTAAACTTGGCCCGACCCGGGACTCGAACCCAGGACCTCAGGATGTGTTACAACCTACAATAGTTAATATATTAGTTAACATGTTAAAAATGTTGAAAAAAAGCTAAAAATGTTATGCAATGTTATCTTACATTTTTTTACTGTTATGTGGAAGCACCATGATATATTTTTTGATTGTTTGTACAAGTTAATCTGAAGTACCACTAGTCAAATTTCGAGTGGAGTGGATTAAGAAAAATATTTATCTATATACATTAAATAAACGTGCAGCGTGTAAGTGCACTAACTACGTACATATATTTTTTCATATAAAAAAAATGTATCTAGATTTTAGATATTTTTGATATATTCAAGATTTATATATGTATATTTTCTTAAAATCTTTTTTATATATAAATTTATTTATTTTTCTACAATATAATTTTTTGTTTTTGACACACAATAGAATCTTCGAAGCCAGACTGTTCGCCAAGGATCTAACCTTAACCGGTGCCAGCAATATCGCTATCAACTATTTGGATTACAACGTGTTGCTAGGAAGACTGAGGTTCGAATTCTCGCTCCCTGAACTTATGTTGGTTATTGGTAAGAATTTGGACAGCGATTTATTCAAATACTAGCAACTCACCCTTGCTTCCCTTCTACTTCGTCCTTAGATAAAAACTTATCTATCCCAAGAGAAACGTACATTTTCCGGGATGATATATATCCTATAGCATTTCTCAATAAACGGGCTATCTAATGTAAAAAGAATTTTTCAAATCGGATTAGAGTTCTTGAGATTAGCGCGTTCAAACAAACAAACTCTGCCTCTTTATAATATTAGTTTAAATTCAATACACATTTTCTTATACCTACACAACACATTGTTTGTACGGTACATGTTTTTAAATATTATCTTATAAATAATGGAATTATATTTAATTTTTAGGTGACGCCGGATTAGACATTAAATTGGTTGAGAATGTTGACAGTGTATCACTCAGTGGCAGGTAATTTTTTTATAATATATATATAATGTAAATGTAATTTTTTTATAATATATATATATCTGGTTTTTCTTTTTATTTATTCTATTATTTTCATACGTGTATTAATTTTAAATTTTCTCTTTCTCTCTCTTATTAGTCTCGCTGTCAGAGGTGTTACTCTTGCCGGTGAAATCAGTTTCAACGCAAACTGGGAAGGCATTACTGTTCGCAGCATCACCCTTGACTTGAGCTTTGGCAGGACTGAAGTAAGCGTGGAACTATTATTATATTTTTTTTAATATAAAATAATAATATAAAAAAACATAATGTATGTTATTATTTTATTAATTTTAATGTATAACGTCAAAATGTGAACACTCGGTATTCTATAAATATTTTATAGAATATTTTATTAAATCTATTTACCTAATATATTTTTAATTTGGAAGACTGTGCTTTATAATTTATTAATTATTTCAGGCTGACCTGAAATTTATTGTCTTCGAAAGGGATTACTCAGAGAGAATGAACTCACTTCTTGGAGAACGTATTCCTTTATTCTTGAAAAGAAACGGGGTGAGATATTAACTTATCTATATTTTTCTTTATACCTGCGATAATATATTCTTTAAAAAATACTAATAACTAAGATAATATAACAAATTTAGCATCTGGCCATTTAGATGAAAAAAATCGGATATAAGAATAAATATTTTATTAAAATTCCAGTAGTTTTTGATTAATTTTTTTTTATTTTCTTTCAGAACGAAATAAACCGTGGTCTTGAAGTCGTTGTCCGCCGAATTCTGGATATTTTCTTGTAAATATGTATAGACTTGGGTTATATGTCGTAAACTGTTGACCAATTTATTTGTTCCATCAATAATAAAGTGCAGTTGTACGATGACACCTTAAATATAAACAATAAAATTGACATTATTGTTTATTATTAATTAATAAATAATATTAAATAATCTTATTTTTTTTTTATTTATTTTCCTTTATAATTAACATTATTTTGATTTAATAAAACCAAATAAAAGTTTGTTTTAAATTGTTCAGTGTTGCTATTTTGGATTTACTTATTGTTTGTCGTATAAAAGAATATTTTGAAAAAGTACACAACTATTTTATCAAATTCGTAAAAAGTGACTTTTATCACAATATTTTATAAATGCTCATCCTCCTTAACAAATGAGCTATAAAAACACACATTACATTTTTCGAATCGGACTGTACTTCCAGAAATTACTATTTTTTTTTCAAGATTAAAAAAAACTTATATTATACAAAACTTATTTTTTACCCATATATAATAATTGCCCATACACGCAGAAAAAATACTTTTTTTTTGTAAATTATTATGAGGTATACTATAAATTAATTATCTATATATTAATACGTGAAGAGAAAACTTTGAACCTCTTTTTAAGCATATTGCATGTACGGAGGGGTATTTATTAGCTTTGGCATAGTTAAAGTTTATATAGAGAAGGACTGTAGAAAGCCAAAATTAATTGACTTTCTTTTATCTGCGAATCCGCTCGCGCATTTCATCTTTTTATATAAAAGGCAAAAGTCATTGTCTGATGTATCAACGCACAGTTGGCCTGGCCAGTTGACCCTTAAGGCTAAAAAATTGAAATTTCGCACATGTATTTCTCATATGACGAAGGCATTCACTAAGGAAGAATTTTTCAAAATTCAAACCCCAAGGGGGTGAAATAGGAGATAAAAGTTTGTATGAAACTTTTTATTCCTTGGACATGTTTTCTTGGTATGTATTGAGTATGTGGCGAAACGCAAAAAGAGTTTTTATATCTTGTTTCGTTTCGCCTATTTTAAAAAGCAGAGAAAAAAGTTAAGTTGACTCATGTCATGTATTATTATGAGGTTTTCTTACATATTATTAAACTCATGTATATAATTCTATTGGAGTTGGTTTAATTTTCCCATACTCCAAAAGTACAGCAAAAATAATGAGTTACGTATTTCAGCGTTTTCTAAAATTCAACTCCTAAGAGGGTGAAATGGGGGATAAAAGTTTGTATGAAACTTTTTATTTCTTCGACATATTATTTGCATGAAAAATAATGAGTTATGTATTTTTCGTAGTTTGATCGCGAGCGAAGCCGCGAGCTCTGCTAGTTTATATATAATTATTTCACTGCTAAAAGATATAGTATGATGTTAAATAACCTTCATCAATATTATACGAGTACTTACATAATATATGGATTAAAAGATTATTTGTCTATACATGCAAATCTCTGAATCTATGGGCTCGTTTGAAAATTCTTTTGGATTTTATAGGTTATCTATATAACTTTGAAAAAAGAACCTCAATATCGATCAAAGTTAATGAATTATGGTTGATTTTCAACCACGCGGCGATCACTAGTGTAACGATTCGCTATTTTAAAGTATAATAAAAAACAGTCATTAATTGATTATACTGACTACACTGATGTGAACGCACAAATTACAGGAACCTTTATAAATCAGCCAGTTAAAAGTCACAGGAATGGGCAGGCCGGAAAAAAAGAAAAAAAGAAATAAAAAAAAAATAAAAAAATTAAAAGACTAGAAAAACAGAAAAATGGTATTGGTTGACGGGGAGTTGACATGGGTGGATGCTATCTGTGGTTTTTAACTGGAAAAAGGAAATAAGTAATAGTTGAGAATAAATGTTTTCTTATAAAGTGTAACTAAATCTAGTTAAAATATATAAGTTTTGAAAAATGATGCTGGCTTTTACTGAGATGTCTCATTTCTATAATATAAAAATGAATCGCTGAATGTGTTGCTAAGCGCAAATCTCGAGAGCAGCTGAACCGATTTCGCTAATTCTTTTTTTATAATATTCCTTGAAGTACGAGGATGGTTCTTACGAAGAAAAAAAATAAAAAAAATGCCTAAAAAGTCTAAAAACAACACTTTTCTATATTCCCATACAAAAGATTCGTAATAATACTTAAAAGTCAATTTGAACATTAATACCATACCATAAAGTTAATTTTTTTTGTATGTTCCTTAAGGTCCACGGAAGGTTTTAATAAAGAGAAAAAATGAAAAAAATAATGATAAAAAAAAATTATATGGCTAACGTTGGCTAATAACTATTTATATCTATTTAAAACGTACCTAGCGACGAACCCGAGTGAAGCGAGGGTGAGCTGCTAGTACTAGTAATAATTTTTGATTACTCTTTCACTATTATATAGATATTAGGCTATTTTAATTTTCAATTAATAATTATCAAATCTAGATAAAGCTATGTTTTTTTTATGTTAAGAAAAGCTATGCTTGTCTTGACTACCATCTGTGAAAGTAGAAAAAGTTCTCTTAAAACTGTCACCAATTGTGTTTAGGAAATTATTCTACTTGAAATGAATTAACAACAATGTAAATTGAACCCTAAATGCAATGCTTAAAGTTGTTTTCAAAAAAAAAAATTAAAAGTGTGCTCAAATGTTCAAACGAGTGCTCACTCGGTGAGGACATTTTTTGTCGCTGATTGTGCATCTAGTACTATTTTGATCGACGTCAACGATAATCAAAAATAATGTTTCAATATAATGTAATTAAAACTAATCAAAAGGAAGCCCATCGTAAAATGCACGGTAACTACGATGCATAAATTCATTTAATGTTGCGAGCGGTTGAATGCTTGTTATAAATACAACGTCGAAAATTAATTTTTGTCGCTGTGGAAGTTAAAGCCAAGACTTGGAATGTCAAAGTTTGTAAATAGGTTTCCCTATCTTTACAAGATATTTCCGTTACATCCATCACTACAGGATCACCATTTCAGTTTTCTTTCTAAAGCGAATTGATGAAAATTACAATGCAAACGTTTATAATTTTTAAAGTACTAAGAGTATGCGAAGTATTTATGTAGGGTCGACTAGGTCTCACCTGCCTCATTGAGGCGGTTGGGACGCTCTGTGAATCGAGGGCATCCTGATTTAGGCGAGGTTGGCCCGCGTGGTTCGGGCTGTCCGCTGGGGTGTTGTAGTATGCGCAAACTATCCTGCAAGGGGAATTTCACTGCAGCATAAGGCTCATAGTATCCTGCCCGTTGACGGTCAGCAGGGTCAGGGTCACCGTGATGGGTTTTCCAAGCGTCATCAAAAAATAAATAAATAAATGGTCTCGTCTGCCTGATCCTGCTCGCAGATTGAACAATTTTTCTGTCCAGTCTGTCTACTTCCATCATAGTGTGACCTTTTCTAAAATCAATTGTTCTATCTCGAGATTATCTTTAACTAATATATTACTCATCGTACTTGCCAATACCTTATTTTTGTTCTGATGGGAAATCGGATCCGTCGGAAATAAGAGGTATTTTCTATAGACTCTTGTTTTTTGCAGCATTATAAAAGCTATAATACATGACAAAAACGTATTCGCAGTAACTTCCCCATCTTCTTCGTGTCTTTGTTATCACTACGTATTATATTACTACATATTAAAATCCCTATTAAAGTGTAGCAACGCTAAGTGCACGTCGTCAAGTTGTTTATATACTCGTATATATGTATACTGCAAAAATATGTTTTAGTAATTTTGGATTTTGACGATCCGTGGAACGTTAATGTTCCTTGGTTGCCTCTTAAAGTTTTTATTAGCGACTCAATTAGAAAATGCGTTCTTTTTTATGTATGGCTAAATCTTTACACGCCCTTAGTTCAGTTCGATCTTCCGTAGACAAATAGCAATTTATACCATAACTAGCAGCTCACCTTCGCGTCTAGAAAACAAAAAACAAACCTATCCCACGGGAACCGTACATTTTCCGGGATAAAAAGTGGCCTAAAATCAAATAAATGATGTCATTATCAATATGTTAAAGGTCAAGCTGAAAGATTATAGGGAACATATAAACAGCAAGCTTATAGGGAACGTGACGAGAGGTTATTTGGACAGTTACTTCAAAAATCAAAATGACAGCCAACGCTATAGCCGTACTAACCCCATAATATACTAAAGAAATATTAGATTATGACAAAAAACCACATCCGGTGAAGTCGAAATTGCCACCAACTTTTGAAAGCAGCGAGGGGTATTGAATCTGTATTTAAAGTATAAGTCATAAATTATATAATTCAGTCATTATTGAGGAAATAATGCCAAAGGCATCTAGCAGAAGCGTGGAGCTCTTATACAAAGAGAGCTATTTTGCTAAACAAAATATGTATATACGCAATTAAAATATGAACAAACAACAACATGCGCAAGCAAAAACTAAAAATAATCATGACTTAGCGCTCTTTTTTGCTTTTCTTTTCTATTCTACTTTTAGTGATTTCTAAAAGTATTTCTTAAATGTATAGCCGATGTACGATTTGGATAAAAATCAATTATGTAAGTGGTGTCCGTTTTGTAAGACATTGTTTGAAAAAGTTTTCTTTAAGGACACCTTTTGAATAAATTGATTCTTTCTAAAACTAATAATTCTTTAGATTTATTTTTCTTTCTTTTTTAACTAGCGACTCACCCTCGCTTCACTCGGGCTCGTCCGTGGGTAATTTTTTAAATTTACATAACATTTTTTTATAAACCGATTGAAATAAAACAAACACTAAATGTGAAGTGAAATTTACCTTAATATATTAGGGAAAGCGGCACCCTAATTGATTAGGCGGTTTCTGCGATTATCGCTAAAACACATACAAACAGACAAAATTTCTAAAAATCATTGTTTTAGGTTCTATTGCATCAATAAAAAACCCAAATAATGGTTTTTTTTTCAAATATATTCCGTGTACCGACGGCGATCAGCTACTTTATTATATGTATGATGATAAACCTTGCATATTTTAAGATTTCTTTTTCAATATCATCAAAAAATATATTATTGAAAAAGTTTTTGTTTTATATTTTTCAAATCAACTTTCTTGTTAATGGCTTAAAAATCTACCCAATACTATAAGTTTAAAGCTCAAAGTAAAAAATGATACAGAAACATTAAATTTAAATACAAAGCAAACTATAGATAAACATATTTATACATATTTATACGCTCAAATCAAATTAAATATTAGTCCATGTGGTCGGTAGCATTATAGATAAAGATAATTTAATCCATTTCAACTTGTTGTTCATAAATGACTACTTAAGCTACTTTTGAGTACCTACTTATAATTAATCATATGATATTTACAATCCCTATATGCATGATCCCTAAATAAATGATATCACAGTATGCCTATCGCAAATTATATAACGTATTTTTGTTATTTAGTATCACAATCTTACTTCCGCTGATATTATATTTAAGTAGAGAGTTTCTAGGAATTTTTAAAATTTCCACGTATTGAATAAAAAATATTTTTTGATTTCTAATAAAGAGTATAGGGCTGTAGTTTCGAATAGCCCATACCTCCGATTAACCTAAATATTGGGATCCATATGGATTTCGACGTATGTTATTTAAAATACTGATTTTAAAGGAAAATGATTCCTACAGAAGTTGTAGGTCATAAAAAGAATGACATTTTTTGTTTAACACGTTTTTCGTGTAGTCTCTAGTTTGGAAGAAAAATGCGAAAATTTTTCAAAATTTGTATAAATATTTTGTTTGAACTCTTTTAATTTCGATATAAATTTCTTATGCATATTAAAATATAAGTAGACTATTTGTGAAATTTAAGACTTTTTGACTATGTGATCGGTTCGACTTCGATAACGATATTTTTTTACATGAACAACATGTAAAAAAATGACAATCTTTGCATGGTCTATAACTTCTGTAGAAAACATTGTTCTCTAAAAACAATATATATCACAATAAACACGAAATACATTACAAAAAAAAAATGATTTTTCTTAGATTAGAAAATAAAATTCGCGGATATTTTGAAAACCATGGTCATTAGCAGCGCGTCAAAATCCATCTGTATATAAAAAATCAGATTAATCTGAGATATGAGCTATTCGGAAGTTATCCGAGCATAGCTTTTAATAAGATTCAATTGCTAATTAACTAGTTTATCTAGTGGCCAGCATGTACGGCTGTAGAAGTGGAGATCCTGGGTTCGAGTCCCAGGTTTGGCCAAGTATAGTAATAGAGTTTTTTTGTCAAAAATTCTTAATAACAGCCCGGAGAAGAAGTGAGAAGTTGATTTTGTTTAACTTCCTTACCTTGAAGAGCATGTAAAGCCGTTAATCGTGCGTCTGATCTCAACGATCACATATTGTGAACCTCTCTCTCATCACCGATCCTACTAATCGTGTCAAATTGTCGTCCCACTAGACTTTGAGAGTATAAGTAATAGGAAGTGCAGATGGCCATTCTAATGAAATTAGTAGCCGAGTCCGACGAAGTTGCTAAGGAAGATATTATTATTAAAAAAATATATAAGTGTTACTTAAGCATCTAAAATTATTAGGCTGTAGTTTATAGTATTTTCCCTATATATAAAAATTACTCTTAACTCTTTTTAACTCCATATTTAAAGCTACTTAAATCAAGTTTTTAACTAAAAATTTTCCATTCAAGAGTAATAGTATCTAAGAGTTTAATTTTCATCAATTTAAACAGTATCCTATAAATGTTATCAGATTAATTCTTGCAGGTGTTCTTAGCACCAAAAATATTGCAGCGTTATCATATCGGCTAATTAGTATGATATATAATCTATCTTTTGATAGTATAAATACTGTGTAATACTGTGTACTTACTAATTGACATTGTGATTACAAGGTAAGAAAGGCCTATTTTTCAAAAAAATATAATGAGTAATATATATATAAATATAAATATATATATATATATATATATATATATATATATATATATATATATGTATATTTAAGTATAGAGTTTAATTAATTTAATTTCTTGTACGTTTTTTTCCCCAATGAAGTTTATATCCAAGCTATATTACTCGCCATTAATTATCTTATTAATGTAATAATATGTATATTATGTTTTAATTTCTCGATACAAGAAAGTTTTATATGTTATAAACCTAAATAATAGTTAAAGCTGTAACTTTAATATATAATGAGAATGATATACTAAAGGAGGTTTTTATCGATGTGAATAATTTAATCTAAACATTATAAAGTAAAATTAAAAGTGTAGTTTTAATATACAACTATTTTGGATACAGTATTTTAATACTTTTTTAGATTTATGCGAATATTTGACGTTTTAAATAAAATTATCTTTTCGGATTTTTTCGCGGATATAATTAGATTTTTGGTTCCGGACATTTGGAATGCTTTACAGCAATCATGGTTACGGTAGAATGTCTCTGTCGGGAACCAAAAATCAAAATAAATACGCGAAAAAACCTGAAAAGATACTTTTATTTTAAATAGATACAGTATTTCGTTTCCCCCCTTCTCTGTATTACATCGATTTGGAATTAAAAAAAAAATCTTTTCAGTCTAATTCAAGATGAAGTCCGCTGTGTTCGCTCTCCTTCTAGTCATTGCAGGCGCTTTCGCCTTCCCCCAATCGGACAACCGTAAGTGTGCACAAACTTTATAACACAAGATTTCCAATGAGAATTGACATCATAGTCATATCTAGTGACTACACTTGCTCCTATTCCTATTTTTATAGGATAGCTTATTCTATAAATTTCATCCAAATATGTCCAGCCGTTTTAGCGTGAAAGAGTCAGAAATATACACGCACACACGCAACACTCACACATATCCACACACGTATACACAAGCATACACACTCAGAAATTCTAACACATCTATTGTATTCAACGACACTTCAAATTTCAAATTCTCAAAATCTATTATTATTATTCATTGATATGTTATTACGTATGTTTTTCCTTATTCTTAGTAATTTAAGTTAATTTTTTACAGCGAGGCCTAGTCTAGAAGATCGCATCAAAATAGTAATCGAACGAATTAGCAACCGCATCAAGGAGGGAGGTTATGATCCTTGGACAGTTGACAATGCGAGATATGAGCGCGTTGTCGCCCCAGAGTAAGTTATATTTTTGAATTTTACTAAGCTGTAGATACATAATAATAAATAATGAATAAATATATTAGGACAGCACACAGTTCCATGGTAAATTACGAGGCTCGTGTTATGGATACCAGATAGTTGATACACTACACATATATAACTTTAAATACATACATATTATAAACATAAACACCCATGACTGGAGTACAGACATTCGTGCTAATCACACAAATGAATGCCCCCAGCGGGACTCGAACCCGCGACCGCTGGCATAATAAGTAGGGTCACTACACACTGAGCCAAACGAGTCGTCCAACTAACAAAAATAACTTTGGCATTGTGAATTTTATGAATTTTTATATTGTTATCTTTAGAATTATTTTAATTTCCTGGTTTTATTATTCTCATTCTACAAAATCTTAAATAAAACTAAAACTAAAATAAAAATATCTAACTTATTATGTACTTTGTGTTACTAGGGTCATCGAATTGGTAGCCTACGTCAAGGAGCTTGAGTTCATCGGAGCCAGCAGAATCGATATCAACAACTTGGAATTCATATCTTTTATTAACAGATTAACATTCGACGTCTCACTCCCTGAGCTTAAATTGACTATCGGTAAGAACTAATAAAATCAAATATGAGTGCACTTTTTATATAATATATTTTATATTTTTATACATACATTATATTTTATATGTTTATAGTTAAGTTAAAATATATCATTAAAAATGTTAATTTTGAATGTACATATAGTATTTTAGAAATTGTGTTTTTTGTTTTGTGTAACTTTGAATATTTTTTTCACTTTTTTTTAATTATTTTAGGCAGCTGTGGAGTGAATGCTGTGGCATTCCAATACTCTCTCGACGTAGAACTTAGCGGCAGGTACAGTACTGATACGTTTTTTGCATATATGTATTAAATTGTTAAACTTAATAAGAACATGGATAAGTAATCAAGTAATAATATGAGTAAATAATGAATATATTTTTTACTTTCATAAAATTAAATTGCTCTAAGCCATTAAAAACAAAAAAAAATGCCCCTACATTTTTTTACAATAGATCATTTCAGATTATCTGCGTAGTTTAATAATGTCGCATGTATGCCAAAACCAATCTAGTTCCATGGTAAGCTACGAGGCCTGTGTTTTATGGATACCAGATAGTTGATACACTCATCACGCAAATGAATGCCTCCAGCGGGACTCGAACCCGCGACCGTTGGCACAGCAAGTAGGGTCACTACAAACTAAGCCAAACGTGTCGTCACGAAAAAAATAACCTTTAATTTTATTTTTAATTTCATCTTTTACAGCTTAACCGTCAGTGGCATTCGTGCCGCTGGTGAAATTAACTTCAACATCGACTTAATAGACGGAGTCACCGTCCGCAGCATCACAATTGACTTCTTCTTTGGCATTGTTAAGGTAATTATTCTTCAAAGCAGATATATTACATCTATTCTTACACTATTTGTTAAAACTGTAATATAATCTACTAGCGACTCACCCTCGCTTCGCTTCGGTTTCGTTCCTAGACAAAAACAAATCTATCCCATGGGAACTGTACTTTTTCGGGATGATATATAGCCTATAGCGTTCCTCAGTCAACGGGCTTTTAAACGCAAAAAGAATTTTTCAAATCACATTAGTAGTTCCTGAGATTAGCGCGTTCAAACAAACAAAGAAACAAACAAACACTGCTTTTTTATAATATTAGTATAGATAACTGTTACAATAGTAATGCTTTTTATAGATACTCAGTCCGGATTGGATTGGAAACGACTACCTAAATAATTTTTATTTAATTCATACCTTTGTATCATATTTCAGTCTCACCTGTCACTAGAGGTCAATGGCAGGGACTTATCCGAAAGAGTGAACAACCTTCTTGGTGTCAGAATGCCTGCTCTCTTGGACGATAACAGGGTAAGAAATTACATAAATATACATAGCTTTTATTTTACTTTGTCGATAGTTAGAAAAATCTTAACAACTATTTAATTCAAAATGTTCTATACATTTCATTTACATTTCGATACCTTAATTTGCAAACCAGCCAACTCCACATTTCGGTAAAAAATATTTTTTGGTTTAGATTGTACACAACAGTAATTCAGTAAGATTATTTTAGTAGGATTTTACAGTATCAAAAATAGCAGCTTACGATATTATCTACCAACGATATTTTAGATTTTTAATAAGTAGTGTACAAAAAATATTATAAAGTTTTAAGTGTCGCCTGAAAAATTTGCTCATATGAAGTTAGATGGTTTGCCGATTATAGTATCGATTTGATCATTTAGTCAAAGGTGTTTCAATTACCTAATTAGTGTACTACTTAGTTCACATATACTGTATGCGTTAAACACGTCTTTTTGTTTGTTGCAGAACGAAATCAACAGAGGCCTTGAAACTATTGTCCGTATCCTTATTGACAACCTTTACAATTAATTCTAATTAATTATGTATTAATATGTATGTAATTAATTTCTCTTGACAACATTGTTGTTGATTTTGTATATAAAATATATTAAAAAAATATTACATTTCTTTTTTTTTTTAATTTCCTTTATTTATGTAGCGATTCATATTTATTTTGATCAGATGGTTTATAATTTAAACCTTGTTCCTATATTTTCTTCATTTAAAAAAAATTGCATTATAAATAAATATTTTGGGACAATAACACAAACCAGCATCTAGTTCCATGGTAAGCTTGTGTTATGGATACCAGATAGTTGATACATAATAATAATAATAATAATAATAATAATAATAACTCCATATAAATACCTTTAAATACATACATATTATAAATATAAACACCCTTGACTGGAGTACAAATATTCGTGCTCATGCAATGCCTTCAGCGGGATTTCAATTCGCGACCGTTGACACAGCAAGCAGGGACACTACAAACTGAGCCAAACATATCGGCATTTTGTCAAGATGCTAAAACGTCATTCACTATCAAATTATAATATAAACTAGCTGACCCGGCAAACGTTGTTTTGCCATATAAATAATTTCCTATTACTAAAATGGCTATTAAAAAATAAGGGTTGATCGTAGAAGGATGAAAATTGAGGATTGTATGTATTTTTGTATGTTGTATCATAAAAAAATAGAAATTAAAAATTTTGTCTAAAAAATAAAAAAAAAAAATTTAGGGCTGGACTACCCCTAACATTTAGGGGGATGAAAAATAGATGTTGGCCGATTCTCATAGATACCGGATAAGCACAAAAAATTTCATCAAAATCGGTCAAGCCGTTTCGGAGGAGTATGGCAACGAAAACTGTGACACGAGAATTTTATATATTAGATATATATAAACTAAAACAAAGATCGTACTATCTGTTTGTTAACTGATTTTATTTTTTTTTTTGTTTAGTATCTTATGACGAGATTTTGTGTTACTAAGAAAAAAAAAACGATTATGGTCAAATGGCTATGACGGGGCAAACATTAATAAAGTAAAGTAGTAAATACTAATTATGTGTACAATATACATATAAGTTAGCAAAAAAAAAGCGATTTTAATTATATCATCGAGTGGCAAAATGTTTGAGATCTAAATATAACAAATTAAAATTAATTAACAAAAAAAAAAAAACAACTAAATATAACTTAATAATTCGTAGCATGCTAACTTCCTGTCTTATTAAGTGAACTTACTTACTCTTGATGCAACAGTAATATATCTGTACGTATATCGTATAACCATATTGTCTGGTTGTCTGGCACTATCCAAAAATATCCGATGAGGTCCAAATTGGGTTTGCGTAATTTTTTGATATTTATTTTTACTTTTAGAAATTTAATTTAATTTAAATTTTTTGTCTTTTTAACAGGATCGCATTTAAAATTAGACTCTCAGACACAAGTATAATGTACTCGTATAACAATATAAGAATGGTCAAAACAAACCAAATAAATCCATCAAATTCAAGTATCGGTAATCTTTGATGAGTTCCTCTATCTTGCTGTATGGCAATATACAGCTATATGATGGTAGGTGTAGTATTTTTGTCGCAAAACTTGACTGTCAATTTCTGACATCGTTAGTTTTGATGATTTTTATCTTATAACTAGTTTTTGCCCGCGACTTCGTCCGCGTGGAATAGTGACTTTGCTTGCAGAGTCCCCCCTCACGACCGCCCCGCCCTCGCCTTGCATCGGGCTGAGAGCGCGCTCGCCCATAGTCCGCGTAAAGTTAAATATGTATATTTTAAAACTATGATATCTCCTAAGATATTCATTGAAATCAAATGATGTCAAGGACAATTTTGTTCAAAATTAAATACTTATGATGAACAATATATTTATTTGGAAAAATATTAATATTATGTTTATAAAAACACCTTCGGAAGTAATGCATTATTTTAGAACAAATTTGATTACCATAAAAAAGGTTATATTGAGTCAACCTTAAAAGATAGACATATGCTGTCACGGACTTTTTTTTAGAACTTTTAAAGGGGAACAATTCCGTCATACATTATATTTGTGTAACTTTAACCGTTTACGCAGCGCACGCAGCGAAAGCTCTCAAAAAGAATCATTTTTTCCTGTTTTTGCAACATTTTTCATTTATGCTCCGCTCCTATTGGTCGTACCTTGATGTTATATAGCCTAAAGCCTTCCTCGATAAATGGACTATCCAACACAAAAATAATTTTTCAATTCCAACCCGTAGTTCCTGAGATTAGCGCGTTCAACCAAACAAACAAACAAACAAACAATCAATCAAACAAACTCTTCAGCTTTATAATGTTAGTATAGATATCTAGGTATAACTTTTAAAATAAAAACTTGCTTTCTCAAGATATTTTGCATTTAAATTAATGTATATTTCTCGATCGAAGTAATCCGTCTCTAGACCTCGTTTGGTGAACTTTTTTGCTCATCTGATAATATGGAATCTGTTATTCTAACTTATTAAGTCTTTGTATTCAACTCTTTTTAAAGTCCCACTGCTGGGTACGGGCCTCCCTTCAATACGAGGGGGATCAGGACATAGTCCACCACCCTGGCCAAGTGCGGGTTGGCGTACTTCACATGTCTTTCGAAAACTTGCTAGGTTCTCTCAGACATTTAGGTTTCTTCACGATGTTTTCCTTCACCGTAAGGCAAGTGGTAATCATGTTAGAAATGATTTGCACATGAAAATATTAGAGGTACAAGACCCGGGGTTTGAACCCGCTTCACTCGGTTTCTCAAGCGAGCGCGTTGCCACTGGGCTACCACTGCCTTATTAACTCTTATTAATATATAATCAAAACGTTCTTTTTACCCGACTGCGCGACGCAAAGGAGGATGGGTAATATGTTTATCAGTCTATGTATGTACATATATATGTATGTTTGTTCCTATGTGGCGTTCTGTGGGCGCGCCACCAAACGCGTGGGCCGATTTTGATGAGCCACAGATCGTTAGATTGATCTTGATAACACGAGGTCATAGGGCTATATAAAAATAGTTTAAAATATTCCAGACGCCAATTTGTGTCTTTAAAAAAAATTCTTCCAAAGCAATCGAGTGGGGTATCAAAATAAAGGTTTTTAAGAGGCGATCACAAAAATAAATACAACTTATATGTTCAAGAGTAATTTAGGAATTAAGTTTGCTACATATAGCTTTAAATATCTAATAAGGAATATGCATGATTTTTTTGATTTTTTATACAATAGCTTATAGGCTGAAAAAAAAATGCAGCTCCAAAAAACTAAAATTTAGTAAAAAACTAAAATTGTTTTAAAACTATCATACAGTTACTTACTTTAAGCTTACGGATAGCTTAAACGGCCGCTATTTGGCGCGGTTGGCGTGACGTCACAGTATGATATACACAGAGAAATGACGACTCAATTTGTAGCGACAAAATCGCTAATCGTTTTGTTATCATATACTCTAACGTCATACGTCTGACCAATGGCATTCGTTTCAACTACTTTGAATTTCCCACCTGTTTTTGCACTTTTTAATAATTATTTTCTTATTCAAAAAGAAATAACATTATAAAATATTAATGTAGGCTTAATTCAAAAGCAATAAAAATAATAAAAAAAATATAGTTCATCTTTATTTAAAGTAAGAATATAACAGATTGGATGAAGAACTCCAGAATAGCCAAAAAGGTATCAGATTCAGATATTTATTCGAGAATTTTGTGTAAGTTTTAGTTCGATGCAGACAATTAGTAGATTTTTGAAATTTAATGACGAATGGATATAAGCAGTTCGTATTAGGTTTGGATACTCCCCCATAGAAAACCAACCATCCCTACCTTGGGCAGCCCGCATCCATCCCGTACCTTTTTCAAAGTCGTCGGTCCACCTTGCCACAGGGCGACCTACACTAAGTTTGCTTAAGCTTGGCCGATGGAGCCGACACGTATTAAATTGGAGACTCTAACATGTATCGGCTCCATCAGCCACCTATACGCCTAGAGACATGACCAGCCCCTTTCCACTCAAAATTTTATGGGGGACGCTTTCGTTCGTTGTAATAATATGAAAATGTTATTTTAGGAAATAACTAGCGACTCACCCTCGCTTCGCTCGAGTTCGCCCCTAGGTACCTTTTCACCCTTAGTATGGAATACATAAACTATATTATACATATATGTACATAAGTATGATGAGTTGTTTTGAGTTGTATTATAACGTGTTTCTCCGTAGGAATGAGATAATCTCCCGCGATAAAAAGCCTGTATTACTCTCTAGCCTTCCAACTATCTCCACATAAAAAAATCACGCCAATCCGTCATTCTGTTTCGACATGAAACAAGGACAAACAAACAAACAAACAAACAAACAAACAAACACACACTTTCACATTTATAATATTAGTATGGATTTAATACATATTGATAAGATAACCTCAATATTGGTGAGGATTCCATTATTCTATTTTAAACCGAGTCCTATCAATATTATCAAAATAATCCTTGCAGGTGTTAGGATCAAATTGAATTTTACTTTTACTTTTCATTATCACATCCGCCCATCAAAACAAGATATTGTTTCTGAAAAAGTATATATAGTGTGTGATACTATAAACCTAATTAATTGACATTGTGATTACAAGGTAAGAAAGATATATTTTATTTTGTTTATCGTTAGATTAATTTAATACTATTAACTTTAAGTAATTATTGGTTTTATGTTAAATTATACCTAGTTATATAACATAATTAGCGACACACCCTTCGCTCGGGTTCATCCCTAGGTTGCTTCCCCATACAAACTTTCACCCCCATTTTCACACCCTTAAGGGATAATTTACGGGATAAAAACTATACTATGTCCTTCTCAAAATCTCAAACTATAATACTAATATTAAAATAGATAAGGTTACAAACCCTAGTTATCCAAGCAAGGGCTTTAATGATAAATCGAAACGAATAATCTCGTATAATTAGAATAATCTAATGATAAGATATAAACCTAACTAAAAACACTAATTAAATACTATAGTAATGTCGTAAATGTAGCTTCCGTATTTGATTAATTTTGGCCAATTTGGTGCGGTCTCTTGTGTAAGATGTTGGAATAATAACCTCAAATTCTTTATTGTCAGTTTGTTCGACACATGAAATATTATATTGAATACTAGCGACTCACTCTAGTTTCGCTCGGGTTCGTCCCTAGGTTGCTTCCCAAAAACAAAATTAATTAATTAATTTGGTTTTAATTTTTTTTCGTGGGACCCCTATTTTCTTTTCTAAAATAAAAGTAGTCTAAGTTACTCTTTATTACATCAGCTATCTGCCAATGAAAGTCCCGTCAAAATCGGTCCACCACTTTAGAGATTAGTCGGAACAAACAGACAGACGGACAAAAATTGTAAAATATGTTGTTTTGGTATATGTACCGTGTAAACATCCATATGCATTTAGTAAAAAGCGGTTATTTTATATTACAAACAGACACTCCAATTTTATTTATCTGTATAGATTATATTAACATATTATGTAATATATTATATTGCCATCATTATAATAGAACAACATTTTTTCAGTCTAATTCAAGATGAAGTCCGCTGTGTTCGCTCTCCTTCTGGTCGTTGCAGGCGCTTTCGCCTTCCCCCAATTTGATGTTGGTAAGTGGTTACTGATGAAATAGTAGCAATGGCGGGCGGAAGTTGGCTGGACACAGCTAAGGGTAAAGAATTGTGGCATTCCTTGGGGGAGGCTTTTAGCCGAACGGGATCCATATAAACAATAAAGAACTAAAATAAATAATAAGTAAAATTTAGATTTAAATACATGAACTTAACTTACATAAAATAAAAAGTTTTAAATGTTTAAAAAAAAAGTTTACGTGTATGTGAACTTATCACTGTAATATGTATGGAATTAAATAAAGCTCTATTATTATTATTATGATTATTAAGTGGTTACCGCTGTCTTTCATAATAGAAACGGATCTAAATTTGCATTCTCTCAAGATATACTCGAGAACATTATAGCAGTTTTCTTTTATTTATATGTATAAAAACTTAAATACAATTATAATAAATCTTTCAGAGTCCACCAACAACAATGTAGTGGAGGAACAAATCAGAAATATTATTCACCGAATTAGTGAGGGCATCAAAAAGCGTGGGCTTGATCCTTTGAAAGTTGAAAATGCCGAATTTGAACACATTGCTACTCCAGGGTAAGTTGTATTATCTTATGAAGTTGATATATAAAAAAATATGTTGCAAATATTTATTTTGATAATTCTTATTAATATGTTGGGACATTAACACACAACACCATCTAGTTCCATGGTAAGCTTGTGTTATGGACTCCAGATACTTGATACATTCCACATATATAAATTTAAAAACATACATATTATAAACATAAGCACCCATGACTTGAGTACAAACATTCGTGCTCATTATACAAATGAATGTCCCCAGCGAGACTCGAACCCGAGACCGCTGACACATTAAGTAAGATCATTACAAACTGAGCCAAACGTGTCGTTAAATTGATCCTTGGATTAACAAAAGATACTTTGTTTCAATAGTGCCATTGAAATTCGTGCCTCCTTAGAAGATTTAGTCATGAAAGGAGGCAGTAATATTGAAATCAACAATTTGCAATACATCCCTGGTGTTAACAGACTTATTTTCGACATCTCACTCCCGGAGCTTAAATTGACCCTTGGTAAGAACTGATACTATCAAACATAAATATATACTTTTTAAATGGTGTTTTTTAAATATTTTTAGTATGTACATAATAAATAAATACATATGTTTATATATTAGCATGTACATATATATGTATGTATGAACGTATATTATAATCATAAAAATAATATTTTGTATTATCTTAAAAAGATTATTATTATTAAAAATATTAATATTAAAAATAAGATAATTATTACCAAAAATTTAGCCCTTTCAACATTCCTTTGTTGGGTTGAATTTCTTCTCAATGCTAGAAGATCAAATCACAGTTCAGAACGCTGGACAATTAACAAGAGTTGGTGGAATTCACACATCTTTCGAAAACAACTAGAAAATAAGTCATTTTCGAAAGTTTTTTAACTTCTTTATGTTTTAAAGATTATAATGCTATCACTGCATACACTACATATAAATTTATAAATTTCAGGTAAATCTGGATTAGAAATAGTATTCTTCGAGTACAACCTTGACGCAGAACTTAGCGGCAGGTAAAGTATAAATTTTAAATATTTCTATAATTCTTATATTGTTGTTTTTGACAATTTATGTATACGAGTATATAAAAATAGACTAAATCAAAATAGACTAAATTTATATAAAACTAGCGACTCACCCTTGCTCCGCTCTGGTTCGTCCAGTTTAGTTATAGTTTAGTTACGTTTTAACGCTTAGTATAGATTTCTTAGAGATGGGAAATTTTCCCGCAGTAAAAAATATCTTATATAATGACTCGGAAAACCAGCTACCATTATCTCAAATTTAATCAAAATCTGTCCAGTGGTTTTCTCGTGATGCGGTCCCAGACAGACACACAGACAAAAATTTTAAAAACTATAAATTCGGCCTTGTATCGATAATAATTACTACTTCAATAAGATTTTCCAAAAAAATACTTAATGTTCAGATGAGACTCAGTTAGAGTTTTATTATGTGTATATATGTATTATTTAATAAATTTCTAGTTTTTTAATATAATAAAATAAGTATATAAGTGTTTGTTTAACTAAATCAAAATACTTCTTTTGTTATTCTTAATTGATTATGATTATTACAGCTTAACCATCGGTGGCATGCGTCTAGCTGGTGAAATTAACTTGAATATTAACATTATTGACGGAATTTCCGTTCGTAGTATCACACTTGACTTCTTTGCTGGTCTTGTTGAGGTAAAAAATATATTAAAAACAGCTATTTAACATGAAATTATTGCTAAATTTAAAATAATTTGTACATGCTTAAACTTTTTGTTTAAAATGTTTACGCACAATCATTGAAATTGTATGGCAAGCTGATAGAGCTTAGACGTACTCATTTCTATTGAACATCATAACTTATAATTATTATATAATATTTCAGTCTGAGATGTCTCTGACAGCCAATGAAAAGGACTTTTCGGAACCAATGAATGAAATTCTTGCTAAGAGAATCCCTGGTTTCTTGGACAGTAACAGGGTAAGTAGTAATTATGTAGGTCTTATTTAGTACCATATGTATATATAAATTACTGGAAACTACCTAACCCTTGCCTCTTAATTAATCCTAATATTAGTCCAGTGGCTTTATTTTTAATAATGATTATGATCGAAATTGGACTATAATCACTATAAAAAGAAAAATATTATGTATCTATATAAAAAAAATATTTCCAAGATTTTTTATTGGTAACACTAAAACTTGTCAATAGCTACAAAAGAAACAAAAAAAAAAATTTTACAAACAGAAGGGAAAATATGGTCTGTTTTGTCTTTGCCTATTTTTATATAGATAGTCCTTAATTATATATACATATATCGATAAAACTAGCTTTTCCCGCAGCTTCGTTTAGTTGATTTATGTGCAAGTAGATAATCTTTATGTCTGTTAACCTTTAGACTTCCTTAATTCCCAAGCTATCTAAAAAATTTTAGCTTCATAAGTAAAGTGATTTTTGAGATTTTGTGTTAAATCATTGAGTGTATAACTTAATATCATATACCATAAAAAATATTTATTTACACTTTTAACACATATTTTTTTGTTTGTTGCAGAATGAAATCAACAGATATCTTGAAATCATCGTCCGTATTATTCTTAACTTTCTTTTGTAAACTTGACAATAGGTACATGTCACAAATAAATTCTCACATATCTCTAACATACACATAATTAGTAATTTCTGACAACACTGTTGTTATTTTTATGTATCTATAAAATAAATAATAAATATTTATTAAAATATATATTTTTTTATTTAACTTCTTTTTACCCGTCTGCGCGACGCAAAGGAGGGTAATGTGTTTATCAGTCTATATGTATGTATGTTTATTCCTATATGGAATTCTAGAGACCAAACGCGTAGGCCAATTTTGATGATTCATACATTGTTAGATTCGTCTTGATAATGCGAGTGTTATAGGCTATATAAAAATAGTTAAAAATTAAAATGGCAGACTTCAGGCGCCAATTTGTCTTTAAAAAAATCTTCCAAAATTATCCAGTGGGGTATCAAAATAAAGATTTTAAAGAGGCGATCACAAAAATATGTACAACTTATACATTTAAAAGTAATTTAGGATAAAAAAATCAAACTAAATATAACTTCAAATGTCTAATTGGCAAAAACTAAAAAGCTGTAAATGAAAAAAAATATTATAAAAATAAAAAACCTTCCTTTTTTTTTGTAGTATATTTTTTCCTTCTTGTCATTAATGATCTACACTTTTAATTTATCTTAGCATACATTTTTTTATATTTATATAATAAAACAAAAGTATGAAAGTTTAGATTTTAGAATTATGCGCCTGCGCAGTTTTGCTTTTACAGTAAAAATACTCCAAAATATTGTGCTTTCTAGAAGGTGACAGATTATATTTTGGCTCAGCTTTTGTTGTTCTATCAACTTTATTTGGCATTGTGCTTTAAAATCAAATTAATATCTGCTCCTTGATATTAAATATAATGATAATTATTTATTCAATTCAATTTTCTTGTTAATGGATTCAAAGCGATCCAGTTAATAATTTATTATGATTAAGACTAGAAGTACTGACAAGTGCCAAAATCAATAACTATAAGAGATTTTAGTGAATTGTAAAAAGTAATTTATGTCTATGAGGCAAATAATTAGAAACTACCAAATACATTTATTTATTTTTTTACTATAATTATTAACGTTACCTTATTTTCCATGTCTTTACGATAATTATAATATTTTTTTAATAATTATAATAGCTTATAATTTTTTACGCTGTTTGCAAAAACTAGTTAAAAATTAGTGCCCCAATGAGTGTGAATTGGCACATACTATTTTTTTATTTAAAGTAATAATTTTTTTACATTAAGCACATATCTTAAGAGACCATTGATTCTCTTTGGGACTTCCTGAAATATAACTTCATAAAAGCTAGACAAGTTTTTATTTAGGAACTAATAATAATATAATAATGTCCTTTTGACCGAATCTCATTGAGACTAGCCATCTGCGCAGGAGATATTATAGTACACATGTGTACGCGCAGACACAAGTGCACTCACCATTCCTGTCACTCTTATACTTCGGTGGGATGACTGCTCGACACGACCAGTGAGAGATATGTCGCAAGTCCGACGGCTTTACGTGCTCTCCGAGGCACGGGGGTAAACACCGCCAACTTCCCAACTCCGGGCTGTTACTGAGGCTTACTAAACAGATTCAAGAACTATTTAATATACTATGTACCTACATCATAGACAGAGATATATGTAAACAAAAAAACCTAACTATTAGATTCGAGCAAAAGTTAAGCAATTATCTGAAGTTGGCTTGTTGAAATTGTGCAAGTAATATCGAGTGCAGTATTTTGATTGCGTTAACTAGAGATAAGTCTCTATCCGAGCGAAGCTAGAGTGAGCTCTAGCTTCGCTCAGATGCTTGCCTGTGGCTTTTTTATCTTTACAGATAAATAAAATTCAAGTGTCTGTTTGTAACATTAAAATAACCGCTTTTTACTAAATGCATATGGATGTATATATGGTACATATACCAAAACAACATTTTTTACAATTTTTGTCTGTCTGTCTGTCTGTCCGTCTGTCTGTCTGTCTGTCTGTTTGTTTTTTTTGTTGGGCCGAATTTCCTCTAGCATAAGTCGCCAAAGACCTTGTTTACAATTTGGTATTTATTTACAATATTTTAAGACCTTAGGAATTATGGTCTGTCTGTTTGTTCAGGCTAATCTCTGAAACGGCTGGACCGATTTGGACAGAACTTTCACTGGCAGATAGCTGATGTTATAAGAAATAACTTAGGCTACTTTTATTTTAGAAAAAGAATCAGGGTTCCGATTAAAAAATTAAAACTCATGAAATTGTCAACAAAATCCGCGTGCGGTATACGCACCCGAGTTTTCACCCAGTATTCACACAAAAATCAAGCCAATCCGTCACTCTGTTGCTATGTGAAAGAAAGACAAACAAACAAATAAAGTCAAAGTCAAACTGTATATCGTAGAAATAGAAAATGAAATCTACAAATGTATTCAAGTAGTTTATATTAAGTAGCCTTCCTAGGGCTTCAACGGATATTAAAAAAAAAAAATATTCCAGCCAATCTCGAGTTATGCGCTAAAACACATTTAGCCATCCATTTTTATTTATAAGAAGATAGTCTATATGTTACTCTAGTCCAGAGTCTGTCTCCCTCCCAATGTGCGTTCACCTTGTCATGGTGGGGGGTTCAGTAGTGTAGCAAGAAACGCAATGGGATATGGCCCACCTCGGTGGGCGGTGTGCCATACGGGTTGCTCCTGGTACTTCTCTGATAGCAGAGTGGATCGTTGGATCAACTCCATGGCTGTTGTGGTCTGTTAAGGTAGCTTTGCTATCAGGGTGTCGTGGTTGAGTGCAAAAGCGATCCTGCGATGTTCCATTAAGACGGAGGAGGTTCCGTTTAGTTTTAGTGCGAAGTACTGGCTTTGCCGGTGAGTCTCACACCTCGTGCCTAAATGCTTTTCCCAGCGTAAAAAAAAAGAAAAAGGTCAGAGTCTGTCTGAGTACTAAAATTCATCCAAAATCCAAATAGTTACTTAATGTTTTCAGCCGTTTTGGTGTAAAAGAGTAATAAACATCCATCCATCCTCACAAAGTTTCATATTTATAATATTAGTATGGATATTACATAAAATAAAATAAAATAAATAAATATGTTGGGACATTAGCACACAACGCCATCTAGTTCCATGGTAAGCTACGAGGCCTGTGTTATGGATACCAGATAGTTGATACACTAAATATATATATAACTTTAAATACATACATATTATAAATATAAACACCCATGACTAGAGACAAACATTCGTGCTCATCACACAAATGTATGCCCCCAGCGGGACTCGAACCCGCGACCTCTGGCACAGCAAGCAGGGTTACTGCAAACTGAGCCAAACGTGTCGTCAATAAAATATTTATACATTCTGAGAAAATTATAAAAAGAATAATTTTATTATCAATATTATAGATTAAGATATTTTAAATCTACTTCATTTTTGTATTACATATTCATATCTGCACTTACATAGGTATATGTATTAAAATATGTCGATTATTATTGTGCCTCCTGTGAATTTTCATTTAATAGAGAGGAATTCGCAATGGTATATATATATAATTAAGTATATATTTGTAATAAAATTGTAGAAAAGTCACACCTGTATACTATTTTACTTTCTACATAGCACTGCGAGACCGATTTTGATGAAACTTTCTTAGTTTTACATGTTATGGTTAAAATTAAAAAAAAAACATGTGTGTAATATTATGATATTTTGCAATAATATTATATAAACTATATATAATGTTAATAGAAATTAGTGTCGCATTAAAACAAGTTTTCGGGCAAAGTCGGGTTGGATTGCTAGTTCTTTTTATCTCTTTATAATATCATACATTTTTTCTTATCATTAGCCTCTTATCTCGAAGCTAAATCAAGTTTATGGATAAGTAATCAATTAAAGGATAATAAAAATCCCTTCATCAATGGATTATAGTTTTTTAACCGACTTCCAAAAAGGAGGACGTTCTATGTTCGTCTGTATGTATGTTTTTTATGTATGTTCACCGATTTCTCGGAGATGGGTTGACCAATTTTGCTACATTAAACTATATTCTATTAAGATACGCCTCAAGGTGACTCGGTATTTTTTTTTTGATACAAAGTTAACCGTTTACGAGAAAAAAAAAAACATGAAATTTGAAGTATATTCACAGATCTAATTAGTCTTTACCTATTTCACTTAAGTTTTTATATTTCTGGTGATAATATAGTTATTTGGTAACATCCAGCTGGTCTGATGATGAGGGCAGAAGGTATAGTGGAACTCTTCAACGACTAATAGTAGATACTTTGAGTTTGGGCTTAATTTGTTTAATTTGACAAGCTCAATACGTTAGAATAGGATTTTAGAGCCTGATTTTTAGTGTTAATAATAAAAGTGAGTTTTTTAGTATGTTAGTGTTTATATAAAATTTGGTAGCATACTAACATAAATAGCTTAATCGAATATGTTATAAAAAAATGTTCTACTTAGAAATTACCTGCTTATTACATCTACATTGAAAATGGAAAAATAAAAAAGTTAAAAAAAAATAAAAAAAATAAAAGTTAAAAAAAAAATAAAAAATAAAAACCGACTTCCAGACACTACATAAAAAGTAAAAAATTACTGAATGGAGATTTTCATTTTCAATAGATACCTAATCAGATATTTTCAAAGTCGGTGGCAGCTGATGCAAAGCAAAGCAAATCTGTTTCAATACGTATGTATACTCGTAAATACATCACGAATTGATGTATAATATTTTTTAACTATAATAATTAGAGTTCATACTTTTACATATTTACCTATTAGATATTCATATCTTAAATCATTGTCTTAAAGTTTTTATTAGAACTAATGATCGCCGCGTGGTTGAAATTCAGCTATAATTCATTATGTTATAAAATTATTGTCTGGCGATTGGCTATTGGCTATTGTCAATAAACAAAAGAGTATATATGGGAGTGTGTGTCAAATACATGGTAGTGTTGTAATGTTTCTTTTATTGATTAAATGTATTTTTTAAGTATAATTAAAAAAATAGTATTCTGCACTCCTTCTCTATATAAGTGTGGGAAATTTCATACTCTTCCGTCCGCACAATTTTCGTAAAAAGGAGTACAAAGTTTTTGCTTCACGTATTAATATATAGATTTTGAGGAAAACATGTCTATACGAATAGAACTTACTTACATAAAAGGACTGTTTCCAAATATTTTTTTTTGATAACACTAAACACGTCAACTAGCTATTGATTCGACCAAAAAAAAAAGCGAATCGGTTGACAAACAGAGGAGAAAACGTTCTGTATATATATATAAAATATATGTTTATTCGGGCTGTTACTGGGACTTTCTTAAAAGAAATACTCAATAACTGAACTCGACTCGACCCGGGACTCGAACGCAGGACCTCTGAATCTGCGGCCGTGCACGCTAGCTACTACACCATTGAGGCAGTAGAATTGTCTAATATGCGCAAATCGTGTACGCCATAAGTGATCATATGATTATTAAATAATTTTACCTGTTTTGTCAAAAGTGTTTATTTCACGATAACTACGTTTGATAGGGATTATACCGATTATGTTATCAATTAAGCTATTATTGGCATAGTGTGAACACGCTCTCTGATTTGTCACCCTTATTTTGTTTCATTTGTAGTAAGGTAAGTACTTTAATTATAAAACACTTGCTTACTCTGTATACGGGATTTTCCGCTGTTAAAAAATTGATTATATCAACTCAAGCTACTTCCTGATTAATAACAAGATATGATAAATTAATAGATACCTACCATTTCGAATTCTAAGATTTTTGTTGATTCTTTAAATAAAACTATCATTTATGATTTTGCCAACGTTTCAAATGCTTTACAACGATCATGGTCACGGGAAAGACTAAGGTTTTAGTCATCTCAAAGGTTATCTAGTTGTTAAAAATACCATCTCTGTCGAGAATCACCACAACCAAACGTCGGAAACCAAAAATCCAAAAAGATAGTTTTATTTAAAATGTCAAATATTCGCGTAAATCTAAGAAAGTATTAATTCCAACTATTTTGTTCTTCTATTTCTATTTAAGGCGGAAACATGCGTCCAGAGCTTATATTCATTGCGTTAATAGGCATTGCAGCGGCATTGCCTTCAGAAACCAATCAAAATGTAGACGTAGCCATGCTAAAGGAGAGTTTCCTTACTACAGGTAAGTTTTAGTTTCAAACATAATATATGCGGTAATTTATAATAATGTTGCCAGGCAAAAACAAGGCTTATTAAACACATTCGAATCTCAAAGTGATTCTTTTCCAAATATATAATCATATTTTTGATGAAAATCTATTAAACTATTTGTTTTAAGCACATACTTTTAAAATGTAAACAGCGCCATCTATGAATATTGAATATGCAGTACAAACTCTTTACGCTGATTAATAGACATAATGGCTGATTTATCAATAATTCAGTGAAGTTACACTTTTTTTAAATAAACGGATTATTTTATTCTTCTACATAATCCTCGCCAAACTTTTTGACCGACCTGAAGTTGGCGCTAGCTTGCTAGCGCAGATACATTCGAGTGGACAATCGTTAACGCAATTATAAATATATGATAATAAAGTAACATATTAATGTTGTTATTTATTACTTTTTCATGTGCAGTGATTAGTTTTACTTAGTTTTTATAAATAAAATTATAATATTGATAAATGAAGTCAATTAATAGGATTTGGAAATTAAATATATTTCATCATCAAAGACATTTTAAATATCAAATTGAAGTCCTTTTCGTGGTTATTTTTCATAAATTGTAAGACAAATAACAAAAGTTAAACACAAAAAAAAGTATCAAAATATTATAACAAAAATAATAACGAAATAGTTAAGAATTTTTCACTCGAGTGTTTTATGTGCATGTAGTTTATGTACAGACGTGTTACGCACACTAGACTGGATGAGCTCTCGGGCGCTGCGAGTGGGATACAGAGAGGGGGGAACCGCGTCTCCCGCGGCTCGTGCCAATTCAGAGCGGCCAAAAAGTTTGGCGAGGATTATACTTAGTAGGTACTTTATAAAAACTAGATAAGGACCCTTTAGGAGATTAAATAAATACCTTTATTAATTTTACACAAACACGAATAACAAATCGATCCATATAATGCCATTTATTGACATTTAATCGGAATAATTTTCCTTTATTTTTATATAGAAGAACCCTTATCTAATGATGGGTCTACGCAATGGTACATTTATTAGACAAAAAACTGCTTAAGTCCGAATTGGCGGACTTCACATGTCTTTCGAAATCTTGCTAGGATCTCTGCAGGTTTCCTCACGATGTTTTCCTTCTCCGTATAAGCAAGTAGTAATCATCTTGAAAATGATACGCACATGAAAACACCAGAAGTGCGAGACCCGAGGTTTGAACCCATTCATTCTAAGCGAATGCGTTCGTACGTTAGCACTGGGCTATCACTGCAACTATTATATGTGTTAGTTTACAAATATAAGCTATATACTCACTAATAGAGTCGAGTATATTCAGCCCTTTTTACCCGACTGCGCGAGGCAATGGAGGGTAATGTGTTTATCAGTCTATGTACGTTTGTTGCGTGGCGTTCTAGAGACCAAACGCATGGACTGATTTTGATGATTCATACGTCTTTAGATTTGTTTTGATAACGCAAGTGTCATATGCTATATAAAAAAAAATAAAAATTAAAATGGTGAAATTCAGACGCCTCTTTGTGTATCTCTAAGAAAAAAAATCTTCTAAACTAATTGAATGGGTTATCAAAATAAAGGTTTTTGAGATGTGATCACAAAAATATAAAAAAATTATATATTTAAAAGTAATTTAGGATAAAAAATTGCTAAATATTATTTCAAATGTCTAATTAGCAAAAACTAAAAAGCTGTAAATAAAAAATACCACATACACGTTTCATCCTTGCCGCGAGATGTATACATACATATATGTATATTGTATATGTAGTATGTCTCCGACTCATAATACTATATGTCTTGGTCAACTTGTTTTCACCTTTTTAGTTAGCTTTTATGCAGTCGAGTTTTTTATTTTTATAATATATTTTTTAACGTCCCACTGCTGGGCATGAGCCTTGCTTCAATACGAGGAGGAATCAGGCCACATTCCACGTTGGACAAGTGCAGGTTAGCAGACGATAGAATCAAGTAGGTATATATCCCAATATTTTCTTTGCAATTGAAAACTAAGGCTGAATCAAAGATAAATTATTATTTACGGGTTGTTATCTAATCGTAGTCTTAATGTTTTTGATTTCGAAACTACTTATACGAAATAGCAGTTTTATAGTATATATAAAATGTATAACCTTATAAATAATTAATAATTAATAATAATGATAACAACATGCTTAGCAAAGCAAAACAAAGTCGCTTCCCGCTGTCTGTCCCTATATATGCTTAGATCTTTAAAACTATGCAACGGATTTTGATGCGGTTTTTTAATAGATACAGGGATTTAAGAGGAAGGTTTATATGTATAATACATGCGTAATATAGTAGAGAAATACTGATAATTTTAAAGGTTTCTAATGTGATGTCGTAAATAAACACATTTTTTTTGCGCTTATATTGCAAAAGCCGGCTGAACCCTACGAGATAGATCAAAATAATGTATTACTGTATTGTACACCTTAAAAAGATCAACAAAAAAGTCCGCGATGGCATATGTCTATCTCTTAAGGAAAACATACTATATCCATTTTACTATACCCAAGCTAGGGACGAACTCGAGCGAAGCGAGGGCGAGTCGCTAGTTATCTTATAAAATAACTTTTTTTTACTTGGTTTATTGTTGCATATCTGCTGTAAGATTGTTAATATAAATAAAAATATCAAATGTCGATTGTGGAAAGTGTTTAACAGGGAAGACATGAAGCGTAGCATTTAGTTTTTATCTAATATATTTAAACGAGCAATTCTTGTATATTTATATCTTTATATATTTATTTATACCGGCGATCTCGGAAACGGCTCTAACGATTTTGCTGAAATTTGGTATCGGAGGGCTTTCGGGGGCGAAAAATCGATCTAGATTAGTCTCATGTCTGGGAAAACGCGTGTTTTCGAGTTTTCATGCGGTTTTCTTTTGTATTATTCTACGCAGAATATGTTCGATATTTATGTTCGTATTTCTTACACTCAGGCATAAGCATCGTGGTCAAGCGACCAAGGTGCAAGATTAACATTATATGGATCATATTGGATATTGGATACAAAGTTCTACTTTTTTTTGTATTTATCCAAGTTTTTAGTTTTTTTTTTAATCTAAAAAATATGATATAACAAAACAGAATACCGAGCGAAGCTCGGTCGCCAGGTACTGCTTATTGAAATGATAAATCTTAATATATAAAATTCCCGTGTCACGATGTTGGTCCGGGATGAACTCCGAAACTACTTATCCAATCTTGACATATTTTCTCTTGTCTCGAAATGTGTTGTTTGTTACAAATTAAAAGATAGAATACATTTTTTCCCTGATTATTTCCTTTTTTATTGCAAAATTAACGATTTTCATATGTGTGCCACAGCAACGCGTGGCCGGGGTCTTTAGTTATTTCGATCTATTAATTTAATTGTGCGTGTAAGATGGGCAAACGTGTATTAGGTAGTACTTGACTAATTTTCTAAATATGTAAAGTACCAGCGACTTACCCTCGCTCCGCTTCGGGTTCGTCCCTAGACAAAAATAAATCTATTCCACGGGAACCGCACATTTTTCCAGGAAGATATATAGTCTATAGTCTTCCTCAGTTAACGGGCTATCTAATGCAAAAATAATTTTTCAAATCGGATTAGTAGTTCCTGAGATTATCGCGTTCTACCAAACAAACAAACTCTTCAGCTTTATAATATTAGTATAGATTTATGATCGTTAAGATGAAGCCTGTACTCCAGCAGCAGCAGTGGCCCGTTAGAAAGAGTGAATTTGTATTGAGTTATATTTTTATTGAAATAAGTATGTCTATATAATATAATCGTTTTGTAAATTTTGACGATTGATATTAAAATATGATATTAATATAATATACATTTTTTATTAAGTTAAATAAACAAATGTCCTTTTTTTTACAGGTGATGGTTCAAGAAATGGTATAGCTGAACGAATAATTCTGCAGTTACTGGAACGCTTAAGGGCACTAATGATAAATGGATCAGACAATTTCCCTGTTTTAGATCCCATTTATGTAGAGAATATACACATAGATGAAGAAATTCTTGGCACCCCAAAGTAAGAACATCCATATAAGTATTAGGTATTTTATAGCTTTTCGAGATTTATACTTAAAGAAATTCTGAATTCACTATGACATCAGATGATATAAGCTGGATAGTTATTGCAATGTTGTTTGTTTTATTCAAATTGTGACAAGTATTTATAATTTAGTTTAGCCGAAATCGAACCCGTGAAGCCTTGATGTTGAAATCTGCGTCGGTTTATGAATGAATGGCGAAGCCTAAAAACATTACAAGACAAGAACATTTCATCAATATCTAAAAACATTTTATCAATTCTGAGTTGACAGTAGAATGATATACAATGTATATGCATCGATCAAAAAAGTACCTACTAAATACATAATCCTACGCAAAAGTTCTCTTAAAACTGTCACCAATTGTGTTTAAATAATTATTCTAATTGAAATAAATATAAAACAATGTGAATCTTAAGCGCAAGGCTTCACTTGTTTTCACACAAAAAAAATAAAATTAAAAGCACGCTTAAATGTTCAAATGAGCGCTCATTCGGTGAGGACATTTTTTGTCGCTGATTGTATCTAGTATTTTTTTGATCGATGTGTATATATAATAATTGTTGACTTGGTAACCATTTAAGATTAAGCATATCATTATCATATCAGTCTTTAGCAATTTATTACAATGTCATAAAAATATTTAATGTTATCATTTATATATTATACTAATGACTCACCCTCGCTTCGGTCGGGTTCGTCCCTAGATTGATTCCTCATACAAACTTTCATCCCCATTTTCACCCCCTTAAGGGATGATTTCCGGGATAAAAAGTATCCTATGACCTTTCCAGGGTCTCAAACTATTTAACCAAATTTCATTTAAATCGGTCCAGTAGATCCAGAGATTACCCCCTACAACATCACAACATCATAAACTCACAAACTTTACCTCTTACTATAGATTATATTTATATCCCACTAAGATTATACAAGGCCTTGTAAAAATGTTTGGCTATTTGTTACGCGATTATGTATCAATGAAACAACGTCATTTTTTGGATAAAGACAGTTTATGTACTTTTAAATAATAAAGAATCAAGCAATTCTGAGCAGATGTTATCTTCAGGAATACAGTGATTCTTGTAATAAGTTATTTTTCTACATAACTTAAATTATGTATATTATTATGTTATGTATTTTAATACTTATTACTTCTTTATAATACAAATATATTAATTTTCAAAAGTGTGTTTGTTGATTTGTTCATCTGTTCTTCTTTTACGAAGTTCTGGAAAGTATGATGCTACCAAATTGCTAAGTAATATACCTATACTAGCAGAACTCGCGGCTTCGCTCGCGATCAAACTACGAAAAATACGAAATTTCATGCAAATATATCCAAGGAATGAAAAGTTTCATACAAACTTTTATCCCCTATTTCACCCCCTGGGGGGTTGAATTTTGAAAAATCCTTCCTTGATGGATGCCTTCGTCATATGAGGAACACGTTGTGAAATTTCAATTTGCTAGCCTTAAGGGTTTGGCCTGTACGTTGATACATCAGTCAATCACTTTTGGCTTTTATATAATAAGATATAATATTAAAATATTTTTTATACTTATTTTTTTTTGTGGATTGTTCTCTATCGTAAAAAAAATTTTTAGGTTCACCCATTTGTCAAATATTTTTAAAATCATTAAAATATTTCTTTGTCTCCCACTTACCTTCTTTTAAAGAATAATAAAAGAATAAAATATAATATGTATATGTAATTGACTCTAGCTTAAAAACGCAGATATGAATCAATAAATTAACATAATTACATTTTAAAATATATTCCTCATTAGTTTTAGCAATAAAATATGCTAATTATTATTAAATAATGTATTACTTCATTTCAGTGCCTTTATTACTATAAAAAACATGACAGTGCGTGATATGAGTACATTTGAAATGGAACACATTGAGGTCACCTTGATATCGGCATTGCTTCAACGTTACAAATTAGAATTTGATCTATCTATACCTGTTGTCAATGTCAATACAGGTAAATATAACTTTATAGTAATTTTAGCGTTTAGACAAGATGTCATTCTGCAATCGTTGAAGAATAGAAATGTAAAAATAGTATCAATAACGTATAACGTATAATTCTAAAACTCACAAACATAAATTATCTTTTTCCCTATACGGAAATCGAACCCATGTCATTCGGTATAAAACGTTGATTACTCAAAAGCTTTGCACCATGCGTGACTACAGACGTATATACATATTTAATTATTACAAACGAACTGAGAACATTTTACTTAATTAATTAATTAGTAGCACCAGCGGTATATTGATCGAAAAGAAAAACTCATCTCGATAGCTCCAAAAACAACATTTTAACTCAGTATTTTACCGATTTTGAATTTAGACTCAAAAATATATTTATAAAACAAAGTCGTGTTGTTAGTTACACCATTTATAACTCAAGAACGTCTAGACCAATTTTTATGATATTTCATATTTTGAATTTCTCTTAGTCCGGAATAGGATATAAGTATTAAAACATCAGAAAAATTAAAAAATATATATATTTAAATTTATATGGCTAACGTTGGCAAATAACTATTTTACATATCTATGTAAAAAGTACCCAGCGACGAACCCGAGCGAAGCGAGGGTGAGCCACAAGTAATATTATATAACAAAATTAGTTTCTATTATTTAAATTATCTCAATATTAAGTTACAATGTTATCGCAATCTTCGATAAATGAGTTAAATCTTTTTGTTGATATCAATTAATGTTGCTTTCATCAGAAAGATTACAAAAAAACCAAGAATTATGCGAAGCCATATTGTTTTTTAGGTGCGATATTGCACTACGATTATTTTTAGGATAAATTTTAATGACTATATTCTTTTTTTTACAGAAAGCTATGATATGTGGCTAAAGATTTTCGGTGGAGATATCTACGGCAAAGGCGATATGTCGTAAGTTTATCTTCTGTAGACAAACGCTTTTCTGAAGAAGTTCTGAACTGGATCGATTTGAAGTTAGAAAATTGAATTGAGTTGAATTGAATTCAATTGTTCTCAATCAAGCTAAGGCAGTGGTAGCCCAGTGGTAACGCGCTCGCTTAAGATACCGAGTGATGCGGGTTCAAATCCCAGGTCTCGCACCTCTGATATTTTCATGTGCGAGTTATTTCTAACATGATTACCACTTGCCTTACGGTGAAGGAAAACATCGCGAGGAAACCTGCATGTCTGCGAGAACCTAGCAAGTTTTCGAAAGACATGTGAAGTCCGCCAACACGCACTTGGCCAGCGTGGTGAACTGTGACCTGGTTCCCCTCGTATTGAAGGGAGGCCCGTGCCCAGCAGTGGGACGTTAAAAAGGGCTGAACATAATCAAGCTGTTCTCAAATAATACTCCATCATACATGTAGCAATTGATTTTTATGTCGTATACATATATAATTACAAACTAATACTTACAACACTGTAAGTTACTTGATGAATGTACGTAATATAAAAATATTAACGAATCCAAAATATTACAAGAATTGAGAAAAAATAATATTTTTTTTACTTTATAGTGGTTTATTATTTTATATTAATATGTATCCTACTAATATTATAAATGTGAAAGATTGCGAAAATGGATGTCGGGATGTATAGATGTGTGGATATTTGTTACTATTTTATGGTAAAACGACTGAATGGATTTTGATGAAACTTTACAATAATATAGCTCATATATTAAAATAGCACATAAACTACTTTTTATTCCGGAAAAATGTACGATTCCCGATAATATATTTTTTATGTCCACAGACTTCAAGTAGTAAGACCTAGAGTCAAAGGCCATGTAGTGGTTGGTGTCAGAATCACTAGTGAGCGTATTTCTATATATATTCCAGAATGTCGCATTAATATTGGATTGGATGCTTTTAAAGTAGGTATATTCGTACATTTAATGTCTGTATTATTAAGGGCTCTTAGGACGAATTATATATATATATATACCCATGCAATACAAACATTCGTGCTCATCACATAAATGAATGCCCTCAGCGGGACTTGAAACCGCGACCGCTGGTACAGCAAGTAGGGTCACTACAAACTGAGCCATACGTGTCGTCAAAAGTACACATGGTATTCTCCATGTTTCTTCTATTATCTAGACTAGATATGATTTTCTAGATGAAATTACGCAACTCAACATTGGCAGTTCTAAAACAAATTGATAACCACTGTTAAAAGAAATCATATTAGGGAGCAAGATGTTATTTTGGAAATTAATTCCTGAAGTCACGCAGGCATCTCATAAATTAGTGAAAATAAGATGCGCAAATTGTCTTTAAAAGCAAACTATTTTCAATAGAGGTGACTTTGTTCAAGAAATTGACGACAAATTGATCTAATAAGAGCTCCGTTTTCTGTGTTGAAGTACATTTCTATGTAGTCGGAGAGCCGGATACACCACGACCTTTACCGATCTGTTAACCAGATGAAATATATTTTTTTATAAAGTTTTAATAATAGATAAATATCCTTAAAACAGCTTGCCCATCGAAACTCTGACGAGGCAATTTTTAAATTAATTATTTTAAATCTTTATTTTTTTACTTTTCACCGTTCTGTTAACCAGACGAATTTTGTTTTAACCAATAATAAATAATATAAAGAATATGCCTAGGTAGCCTTTATAGTATCCGTGAAGTTACCTTTAGTAACTTACCTTTTTTTTATTATTATTAAAAATGGGCATTCTCTTGACCTTCATCTAAGCTCGAAGGCACAGATAAGATCTACGATGTAACGAGTTTGCCAAAGAGAAGCCTGTTAACACGCACCTTAAAGAGTCTCAGGTTATACGTACTCGGAAAAACAGACGCAGGCAGGGCATTCCACTTCTTGGCTGTGCGCATTATAAAAGATCATGAATAGCGCTTAGTGCGAATGGTCGGAATGTCAACCAAGAAAGGATGGTATCTCGCAGTACGTCTGGTGTTCCGATGGAAAAATCTATCTAGAAGAAGTTTATACCCGCTTGCCAGGTAGTGTGGTCAAGAAATGAGTAGGCAAGGCTACCTAGTAATATTCTTTATATTATTTACTATCGATTAGAACAAAGTTGGGCTGGTTAACAGAGCGGTGAAAAATAAAAAAAAAAAAAAAAAATAATTAATTATTTAAAGATAGCCTGGTCAGGATTTCGATAGGTAAGCTATTTTCGGCGTATTTATCTATTATTGAAACTTTATAAAAAATATATGTTTCATCTGGTAAACAGATCGGTGAAGGTCGTGGTGTATTCGCCTCTTATACTAATACAAAGTAAATCATTTTGTGGAGTTACATATGTGGCGGTGTAAAGTCCTTGGTCAGTGTTCCGAAATTATTTTCTCGGTTACTTTATAAATTAGAACTATAATATAAAATTAGACTATTAATTTCTTGCGTTTAATCGTTTTCCAGATGGTAATTACAGGATTGTTTGACGATGAAGCCAGCAGCCAATTTGTTTCAGAATTTTTCAGTAACTTAATACCAGAAATGTTAGATTTTTTCGAGGTTAGTCACCTATATTTTTTAAAACTAGTGTTGGCCTAGTGGTCGATATTTGACAATAATCATTATTAAGACTTGGAAGAAAACATATACCTATATATTCTAAAATATTTTCATTGATAACACTAAAGTTTGCTAATAGTTACTATACAAAAAAAAAAAAGAAAATCGCTTGACAAACAGAGGAGAAAAAGATACTGAACTGTTTTGTCTTTGCCTAATTATGTATAGGTATGTGTATAAATATTTAATATACCTACTGTACCAACAAAAAAAAAAAACAAATTTTCTTTTCGAGTTTACGTTTTAACGTTTAGTGTTTTTCAGAGATGAGATATTTTCCCGCAGTAAAAAGTATCCTTTATGTTGACCCGGATAACCAGCTACACCAAATTTCATCAAAGTCCCTCCAGTGGTTTTTCCTTGATGCGGTCACGGACAGACAGACAGTCGTACGGACGGATGGTGGGATGGACGGACGGACGGACAGACAGACAGACAGACAAACAGACAGACAGAAAAAAATTCAAAAAATTATAGATTCGGCCTCCGTATCGATAATTATGTCTATTTCAATAAGAATTTCCAAAAAAAAATATTTAATGTACAGATTCGGCTTAGTTACAATTTTATTATATAAGGATATAATTGATATAAATAAATTTTATTAACAGGTGGAGATCTCTAAAATTTTGAGCGCATTCGTGCTAATCGTCGGCAACATAATTCTAGCTGACTTTGATCTTAGGGACCTTATTGGGGGTGACAGAAGACTTTAAATATTTATTAACTGAGTAACCAATCTTTCTATTATCAATCAATCAATTGTTAAGAATCTATTAAGACTAAACATTACAAAAAAATATATATTTTTGTACTCTTTTATTACAAATTATGCATAAAAGTTTATTGCAAAACACGCTTTTATTTATAAACTACCTACCAAATTAAGAAGATGAAGAGTTTCTATGGTTTCTATGTTTTCGAAGTTGTTCGTTCGAAATCAGCAAGTCCTTTGAATGATAAATGCTGGATCAAGAATTACACAAATACACGATGACGGTGTTTTTTTTTAAATCAATAAATATGAATACTGCTATCTATATATATAAAAATCAATTGCTGTTCGTTAGTCTCGCTAAAATTCAAAAATGGCTGGACCGATTTGAATAATTCTTTTTTTGTTTTGTTAGGGGTGTGTCAGGGGTGGTTTAACTATAAAAATTTTTTAGCGCATATAAAAAAAAAACAGCTGGAAAATCAAAAAGTTCTGAACTGTTTATTTTGTATGGGAATCACTAACCGTTAAAACGTACCTAGGGACGAACCCGAGCGAAGCAAGGGTGAGTTGCTAGTACATATATAAAATATCACCTAGATATTGAGGTAGTCATAATTTATTTTTTTATTAAAATTTAAGGAAAATATGTTTTTCGTACAAGTGACATCTTTGTGTGGGGCCATAAGCTATTTTAAGCTTAGATGGACTTTAAAATTATAGCCTAAGATGTATTTAACTGTACCTTGACATAGATGGCGCTGTTTAAATAAATTTTTATCATTTACCAGATAAAATTTTTATTTCCTTACTGTAAAAAGCAAAGTAAGAATATCATTTAGTAAAGTATAAAATAAAAAAATATACATATACTTTGTGGTATTTTATTCTTTATTAGTAGATCTGACAATTGGTTTTGATTGGTTTATGTCATAGATATTTTTGTATGCTTTTCATATTAAATACCACAGAATAAAAAAAATAATGTATTGTAGTGTATATGTAATGTAATATTATGTATTTAAAGGAGCATACTTGTATATTTATTTATATCGGCGATCTTGGAAAAGGCTCTAACAATTTCGTTGTAATTTGGCATGTGGGGGTTTTCATGGGCGAAAAATCAATCTTGATTAGTCTTATGTCTGGGAAAACGCGTGTTTTCGAGTTTTCATGCGGTTTTCTTTCGCATTATTCCATGCAAAATATGTTAATAATTTCGCACATCGTGGTCAAGCGGCAAAGGCGCAAAATTGACAATTACAGGTGTCCGGGCTCGAATGCCGCTCAAGTTTTTCTTTTGTTTTTTTTTTTTGTATTTATTCACGTTTTTAGTTCTTATTTATCTAAAAATACGATATAACAAAAAAGAACACCAAGCAAAGTTCGGTCGCTAAGGTACTATACCTTTATGTAGTATGCTCAAAAAGTTTGAGAAAATTTTTTATTCAACTCAACCGATAAAAAACGTGGCATTTTATTTTGAACAAAATAAGCAGCTAGTAAAAATCATATCAATTAAAATACAAAATATGTTTTCTACAATTAAAATATATTATGTTCCTATGTAATTTCCTCTCATTAATTAATTATTATAAACTCATGTCTAAAATCGCTTTTCTGTTCCCAAAACATTTTGGAAATCGATGATTGGATTAACTTTAAGCTATTTCAGTGATGCTTTTACATATTTTTATCATAAATTTGCGATAATTTTCCAATTATTTGAATATATACTATTCTAAGCTTATAGATAGATATAGCGTAAAAAAATGTACAAATTTCATCCTTTTTACCCGACCGCGCGACGCAAAGGAAGGTAATGTGTTTATCAGTCTATGTATGTATGTACGTATGTATGTTTGTTCCTATATGGCGTTCTAGAAACCATGACAACACGAGTGTCATAGGCTATATAAAAATAGTTAAGAATTAAAATGGCGGATTTCAGGCGCCAGTTTATGTTTCTTTAAGAAAAATTTCTTCCAAACCAATCGAATGGGGTATCAAAATAAAGAGTTTTAAGAAGCGATCGCAAAAATTTAAATCGCAATTTAAATGTTTAAAAGTAATGTTGGATAAAAAATTGCTTAATATAACTTTAAATGCTTAATTGGCAAAAATTAAAAAGATGTAAATAAAGAAATGTGTTATAAAAATAAAAAACCCGACTTCATAAAAGCTTGCTAAAAAGATGAAAACAAGTTGACAAAGGAATATAGTATTATGCAGTCGGGGACATACATATAACATATGTTATAAATAAATATATTGGGACATTAGCACACAGCACCATCTAGTTCCATGGTAGGCTACGAGGCCTGTGTTATGGATACCAGATAGTTGATACACTACACATGTATAACTTTAAATACATACATATTATAAATATAAACACCCAAGACTGGAGTACAGACATTCGTGCTAATCACACAAATGAATTCCCCAGCGGGACTCGAACGCGCGACCGCTGGCATAACAAGTAGGGTCACTACACACTGAGCCAAACGTGTCGTCAGATTATGTGCAATGTGCATACATTTTGCGGCAAGGATAAAACGTGTATGTCTCTGACTGCATAATACTTTATTCCTTTGTCAACTTATTCTCATATTTTTAGTTAGCTTTTATGCAGTCGGGTTTTTTATTTTTATAATATATTTTTTTAATCCAATTTTTATTATTATCGGATCTCTAAATCTAAACTGATTTATCTGAGAATTTGTAGAGAAAATATTAAATTACACAATATTTTTAGTAAAGTTGTTGTCGCGTAACTTCACTTGCGGGATAAACAGACAGTAATCTGTAAAAGTGAGTGACATTTTTTGTCTCAACCTCAGTAATATTTTTCATAATAATGATGTCCTCCTAACAAGATTTCTGTCACAGCGATGACAATCTGACATGACTAAAGAGATATCAGATACAGGACTGACGGTTTTTTGTGTTTCTTTATATTTATAATCAGATTCTTTCTTCTGATTTTTCTTCTTCTTCTCTGTGTTGTAATCGAACTCGTACATAAACGTTAGATACATGGACGCCGGAAGGGGGACGCAAGGGGATGCACTTGTCATGAAGGAAAATATATAGAAAAACTTAAAAAAATAAAATTATATTAGTAAAATCTTTGTTTGAATTTAGATATCTGCGAAAAAAAGGTGATAAATAAGTAATGAACAAAAATTCATAACTAGCAGAACTCGCGGCTTCGCTCGCGATCAAACTACGATAAATACGAAATTTCATGCAAATACGAGTATGTCCAAGGAATAAAAAGTTTCATATAAACTTTTATCACCTATTACACCCCCTTGGGGATTGAATTTTGAAAAATCAGTCAATCACTTTTGCTATGTATATATATATATATATATATATATATATATATATATATATATATATATGGTCTAATCTTTTGAATTTACGAGTAAATATGACAAACGTGAAAATATTTTTGAAGCTTAAACGCAGTGTATGGTAGGAATTTGACATCTATATCAAATTACCTGTAAAAAATACGATGTTTGTGTAAGGTTTAAACCGTAAAATGTTGACGAAATATTTCGTCGTCGTAAATGTTCAAACCTCTAAATTGCAAAATAAGGTTCGTTTTACAAGTTATAATACAGGAAAATTATTTCAAGAAAGCGTAGATAGAGAAATCTAAAAGGAATCAAGATAAAGGTTAAAGATTTAAAGATTTTTATTGAACATAATAACATACTGTATATTCAAAATAGTTAGATCGTAAGTAGCTGCATTAGTATAAACTGTGTCGCAGCTATTTACGCCCACCTCTGGACAATAGGGGCAGTTACGTTCTAAGGTTAGTACAAGTACAATCTAAGGCTATATTAGTAGAATTCATTAGTATTATAATTATGTTAGTTTAGTTTAAGTTATATAGATAGTAGTATCTATATACAATACCCAGATGCAATTTGGCCGATTTTGATAAAAACTAAAACTAATGGTTTTTTTTTCACTAAGAATGGATTTATTTATTTTTAAAAATAAAATGAAATAAAAATGTTTAAATACAGATATTTATCAAATGAGTACCTATTCAAAAAAATTATCTATTACACTGTAATTATCTGAAAACAACCAACTTAATGAAACATTGTTTTGAATGTACTATTCTAACATCGCTATGTACCTAAATAGGATGTCGACCAGGCTTTTCCAAAAACTGTTTTTCGTCAAATTTTCTACTTAAATATTTTTTTCTGCACTAACTCACGCATATACAAATTTTCGCATTTACATATAATTATGTTTTTTTTCATGTTGGAAAATGTATTTACACATACCACCTGCATGCATATTGCATACAGTTGATTATGTGGGACTCACCGGCAAAGTCAGTACTACCCACTAAAACTCAACAGAACCCAACCCCCGTTTTAATGGCGCGCCGCAGGATCGCTTACGCACTCGACTATGACGCCCCGACGGCAGGCCTGCCGAAACACACCTCCACAACCATGGGTTTTCTTCAATGGTCCACTCTGCCATTACAGTAGTAGGTATCGTCCTGGAGGAACACATAGGCTCAAGCTTACTAGCATTTATAATATTTGATATTGATATGATAATAAAATTTTCCAAGTGTTGCTGTGTGTATGTAATAACGCAGGCTCCTAGAGATGCACCTAGAGAGTAAAAATAATATAAATACCAAGAATTGAAATTGTATTTTAATTAAATCTCAAACAATAATTTAAAATTTTACCTCACATTGTAAATCAACTATACTTTTTCATCTTAAACGACCATCTGTTTTCTTCCCCGAGAGAGCAGCTTTATCTTTCATTTTATAATAAATGTCCGTCGCAATAACTAGTTACTGGTGCCGTGCGAAAGTGCTGTGGACTTTAAAAGATTTAGCATGGTATATTTTTAACCGACTGCGGCGACCCAAAGGAGGGTTATGTGTGTAACCTGTATTTATAAGTGTGTATGTATGTCCTACCCTATGTTAACTCGTAATTACTAACCGATTTAATCGATTTTGATGATACATACATCGTTAGATTCGTCTTGATATATGAGTGGTAAAGGGTATATAGACATCATTAAAAATCAAAATGGCGGAACCTAGGCATCAATTTGTTTCTTGAAAAAACTGTTTCGTCCGAATCAATCGAGTACAGTGAGGTATAAAAATACGGGTTTTAATAGGCGATTACGAAAATATACACAACTTATCTGTTTAAAAATAATTTAGGATAAGAAATTCTTAAATAAAACTAAAAATATCTAATTGGCCAAAACTAAAAAGGTACAAATAAAAAATTAATTTACATAAAACAAAAAAAAAACAACTATGTTCCTTCGTCAACTTGTTCTCATCATTTTAGTTCGTTTTTTACGTTGAGTTTTTTATTTTTGATTTTAACGTTTATTCCGTACCACTATATCCCATACGCTTATAATTTTCAAAACTCAAAGTCATATTGGATAGATTTGTCGTAAACTTAATTTTTTATCAGTATAAACAGAAATTTCTTAAGGATCCGACTAATATAATGTTAAGCGCTTGTTCAGTCGCAGATATCAAGCACCTTCGTACAATATCTGTGGTGTTCGTCTACGCGGGTGCCAGGCAGGCAGGAAAAGTATTTAGTATCCAACCTTTTTAACGTCCCACTGCTGGGCACGGCCCTTCCTTCAATACGAGTTGGATCAGGCCATAGCCCACCACGCTGGCCAAGTGCGAGTTGGCGGACTTCACACGTCTTTCGAAAACTTGCTAGGTTCTCTCAGACATGCAGGTTTCCTCACGATGTTTTCCTTCACCGTAAGGCAAGGTAATCATGTTAGGAATGATTCGCACATGAAAATATCAGAGGTGCGAGACCCGGGATTTGAACCCGCTACATTCGGTTTCCCAAGCGAGCGCGTTACCACGGGGCTATCACTGCCTACAGGAAAAGTATGACGACGAGTATATTTGACGTTTGGGCGGGACGTATGATTTTCTGTTGTGTGTATAAATTTTATTAATTACTGACAATATAACGATTAAAATAGGAAAACTGTTTTAGAACTATTTTGGCACTTTATCGAATAATAAAGTTCAATTTTTTTCGAACAACACTCAAATTATGAATTTATCAATACTTTGCATTTTTAAAGTGTTTCTGTATGCTAAAATGCTCATAAACGTTAAGAATTGCTAACGAGATTAGTTAAGCAAAATTAGTCTAACAGTTTTACTGCTTCCACTAAATTAAAGTTGTTGTTGGAAGAAGAAATACAAGAGATTTTATATTTTCTGTTGTGACTCTTCATCCTTCGTTGCACGTTATAAACGCATTATTTATATAGACAATTTTATTTATAAGTATAATAAATGGCATGACTCAATTAGCCTTACCATAAAAAATATATATACTTATACTATTTCTTACGATGCAGTCATTATCTCTTACTTTATTCCTCAGACTGAATCAACCTTTTTTTACGATGACAAGAGACCTTAGTCTTAAACGAGAACCAAACCCAAGACCATTAAAAATTTTTCTATTTCTTTAATATGAAATTATTACAATTCTTAAAGAATTTGAGTGGTATCGATATTGATTCAAGTGTATATCAATAACACTACTCTTTTAGCATATTATATACAACTAGCGACTCATCCTTGCTCCGCTCGGGTTCGTCCCTACTTACGTTTTAAAGTTTGGTATAGATTTCTCAGAGATATTTTTCCGCAGTAAAAAGTATCCTATATGTTGACCCGAGCAGCCAGCTATCATCATACCAAATTTCATCAAAATGCCTCTAGTGCTTTTTCCGTGATGCGGTAACAGACAAACAGCTTAGTTACAATTTTATTATATGTATAGATTTGAATGCTTAATACAGATTTAACATACAATTGGTGTAATGAGTTATTTTCAGTGTTCAGTGCTGAAGCGAGTATCGTAAATCAAGTAAAAGTGCACTCGAAACCACTTAAAGAGAAGCAGTTTCATATTTACGGCAAAGAGCGGTCAGATGTTAAATTGGACAGATGGGGAAATTAAATGCAGTGTGCATATAATTTAAATATATTAATTAATTTTCTTTCTATACATATAATAAAACTGTAGAGGTCGAATGTCTGTACATAGAAAAAAATGCTAAAAACCGAGCTTGGGGGATGTAAGAAGAGAAATAGAACAAATCCCGATTTTACAATTTTTTTTGTGTCTCTGTCTGTCTGTACAGGCTTATCGCCGACACTGTTGGACCGATTTAAATGAAATTTTGCATGGTGGTACCTTATATCCCCGGTCAACATTTTAGATACTTTACATCCCGGAATATTAAAGAGTTTCCGTGGGATAGTTAAAAAACTATAGTAACTACTGATTGGATTTTAATGAAACTTTACAATAATATAGTTCATACATCAGAATATAATATACATCAGAATATAATATAGGCTATTTTTTATCCCGGAAAAATATACTGTTCCCGTGGGATAGATTTGTTTTTGTTTATCTAAAAATAGCTTGTCTATTTTTAAAGCCAATATATTAAATCGTTTCATATAGCAACTAAAGTAAATACTTATACAATGCAGAGCTATATCAGAATTCACTCGGTTAAGCTCGCATTGAACTTTCACAAATAGAATGAGAGCATTATATGTAGCGTATCCGTTATCGTCGCATTGTAGAATCCTGTTAGATATTGTAGTTTTGTAGGCAGTGGTAGCCCAGTGGTAACGCGCTCGCTTGGGAAACCGAGTGAAGTCTCGCACCTCTGATATTTTCATGTGCGATTATTTTCTAAGATGATTACCATTTGCCTCACCGTCAAAGCTAGTCCTACCCATTAAAACCCAATGGAACTTCCCCCGTCTTAATGGGGCGTCGTAGGATCGTTTACGCACTCAACCACAACGCACTCAACAACAGCCATAGGGTTGCTCCAAAAGTCCACTCTACTATCAGAGAAATACCAGGAGCAACCCGCATGGCACACCACCCACCGAGATGGGCCTCCTCTCAGAGCATTTTTTGGCTTAATTGGCGGAAACCAACCCCAGACCCCCCCCCCCCTCCCCCCGCCTAAAAATTAACTCTATCGATATTTTTAATGCTTAAAAATTAAATAGTGTTGCTTGAATATAGAATTTATTTAAAGGTTATTTGAACTTTTATGAGGCAAAATTAGCTTATGTAGATCCTATTTACGATCAAAGGAAGGTAAGATGCTCCAAAAAACTGTTGTACTTCAAAGGATAATATGCAGCGACAAACGTTAGATAGAAGTGGATACTACAATACTTTGAGAAAAATCTTATCTTAAAATGTAAAAGCAAGGTCTCTTTTTATTAATGATAATATTATAGAATCCAACTAAATATTTATTTCGAAGCTTTATATCGAATATCTATTTCGAATTGACAGAATTTTTTATTTACAACACAGTTTTCAACTAATGTAGTCTTTCTTTATCATACAATCTAAGAGTATAATAAAACTTTTCAGTTTTTTCCGATAAAGTTTTTTTTTTTATATATTCACAATACATATATAAAAAAGAATGAGTGTTCGTCAGTGTCATGTCATCAAACCGATTTGGATGAAATGATTAATTATTTAGTTTACGCTAGTGATATATCCTGAGATGATATTATTAACCTAACAGTGACTGTGTCAATAGGTAAAGCTAGGCCATGTTGCTAGTCTATACATATAATAAAATTCTAACTGAGTCGAATCTGTACACTAAATATTTTTTGGAAAATCTTATTGAAATAGTCATTACTATCGATACAGAGGCCGAATCTATAGTTTATAGATTTTTTGTCTCTCTGTCTGTCTATTACCAAATAACAAAAAAAACTGGAGGGATTTTGATGAAATTTGATGTGACGATAGCTGGTTATCCGGGTCAACATATAGGATACTTTTTACTTCGGGAAAATATCTCATCGCTAGTAGAGTCGCTAATATATTATAAAAACAACTAGCATTGCCCGCGGCTCCGCCCGCGTTCAGATGATCAAAAATCAAATTCTTAGGTTTTACACATTAGTATACTCTTACATATATCACTTTCATTGCGCACCGTATGATTGGTAAATAATGGCGGTGATTGACAATGCCACAAAGGTTCCTCCGTTAATCTCATAGTTGATTTAGTAATATTGCATTTTTTGTTTTAGCAATAACATTTATGTATGTCTATACTTATATTTTGTTTGTTTGTTTAGTTTTGGGCGATAAACTCTTAAGCCACAGAATTAATTTTAATATTTTTTACTAATAGACAGCTATTGATTAATTTAATATTTAGCTGATTATATAAATTACGTAATGGTAACTTTTCTTAATGTTAATTTGTCGCGAAACAGGGATTGATTAGCGCTAGTTAGTAATATTTTCCAAAACGATTTAAAAAAAAATGTAATAATACTAAGTAAATAATTTTAAGCAAATACTTTTTATTACTTCATATGGCTCTCCTAATATGATTAAAGTTGTAAGCATTTTATTGTGTCCTTTAAGCTTTTATCTTCATAGAAATGATGTCCAAAAAAAAAAAGTTGAGATATAACAGTTCCTAAAATACTTTTTCATAGTTTTTGAGATATGGAATATTTTTAGTTACCCGCTTTGTCAGTTTAACAGCCATAACCTTGTTTTCCATAAAATGTTATAAAAAATAATGAATCGAACTTATTTTTACGGTTGATAAAATAAGTCGATATTGTGGAAACGTAAATATTACTTGTACTTATTTTAGTGCTAACCTAACAAAACACGTAAGTAAGAAAAACTACACAGTATTTTGCTATACGAAACCTATCATGAGCAAGTTGGAGTTGCCCAATTTTTACATTAAAAGATTAAAAAATATAAACATTATTTACTAAAAAAATAAAAACTTACAAATATTTTCATTTGAAAATTGTTTCGGCCAACAAAATATTACTAATGTGTTACTAATTTATAAAGCTTGCTTGTCTTTATTTTATTAAAAATTTGAACACGGGCGGCGCCGCGGGTAATTTAGTAGTAATTCTAATAAAGTCATAGAAAGATCACATCTGTACATTTTTTTGGATTAAAACTACGTATTTTAAAAACATATGGCGACATCTATTGTCAAATATCTAAATAACACATTAATAAATTTTCATTAAAATAACTATTTTAATGAATAAAATAGCGCTATTGATATTTCTTTTACGATAAGCTTTTTTAATAGTTTTAACATATATAACTTACCTTGCTAAAATGTTAATAGTATCATCGTGCTTTTATTTTAACCAGTTTTTGCATTTTTTTTCAGAAATGAGATACTTTCCTGCGGTAAAAACTATCCTATATGTTGAAACGGATAACCTGCTATCACCATACCAAATTTCATCAAAATCCCTTCATTGGTTTTTCCTTAATGCGGTCACATACAGACAGACAGACAGACAAAAATTCTAAAAAACTATAGATTCGGCCTCTATATTGTTAATAATGAATATTTCAATAAGATTTTTCGAAAAATATTGAATTTACGGATTCGGCTTAGTTACAATCTTATATGTGTAGTTACTAATTTATAAAGCCAAAAAGTTTGCTTTATTGAAAATTTGAACACGGGCGGGGCCGCGGGTAATTTAGTAGCAATTCTAATAAAATCGTAGAAAGGTCATATCTGTACATTCATTTTTTTGGAATTAAAAATACTTATTTTAATAACACATGGCGACATCTATTGTCGAGTATCTAAATAACACATAAGTATATATTAATTAAAATAACTATTTTAATGGATTAAATAGCGCTATTGCTAATTTGATATTCAAGATAAGCTATTTTTAATAGTTTTCATCATATTTAGTAAGTTACCTTGCTAAACTGTTTACAGATAGTATCATCGTGGTTTGTTCCAACCAGTTTTTGTATTTTTTCTCAGAAATGAGATATTTTCCCGCGGTAAAAAGTATCCTATATGTTGACCCGGATCACCAGCTATCACCATTCCAAATTTTATCAAAATCCCTCCAGTGGTTTTTCTGTGATGCGGTAACAGACAGACAGACAGACAGACAGACAGACAAAAAGTTCAAAAACTATAGATTCGGCCTCTGCATCGATAATAATGTCTATTTCAATAAAATTTTCCCAAAAATATTTAATGTACAGATTCGGCTTAGTTAGAATTTTATAATATGTATAGATTGTGAAAAATATTATTTCAGTCTGAATGTAATCTTATTAATATTATAATAGTGAAAGTTTAGATGTTTGGACGTTCGGATGAATGGATGTTATTCAATCACGCCAGAACGGTTGAACGGATATGGATGAAATTTGGCACAGAGATTTTTTAGAGCCTTTTTGCTTTTCCAGATTATAATGTATAATCTGGAAAAGCAAAAAGGCTATTTTTAACCCGGAAAAATGTACGGTTTCCGGGGAATTGATTTTTTTTAAAGAAGAGATTAATTCAAGCGAAATGAGGGTGAACCGCTAGTACTTAATAAATCGCAGAATTCAAAAAGTCAAAACTATTGCTCTACATTCGTAGACGTAGTTTTTGGGACCTATTGCACACGAGAATTACATTTTGTGCTAATGGTCATGAACGCGTAATAATGTGTTATCTACCAGACCTTAGCTGTAACCGTGTAGTGCACGGTATTGAACATAACAGAATGCTTGTTTTGTGGTTAAAATGTACGGGTACAGATCGGGAGGTCTTAGGTTCAAGTCCCTGGCTTAGCTAAAACAGTTGTCAGTTTTTAAGTTTTCCTATTAGAAAATACTCGTATTTAGAGCAGCGCTACCGGTATCACATTCTAAACTGTGTGTGTATGTGAAAGTGTGAAAATTAATATTAATATTTGGAATATAAAACGAATAAATTAATTTCGCGGTAAAATGTTGCAAATGCCAAGGTTAGCTTGATAAACACTTCGTTTTAGACTTTTATTTTAGTTAACCTGTAATGCCTATATTTAGTATTAGTAAAACGGGACAAATATTTTCTCTGAAAACGATAATGAACACATATTTACTCAAACCGTCGCTATAATAGTATAAACAAATAAGTGTACATAATCAATTACTCATTTCTGTGAAATTTTCATGTGTTTCAATAAAACACTAACATATTTTAACATTATATTTGTATCTATCATTTTTTTGAAAACAAATTGTACGAAAGTACAGAATAAATATAAAGCAACTTATCTAAGAAAATACTTAAAGCTCATCCTAAATAAATTTCCTCGAAGTGCCGGAAACATTATAAGAGTACCACCAATAATAGAAAATGACAGGATGAATAATTTCCACCTTCAAATGTATTTTTCTTTGACGCGTTTGTTAAACGCAGATTTATTATATAACTAGATATGTTTTAACGGTGAGTATAGATTTCTTTGAGGTATGATGAGATATGTTAGGTCTTATATGTTGACCCAGATATTTAGCTATCATCATACCAAATTTCATTAAAATCTGTTTAGTGGTTTTTTTCGCTATGCGTTCCCAGACAGACAGATAGACATAAATTCTAAAAACTATAGATTCCGCCTCTGTATCGATAATAATGTCTATTTCAATAAGATTTTCCAAAAAATATTTAATGTACAGATTCGACTCAGGTATAATTTTATTATATGTATAGATGTAATTAAAGCAGGTATTATATACTTAGTATTGAATTCTAAACGTGCGAAAAAATAAAAGTAATAATAATAATTGCAATTTATGGTAGCTGTAGTCGAATATTTTCATAAAACTTGACTGATAATGACTACTACAGGCACTGAAAGCTTTTTTAAGGGTTTCTTTTAGTATTAAGAAGAAAATTTGTTAAATAAATGGGTTAAATAAACGAGCGTCTTAATAAGACACCTGGTTGTTACTGCACCATTAGGCCCGATCCACACTATTGTGCCGATCACAGTCCTTTTTAACCCCCGACGCAAAAAAGGGGTGTTATAAGTTTTACCGTTATGTGTGTATGTGTCTGTCTGTGGCATCGTAGCTCTTAAACGTGTGGATTGATTTGGATGCGGTTTTTCTTATGTGAAAGCTAGTTTATTGGCGACGGTTTTTAGATATGTTTTATCAAATCGGTTCAACCGTTTTTGTGTTGTGGGTTTCTTACATTTTTAATAAAATTTGATTATTCGGTTAGATATCGTTCTGGTAAAGTATTTTTATAAAAGAAACGTTGCTGGAGTGTGATTCGACCGGAACATGACTCTTACTGATAGTTTGAATGCATTCATTGTTTATTGTATAAAAGTACTTTAGCAGCACTAATATTGGACCAAGAATGAACCGTTAGCGGTACTATAGTGTAGAACGGCCCTTACTGTACAGCTTCAAATTCTTAACAATGTTTTTTTTTGTTGTTACTTCTTTACGCTGAAACGGCTGGATAGATTTAAATTAAATTTAGTATACAGATAGACTAAGATCTGGAGTAAAACATAGGCTGTGTTTACTTATAGCCCATTAGGTATGCACCCGAGTGAAGCCAGAGTAAGCTACTAGTTTCAAATACCGTCAAAATTAACATAATAAGTTATTTACTTAAAAAACGTTAAAAAACGTCTGAAATTAATAATTTAAATATATTTTTAAAAAGCTTCGTAATGTGCAAAGCTTTTTAAAAATATATTTTCCACCACAACGACGTTGTAGAACAACAAAATTTCTCTGAGATAAAAATCTGCTAAGCTACAAACTTTGACCGTGTTCGTGTAACGATATAAATCTTAAAATGAATCCCTCAAATACGTTTTAAAAGTAAAGTTTTATGAGTAAAAGCTTTATAAAATACATATAATTACGTATTATAAGCTTAAATATAAGTTGTTAAATAACAAAAATATACTATGTAAGTATTTAGTATAATACTCGTAATTAGTTTTGTATTAACTAACTAGTATATTCACTAAGCAGCCGTCCTCGTCTTACATTCTTCGCCATATGAGAATAAAAACGCGCAAACATATAAAATTGAGTGTCTGATTTTCAACCGACTTCTAAAAAAGAGGAGGTTCTCAATTCGACCGTATATATTTTTTTATGTGTGTTTCTGGATTACTTCGTCATTTATGAACCGATTTTGATGATTCTTTTTTTGTTGGAAAGGAAATATTCCAAGGGTAGTACCAAGATAAGGAAACCAGGATCTGATGATGGCATCCCAGAGAAATCGAGGAATTTGTTATCTTTTTTATTAAGTTTTTTGTATTAAATATGTTATATAATTACATGTTACATAAAATAAAAAAAAATCAGCTTTATATGTATATAACATCTTTTTACTAAGTCAGGTAAAAATAATGACTATACTCTATGATTTAAGTTAAAAATTCTTAATACCAAACCAAAATTATTTCGCAAACGCGCGTGAAACCTTTTTGTTTTGTTATACAATGTTGTTGTGTAATTTTACCAGTGCTTTGTTTTAGATGGAAATTTTTCGAACACAGTACAATTACAAATGAAAAATTATTTTGTTATTTTATGGCTTGCTTTATTTTTTACTAGTGACACACCCTCGCTTTGCTCGGATTCGTCCCTAAATATAAACATTATTTTCATATACAGGTAACGATTTGGTCAGCGCAGACCAGCAAAACGGCTATTTAGCGCTTTTTACTCTGAATACTGAAAGATTTTTATGCATTCAGCCCTTTTTAACGTCCCACTGCTGTGCACGGGCCTCCCTTCAATACGAGGGGAATCAGGCTATAGTTCACCACGCTGGCCAAGTGCGAATTGGCGGACTCTATATGTCTTTCGAAAACTTGTTATATTTTCTCAGATATGCAGGTTTCCTCACGATATTTTTATTCACCGTAAGGCAAGTGGTGATCATATTAGAAATGATTCGCACATGAAAATATCAGAAGTGTGAGACCCGGGATTTGAACCCGCTTCACTCGGATCCCCGAGCGAGCGCGTTACCACTGGGCTACCACTGCCTACCCAAGATTTTCTTTATCAAAGTAAAATATATCTGTCAGGGGTAGTGTGGCTTTCTAGTAGTGGAAGAATTTTTGGATTCGATTCAGTAGTTCCAGAGATTATCCACATACAAACAAAGTTTATCTCTTCATTATATTATTATGTAGATAACAAGTACATAATATGTTACTCTAGGATTAGTTTCTAAGTACCACAGGACTAAAATCCCATAATTTTATTGACGATACCTTTGGCACAGTTTATATTGACCCTACTTGTTGTGCCAGCGGTCACGGGTTCGAGTCCCGCTGGGGGCATTCATTTGTGTGATGGGCACGAATGTGTGTACTCCAGTCATGGGTGTTTATATTTATAATATGTATGTATTTAAAGTTATATATGTGTAGTGTATCAACTATCTGGTATCCATAACACAAGCCTCGTAGCTTACCATGGAACAAGATGATGCTGTGTGCTAATGTCCCAACACATTATTTATAAAAAACTGTTTTATTTTTTTTATATTTTAGTTTTTCATTGTTTGCGATATACAAAAGAAAGATCTGGATAACTTCTCAAAGATTTATATTAGTGTGTATTAACAGAATTACAATGATTTTTATTTGTGTAGTGCCGGTGTCGTGTGCAAACAGTAGAATGAGCAACCGTTAGACAGTTAGATGGTGTATGAATGACGTAGTGACGAAGTTGTATTTGAGTAAGTTCATCGGTTGAGTGTATAGCTTGATATCTATACAAATAATAAAACTGTAGAGGTCGAATGTCTGTATATAGAAAAAAATGCTAAAAACCGAGTCAGGGGGATATAAGAAGAAAAATAGAACAAATCCAGATTTTTTCATTTTTTTGTTTCTATGTCGGTTTGTCTGTTTGTCTGTGTGTACAGGCTAATCTCCGAAACTGTTGAATCAATTTAAATGAAACTCTGCATGATGGTACCTGATATTCCCGGTCAACGTCTTAGATACTTTTCATCCCCAAAAATTAAAGAGTTCCCGTGGGATAGTTAAAAAACTATAGTAACTTATACAGCTTAGTACACAAAAACCATTGCTTGGATATTAATGAAACTTTACAATAATATAGTTCATACATCAGAATAACAAATAGGCAACTTTTTATCCCGGAAAAATGTATAGTTCCCGTGGGATAGATTTTTCTCCGTTTGTCTAGAGGCGAACCCGAGCGAAGCGAGGGTGAGCCGCTAGTAATAACATAATAAAGGGCCTTATGCTAAAGGTAATAGGGTCGACGATAGGAAATCTGGCGTCGATACTTATAATTATTTTACTTATTGTTAGTTTTAAAATAGTTTTGACGACTAATTTGAGTAACATAAGTTAATATTTATTGCTTTGTTAAAATTAATGGTAAACCTTGAATTAATGGTAAAATTGAATCTACATCACTATTTTAGAATGTAATTTTATTACAAGCTACGCCATTGTACTTTATTTACATCTTCGCTTCTGAAGATTATACTCGTAAAGTCCTTTCTCTAGGCTCTAGTATCTGAAAAGGATTTTTCAAAATACGGACCAGGGCAATGCGCGTTCCAAAAATTAAAAAAGTAATACTTCAGTTTTACATATTAGTAATCTATACTAATATAATATTAATATTATAAAGCTGAAGAGTTTGTTTGTTTGTTTGAACGCGCTAATCTCAAGAACTACTGGTTGGAATTGAAAAATTCTTTTTGTGTTGGATAGTTCATTTATCGAAGAAGGCTTTAGGGTAAATGTTATCCCAGAAAATGTACGGTTCCCGTGGGATAGATTTGTTTTTGTCTAGGGACGAACCCGGAGCGAAGCGAGGGTGAGTCGCTAGTATTTTATATTGTAAGCCGAAAATATTTGTAAAAAATGTTTGTTAATTTTTGCTCTGACCTTTAAAGTTTTGCGCGAGTTATATATTCAAAGTTCCGTGCAATAATTTGTATACGTTCTCTAAAAAAAAAGAAGGCTTATATGAATATGGAAAACTGAAGAACTTTTTTGGTTGTTTACTAGCACTTTTGCGAGCAGAGTTGCGGAATAACGCTAGTTTAAGATTCATATCTTATCTCTATTATATCTCTATTTATATCTATATCCGTCTATTTTCACATCTCACATTTTATTTAAATCTCTCTATCTCACTCATATAGTATGCATTTTAAATCTATACATACATATAATAAAATTGTAACAGATCGCTGTCTGTACATGGAAGATATTTAAGAAAAACTATGATTGGGGTCTTCATTAACGCAATTGAACCCAAAGTTATGATTTTTATAATTTTCATCTATTTATCTCTTTGTTCGTGCTTTTGTGCGCGCTAATCTCAGAAATGGCTTAGCCGATTAGGATGCAGTTTTCACTAATGTGGTAAGCGTCACTTAAAATTTAGCATTGTATTGTTTTATTTCAATCGGTACATAAATAAAAAAGTTATGTTGATTTAAAGAATCACCTAGGGACGAACTCGAGCGAAGCGTGGGCGAGGCGCTAGTTATTAATAGGTGTTATTGTACTTTGAGTAGGTATAAGTTAAGTTAGAAAATAATTATTCTATGGTTAGAAGAATAGTGAGGAGACGTCATCGTGGAAGTGATGACAAGTAGTGGTGATGTCTGCGAGTCTATATTAGCCTGTGCGCGTTTCATTCGCGACGAATTTCGTGTACTGTCAACTAGTATAAGGGGAACCCCTTTTTTTTTTTTTTTAACGTTGGGGAATGCATTTACGCACCGTCCACCTATTATAACCCCAGGTGGGTGTGTGGGACTCACCAGCTAGAAGAGCCGGTACTACCCACTAAACCCCAACGGTCCCCTCCCCTCCGCCTTAGTGGGACGCCGCAGGATCGCTCGCGCATTCAACTACAGCGCCCCGGCGGTAGGCCCGAAGGCCACCATCCAGTGAGGCCCCCGTAGGAACCCCACGCGGCTGCAGAGGTCAGGGCCCGAAACAACGGCCCTCTCCCCTGCAGCCCCACCGCGTCCGCCATCAAACGGTGGCGGCCCCGTCTGGGCCGCGGAAGGAGGAAACTGGCAAATAACACGACTCCCCTCCTGCCGCGGTCCACCCCTCTACCGGTTGCGGGGCTATTAACACAGCCACGCCCCCGGCCCCCCCCCCCCCATCCGATCGCGGGACCACCGAAGCGGTCCCGCCACCGGCGGCCACACGCCGACAGCCGAAGCCACGACGCGCGGCCCCGTCCGGGCCGCGGAAGGAGAAGACTGGCAAATACCACGACTCCCCTCCCGCCGCGACCCACCCCTCTACCGGTTGCGAGGCTATTAACACAGCCACGCCACCGGCACTCCCCATCCGATCGCGGCACCACCGAGGCGTTCCCGCCACCGGCGGCCACACGCCGACAGCCGAAGCCACGACGCGCGGCCCCGTCCGGACCACGGAAGGAGAAGACTGGCAAATACCACGAGTCCCCTCCTGCCGCGGCCCACCCCTCTATCGGTCACACGCCGACAGCCGAAGCCACGACGCGCGACCCCACTCCTCCCACCAAGTGGGCCAAACCCCCCCACCGAATTGGGCCCCCAACCAAACACCCCACGCCACCCCCCATCGGGTCAACGGGACCGCCTAAGCGGAACCAGACCCGCGACTGCAACCCCGACAGTTAAACAGCCGCGACAGGGGGAGGCCACCAATCCTTCCGCAAAAGCGGACTTCACTCCACCCACCGAAGTGGGTAACCACCACAACCGACCGCAAGAGCAGCCCCGTCCTTCTGGTGTCCGTCCGTGACCGTCGGGCCAGCGATCAGTCGACACCCACCACCATCCCCCCGTTAGTGGCCGCAACGCCGTCAGATGCAGCCACTAACGAGAAGCTCCCAATCAGTCCACCGAGGTGGACACCCGTCCGCCCACCGAAGTGGGCACCCTCGCCAACCGGTAGCCGCAACGTCGAAAGCCGCACACTAACGACGAGCGGCACCGTGCGGGTTGTGCCTCAACCACGTTCGACGGCCCGTGGCTGCAGCCCCCCCGCCCCCCATGCTGTTGGTCCGCGCCGGATTTCTCCGGTACCACCCGCCCGTCTGTGCCCAGGCGGGTGGCGTTCCCCCATCCGCCACCTGGGGACGCGCCCGGTAGGAGTCAGCTCTCCCCCGGGATAAGGGGAACCCCTGTTCCTTTGAAAAGTCAACTTGCCTATTTTTGTAATTTGAATTGGTATTTCTTTAAATTATTAATATGTTAGAACTCTTTTATTTTTGTAACTGATTTTGTTTAAATTCTTATCTATACACATAATAAAATTCTGAGTCGAATCTGTACATTAAATATTTTTTGGAAAATCTTATTGAAATAGACTTTATTATCGATACAGAGGCCGGATCTATAGTTTTAAAATTTTTTATCTGTCTGTCTGTCTGTTACAGCATCACGGGAAAACTACTGGATAGATTTTGATGAAAATTGGTATGATGATAGCTGATTATCCGGGTCAACATATAGGATACTTTTAACTGCGGGAAAATATCTCATCTCTGAGTTAAACGTTAAAACTTAACCAGGGACGAACCCGAGCGGTGCGAAGGTGAGTCACTAGTTAAAAGTATAAATGTGTGTTAGTGGTCGTTATCGTTTTTTTTTAATATTTCAATTTAACATCCGATTCCTAAAATTATGGTAATACTCGTAGATAGTTAAACTGGATTTTTTTAATTTTATAACGCTTTTTTTATCTACTGGAATGAAAAGAACGTACCAAATGTTAATTTGACCGCTAGTCGACCATTCTGTTCCATTTAAAACTGCTGCACTTAGTGATTTGCTTTTTTTTTTAATTTGCGACGTTCGTTAGCTCCATTGTTCAGTTTTGGAAAACGAATGTGGATTTCGAGAGCTTTTGAATTTAGTAGTTTTGAATATCCTCTTAGTATTTTGGTAATGATAATAACTTTTCAATAAAAAAATACTTCCACATCAAAATTACTGTTATTATTTCATCAAAGTGGAAGACATTACTTTTTAACTGATTTCCATAAAGGAGGAGGTTCTATGCTCGTCTGTATGTATTTTTTTAAGTATGTTTACTGATTTTTGGAGGCTTGACCGATTTTGCTACTTTAAGCTGTTAATGTGGGTCCCGAAGTGTTCCCGCAAAATTTTCTTTGACATAAAGTTTTCCGTTTTTCAGAAAATCAGGAAAAACTATGGAAGTATGTTAACAGATTTAATTTTATCAACTTCAAAATGTCATATCGACTTGAAATTTTGCAAGTGTTTGTATTTTCGATGGTAATAAAGTGATTTGGTATCATTGAGCTGATCCGACAATGCTTTAAGTCTTAAAGCATTGTCGGATCAGTTTTATTTAAAGTTTTAATTGAAGTTTAAGATATGAACATCTAATAGGTAAATATGACAAGGTAAACCATGATTGCTGTAAAGCATTCGAAACGTCGGGAACCAAAAGTCAAAATAAATCCGCGAAAAAATCCGAAAAGATAGTTTTATTTAAAACTAGCAGAACCCGCGGCTTCGCCCGCGATCAAACTACGAAAAAAATAAACTTTTTCGCAATACATACTTTATTACTTGCAAAAATATGTATAAGATGTAAAGCGTATATTCTATAAATAAATTTACTCTACTTTATATCCCACACAGTAAGTATGCACTTACAGAGAACTTGAGCCATGTTACTTTATTTAAATATGTTCAATTTTTTATTTTGAATTAAAAAAAACTACAATTCATGTTTATTTAAATGTATTGAAAAGCATTAATACCCAGTTTCAAGTAATTCTGATCATAAACAAATTTTTCCTCATATAAACAGCAACTCTTTTTTACCCTTTTAAGGGATGAATTTCGAATTCATCCCGAATTTCGAAAAAAAATGATATTTGTATTGTTTTAGTTTTAATTTTAAAGGTAAATACCATTTTCCTTGCATCAATTACAGAGTTTCATAAAAACTTTCATCCCCTATTTGACAGTCTAATGGGATGAAATTCAAAAAATGCTAAAATACGTATTTATTTAATTGTATTGAAAAGCATTTATACCAAGTTTCAAGTTATTCTGATCATAAATAATCGTTTGCCCATACAAACTTTATTACCCCCTTTTACCCTTTTAGGGGATGAATTTCGAAAAAAAATTGATACACATATTTCTTATTTTTAACATTAAAGTTAAATACCACTTTCCGTGCATTTCGCGTTAAGAATAACAGAGTTTCATACAATCTTTTATCCCCTATTTTACCCCCTCAGGGGATGAATTTCGAAAAATCCTTTCTTAGCGGATGCCTACATTATATAAGGGATACGTCCTCCAAATTTTACGTTTCTACGACCAGCGGTTTAGGCTGTGCGTTGATCGATCAGTCAGTCAGGACAAAGCATTTTATGTATATATAGATGTCAAATATTCTAAGAAAGTATTATGACAAGGTAAACTTATTTTATAGTTAAAATATTATACACATATTTGTAATGTCTTTATAAATATCGAAATAGATAGAGTTACTTTGCTTTGCATTAGCTGGCAGTGACTCCGAAAATATCTGATTAGATGTCTATAGTAAATGAAGTTCAGTCATTTTTTACTTTTTAGAGTCTAGTAGCCGGTTTTCATTTTATTTTTTTGTCTGGAAGTCGGTTTGTATTTGATTTTTTTAAGTTTTTATCAAGTTTACATGCGAACTTTAAGTATTCTATTTAAGTATTCCAATACCTTCTTCTTTTGAAATATCTGTTTTATAGATTCAGTTTAAAACCTATAAAATACTCTATTATAACTCACTTTTTTCAATTAACAGACATTTTTCTATATATTTTTGCCTTAATTTTTTTTTTCAAATTTCTTATTTTAATTACATCATTAGTATATTTTCAACATAACAAATTTCGTACTTTACGAGGGTATGCTTTAGGTTTCGTGTACCGAACGGTAAGTACATAAGTTTCTATGAAAGTTTTGCTTCCAACTCCAGTCGCTACCAGAGTCAAAGTTCTTGAATGTATTAGATTAAAGACTACGTTATGTATGTACGTAGACTGAAGTATCAAGTGTACTTTGAGTATTCCACTTTCTTGCATATTTATAACTAATGTTTACTTATTACTTTCTAGTATGTACTAGCGAATCGTCTTTTCGCTAAACTTTATGCCAAAATAAATAAAGTCACACTTATCTCGCGACAACCCTTTATTTTTGTAAGTAAAAAGCATGTCATTTTCAGACTCAGTTTCACAGAAGCCAATGAAAAACTTTTTACAATCGATTAAACCCTCATTTCTCTATTAGTCCGATAGTATAGAGTACCAAAAACTATTCCACCTCAATTCTTTTATGCGATCCTCTTCAAATTGCCCTACTGATGATATAAATGCATGTTGCCATGGGGCAACCTCATGCCGTATTGTTTAAACCGAAATTGTTTAAACAATTGCAAGGAATTTTTATTTTTCAACCGGACATTTTTTTTATATTCTTTATTGAAATACAAATAAAAAAGGTCCTATGACTTTTTGCGATAAGATTAATATTTTTAGAGATATGAATTTTTAGAGGTTCGAAAAATCTCAAAATTTGGTACCTACTTTTGACAATAGTTAATAATAATCTTAATAGAGATTTAAGAAAATTTCATTGTTTTTACCTGTTATTAATTGTTAATTTCGCGCGCTCACAAGTATGCGTTAAATTCTGCTCAAACATACATTTGGAAAAATGCATTGAATCCCCAATATAAAACATTAGATTTTACGAATTATCTTTTGGTTTCTGATCTTACGGGGTGTTAAATTAAAGTAACCATAATTACCAAAATCAATAATAAATTTGAAAGTTCAGATGGATGTTTGGATGTTTGTTACTCGATCACGCCAGACTACTTTTTATCCCGGAAAAGTGTACAGTTCCCGTGGGAAAAAATTGTTTCTATTTTTCTTTATATAAAAATACTTCTCATTATTTTTTATATCTCGACAGAACTATTTAATTTACTGTTCGTTTTAGTCAAAAGTGTTGATAGCAATAGAAATTCCAAAGAGGTCTACTAGATCGTAGTGTTTGGCAATTACTCTCTATACCTTTATCGGTACAGAGATATGTACAATGGAGAAAAAAGAAGAAATAAATCGCTTGGGAATCGAAAGGGCGGGCTTTAACTTGGCGATGTAGTGTAGAAATGTATACATAAAGATTTTTATTTTTCGGAATTTTCCCTTTACTTGTGCTGTAAAACCTTGCTTTTAACCAAAATTGACAATTCTAGGTCAACCGGAAGTATCCTACAGGTTTTGGGTCGAAAACTTTTATGGTAGTTCCTGTTGACGTAGAATCACGGCAAAAAGCAATGTTGCAGCAAGTACAAATAATGGAAAAATTCAAAAAAAAAAAAAGAAAATTAAAGTTAAACAGATTTCCTACAAATTTGTACGGAACCCTCAATGGGCGAGTCCGATTCACACTTGTCCGGATTTTTAAGTTTGTTTAAAAGATTTGGGTAAGTAGAGGATGGTAGTGAAGCTGACTTTGTATGTAGTAGTGCCAAAAAAAAATATAAACAACAAAAAAAAGTCATCCCCCGAAATTAGAAAAAAAAATCCGGCTGTGTCTTATAGAAAAACATTAGTTTTGTAGTGCAAGTTTAGGTTTGTAGTGCAATATTTTATCTCGAGTATTTTTCCAAAACGATATTTACTACATAAATTCAATTTCAAAGTCAATACGATTACTATTAAAGCTAAAAAAGACTAAAAACGTTTGTAAAGATTAGTAGTGGACTGTGGAAGAATCTTCAATGAAGTAGACAGAATTTGATTAGAAGATAAGTGTTTGTAGTTGTTTGTAATAGCGTTAATTTCTTTTTAATTAACAATTTACTAAAAACTTTTTAACAAAATACATGTGAAGTCAGTATCGAAAACTAGTTCTAAAACAAATTCTATGCTAGTCGAGAGCATTAAAATATATTTACTCGTACAATACAATTACATTTGCATGGAGTTAATTAACTTACATCAATTGAAGAGTCAGTAATTCAACCAATTTACATAAAGTGCTACGAGGATCATTTGGCACTTAGGTGACATTGACATGAGAGGGTGGGTGTGAAATTAGGGGTTTCCTTTTATAAAAAAAAACCTCCAAACCTCTCTAACACCACTTCATGTTTTGAGATATTTTTATTGAAATAAAAGCACGAAATATCCACAACAACAATCAACTCCAACTTCTCTCAAAAGTGACGCTTTACAAGATGGCGGTGTTTCTGATTTCCGCCACGTGCCTAATGATCCTTGTAGCACTATATTTTTCGTAGTCCATATACGTATGGCTATTATTCAAAACAAGTATTACGTACCGTGTTAAAAATAAAATTCTTTTAGGGAATAATTTATGAATGAACAACTCATAAAATTTTGCACTGAATCGACAATAAGCTTACATTGGAATGTAAACAGGTTATTGCGAATTTGAATAAATTGTTTATGCGTAACAATTTCTCGTAGAGTACAATTTAAAATAATTTTATCGTGGTTGTTTTTCTACCTTCTATATGTACATATAATAAAAGTGTGACTGATCGCTGTCTGTACATGGAAGATATTTGAGAAAATCTATTATTAGGGGTCTTTATTAACTCTATAGAACCCAAAACAATAATTTTTAGATTTCCTGTTTGTTTGTTTCAGAAATGGCTTAACCGATTTAGGTGCAGTTTTTACTTATGTATTGCCATAAGCTTCTATTAGTATTTAGTATTTGTTTTATTTCAATCATAAATTAAAAAATTATGTCAATTTAAAGAATCACCAAGGGACGAACCCGAGCGAAGCGAGGGTGAGTCGCTAGTATGTAATATGAATCAAAGCTGAGGTACAGTGTTTTAGATTAAAAAAAATACATTTCTTTATAGATACATCGTCCTCACCTTGTGATAAGTGCTTTTTTTTTCTGAACCTATACTCATATCAGACACTTGTCTCTGCGCCGCGGCAGAAATTCTGCTTGTCCGTTTATCACCTTTTTATATTTAAACCGCTGAACAGATTTTTATAGATGTTGTACCTCATGGGGACGGATATAGGCTATCTTTTATCCTAGCCCCACTTACCACGTATGCGTGCGCGTGCGCGTGCGTGCGTGCCTGTACAGAAAGATGGAGTAGGCTATTTTTAGCCACTTAGAGATACTCGAGCGAAGCAACGGTAAGTCGCTTGTATTCTACAAAACTCTGATAAAACTATTTGAATAATGTACAAATATGTTTATTATAATTGTAAAGTCATTTTTTTTCAAAATTATTTGCCGCATATAAAAATAAAGAAAACGTTTACATTATAAAAGAGAGTGTTTCATTGTATGAAAAGGCTGAGATATATGCTTCTATAGAAAAGTATAGAAATCGTATTTTATTCTTTTTAGCGCTTCTTGAATCCATTGTAACAAAATTGCTTTCACAAATCTGGATTGTATTAACTCTAGACATATTGATAATATTGGATGCTGTGATTGAAATAAAATAAGTTTTTTAGACTAGGCTGTACAATAATTCGTATTTATTTCAAAATGTTATTTACATAATATATGTACTTAAATAATAATAATAATAGAGTTTAATAACTTTATTTGTTTCTAGTATTTTCTTTTTCATACTTTCAGGAGAAAAACAGATCATAACCGCAAAAACCACATCCAACTTCGTTCAGTAGTTCTCGATATTAGCCCGTACATATATGCAGACAGACGCTCGCTATTTCATTTTATATGTGTAAAATTGAGGGAGATGAAGAAGAATGTTCACGTTATTTTTTAAAGAAATCATACGAAATTCCTTTAACGTTTAGAAGAATTAAGCGTACAAACGCGCAGACACAGAGACGCGGATAGCATTCTATTGAACGATAAACAAACAAAACAAAAAGAAATTAGAAATATTAAGTATATATAATAAAAAAATACACAAATTTTATTATATTCTATGTAGGAAATAAGTGTTTTTCCCCTAATAAATCCCCTGCTTGGAAAGTACCGTCGTGTACAATTTGAAGCCGTGAGCAAGTTTATAATTTAAGCTTGTACTGAGTGCAAAGTTTGGGTGAAGTAAACCACGCAATGTGAGCTTAGTCGGCGAGTTCGAGACGAATTTACTCGCCTCAAGAATTTATGGTGTGAGTACTTGATGTAATTACATTAGGTGTATATTTTTAGGGTTCCCTAGTCGAAAGGCTAAAACTAAATTATTGTAATAATTTCGCTATTTCTGTCTGTCTGACAGTTCATCTGTCCATCTATCCGTCTGTCCGTTTATCCATCTGTCTGTCTGTCCATCTGCCCGTCTGCCTATCTGTCCCTCTGTCCATATGTCATAGCTAATTTACATGAAAACTATTGGAGTCACATTGCTGAGTATGTAGGTAATAATATAAGCTACTAGACAATTCCGTATTTAAATTACCAAAAATAATAAATAAGGAACTATATACATTTACAATTATGTACATAACTGAGGGGTGTTTTATTTTTCTATACTTGTAAATAAAATTAATAAATGCACGATGGCGACGACTTTTGAAGTCAAGAAATTGAACCATTAAACATAATTTTGCCTATTTCATAGTTTGTTAATAGAATATTTAAATAAATTGGCACCGTAGGTTACTTTTTATGCAGAAAAATGGTTCGGGATCGGAGATAAAAGAGAAGCATTGATTTTAATAAGACTTTAATTATTTATCATTCGATATTAATTGAAAATTAAAATAAATTAAAGTAAATTAATTGAGGCAAATATTTCTTTATTTCACTTTCATAAAGAGGTACATTTTATTTCTTTGCTTTTCGAATATTCTTTGGAACTTATGAACCAATTCTAAAAATATCAATAGCAAGCTGTTTTATAATTTAGTAGGATAATGTGTTTTTATGGTACTGTGTGATCTAAACCTGTCACTGCCATTGTAATAAACAATCACACATTTTTTTTCCATACATGAGCGACCCACTCTACTGTATAATTCTATTTCAAAAAAAAGCCGACATAGATATTTTTAAGTATTCTGGGAAAGCATTCAAAAGAAAAGTTAAAATGCATTTTTTAAGTTTAAACTTAAATTAGCCACTTAATATTATTATATTTTTATATTATATATATTTATTAAATTTTCCCCATATCTTATATCAATTGTTTTCTTATACTTCCTACCAAATAGTTTTAATTTTGGAACATTTATAAAGTTCAATGTATTTTACTCTGTTTCAAATATTATAATATTTTATTATTTTAGTTGTAGTTTTTATTATTTTTTGTTGTTTATTAGACAATAACTTTACATACCGTTTAAATTTAAACATTTTTAAACGGTATTTTTATGTATGATTTTTTTTTGTTATTTTTTTATGCATGGTTTTTTATTATTTATTGTTTTTTACTTTACTTTTTATACATTTATTAAGTATTTTATTATTCATAGGATAGATACGTAGTAGATATAAGTAGATTATAAAACAACTGTTTATACTGCATGTTGAGTTAGCCTATAATGTCATAGTGTAAAAAATATTTTATACGGAATTATGTATGCAAGATAAAAACACTATATCCTATACTGGCTTCCTATATAATAAATAAATAAATCTGCAAATTTTGTTTTATCTGCATATATTATTATATTAACTATAGAAAAAAAAAATTACTCTTTCCATCTCTAGACATTTTTAGGGTTCTATACCTCAAAAGGAAAACCGGAAATCTTATAGGATCACTTCTTTGACGATCTGTCCGTCGTCGTCTGTCTGTCTGCCTGTCGGTCTGCACGCCTGTCTGTCTGAAACTGTTAAAAGAAATTAACTTCTAAGTCAACACAATCAGCGTAAAAAGATACAGTCGTTTATATCGTCGCACAATTTTGACACTCGTAAGGTAATCAAAACCCATTGTTTTCTTCCTGTTGACCTAATTACATGAAATTTGGCAAGAACCAATATCTTATAGCACAAGTAAGTAAAGGCAAAAATCCGAATACTGTGTAGTTACATTACAAATATATTTTATTTGCGATTATAAACTTATTTTAATTTTTCATGCTTCGGAACCCTTGGTGGCGAGTCCGTTTTTTTTTTATATTAATTAACATAAGTTTATTATAATCTCCAAAATAATAAATCCTTGATTCAATGGTATAAATACCATCAACAAAAAGTCAAATAAAGGAGAATTTACGTTAATTAACCTTTTGTTTCAAAGGATACCGACAACAAACCCTAATGAGCATAAATCTTTTTAACTTGACGTGGTCTTAGTCCAGACGCTAATGAGGGAATATATTTAAGTTCAGTAATGCTGTTATGTTATTATAACTGACTCGTCAGTTTAAGTTTGGTTTCCATGTATGGCTGCAGATTCAGACCCTCGCCTTTTGGCCAAGTATAGTCATTGAGATTATCTGCTAATAAGTTTTTAGTAACAGCCTGGAGTTGGAGTTAATTTCCCAAACCTCGCAAATCAAGTAAAGTCGACCTTGCGAGTATGAGCACCAGAGTACTCTAGTGTGTGCACACGTACTGCACTCGCTCTTTCTCTTTCTCTCTCACACGCACACGCACACGCACACGCACAGGCAGACGCACACGCACACGCACACGCACACGCACACGCACACGCACACGCACACGCACACGCACACGCACACGCACACGCACACGCACACGCACACGCACACGCACACGCACACGCACACGCACACGCACACGCACACGCACACGCACACGCACACGCACACGCACACGCACACGCACACGCACACGCACACGCACACGCACACGCACACGCACACGCACGCACGCACGCATGCACGCACGCACGCACGCACGCACGCACGCACGCACTCACGCACACACACACACACACACACACACACACACACACACACACACACACACACACACACACACACACACACACACGGATAATTTCGCGGATTTATTTTGATTTTTGGTTCCCGACGTTTCGATTGCTTTACAGCAATCATGGTCACGGGAGAGATTAAAGTGTTAAACATCTCAAAGGCGTTATATACTTGTTACAGACAGTGCCTACCCACTATTTTACAAAAATGATTTCAAAAATTCAAAAATAGAAAGATAGTTTTATTTAAAATGATTTTTTGAAGTTTTGTTTGCCCAATGTGGCAATTTGGTTGGCATCAACTCCAAAGTATCTGACTTGGTACTTTTAAAAAAATCTTATTTTTTTTATTATTATTGAATTACTTTTATTTTTTGTTACTTGGGAGTTTAGAGTATTTGAGAGAGAAAAGATTTCAATTTCTATTCAATTTTACAAAGAAAAAAGAATTTATTTCACAACAAAATTCTTTAGAACATGTAAATATTTACACACGTTGAATATAGCCAAGAAGTCGATTAAGAAACTACTTTAGATTATTTAATACTTTCTAACTTCCGTTAATTTTCCTATTATTTATTAAGTAAAGTCAAATGCAAATACTCGTAAAAATAATTTTCCTCTCAAAACCTGACTGGAGCTTAAAAATAAACCTATTTGATGATTTCCTTGATTGCGAGGACATATCCTTTAGAAAATCACGTTTCGTCATTTTAATGTTGAAAATTACTTTGCAGGTACATTTTAAGAGGGTTTTAATCGAAATGAGAACCATATTTTATTTACTTGTACTTTTTGAAGGTTATTAACTTTAAGGACTCCGTTGTAATAATATTTATTTTAATTTGTTGCAATAATATTTATTATTTACCAGCAACTCCGCTCGGGTTCGTCCCTAAGTAAATTTTAACGGTTGGTATAGATTTCTCAGAGATGAGCTATTTTTCCGCAGTAAAAATTATTCTACAATATGTTGACCCAAATAAAAATTCAGTAAGTGAAATCAATCTTCCCCTATTTTTCTACACTTGGGGGTGGTTTTTTTGTAAATTGAAATGGAACCAACTTTAAGTTATATACTAGTGGTAGAAGGGGAGAGGGGGGGGGGGGGGCATGTAGCTCTTTGACGAATTATTTGTGGCTCGGTTTTGTGCTATTATATTAAAAAAAAAGATTAATTATCGTTCCGTATGAGTTTCAAAATGACTAAGTGCAACGTTGTAACAAATTTCATTTCTATTCAAGTTAAGAATGCTTATGATTCATCGAAAACTGCGCGAACGAACATACACAGTGGCATAATCGACCGACCAGCATCTCAAAGAATTATTGAAAAGTGCTCTCACCAATTATTCACCAAATTTTAAAGAATTATCAATTGAAGTAAAATAACGTGTTTAATTTTTAATATTTAAATTCAATACATATATTTTGTACTTTAATTCATATGTTTTCAATAAATATCAAATGATATTTATTGAAAACATATAAATTACAGAAATATGTAAAAAAAATAATACCTTTTTGCATACCTTTTAAATACGTATTTAATTGCGGCTCGCGAAAAATTTCAAATTTTGAAAAATGGCTCGGACTATCAAGGAGCTCTGCCACCCTAGTATACCCTATCCTATAAAAAAAAATAATCGAAATCGGACTACACTGTAAAAAGTTATGCGTGGTCAAAAAAAATATATAATATATACGAGTTGATTTGAGAACCTCCTCCTTTAATCATGAAAAAATCATTACCTTTACAGTGTGTCCGTTACTATATTATATTTAACAAATATTGTTTACCTTGGTGTTTAGTTTTATTTCGAAACGTAAATATTTTCCAATGTCAATTTTCATAAAGATAGTATCACATATCTAGGGTTGTCACAACAGAAAATATTTTGTTGTACGTTCTTTAGTGTACTAAAAATAATCTTTTTTGATGTCTACCTATATGTATATATGATTGAGTTGATTCAATAGAAATTTATAGGTACTAAGTAAATCGAAATATAATTTGATTGTTGCAATTCATTTCTATACCTCTGTCGCATTCACGCATACCTTCGTAACGCGTGCGAGTAAGACACTCGATACGCATCGACATACATAGACTGTGGCGCCTTCTGACGCGTGTGAAGTGAGTTAATCGTTAGTTGTCGTTTTAAAAAGTATGGCCGAAGATCTTTACGTGTGTTTGCGCCGCTAATTGATTTTGCACAATTTTAGTGTATGTGCAGGTGATTGTGGACTTGAAGTGTGGTGGGCGATCAATCCAGATGGCAATAACTACACAGCATCAGCAGGTATTGTGCACTTTCCTTATAAATAGAATTGCATCTTGCCTTATCCTCCGTGCAGTTCTATTATTTCTAATCAATCGTTGTGATAGTAATGGTTTAAAGAACTTTAAATCTTGTTAGCAGTAAATAAAATTTCCTAGGATAGCTACCTACTTGGTATTCCAACCCTATAAACAAGCTGCAGTTGTTATACAATTAGGTAATTATTAAATATCCATTTGTATAAAATATAATTCTAACGATAGTTTAACAACGGTTTTCCCGTTGAAGTAGTGTTTGATTCCAAATGATGAATACTAGCATATTATTTTTGTCTTTCGTATTATATATTTTAGTAAAAACAAATGATATTCTAAAAACATCAGACAATTTTGTAAGTATGTACTAAATAAATTAATATTGCTATAATATTACTTGAAGTATCTAAAATCTCCAATTATGTCATGTCAAAG